>HG993126.1:14144584-15515441 GCA_905231855.2 Eristalis tenax | reverse complement strand
AATCCTTCAAAGAAGCAATTATGGTCAATCGGCATATTTAATTCGATTCGACGATTCTGACATGAGCTTAAGCTTGCAGTTTGCGGGCACTAAGTCGTGCTTGGAATCACAAATTTTGTCTACTAATCCACAATTCTAGATATATCGGATTCCACAGCTGATTGGAAACTTGTGCACCAACATGTGGGAGGTATCGATAACATCGGTTGTTTAGTTCAGTCGAAAAATGTTTAAAAACGTTGTAAAGCATTATAAGAGGCAAGAGACGGACTAGTCGGACTGACATACATCTTCTATAATAAATTACTCTGTTCCAGTCTAATATACATTTGAATTGACAGAGGCAGCCACTTTTCAGCTAACTTCCATTGAAAAAAAAAATAATCCTGCATCCGTAGGGGTAACACAGGTTGAGTTCATAATTGCTACGCTGTTGCCCCTGCACTGCTCTCCTAATGCATTTGTTAACACAAATACTGCCTCAAGTTTGCATCAGGTCAGCATTGTCAAAATATTATTCATAAATACAACCTAAGCAAGCGATACGAACAGTGTCTGGTTGACGTTTATATCGCTAAATTTTAGGTTTTATGTTTGAAACATACAATAAACTCACTTCAAAAAAATATTAAAAAAAGCGGCAGTAGCAAAGCAAAACAAAGGACTCATGCATTTAAATAAAAAGAATTGGAAGTCAAAACATGTTTCAAAAAACAGAAATTTCTTCAAAAAATAAGAAAATGTCCGTAACATGTTCTTAGGAGACATTTTTGCATGAAATAAATCCGAGTTCCCTGCAATCCTGCGATAAATGGCATTTTGATTGTCGCATTGCTTTTATGAACGCAGTTGCCAACTGCTCTCAAACATAGTCACTGCAGATAATTTACATTTTTGAACGCAACTCTTGTGATGTTTATGAACTCGGCCATAGAATCGCGCACGCTTATTGCGTCCAACAATGAGAATCCGTCAAATGGAAATTGAAGTGAGACTCACATTAGACGACCTTTAGCGTATACTGACTTCGAACTGTATAGCAGAAAGGCCAGACAAGAATCCATACATGAACAGTAGAATATCTCTGTTTTCGATTGACTTTTTCAAGACCTTCCCCTACGAACATCTCCGGCAGTCTATCTCAAAATTGTATCTTCTTCTATAGTAAATTTCATGGCGCCCAACGCAGCTCTTTCTTTTGCCTAATGTTTAAATTAAAGTGAAACAAAAATACCAATTTGGAAGACAATAACATAAAAATTTGGAAATTTTAAACAAATATCGAAAACGTCGCTTTAAACGAAGTGACTTTTTTACACTTGCGCAATACATATATTTTCATTTATTCATATCATTTAAAATTTGAAAACAAAAAAAATAAATTAAGTAAAAGATTATGTACAATTATAAGAGAGTTGATAAATAAATATCCCAAGAGTTATTCATATGTGGAAATATATAAGGAAACAATTTATACAGTTCATAAATAAGTAAGCTTAAGAAAAACATGAAAACAAAAAAAAAAACTACTCGTAGGTATTGAAAACGGTTGTTGAATGTTTTCTTAGACACACACTACACGCACAGAAATGCATTAAAATTGTTCTTGCAACCAAAGTACCAGTATTCTAAGAGATTTTCGGTAGATAACACCCCAAGAATGTAAGCAACAATAATTTGTAGAATTTATTAAAACAAAAAAAAAAAAATAAAAATACATATATACAAAATAAAAAAAATATTGTTACGAAGGAAACAAGTTTACTGTGTTAATTGATAAAATAAAAATAATTAAAATTAAGTCAAGCAAAATGGTGTTAAAATTTACATACTTGAGCGAACAAATTATTTATTGTAATTATGTGTGTGTTTTATATAAGCATAGATTTAACTATAAAACGAAAGGATCAAAAAGGAAAGCATATAGCACATGTTGCAATTTATCAAAAGAGAATGAAACAATTACAGAAGCGCAAGCATATACACAATGATTAGTTAATTCACTAGCATACGTTACAAACAAGAACACTAGAATAGACCTAAAGGAATTAGCCATCATTGATGCACATAGGACTAGCCGACTTTTGTAGAGATACAATGTTAGAGAGATTGTTTTAGATTTTGCTACCAAAAACATGTCTATGTCTACAAGAATAACCCAACTTACTCTATACAACATAAACTACTGAATATATATTCATATATGTAACATAAATAAATGTGAATTATTTTCCTAGATGTTCTTACTCAGTGTCAAATTGTTTTCATTAGTTTCATGTTTTTTACGGTTTTTGTTGTGTGACTACATGTCACATGCTAAGGGAGAGAAGTGAAATATTTTATCAATCGCGACGATTACCACCGACAACTAAAGAGAAACAAAAACAAAATGTTTACCTACATAAAGCTATATACATACATAGTCACATAGAAAATATTTACACACCACAATATGCTATAAACTATATATCTACTAAATATCATTTATACTCGTGTATATGTGTACCTCTATTGCAAAACAAAAAACTCTCTTTATATAAATGTGTGTGTATTTTCTTCTCTTATACATACATGCATTATATATTCGTACATACTACTCTTGAATGTGAATGCCAAAAAAAAAGTATAAATTATATACCTACCATATGTTTGTAATTCAAAGTTAAAAACAAAGTAAAGAAACAAAAGAAAAACACTCAAAAACAAGGACATTGATGGTTCTCTTTAATTCTGTTGATTCGATGGAATGGCTAGATGATGTGAGGCTGGAGGTTATCTATACAATTTATACATGCATTATATGAAACAAAAACAAAATTGCGAAATATATTAAATTTGAATTTAAAGCGGTTAACAAATTTATTCTCTGCTCGTTGCTGTCTTTACCGTTTTCGTAAGCAATTTTCAACAGTGGTAAGCAATCCAGAATGATGTACACAAGATTACGCCTTCCGCAAATCCGCCATGTTTGCCACCTATATGTCAATTTTTTGCTGACGTAGGCCGAGACGAGCGGATACTCACTTCTATGTGTGGGGATGTGAAAATTGGTTGTGATTTCGGCGCGAAAAATGTAAAATTTTAAATTTATTTTATAGAAGTTTGTGGAGGTCTAAATAAAAGGATTAATTTCCCGAAATGAGGTGTGCAGTATTTTAGGCAAAGGAAACCCGAATCTACGGTCTTATGTCATTCCAAAAGACAACATCTTGCGGAAGCAATGGATTCATTTTTGCAGAAGGAAGGACAATTTAAAAACGAAATACGTCTCGGATTTGCTCTGCACATTTTACTCCAGATGACTCCGAAAGGCACTTACAGCTTCGGCAAATTATTTTGTCTATAACTTAATTCGTGCGATTTTCTTTTTCAAAATTTGAACGTTTATTTAAAAAGAGTATGCACAATAGTATTATTCAAAAGTATTGCCCATCTGAAGCTATGACTTTTCCCCATCTTTCTGGCAATTTGTGGATCCCATCCTAAAAGAATTGCGCCGGCTAGGCAGCCAAGAATGAATCAAGCCAATCTTTGATATTCTGCGTTCTGCATCGACCGGAACAAATGGTAGTCAGAAAGGACAAGGTCTATGGGCTATAAGGCGGGTGGGGTAAAACTTCCCATCCACTGTTTTCTAAATAGTTCTTAACCGGAAAAGCAACGTGGGGCCAAGCGTTGTCATGATGGAAAATGATTGCCTCGTGTCTGGTCGGATATTCCGGGAGTTTTTCGGCTACTGCTCTCTTCAAAGGGATCAGTTGTGTTTGGTAGCGTTGTCCATTGTTTCACCCGGTTTTAGCAGCTCATAATACAGCACACCCTTCGGACGCCACCAAATACCGAGCATTACCTTCGCTCCATGGATATTCGGCTTTGCCATTAATTTGACTGGTTGGCCGGCTTTCACATATGATTTTTTGCCCTTGGGGTTGTAACGGTTCCATTTTTCATCACCAGTAACAATCCAATGCAAAATGACTTCCTTTTGTGGCGTCGTGTCCCCGCAAAAACACCTTTTCCGGCACAAGGTTCGACATATTTGAGTGAACAAAAATATTGTTATTTACGCTTCAAATGAATGACATATACTGAACTGACGTACAATGACAGTAGCTTTCCAACGCATGTTCCAATGGAATAATACAAGTTACGCCATCTCTTAGCAAACCACACGAATTAAGTTATGGACCCAATAATATATTCGGTGTTCCATTTACACATACTAGTTAATCGCAATTGATTGCATGACTTTGCAAAAGTAATGGATTCACGTTGAAGATGGGAACGGTTCCAACGATACAACCACAGTCAACTTTATTTTTTTATTGAATCTCGTAGGACTTATTGCCAAATGGAAGCAGCCTGTTTTCTATGACTTTGACTGTCAAATGACAGCGACAAATTGCATCATACTCTTGACAAAGTCAACGAATCTTAGTATAATGTTGTTGATATTGTCAGTGGTCTGGGAAGAGGAAACAGAGGACTATAAATTATCTAGAAGTAACCATGGAGGGACCTTGGTAAGCACTAATGAAAATCTGAATTGCAAATCATTTAACAATCGCGTTACATTCTAGGTTCGTTAACAACGAAAAAAAAGTGTTTGTGTTTTCTGATGTTCCCCATTTAATAAAACTCCTGAGAAACCACATTGTTGGACATGGGTCTTAATAAATGGCAAAGAAGTAAGGAAGGAAATAATTTGATCAGTCCTTTCCTTAACTTCGGGAGAACACTCAATAACACATAAAATTACTCCAGGCTATCTTAATGTTGTTGGAGCCGAAAGGCAAAAGGTTACGATGGCAACAAGATTGTTCTCTCACACTATTGCACAGACTCTAACAAGGGCTGCAACTTTAGGCCACCTATGTAACCACAATTGGGAAGAATGCTCCAAATTATTTAAAACTGTAATATTTATTAAGAATATTTGCTTAAACACTAATTTTTTTACCAATTACTGGTTCGATGTTATGAACATCAGAGCACCATATCCAGATTCCGGGAAGCGAACTCATGGATACGGTTTAGCTTTAGATGTCCAAGATCCAATGTTGACATGACTGGGCTCATATTTTCAGCATGAGCTGAGAGAGTCATACGTAAGAACATGGTTTTAAGAGCACTACGTATTTTATAATAAGGAAATAGTTGATCGTAAACACAAAAGGAAACTGAATAAAACAATACTATAAGCAAAGGCATCTTTCATTCGACATTTTTGTATTCACTTCAATAGCTACAGACAACTGGTACAATTTATAACAAATACGATTTTGTAAGTTATAGACATTGCAAAGTCATCGTATTTTGGTGGAAGTTTATGGTGAACATGCCCCTGCTGAGCGAACGTGTCAAAAGTGGTTTGCACGATGGTGATTTTGGCTTAGCCAACCAGTCAAATCAACGGCAAAGTCGAATATCCATGGCACGAAGGTAATGCTCTGTATTTGGTGGGATCAGAAGGGTGTGCTGTATTATGAGCTGCTTAAATCCGGTGAAACCATCAATGGGCAACGCTACCGGACACAATTAATTCGTTTGAAGAGACCAGTAGCCGAAAATGCCCGGAATATGGGACCAGACATGAGGCAATCATTTTCCATCATGACAACGCTTGGCCCCACGTTACTATTCCGGTTAAGAACTTTGGGATGGGAACAGTCGATGGGAAGTTTTACCCCACCCGCCTTATGGCCCAGACCACTTCTGACTAATATTCGTTCCGGTCGATGCAGAACGCCCTCACTAAAATACGGTTCACATCAGAGCAGAATATCGAAAATTGGCTTGATTCATTCTTGATGGGATGAAGTCATAGCTTCAGATGGACAATACTTTGAATAATAGCACTGAATTAAAAATATTATATTATTATAGACATTATTTTAATAAACTCTTTTGGCTGTTAAAAAAAAACAGTTTTATTTTACGTACTTCCTTCGAGAGTAAAATAATCGCCTCTAGACCTTTCAAATACTCCCCAGCGAAAATTGTACCCTGTACTGTACTAATATTCCAATCGGATATGTATGTGCGATCCTGAATGAGAACATGGAAGTACCAGTGTAAGTGACGAGTAACAGTGACGAAGTGGCAGAGTAAGTGTAGTCGATGGATTTTTGACCACATCCCCATCTTGACACAGCTTGATACAGATTTTGTGGTTGTGTCTTTTCCCTTCATTAATTTTCCTCAGTCAATCATTAAAGACAATCATTAAAGTAGAAGCTGAGCTCTTAGACGGAATTGGTTTTATATTATCCAAAAAATCAGCAAACTGCTTGATATCATATCATTATTGCGAATTTTTAAAACGTTTCAGATTGTGCAAATGTACTTGTTCTCCTGGAAGTCAAAACACATCAAATCTGACAGGAAAGCTGTGGCTGGAATTTTCACACAAAATAAATTCGACGCCCTGTTTTCAGATAGGCGTAATATGCTGAAGGATTTTGCATGAGCTTTTCATTGCAAAAGCTTGTATGATTAGTGCTTTTTATGGAAAACTTATGGGAAAGTGCTTAAAGCTGTTATACGAGAGCTTTACTCTGACCACTTTCGTGGAAAATGGATATTTTGGTGAGTTTCTGCAAGACAAAAATTTCGAAAAGCTAAAACTTAGCCGAGGTATAAGCCGAACTGTGTGAGGACTTTATTTAAGGACATTTGGAAAATAAGAAACATTCGCTAGGACGGGCGTAACATGTTGACTTCCACTAGATGGCTTGGTTGAATAAAAGCTTCGAGATAAACATTTTTAATGACGTGCATTCAGGCAGCCTTGGGCGCTTTTAATACAATATTATAATTTTTATATGGGTAGGGTTGCAGCCCGTAGAGGGCCAGCGGCCAGCTTCTACAGCAGCCACTCGTCTTGTGCGTGATATTGTGCTCTCACGAGTGGAAGCAGTCTACAGTTTTATGCAGGTTGAGAAGTTTTTTTTGTTTTAAACAGTTATTGCACTTTGAGAATTGTCAGAGGTCCGATAGAGGTGGGGCGGTGAAAATAACTTTGCTCGTACCAGGCATCGAACCTAGACAGCGAGTTTTGGGCGCGTTGCTGTCGACGCACGGACCCTCAACACAACGTCCGCCAATTGAGCAGCTCTTACATGGACAGATTTCATCGCATCAATTGCTAGGCTTGTAGATCAATGAAAAATACGGGAAACTCCCGCGTTGCTTCGGTGCAGAAACAGTACCAAATTTATACAAAGTTTTCGCGCTTCTCGTTTTTGTATATTCTTATTGTAAGCGTTGGGTTTTTGGACTGGGTATTGGATTTATGTAATAGATAACGTGTGCGTGGGAGAGAGATATAAAGAGAGAGAGAGAGAGGGGAAAAATATCATATTCTACCGACATTTGACCGTGTGAAAGTCGTTGTACGTACAAAGGCCGCCAGAGTAATACACTCAATAGGCGTGTTTTATTGAGAGCTCATTACTCAGCTCAGCATTGATTCTCAATAAAACGCACTTTTTCGTGTCAAAAGATGATGCAAGTCTTTTCTTTCACGACATTCTAGGTAAAAACAAATAGAGCGCCTCCATAATTCATTTCGTGTCAAATGTGTTTTAAAATTTTCGTACAAATATGATTTTGTTACCTAGAAGCGCTTGTGTATTAAATAAGAGATGGATTAGAAACTGATGTAGGTTATCATCTATCGCACTATTTAGAACACCAATGCCGATAATTCTGGTGCGTGTTCAAAAAGCGTTGTCAGCAGCTTCTGCGATTCAGTGGTGTTATCTGGATCGTAGGTGAGCCGGCGCCTGTGATAGAGGTTCTTCAACGCTCTGTAGTGAGTGATGACCGTCAAATGTTAGCACTTTTTGCTCAGTAATTTGTTTTGTTTTTGCTTCGCGTGTTTATGTATAGCTGAGCTGAGTATAGATTCAGAATAAAACACACAATAAACTACTTTTTATTTTAAGTTCGGTTTTATTTTTATTTTTTTTTGACTTGACTTTTATTATTCGGACTTGTAAGACACACAAAGGATTAGACGATAGGTTATTGACGCTACATGACAAAGGAGAGATCGGGTGGTTTCGTGGGCAGAGACATAATCAGGTGACACTGAACTAACTGCTATCCACCAGCTGTCGTCTTTTTATACACTAGGACACGCAGATCACGAGAAAATGCATAAATAGAACAAACAAAGGATCAGGTGACATTAGACTTGCAAGACAAACAAGGGATTAGGCTATGAGTTAGTGAAGCCACAAGACAAGAGTTCGGGTGGTTTCGTAGGCGGAGACATAATCAGGTGACACGTGGACGATAAAAGAGAGGATCACGAGGCACATGGAATGTAAGCGAATAACACAAAGAAACATCAGGTGACTGGAGGACAGATCTACAGATAGGGTGGCCATTATGTAGGTAACATCCATTTTATGCTGATTCTGTGATTGGAATGAAAAACTCAGTAACCGATTAAAAAGGAGAAATTCAACAACTGTTTTGTTTCGACTACTCACGCTTTCACTAAAAGACGATTCAAATCATACCTGTCTCTGGTCGGCCCCATGGTACCAAATTGCACGACCTTGGTTGCCACTGTATAACTTGTCCAGGCATTTATTTTTTGGCAACACAGCCAAAACGGATTGTTCTGTTTAAGATGCGGCCCTGTCTTGTTCGTACCACATGTCCTTCATCTCCATTCCTTAGATTTGCGGCCAAAAAAAAGCAACAAACATTTTACTGTATCGGTGAGACCTGAAGGTGAAGGTTTGCAATGCAGATAGCGAGTAGCTTATGCTAAAAAAGTCTCAGATCTTCCCATCCTTCACCACGAAATTGAAAGCATAAAACTAAACAATAAAGTGCAGGGGTCGCCGTAAAAACAACAGATGTTTCAGAAAAACCTCAATTCCCTGCGAACACAATACTTGTCAATGACACAGTCATAAATTCGGAGGAATCACATTTCGAATTCTCGGTTGGGTCGAATGAACATTACTGGAAATAAAAACTGTACGTGAAGGAAAAGCCACCCCGATCCACTTTTGAGTCAGCTTTTCGAAATCCTCACTGAAGTGCAAATCACTGACAGACATTGCTTACCCATGCCGCATCTTTCACGTCAATGCAATGGCGTAAGCTTCCCAACTTCGACTACAACTCGCCTGAAATTCCCAGAATCCAAGAACAGAAAAATGAGAATAAAAAACGCGCTTTCACATTCATTTCACTTATTTTATTTTATACTTTAATCTCTTTACAATTAAAAACTTATTCATACGGAGAATGGGTTGACTTTCACTGAGTGAGTGAGGATGTATTTTTATTTTACATATCTTATTTCCATTCTGTGTGAGTGTGTGTGTGTGTTTCGTTCCATTGTTTTTATTTTTTTTATTTTTTTCTTATTGCCATTGTATTAAGTAATTGATGTTTGTGATTTTTTTCTCTTGAATGAATCCGATGTATCTTTGGAATGCTATCGGATTGTGTATCTCTAGAAGGTGCGTCGGTTAGAAATAAATTGTTCATATTTCTTTTGGATCGCCCCATGATAGAGTCGTGGATAAGATTTAATTTAGTTATTCTATTCTTTTCATGAATGATCAGCTTAGATTTACAAAATACATTTTCAATGGTAAACTAAATGTATTTATAATTATTGGAATTAGTTTTATTTCGTTTATTTTATGTACAAAACGTATTGCGTCATTGTCAATCTAACTATTTTTATATGTTTTCTTTTTTAAGAGAATTAAATTTAATTTAATTTTAGTTTTACTATTTTTAGGAGAATCTCTTTTGATGTATTTATTTCTTGTTTGGCAGTGTAAGGATGTGAAATATGTTATATTTCATTTATACGAGTTTTTGCGATCTCGGGAATTTCACTAGAATGAATAAATATTTGCGGTCGACTTCATTGCGAATTTGATGATTAGACAGAAATGAATGAGACCGGGTCAGGCGCACGGGCTGACAAATGTTAACGCGTAGACAGGGATTGTCTGTGTGAGATTACGTATGGGTGCCAAATGCAGCAGAGTTGGGATTTTAAGTCATTTACTCAAATGGCGGTGCTATTGGTTAGAAGAGAGCAGTTCATCGACATCGAGAAACTTTAATATATCGGTTCTACATGTAGGTACTCGACAGGTCAGACTAAGCTAAGACAGCGCGAAAGAAGATTGAGGACGAAGTTGACTCGAAGATTGACGTTTGATGCTGTATAAATATGACGCTAGAGTGAACATGGGTCTATCTTCTGAACAGTTTCTCTTGTGCTTGTTCATATCGAGAATTCAATCTATACACCCAGGGCAAGATTCGACGCACGCTGGATGCTGCGCTGCCATGGATACCCGCTTGGACTACTGGCTCGAACATGTGACACGCAGCTGAGTTAACTTTAGACATAAACATTAAGTTCAAGCAGTGCGTCGTATTGTATTTTTGTTAATGTTACTCCATTTCCACGATTCATTAGGTGAACACATAGTTAACATAGATGAAAAAGTGGTTACATTGCCGGTATTAGAGCAGTCCCTAATCTTGTCGCTAATGTGAGAACACACGCACAATCGTGTGTGATAAAAATGTTAAGTAAGACTCGACGAATAAACTCTCAGCAGGGCTTGTGCGCAGACGTACGTTTAATTTGCTAACCCTGCGGCTTGTATTTTAATGAATTAAGTCCGATGAGAGTACTTTAATAACTCTTTCTCTCTCTTAAATTCAATTTCTAGTTAGCGGCGTAAGGACAATCCAGATCCGAACTGCTGAACCACCGAGCTGTCACGAGCATTAGGATAAGACATGTTTAACAATGAGCAGCAACTCGTGTCTCTAATTCAAACTAGGGGGTGGACTGAAAAATTAGGTAACACCATCGAAATTAAAGCGTTAGATGACCTATTAGCATCAACCCTACCAATGACGTATCCGTGTACTCTTCAAGGTTATTCTGTAGACAGGATGGCAAGTGTAAGGCAACCAACTCATCTAGTTCTATTTCGATGATGTTTTATGAATTAGGGCTTCAATCCTTGATAACGTTCGGTTTCAACTTCTTTCGACGGTAGTTTCCAGGAACAAGTCCAATATAAATTGTTGGAGCTTTGCATGTACTTGCAATCATGCCTGGCCGTAGCTTCCAGGAACAAGTCCAATATAAATTGTTGGAGCTTTGCATGTACTTGAGAACGTTCCTGGACGTAACTTCCAGGAACAAGTCAAATAAAAAGTATTTTCGCTTTGAATGTACATTGCGTACTTGCCTGGACTTGCAGGAAACTTTTCACTGCACAGACTGACTTGAACTGAGGGTCAGCCAAGCCCCCCCTACAGCCTTCTGCTTCAGAATACAAGCAAAGTGCTTCCAAATGATGTCTAGGGGTTTACTTTGCCTCTCACATCAACTATTCCCCGCAGCAGTCCCTTTCAAGATTTTTAAGCTGTCCGAAATATTATCTTAACTTGACTGAGGACTGAAGAGTGTAGGATGTCAATTACACCCACAAAATAAAGCCACGTGAAATTGTTGAACTTGACTTAAGTTGGACGATATCTAAACAGACTTTCGAGACCTTAGGGCGACGGTCAGTGTACGTGACTTTAGAGGGATCATTTGATCAGTTGTTGCTTGAGGGTATTTTAGCCTAATTACACGTCACGTGACACGTACGTCCATGTTAGACTCTACCCAAAATTCACGTGATGACATGTGAGGCTCAAAATTCAAGTGAAAGGGTACGTGATCGTGTTTGTACATTACGCTCGAGATGAACATTAACCAACACAATCAACTTGGTTTACAATTGGCATGTGGATGAACCGAATTCAAAATCACGTGAAATCGTATTAGTACGAGCCACGTGCATTTTTGACGTATATCACGTGATCACGTAACCACGGATAATCGCTAACTTCAAGCAATATTTGGTGGGGGAAATTAGCAGTTCCAGTGCTGTTTGAAGTGTTGGTGCAGTATGACTGTCTAATGAGTGGATTGGCAGATGGGCTTGAAAAACAAGATAAGCTGTCGCGCCATAGTCGGTGAACAAATGTAACGTGAATTTCATACAGTGTCTGTCTTTGGCATGCGTCTGCCTTCTTAAACTTCAGACCAACAAAGATTTTGCGCTACTTGCGTTCATATGACGTCATGACGTCGAACATATTCCGAAAGCAAGTTGGTGTCTGGTGAGTGCGCGGCACAAATCAGGCAGTCGCAACTTCACATATAACTACGTTTACCAAGAGTCAACAGACACGCTTCTATTCAGAGCTAATAAGAGTATGTGTCAATAATTGGAGGGCTTTTCATGATTAATTAACAAAATTACTCCTGTTTTATGGAAAGCATCACTTTCACTTCGAGGTCATACAAAACCACTTTAGGCTCTTCATGACAGCATTCCGTTCGCACCATCATGAGCTATGAATGTCCTTGAGTGCAATTTAAACTATTCAAATAAAAGTTTCGAGCAAATTCGTTGGGGAAAGAATATTTGTATGCACCACAAAACGGCGGATGGTAAGTGAGTCATTAAAAAGTCTCGAAATAAAAGTCATGGATGACGCTCAAACTATCACGTACGAATCTAGTCTCTTTTCAAACTTGTATGCTGTGGCATCCGCGAAGTAGGCAATGAATGGTGGTTTGCATCAGTTTATCACCACTTAGATAGGTGCGTGGCTGAAAGTGGCTTTGGATTGCACATAGACCAGGTGAGGTGAGGAACTTATCAAATAGTCTGTCAGGAAACTAGGGCTGTAGCGATGTGGCGAAGTAGACGGTCTACAGAATTAATTGTGGTTCAGCTGACTTAGGTCATCATAGAAGATGTGTTTGATTTATGGTATCCTTCTGCTTGAGTAGGACGGTCAGGTGCACAAGAGGCGTGGGACATATGCCCAAAAATGAAAAGAAGGAAGGAAGTTAATCTTGCGAAGTGTGGGTGAACCAATGCAATGTAAAATATTGAACTTTCTCAACTTGCCGCAACAAACAACAAAACAGAAAAGCAGTCAACTCCCACGGATTAGAATAGATCTACAAATAACATTATCTTTGGCGAAATGTACCTCTTGGAGGACATCATTTGAAGCCAACTGCGGAACAAGTACAATATAAATTGTTGGCGCTTTGCATGTACTTGTGAACGTGCCTGGACGTAGCTTCCAGGAACAGGTCCAATATAAATTGTTGGCGGTATGCATGTACATTGCGTACTTGCCTGGACTTGTATTAAACTTTTCACTGTCCTAAAATGTCGGAGACTGTTCCGGAATACAAGCGAAGTACTTCCATAGGCGATTTGAATCAATTTAGTACCCATCAGCAAGAATTTCTATGACGATCCTAACCTAGCAATTTAAGCCGTATAAGTCTCAATCCCATTTCTGTGCAATGTCAAATTTTCACAAAGAAGTTCTGAACACAGTAAAAACTGTTCAAAAACATTTAAAACAACATTTAATTTAACATTTTTTAGACAATTTAAATAAATTTTCAACAAAATAACCGCCATAGAATGCAAATGTCGATCCTTAATTTTCCTTTGTTCGATTCGATATATTTTCTGCGTTTTTTTTTTTTTCATTTCCTAATATTTGTTTTATTTTCCAAAGAAATATATTTGCGTATATATTTGATTTATAATTTATTTTTTGCGCTACATTCATCGAAATTTCACTTGTCACTATCAGAAAATCTCCTTAAGACTAGAATTTATTTATCAACTGAATTCATTTAAATAATTTCTTTAAAAACAATCCACAAAATGACTACGCGCCCTCATGTTTGCCTCTAATATCTAGACACACAAAACTTTCAGTGTTTCAATGCGGTACTTGAAATATTCAATAATTTTTTTTTCTTTTCTTTCTCATTTTCATTAATGTACAATATAATATATAGTTCACTCTTGCAGTGTATGCCTAGGCTTAAGTATAATATTTTATAAATACATAATTTTTGTTTCATTATTGTTTAAATATTTATATTTAAGTTTTTTTTTTATTGTATACTAACTAAAAATTGTATTTTCGTATAAAAAACTTATTTAATTCTTTTCTTTTTTTTGTTTTTCATTTTCATTTATAGTTTACTTTACTCAGCTTTTATTTAATTTGTTTCTTCTTATTTGGTTTTTAAATGCAGTTGTATTTATTTTAAATTAGATTTAAATGCATGGAGCGCTTTTTCTTAAGCAAAACGAGTTCAGTTTTTGTTTTTTATGACGAAAGAAGAAGAGTAGTGGTGTTAAACATGAAATAACTTAAGAGATACATAGTATGTTGAAAGGTTTTAATACAAAAGTGGATGGTAGTGGTTTTTTTTTTTTTGTGTTTCTTTTGCGGATACATTTGACGAAAGTTGGTTGGGTTTTTCTTCTCATTCATGAGAACGGCTTTCTTTTGAATTTGAAAGGGAGTCCAAATGAGTGTTGCGTCCGTGTCTGGGAAATGGTGATAGAATTTTCTTTGAACTTGGCGTTTGTGTGGTTTTGGGTATTTAATGTCAAGTTGGCATTGCCTGTCTCATTATGGCACACAGTTTCATTTATTTGTATCCGCAGTTTAATGTTTTTGGTATTTTTGAGTTTTGTTCTGTTAAGTTGTGGGCAATTATTTTATTTTGCAGTCAGTGCATGCTGGGGTGGCATTTCAGGTTGTAATCTCTTTGAGATATGCTGCGTACTCATCTGCTGTAGCAAATTCTCTGTATCTGAAATGGTAAAGGAAAGAGCTTGATGTTAAAATTTAAATGGAACATGAGTCTTGGTAAAAGGCTAAGGGTGACCTGCTGAATGAAGAAAGGAACACCCTCAACAGCTGTTCAATTAGCATGACTAGGCTAGGAGAGCGTGATGGTATGGTAGGTAAGTATCTAGTCGTTACTGTCACGGTCCTAGTGATGGCTGTTGAATCGGAGTCGCGATTCGAGAGATTGTGCAACGTAGAAGTGTGTCAAACATTGGATTTTAGAAGTTGGCAAAGTTAACCATCAGACTTCTTCAAGACCTGTAACGATGTTCTGTTTAGGTCATCTTTAGAATTTAGTATACGATACGGCCTTTTGCAAGAACAAGCACCTGCTCATCATATATATTGTGCTCTCGAGTATAGTCTGAACCGCAAGTTGGCTGAGGCCCTTCTTAACTTCAACTATTAACAGGTACACGTGCGATATCTGGCCCGGCAAATCGACTATTGACCAAATATTCACTCTGAGGCAAATTCTGGAAGTAACTAGCGAGTTTCAGATATATTTGCGTTATGTGGTGTAATCTTCTAAGGGAACTGAAGAACAGGCGAAACTAGTTAATCTGCGTGAGTACAACAGGGATGTGCTGTCGAGCAAGAATCAACCTAGGAAAATGGGAATAGCTACAATTTGGAGAAAGGTGAAGTTAAGCTCCACAAATGACATCCTTGTGGAGATACGACGTAGAATCATCCTTGGCAACCGTCGCTACTTCAGTTTGTTGAAACTCCTTGGGTCTACACTTCTGAAACCCAATTCTTTGGTTGATACTCTCTCTTTTCCATTTTTACAGAGCTGAAAGCAGTCGCCATGGAAAAAATTGTCCGGCGGACATTTGTCTGTCCTTCTGTGAGGTGGGTGACTGGAGGAGGAGAAATCCAAGATGTGGAGACTGACAGTGGACCTTGACAAAGCCACACCGAGCTAAAGTTTTTTTTCGAATCCGAGCCTCTTGGTTCGAGAAGGAGAGGAAGAGGAGCTTGATCCTGGTGATTGGAAGCAGCCTACCGGAGCCATCAACGATGGGTGGCAGCTGCTGGTCAGGATCCTGCACGTCGCAGGAAAATTGAAAATCATTTAAAGGCTATTAACGCCTCATCAAATCACCGCGATTCCGGGACCCTTCAGCCGCTTTAATGACCCGCTTAGGAGCCCATTGAAGCCAGCTACACAAGAGAGATTCAAATATCCATCTGCATGAATGGCACACACGGACCCGATATGTGCTCTCACTTCCGAACCTGCCCTGGCTCTACGAGGGGGATGGATGTAATCTTTTCTTCGAAAGCCCATTCACGTCATTCGTTTCCTCTAAGTATGCTCATTAGCCCGCCTCTTAGCAGGCATGCCTCCGCCCCATCCAACCCAGCGCTCCATTCAGCACCATTCATAAATCATATTCGTTGCTGCAATTAATTACATCCACACGAGATTTTCTCGAATTCAATAGATAATTACACGTGAAGACAAGCAAATAATTGCTTTAAGCACAAATCTCTTCTCGCACATCTCGCGCCATCAGATATCCTTTTCACGAGCAGCTATCGTAGTTCTTCCACGAATGCGAAGCCAAAAGAAAGAAAAATTGATTTCACTTTCCTGGCACACGTCGTCCGTCCGCCTGTGTGCTTCCGCCCAACCGCACCCGCACGGCCGTCCGATTCAGGCACACACAGTGGCACACGATGGGGAGTGGGTGGCAGCTGCTGCGACTAGTACGTAGAAGTATCGTGTTTTGTTTGCGTTTCAAAAACAGGAAACCCCATTACAACCGGAAATCGGTAAATTACTTTTTATCACATTATTACATCAGGACTAATTTTCGCCTACAATCAGCGAGAGCAGCAACCGCCGAGAGGGGCGGTGCGAAGTACCACGACACAAGGCACCTTCAGCATAATTGGGGCGCACAATAAAAGCTTGACATATGTGCAAAGCACAACACACACAAGGGCCGAGTGGGCGCTGCTCAAGCATCTGCCGGGAGGTGCGGCGGTCGAGTGGGGGAAATCAGATTTGATGTCGGCGAAATCCAATAAGGACTCCTTGCTCGGTCCATTATCTCAGTGGGGATTTGTTTTTTCCTTGGTTATTAATTTAGCTTCCGCCACAAGGGAAGGGCACGATTCACCGACCAAAACACATCATCATCCTCATCATTCTTCCGAGGACCTTCTCAGACTCACACACTCCATTCCACATGTTCACCTTGCTCCTCGCCGTCGGATTGTGGAGGACGGATGCCAGGAACATGCAACAGCATCGACTAGACCCCCACAGGAATATGGTATAATCGACGAACTTGAGGGAGCCACCCGACAACCGTGGTGGACAACAACTTACCTCCGTTCGCTGTCGAGATCCCTTTTCCTTCGCTGGTTCTTCGGCACCACCTCAATGCAAAGAATAATAAATTGATTATCGCAGGAGTAGCGCTCCTCGTCCATTAATTTATTCCCCAGCAGACTGCTGGCCAGGCCGACCTTGTCCATGGACGATGACATCCATGCATCACAATACATTTCCTGAGCTAGTTCGCCATTCCGATGCGATCCGTGCCAAACGACCTTCTGCGACCTGAAACGAACAAGAAAAAGGTAAAAGAATTAAAAAAGAAGATGCCTCTGGGTTGGGTTTTTTGTTGCAAGGTCTCACTCCCTGCAGGAGTGCTTAATGAAAATGGAGATGGAATTCGGGCCCAACTGGCGGCTGGACTAAATGAGATATCATCCGGCCTTGCCGGCGATTCCAGTGGTGCCCTCAAAGTCATCGCTGTTCTGGTCGAGGGCGGCCGCACTGGTGTGCAGCTTCGGCCAGGTATGTGTGCAATTAGTTGGGTTGAGCCGATAATTGAGTTTGACGAGCGGCCGAGGATATTGATTGAGGGTCAGACAATGGACTCAAGGATCATTTTTAACTTTTTCACTTGCCTTTGTGCAGGCGAAGGCTGACGCTGACGGTCGAGAGGACAGCAACGACGCCACCTGGCTCCATTTACTGAGGAGTGGTTGGGGAGTGTAACAGGAATTTATAAGCCCACAAAGTGCCGTTAACGTGAGAAAGGATGAGATGGGGGTGGGGGACTTTAATGCAGTTTGTCTACATTGACGGTTCGTCTTGGACTTAAAAAATACCAGATTTTCACTGATGGACTGGGACCATTTTGTGGGGTGTAGATTGAAAAAAGAAAAAACAATTTCGGGGAAAATGCATTAGAACGCGATGGATTCACATTTCCTGTGAGTATAAGCATATTGATTTTCCTCTCGCCGAGGGAAATGCATTCAGTTTACAAGAAAGGCTCCTCAGAACTTTTGCTGTAAGTATCACAGTGGTTTGAATATGTTCCAGCAATGATTTCAAGAACCAACAGATTGGCGCATCTCAAGGGAATGTTGTAGCAATGAAGACGAAAGAGGACTTCAGATGTGAGGACTAGCTGTTGGAAGAATTCCGATTCGTTGAATCACAATGCGCCTTCTATATAATGTGAAGACTGTTAGGTTAGGTTTAGGAGTGGAGTGTGGTGCTTGAACATCACTTCCATTAGGAGGCCTTAGGACCCATGGTGAATCCCTTCATTTGTGGAGTTCACATCCTGTCACGCGAAGACTTAAACCACCCCGTGCTCTTTACGAATCTTAGAAGATCCGGTGTATCTGCATTTGCTAAGTTCGCTAGGCTAGGCTAGCCACCGATTCTAGAGAGCTGGGCTGTGGCAAAGCAGATGCTGAATAGTCTCGGTCTCCTCCTCGTCGCTGCACATCGGGCAGAGATCGCTGGAGGCAGCATTCAATTTCCGGGGCATTGTTCCGATGGAGCAGTGTCCTATGCTCACTCCGATGAGCACACGGATCGAGTTAAGGTCCAGCGCAAAAAGCTTCTTTATTTGCCATTTTTATGCCATTATTAAGCCTGTAGCGGCCGTGGCGTTGTGGGTATGTGCGTCGAGCCTTATCTGAAACTCACTGCCTGGGTGGTAAGACCAAAAATCATTTTCACGGCTCCACCTCTTTCGAGTCACTGTAAATGCTCAAAGAGTATAAATGTCTAGAAACAAACTTCTCAAACTTGGCCGTTCGGAGTCGGCATAAAACTGTAGGCCCCTTCCACTCGTGAGAGAATAATAGCCACGCACAACACGAGTGGCTGCTGAGAAGCTAGTCACTGGGTCTCTACGCGCTGTAGCGCCATCCATTGATGTGTCCGCATTGCTGATGTCCATTTCGGACACTTGTCTGGACAATGCGGCCGCTCTCTCGTTCCCTGCTATTGCGCTGTGGCCCGGGACCCAGCAGAGTTTGTCTGATGTACTTAAGTGAGTCGCGCCGGTTCAGAAAAGACCCTGATCTCAACGGACACTGCACATATCAGGGAGTCCAAATGGGTCTGTTCGTACAAGGTGTCCGAATAAAATCCGGGCCCAGTACATGTGTACACTTTTGATCCGTCGGCGAAAAGTGCTATCTCTATGCCACAGACAGATGCGTTCAAATCAATCTTTATAGGAGCGTGGCAATAATGTCTGATGGTCGAGCTGCTTGGCCCTGGACTACTGCAGAAGTGGGAGTGCGTACAGAAGCTTTAAGAGCTGAGAGAATTGATTTTTTTGTCGAACATTTTGAACAGTGAACTGGAGCTCAAAAACTGGTTCATTGTTCTGCCGGGCAGCATCCGACTTTTGCTGTAGTTTCTTACACTTGCAAACGAAGACCAGCAGGCACATCTGTGATGAGGAGCCTACAACATCAGCCCTGACCACTTCAGCATTAAAGACCTGCCACCTGATCCGAGCAAAGGCACAGGGGTAGAGGATGTGCTCTGCAGTGTCGTCGAGGGTTTCATCGCTTAGACCGATGGGCAAGGTGTAGTGTCCCGTTTGTACGACTGTCAGTCCTCTGCAGTCTTTTCTGCCAGGGGATAACAAGAATGCCGCAGACATGTGGGGCAAAGTGTGTTTGGTCTGCCTGGTCTGCCATTCTAGAGAGTCATGCCACCTCCGATTGTGTTCGCGAGTGACCCAACTGTCGATGGAAGCCATAACCAAGGACGCAGGTAGACCCTGAGTACTAAGAATGTTTCCTCTGATCTTTCTCTAGCAAGTTCATCGCCGATCTCCTTCACAGCCATCCCGTGGTGACCTGGGAACCAGACAAGTCTTGGTGAATTATGACTGCCGATAAAATTCAGAGAGGGCTTGCTATCCCGAACTATCCTGGGAGTGGTCAAAGGGTTGAGCAAGGCCGTAAGTACAGCTTGGCTACAACACACAGGTACCCGGTGCTTCACAATATAGTTCGTGGCCATAAGCATCGCATAGGTTTCCGCTTGGAAAACCGACGCAAATTTACTTAATGAGGTATACAGTCTAATGTTGTCGCTCTCGACGAAGGCGCCAGCGTTTGTTTTTGCAGCCGTTCTGGCTGAGTGTAGGTGCCCGTCATAAGTGTGGGAGAAGTTGACTAGGCATGTGCGCCGCAAATGAAGGACTGGTGTCCGTGCGTCAGACAGCATATCCAAATGAAACTCCGGTGCGTGTTGTAGAAAATACCATATTTTTTAAACGGAATCTCAAGTTGGGGAAATTCGGCAGTGCATCAAGAGCAGAGCCAGGCGTACTAGGGAGGGCCCCAATGCAGCCGAGACAGACCGTAGGGAAAGCAGGAGTCACATATTTGAGTGAAAGCTTATTCCACCAAAAGACCGATGCATAGGAGAGAAGGGGCCTTATCATAGCCGTACAGATCCAGGTAGAACTTTTTGGTGATAGACCCCAAGACTTACCGAGAAACCCCTTACACTGCCAGAAAACTGACAGCGGTTTGTGCGATTTTCGACTCGATGGGTTTCTTCCAGAGAAGTTTTCTATCTAGAGTAACACGCTTCATCGGAGAAACGGATGATTTTCAGTTGTTTTTAGTTTCAGTTGAGTCGGACCAGTTAATTTCCTCCTTCTCGCTAAGAAAGGGGCATGGGAACTTCTCACAGGCAGACTACTATCGGATGCACGGTTAAATTTAGGCACTCGTCCTTCAGCCGCGCCAGATGCAGATGGAATGCCTAAGATATGCCAGCCTAATATTTCGCTCACACTACAATCCGCAGACACTCCTTTTCTCCCTCTACACCTTCGGCCACGCTGTGACTGGACCCCGGACACTGAAGGATACTAACAATCCCTTATAAATAAAAGGATATCATGTCCTCAGAGACCTAGGAAGAAGAAACGGGACAGAACAAAGCTTATGGCATGAAGCCAGGCCAAGAAACCGAAAGCAGGTTGATGCATGTATCAAAAGGGGTAAAAACAACCTCGGTGTCCGAACAGAGCACTGCAGACTCAGGGAGCGACCAACAATAAACTAAGGGTATCAGAAGAAGACCTCCGCAGATTCTGCGAATCTAATGAAATTCGAGAACATGTAACGGGATTCTGTGAAGCACTAGTCCACAAAGAACGAGCAGCAAAGATATCTATCTGTTTGAGCAAAGTGACTGGTGTAGAAATATCAAACTCAGACAACGAGCACAGCAGTTGGGGTAAGTACTGCTCTTACCTAAAAGCACTCGCTCGAGCTGTACTCAGAAAATGTAAGCCTCTTAAGTAACCTTCAGTAAGTCATCTCACTGAAACGGAGCAATCGCAACACAGTTACGAGGATTTGGATTTTTCCAGCAAAATGTCGACAGTTCAACCAATTAGTTCAACACATCAACTCTTAACTTGGAAAGGACTGCCCGCTTTGAACGAGCACACAAAAAGAAGCACCAACTTACAACCCACTTGTATTTTTTTGTTGTACTACTACTTACTTTCTTCACTGTTCCAATTTGGGGATCTCAAAGGATCTTCCTTGCGAAACAAAAAAAAAAAAAAAAGAGCCAAAGTCCCTGCTAGAGTCGGAGGAAATATTTTAATCATCGCCTCTGCGCAAAGACCAAAAGACCATCGAATCCAATTAAAAATTTCATTTCTCCTCATCTCTCATCAAACTCTCGTCTGTTTGATGGGGAAACGCGAAAAAGAGACCGCCTAGGAAATGACATTAAGCGAAGATGAGGCGGAAGACGACGGGGAAAAAATGTGTAGTTTCGTTCTATGAAGCGTATAAGTTTGATTAAGAACCCCCCCGAGACGCGATGATGGGAGCGCACTCAGTGCCATCGGATTTCTTAATTACAGAGGCAATCCCAACCCACACCCCAACCAAGGGCTGGTTGTGGTTGTGCGGCTGTGTCTCACAGGGCACTCTGGAGAAATGCGCAAAAAATGGGAGAATCCTTGACTCTCCTCAAGGCTGATAATTGCTTCTTAAATTAATTTTGTTAGTTCAGCTTAAAAAATGCATGCAACGATGTAGACGGGCGCCAGCGATGACCGGGTGGCATGATGGCAGCGATTAATAGCTGGACAGCCAGCGCCACCACCAACGACCACATCATCGCATCAAGCAATGTCCTTAATTATCCGAAACATTTATGTGTCCTCCTCCAACCCCATGGACATGCAGACCAGAGCGACAGGCAGCGGCGGCATAGTTGTCGCAGAGCAGGGTCAGCCCCCGAAAACTGTGGTCGGGAATAGTTTTACAAGTTATTTGCACTGTTCATGAAGTTCAGACAGACAGACTGAGGGGGCGGTGCGGCTGTCCTTCTGTAATTAGTGAACCATTTAATTTCCTTGCAAGGACTCTTAATTTCTCTTCGTCCATGTCGTCCGTAGCTTTTTTTTTTTGTTGCGCCGAAGTCTGATTCAATGAAACTATAACAACGCGGACGACAAGCACAAGGATGATGATTGGGGCGGCGCGGCGGTTGCATGACGTTCATAATGATGCCCCCGATGGGGAGGGGGGGGGGGGTCTAGGAAAAGTTGCTCGTCGAGAGCTCAGAAAAGGACATCATTTCTGTTTTATCGCACGATCCCGACAGACAATGGGAAGAGATTTGAACTGCGAATCGCAGATGAATTGTCGCCTGTCAGACGAGGACGCTGACCGAGTGCTGCTGTGGTCTAGTGGCAGGACGCCATTCCGTCTGCAAATCAAACGCCGTTTAAACCCTTTCCTTGCCGGAATATCTTTCCGGACGAGAAATCTGCTTGAATGCATCTCTGTCGTGAGGAATTTTTGCATCCCCACCCTCAGCACCCCGCAACCACAACAACCCTCGTCTTAAACTTTCAGTTCGACTCCCCCAGCTTGTGCTCCTTTTCGACTGCCATGGCAGCAAATTACAAGAAGTCCATGGAGTGGTGGGAGGGGAGCCGGCGATGAACATCAAAGGAACGAACGTGTGGACGAAGTGTCTTGAAGTTTATTTGATTTTCTTGAGGGCTCCTGTGTTCCTAATGCCTTCGTTATTTGCATGCCTTCAGCTGTGTTTGTGCACATGTATGGTAGGTGTTGCTTGTGTGAATGCAGCGACGTCTTGCTGGCGTCGTACGTAGGACGCTTCAGGACGACGAATGTGCCCCGCAAGGGGTTTGTCAAAACTGCATTTTGCCCCGCCTTACGTAAGACTCTCGCAATTTGTACACGAAACTGCTGCCAGTGGGAGTAAAATGAAGCGAAATACAAAGTGTTTTAGCATTCCGGGTTGAAAGTGAATTGTTAATGTTGTCCATCACTTTGGCTTGAAATGGATGTTTAAAATAAATACCCAGCGCCTGAGTTGGGGCAATTTTAGCTGAGGTTGACAAGAAAGGAAACAATTATCGAGGGCGCCAAACTTGGATCGTTTTTGGAACATTTTTGACGCAATAAATCTGATTAGTCTGGATTGTTAAGAGATTCGGAGATGACATCCACTGGAGAATTCTAGCGAATTTAGAATGAAATCTCTAATCTGAACTGCCACGGTGGGGTGAGGAGAGGAAATATCAGATTCGGCACAGGACATGGGGCTCAAGCATTCAAGTACGGGAGCTAAGAGCGAAAAAGCCTGGCATGCGACTTGCATGAGTTGCTGTTCACGTACAAATGAAGTTAGAAAAGCCTAGACGCATTCCAGACGTGGTGATGATTGATAGCATGGAGCCAAGCTTTGTGCATCATGTTCTATTTTGGTAGCTTTCTTTTTTTGATTCGACGCGATCTTAACGATGAAGCGTTCCGTCAAACAGGCTTATGAGCCAATATTTCGACTCGAACGGTGAAGCACCATGGGGAATTCCGGACATTGACAAACGGATTATCTTAGTAGTCAATCCAGGAAGATGAGAATCTATAGGCCATCGAATCGCGTAACCCATTATCCAAAGAGACACCGAGGTGCACAAGAGCACAAAAGCCCAAGAGCAGCGTCTGCAGGAGTCACTGAAGGATGATATGGGTATTCTAGTACGTTCCCCGATCAGGCAGTGTCCAGGGAAGGTACTCATAACTTCATCTGAACTGAGATCTGCTAAGAGTTCTTAGTCTTATGTAAGTTTGCACTCTAACATCATCTATTGTTAGAATTTGAACGTTTATTTAAGAAAAACATGTACAACAGTATTATTCAAAGTATTGCCCATCTGAAGCTATGACTCTTTCCCATCTTTCTGGCAATTTGTGGATCCCATCCCAAAAGAACTGCGCTGGCTTGGCAGCCAAGAATGAATCAAGCCAATTTTTGATATTCTGCTCTGATGTGAACCGTATTTCAGTGAGGGCGTTCTGCATCGACCGGAACAAATGGTAGTCAGAAGGGGCAAGGTCTGGGCTATAAGGCGGGTGGGGTAAAACTTCCCATCCACTTTTTTCCAAATAGTTCTTTATCGGAATAGCAGAGTGGGACCGAGCGTTGTCATGATGGAAAATTATTGGCCCGTGTCTGTCCCCTATTAGCGTTGTCCATTGATGGTTTCACCCGGTTTAGGCAGCTCATAGTACAGCACACCCTTCTGATCCCACCAAATACAGAGCATTACCTTCGCGCCATGGATATTCGGCTCTGCCGTTGATTTGGCTGGTTGGGCAAGGCAAAATCACCACTTTTAAATCGTGAAGATCTGTCGTAGAATCGACCTTGGCAACTGATTCTACTTGGTGAAACTGAAAACTCCTGACTAGAAGTCACCAACTAGCGTCGGTTGTCAAGGGCGATTCTACGACAGATCGCGCTCTACAAAAATCTTATTTGGCAAGTCCTGCTATAGGTTTTATCCGAAGACCAGAGCTGATTTTTGGTGGCTTCCACTTATATACGGATATAAGGTCCCGTCTTTTAGGGATTGGATTGGCCACACCGAGGGCATGGAAACCAATGCTCCCTCTAAGAGGGTCTTCGAATCCGAGCTTACTGGTTCGAGAAGGAGAGAAAGACCGAACCTCCGATATAAAAACGATGTTATAGAGGACGCAAGACAACTACGTCTTGATGACTCGAAGCAGCGCGCACAGAAACGTCAGCGACGGAATGGAAGCTGTAGATCAGGCTCAGACCCTATGTGGTTCGCTGGACTAATAAATAAAAGTGGGCCCGTATCTTGTCGAAGATGTCTGTGAGAACATTCCTGCTACAATGGCGTCTGCTATCACTCAATCATTTCCAACGTATTTCACCTAGTTGACATGTCATTCCAGCAATAGACCAATTGTATTAATTTATATCCCGCTTTGGGTTGGCGCGTCGCTGCGATTAGTTGCTGTGTCAACATTTGTAGGTAGAAATTGGATATTCTTGAGGATCAGGGTGTGTCGAAAAGTGAACAATTTTAAAGAGGCGTCTTGAAGACATGGCTCCAGCTTGTCGACAGAGAGTATATGACTAGTTTTGCCTACGCGGCCCAGGTTCGATTGCTGGTTAGAATAAAATACTTTCCACGGCCCAACCTCTTTCGAGTCACTGACAATGCTCAAAGAGTGTGACTGTCTAGAAAAAGTTTCTCAAACTTGGCCGTTCGGAGTCGGCTTAAAAAGTTTTATAGGCCCCTTCCAATCGTCAGAGAACTATAGCACGCACATCACGAGTGGTTGCTAGGCTCTGGCTCTCTACAGGCTGTAGCGCCACCTATATTATTAATTTATTACTACCCTAAGTGGTCCGAAATGCTTCACAAATTTAGACGTCCGGTCTTGTGTAGAGTGTGCCAGTCATATGGAGTCGATGACACATTTGGTTTCAAATGTGATTTAGTGTCCGTTGAAATTGCACTTCTTTGGGCATAGCCTCTTTGGACATAGCTTCTTTGGACATAGCTCCCATTTCTGGACAGAACTTCAATACGTTGAAGAAATAAGCTAAATTCCAAACAGTACTGAAAAACTCAAATGCCGGCTTTCTTCCTTCTCGGGGCATGCACGAGTTAATGATACCTCCCCTGTCGCTCATACTGTACTACCCAACCTCACAGGCAACCAAGTACAATCCAATATATTGCGGACACTTGAGACATGAATGTGTTATTCTGTTTAAGAGGGAAACATTGGTCTTCGTCTTTGAGTTCCTCAAAATGCATTTCATATGAGTCGAGGGGACGGTGGCTGTCAGCAGAACCGCCCATCCACCCTTCCACCTTGCAAAAGTTAATTTGAAGTTCGGGAAATTTGTTGCATTCATTATGGGCCGAACAGACGAGCAGCCACTGCATGTAACGACTCTGTGTGAAATGCAGTTAAACAAATAGTTTGCCCCAAACGACTTGACGGAGTAGTTCATCGTTTGGCCAGGTCCAGCTCCTCAAAGGACCCATCAAGGAGCTATGATTTGCTTGTTGCCCTAATACGGTGAGTGTATCCAGGCGTCGTGTATTTATCTGTACATCGAGTGTGGCAGGGAATTAAGTTTTGGAATTTACTCAAACTCAAACTCAAATTGAATGCCGCAACGATTGCTGCACTCACACCAGTTCTAGTGTGTGTGGGGGGGGGGGGGGGGGGGGGGGGGGGCAGCAGTGGTGTGTGGGGATACTTATCCTTAAAAGGCTGCGTTACGAAATAATTTGCGAAAATATATTCATTTATAGTCGACAGTCGGAGAGCTATTCTCTGCCGGGTGCTGGATGGGCGAGTGCGAGGCGAGGGATGATTCCGATGATTTGACGTGCCCGGGCATTGTTTGCTCAACAAGGGACAGTGGCTGGGCTGGCCGAAGGGACTTGTGGATGTGAGAGGGTCTTTTTTCGGAGCTGAATGGTTGCAGGCGGCAGGACTAAGACGTTAGAGTAATTAATTCCGTTGAAGGATAGTTTGTTGTGTGTTTGATTTTCAGGCCAAAGTTCTGTTCAGCATGTGGTCCGGGCCCGAATGGGCTGCTGAATGCGCCAGAGGTGCGTGAGGTGGCGGTCGGAGCGACCCAGTTGGGATATTTAATTTGAGGTATGAAGTTTAATTAAAAGTTAGTTATTTCCATGAGTTTATAGATTCAGCCATGCCATATTTACTCAGAGAAGTGGAGCGGTTCGTGTTGACTGAGTGAGGGATGTGGGAAATATGATTTGATGGGGATTTCTGGAGCGAGGTGAGTGGGAGGAAAGAGATTAATTATATGGGCGTTGATGCGACAATAGGCTCGAACCGAGCTTGGGGAGCTTATTGATTTTTGTCGTGATGTGCAGTCCGGCCAGAGGTGACTTTGTTTGTTTTAGTCGGTATTTGGAATGCAAATGAGAAGGATTTGATAAGAGACACATGAGAAGGTGATATAGATCAGCTTCATTACGAATGCGAGTCATTCGGTTCATCCGTACCCTGGGGTTAATTGAAGGACCGTCAAATGTGACCGTGTCGATAAGCATGGACCGAGCAAGGACTGGGAAGTCGAATCATCTTCTGTGGGCTGGTTAACCTGCTGATGTTTGTGTGGAAATGGACTTGGATTCGAAGGATTAGATGGCTTCGGGGCACATCACTTGGCAATTGAAGTCAAAATCGTTACAGGATGTGATATGCGATGTTGTGTGTATTGCTTTTCATTTGAACTGAATCACACGCTGAGGGGCGTTGCCGAGGAGCAGGAGTCACACTTAGGCTAGAGTAGGTCCGTTGGTCGACTCTATTCCGCCAACCAGTTGGTGCTTCTCATAAAGCTGTGAAGATGGCTGACACTAATACTTCGGCAAAGTAGCTTGAGAAGTTGGGCTCTAAGAGACATCTCATACGGGAGGAGAGGGTGCTTCGATTGCAGATTAGGTGCACTTGCTGCACACCATGCACAACACACCATGCCTCGCTCACTGTGGGACAACCTCTTCTTCCCGATCAGGAACTTCACTGTTGACATCTGTGTACGGACGCTTCAACAACTTAAGCAGAAGTTGGTGGCGGCGTTTTCTGTAAACATTTCAGGCGGGATTGTGGCTGTCGCGAAAGACTGGAGTTGCTCATATCTGGCCGCGGTATTAACATTTTTGCAGGTAGTTAAACAGCCATTAACAGACTGGAGTCTAGTGCGTAGAGGAACAGTAGCCGCGGCTCACTTAAGTCAGACTAGACCAATTGTGAGCCCATTGCGTGTAGACGTCTTCCTGCTGTACTATTCCGTTGTAGCATTGCGTTTGAGTGTTGTCCAGTCCAATGAGATCGATGAGGAGTTCAATATTCACCTATGCTGGGTGCCAGAACGAAGAGACATTCCAGTCATTGACGCACACACTCCCGTGAACAAAACTCATTAAACGTCCCCTTCGCTATCAAATCTAAACCTTTGTTAGGAAAGTAAACAACAGATAACCAGCACCAGCCCTCCGCCAAGCATTTCATGCCAAACCTCCAAGCTGAACCCGATCGCTCTGTGATAAGATAAGTCATGCTGTTTGAGTCATTACACGGCACCACCTCATGAAAGATCAAGCTACGAGAGTAGTCGCTTTCGCAAAAGGCTTCCGCAAAAGCAGCGTGGATGAAGGAGTTTGAAAGCGTACTACATATCCTCTGGGCAGCTCTGATGTCTCTCCGGGTCCTGCTCAATTTTTCATTTTCACTCCCAAGTGGCAGCCACGCATGTGCATTCCGTCAGTCACCTCCATTAACCTATCAACCTAGGTCCACAACAAACGACCACCCCCATTAAAATGTTAATTCAAACAACATTTGTTGTCGCCGCCATCTCGTGAAGTTCCCTGCATCCCTCAACCCCATCAAATACGCGCTCATTGAGTGGTAGCGCACATCCTCACAAACCTAATAGACACCCAAATATCACATCTGCCCCTCATCCACCTCATCTTCCGCCGAGAACTTTAAATCTATCTATCCTTGCCTACTTGTACAGTCGAAGCTACTGAATGCCGGTACGAGACGACTATCTCCTCTCCAAAGGCCGTATCACCAGCAGAACCTTATACCCAGCGCCAGACGAGGCAAACAATCTCCACAATGAGTGCATCATTAATCTCTGCGGTTTATTTATGACTTCCAGAGTGCAGTTGGTTGATCTCACATAAAACAGCAAACAACTCCTTCAGCTAGGCCCCTGCTGCCTTCCACGAATGTTCGGTTGATTAACATACTGCAATTGCGGATGGGGTTGGGTGTGCCACCGTCAGCCCGCCACCAGCATCCGACCAAATCGTCTGGATGTCCCTTGAAGCGGCTCTCATCATTTCCATCACAGACGGCGGCAGTCATCTGTCTGGTTACCCTCGGTGCACGCTGGTACTTGATACACCTCGCAGTTGGGCGCAGACCTACACACCGCCCCCCTCCGCGGCAGCGCTTCGACTCCACCGACCTACCGTGTGGTCGTCTTAAATGAATAAATTCAAAGTCTATCCGGCACAAGATGAAACTGTGCTGCAAGTCGAGGTCGCTTCACATCCACGCCCAGGCCCGTCGCTGCCAGGGAGTCCCGGCCCCACATTTTGTTGCTTCCTAATTGAGGTAAAGTGAATAAGTTAACTTCTGTCAGCTGCAAATGCCTCCCATGGGCTCGATGCAATGTAAATGTTGACCCTCTTGTGGTGGCTCGTCTCTCGTCCTTGGCCCAGGATACCCAGTGCTTGAGTCTCTCCAGTGCTTTTTTCTTCTTTTCCTCGGAAGTTGTTTCGAAAATATAGACTATCCTGCGGGATAGTTTATATCCCGTTTAGTAGTTTATCTTCCTGGCTAAGGTACATAGTTGGAGGGGTCTTCAGTTTTTATGAGTTCCATGGGAAACTTTTGTGAAATATTCCCATCACCCATCTCGTCCGTGCGGGGGATGTGTGTGTGAGTGTATCAACGGGCAGCCGGATACTAAGTTGCAATTTTCGGTTCATTCTGGTCCTGGTTGTGCAAATGAATTGTAGTCAGACAGGTCTGGCCAAGAGGAGTGGTCGAAAATTCAAATTCGAGGGAGGTGGCACTGGCATAACGCTCAGAATAAATCTTCTGAAATGGTGGATGGGAATCCCAGGTAAGGCCCTCTCCAACCATTGAATCGATAGGAAAGCAATCCACTTGAACTGAAGCAGAATTGTCAACGGAATTCTCTTGAATTCGGACGGATTTTGGTCGGGGCTTGTAAACTCTGCTCGAATCCATGTTCAGAGTGGACTTTGGGGCGAAATAAATCCGTCCCTGCTTGAACACGCAGCCTCAAGCAGTAGACGAACGTTGCACTGACTTGACTGTACGCCAAGGGTTGGCATTCTCCTACAGTACTAAATCTAGTTAATGTTCTCCAAGCAAACCGAAAATTGGAAAGGCATAACATTTTCCAGAGCATCTCTTCGTCCAACTTCCATCAAACACCGGCCTTGAAGCCTGTCTTGTGGGTTATATCCGGGTTAACTCCGCAATTTCCTACACGCCATTCCGTCCATTTTTACCGTGAACTCTCTCCTTGGTCGACCATAAAAATTTCCTGGAAATCCTTCCAGACACACTGCCCCATAAGGATGCTCGTTTTCAGTGCTTCATGATTTATAATCACCATAAAACACAAAACCTGTGGCGGGTTATAACTGTCCAAAGTGAATTACACGCTGCAACTCATTTCAGTTAACCATCCCGAAAACCGCACAACAATGCCCTACTCTCAGCTGCCAACCATGAAGGACCTCCACGCAGTATAGTGTTTCATTTATTCATTTTCATGTTTCTCGTTTTTAAAATTTTCCTTTAAAATAATTACTCTTCTCCCGTGGAGGTTATGTGCTGGCAGTAGATGGCGAAGACAAAAGCGGAACGATAAAAGGAAAGAAAAAAAAAAAAAAAAACAATACGAGTGTATGTACTTACCATTGCGGATGAGTGAGTACATCCTTCCCACTGAAACTGTAGATTCGTGGCGCTTGTGAGAAGAATCCACCCTGACCGTTGAATATGCTATTCCAGGAACTGAAGAGGACATCTCCTCTTGTATTTACAACCGGTAGATTGCGGTCACTCTCTCGAACAATCGAATGGATGTGCTGGGTCCTGAAAATGCAAAAACAAAAAGAAAATAAATGTGGTGAAGGACGAGTTGCACAAGCAAATTTGTGACAGATTTCGATTGAAAGGACATGGGGAAAGGATATTAAAATCTATTTCAATTTTGGTGTTTTCAAGGTTCAACTGGAATTTTGTAATGAACTGCAGGTGACAGCGTGCTGAAGGAGGTTAGGTTTGATGCAAGGACACTGTGGGACGACTGTTGTATTTTCTGTGAAAGTGATTGGGTGAAAAAAAACGTAGAGATTTTCCTCAGATTCTCTGTGTTTCAGTTTGTTTGGAGACGCCTTTCAAGGGTTTATCGGTAGAATGGTTCCGGTACGGTCATTTGAGTGTAATAGAAGCTTGGCGAAGACTTTCTATAGGAAATCTACAATATTATAATTCTGCCTTCCCGTCGTACACTTTGTCATTCGGAGTTGGCGCAACCGTGAAGGTTCTATCCACTCGTGATAAAGCAATTTCGTGCGGTAAAAGTTAGGTTAATTCGGATTCGAAAAGCTTAGTACTAAAACTTATCCTAACATGTGAGACGTTTAGAATACAAAAATGTGTGCCCGTTTGTCATTAGAGCTTCATGGAACCAATTATGCATTAGTACTAAAGTGGTCTAAAAATTTAGAACATGTACTAAATTCCGAAATCATGATATTTTATTTGGATGGAGATGTTGTACAGGAAATCGAATCCAGGTAGTGAACCTATATCACTGCTTCATATCAATACATAGTATGATCCAATTCACTGTTTTCCAAACCCTCTCGGACACTTTTTTTTCTTCCACTTCAAATCCCGCACAAAATGAGTCCAATCATAAACACCACCAACATTGAACACAAAACTCAAGCAGTTCGGGAACAGTAAGCCTGTCAGCAACCTCGTTGATTTGATCATTTCGCGGCCCACCCACCATTAGCACCCCACTGTCAGGGCATTTAGTTACTGTTCAACAAAACGTACAATTGACTCGCATGTGTCCGAGTGATTAGGCGCCTCCTGTTAAATACCGCCATTAACCTTTATTGAGGCAAATACCGGAACCATTGTCACTTGCGAGACACACTTTGACTGTGTTGTACCCAACACGCTTTGCAATCGACACTCCCGTGCGTCAGCCAAATCGCCCTCTATGGCCCATTGACTGGTCGCAATAACAATCAGTACTCGGGCCATGTGCTTATTTATGTTCTCCTGCTTATATCAGAAAAAAGGTCAAGTGAAACGAAACCAAAAGGGGGACAAAAGCAACTTAAACGAAAGCATAGCCCTGTAACTGAACTGGAAATGCTTTTACCAATATTACAGTTCAAACCCGGGGAATGTACCTCTCGCAAGAGTCTGGGAAGAATCATGCTACGGAAATCTGTATAATGGAATTGTTTGGCAAATCCTATTATCCGACAGAATGTGCTGTCTTGATGGGGAGATCCCAAATACTGGTATCATCGCATCCATCTGTGTTTGCTGGGAACTGCCAAATGACAGAGTTTAATGGCACAAGCATGGGTTTGAAGCGAGTGAAGGAGCTGGCAATTTTGAATTTTAAATTTCGCTCAGTGTGAGCCCTGAGACAATCTGCAGGTATAAATACTCAAGGATTTATTTGTCACATGACATGTCTGATGTACATCCGAAGAATTTGATGCAAGGATTATGGATAAACCAATCATGTTGAAGGAGAGCTTTTTTGTGTTGGTTTTTGGATCTGCCACTGGATACTGATTGCGACTGAGTTAGAGCTTGTGAGCGGCACAAATCTAGGTTGGTTCCTCTTGAATTAAAGATTTACCCTTTTTCTTGTGGAAGCAAGTGTACGGGTATACCGCCGACATTAAAACCAAATTTAAGGCCTGGAAAAGAATGACAACACCTAACATCATTGAAATTGACGGCAATGCGGATACCACCGGCAAATAGTTGTGCTCTAATTTCTAATTCGTAATGGAATTCTAGTTGCTCAACTCCAGCTTACATGCACGAGTAGGACTTCACTTCTCGTCCAAAGTGTACAATATTCTAGGATTTAGCTATAAGCAGACTAGTGGCAGAAAAGAAGAGCACAGACAATCAACCACCTTTCGCTAAATAGTGTTCACACCAGTGGTACTGTAGCAAAATGTATGAGTTCGTTACTGAGTAACGAATATTTAATAAAGTACCATGTAACGAAACGTTACTCCTTAACGAATATCGTTACTACATATACTATAGACAATCGGCATCGACAGTCGATACGTTCACTCTAGCAAGGTTTGATATAGTCGCATGGACATACGACAGATACATACCATACACACACAGCACGGAAAGGGTAGGTATGCCACAAACGAACGTGCGCAAACCATGCTCTTCTCTTCTAGTATGCTTTTTCTCTATACTGATTTTGAAGTGTAAACAGATTGCTGCTGTGACTCTGCGCACAATGGTATATAGTTGGGCCACATCACGCATGGGTATGGTTTGATGGGGTACACTTTCCACGCAGTATTTGTACGGTATCGGTTTATCTCTCTTGAACGCGAAGAGCGTATTTAGAGTGTTGTCTGTGGATTGCGATAGTAGATATGTTTGTTTCGGAAGGTATAGTCTAGATTTTTTTTTATTTATGTGACTAGAGTAGATATCGATTGTAACGTTTCTATAATATTGGCCCGGTATGCGTTACTCTTGAAAATGCAAATAAGAGTAGCCATCGTTCAAGCCCATACCTAAATACGTTATTCAGTTGAATACAACGTTCCTATTTGAGGTTCTAAAAGAAGAATTAATTTTAACATTAAATCATCAATTTTGATGTAAGTAACGAAAGTAACTAGTAACGATATTAAAGTAACGAGTATTCAGATAAAAAGTAACGAAAACCTATTCGTACTCAATTTGTCGTTAATTTTACAGCCCTAGCAACAAAACTTTTCGTTACTTTTACATCCCTACACACCACGCAATGGAAGCATGTACGTCTTGATCCGAGGCCCCTGAAGGCCCCCGGAAGCCCAAATGTCTAGGAACTCCTCGAGAAGTTCTGGTGTCTTCCTGAGGGAGTGTGAGCACGGGGTCGGCGGCCAAGGCAGTTCAGTGAAGTAAAAGCGTTAGCAACAACATTTGTCGTTACTTTTAAAGCCCTACACACTAACCAATGGAAGCAAGTAAGTCTTGATTCGAGGCCCCCGATACATTACATGTCAGTGGAAAATGGAACTAGGAACTCCTCGAGGAAATCTAGAATCCCCTGAGGGAGTGTAAGCACGAGCTGGTCGGTCTAGGCAGGTCAGTCTAGTAAAAGCGTTGGCAAAGACCGCCTAAAAGGCAACAACGTTTGAGTACGTTGTGAGAGTACGTAGTAAAAGTGGAAAAAGTGTGTTTGGGGGCACCTAATATTTAGGAAATACGGACACTTGTATACGAGAGCGTGTAACGAAAATTTAAATAATTTATGCTGTTGCAGGGTAGCGGGGTGTGTAAACAGGACGACTAGATGGCGCAGTTCGTTTAGTACCTGACCTTGGTTAGTGGGATGTTCGATTCCGAGGGACAGCAAAGTAATTACGCTTTCATCTGGTTTTCAAATCTGGTTCAGTCGCCGTTTGCCGTTGGGAACAAATTAACTGGCACTGTCACTGAAGTGGGAGATCACTGTAGTAGTAGTCTGGTGAATTCACTAGCAGCCCCCTTCCCCACCCCTACCTGTGCACAGTGAACCGTTGAAGTTCTGTATTTCATTTCGAGAGAGTTCCGTGATCGAACCCTTAGCGCAAAACGATTTCGTGCGCATATATGTGAAAAACGTAACAATATCTGTCACTCAAGTACACCCTTTGTGTTAAAAATGCACTCAATTCCGAAGGGTTGCCCACACTACCAAAGGCATTCCTCGCACACTCGCATCCATTGCACATGATGTTCGATCCGGAATTCCCCAGCCAGGTGATACGTGCACATGCTGTTGGTCGACTGACGAGCTCAATTCACATGAACATCCAAGTGTGTTACCGCAGAAAGAATTCGCATCCACATTCACGAAACCGCATTCCGAAACAATGCTTCGCACCGGCATAAATCGCCCAAAATACCAATGCGGTTGCTGGATAATCACTTCTCCATGAAGGCATCCTCAACGTGGCCCACCGAAACGCAAATCGTTATCCGACTAGCCGCAGCTCGACCCAATGGTGTACAGTTGGTCGACATACATTCCGGCGAAGCGGTCGCTCGGAGGCAGATGATGGATTTAGAGTTCGAGTGCTGGCGGTTAATATTCGAAGATACACGAAATTCGCACATGGTCACATGGTGGGACGTGCGCGCCCGAGTGCATTTCATTGCTTCATAGCAGCACATCCAGCGTAAACCAGTTGGCGTTGATCTCATCCCTGCTCTGCTCACGTATGCTTGAGCATCTAAGCAGATGCATTTCGTTTTGAAGTGCTTCCGATGCATGCAATCAGGGAAGATTTGTCGGCCAATTTGCATGTATCTCCGGCGAAGACGAATTGGCCAGAATCCTGTTTACACACCCCGCCACCCTGCATCAGCATAAATCATTCAAATTTTCGTTACACCCTCTCGCCCACGCCTCCCCATAAAAGTGTAGACGCAGGGCGCCAGCGATAAGTGAAAGGGAAAAAAGCAGGAAACAAGGACAAAACGAAAGAGGAACGTTGCTCAAACGTTCTGCATCTGCATAATGCAAGTGGCTGCCCTACGCCTCTGTGTAGATACCTCAACCTCATTCATCTTGCTCTTGGTCGTATCCGATCCATCCTCGGCAGCACACACTTTGGGGTCAAGTTGTGAATTCACACAACCTTGCCAAAGCAATTGGGAAGCACAATGTTAAGCGGTTATCCTCAAACCCCTGCTCGTGCATGTGTGGGTATCTTTCCGTCGCTTACATACCCAGCCCAGTATCTTCCGCATTACACTCAGAGCGTCCCACTTAGAAGTTTGCTCTAATTAGGTAAAAATAAGGTATATGCACTGAGCAGTACGTTTCTGTGTGAGTGGGATACTTCTCTCGTGTATCTGGTGTTCCGAATGTGGAACAAGGATATGCCGTACGGTCATAATGGATTCAGTGCTCGTACATTAGTTAAATATTTGCAGATTCCATTCTTCTTTTCTATGCCACACTCTCTCTCTCTCTCTCTTTCTCGCTTTGGTCCTCTCTACACAACAGAGATGGTTCAAGTTGGAGCCAACTATAATGAGGTCCATGCGTGGGGATGGAACGGTTGATAGACTGTAGCAGAAGAAGTCCATAAACAGCTTGAATGTTAAAGGTGACATTGCGTGCTAAAGTGAGATGGTCACGTTCTTCCACGAATAGTTGCGAAGGACACGGAGTGTGAGTGTGATGAATTTTGCTTCAAACTCTTGAGGAAATGGCGTTGAAATTGCTCACAATGACTTGAATTCCGTGCGAATGGTCATCTAATGGGATGATGGGGGAAATATTCATCTTCATTGTGATCTTCGCCTTTATTTCGAAGGCAGTCGAGGGCCGATATAGAACATGGTCTTGGATAGGTAACGTGCGAATCAGTTACCGACCAACACGAGGCGACTGAAACGAGTTGTTTCGACAAGTCTTTGAAAAGTCAGATTCAGGTCAAGAGCCCGATATAACCGAACTATTCAATGAGTCGGAGTCAAATTTGCCAAACCACTGAACTCAGTCTATAATTATCTTCGGGCTTACTACCAAATTTCATATTCAAGCCACAATGGTCTCGCATTCTCTATAAGGATGTTTCTGTCTCAAAATTGCACACATCTACACGATGGAACAAAGTCGCGCGACTTGGTGCAGCCGGTGTTGCAGTTACATGAGGTTTACATGACCTGCTCAACTGTGGATGTGCTCAACATCGAACGCATGGATCCCCAAAGAGTTGAAGCTCTTTTCAGGTTGACCACAACGTCATTAGCCGAAATATCAAGGCGAGCCACTAAATTCTCGTGGTTGAAGGGTGAAGCCAGGTAAACTCCCTCGTCGAACCCTTCACTGTACGATTGCCAAAATTAGGAGCAAGACGGTCGAAATCATGCAGCCGATGGTAAGCTTGTCTGAGTATACTTGAGTAGGCTTCAGGTTGTAACGGAGCTTCATTCTCGAGAATATCGAGCGTAACTCAAACTTCAACACCAGAGGCACGATCGTGCACAAGCCTGTAAAACTGCTATCATACGCGACGGCGACATCATCGGAAGAGTGCAGCTGGCTGTCTGTGGAGTCTTTGGGAGCATAGGAGAGGAAGCGTATAGCTGTTTATCGGTGTTGGCGGACCTTTCTTGTGGACAGCATACAAGAAAGGTCCGCCAACACCGATAAACAGCTTTAACTTTGACGTAGTGAAGACCTTTTAAACAATCAATGACAATCAATGAAGGGATTCTTGAGTGTTTCGAGAGGAATGTCCTTACTATAATCATTGGTCCCCATTGTGGTTGTTGATCGTGTTTGCAGGGGGAGAGGAGGGTTCAGTCTCAGCGACATGGATCGAGTTCTAGTACCTCGTCTGAGATGGGTAGGTCATATAGAACGAATGCGCGTCAATGCTATAGACCGGAAAGTCTTCCCTCCATCATCGGGATTGTAGACGGGCGAGAAGGTGTAAGGAGAGGGAGTAACGAAAATTTGCGGTGAGGAAAGACCATGCCTCCATTGGCGTACAAAGCTGGAAAAAGTCCTCGCATAGATGGAACGTAATGAACACAAGACCGCTGAGGTTCAGGTCACCGCAGACTGTAGCGCCAGCCAAATAAATTGATGACCCTAAGGGTTGCAATTGGACAAAGTAAAAGTAGCCGAGACAGGGTAGTTCTCTCGTCCTTTCGATTTTCTCAACAAGTCCTTCAAACCGAATTTGAGAAAATTAGTGTCACGCGTAGCAACACACACGGACAACATCCAATTCGTCAAATATATAAAATGCCCCTCTTTCCCAATCAATTCCACGTCATGACCAAAACACATCTCATCACACCCCCCTGGAGCTTCAACAACCTCCTCAAGCACACAGCACTCGTATTCAGGGATCACATTCTGTACCTGAATCCACTCGAGATTCATATTGACTCACATATAATCGACTTTGCAGACTTTTACTGAAACCCAATTAATGATGTAACTAGCAGCAACATCTCGCAAATTGCGTTCCTTTATCAGGACGGAAAACGGAAAGCGGAAAAACGGGCACAAAAGCACAGCAGCACATCCACCTCAGATAATTACTTCCCTGTCACCCCGACCATAATGTGCATTATTCACATTTCGCGGAGCGGAAACAACAGCTTTTATGTCCTCTGACAGGATCCACTCGGAGTAAGGGCGACAAGCAAAACTACTCAGTGTTCTCCATCTACGTTGGCGTTTTGTTTTGTGTCTTAGGACCTCAAGCACACCCTCGGAAATTCAAAAACAGGTGTTTCCATGATGAAGCTTAGCACACACACATCCTCCAAGAAGGATCGCATTGTCGGACAACTCGAGTGTTCACTGCTGAAACATCCTTTTGAACACGTTTCTCGGGGAAACTCTCCTCTGCTCTGCTCTGCTCGCCCTGCATTGCGCGCTTCGAAAATGCACAATCCCACTGACAACACTCTTCGCAGGCATTCTGTGGTGCCGTGGAGACGACACCCTTTTGTATTTGATATCCAGATACACTCAGAGGAGGATAACCTTCTCACCTAATCTTCTAAAGGGCACTTCACACCTGACAGATGGTGCTCTCTGTGCCCTGGCGTCCTCCGTAGTTGCGCAAACTTACATCGAGTGGCAAACAAAATGTTGTTCCTGCAATAAGGATCTGGAAATGGGCCCGATAACGGCTTCGTGAAATTGTTTTGTATCTGCTGGATGTGTTTATCTTCTGTGTTCGTAAAGCACAAATTTTTACGTGTTAAGCACGTTTCCGAATTGTGTGCGCCGCCACCGGCGCGCTGTCCCAAGCCTCCGCCACCATCTGACATTCAATCGAAGCGACTGTCGAGGGGGTGGAGGGATGCCGAATCTTGAGGTTAGATAAACCCTGGGAGATGCTCATAAAAAAATAAATTTTCGCTGAGCCACACGGATTCCGATTCGAGCTGCTGTGCGACTCTTGTCACCTATCGATTAACACTCGAGCTAACAGGTTGCCCCTGTGTGTGTGTGGATTCATCTGCGATCTTGAGACGGCACCCACGGGGAGGGAGTAGGCGATGTGTGGGGAAAATGGGAAAAAGAAAGGAAAGTTGCTGAGTTGCCGGTTGGCTTTGATTGACATTGAAGAATGGATGGGTGGAGGAGGGTGACGCGAGGGATGAGGGGAGACAAACAAGATTGAAATTGATATGACATAACACAATGTACACTTACCTCGCCGAGAGGAAGGCTCTGAATGCTTCCTCAACTAGGCCAGCTTTTCTCGCCTGTCGATGGCACTGGAAGTCAGCACGATGTATTCCTTCGATGTTGCCAGAGTGTGGCTCATTAAGTGCTGCGATTCGTAACTAGAGTGGGAAGAGAGGAAAGAGAAACGAGATTCAATTATCTTTGACTGGCATGTTGACTGAGTTAAAATGGATATGCATGACAAAAGGGGGACACCGAGGTAGGTTGTGCTGGCAAGAATTAGTGAGGCACGTGTATCTGCCTTGTTATTGTGTGTGAATCCTTGTTGCTGTTGGCAGAGAGAGAGTGAGAGAGGGAGAGGAATATAAACAGAGAGGGAGCACCAGCTTGACGAGATGAGATAATTTGTCAGTGTATCAGAAATAATTTGTGCGTTTGACTTGACGAGCCGTGGACTTGAAATTTAAACGCACTAGGAATAAGTATTCGCTCGGAACAGTTGATGCTTGAGAGAGAGAGAGAGAGAGAGAGAGAGAGAGAGAGAGAGAGAGAGAGAGAGAGAGAGAGATCAACATCCATCAACATCCAAGTTGATAATGGTACTGAAGGAGCGAAAAGGACCCAGGAGCTGATAGGATAACTGCAGACGCCACGGCGCCATTTAACAGAGTACTGCATGAAGGTAAGTCCCAGCAGTCCATGGAACGAAGGAGACGAAGGGAAGAGATATAGCTGGAATATAATTGCAAAGGCGTCCAAAATTATGCGTCCTACCTCCTGCAAGTCACTTCACAAGATGTTGAACGGCAGATTGCCACGTCGGATCAGTAGAAAATATCGAGTAGTACTCGCATTTCGAAGGTTATATAATACTTACTGTACGTACGTTGGTAGCGCTTCAGCTCGGGCCTAGCTTCTCAGCAACCACTCTTGCTGTGCGTCCTATTTCAAACTCACGAGTGGAACGGACCTACAGTTTTGCGCCGACTCCGAACGTCCAATTTGAGAAATCTTGTCTAGACAGTTATACTCTTTGAGCACTGTCAGTGACTCGAAGGAGGTGGGGCGTGAAAAGTATTTTGCTCGTACCGTAGGTCGAACCTGGCTCAAGCGCGAAACTGTTGACGCACCAACCCACAATGCAACTAAGGTTAGGTACCATAAAGTTACTTTAAAAGAAGTTTTTCTTAACATTAAGCACCTTCCCACAAATTCAGTTCAATTCACTGACTTTGCTACGAATTCGGGCTCAACTCAACATCCATATATGCAAGCAGTGAAAAACTGGGTCAACCTCACAATGTTATGATCTAACTGAAATACAGTAAAAGCTAAGTAGGGTTGGGGAAGATCAGTCCGAATTAATGAGAACCTTTTTATGCACTCAAACGCGTTCCTATTGATCAACATGTGCAAGAACTTAAAACGAAAAATGATTGTACTAACACAAATGTCGTCTGAATGTGAATTGCTGGCGTCCTCCGAAACAATTTCTTTTACGGGTGCTCCCGACTTCTAAGTGTGCTTGGTGGGACTACCCCCCAATAGGCATTTTGATGATTTCATCCGACTTCTGCATATTTCAGATCAATCACTGAGTTATTTAATTTAATCTATATGTATAAACAATGTTTGTTCGCTTGTATCTCGAGTTTGGCAACACTGAATTTTATGATTCTTTTTTTGTTGGAAGGGTATTCTTTTGTAGCAGGTTTGTATGTAACACCACGCTTTTCCAACAAAAAAATCGAATTGCATCATTAGGCCAAACGAAAAGACTTTCTCAAATCCATCGGCAAGCGCATCGCAAACATCTCTAAATTTACACCGCAGCACTTCCCATGCATCGTCAGGCAAATCGGCTGCTTTAAAAAAGGGGGAAAAAACTCAGCAAATTAAGAATTTGATCGGTTCGTTCAAGACTACCAGTCAGTCTTCCACCACGACTAAATATTGGTAGAAATACACACGATAATAGACACCTTTTGCCAGTCCTGCTCTATGGAGCCGAAAGCTGGACGCTAAGCAAACCTGCAGAGCAGATTCTTGGTACCTTCCAAAGAAAAATTCTGTGTCGGATATATGGTCCCGTCTGCGAGAAAGGTGGAGAAGAAGACACAACCGCGAATTCTAAGAGCTGTGGATGTAGTACAAAAGGCACTGGCTCGGCCACATCAAGCGAATGGACACCAATGCTCCAGCTAAGAGGGTCTTCGGATCTGAGCCTCCTGATTCGAGAAGGAGAGGAAGACCGAATCTTCGGTATATAGACCAAGTAATCGCGGATGCAAGACAGCTTGGTCTTGATGACCGGACCGTCGACTATAGAAGGCAGCACTTGCTCAGGCTCAGATCCTCCAAGAGTAGACAGCCTGATAAGTATGTAGAGTCACTCAGTGGTAGTAGTCTGACTGTGGGTATATCATAATGGACCAACATGGCCTAAGTGTGCCAATTTGGCATAATGTCGTTTGGCACAATTTCACGGCACCTGACGAAGACACCTTACACGTAGTCTCCACTGGACATAAACCATGTCCGGTTCATGAACATGATGTGAACAAATTTAGTGGAAGCACAAAAATCCCTGTCCAAACTTACATCGTGTCGGAGAATCTCGATTTTATATATCTTGCCCACGAAAGAATACCGCGGATGGCTGTTCAGATTGTGGTTGAGATAATGGAGGAGGTCCAACTTCTACCTCCCTCGCCCCTTGATGTCATCGGACAGCGTTTTTCTATACGATTTTTTGTCCCCTGGCTGTGAATACATGGGAGCTCTTGAGAACTACTGGCGAACAGCATATACCCCTCTCCAACCTAGTAGGGCGGTGCATTAGAGTTCTTATTTGATCTTGCAATGTGTCGCTGAAATCCATGAATCTGCGACATTCCCACTAAAGTCCACTTTCGTGTTGGACCCATTGTTTGCGTTGAGAGTATGGGCGGAATGCAAGGGAATACCACTACATCTCCGGTGTAGACTAGGGGCAAAAATGACCGAAGATGGATATCTCTATCCTCCATTGTCTCTGGTTGTGAAGTCGGGCAGAAGTATGTCTTGTGGCGACGGTGTGGTCAGCTCGTGAGACAAAAATAATAAAAAATAAAAAATAATGTGAGGGCGTACACATTAACCTAGAAATTTTGAAAACGTCACAAAATGCATTTAAAATGTAACCCAAAATACATTTTTCACCCATTGACAACTATTATCCTTATTCTTGATCATTTACAGAGTCTTTGCAAAATAATTGCTCCTTCTAACAGAAAGTTGTTGGATGAAACCTACGGTTCTATGCCGACTCCGGCGAAGTGTAACTAGCTTTTCCTAGACAGGATAACCCTTTGATGTCAGTGACTTACAAATTTCTTGAATTAATCATCACCAGTAATCTTTATGTGCAACCTGGAGGATGTGTTTCGCGGATAAGCTCGTTAAGTGCGTATGACTTTTCCACTAATGTGAGGAGCTCGACATTCAGCGGATTTTCCGTACGTCGCACCCACCTCCCATCAATCATACGCTCTTTCTCCGATACTCCGGTGAGCTTACATCCAAAGAAACACCCTCTTCGCGTGACCGGGGAAAGGAAATGCACATGTTTTCTTACAAACTTCAACTTACCATTCGCGGATACCACTGTAGTTGAACAAATTATTCCAGAATGCAGCATTTAAGAGAAAATTAAAAAAAAAAAAACATTACAAAATTCTTCATTAATTCAAAAGTAAAGGAACAGCAAATGTTTCTACTTCTACAAGCATACCATACAAAGAAGACTACGCAACTACAAAATTAACCTAAACAGCATTTAACGACACACACACCCACACTCGTATGTAATCCCCCCCTAAGAGGGTATATTGAACTCAGAGGTCTGCATGAAGCAGGATTAGGTTAATAAAATTTAATTCATTCAAAATTCTACCCCAGTCACCGCAGCAGCACACACATTGAATCTGAATCTCTGTGGGTAATTGACTGTGATTCTGTGGAGGAATTGGGGTCATGCATGCTGCTGTGGGAATCCTCCTTAAAAGATAAATAATTAACGTATCCCAGAAATAAACACACACACACACACACATACAACCATACCACAAGTCAACACTCAATTGGTCAAACTTCAGCCACGCGCAAGCACAAGGCACAAGGCCGACAACGACGACTACGACGTCGAATGCGAACCTCAAGACCAGTGTGTGCCGGCTGGCCATGATGTCCTTTTCGCCTCACCTGGGGTGGATTCAATATTAATGAGGGGTATTGGATGGATGCCTTATTAATGCATTCCGCTGTTAATAGAAGGTAAGTTCATTTTTCGCATCCCTACACACACCAGCAGCGCCGGCACACACCCCGTACCCACCGGCACCCAGGGAGGGGGTCGTTTTTAATCAAGCTTTTGACTTTCAAAAGGGGCAAATCCGGAGTGAGTGTATTTCGCAGGAGATAACTGTAAAATTGGATTGGAAAAAGAATTTGAAGTCTTAAGCGGATTTAACACTCGGATGTTGGTACCTTGGCAGTTCTTAATGAGTGAAGGGTTTTGCGGGGGAAGGGAAATCCGATTCCGAAGCGATGCGGTGGGTGAAGCGTTGTTGTGACTTCTGTGGGGTCATGCGGCGGCTTTTATTCAAATTAAGCTTAACGATGGTGTGTGTGCGGATGATCAACGACACGGAAGTGATGAGCGGATAAAGAGCTTCCAGGAGTTTGAGATAATAATCCTCTTTGCACTTGGGATTTCATTAAGTTGGATGCTGCAGAATGATGAGCAATTTGGGAGGGATCTCTCATATCGGCTGAGATGCCTTTGCAACTGTGTGAGTCTAAGCAGTGCAGGTGGAGTTTTGAAGGACCTGGGTTCTGCTCTTTATACAACTCAACCCTCCCCGTCAAGTACTTTAATATTCGTCATTTTGTTGGCCAATCCGTGGCCAACGACATCCGTCGAGTCTTAGACCCATATCACGATGGCGCGTTCGTTCGGTCGGTCGCTGACATTTTAAGTAGGATACACGTTAATCTGTTAAACAAGTCACAATGCTGCGGTCGCGCTTTGGTGGTTCACAGACCGTAATATGGTGAGCGCGAGCACAAAGCTGTAGGTGGAGCTACTGGCTTTTGACAGTTGTGAAAGCATTTTCCTTTATTTACTCGTGATTTTTCATTCTTGTCAGGCTGAGGCAACTATTTGAGTACGAAATTAAGTTTTTGTTGAGATTTATGTGAAATAGCAGCATTTTTTTGCTGGTAAAATGGATTGTAGAATATTTTACTTGTTAAACGGGCGCCTTTCATTGTGATTTGGAAAAGTGAGGGAGCCGCGCTCTGACATAACATTCTCGTAAGCTCGTAAAGCAAGTACCGATGCCCACCAACGCCCGACCGCGCGAAAGCTACTGTGGCCCCTATGCTGCGAGTCCGGCATAATTTACGGCTCCACCTCTCTCGGCTCCCATTCCTCAGAGGACACATCTGTTTTGAAAGTCGCCTAAATTGTCTCCTCTCACATAACGCGCACAACATGAACGTATGCAACAGAAGCTTGGCAGTTGTTGACCAAACCAGTTTAAGAAACCAACTAGTGTCTACCCAACGGCAAGGCTCCTGCCATGCATGTGCCGCTTAATTTGTACATCCTCCCCGTTGCTCTGCGCAATAATCATTCCAGCCATCCACCCGCCCACAACCACTCATTGAGAGTCCGCAGAATGGCTCCGCGAAACAAGACTCACCTCAATCCTGATTACACGACTGAAACGCCCCCGCATCCCATCCACCATCCACCCTGACCTTCGAATGTATTAGTTCCCCCGAGAGCATGTGCCGTACACGCCCGCTGTTGCCATCACCGCAACTCAATCAGCGTGGTTCGTGGGACGTAGCGAAAAAAGCATCTCGGTTCCGGTTCCAAAGGGCGCGCACAGAAGACGGAGTCATCGTCGCAGGGATGGATGCTAACCAACCCACCCCCCTCCCAACTGAGAGCGAAACATAAATTTCAAATTATTTTGTTTACGTGCGCGTATCAAATGATTTTCAACGAATAATTCGCAGTTCATGCCCTGGAATCTCATAATCGTCGACTGTATTACGCTTGACTCTTGCGCAGCCCGCTGCGTACACATCCGAATGCTACGTGTGCGTCGTGCTACCTTGTGCGTTGCGGGTGGGAGTGTTTGCGCTCAACCCCTTTCCCACTCCGCCGAGCGTTGCGTGTTATTATTCAAAACCACGCTTGGGTTGTAAAGCATGCACGCAGTCATACAGGAGATGATCTGCCTCATTCACCATATGAAACCAACTATACCCACGGTCTGCGGGCCATCAACAGAAGCGGCTGAGGGTTTAAATTTTACATGCCTGCTCTTTGTGATTCCTGGAAAATCTGTTCCGCTTCTTGAATGGCAGCTCGCGGAGACGCTGTGTAAGCAGTGGTGGGACGGCGTTCCGGGCGTTCCGAGGTCGTATGTGTATCCTGGAGCAGATTGAAAGAAATTGAATGGCAGCTATTTTTGCGATTCGTTGAATTTCCATCCGCGTTCCGAGCATTTGTTCGGCAGACAGCCTTTGTTTCTGATGCGTGCCACCACATGGGACCCTTGAGAGATGCTCTGCTGCTGTGTTGGACATTAAAACCCTCGTTTGGCTGAGACAATACCGCACGCCCTGGCAGGGGTGCCTTGAGAATCATTGTATGGCACATTTAAATGTGTCCTTCATGGGCTATTGACTGGAAAACAGTCAGAGCCAAATTAGAGTGTAAACGCGACCGGAAATTATAAACATTAATCTGCGTGTAAGCATGTCACGGCACCGCTGACGATGGCTGAGACCAATTCTGGATTGGCTGACGGCGGATTTATTCTCTTTTATGCCCAGTCCCCCTGGGGAGGAAGGATTTGTGCGTTATTATTCGCCGACGACCTTAACGCAGAGGAAAGGACAAATATCGTCGCCGTGCAACTTACATTGTTCTCGTAGGTGTGCACACGGGACGGGAAGTGCCTCGTTATGAGCGAACAATGCTTAAGCTGGGGGCAGAGGCGCACTCATGTTTAACGACAAGTGTTGACTCGGGTACGATGTGCGGGTGTTAAATGGAATAATTGAGAAATGGGCTCAAGGCTGGCAATTACTGATGAAAGAATGGGAACAGCCGTAAGAGTGTGGACTTAATGGTCGGAGGTGGACGGGGGTGGAAATTTGCAAGAGAAACAAAAATGGTGGAAGTCGTACGTCAACAATTCACACATGTTTAGCGGCGGAGCAACAATCAATCCGGTTCCAAAGATGAAATGGAATTAGACTGGAAGTAGAGACATTGCAGTGTATCTTCTTTTTGTCACGTCCGTGGAATCCAGGATAATGGGACGTCCAAGGCAAATATGGCGCAGAACAGTTGACGAAGAATCCAGTTCTTTAGGAATGAGTTGGAGAGAAGTCAATCGCGTTGCACAACTCCGAACGAGATCCGGCGCAAGTGTGTGAAGTGAATAGGTTGTCACGTCCTACTCCACGGACCGCATACTGAATACAGTTGTCTTCTAAATTTTGCCGCAATGACAGATTTAAATGCTTGATGATTGTGTCCTTGTGAATTATGTTGCAGCATGACGAGATCTCGGGCTGCTTTCTAATGCGGTTGTGTCTCAAGGTTCTGCGCGGGGTCCGATGATGCTACGAAAAAGTACAGCACCTCTCTGTAACCAAATTTGACTCGATAAACATGTCAACCAGCTCCACTTCGGATACACACAAACTAACTTGGTACCGTTCACAGTTAATGACAACATGGATCAGTGGCGTAGCGAGGAAGTGGCAAGGGGAGCAGGGGCACAAGCCCCGAGCGGCACATTGCAAAGGGTGGCAATTTGGAGCGGTTAAAATAGTTTGTCCTAAATTTATAAAGTAATCAGACATTGACTGTCTGACGTTCCTTATGTTGCGTAACAACAACATCCGATGAGCGCTGCGCACTAATAAGCAACTACATTTGGTCACAAATTATACATTTCTTCGCTACACTGGCAGTCTTTTCTTAGTCACAAAATATTTGCTTTATTACAGGTACGCTCTTTTGGATTAGTTCGTGTTATTTTTTGATTTGTACTAGATGTCGAATACAAAGTGCTTCGTTGTTGTTAAGTTCTCGTACAGCTTGAGAATCTGAATTGACAGCAGTCAAAATATCTGTTGGAGATTTTACATTTGATGACGAGGCTAGAGTTTCAGAAATAGGAAGTTGTAGACACTTAAATATCGACCCTTGACTTTTCTAATAACTTTCTTCATGTGCTCTTTTTTACTTCGATGCAAAGTCCCACGTCCTTTTATTCTTTTGAAATTGCCCGAGGTGTTCAAACTACGCAATTGGTTGCAATTTGGTTTGACAGTGAAATGTCTTTTCCTCGACATTGTGTGGACAATTTTACCAAAAAAAAACCACAATCTGTCAAAAATCTGCTAGTTAACTGAAATAACGATGAAAAATCTGCTAGTTTTGTTTGCTATTACTGAACGGAAACTGGCATAATCTGTTATAATACACAATCATCACCACCATCATCTTCTGACCAGCATGCTCCACTAAAGGGGTCGCACGAGAAGTCTCCAGGCAACTCGATCCTCCGCCATCGACTGTAAGGAGTTATGCCCAATTGTAACCAGACCAGAGTATTTGGACTTGGTCCAACCACCTCGTCCTGGGTCTGCCAAGTGGGATCGCATTCAACGCCTGCCTCGGAAGTCGTGATGATAGAAAATTTCGTACGCTATTTCATTGAAATACATCTAATTGATGCAATTTTGAAATTGGTTCTTTTTTTAGGAGACTGTGCGATTTCGATCCTAATTTTGAGGGAAATTGCCGAAATTACTCAATATCGTCCATATAGGGAACATACTGTGACGTGAATAGTACAACGTGTATAAGTTGAGATAATCAGGACGCCAACCACCACAAAAACGCCATCTATACGCAAGAAGAAGGAACGATCAACTCCGAAGAGTACACCCGAAATTGTTGTACATACTGCAAGAATAGATGTCGCCACCTATGCACGGATAGATTACAAAGAACCATGTATGACGCCTATATCGGGGCGGGGGAATTCCATAGACATAGTATGATGATCGGTGCGAGTAAGCGCAGTAGGAAAATGATTACAGTGAGTTCAGTGGAGTGATTAGTAAAAGTTCAGTTTGGAATTTTATAGTGTTCAATGCGTTAATCGGTTCAGCCTAAGAGACGGCAAAGAGTTTTAAAGTAAAGTAATAGTAGTCGTTTAAAGTGTCATAAAGCATAGGAGTAAACCATAAATTCGTGTATCGCGAATAGTGAACTTTTGTGTTTCATTCGTCACAATCCAGTGATCGAACCCTGTTGTGTGGACAATTTGAATAATCTGACGTAGACTCATTTCTGCTAAACGTTACACAATGATACCTCAAATATGTCACCTTCAGCTTCATGTCCTTCTATTTAATATACAAATGCTGCTGTACCTGAAGAGACCACCAAGTTTATTGACATACATGTGCATTGCTCAAATGAATCGGCACAAGATGGCCTGCGCTCGGCCTTAAGAGACCGCTTACTCCGATTAGATTGAGCAGGCCGAATCCTAGAGCTGTCACTGGCGTTGCAACGAGGCATTCCACGATAGGAACTAATGCCTCTAGACCAGGCCTATGAGGAAGAAACCATTGGACACTGGCTGTGCAACTGCACGGCTCTCTCATCCCGCAGATTTAGACTTCTTATTATTTTTGATAGCCTGGCTGAACTAATCAGCATTACAGTCAGCCATCTCCTTCGATTTATTAAAACCACTAACGGGTTTGCGGAATAGGTATTCCTAGACCGGGGCCTATCACCATGGTGGCCTAAGTCTGCCTGCTGTCTTTCCGTACAGCAGTCAGCCACTTCAACCAAACCTACATATGCGTAGGTATATGTTGGAACCGTATACAAAGGTGTTGTAGTGTGTGAAAAAATTACTAGGGACGGCTTAAATTGGGTCTGCCTAGGGTGGCCCTAACCCACGCTACGCCAATGACATGGAGGCTCTGGAATCGCTCGATACCCGAGAGGGGTGTCAAAAGCATCTCGGCGAATGTCACGAGTTGTCATGGGGTTTCTTTCACATCGCTCTAGAGACCTGCTGGGACAACGCCGCAGTTGCTATTCATCTTAGGTTAGGCTAGTTTCAAGTCGATTTGAAAGAGGAGAATGCTTTTCAATGCCCTTGCGATGAGATATGCGTAAATGTGGACAGCTGTGGGGCAACGAACCGCCCTGGAAGGCGATAAGGTCCACCCCAGGAGAGGACCGTGTTGGTGCGCTGATTTGCAAACGCTTTTTCTTTGAATTTGATTGGCAAGCTTACATCTATTCGATCGGCACTTTGTCGGCTATCATTGAAGAGACTTATGTGTAGATGGCTGGTATTGAATCAGAAGTAAGTCTGTTTTTACTGACACTGAATAAAAGTGGAAGGAAGTGGTCACGGAGGGACAAAGGTATGAGTTTACGTTTGCCTCGATTCACGGAAAAGAACTCAAGGAACCTCTTCCGAAAGACCTTTTCTAGCAACAGTAGGGGAGAATAATATGTCTCACGACATCGCCCTATGGCTGAGAGGCGGGTGCATTATCTACCAAAAATAATTGTAAAATTGCAAGATGGAACTTTTGCATTAGCAGAATGCGAGGAAGCAAAACAACACTGAAATGTGCTAAGCCAACAAACCCGGATACCTCCGGATTTAGAAGTGCTAGGCTTATCAACTTTAAAATATGAAAAAGACCGAATGTCACCAAATTGGTGATTATTTGTTGGCTTGAAAAAGTGTGGGGCCAAGTTATAGACAGCGGCCCTCTGTCATCAGCTTCTCCGACATTTGAGTGCGCTGTGACAGCAGCACTCTTAAAAAATAAATGATTTTGTTTCATTTATTTCGAACAAATAATTCAAGTGGTGCAGTCGGTTTTGGGGCTGTTTCCGTCGAAATAGAGGTCCACATCGAACAAAATCGGTACGAAAATAACTATTACGGATTGAAATTGCGAGCGCTGGCAACCTGGAGTAATAATTTGAGTCGCGCGAGTACAATAGTCCACCATGAGCAACAGAGGCATCTACAGCCCACACATCATCCTCCTTCAAGGAGTTTACTTTGCCGCCAGCCGTGAAAGGAGGCTAAGACCTGAAAAATTCCACATTTCCATTCACATCATTTCAAACAATCTAAGGACTCGCCTCCTAAGCCCATCTCGTTTTCTTAAGCTTCCTCAATTGTATGCCAAAGACATCATCAGAGCAGGAAACCGCCTTATTCTCAGCGTTATCTCAAAAGTTTTGCGAACGCAAAGCAATGCTTCGTCTGTCCCATTTGAGTACTTCGTTTCCGTCAAGCAGAGCGAACAGTCTTGTGAGGGCATCTCGGAGATCTAATCCCCTCCGATGACTGATATCAAGAGGTTGAGAGAAACAAGTTCCGGGATCCCATGAAAATTCAATAAAAACAACAACCGTTGTTCGCCCACTCGTCGGATCGTCATTTGCTTGGATTACAACTCATTTCATTCGCTCTGAATGGCCGTATCCCTTCCAGCTTACACCAGAGATTTGTTTGGGGATTCTCACAAGACAACACGCACACAATCGGATATCCTTCTTGAACACAAACTATTAAAAAGTATCTGCTCTATCTTTGTGCCAGAACTTGTGCCGAAAGCCCCACGAACACTCGGCTCTGTGTAATCTTCTGCTTTCCATCTTTCTTCGTTCTGCAAGCAAAATATTTTAATATCCTGCACATTGCCTGAATTGAAAGGCACATCTCCTTCTTCACCACCTCGCCCTTGGTCGCGCACACGGGGCTACAAACAAAGCAGCGTCTTTATCTGCCCACTTCAGATAAGACCGAAAAAGAAGACAGGCCTAGGGAAGGACAGCAACATCACAAGGAAACAAAAAAAAATCAAAGGAAAGGAAATCACAATAAAAAAGGACTTTTTTCGCATTTCATTATAAATTCTTCCTGTGAAGAGCGAAAGTAGACTGCACAGAGACACGGATGTCTTTCTGGGATGAAAGCGACACACACACAAGATTCTCCACTCCCGTCACTTTTTATTTCGTCCTATCCCCCCCACCACCACCACCGCCATCCACCCATGTCGACCCATCATTCTGTTCACAGATTGCTTGTGATCTCTGCACAATTTACGTATCAGCCGCATGTATCTATCCGTCTCTTAACCCTGCCACGCCGAACAGAGTATAAAATCCAAGCTCCTTCTCCCACGGGTCCTTGAAAAGCAACACCGTCGTCGACGACGACAGGGTAGAGGGAGCTGGGAAAAAACGTAAAGTAAACCGCAGAACGGAAATAGGACCCTGCATACACACACGCACAATACGTCAGGAAATAACGTTTAATTCACATTTACGGCAAGCAATCACAAAGCAGAGCAAAAAAACGCAAAGCAGTAGAGACGGGGTGGAGACGTGGTTGAGACAAGGTTGGTTGACGATGAAGGATGACGCAAGGAGCACAAGGACAACAAGCGCAGGATGATGTCTCCGAGAATTGTGTGTCACAGCCAAAGTGTGTATCTTCCAGATTATACAATCAATTTGCATATTTTATTTTTCAGATTTTCGTGCATTCCCGCTCCCCAGCGCCAACATCACCATGACCGGCGTGGGGGGGTTGCGGTGGTCAGGTGGGGTGAATACTGTTGGTTTTCATTATTCTGTCAAAGTGTATCGAGACCATCACTAACCACGAAGTTAATTACACGACACGGGGAAATACACACTTAAGCACACACAATCTCCACCCCCTGGCCCATGTCACACAGCCACAGCGACTAAAATCAGCAAAAAGGACACCATTTCGTGACAAAAGTTAACTTTTATATCTTGACATTCTTAAGCTGAGTGTTAGCAATGCTAACCGCCTGCCCCTGACTCAACCTCAGCACGCTCGCTATCATTGTACACGTTCTCAGTTTAACATCACGAATATCTGAGAGCGGAACTGAATATTAATCACGTGTAATCGTGTCATACGAGATGTGGAATGGAATGTGCTCATCAATTATGTAGCGCTTCATTAATTGTGTATGTGTGTGTGTGTGTGTGCAACGAGGGGGCGGCAATCAGACGAAGGAGGTGTGTACATGCGGCTTGCAAGGATTGAACGCTTGCCTCTAACTGACAATTGAGAATTAGGGGATGTACTCGCGTGTAGCGATTATGGTAATTCGTTTCAGCTAATTTTTGAAGCTTAACGAAGCTTTAAGTGCTGATGCTGGATACTCATCACTTGTTAGCGGAATGTGGGACGAAAAATTCTATTCTGCGGATTCCGGGAACTCATTGACGGCATGATTGCAGGAATTGTCATTTGAGACGAGAACGATTGAGACTGTGATGCGGTGGTGGGGAGGCAGCTTGTAAAGGATGATTCTTTGATTAACTGTTTAAGGCTCTTATTCGACCGAGAGAAGGAGGAGTTATGGTAAATGTATTGGGATCTAGGAAAATGTGGTGCAGACGGTGCTCTTTAAAGCTTAAGGCAGGTTCGTGGGTAGATTGACGTGAAGTGGATTTCCATCTTTCCGCTTGAAAATTATGAGCTCCATTGGCGGTTGTATTTTGAGAAACACTGGCTGGGCTATTGAATCACTTCCCGGTAAACCACGTTATTTTGTCGCATGTTCCCGTACACAGTTGTCGAAGTATGGGGACTGCTGCCGAAGAACTTACGTCGTTTGATAGAAGTACTTGTTCCGTCTCATCTTAAGTGGTAAACACGATGCCCTGAAGCGATCGTGCGAATGATCGTATTGTCCGCCATCAATCAAAAATTACTCGGGATTATGCCCAAGTGCAAGCAGGACTTGGTCTTGCCACTGTGTCCTGGGTATGCCAAGCGATCGCCCCGAAAGTCGTGATGCGTCTTGAAACGTGACCAAACCAAGTCTTGAAACCCTTCTGTTTCAAGAAACAGCTGCTCAACATTGAGTTCCCCGCGTACTGCCACTTTTGCACGGCGAGTAACTCCCTCAACTGAACGAAGAAATCTCATCTCTGCAGCTTGTATTCGTGACCTAATTTTGTCCGTAATTACCCAAGTTTCAAGGCCATGGTGAGTGAAACTTCTGAGTGCGTGAAGACCTTCTATCTTGGCGTTGACACCAAGATTCCTGATGACAGATCTTCCAAGCTCTTTCAAAACTTACCCAGCGTGGCAATCCTACAGGGAAACATTACGAGCAAAAGACCCCACCTCTTTCTGCTCCCCTAACATGTAGAGTCCATGGGAATTATCAAAACCTCGGATATGCCCCCGTTAACCTTCATCCCAGCATCGGCACATACGACTACCAACAAAGGCAACACGCGTTTGTGCTTACTAAAAAAATGTCCAAAGAAGAATGACACAATGAGGCATAGCTAAAGATGAGAGATACCTTTGAACCGACTTACGGCTTATGACAAGTTGTTGCTTCTTCAGTGCAGTCTTCTCAGTATTTTCAAGCTCGGATTAATTTATGATTCTCGAAGTAGGGGAGGCTATAGCTTATTTTTATTCTCGAATATGACGCAACTTTTACCCTACGTCTACAGCCTTCGGTCAACAATTTAAAGCCACAGCAACTTTCATATCCCCTTTAACTACATCATTCAACAACAACAAAAAAAAGTCCACATCGCACACATCTCCGATTGCAGTGCCAAAGGCAAAATTCCATGCTTGACTTCATACAACACAGCGCTCCTCTGAAATTAAAAACCCATACGAACATGCAGAAAAAAACGAAATCAAAAAGAACACATTTCTTCAAACGAACTATTAACTGACCAAGTATCTACCATTAAATTGGAACATTAGAAAATGACATGCAAAAAATTGTGCCTGAATATGTTTGAACGCTAGTCGCTCTCTGGGCTCAGGTGATACTTAAGAAAGAATAAATATTCAACGACACAACAAGATGAAAAAAAGACAAAACTCGTTTTACCGTCTCATACTCCGGCGATATGGTGAACTGTTTGAGAGTAGAAAAGATACATTTGACGTTAAAAGTAAATTTATTTTATTATATCCAGCTATTGTATAAAAAACAATCTAAAACGAGAATGAAACCCTCAGCTATTCCAAAGATACTGAATTTTAAAAAATTCCACAAGATGTAATTAAAGTAAAGGTGACTAGTTATGATCGTTTGGAACAAGATGAGAAAAACTTGGTGTCAAATCTAAAGAACTGACTTCCGGGGTGGTCGGTTCACCCCTCCATCAGGCACGCTACAGCTTGGTAGACACAGGATGAGGTGCTTGGACTAAGGCCTAATCATGACTTTCCGTCGGGCGCAACTCAAATGGGTTTCCGCTTCGAATCCTGTGGCTTCAGAACACGATTGTTGTCTTTCTGTCTTTTCTGAGTCTAAAGCTATTGTTTAGTTGGCATTGTCGCCAAATGTCGACAATTTGTGTGTCGATTTACTTGTCTTCATGTCTGCTTAGTCCCGGTAAAAGACTACTGCCGCGACTCAATCACAAGGGCGATCAGTTGCCGAGGTATCGAATAATCGACTAACCGATGGATCAGAGCCATGCTGGAAAGTCGTTCAATTACTTCCTCTTCCGTAGGACTCACGGTTTCTGCAACTGTGGTCAAGTGATACCCACAAGGCATGGGGGCCGGTCTCTCTCCCTTCCTGGTGGTAACTAGTTATCGACTCTCTGCTAACAGATCTCCACAGATCTGGATTCACCACAATAGGTTATGCTGATGACCTGGCCGCTATTATAAGGGGTAAGCACGAAGCGAGATTATCTAGTGTAATGCAAAATGCACTGTTGCAAGTCGTGGATTGGTGAAGCACAAGAGGATTATCTATTAATCCCTTGAACCCAATTAATAACACGAGTCTAGTCTGTTCCAGAATTAATATCTTGGGGTAATCCTGGACAAACGACAGACATCAAGTCAGTCGTTGAACGTGCTACTAGAGCACCGTGGGCCAGTAGACGCCTATACGGCATGACTTGGGGTCTTTCTACCAAAACTATACAGTCATAACACTGTTGGCAAGACCCATCATCATATACGCGGCCATCGTCTGGTGGCCAAAAACACTTCAACAGTCAACGGCAAACAGGTTGCAGAAGATGCAACGAATTGCCTGTCTTGTAATAACAGGCGACATGCGCACCTGCCTCACAACAGCTATAAAAGCTATAGTAAGGGAGCTACCCTTACCGATCTTCGTCAGAAAGATTGCTGCCAGACACGCTATCAAACCGCAGCTAGAGTACAATTACAAACCAGGTAACCTAACCGGTCACCTTAGTATACTCAACTCAATCCCTTATAGACATGTTTTGTACAATGCCCGATATCATGGTCAGGCAACATTGACATGATGGACACATTGGACTGCCGAAAGTTGAGCAACGGCGTTCCAGCACTAGACCCTGGAAGTCTGATTTGGTAGACAGACGGATCAAAGATGGTCTTTTGGATCCAGCACGAGGATTTTCGTACCAACGGGGTCGAGTCCTGTTGTCCAGGCCGAAATCCATGCCATCGAGATCTGCGCCAAACATAACCTCCACAAAGCTGTCAAGTGCGCAATAATTCAGATATTCTCAGACAGTCAAGCAGCACTAAAGGCACTCTCCGTCCCATCTACTGGACTCCAAATCAGTCAAGTGCTGCTATTACGCTTTGCAATCCCTTGCCAAACACAGGTCCCTGGACACAAAGTTATTGCAGGCAACGAATCCGCAGATGAGCTCGAGAGAGCTGGCTCGGAATCTGCAGAATCTCCAGACAGCAGCTACAACTCTGATTAACGATTGGGGAAAATAAACTTCGCCTAGACCAGTGGACATGTGGTCATGGCCTTAGACAATTCTAACGATTTATCAGGCCTTATTCATATAAGGAAGTACTCCATCTTAACAAAGATGGCTTGAGATTGCTAACAAGGGCAGCGGCCTGAAATATCACCGTAACCAACTAAACCTGTGTCAAGACACCGAGCACATCTTGCAGGAATGTCCGGCAATAATCCAGTTAAGGAAACGTATCTTCCATGGGGAGATACACACAATTTGGGGGAATTGGTATGTCTTTTGATTTATCTCCAACCCTTCGATACAACAGATCTATACTGGTCACAGTGTCGTTGCCTACACGGCATGGGTTGTACAAGAGGAAAAAAAAACCAAACCGCGGTCGATTCCCAAAAGCCTTTATAGATCGGTAAATCACCTCGCTCGAGACACTGGTAATGCTCAGAAGGTGCGTCGCTCCTGGATGTTTCGTCGGAAGGGTTGATCAATGGTTTATCTAGTACCAGCTGAGTGGCTATTGTAGGCTTGTGTAGTTCGCGAAAGAACTAGTTCAAAAAAGAGCTCTTACAAGTGAGCTAAGTGAACTAGTTCATATGATGGTTCCGCTGAGATAAGTGAACTAGTTCACTTAGTCACTTTAATTCATTTAGTTCAGTAGTTCATCAAACTCTGGTATGCCTTACTCTGCGTACATGTATCTCAGAAGGAGCAGCCGAACTTAATCGAACTAAACTGTGTGCGTGCTCATCAGCGTTGTTTTTGTCTACCGCAGCACAGTCACATCGAGCATCGTTGTGAGGGGATTTTACACACATTTCCTTCTGGTTCAGTTTTGCTTATTATGCTTTCATGAGTAGTTCATTAAACTAAGTGAACTAGAAGAGCGAACTAGTTCAATGAGGGCTCTCTGGACTGAACTAAATTGCACAAGCCTAGTGGCAAGAAAGTACTGATAAGCAAGTGATTTTCTGGCTGTTAATAATATGGGTGGCTCTACAGCCCGTAGATTGCCAGCTTCTCAGCAACCACTAGTGTTGTGGGTACTGCAGTTCTCTCATGAGTGGAAGTGACCTACGGTTTCAATGCCGACTCCGAACTGCCAAATTGAGAAACATTTTTTTAGACAGTTATACTCTTTGAGCATTGTCAGAGACTCGGAAGAGGTTTTTGTTTGGAATTGTGCGGCGACTTGAACCTTAGTCTATCTCTGTGCTTTTTCGAAAGTGACAATTCAAATGCCATCACCATCGAATGGAAAGCACTCCGATAGATTATAATCAATTTCTATTGGTCCAAGTTGAACGACATGAGCTTGAGAACCGGACTGTGCCACAGCTTATGTGTGAGTTTGAGAACCGGACGGTGCCACAGCTTATGTGGACATTCAACACGAGGTAGTTGAGGGCTTTGTCATACCACACAGAGACGACTTGAACTGGCCAAGTTTTCTTGGGGGCATTCGAGAACTCCTTCAATTGAGTGTTTCACTGGAGTGGTCGCTAGAATCACAAGTCTACCATTTACAATCGATACAAAGGAATTTTACGTGTTGCGGGGGTATGAAGATGTTTGTGGAGCTCTAGTTCTTAAACGACTGTTCCCGGTATCAGTGTAACTGGCAAAGTGGAATGATTATATTCCGGACTAGTATATGCGATGCTGATAAAGTAGTCCTAGCAGTGATTCGCCAGTCACTAAATCGGAGGTCCACGCTAATGAGACGCAAATGATCGGCGCGCCCCAAGTCAAACTTAACCAGTGCCTTTGTTCAAGGTCTTATTTAGGAACTTAGTCGTCATACAGAGAAGCCCCAGAACCCACTTGGGGTAAGGTGGCTATCTCAAAAATGTCAGATCTCGGTGCCCACAAGACGCGCGCCGAAGTAACTTGCAATTCCCCGCCATCTGGCGGAAGAAATGCATTTAAAATTTAATCCATTTCAGACCATCCAATTGTCAGCAGCTCAAACAGCTGCTACCCAGGGCACCCGCATCGGCATCCGTTCCAGATCCCAAGATCATTAAGCCGCTGATGGCAAATGGTAATGCCACCAATCGATGACAGTCAGTCTAGTGCGATTGCTTACTTCCGACCATCCGAAGGATTCTCCCTTCACTTTGAATCCCAAATCAGATCTGTCGGCAAAGACGACGATTCTCTGCTCGAGTGCTCCCAATACACAGCGCATAACGGTTGCTATTGTGGAAAACTCATTAGGAAAACTTATGTATTCATGAGATAGATTAAGTGAACTGCCATCTTCAGCTCGTATTAGAGATGCCTATTTGTGTGTAGTCCTCCGCAGTACTACAGCACAGCAATCCAATGGCATTACTCATTCGCAATTTCATTTCATTTCACTGCCACCCACTGAAAGCCCCATCGCTGCCATCGACTAGTCTGCCATCCTTAAGTCTTCCTGAGTCAGTTTTATTTCTGCAATGAATACAGAATTAGTCTGGTCGCAACGGTTCGTTCCCCACCGAATTCTGTCGTCACCAGCAAAACAACTCACCGGCATCAGCAGTGGCAGAGTTTCTTCAGAGCAACAAAATTCACTCGTTTTCGTCGTCTCGCCTCCAACCACCGTCCCCACATGGTTGGCGCGTTCATTCAGCTGCCTTCGTCCTCGAGATTAATGTGCCAAGGTGAATGCAATTTCTGCAGTCTGGCGGATTCACGGTATTTCAATCGAAACAAAAGGAAGAACGATTTTTGAATTGAATTAGCGGCATGATGTCAGAGTCTCGCTGAAGTTTTGTCTCCATCTGTCTGACGGCGAAAGATGCACCTAGGGCTGAGCGTATCTATCAGGCAGCTGTTGTCTCTAATTAGATGTGTCTGCGGAAAATCGCTAACAATGGCGGAGTGTGAAGAGATTGTTGTTTCTCATCGTGCGCTTCTCGGAATGTGCCCTCGGGAGGATGCTATGTGAGGTGATACTGCCTCGTTTCCAAATATTTTGAAGACATGAAATCATGACTGTTCTAATTTTGAGACGAAGAGCATCCCTGGAATGTGGGTCGATAGTCTGAGTGGTTCGATAATTGGAAATTGAATTGGATTTGTGGTTCGATGTGCGGATGGATGCGAATTGACGGCGAGATTCGGGGCAGAGCACTTGTGACTGGATCCAAGTCGAATGAGGTTTCATGACGTGGAGACATTTGGCAGCGAAAAGCCTGCATAAGAGCACACAAATCGACAGACATGAACCAAATCCATTCCATTTGAGATCGGGGACAGTGTGCCAACAGTGAATGTGCAAAGTGAGCGATCACTTACGTTCAAGGAAATTGACAATTTCTTCGAAAGACAATGCCATCTCATCGAAATCGCGAGCTTATACACTTTTAAGTAGCGTAGATATAACCACACTCTCAAATTGTAGGACGAAGGCTCTATCGTATGAACAGTTTAATTCGGAATGTTTCGACGTGTGGCTGGGAATTGGGTGAAACTTGGTAAAAGGATGGCTTGTATTCTCGATAAGACTACTGACTTTAATTAAGAAAAAAAAAAAAAAACACATCGTGCTTTGAAATTACAAGGTAGAGTAATAAGAACGTCCCCGCCACTCAGCTTCAAAGCTAAGCCTGTGAGACCACACAACAGAGAACGCCAGCGTCTAAGGTTTCGCGCACAGAAGGAGCGGAAGCAGAATGACTTCAAACAACGCAGCGTGAATAACTGGAGGTAGCTAGTTGGAGAACCCTGTTGGTGCCGCTCCACCCCCGACTGCTTCGAGTGAAGACTCAATCGCTGCAAATGGTGGTGGCAGTTGAGTTGAGTGCAAGATCCCTTGCGAATGTACACCAATGCACGCTTGAATTACTGAAATTAACCAGAAAAAAAGTGCCACAAGAAGCAAGTGCGAAAGTACGAACCAACCAACAAGATGAATCGCATCTCACCGTCCATCCGGAATTGAAAAACTGACAACCCAATTCCAGCCCTACGCATGATTTTCTTCACATTTATTTTTTTCCCCGTTAACGCAGCTATTCATCTTCGGCACAACGACTGCCTATTGAATGCCACACGCATGGCCAGAGCTCTATGTCCACTTGCAATACTCAACGGAGCAGCGGAGCCCTTTCATCCAACACTCACCTGTGTGTACTTAATCCCAATTCTGGGAAATACATCCCCACTCCATGTAATTAATCATTCCGGGGGCACAATGAACTGACGGGGTTATCCAAACCATGCCATCATCGCACGGGGAACTTTATTTCTCACATTACTGGACGGTGCGGGGCGGTGTATGAAGTAACCGTCAGTTACCACACATGTATGGCAAAGAGGAATTTCTAAGGACCCTAAGGACATCTCATTCTTTTCATTCTTTTTTTGCATCTTCTTCCCCTTTTTCTGCCCTGTGCTGCGGGTTTGCTCAGCGAAGGAATATATAAATATTCAGGCCACCTCACCGTCAAGAGGCACAACCCCAGCACACCCCTCCTGGTGAGGATGAAGAAGAAGAGTAAGAAACCAAGAAGAATGAGAAGACTCAAGGAATGAAAGGACGCTGACAACCCATGCAGAACTCTTACGCGTATTACTTCGTTTCGCCATCATCCAAGCGTGCTCGGGACCGAAATTTCCTTTTTTCTCAAAAAGATAATCCAATTGCGTCAATGACGATGCGATGAATAGGGGACGTAGGGGCTGCTTGGGGTTTGGTGTGGCTGTGTGTGCGGGTCTTAAGAACGAATTCCTCTTCTTCGGTTTTCAGCTCGCCGTCCTTTATTATCGCACAAAATCATTCGCCGTGAAGTTATGAAATTTTTGCTTTCTAGATTATCGTTTGGTCTCGTCTTTTCTTTTTGCCGCCTTCATTTGGGCCCGCCGAGGCTTCGACACTAGTGCCTAAGACCCAAACAGAACATAAGGGATGAATTCGAAATTACTTTCACTCCCCGCCACTTGCCCTGGTTCTTGGCATAATTTTATTTATTTTTTATTATTGCATCGCCTTTGACTGGAGAGGATTCAGTCAGTCAGTGAGAAGGGACACGAAGGAGCGCAGAAATGAAGGAACCGAATTGAAAAGGGCTTTCTTCGGGGACGCGGTGGGGCGATGATGAATCCCACATTGAATTAAATTACCTGCCTAAGTCAGAATGTTCATTGATTTGGAATACTTTCCCTTTCCTCGGGAATCCCGCCCGGTGCGGATGGCGAAGGTCCGTCTCTTTCTGGCCAAGTTGTCCTGTTCAAAAGTTAAGCACTTTGAACCTGTGAAGGTCCCGTGCCGCCCTGCTGGTGTGTGGCGACTCTTTTCTCGTTACATTTGACCCAGAAACTGGACGGACTACATGTTTGAATAGAAAGGGAAACGAACGACGCCTACGCCTACGCCACACATCTCATTGACTTGACAATGGGGGGACATAGTAGTTATCGCTGGAGCAGGGCCTAGTCCCTCGGAGGGATAGGCGATGGGAATATCTTGAATTGAAATCACCCCGAAAGTAATTTGAACGGAATAAAGTTTCTTTTTCAGTTTTTTGCTGTTCAGATCGACCTGAATGTGTCCATGAGTGGGGTGGGTGGGTGGGTGGACGGGCGGGTGTGTGTGTGTGTGTGTGTGTCTTCTTATGAATTGGGGCTGTTAAGACGTCAATCTGAATGATAAATTGAAGTTTGCTTTGCGGAGCTATTCTTCGGCTTGCATAATGGCTGGCCGTAGGTGGTAAGAGTGTGAGATTAATTTGAATGTGATGACCTGATTTTTTCTTCATTTTTGTGTATTTCTTTTTTTTTTTTTGGAATAAAGAACTTGGGATGGGTGGATGGTGACAATGGAGCAGCTTTTGTCCAGCAATAAGCATCAGCAATTTGTCGGCTTTGGTGGGTTTGTGTGAGGATGCTGGTCGTGTGTTGACTCTTGAGGCGCTTTGTTGATTGCTCGCTATCTGGGTTAATGGTTTCGGGGCGGTCTATGACAACGGGGGTGTACTTAAAGTGTAATTGAGTCGAATAAAGCGTCGTTAGCGGTCTTAGCCTAAGTCGGATCAACAGTGCTTTCGAGTGAGAAGATTTTTTAGGAATTATTGTTGTCTGAGTGAAATTAGTCTTTCTCCAATTCCACTAAAGCAACATCATAGTCGGTGCAGTGGTGAGTGTGACCGAGCATCAGGGCATACACCAGCAATCATCCATCGATGCCATCGTTTGGAAAAGAGCAACGTGATGGTGACCGATTATCAGAGCATGGACAAGAGCAACGGTGCTGGCGACCGTATAAGGAGCAAGTCAGAAACAGGATCGGCCAGTGGTGGGATCAACATGGGTGACCCTTAGACAAGAGCGACACCTCTCGCGCCTGATAGATGATATGAAGAAAGGGTTGAGTGCCAGGAGAGTGATCCAACTTTATCAAAAATAAACATATTATCGACTTGACTTGTTTGCCTTAATGCACATGTACAGTAAAGCCCGCTTAAGAGAAACGACAAGACATCAACAAAATATTTTCAGCTAAGCGTCGTAGTTTGTATGTAATTACATTTACACGGGGATTTATGAATCTGTTCACATAAGCGGGACTTTCGATTAAGCGGGTTTGGCTCTAATGTATGGCTCTACACCCCGCAGAGGCTCAGGACATAGTTCCTCAGCAACCACTCTCACGAGTGGAAGGGGCTTACAGTTTTATGCCGACTCCTAACGGCCAGTTTGCAAAGCTTGTTTGTACTCTTTGCGCATTGTTAGTTTCTCGAACGAGGTGAGGCCGTTTGCTCATACCAGGAATCGAACCTGGGCAACGTAGGCTCAAGTGTGTGGGTGTCAAAGCACCAGCCCACAACGCCACGGCCGCCACTTGCTTGTTTAACTGGGGGGAAAAGCTCTCCACTAAGCTATTGCAGCCAATCTGTCGGGAACCTGTGATGGTTCAAATTCATACATTTTTTGTTTCAGTTTCTTAAGAAGAAATGGAAGCCAACAAGCATAAGCAAGGGAAACGACGCCAGATTGATCTGATTTTGGATAGATGAACGATCCGAAGATATTTGTTTTACGAAGACGCGAAGCCATCACCGGCAAGTACGCTACAAACAGAGTCATGCTGATAACTGACGTCACGATGAGTTGGAAACATTTTCAATTTAACTGGAAATAGAAGCAAGATCGCCGCCTATTTTCAATCGTGGGCAGATAGTAATGCAAGCTCAGTTTGGTGAACTTAAGCTGCCGTACCGAAGGAACCCCAATACTGTCGATTCAACGCCGATCAGCAGAACTGGCTATCGCCAGTGGGTCAACCCGGACTATTTTCGAGATGAATTTGGGTCTACATTCGTAAGAGTTTGTGCTGACACAAGACTTGAAGCCAGATGAGCATAAACAATGCCGAGAGTTTGAAAATTGCGGGCTGGGATGTTAGCCGGATTTCTGAATTTTGGAAAAAATACAAAATACCAAAAAAACATCATCGTCTCAGAAGGGGTCGTTTTTAGTCGATTTGCTCAGCGGCAGTATGGAAGCGGATCCAATTCGTGAGGGTCAGACCAAGCCTCCGGAGCCAAATTCGAAGCCACCAAGCCGGATCTTAATTCTTTAGAAATGAGGAAAAGGACCCCCGTGAAATTCGATGCGATGACATGGATGTAGGAAATCCATGTAAGCAGCGACGCAATTGAATAGCATGTATAGTAGCTAAGCAAAAATCTGACTGAATTATTGAAGTCGCTGTGACGTTTTCTTTTTTAATTGGACGTGGAGCTGCATTGTGACTGGGTGGTGGGGTCACCAAATTGATCCACAGGACCCGGTCCGGAAGTCAAATTTGACTAGTTAAATAAAACTAGTTGCAGCGTATGCCCCAAAGCGACTATGTGGCGTTTGTTGGCCAAATTTCCGCACTAGCCAATGTTAGGCCCTCCTCATCGGTTCAATCCGCGGTCATTATGTTAGAGTCACCGTCACGAAAACCCTCGTCAATGCTCTAATTCGGTTCCAGTATCTCTGCCTTGACGGTCACTTAAAGCAGCCAAATCAACAAGAAGAGGTACAGTAAGACGAGGAAAAAACACGCCAACAGACTTTTTCTTGAACAACATTCTTCGTCGTGCCCAAACCGGCTATCCTTACTCCACCAGATTATGGACAACAAAACAAACACCGAACCAATAGATAACCAAGGAAAAAAAGCAAAACGAAAAAAAATAAATAAAAAAAAAACCCAAAAATAATGAATACTCACATGTGGGCCACCCTCCAGTGGCTGGGGCAGATTATTGAGCAGATTTGAGGATTGCAAGTCAGGCCTTGCGGGCGGCGATATCGTCGTCGGTGGTGCTGGTACAGCAATCGGCAGCAGACTGCCCAACTGAAATGAAAGAGCAAAACAAACACAGAATGAAAACACGATTAATATGTAAGCGATACCCCCAAAAGACAACCCCCATCACCATGCCACTCAGTCATTTCACAAGCCAAAAGATAAGTCCATCCACGCAGATTCCTTTTGACCGGGCCTGGCCGACCGACCGCCCTATTGCCGCGTCAAATTGAATGAAGACAAACAAAAAGTCATTCAGTCGCAATTAGTGAACGAGCGTGAGGCAGGGCCGCACACAACGAGCGCACCACGGATCCCTATCAGCGAAATGGAATTTTGTTTCTCTTTGCCTCTCCTCTTCGACTTTTTTCTTTCTTTTGAGGTCCTTTCTAGTCATTTTGTTGGGCTCCTGACGAAACCATGTTTACTTTTGTCTTCATCAAAGAAGACGGCTGTTGTCAGGAGAAATGTTACAATAGTCCTTGGTCCTTGGAGCAGACGTCATTTGAATATTGTGTCTTCTTCTTTTTTACTCCGTCATCTGCAACTCCTTCTATGCGCCACGAGCACCATTGTTCTGCCAAAGCGAGCGGAGAACGATTTTATAATTCATTTCGTAAATGGTTATTCCCAAGGTCTCCCAACAACTGCCAACCTCAAAGGATAATGATGATCTCCGGCCCAATCTGCATATGCGATGGCGTGTGTGGCTGCGGCTTGACGGTAATTTATCATTTCCCAAATTATGGGTAGAGGCTGTTGGTGGTTTTTTCTCCATTTGACTTCGCTTTTCCTGCCGCGGCACTCTCAAGTCTCAATAGGCGCGGGTTCCGGTAATGCGCAATCGAAGGTGCACGCGTGTGTTTGCCGTATCCGCTAACCTCAAGCACTCCGGCGCCACTCTACCGCACAGTCTCGAGAGACTGGCTCGTGTTCTGTTCGGAATCTTTGGTCTATCGGCATCGCTAGACTATGTGCTCCTTGAAATTTTCGAAAACATATATTACGTGTACTCAACCTTCCAACACAAATCCTTCACGTCGTACACGTTGGCAGCCTAGCCCCCTTATGATCCTCCACTTCCAGACACAGACGGGGAGAGCAAATAACCAGAGACAAGCGGAAAAAGGACACGAGGAGCGTTATTTCACGGGAAGAAACTTTTGCTCAGATAAAATCAGGATTTTCCACATTAAACGGTTACCAACACACGCCAGCCACACATTCAAGGAGCATGAAAGGAGAAAAGCACACACAACAAGAAAAAAAAAACGGGAGGAAGTTGAACGGGAAATCGAAAATTCCATATGATATCGTCGTGCACACACGCACACACAAGGCGGACGAGGAGAAAGCGTTTGCCTTTATTTTTCTTTTCGAAAACTAATTTCCGCTGCTTTATTATGGCACACTGACACAACCTCTTCCACCCACAAAGGAACATATGAGCGCGAGGATACATCTGTGTTAAGGATTTTATTGACTTAACCAGGATACAGTGGAAGTGTGCAAGGGAACAGAAGCAATTCAAAAGTTTTCCCACGAGAATGTGAAGAAACACAAAAAAACCGTCAAAAACGCGGCGGCGGCGGGTCTCAAGTTTTGCGTCAAAAATTCATTAGTACTATTCTGACGGATACGAATATTTGCATATTTTAAAGTGAAATTACACAAGTTTCCTTTATCCCATGGATTGTATCGCTGACATAGATTTAATTACGTTCCACAGGGCGTTTTGAGTTATGATGGGTTACCACTTACTATGGGTGTTGAGGATGTTTGAGAGTTTGTTTGAATGCGATTGTTGAATGCGTAACTTCATCTCTGTGTGCGGTGGAGTGGGAGGGCAGGAAGGGTGAAGCGCAGCAACTTTCGTTACAACTCTAGTCGAGTTTAAATAGACGGCATGATGACTGCGGAATTCAAGTCTGTGGTGGTTGGTCTTGAAGGTTGTTGAATGACTGCGGAATTATGGAGCGATGCAGTGAAGGGTTGAAGTTGATTTTCTGGAATAACGCGCACTCATCTGATGGGCGAGGCCGGCACAGCTCGCAGCGTGACGCAAGGGGAATGTAATAGCTCAACTTGTTGCTATACATTTGCTAATTCTTATAATTATTGGTTCAGAACACGGATAAATTGCTGCGCGTATGTGGTGGATTACATTTCAATGACAGCTCAAGAAAAAGGGTCAGTTGAAGGTGGCAAATCAACAGAGCGGAGTACAAAGGCATTAGTTGCACAAGGATTAAAGCTGGGACCGTGGCTTTTCAACATCTACACGACAGTTCAACCACATCCAACTGACACAGTGAAATGCTGTCTATTTGCAGATTCAGACTTGCAGACTCGCTGACTTATGCCAGCTCGACGTCACCATAGATACCAAATTTGCCTACTAACCAAATGGGGTATTCGTATCAAAGCTGGGAAATCGGTACTTATGCGCTTAAGGAGACCATAAAGAGGTGGATGCAGATCAGCAGCCAAATGTCGAAGCATAATGATAGTGCTACCTACCGGTACAGAAATACCAACAAGCGAGAAGTTCAAGTACCTTTTCATTAACTTCACGGAAAGGTTGAAGTTCAACAGTCAATCAAGGCTGACCCTTAAGAAGGCTAATCTGGGTTAAGAAGGCCAACCTAGGCTTCCATCGTATCTATCCCTTGATGCGCAAGCAAAATAGACTAAGCTAGAGGAAAAAGCTGCTGCTCTACAAGCAGCTCATACGGCCGATCTTAACGTACGGCTTCCCAATATGGCACATCATCTCTAAGACCAGCACGACGAAGCTCGCAATTTTCGAAAGAAAAATACTGCGAATATGTACCGGACTCACTTTCGACAGGGTCCGTCAAAGGCACCACGGCAACAATAGGCTTTACGACCAAGCTAGCATCATCCCCATACAGCAACCGTACATCGTCGCACTGTTCAGAAAGCAGCTACTTAACATCAACAACCATCCTAACTAAGAAATCAGGAATCTGAGAAACACCATCCCCGGACAACGCTAACTCAACGCGTTAAATCTGCCAAATGGGCAGAACTTTCCAACGACGTCGAACAACGAGCTGCATGGGTTCTACCAGAGCAGCGATAGCAATCACCATCGAGACTAAGTCGGCTTCCACATCACCACCCCATCCCAAAAGGACCTTCATGGACACACGGACTTGAACAACCCGAAGTAAGCACCAGCCATTGTAGGACATACAAAATAAACAATAAACCGACAATAATAATAAACATTTTATAACAATTAAACAAAGTACATCAGTTGAGCCAACACCCTAACCTTAAGTTTGTAAATAAACTCAATTGTAAAAAAAAATAATTCCGTTCAAATACATTTTTAAATCCCTTTAAATCGCCAAGAAAAAGAAAAATGCAAGCGTTTCTCTGTGTGATCGGAACTATCCTCCACTGAAGAGGCCAGTCACTCAAATTGTTGATTTTTTGTTATTTTAACTCCACACGATAACAAAAATGTGTGTTAACTCTTACAAATTTATCCTACGGCGCCGCCAAAAATGCAAACGACAAGATCCCTCTCATTCTTTCCCACTTTCTCAGGAAATGTGACTAAGAAAGGTGACTAAAGGAATACAAATTTTTTAAAGTGACAGATATTTTTGGGTGACTAGACTGAGAGAATAAGGGAGAATAAGGAAGATTTCAGACCAGATGTGGCCAGTACGTTCCGTCAGATGAGGTGATTGATTTTTTGCTTGTTTTGTTTATCAAGCATGCTTTAATGCGTTTAGTGACGTCTGTAGTGAGCCGCTAAGATGAAGAACATTATTTTATAAGACACCTAATTTTCTCAAATAAGTTCAACAACAACTAAGCAGACACAGTCCCGAATGGCAGTTTGATTTGATGTGTGTTGACGCCAGCCTTACAGCAATTCAATGGGAAGCTAATGTTTTTTAGTCAAACCACATGCGCCTATTTCCATTTGAATTTCGGAAATTCCACAAGGATATTTGCAGAAATCCTCAGTCTCCCGTTCTCGACGACTACCTGGTATCTGCTCATGTCCATTTCACTTCGCATTCCCGCGTACAAATACACGCGCCTACAAATATTTGACATTGATCCCCGAAATATCTCTGTTTGCACTTTGTGTGTATCTCATGTCAGTATCCCCTGTCGGGGAATTTTCATCAATCGACAAGTTTATTAATTAATTCAACCTAAACGAAATTAGGAGCCTTCCAGCGGCATGAGGGTACACGCAAACTTCAACTTTGTGTACCGGGGTTTGCGAGACAATGCTCCACAACCCGCCCTGTCAGTTGCCACTCCCTCGGAACAAGGTGCTTCATTCACCTGAATTGACCCCATTCTCATGGCGCTGGCGTTGGCATTGTGGCAGACAGGCGCAGAGGGCAGAACCCTTCTCCGTACTCAATCCTTTCGATCGGGCCGCCTCGAGCTCTATTCAAATCAATTGCGGAAAATAAACGAAATAAGAAGCCGAAACCAGCGATATTCAAAGCATGTCCCTATAAACAATTTAGGGATGATTAAAACTTTCTCCGAACGGTAAACTTTAGTTCCATTCCCAATCCGCCACCAGGTTGCTGCCTAGGCCCCTCCCCGATGCCACTCTCGTTTCCAACGAAACTGAAAAATCCCTGTAAACAGACAACGGGGGAGGCCAACTGCCCTCAGGGTTCATGAGGTATTGGGCAAACACTCTCGTATCCTTGCCGTATCTGAACGGGGTTTGTTTTGCCATCTCTCGTGCAGAGATGAATTTCGCAGGATGATGAGCAGGTCTGCTGGATGTTCGATGTTGGATGCTGGAATAACCAATTCTCTAGGCTAGAGCATGACGTGTCGGAAAGTTTGGCAACTTCTTCCGAGTAATTTAGAGTCGATGCCCAACGGTAATTATCAAACCGCTTGATATTTATTTAGGACGAACGAAGTCAGTCGGACATGGACCCTGATGGTGCCACTCTCTGCTTGGGAGGGGGATGGAATGGAATGGCAATCGGCATAGGCATTGGCACGACCAAGACGGAGTACTAAAAGTTAATAAGTTGTTCCTTAATTTGATTTAAATCCATGGCCCTGCACTGAAAGTTTCAACATTACGTCTTGAAGACGCCCAAGCCCTTCCTCGCTGAATCGACTTCAGGTGAATGGCTGATGAATGAGGCGGAGGACGGGGAGTGGACATACAGCGATAGAAATGCGCCAATGCCACGAAACGAAATGGGCCAAGTGATTATTTTGTATTTTGTGAAGCATTCGCAAGAAGTTTGGCGATATTTTTTCATTGCCTGCCGTCGATCTGGGGTGTGGGCCAAAGTGGAAACTGCGTCATTGCCAACAAAATCATGGCAAACTAAGTGAAGAAGACAAGCGAAAGAAAGTTTACCGTTTGCGGAATGACTCATCATGTCGAGGTATAGTGTAGTCGTTTGGTCGTTTAAAGCATTTTTGCAAGTTTGTTACCAAAGAGATCTCTTAAAGATGCTGCAACCACTCGAGCTGCTGGTCGTGTGGTGGTGGTGGTGGTGGAGGGGTTATTGCGTTACCAGCTGAGTGGCTGAGGATTTTGACTTTTCAGTAGATTGCATGCGGCATCCAGTGGCATTGGAGCGTTCATGCGGACAGACCAAAGAAACTTGAGAGTCTCAAGAGAGTGACTTTACTGTTGGCCAGCACCGATTGCAGATATGCTGCCGAAATGCGAATGCGAATCGGATGCAATCTTTTTGGGATCTTTTGAGATGCACAAAATGTGGAGAAGTTGGGGCAACAGTTCAGAAACGAGCATTGCTCAAGTGGGGCCTGAGAAAAGACAAAAGTTAGCGGTAGTTAAGGAAATTCCGAGCCTTGTCCAATGATTTGTGTGGGAGGCGAAAGGAGGATCTGGATCAGATAGCCGTGCACTTTTTGCAAGCGTCTTAGATGGTATTAGCCCCTGGTCTAAGCCCTAGGACTGGTTTTCCGGTACTAACTGATTTCCTCAATCCATAGTTTTAGAACGCGAGTGAGTACCTCTGCAAAGGCCATGCTCAGGCCTGCGTTCTAGGAGGGTAAGGTGTGCCACCCCATGCCATGGCGACATGGTTGCGTAGTGTATAGACGGAGGAATATTGATTTGCAGCAGATTTGAAGAGGACCCGTCTAGGGTTCGGTTGGACTACAGCTATTTTCCAGAGTAACATACGGTCTGCTGCGGTATATGGCTTATGTCTACGGATCGAGGATAGCACGATACGGCAATTATTCCAATGGTCATGAGAGCGGACGGAGCTTTTGCCTCATTTGCGTGTCTGTGCACATGTGTATGCACCATAATGACAACCAGCCATTCCAGTTTGTAGATATCTACCTCTTCAGGAGTTTTTTCTCCATTATCGAAGAGACGCCATTGTATGCCATTTTGAAACCCGGGTGTACAGCCATTAATTTTCTCTTTTCGGAGTGATTCAATGCACTTACATAATTTCTTTCTGATTTACAGCATTAATTGCTTTCACCTTCTTCTGGGGATCTTCTGCGAATCCCTTCTAGTGTGGAGTTGACATCCTATCACGTTATGGCTTTAACCACCCCGTGCTCTTTACGAATCTCTGTGAAGAATATTTGACCAAGCTAAGCTAGGCGCCGAAGCTAGTAATATGTCCGCTTCGCTGATGTCTAGCTCAGACCCAGGACTTGCCAGGTCGTCCGCTCTCCCGTTCCCTGCTATTGAGCTGTGGCCCGGGACACAGCAGAGTTTGACCTTGTGGTGACTGATGGACGTAAGTGAGGCGCGGCAGTTCACAACAGCCCTTGATCTCATCGTACAGGATCGTATTGACATCAGTGCAACCTGGCTATAAACAAAGACGGTGATGTCTGCTGGTGGGATGTCGGTTGCTTGTACGTGTTTGGCTGCTTTCTCTGTTGCCAGATTCTCTGCTTGAATGTCTGCACATATCAGGGAGTCTAAACAATTCCTGTTGGTGCAAGGTGTCCGAGTTTTGTATAAAGTTCTGTCGCACAGGTTCCGAAAGATGTGTGTACTTGCGAGAACATTCGACGCAGCTTGCGTCAGCAATCGAGGAAAATTCGAGTAGTTGCCCAGAAGTCATCAGAGGAGCTACTACTTGCAACAACATTTATAAAAAAAAACCCTGGCTTGGCAGGAAGACACAACGAAGTTTGTCAATTCTGCCAACCCTACCAGGCAATGCTTGTACGAACTACGAGAGGAGCTGCACCACCCCACTGATATCCAACTAATCGACTGGTATCGACAGCCCGCTGCTGCTCGGATGATCTCGGATGATCATCTCTTATCTAAGACGTGGCCGGAGCAATGCATATGGCATTCGAGTATCGTTTTGTCCGATTCACAAGAAGATAAACAACTACGACAGCCATGAATAGAGAAGCCTACTTCACATCGCATTCTTCTCTAGTGTTTTGAGTGGTTGAGCCCTTGTCAGTAAATAAGACACGCAAGCCCACAATAGACTAGGTCTGCAAAGTGAGGTAGATCCTGGAAAAAATACAATTATTTAAGATCGAAGTGGTGAAGCTCAAATTCGGTCTGATTCCGTCGCATCAACTGCGTGGCTTGGAAAGCGAAGTGGGCGCAAAGTGAGGGATGCTACCGCGTACAGCTTTCGTGGGAGTTCTCCCGCTTTTCCTTTCTCTTTTGCATTTTTATTCTCAGCTTTGCGTATCCGAGGAATGTAACGCGAGTGTAATGCTAGCAAAATTTCAAAATTTTAATTTTTTTTTTAAATTCAAGAAATTCAAAATTTTGTCGCGTGAAAGTATTGCGGAACGGCGGCCAGTAGCTTCGTCCAGCCGTCCATACGCTTAGGTTTCTTGAAGTTGATCAAAGACGCCTGGGAAATCTGGCACTTGTAAAGTACTCGTCGTATATGTCAAGTGTCCATCGGGCAAATCCAAATCCAAACTGAATGTAAAATCCCACCCAAGGCGTGCGTCGTCAGGCATTCCTTAAAGAGTCGCCTACATTTTCATGCCTCACGGTTGTGAGTATCCTACCGACCATGGCCGATGTTCAACAGTTTGCGAATGATCGACTGTAGGCGACGCACGGACAATTCATTTTCCATGGCACTCCAAATCATAGCCCGCGGCCAGAGTGTATATTGAACTTATCCCTCATCTGGGCAGCTGCTCAACGTGTGTGATGAGTGCGCTCATCAAGTTTTATTTCCTCTCTGTCACACACACGCTCATACACAACACCCTCCAGCGTCAACATTGATATGGCCGGCAGGCAGCACAGTGATGCGGTGTGCCGTTTGTTTATGCAAAGCTGGCTTATCATCTTCTCCCGGCGACACGCACGCACGTGAGTGAGTGGAGCCGGTGGTGGTCTGATGTCCCAAGATGACATTACAATTCAGCTCCTCATGCATGCCCGATACCATGGCATGATGGCTCGAAGGTGACTTTTATCTCTGGCTTTCAATGAGCCAATGAATGCGGAGAATCCGGGTATGATTCTGTTAATTAATGCACGAGATAGGAATTTCTGCTCAAGGCGCCCCCCACGGCGGCGGACAAATAAGGCTTAAGAGAAGCTAACCCTGTTTATTTGATCCCTCCCCCCCCCCCCCCCTGTGGATGGTGGCTCGTATCATTCGAATCGGATCATCGGACCTGAGGTATTTCGAGTCACTTGGTGTGTAACATGGTAATTTATTTACAACTTTCCAGGGGTCAACATGACTTTGGTGCGGGTACTTGTCGGCTGCTGGTGACTGATACTCAACAAGTATGGATTCTAATTTCCAGAATTTAATTAATCATGTTGTAATTTCTACTCCTGGATGGGTTGCTCTGTGTGCGGGCATGTGTGGGGGTGTGGGAGTGTGTGTGTGTGAAGGAGTCGACACAGCAACCACGTATGAAGGGAATCTTGCCATGACGGAGTCTGCTGGGAATTTGAATTATTCACTCATTCGACACATTTGACCGTGAAGGTCTTGCTGGGATGAGGAATGCACAAAGCCCCGAGAAACTATGCTGAGAGGAAGGAATGCAAAAACTATTCGTAGGCACTCTGGTTCACCTTGAACTTAGCAATTTTTCCACCAAAGAGGGTGGTGGTTGTATGGGACGTTAACACGCTTTCCCTGCGTCGTCGCATATCCTTGAAGACTGGACACAATGGGAAGTTGTGACACATTCTGTCTTGGGGTTGTAGAAAGTCCGAAAGCCGCTGGAGATACGTAGGTCGAAGGCTTGCTGCGGCAAGACTTAAGGACTGTAAAGAAAACAGGAGTAGTTCTACATAAGAACACAGTTTTGATTGGGAAAGGACAACTGCACAGTGCTTGCCCCGTCCCAGGCATGAGATTCGCTGTGATAACTTCACTTTTGAAGAGAACTTCCGGCTTACCGAACTTCCCTGAACATTTAAAGTTCACTTAAAGGCACTTCATCTCTGCCTTCGCTTGAACCATTCCACAGACACGTTGTGCACGGAGAGAGATTGGCTTTCTATTTCACGCATGAATGCCGGCAAATGAACCACAAGACGATGATGGACCACTGTTCATGATTCATCATCAAATTACAAGATGCCAGCCTAATGAGTTCCAGCAATAGCTTGCCATTTGAATTTAAAACGAATCCGCAGCGGTCGTCATCGTCGGTCGCCAGCAACGACAGCAGTGGCTTGCTATATTTTCCAAGTTTTCTTTTCATTTTATTCTCTTGAAAATTTTAATAAACCTAACGGAAATCAAATATTTTCCGAGAGTACTCGAAAACCATAAACAGACTCCAGCGCAGAATTGTAATTCAGGACGGAATTTAATAATAAACTGAATCGCGAGTGACATGGCCGAGTCCTGGTCTCCTTCGGCTGAGAAAATGTAAATAAAATATAAATTTTCACTCGGCCACGAAATTAAGTTCAAAGGTGCCTAGGGTTGGGCGCCATTCTCTGAGCGAGGTGGGGCTGAGGGAGGCTGTGCCCAGATAGGCATGAAAATGACATCGTCCACCGTTGCGCAAACATATTCCTCAGCACAGTCTATCTGTCCATCTACTGCTTGCGCTGCTCCTGTCGTACTTTTGTAAACAAGGAGGCGGCAGGGTACACCAGGCTCCTTAATGTATCCCGCTTGTCATTCATGCGGAGACATTGCCCCCGTTGGGCCCTCTCCGCCGGCTCGCGCTCTCGCTAAATAACAAACAACAAACTTCAATCAATGTGATTTGAATTGGCAATGTCCTGACATCTGAAGTGGGACGACAACTCCAAGAATGGAATTGAATGGAAGACGCGGGGAAAATGTATATGCTCACGAAGAAGGACACTTGGAGATGTTGATTCCGACGGCATGTTCAACCAGAAGACGAAAGAAAAAAATTGTAGGAATACCAAACGACAGTCAATATACTTAGTGTGTTTGATGACTTTTAGTAATAGGATGTGTTTTGTTTATTGTTTCCTGGAAGAGACTTTTGCAAAATAAACATAAACAGGGGAGGACTGAGTCAAGTGGCGGCAACGAAGAGGTGGAGACAATGCGAAGAGGCCCTCTTGAAAGTGTCTTTTGATGTCGAACATTGTGGAGCGCTCTGCGCATTCTGTGCCGATTTCAGAGGATTAAAATGGGAATTCGAAGGGAATTGAAAGCAGTTTTCAATGATTTCAAGGAACACAACCTTTCGAGGGGACTCCTGGTGCTCGAATGCAAACCAAGCATGAGGGTGATGTGTATTGAAAAATACGTCCGAATGTCCTCGTGGAGACCGGGGTGAAACTGGGGCGATTTCGCTCGGAAGAATGATTAGACTGTTTTTCTAGGGGTCCCATGGTTACATGCTAGTATTCCTTTCATTCAGTGCCCTTACTGAGGGCTTTCGGAACAGTCGACTGTTTTCTTCTCTGAACAATACAGTGCTGAGTGGGGTACTTTGCAATAGATGCTTCCACTTGACTTCCGAAGTAATGCTTGTCTTCTGATATTTGACAAAGATATTCGTTTGGTTGTCACGGTGTGGTAGTCCAAGTATGTATCCCTCTTTATATGGCTAATCCCATCAAAGATGTCGAGAAGAAACCAAAGATCATGGGTAGAAGGGAGGTAATTGAGTCAGCGGTGTGCATCGGGCAGAGGCCCGAAGGAAGTGCGGAAATGCTGTGATCAAGGAATATAGTGAAATTCCAAGCCTATTTCAAAGCCCTTCCCTAACGATATGGGTGAAGCCTGGGCTAGCTTCCACAGACACCACTTGTGCTGTGCATGCTATTGTTCTTTCACGAGTGCCTCATACAGTCGTCTCCTACCGCGAACGGCAAGTTTGAGAAGCTTTTTGGAGACAATTATACTCTAGGGTTGGGCGCCATTGCCAGTGAGTCGAAAGAGGTGACACCGTACTGACCTACTTCAAGTACCCACTAAGCCACAGCGACCGCCTGACCCTCTCACCTTACCCTCGTTATCCGGAATGATCATCAAAACTAGAGCTTTTGGCTCCTGCATACCCGGGCACCCAGGTACTCGGATTTTCGGGTATTACTCTGGTACCAAATAATCGGGTAGCCTTATGGTTGTAGGCAATATTTCGCATCAGACAAGGACTCGGGTAATAGTCCAAACGGCTGCTACTCGGGTATGAACAGGCGGTGAGTTTCAGATCCATCATCGCGTCGGAACGGTGTTCCCATAGAGACCTCATGAACTCAATCAGAAGTCACACGACATAGAGTCGTTGTGGGACGATATACGTTGCATTTTTGGCTAACAGTCCCGAAGAACCAATGCCGAATGATTGTGATGACAGAATCCAAGAGTTGTCTGTCCATAAACGCCTTGGAGAACCCGAAGAATTTTGAGAACCAAGTCTTTAATTTCTATGGCGTCGTGTTGGCCATAAAGTCGTGTCGCCAACACTTTCTCTGGCTTGTAAACATTTTACTGGACATAGTCTGGTAACAATTAGACAAAATTCTCAACTATTCAGCATGAGAAATTCTCAGCGAAGAAAATCACTTTTTGTCCCAAGACGTACCGACTCACGACCCTCATTAACTGCCGATTTGACGTGTAACTTGACAGAGATATCAGTGACACTTCTCCAACAAATGTCTGCAAGATCAGGCAACCTCCTTCCGATGGCGCTATAGCCTGAAATTGACGAAGGACAAGTTTGTACATCGACTAATCATGTTGTGTGTGCTATTGGCCTCTAGTAAGTGGGTTATGCCGTCTGTCCGAACTTTACTGCAAGAGGACACTGTTGTTATTGTGGATCACATGTCTTGGTTTACGTTCCACAATGTACGTTACTCCAATTTGTTCAGACAGCGAATTCAGTTCTTCTAGTCAAACTCGGATATGGAATCAAAAAGATGTCAGTTTGAAGCCAGAAAACATCTCTAATAATTGAATTTAATTCCGAGGTAGATCTAGACTAATCGGCTTATCACCACGAATACGAAATTGCTTGGATATTGTTGACATACACACAAGTCTTACATAATCCTTAAAATAATCATGACATCGAGTCATTGTGGCCACTTGGGGTTGCGGAAATAACAGCCGAGGAGGTTGATTAAATTTGTGTGCACATCTGCATTGCATTGCAGTCGTGAATCTTATTTACACGTTGGTTGAAATGAATGAGGTTTGTTAACGTGACCGCAATGTTCATGGATCTATGGCAGAAAGACACTGCTCCGTTAATGCTACCGTCTTCCGTCTTTCAAAACAAGCAATATTAAGGCAACGTCCAGAATATTGTGTCATGCTGGTGACCTTTAGGTTTGTTAAAAAGTTAGGAAAATCAGAGGAAATGGGATTACGTAATTTCCATAATTTTGTATGGTATTTCCACGAAGTAAATTGTAGAGTTGGGCTAAAATGTGATTTTATGTTCACAAGTACAACAAAATTGTGATTTTCTAATCGAGAATTCAAACTTCTAGTATTGGAGTGGGAGTTAGATGAGAGATCATCCGATGCAACTAAAATCATGATCACATCTTTCATTTCGTGTCTTGAATTAATTCCATATTTCCACGTTCCTCGTCCAATGCCGATGACAATCTTTGCTGGAAGCCAGGTCTCGCCAGAGACAGGATAGTATTGCTCCACCAAGAGACGGAGATCTAAGAGATATAGGATGGCTGCATTGGGTACCGGGCCATCGCAGGCACAGATTGCTAGGCACGCGACAGCTTTGCACGGGCATACGAAGTTGACACTTGCAAAATTGCTGTTACATGAAATCGGTGTTCGTTTAACCAAAAACAGATGTGCGGCAAGCTCTCAGCTGGGTTCCAGATAGTCAACGATGATCTCTTGACCGATTCAAACTCAGTGCGGTAGTAGTGTCACCGGATGAGTTGCTTTACTGAAGAAGGCTGGTCACCTTGTGTTCAGCATGAAGCTGTGTTCATGTTAAGGAAACGGTATACTTTAATTATTGCCATTCTTCCCTCACATTATTTCCATCTTCCACTCAGACGATGGCAACTTTGATACTGCTCATTTGAGACCTCAGCGGATTACGTTGTTGAATCGTGGGGTCACGATAGACATGGTTTGGATCAAGTTCAACCTGCAGAACCGTTCCAGTCCACATAGAAAAACCTTGCGTTAAGCTGACGTTAACTGACATCGTGCGGCATTTGTTATTCAGACACTTCGTTTTACAGTGTAGTTGTTTACGTTTCCGCCAAGGGGCTATCTTCCATACATTTCGTCCATTGCCATGAGGGTTAGGCTTGCGGGCTGCTGCCAACAACATCAGGCGCCCTCGACGCTGCAAGGGCGTTGACTCAGTTTAGGGCTGAGCGAGGTATTTTGAAGTTATACTAGGCTTTGGTCAGCTGTAGTTGTATGTTTAGGTAGGTTAGTTTAGGCGAAGATTAATGTAGGGAGTTTAGCTTCTCCAGCCCCCTTGCCGCCTCTTTTGGTAGTGGGGGCATAGGCTTTGAACACGCTTTCCTATTTCGCTTTCCTTTTATTCTACTTCTTCTCTGTCATATTTTTAGTTGTCCGTCCGGGTTCTGAATTGTGTCTGAAACACAATAGTGCGTTGTTGCGCAAATCAAAAAATATTCTGCTCAAACAATTGTACTGTTTTTCCTCCTTGGTCAGAATTCTAATTGATTTTGTCGTTAAAATGTAGTCAGCTGTTTACCATCGCACCAATCTGTCAAACATTTTCCAACATGTTCGATAATGACATGCGATGGTCTTACGTTTTACGATTCTCTCATCTCTCTTATTTTGTACTTACGTAGGTCGCCGCAGTATTCTGTGCATGGCCATTGAATTGTGTGCGTTGAAAGACGACGCAACGCAGCCACGCACTAGTATTGGGCTTTTTATCTCTTTCTATCTCTGTCTCTCCCTCTCTCGCTCTCTCTCTCTCTTTTTCTCTCTATCCCCCCCTATCTCTCTCTCTTACACCCTCTATATATCTCATTGTCTCTCTACCTCTCCCCTCACCTCCTCTCTCTCACCATGTCTCTCTCTCTCTCTATCTCTCTATCTATCTATGTCTTTTTCTTTCTATCTCCCTCTCGTTCTCTATCTTTTGTCTGCATATAGTTAGTGTACTAGGGAGGACCCCGTCCGACGAGCTTAGCCGTGTCCAACCAAAAGCGTGCCGCCGTCCTCGGCTTCGACACTGAAGCTACCCGCTTAGTCTGCCTCAACAAAATAACTGCAGTCCAGTTGCTCACATATGAAGTTGGACTGACTCGTATGCCGTAACGCCAAGGCGGTATGACGGTGTCACGCCAATATGCCCTCTCCATCGGAAGGGTGTCCCCACTCTTATTACAGCCCCTATTTCATAACTCGCCCGTTACTTGAACTTTTTTTTTTTCAAATTTTGGTGTTCAATTTTTAACACAGTTTGGCAGGCTAAACGAACGGGCAAAGCTCAAGTTCATGAATGATTCACATCCGATTCTTTCACATCAGCTTTGAAATATTGACTTGACATAAGCCCTCAAATTACTAACAATCCGTTCTGTCAAACAATCTGACAACCATCCCGCACGCATCCACCAACTGATGGACGTGACCCGCAATGGGCGCATTTATCTAGTGCCGTTCAACTAAAGCAGGTTAAGGAAAATGATAACTTTCCGCCTCGTGTCCTCATTAACCTAATGCACGTCAATCCGCGGGGACCAATTAGAAGTCCTCCTTTGCACAATCAATTTCGCCGACCAATAAATCATTGTGCATCCACATAATTGCAGGAAAAATATTAATTTCCATTATCACAGAATTAATAGCTTTCCACGTCGACGAACGCAAAACGACTCAATGAATAGCAACGAACGCTCCATCAGGGTATCTCTTTCTGCCTCAATGCATGGGGGTGCGTGCATGCATGCATCCATTCGATGTGTAATTAGTTTTTCCGATGAACAAATTTTCACAACAAATTCAAATTCAAAGCATAATAACACTCGCTTTCGCCATTTTGCACATTGACCCAGTATCAGAGTCTCACTCGGACTCTGCCGGTTCATCTGCCTATGCATCAGCATCTCCCTCTCGTGTCATGAATATTGAAATGAAATTTCAATTTCCCTTCAAAGGATGGACACAATCTCATCGCCCTCGTGATGGTGATGTGATGCGCTTGCTGCTGTGTGTTGGCCGGTTTGGAGATGGAGTTCCAGCAACTGACCACGACCACTCACGAAGACATTCAAAGTAACATTTCCCCTCAGTTATTATGCGATTAACTCTGACAAATCGACACAAAAACGAGGGAGAATCGGCCAGGCGACGTAACAACTAGGACAACAACGCCGGCGATCACGATCACGACAGCGTTGACTCCTTCCCCCAACGGGCCAACAGCAGCAACATCATTTTGAGACCAATCCGCTCTGACAGACGTTCAATATCCAATCGGTATAATTGAATTTCATGCATACCAAGGCAAGATATGCTGCCTGCATACGCACACGGATACAACTGCATGTTGGCGCAAACAATTTACTGGTCAATACTTACCGCAATGTACTGCCATCCCTTGTTGACTCGCACCAGCAGTGCCTCCTCCTCGGTGATGTAGGCTATCGTCCCGGCAGGACTCATCGCTGACTTCTGTGTGTGTGTGTGTGGTGTGGATATGGAAAGGACAAAATATTGATATTTATATTTAATAAAGTTATTAATTTAAATCTATATGAAGGAGTTATGTTATGTTCTGCCAGGACCACGAACACGCAACTCCGGCTGCCCGTCATCAGGGCAGTCGATTTAATTTGTCGATTTTCACTTGGCATCACTGCACCACCACGACCGAATTGACGAACGGAAGGGTTCGGTGCGGTGTTTACAGGAAATAGCTTCTACACGGCCTTTGATTGAATTGTGGCTGTGATTTACTGAGAATTAAGGTCCTAATGAATGAGAGCAATCTGAATTAATTTCGAAGCAATTCAGTGCATAGCCTCCATCGTGTCGACCCGCCATCCATGTGCACGTCGAACCATCATTCGATTTGAAGGGCCGACCCGAACTGTTGGTTCCAATCAGATTGTGGGCCTGGTTGCAGTTGGACAAAGGGCCGTACTTGAAACAAAAGATACTCGTATATCCATGAATGTGTCCCAATCCCGCTCTCATGAGATGGCGTCCCTGGTAGGCAACATGTTCTGATCTGTGTACAGAATTGCAGGGCTTTTGAAAAGAGAAATTAAACAGGGGCAATGTTTCAGCAGATGACCTTATCAGTTGCGGTAGGACACTCGTGGAGGGTTGACCGCGGATGCGTGCGCTAGTGTGAGTCTTCGGTGGCGTTGGGATAATGAAATTATGGTGATGTAAAAGTCCATCGGTTTAATGGACCTTCGACACCCATTTGGGCTCAGATTTCAACTCTGATCAAATTGAGGCTTGTCAGCTGTGACAAGCCGTGACATTTGTAGTTTATTGCAATTTTGGGGTGGTTCAACACAAGGTTTCGTCTGCAGTCCGGATTTAAGAATGTCGCAGTATGCGAAGAATTTTCTAGGCAGGATGGGTCTTTGTGCAGTGTCAGTGACTCGAGAGAGGTGGCGCTGTAATTTGTTAAAATAGTTCATGCAATCGGTAGACGTCGAGTGAGTAGACGGGAATGATATATCGCTTCGTTCAGTTTCGTTAAGTTTCGTTAGGTTTCGGTAAGTTTCGTTAAGTATATACTATATCGAACGTCTACTGTATCTATCATTGGAAAAGTGGCGTAACCCACAAAACCCAAAATTTACCAAATTAATAATTTTTGAGGTGCTCAGAGCTTTCTAGTGACGATCGGCTTAATTTCAATTTTTGTGGGTTACGCCATTTTTGCACTGATATCCTCATTTCTCTAAATATAGAGCGAAAACTTGTGAGATATTATAAAATGCTGGTCTTTGTTGATATGAAAGTCATGGCAGAAGATTCGTTAGAAAATGGACACATATCAAAGCAAAACATAAATTTGGAGACTTTAAGTCGCTCAAATTAAAGCCCAAATGCGCCTCAGTGACTCTTTGGGCTTAATCCAGCCAATGCGTTGTCTAGCCTTTAATTCTGAATAAGCCTGTATGCACAAAGTAACGTTCAAATTGTCATCGAAGCCTCTGACCTTCTTCGAGCGACTCATTAAATGCCAGACTCACATTTTCATTATCCCGGCAAACCACAGCAAAACCACAATAATCCCAAATGGCCACAAAACTTAAGCCGTTTCCCGGCGATCAACGTCCACGAGTCACAGTTCTGCCCTAGAGAACAGTTTAATTTCAATTAAAAACCTTGCGCTTCCCCCCAACCCAACATCCTCTGAAGGGAAACAAAGGAAAAAAAACCAAGCGAAGCACTAAGTATTCACCGCAACTGATGCCTTCTGTGCCCTGTGTCCACTGACCGTATCCATTAATTACATGTAGCACACAGCTCAAAGATATTCGTCATCGTTATGTACGCACTTTTATGCGGTCCCATTTTTTGCGTATCGTCCCGTCCTGGCAATCATACGCATCACTCCCCGACCACCGCTCGCGCTCTGCTTTGTTATGATTTCCCACAAAAATTAATTACCTTGGTCATTTCTTCAATGTTGGCAAACATTAAAGCACCTGGAACGAATCTCATGTTCGATGACGACGACGCCGACGAAGGCACCTCATCCTGTCTTCCTGCCGACGGCCCTGTGAAATCAAAAGCATACGGGAAAAAGGAAAAACAAAAGAAAAAAAATTATTAAATCCACAAACTCGGACACGTGGAGGGAATGATTAAAAATTGCTTCTCCCTTCAGCATCAGCACGCAGCAAAAGGACGAAGCAACCGCTTTAAAACGAACGAAACATGTAGAACAGGTGAAAAAGAAGAACATGTGAAGGTGTGAGTGGACGAAAAAAGTATGCAAAACATGATTCTGGTGAACTGAACTGGTGAATTTAAAGCAGAAACAAGGAACTCCTCTCTGCGGAGACTGATGGTGCATACGTAAATGAATAGAATCTCATGCTCAACACATACACTTCATACATAAGCACAGCTAAGCTAAACGGGTACATAGCCGTTTTGTGTTTGCTTTGAGGAAAAGATACAAGTTCTGTTGTGTTTTTGGTGTTTGGTGACGACGACGAAAAGAAAAAACAAACCGGGTGATGTGACCGTTTCGCTAGATCCTTCAAATTCAATTGACTCACTCAACAGCGGGAGGCAGGTGAGCTTGGAAATCGAGGTATCAAGGGTGAATGAGAAAAAAAAAACAAAGCCTTTCGCATGGATACAGTGGGGTGGTAAGTTGAACAACGCTTGGTGAAAAATTATAATGGGATAAAATTTTAAGTAAATTCAGTTTTTCTCATCCCGGGTTTTAATACATCTGATGTTTAGTAGACTTCCGATTAAGATAAGATTTTTGATAAAAAATCAAATAAAGACCGTTAATTCACTTCGTTACAATTGTTTGGTTAAGTGATACACTCTCTCGTGAGGACTTTAGCTCGCTCAAGAGTGGATGACTACAAAATATGTTCAACCAGTTCACTTGAGCTGAAGGTTCATATATGTTGGCCTAAACAATGGCATGACAATAATCGTGTTGAATAAGTATTCAATGTTGGATAAATTGCAAAAGTTCCGGCATCCGAACCTTTAATTCGAAATATAAAGGGATCGGGGCAGCAAGACCTTGGTGGTCTAAATGCCTAGAGGGACCCCGACAAGTGGAGGAAGCTATTGCTCACCCTCATGCAAGTTTGACTAGCGTTTCCTTGTGTCAAACAATAACGTGGAAATACCTTGAAACAATTCAGCACGGCGTATTTATGAATAAAGGTGGCGATGCTGAGGGAAATTCGCGTTACTGTGTACCGCACTGTCGTGTACTACCATTTGTCCAGCAAAATTTAAAACTTGTTCTTTTTAATTGGCAATCAAGCACGAGTACTTTTTCATCCTCCCTCGTACAAGCGTCGCATCAAGACCCAAGCTCAGTGTGTCATGTCTTATTAAACTGGATCAAATCAGATTGCCTACGGCGAAAGGAAACATTTTCTGGAAAGGAGAGGCGGTCATACGTCCAGTTTCAGAGCTTGCGACGAAGTTGGTGCTGAAATCAGGAGCCTGTGTGTCCACCTAAACACATTGAAGGCGTCGAGGCTCAGTTCTGTGTCGATTTCAATCTTCGAAAATTGTGACATACTAAGGAGCTTCCAACCAAATGACTAGATGCTGTCCAAACTACAACAGTCGAAAGCACGTCCTAGCTTTAGGGCCTACCGAGTATGCCATAGACTTGAAAATTCTGGATACCAAGCACTTCTGCTATACAACTCCGAGGGACTAAGGGAAATACGAAACTGAAACGGAAAAATTCGAAATAAAGCGTCGATAAACTTTCCACCACAATCCCACTGCATGTCCCATCCAAGCCCAGGCCATTCGTTGACTCTGAACAACTGGGAATTCTGAAACATTAACGCATTCGTCTCGCCGTCCGACGGATAAGTTTTAACGTGTATGCAGTTACTAACTCAAACAAAGTGTTTGTAGACGTCAAAAATGCTCACATACAAACGAAAAAAAGAAACAAACAAACAATCTAGAGTAAATAAAAGTTGTTGACAAAGCAAAAGATACACACAAAGTAAACGTAAACAACAAATCAGCCCACCGCACCGCTCTGTGTGGAGTGGACGTGAAAAAAGGACATTTATGCAAATAAAGCGAAATGCGAACATGAAACAGGATATAAGAGGAATAATATAACGGCTAACAGTAGTAATTTGTCGCTGTTGTGTTGTGATGTTTTTTGTCTTTTTTTTTTTTGATTCTGTTTTTTTTTTTGGTTATAGCTGCTGTGTGTAAATATTTCGTTGTGTCATTTTGTCTTAACAATAGAAAAAGGTCACGTGCTAATTACCGGAAGTACTTTCAGGAAATTCCTTTAGGTTCTGTAGTTCTCTAATTGCTTTGATTTCGTCTAAGGGCGACCGTCCATCTTCGAGGAGACGATGATGTGACAACAACACACAAGAAACAGCAAAAACGGAAACAAAAAAAAATTAACCGCGTGGGAAGAGGAAAAGGAAAAAGAAAATACGGAAGATACAAACGAGAGAAAAAGACAAATGTGTTTTCTCATTTAATGGGAAAAGATGAAAATTGTCAAGACGATCTAAGAGAGGAAAGGACATGGCAAGGATTCTGGCAATTTCGTTTCCTTTTTTCTGGCTTTTGGTAAATTAAATTCTGAGTGAAAGTCACGAACAGATTTACGCACAATACATAATTGGGGAAACGAGGAGAAAAGGGCTTCTGTGGAAGTGGCTCTTACCTGGGCGTCCGAAGCTGCGGAATTCCAAGCCAGGATCACCTTTTGGGCCGACTATTGAGATGCCTGGCATGCCAGGCGGTCCTGGTGGTCCGGGTGGACCTGGCGGGCCTGGAATTGGTGGCGTTGCTGATGGGAGACCTGGCGGACCGGGGGATCCGATGCGGCCGTCCATTCCTCGTTCGCCCTTCTCACCCTTGAGCTGGAAATAGAAGAGGTTGTCTTAGATTTATGATTTTTCGGGACTACATAGGCGAAAGTGTTTGAATGTGAAAGGAATTCTTTGAATTTCATGTAGCCCAGTGGGGTTAGTCCCACTTTAGGTCCCGGGTTTAGAGCTTGTAGAAGTCACGTTCAACGTTCCACCATAACTCTCATCGAAGCTCATTGTTTTCAACTCCACTGCAACGATGAACGCAATCAAAGGAGAACACCAAACGATGCGATGCTGAGAATCTGGTCTGTCCGAAAACATAGGCCCAATGGGAAGAGATGTACTCAAAGTTATTGGGTCCTAGCACTAGATAGATGGGCTCAACGGGAAGAGATGTACTCAAAGTACTTGGGTCCCAGCACTAGATAGTGCAATAATGGTTGTCGCGTCAGTGGAAAGAACTATTGTAGCTGACGAACTTGTCAGTAATGTGACTGACATTGAATCTACTTGCAGATCTAAAACAGTGTTGGACGACAAGATCCTAAATACGGCTTCTTAATAGCAACAAACTCCTTCGAATTGACGAAAAGTTGTTGCTTAGTTGACCGTTGATCACAATCCTCTTAAGTACCATCTTATGAATATCCGAATTGGATATCCCACACTACATCCACCATTGCCATTGCTGGAACATGGTATCCAAAATATACCACATCAACATGTGTTCTGTCCCTTCAGGCTGACAAGAACATTCAGATGATCCTACACCCCTCAAAATTCGGAAAGCTAAGACCATCTCCACAATCCGTCCTTAAGGGACTTGAGCTGCACACACACGTCTATGCGCTAACTTAATGTGACCTAAAATATACTCTCTTGCCAAATGACATCCAGAGAACTGGCACATTTTTGAATAAGTTGTAAAGCTACGTATTTTGTCCTCATTGTCTCATGTAATGATCCTTCTTGTAAGCCGCACCATTTCATTCAAAGCACCTCAGAACCAATGTCTTTCGATTAGAAATTAATTTTATTCTTGAGTAATGCAATGGCGAACATTACCGAATAGAAACTTGGGACTGAGGGCTGCTGCTGCGGTCTCATTTCTGAGTATGGCTATGCAGGCTTAATTTTCACACGAACACGGAGTTTGTCGCATGAAATGTAATCGGCACCGTAAATGATTTGCCATAGCTCGGTACAGCACGGGTGTGTAGAACTCAGAAGTCCATGTGTTTTCGATCTCAGGTTTTACGCCCGTCAGCTTGGTTCATGCTCATTGGCATTTGTTAGCGCTAACATAGACGAGCGTCCTCTTCCTCACATTCCCGGAATCGGAGACTCATCGGATTGCACGGACTACTTACCGTATGACCCAGACACCGTAAGCGTTCCATCGAAGTTTGAATGAAAACGAAAGCTATTTCCCAGCAGAGTTTGCTTTTATCTGAGAACTGATGGTACTGCGTCAATTTATCCAATTTCAATAAATCAAGGAGAGGTCAGAAAAGCTATCAGTCTCAAATAAAAACAAAATCAGCAGTCCTAAATCCACACCAGTGAAACGTAAAACTAACTCCGCCAGGAGCAGCACTGAAATGAAGCCGCCAGCTAAGACTCATAATTTATTCGCAAACTTTTGTTTGTCCAGCAGGAGGACCACGCCCCGTCCCTTCCATTTTATCCTCGTCTTCCCTGAATGCTGAGGGACAAATTTGCTGTCATTCGTTTGCAAAAGTCCCATTCTGCTGAGTTCTTCAAAAAACTCATTCCGACAAACAACACGCGTGATATCACAGCCATTCGCAATCGCTTTCAATAGCCGGTCATTCATCTACACTGCTAGATCCCGGCGGACTGGGGGAATCACACTTCTGAGCAACATTAGAACCACGATGTGCACATCTAGCGAAAACTTAGACAAACGCACCCGAGCGGAAGGACTGAAACTTTTCACTATCCCCGAACGCCATCCTGCATAACGATGAAATCTAAAAGGGAATCTGCAAACTCAAGCGAAGAGCAGTTTCATTTTCGTTCGCAGAACAATGAAAATTGGACAAGTGGGCAGGAAAACAGAGAAACAGAGAGACCGAGAGACAGAAGGGTTCACATTCACACCCGGTCGCCTCGGCTAACACAGCCCCTGGCGTACAATAACGCTTTTCCATGCACAATTAATAGGAAAACTTTCCATAAACCTAACGCCTATTCGCAGAAAATCCCTCATCCCCTCGACCACTTATCAACACACCCCTCGACGGACGGCTCTTCCTCGCATCCGCTTCATTCCCTCGTCACTTCCGGTTCGACTGTGTCTGCTTACTTTTGTTTATTTTTTGTATCTATCTCCACACTCAGTTGTAAAGAGAGGGTGCGATGGGGATGGGGCTGGGGATCGGGTAAACTTTTATTATCGATCGACTTCCGGCAGCCACCTCCCCGCCCGCTCATGTTGGCCAATTGAAACTTTCGCCCAGCTATAAAACTAATTGATGACAATAATTGTTCCACTCTAGGGGAGGATTCGTTGTTTAGCAAACAATGATCTGCTTTCAATTGGTCTTTATTGTTCCCACGATTCTTTGTGTGTCAGCAGTGCTCATCGGGTGTGCGGGTGTGTGTTTTTAATTGACATCCTGTGCATGGTCTCTCGCACCACGGCGCAAATAATGTGTTCAACGACAAGTGCGAAGACATCATCAATTCTCAAATAAACCACGAATGAAAGCCTCAAATACGCAAAGACACCCGCACAAGAGCATCTCCTTTGGCGCATTGCAGTGCCTCGTAGCGTTAGAAAAGAAATCACGTTTCGACATCATCATAATCGTTCGTCATCGCGAGGTGACGGCAACGGCAACGGCAACCGGCACAGTCTGCATCGTAGACTGGCACAGAAGTCTACAAGCGAAAGAACAACACGGGAGCTCCTTGTATATGAGCTCCTTGGAATCAGCCCGGTTAGGGAATTCATAAGGTTGATGGAGTGTCGTGAGTCTTTCATCTAGCGAATTCAATATTTTGAGCACGGTGGGGAATTGATGCGAGATGCACAACGGATACAATGGGAGAGAATTGCTGCGGGGAATTAAATGGAGGCGTTTGGGTGTGCCACTTGCAGTCAGAGCTGCGGTGGCTTGGCAGCGAGTCGCGTATTCCGCGGAGATGCTGAGGAAACAATCGATGAAATTAATTTTTGAAGGGTGACTGCGAGTTCCCTGATGACGGAGTAAATATTTGCGGTTGCAATCACTTTTTGCTGTGTCACTAATTTCAAGTGGTCGAGCTGGGGGTGGTGGCGCTGTTTTTCTCTTCGTCGAGAAGCAAGAAATGCGGAGCGATCAACATCAGAAATCGATGTGCGATTGTGTAAATAAATTAAAAGATCACAGGAACTGCTTGAGTGGTGGCGGACTTTCTCAGCACTCGACTGGCAACAAGTGTCATTGGGGTAGTTTCGATGTGCTGTCTGCTGACAAATGGACGGGGAGATGCTTAGGCGAAATTGTTCTGATGGGATTATGACGCTAACTCGTTTCGAGATATCTTCTGACAATTCAACTTCGTTTCACTGAAAGGTGGCGTTATGGGAAGGTGCCGTCGATTGTTAGAGGGTGGTATTCAGGTGTTCTCATCTCAGGCCCGCTCTATTTTAAGTGTGAATTATGTCTTTGGAGGGTTTCCTATCCCCCTGCCGCCATCTTCCGGGGCACATTTTAAACAGAGGCTGTTTTTGAGTAAAGTTAGGTTTAGCTTCTCCAGGCAGGACGAAGGGATGGCGCTACTTTTGTAGTGACTTTGAAAAGATACAATATGTGAAACTTTTCCTGACAGGCATACATCCAAGAAATTATCCCTTGAATGAATCGAAAGAGGTAACGAGGTAATCGACATCTGGAACAAATATCTTTACCAGGTATTTACCATGACAAAGTGGGGCGACTTTAGTGACTAAGACTAACACTCTACGGTTCTACGGTTCAATGCAGCCACTTAGACATGTGATAAGTATCTCCAATTGACAACTAGTCTAGACATACCATCGAAACTGCCGACAATTCATTTCAACTTCGTTCGACTGAAAAGTGGCACTGTCATCGTTGACGTTCGACTGACAAGTGACTCATCTCATCGTTGAAGCTATCCATGTGATCTCATCTCAGATTCACTCTGCTGTCGGTGCTCTGTAGGACTATCGTCATATCCGAGACTCACTCCACTTACTCGATTCATTTTCACTTGCCATATGGATCGTAGAATACACCGGGGGACTACCTTACCGACGACTAGGTAGTCTGTCTTGTGATAAGTGACAGCAATTAATGTTGATAGAGACGCCTATCTTCTATCTCACTTTTACATCGTTTTCTAAAGTCAAAATGACCAATCAGAGAACGGCATTCGTGTTATTTCCAGAACAACTGTCAAAAAACCTCTGAAATGATGGACTAGGCACATCTCTAATTCATGGCATCTCCAATTCAATTCAATTTAAAAGATGTGAGTATTGTTCGAAAGCCGAAGAGAGTACTTGCTTGACGAAATCGTGCATATGAACACCAATGCAACGGCAAAGAGAGTTTGAGAAGCAAGGGGGAGATCGAATCTCCGGTTTAGGCACTCAGTAATCCACAAGAAGTAACAAAGAGTTTTTAGCCTAAGGCTTCATGTGTCTTCACAGCTAGTTTGTAATTTTTACAATTATTTTGCTTTGTAAATAGAAAAATAAAAAAAAAAGTTTTACTTCTTATGGTCGCCGTGGCGTAGTGGGATCGTGCGTTTACTCCTACGACGGCGAGGTGCCAGGTTCAATCAACTTTCATAGTACACGACTCGACCTCTGTCGAGTCACTGACAATGGTCAAAGAGTATTGCAGTCTAGGAAAAGCTTCGTCTACTCGTAATAGACCAACATCACCTATCATAGAAGTGCTTGCTGTAAAAGCTAGGCCAAGGACTACTACCCTATGTTTGACAAGTCGCAAGACAAGTTCTCATGACTGACAGCAACCCGCCAAAGAATGGAAGGCTCAGGCCAGACCCAAGTCCCCCTCGAGAAGTTAGAATAGTTGAGCACTCACAGACGTTCTTTTCGTAATAGTGTGTACTTTCTTTGAAAGGCGTATTTGTGTCAATTCTCGTATAATAAGCTCCTGTTTCCTGGTAAGCCCTGTACATGACTGGTTGTTGTGCCCGACTCTTCTCGGCTTAGTCAGTTTCAAGTTTTTGTTTCTGAATTGGGGGTTCCATGTGTATCCTATGACGATTGTCTTGGCAAGGGAAGCGGGGTAGTCAATATTTGCTGTGTATATGCAAACTGGTTTTGATACGTCTTCTGCTGCCTAGTGTGATGCTTCAGTTCGATGTGAACCTAGACTAGTAACTACTTCCAATAACGTAGACTCATTTGAGTGAGGTCCTTTTCCAGTTGTTAGCTCCATGATAGACAAGAGGGCCCTCTGACATAGCCTAATTGTTTTGTCAGCTGGAGTATATCATGAAATCTATCACTGCTCCCTCCGTGAACAATGTTGTGGGTTTGAGAATCAAACCTCAAGCTTTGAATCGTTTCAAAGAACAGATTTACTCGACAACTTTTGTATCACCGTTAGTGGTGTATCAACTCGAGTTAGCAAACGGATTTAACCCGGGTTACACCTAAACCGAGTCAAACCGAGTTACTTTTATGTGACCCGGTCTATGAAAAGGCGACTTACGACCAGCAGAATACGAAACAGCGAAAGATGACAGAAAATGCAAAAAACAACCACTTAGAATTATCAAAACATGAAGCTGATTTAACTATGCTGCATCATATTGAAGCCGGAGTAGTGTATACTGAAGAATCAGGAGCACAGGCATTTTATACAAAAACACTTAAAAAAAAAAAGTTGGGATCGCTTTTAATCGCGGAATGTCAGAAATTATCCATCCAGTTGGCAGCGCTGGTCCCACAAAAGCGGATATTTTGGCTCCATTGCCATCGGAAAAAATGCCATGAAAAAAATCTGCCTCTTCATCCTCAAAACCAAAATCGAAGAAACCGGCAGTTTCATCGGCAAAACAAGAACCAAAAGAACCTGCTGCTTGATCTCCAAAAGAGAAACTGAACAATCGTGCAACTTCAACCAAAGGCCCAAGTTTTCAACAAGGATGGCGACTAATACTGTTGAATGAATGTTTTTTTGTGTAAAATGTTTTTTTTGGTAGTATACAGATTTTTAGCGTTCAATCCTGTTTATTATTTCACAATTCAATGTATTATCTTGAATTTTTGGATTTTTAATAATATTCTGTTTTTACTGCATTTGTGCTCTTCTTTCTCTGCTTTTGTAGTACACTTTTAAGCAAGTTAGGATTTTCTGGTCTCCACCACATGAAAGAGCGTCTCAAACACTATCCGAATCGAAAAAAGGTGAAGAATAATTTTTTTGAGTAATAAGTCACATTTTCATAGACCGGGCCGCATATATCAAACCGATGTAAGGAACCGAATTTGTGCTGAACCGAAATCAACCCTAAACAGAATGGAATTAGACAATACAACCCCATTCCATATTGGTATAGGGTCCTGACTTGTAGCATTCTACCACCTCCTGCAGCATTTCGGTAATTTTTCGCGTATTGTGTGTGCTTGTATGTATACATATGGGAAAAACAATCTCTTTCTAATTCATTCAGTTTTTTAGGGTAAAATAATATCGGGTATGTAACTTAATTCGTGCGGTTTGCTAATAGATGGCGTAACTTGTATTATTCCATTGGAACATGCGTTGGAAAGCTACTGTCGTTGTACCTTCATTTCAGTATATGTCATTCATTTGAAGCGTAAACAACAATCATTTTTTTTTTTCACTCAAATATTTCGAATTTTGTGCCTGAAAAAGTGTTTTTGCGTTCTTCTTCATTACTTCAAAACTGCTGCCGAAAGTCATCGTATTTTGGTGGAAGTTTATGGTGAACATGCGCTAACTGAGCGATCACGAATACGGTTCACATTAGAGAATTGGCTTGATTCGGATTGGCACACCACTACTCACCATGCTCAGTAAGAGGCAGGTATGGGCTTACTCGTCGGAGTGGTCTCACCTGAGGTCATGTAGTGTTAATCTTGTTGCGGTCTTTAATGTCTATGTACCATGGCCAACCACCACCTCCTAGCTTAACTTTTATGATTTTGTGATTACTGGACAGACTTACATCTTGTACCATCGCCACACGTGCGGTGTGAAAAAGTGAGCCTAGTTTTTCCGTAAAATTGTGACTCGTGGCACATGGCTTATGTGTGGTTAAGAGAAAAACCCCGATGTTTCTTGAAACAGAAATCTAACTCGCATGTCAGGGATGGAAATATTACCCATCCGACCCATCGCAGTGAAATATTAACAGAGTCACAAGGACTTGTGCAAAAACCTAGTGCCGGTTGGTGCCGTCTTTTGTTAGAAGAATCTTGAAAACTGCCACCCTGGCACTCCCCGACATATCACCACAAACTATAATCAGACAGCATGTGAAATGTCAAACAGCAAGACAAGATCGCAGAGCACGACCATCCCGCGCTCACATCTGGGGACTCGATGTCAACTCTCTGGATATAGTGCACCTCTCCTTGAGCATTGCCCTAGTGTACGTGACAAAAATCAGCCAAATTTTCAAACGGCAGTCCCAAGTTACGGCTCTCTGAAAACAAAGCACCGCTCCGCTTCGCTTCACAAACTTATCTGTCACACAAAAACTTTCGAACAAAACACAGCACAAATCACCGGCACACATGCACTCGCCAGGTCTTAACCCCATTCAGCACATTATCTCACCCCTCCGGCCATCAGTAGAATGGTGGCCGTCACCCTCTGGCTCCAGATGCGGGTAAGCAGCTGACCTTTCCTTTACATCGCAAACTTGCAGGGAACTTATCTCTCAAGATGCTTAAACCACATCAACCTCGCTCTGTAATTAATAATGTCCTTCCACATAGACCGCCACCGCAGAGAGACAGAGAGACAGCGGCAGAGGCGAAGGAGAAAGGAACTTCCACAGAGGATAACCACACACAAGTCTAAATTGCATCCACGTGTGCCTTGGAAGGATCTTTTCCTCCTTTCATCCATTCTTTGCCCAAGAACCTTGAGCTTTGCTGAAATTATGAGCGAAAATTGTTGTTTCTCAGGTGGTTTGCGGTGCAAATCCTTTGCACTTTGGTCGAGTCACCTCTTCCGAGTCCCCAGCGAAGGTGTGATGGTTGTGGGTATTATAGACGTAAATAAAACCGTTGCTTGAACATAAATCTTGAGAAAAAATATTTTTCGCTTACCCCCTCCTTGCCGCCGGAGTCGCCCTTTGCTCCTTTTGGTCCAATGTCGCCTTTGATGCCAGGACGTCCCTATTCACAGGAATAAATGGGAAAAAAGAAACCACGTAAGTAGACTTCCCTTTGGATGCAATGCAATTCATGACTTACCGGATGTCCCATGTCGCCAGGCAGTCCTGGAACGCCGGGCGGACCGATTGGTCCACTCGTTCCTTGTTTACCGTGACGTCCACGCATTCCCTTCTCGCCCTTCTCCCCCTTGGTGCCATTCAACATCATGCTGTCGCCGCCGAAGAATGCCTGTCCGGGAGGACCCTCTGGACCTCGGTCCCCTTTGGCTCCGCCGCTGCCCTTCAGTCCGCGTTCACCTTTCTCGCCTTTGATGCCGGGCAACCCCGTCAGACCGGCAGGCCCTGATGGTCCAGGCTCTCCAGTCGCGCCTTGACTACCCGGAATGCCCTGCGGTCCAACTGGCCCTACTGGCCCGGCTGGACATGTACACTGCGTCATGTTCATCTGCGTGTCCGTGTAGATCACTGTGCCCGGGGGTCCCGACGGGCCCATTGGGCCCACGTCGCCCGGCAATCCGCGGTCTCCCTTGGGTCCAGACGCCCCCGGTGGTCCCGACAGTCCTGGTAGTCCTGGCTGCCCTTGCTCGCCCTTCATCCCAGACGGCCCGTGAGGTCCTGGATGACCCTAGAAATACACGAAAAATACCACATTAGACAGCATCTCAAGCGCCCTCCAACAAGATGAATCATGAAAGGAACTCCTAAAACCCGGCATCAAGCCCGAACATGAAATTCAATTCCGTCCGACTCCAGTTCAGTTCCGTTCCTTTTGAAACAAATTAAATTCCGCACTCGAGGCTTCTCCACCCCTTCCACACAGAGTCATCGCGCTCTGTCAAACAATTGCAGAGACAACACGTTCGTAGCTCACTCCTTGGAAGCCATAAATTTCCTACGATCGTCCTTGCAATACGGTTTCTCCTCTTCGGTGCACATTACACGTATGAATTATTAAAGTGGGATCTCCTTGGAGCGCACAGTTTATTGGTTACAGAGTTCTGCAGGCAGTGCAACCGCCACTCTGCACAAACCTGAGCGCAGTCAGCTCCAGCCAGCACCAGAGTGGGAGAGTGTGAGTGGTTTACCGACTATAAAGCCTCCACTAGCGTGTAGCGGCGTATTGCTGAAAGAAACTAAACCACAGTGCCAAGCGCCATGGATCTCCCGCACACCCCCTTTACCAAACCCCTTCAGGCTGAATGTCAATCAAACAGCAACCTGGAAACAAATTATGTGCATATGTAGATTTAACCAAATTAGTTCGTGAAAGGATATGAAAGCCCTATAATTGTGTTACGTCTTGTTGCATTCCCTGAAACTGAATGAGACTGATGGAGGGTGCGTGGGGGGCATGGCTGTTTGGCTTTCGCGCTCCTTAAGGATGCACCCAAATGAATGTATAATTTGCTTTCTTTCGATTTCCAAACATGACGAGGTTGTTGGAACATGACGGATGTTCGGGTGCGGGTGAGTTTGTTTTCGTCCCCCTTAAGCTGCACCGCCATTGTGGCACCGCGTTGACTGGGTGGGGGGAAGTCATGTCGACTGGAGCTGCTAAGGTATGTGTTTGCCTTTGCTTCTGTCAAAAACCCCTCACGAGCACATCCATGCTCGCATGCAAGAGGTGATTGCGTTTTCGCTCGAGAGTTTGTGCATTACGTCGAATCGATTGAGCAAGGATGTGTGCACAGAGTGTACACTCCTTTTGATTTAGGGGCGGCTTTGAATTGCAACACCAGTCCATTGTTGGTCGGTGCGATGCTTGCGTGAGTGTGTGTGTAGCAGGAACGATGTGTGTCTACTAGCATTGCCTTAAGCGCGTCTGGGATGTGTGATTTGCTATGCTAATATTTTTCCTATTCTATTATCCTTCATGTTTTCGGGTGACGCTGTACTTCCATACGACCCTTTCCACAAATATGTAGTTTGTCGATTGATTGACAAACGCGTTGTTGGGAGTCAACACGAATTGGCATAAGTGCACGGAGAATGCAAGTGCACACTTGACATGGCCGGACGAAGTGCCTGGTAATGTCCTACACGAGATTGGAAGCCGAGTGGAAGCCGAGGGCTGAAATGTCGAATGGAAACCGAAGACCAATCGATGCCGACCTGAATTGTTACACACATTGACATTTGCTCGCACATATAGTCACGCGTGCAAGTGGTGGAGACTCAGGCATTCCAGAGTGTGGGAGGTCTTTTTACAAGTTACACTTTCTGGAGGCGACGGACAAGATTGCAGCAATAACTAGTGCATGTTTGTGGAACTGTAGCTCATAGAGGAATGTCCGGATTGGGATACAACTAGGTAAATACATTGCTTGCTTGTGGGATTTGGACATACGATATTTTTAGCTTTTGAGGCCGCATACAAGAGATGACAAGTCTAGTTCTGACATTCCTGCCAAACTCGTCTAGTTGTGCAGGATGACAATGAAGAATTGTCGCTACTCCATGAAGGGCGATAAGGACCTCGCCAAGACCTTCGATGTCGAAAGAGGACACAGACAAGATGACGTCGGTAACGACCTCGTCGAGACCTACGATGTCAAAAGAGGATACAGACAAGGTGAGGCGCTGTCATGTGACTTCTTCAAACATCATCCTGACGAAGATCGTGCAAGACTCACCCGAGAACAACTAGAGGCACGATGTCCCAAAAGTCCGAACAATTGCTGGCAAACACGGACGAATTTGACGTGATTGTTCGAACACAGCGAGCCGTGAGCCATTTCTTGTGGGTGGGCGGTAAACGAGGGCAGAACAAAGTAAATGCTGTCAACAGGAAAGGACGCACAACCTCGACGACTCCGCCAGCATTTCATTGTAGGCACCTTCGTGGTAGTAAAGGTAGAAAAATAGTACAAGCAACTGCCGTTTGGGGCTGTTTTTTGGGCTCAAGAGTCAACTGAGGAATAGGGCCCTCTCACAGAAGACAAAGTTGGCCCTGTATAAGGCCTTGATGATAATCCACCTGCCTCTCTCGAAAACCTCTCTTCATCCGCTTGGATACAGCCCCCGCCTCTGAGCAGTAGGGAGTGATCAAGGTCTTATACAGAGTCTACGCCTAAGGTGGCTGGGCCAAGTATTGCGCATGCACAACTCAGCTCCGGCCCGAAGAGTCTTCGACTGTGGACCTTTTGTACAAGGCAACAGACGACTCTCGAGCCTCAGGTGGCGCACCCAGATGGAGATGGATCCCAAGTCGGCGTGCAAAGCTGTCGGCAACCGCGCTAATTAGAGAGGCTTGTTGCAGGTACACCACGGCGTAACCAGGCGAGGTTTTGGACCTGGTCCACCCACCTCGTCCTGGGTCTGCCAAGCGGTCGCCTACCTGATGGAATCGCAAATCGCAATGTAAAACATTCCTCGCCACGGCTACGCTTAAACATCCAGTCCATAATGAAAAGGAGAGGTGACAAGACGCACCCTGGAGAATGGTGTTGATTTAGCATTGTTAACCCGGGCACAGCGGCTACAGTTTGTGAATAGACACTGAAAGGCCATCAGAAGTCTCTGGATTAATGAAGTGTTGATCGACTATCCACTGGAATTGACGACAAACCAATTCAGATGAGCAGAGAAAACTGCAAGAGTACAAGCTGCGATAGAAAGAAGTCGAGAATGAAATCATTAAACCAGCGAGGCATAACTGGCAATGACCTTCAATTAAGTGATTGTGGGCTGTGGCCACAGAAACAGTGCACCCTTCTTAGCTCATGCACAAGCTAAGCAGTCTTAATGTCAAAGCATTGTCCAGTGGAGCATGCAGTGCACTTGACTTGCAAATCAATGCATATTAAGAGTATGCAATATATTTCATTTGCAATTCATGCATAAATCCGCTTGCCGAGGACTCTGCCCTTTCCCCAGCACCGTCAACCATCCGATAAAGTCTCAGCCAAATGCTCATCGTCAAAGCCACCCTCAATGCCCATTATTCGAATGGCAGAATGAGTGTTTGCCTGCAGCCTTCGAGACAGTGCCTGATTGGAAATGCATGAATTGTTCACTTTTCGTTTAAATTTTCATTTGAACCCGGTCGCCTCAAAGTGCCCATGAAAACTGTCTCTGTCAGTGTCGTTCACTCATCCATGCATCCCTTCTGTGCTACCTACGAAACAGAACGCATGCCAATCCCTTGTAATAATTTATTCCCCAATCTCAGGTACCCGAAACATTTCATATGGAACTCTCGATGGGTTTAAATGTACACCGGGCGACGAGCCGGTTCCATAACATTTCATTTGAGCTGACACACTATTCAATGCGACAGTCGATGTTCATAAGAATATATTGGATTCGGGCAGCACATCCTGAGAGGTGAGCTTAAGCGACTCCCAAGCGGGTGAGTCTAGGTGTTAAGGCTTGAGTGACAGTTTCGGGGTAAGGACTGTGCAGTCGCACTGGGACAGTGCATTAATGTTTCAGAGTGAATCAAGGTGTGACGTTGAGTGCGGGCGACATCGTTTGGGGTACAGACACACCGCACACTGCCCGGTCGAGTGTCAGCACAGCTCGTATGTCTTATGACTGTTTCGCACACAACGGGAGCTGGAGGATAAACTACAATTGCATGCTGTGAACCACATTCCAACAGATTGATTCAGCTTCGTTGTCACGTTGGTGGCAGTATTTGCTCGTGGAGTGAGTCAAACTCAGTCACCTTTAGACCCCTTTTAGATTCCAGCCAAACGATATTTCCATATGCAAACGTCTGTAAGTCAAGGATAAGTGCCGTAATCATTCGATTTGAAATGAAATAATAACTGGAGCCTTGGCTTCCAGATCGAAGAAGCGGTTGCAGGGTGACTGCATTCCCCTCGATGTTTAATGTTGAGTGTACTCCCCGAGTATTGTCATTGGCCAGAAGGAGGTGGAGCTGTGAATTGTTCATTTTCGTTTCGGGAATTGCGAGTCGAAATAACTACTCAGTATGAAACGACGTGCTTTCATCCAGCGGCCTGCCATCAGACGCCCTTAACAGATCCTTCAGATCAGAGGCAATGACTAATCACACATGTGACATCTGCTGCACCAAGGACCAAGATCAAGTATAAGTTACGGGGGCACTTTTTTAACAGCGCCGAACCTCAATACCCCGGGACATGGGCGGGCTACAAAGGCCAGCTGTAAATGATGGGTTCCCGTGGCAAAAACTTGTAAAAAATCAGCTCAATTTTAAATCAGACGCTGAGTAACGGAGCTCCTTCAATTGAGCAATGCTCCTCGGGTTACGACACTAACTAACTAACAGCACCACATCTGCGCTCAATCATCTCAGAGAGTGTGGCAATCACTCTTCACAATCCTTAGCCATCCATCAACTGACAAGCATAACCGAGTCCTTATTATCCGGCTTTTGTTTCGAACGTCGAATCAAAATGATTCACCAAGTCCATGATCGATTGGGAATACAAATGAACGGCTGCCATGCATAGGTGAATGCCCAACAATAAATCCTTTTTCCCTCCTGTCTCCCTGGCGGGGGTGATTGGGCAATAGCCCTCCAGCCAATCCCTACATGCTGAGCAGCATTAAGGTATTCCAAGCACACACAGAAGCACACTGGAATCTCCCATAAATCGCCGAACGTAACTAGTGCCTTTCGATTTTTTGGTTTTTCCGCCAGTCGAACTTCATCTCGGCAAAAGGTTCTCATCCAATAAATTAAGTGTGAAATTGAATAGATAACGAGATGATATAAGGACCTCATTGACCTTTTTTTTCTATCTGGCCGGGCACGACTGGGCCGACACAGCCGCACACACACACACCCTCCGCTTGCATGACTGACAAATTGGGTTGTTTTTTTGGTTCCTTCATTTTTTCCCATTTTGATTTCTTTTTTTTTTAAGCCTAGCCTGTGTCGGAGGTGGAATACCCTGAAAAGGTCCTTGTTCCTTTACGCAAATTAGAGCGGCGGCAACGATACGGAGCAAACAGGAGGAAGGAGATACTAAGAAAAACAAGGTAGGAACAAAAAAAAGAAAACAACAAGAAACATTGTTCATCAAGCAACCACTTACCCTGTCACCTTTTGCACCGGATGTTCCAGAGGTGCCACGTTCACCCTTGGATCCCTGCTGTCCACGTTCACCTGGTCGTCCGGTATCGCCCTTCTCGCCGGGGTCACCCTTTGGTCCTGGTGTGTTCGCCCATATTCCAGGCGCCGTGCCCAGTCTTGATTCCTGTATGTATGTGCGGTTTTGTGATGCGTTTGTTATCACAGACCATTCACGAGGAACGGGAAGGGGAAATTGGAAAAAAGGATAAAAATGGCAAATTAGAATATGATCTTTTCAGTGAGTGACGTTTTTTTTTTTTTGATTTTTTTATAATTAGTATGCAAAGAGAAGGATAACATGAAGTCGACACACAGGGAGTGCTCTGTCCCTGAGCTCATAGCACGGCCATCATCACCGTCATCGTCTATAATTCGGTTGGCGGGGGAGTAGAGGGGATTGGACATCACCGCAGAACATTCAGAACAACAGAAGCCATTTTCTTGGCTTTGGTTTCTATTTGGCGCTGTCAACTGTGCTGGACGTTGCCATAAATTTGGTTATAATTTGATTTTGAAATTAATTCCGCTGCAGTCTACAGTAGCGCCAGCAGAATGGGTCGTTGAGGTGAAATGTTAAAAATGCCGTCTGTCGGTTTACTAAATATGTTCTTTGATCTTCTACCTCTTAAAGATGCCACTTCAATCAAATCAGAAGACGTGAGTGGGGAATCATCGTTAAGATCCCAAGGGTTGGAAGACTATTCACCCTGCTAACTACACTATCAATGGAATTTTAAAGAAGAGAAAGAAAGATGACTCTACAGACTCACGACGAGACTCTAGAGTTGATCAAATAATCGGCACAAAGGAGGAGAAGAGCAGGAGAAGCGACTAACGAGCCTTTGCAGGAAGTGTGATTTCTAGCGAGCAATTTAACGCTCGAAAACACATCGGGAGGCAGCTATGCGCTCTACATGGCCTAGACACTGGATTTTATGTCTAGACACATTAGACTTTGGATCCGTAGTCGTCTGGATACAGTCTTTTCCTTCAAATGCTTTCAAACGTATCTTACCGTACCGCACAATTTTATGTTAAGGTCAGAAAAGATATTCAGATTTCAAGGAAAAAGCAGCCGGAGTCCTGCAGGCGAGTACCCTTTGTCCTACTCTATTGCGTTCTACACTGGGGAGGACACGTAAGTAACTTCGTTTGCCGATTGTGGCTGTATTGGGAAGCACCCAAACAAAAACTCAGTCCACCTATTACTGACCACTTTATGTAGTCCACTAAGTGGTCATTGCAATCATGCCATAGGCAGCTATGAGGGCCGACGTTAAACTATGAAGCCGTTTATCACCATAGGAACATAGGAACATTGCTAGGAACACTGCTAAAAGTTCAAGCAAAAGGATTAGGAATCTTAAAAATGAAACATAACTGACTTAATTATACTCTGGCCAATCTCCGTGTGAATAGTGGCCATCGTCAAAGTAAAATTTGTGGGGTAGGTAAAATAATGAAAACTGGCATATGTCTATCTAGAGATCACGTTCTTCCCCGTTTAAATGAACTTAAGGTCCAAGCATAATTGACATAAACAAAATTAAACGAAACTTAACGAAACTTAACGAATTTAATCGTTGAGTTTCGTTCACTTTTGCTTAGGCTGAAATGCATAATTCCCGTGTATTCAATTTATGCTTCTTAAGTTTTCTTTCGTCTAGTATGCTTGGGACATTATCGCTTCCTTGGTTTTTACCAGTGCCATGACATTGTGTCAAACGACATTATGCCAAATGTTAATATTCGGCCTAATGACACTTTCAATAGCGTCATTGTACCAAATTGTTCCATTTGGCACAATGTCACGGTGCCGTTTTTACCACTCGCGCAAGAACTGCGTTTTTATTCGAGCGCTGAAAGGTGAAATTTTGACGAAACTTTTTCCAGCCGTGATTTGAGGAGCTCGGACCCTTGAGGTTTGGAGGTGATGTGTATTTTGCGTAGTGGATTGGATTTGGGGCCTAGGCCAATGTACTTCTATTGCTCGGGTTATACTTGCTTAACTGCTAGGCTGCTTAAGATCAAATTTACATATACTCTCATCATTATTCGAATCGAGGCAGGAAGCGCCGGGAATCATCGACATTCTTCTTGTTCGGAACTTGAGCCTCGGCCCACACCATGCTTAGCTGGCAGCTGGAAAATCGAGAGTTATGTTGCGTTCTTCTTCGTGAATTGTGTTTCCATCTCTTCACTCCATTACACTGCCGCAACGCAAACTTGTACAGAGGCATTTGGAGAACATTCTCATTTGCTTAGTCACTGCAGTGCACAATCTTCACAAAAATAAATTTGTCTAGGGTGAACAAATTTTGTTTAAGAATTCTATTTTCCTACTACACGACATCTGGCTAGAGACAGAATTCTTCAAACCATTTTCCTCGACACACTGTCACAACGAAATATTTTCCATTAAATTCCTGGTGTCACATCCCGTGGACAGAACACGCTGAAAAACAGCTCGTACCTCCCATCCGGCGCAAGGGCTATTAAAAAAGAAACCCCTCAAGTTGCACAAAATCACTTTCAAAACTATAACGCATTTATATACGCTACTCTTGTGTGCTATTAGCAACAAGCCGGACACAGGAAAAGGGACAACAGCAGCAAAAAAACACACAAAATGTTCTCCTCAACAAGTCTTCAGATTATTCTGCTGGCCATGGCGTTGGTAGCGGTGTGGCTTTTGTGATAAGCCAGTGTGTGGAAAATGGGAAATTTGGCAGCAAAAATGAGTGACATCCTTCTCCCCTCGTGATGACGGTGAGTGGCGTTGCCCAGAGCACATGTTATGTGGTTGAAATTTCAATTCAGTTCGTTGTGAAGTACGTTCATAAAATTGTGTGTTTATTTGTTTTTTCTGTGTCACACTCTTATACCTTAAACGTCCTGGATGGATCCCAATTAATCTGTTTTAACATGAAGGTAAGCGTGAAATTATATAGTCTTTAGAACTGACAAAATAAACATCAAATCAAGTGTCTTAGATCAGCTTTATGCTTGGCAGTTTCAGGTTAAGACATGGTCGAGTGTATTTGAACGGCTTTTAGAAACACTCTGCAGACTTAATTTAATGTACGACATCAGATGGAGTGGTCGACCCTATTCAGTGAAAGGACAAGGGACACCCATTTCTTAACCGATGCTCTGCCAAACATGAAACTGTTCATTTTCCTCCGATTTACTAGATATGTTTGATAACGTGTGCGTGGGATTCGTGTGGGTGATGAGGGGGATAATTCAACAAAATCGCTAGAAAGGAAACATGATTAAATGAAAAAATACACACAACAACAACATATCCTCGACGAATATTTTCACAAATGATATCCTTTCTCGTTGATGAGTTTTTACCCTTTTGAGAAGAAAGGAAGAAGTGTATATCCTTCCGGTCCACTCCAAACAGGACAGTTAGATAAAAAAAACAAGGATGTACAGCTAACAACAACAAGAAATAGAATTGAAAATATTTCACAAAGACGACAAAAAAAAAAAAAAAAAGCACGTGAAAAATGAAAATGAAGAGGCAACCAAACGAAAAAAGGAGAACAGGGAGGAATTCAATGGATGACGAAGAAAAAACCCACTGGAGGATGCTTTTTTCTAAATTATTCGGGTGAAATTTCGATCCGAGAACCATGGGCTCCGGTCCGGTGGGAGTGTGTTATATGTGCTCACTAACACAGTAACTTATGACGCTAGCCGGGCGAGCGTGAGTGTGTGCATAAAGCATCGGCACACACACACACACACCAGTCAATGGAATGTCAAAAGGACACTTAATAGAAACAAAAGCAAATAACAAATGATTATGTGGACACGAACAAACGCTGGCCGGTAGTGGAACTGGCCACGATGAAAAAGAAGTTGAACTAAAAACAAAAGAACTGATGAGGAAAAAATGGGAACGAGAAACGAGGAAAATGAACGGAATTAAATAAACTGTTCGTCGGATAGTGGAGAATTATGTACGCGAAGGCTTGTTATTTATGGCCGGGCCCGGGCGAATACACTGCCCGAGGAAATATGGAGCTCAGGGAAGTGGCCGGAATGAAGTTATTTTCGATTGAGTGAAGTGCATGAGGCTTTAAGCCTCTTGCAATTCGGTTTGGAAAGGATGTGTGAACAATTGAGAGTTCCATCGGATTGCATTCCTCGTCTCTCTGTGAACCTGAGCATTGTACGAGAGATATGTGGCTAAGAGAACGAGTTTACTCTACTTGCAGGACCTATGATGTGATTAGTTTAATGAGTGATTGTATGAAGTGGTGTGTGGCTGAGCGAAGGTAATCTTCTGAAGGATGGCCTCACCGATGGCTACAAGTTGATGGATTTCGATGGGCTTATGGGGCACATGGAAATTAATCATTTGCAAAGTTTGTTCAACACGTCTCTTGTGGTATTCTCATCCCGACGAGTCTTTGGTCTTGTTTTTGATCGTCTATTTTATGGTTCCAAAGTAAATAGCCAGAGCCATTGCATCAATATAAGGCTTGGATCTTGCCGTTTCGATTGCAAATCGGCACCACTCAAAATGACATCGAGTGACCTCGCGGGGCTTGTTTTCGACATCATCATTTCCGACTCTTTGACACTTCGGGCAATACCGCCATACCTTTACAAATCTTCAAACTCCAGACAGTCCTTTGTATAGGATTTGTACTTAACAATTCAATCACACGGCATTGGTGACCACTGACTGGTTCACATCACCAAAAGGGAGAGTAATTCATCAGTGACTCAAAAAGGACAACCCCTTGTGCGTGTGTAGTGCCACCGTGATGTGTGATGTGTTGGAAGCACTTGTCCTCCACGCCCATTTCAATTTGAGACCAAAGAAGGTTGACTGACAGTTGACTTTGCGGATGAGAAGTGATGCTGATTTTCGAATGAAGTATGAACCACCGGCAGCATCATAGCAACAGTGACATCAGTCTTGGTGTAAGTAAGGCGGTACTGCCAACACGCGTACAGAGCAGACAGGTTAACAGAGACTGCGCTATGCCAACTGACAGAAACTATCGAAAGCGCCCTTGAAGCGAAAGGAATAGTTGTATGTGCTTTTTTGGATGTGATTGTTGAATCTCTGGACAAGAAGGAAGAAGGTAAACCGAACTGTATTGAAATGGATGCATAAACATCTGAGCACGAGATCAGCTGAGGCTCGTGCATCAGGATGTTTTTTCTCCCCTAATGTAGAGTCTAGTTGTAGACGAACTTGTGGAGATACTAACAAGCCACGGCATCAAATGTCAGGCATATGCTCAGACATCATAGCCAGAGGAATGATGGAGGACACCCTGTGCGACATCATCGAATGGGGACTAAGAATTCTAATGAGTGGTCCCTGTCGGCTGGGCTAAATCTAAATCCGTTAAAAACCACCATAGTACCTTTCACAAGATAACGTTAATTCGAACGATTTAAACATAACTGGTCTGTCAGGCACAATACGGGCTTCAGACAAAGAGGCAGAATGTCTAGCAGTCAACTTAGACAGCAACTCCACCTGGAAAGACACACCTAAGGGCAAATCCTTTGGTTGCAGACAGCTATTGTTAGACCAACACTCACATTGGGTGCAATAGCATAGTCCAAGAGAACCAACGTGACCAGTGCAAGAGAGACACTCAACAAAGTTCAAAGATTGGCGTGCCTCTGTGTTAGCCATGAGAACTTAACCTACTGCCTGAGCTTACTCTATTGATTATGGCGGTTGCAGAAGGTGCAAATAGAACAATCATGAAAAGGGAGAGGAAAAGACATCGAGACGATCCGATGCTCTAGTCACAAAGCGACCACTCCTGGACATTCCGAAGGATGACGTGATTAGGAAAATCAGTTTCCAAATGGAGTTTACCATTAAGCTCAGCACCAAACAAGACTGGAGCGATGTCCACAAAATAGTCCACAGAATGAGCTGCAATGCGGTAAAAAGAACCGAGAAAGGGACATGAGCAGGAGTATTTGGTCCCCGCACAAAGTACTACGAACCCATGGGCAAACGCACCAGGATCTTTCAAGCTGAAGTCTATGCCACAGACAGATGCGCTCAGGACAGGAACTATACCAACTGCGACGTAACAATAATGTCGGACAGTCGTGAGGCTATCCAGGGCATAGCCTAACATATCTTCAAGGCCAAGCTTGTGTGGCAAGACAGACGTTTAAGAAGCTGACCAGGAGTAGCCGAGGAAAGCTCTGCTGGATACTTGGCCATACAGATCCTCGGCACCTTTTCTAGACCCCGATCCATTCTGAACTCTAGGAGATCATGTCCTCAGGGAAGAGTTCGGGGAACTAGAAAGAAGGAACCAGGCAGATACGTGAAACGACGCTCATGGCATGAAACAGGCCAAGAAACTCTTGGGTCAACATAACCGGAAGAGGTTTGGGGCATGTATCAGAATGAGCAAGAACAACCTGCATATCGCAACAGGTGTCCTAACAGGGCACTGTAGACTCAGGGAGCACCTAAGGAAATTAGGAGCATCAGAAGAAGGTCTTTGTGGAGAATCTAACGAAATTCCAGAACATATTCTGGGATTTTGTTAGGCACTAGCCCATGAAAGACAAAGATATCTGGACTAGAACCAGTCACTAGAACCAGCTCTCATTCTCAGATTCTCAGGTTTAGAGTGAATACTCTAGTACAGAGAATTCGGTTGTAACGGCCATTCATGGGAGACGAATTTCTCGTCGTTACAGGTGACGTTTTCAGGATGACGCTATATAGACATCAAGATGACGTTATTCATTATTGAATGGGAAACCAAACTATAGCTTTTAACTTCGTCGTTATAAGCGAAATGTCGTTACAACCGAGGTCATTATAATCGAATTCTAGTGCATGTGTACATCTCTTCCACCCTTGCACAACTGGAGCCGATAACCCTCAATACACAACTGAATAGAAATGCGTGTGAGGGGAACGCTTAAGAAAAAGAGGTATGAAGGAGCACCGCCGGTTTCTTCGAGTTGTTTTTTCCTTTTTTGACTTTATGCTCAGTTTCCACATTTTGATATCGCTCGGTAATTGTAAGATGATGCTCAAAATGGCCATTGAGCTAAACACAAACAGTCTCGAATGGCAGTTGGGTTTGACGCATAGGTTTGTTTCAGAGCCATTAAATCTGGACCACAGACCAATCAAATGAACCTGCGTGCCTGCGTCTTTATCTACCTGTGATTCGGTCTATGCCTCTTCAACGGGGTCTGCATGCATAATTCCTGTAAGAGCTGCGTCCACGGTATAAAGATACCTGAGATTTGATCTCTACCGTATGGGGCATGCATGTCGGGGCTGACCTCTGGTGGGAGTCGGCGCAAAAATGACTTAGATAGACACTCGTGCAGTACGCTAGACAGTATTTCAGGGGCGTCATATGGCAGAGAGCTACCATGTTTTTAGCAAGAGGTGGGGTAATAAGAGCTGATATTTAGTCGTCCTCCAAATGGAAAGTCAAAGTCTGACCGGCTATTACCAGGAAATGATACACTCTTCGCAACCAATTGATCAAACGTCCGGTGGTGTCCATCAAAACCGAGCTAAACGCTCGCTTGAAGACGGAGAATCTGCAGAAGAAGGTCAGTCAACTGAAAGTTCAGCTTGAAGAGGCGCATGTACAAAATAAAGCGGCAATTGTCGTAATTGATGCCAAGCGCGTCAGGAGCAACAATGAAGTCGGTCTGTATGAGAATTGCTTCTCCCAAAATGCTGGCAACAAAGTGCGGAGAAGTTCAAATCGAGAAACCGAGGCGACGCTGGAGAAACGCAAACATTTGTCGAACTCTGCAAGGACTACGATCGCACGCTTGCAGAAAGGTAAGCAGATCTTCGAGGCCAGAGTTGGAAAAGGTAAGCTAAGAGTGTTTCCTGACTGCTGCGAGTGTTTTTGTGTGAAATCCAATCTAGCACCCAGCTCCTTGAAGTGTTGTCGGTCTCCGTCGTGCCCCAATATGTAAGGCACCAAGTACACGCCATCCGAAACTCCGGAGACGTGCACTGGGGAGAGTGAATGCAGCAGCCCAGCGGGAGTCATGCACTTCATTGGCGGCAACCACAGCGAACTCATCGAAGCTCTGAAAGCGCGGATAGAGTTGCAACAAAGGAAGATGATCGCCATGGAGATGGAAGGCAAGGGCAACAATGCACTTACCACAGAACTCGAGAAGGTGCAAGAGAAATATTCGGCCGTCGACGCGCAGACCATCCGCTTGGAAACTAGAAATCTTCAACTGGAGCTGGACAACGATCTGCTGCACCAGGGGACTCGGGTGAGCGAATGCAGAAGAGAGTTAAACAAGAAGAGTAAGACATGTCCACATCTTGGCGTCCCAGTTGTCCAGTTGGTTCATTGCACTGAAGGAGAAGCTGATACAGCCGAGGCTCGGAGGCAAGTGAATTTCGAGCACAAAGCTGAGAGAAAATACGCACCTGGCCAAGCAGAGCAGACAATTCTCTCACTTTGGAGCATCATTGATAAGCTGAGAGTAGAAAACAAGTGTCTCAAGGAAGGGCGAAGAACGTGCGACTCAAGGGTGAGTACACATCTCCGAATGGATTTAGACCAACGCTAAGGCCCATTTCAGGATCACGACACGCCAACAGAGATGAAGAGGTTGCAAAACATGTACAGAATCCTTGGACAAGATCTCAGCGCTGCAAATAGAGCTCCAACTGAAAGCGAATCCATACTTTAGAAAGGAAAAACTGCCATCGACTGTTGACAAGCTTTTGGTCACACCACGCACTTTTTGTCAATCGTGGAAGTCAAAAGCAGTTATCCAAACGATTACTGATCCTGTTCATTCTAGGCAATTTGTGCCTCTGCATAGATTACAGATAAGTCATGTGGTCGGTGCCATTGTGGAAGAGATGACGCCAGTAGGCGTGATTATCGCAAACGACTTCTACAGAAACCGATTGAAACATGGATGACATAGACGTAGAAGGTCCAGTTATGACGTTGATACAGATTGTATGGCCGCTCACTTTTCGAACGACTCTATCGAATTCAGCAGAACATAGCTTCATCTTCAGCTCCGAATGGCATCGCCCCCAAGGCGCAATGCAATGGACCAGTTGGGTCAAGGTGCATGACACCAGCCACCCTAACCAATGTTCGCTGTTTTAAATTTCTGTTAGTTGAAGAAACAAAAGGTTTGCCTTTCGACTACGATTTACGCATTCAGCGGATGAAATGAAGCCAGTTTTGGGTCGTGTTTTGTCAGCTAATGAGCACTAATGAGCGTCGTACTTTCCGTCGTACTTCTTTGATTCCTGAACACTTCAATAAGATCACCACATCCACTCAGCGAGGAGATGAAGCTTGAACAATTTTAAGGCAACTGACTTCCCGACATGAAATTGTGAAAGTTCACAATTTCTTCAAACAAATATTCTCCGCTTAGTGACAAAGTTGTCGCAAGTGCTTAAGCCACTCGAGGGGAAATTCAATGTTTGTCCCCAAGTAGAACTACCTCGAAGGTGCTTATAACTTCTTAAGTCTGTCCTACCCACCCCCCAGCTACTTACCCTTGTTCGACTTAAAACTTCATTGTGCCATCACCATGGCGACGACGCACGGCACATACCACATTCGCTTAAATCCATCACGGGCATATCTCAATAATGAGGCATACTCAAATAATTACCATCCTTACACACTTAATATGTGCTCCACAGCCCACGGTACCCAGTGTACACCCTTTCACACCCCCACTCCTGCCTTTCACAGACAAAAACCGTTTAAGTTCTCGTGTTTTACCCGAAAAATTGAGTTCCTTACAGTGTCGTCCTCAGCACTCAGCAGTGAGTGTGGGAAAACATGAACACCAGAAAGAGCCAAGAGCAGGCATGCTAGGACGTGGGATGCAGGGGAGGGGGAATAGTAAAAATAATAGAACTCGAAATCTTAAGAACCCACTCAACAATTTGCATACTTTACCACCCCATAACTGGGATTGACCTTATGGCATGACTTGAGAAATCATCCCCACCCCCCCCAATCCACCACACACTCTGACAGGGAGACGTGTGGTAAGGATGTTTGCGTATAACATAGTGTGCGCTCACGAATTCTCCCTTTGCCCCCTAAACGCCATGATTAAGCACGGAAATAACTTCCGCTAGGCCAAGAGCAGTTTTCTTTAGCACAGTTCCATGCAAACATAAACACCCTGTGTGCACTATAAATACACTGCTGTCGTGGAATGAGTTCCAAGGGGGGACGAAAGTTTTTATGCAAATTTTACTTGTCTTCTTCGGCTCGGGGTGTTGCCTTGTGGGTGTGTGTGTGTGTGTGGAGGGGGTCTTAAAGGATTTTCAGTCATAATCGTAAAAATGCTAAGACACGTCTTTAGCTTCTGCTGCTTCGTCGCTGGAGAATGGTGGACAACAATTCAAGTAGCAGACGAGTAGTGCCATCGGTCTGTCGCTTCACTTCATTCCAGGTACCCGTCGCGTCGTTAGGCGATCATCAAACGTTGAAAGAACGACGACAAGGCAGTCATAACAGCAAATAGAAAGCAAACACAAAAACAAAAACAAAAAAAAAGATTGAACTCAAATGGAATGAGAGCGTCCTTCGTCCCTTCATTTGAGCCCTTTTTGCGCGCCAAAACATCAAGATAGCGACACAAATTGGGAAGCCGCGCCTGGCTGTTCTTATACCGCCGCCCAAAGGACAGCCCACCCTCCGACCAAGCACTGTAAAGGGTACCTGCGAGAACGGACAGGAGTCGGCGTTGACGGCGAAGGTGGTGGGTCGGCAGTTAAAGGGAAGGAAATTAGTTTAGGCAAATTGTTTTCTTCGGTGCGCTGGTTTCCATCTCTCTCTCACTCTCACTTCCACTCAGACGCGAAGCGTGTAAAAGAATGCCACCCGCGAGGGCTGAGGCTTCTGTTTTTTACTCTGCAGTTTAACTGTTTTCACCGTGTGAACGGAAGTCGAAAGCGAACGCCAAAACGCGAACACGACGATGGGAATGTGGTGTGAGGAGGGGCGGAGGGCAAGAGCACAAAAAGAAAATCATTTTACAACTTACTTAGAAAATTGCCCATTGAGAAGGGGCGCGGCGGCGGGTGGATGGGTGTCCACTGGGCACAATGGATCAGCAGTGAGATTCGCCCCGGCACGAATCCTGTAGCAATTTGTTGCGAAAGGAATGACATTAGCGCGCGCGAATCGGAGGTTGAGAATAATTACTTAATGATTTATTTGACGGACAGTTGTAATTCCTCTGGCTAAGGGTGGATGCGAGGAGTTGAGGATGCGGTGCTTGGGTTCAGGGAGGCTAAGGTGTTGGAGAGGCGTGTTAAAAGCATAATAATGGAGTCATTTACAATTTAAATCAAACAAGAGAAAACTGTTATTATTCATAAAACTAAGAAGAACATAACAAATACTTACGTCGTACGGATCTGGTAGACCGGGTGAGCCTGGCGGTCCGGGTGGACCGACTAGGCCTGGCATACCATCCAGGCCGGGCTCACCCTTCATGCCCTGCAAGCCCTCGGGACCACGTGCACCAGGATCGCCCCTGTCGCCGCGGTCGCCCTTTGGACCGGGGGCACCGCGTTCACCTGGCACACCAGTGGCACCCTGCAAAAAGAAATTAAACACAGAATTAGTCTCGTCGTGTAATGATTGTGTGTGTGTGTGTGTTTGGTGGGATTTTGGCGGATTGGACTACGATTACAAGGGGGTGGGGGCTACATCACGTCCTGTGTTACAAGGCGTAATACAATCTGTTTAGCAGCAGCAGAGTACAGCTTGGGAGGTGGAGGGCGTTGCCTAAAATTGCCTAAATTCGCTGCGTAAACATCCGACCGAATGCGTGTCATACTCTGGATACAATGCTAATGGGAGCGGCAACAACACAACACCTACGACAATGACGACATCATTGCGATTGTAATTCCACCGAAAACAACAGGATTATCGCTAGGAATTTGAATTCTGCCACTGTCGCTGTGTTTTCTCGGTCTTCTGCCATGGTCTGGGGCGGGGAGAGGCAACGTGGATAGGTATTATAATCAAACCCAGCAAGGTTGTGTACTCTAAGCGGGGACTGCTGCAGAAGGTGTGAGAACTTCGAGGACGGAAGTTGAAGACAACTTTAAAATTAATATCTAAGTGCTACGGTTGGTTGGTGAGCGGGGGAAGCAGCATAGCGTCACTGGGGGGTAATCCAAGCTCACCTACTCTTTTTTGCTATGATCAAGGAGGTTTTTAGCGAAAATTTAATTGGTTTAAACTACAGTAAGTGAGAGTAACGAGACATTGTCTCATTAAGGCACAACACGGGGATGGGCCTTCTTTCGGAGTGGGGTGCTATAATCCAGCTTAAGAGTTGGTCTAAGTCCTCTTTCCGAATTGGGTTTTCGTGTTACCGATTTTTTCTTCAAGTAATGCTGAAGACTTTTGTCCATCTGTAAGGGAGTGAGTTATTTGGTTTCGGCTTCGGTTTCTGATTCGTTTTTATTTTTATTGGATGAGATTACGAATGGAATTTGTTTCGTGTGCTAATGGAAATTTAGATGGTCTTGTGGGGAGAGACGGATGATTGTGAATGTGCGCGCTTATTCGATGCTGGTGTGGTCTTTTACCGATGATGTGCGGAAGTGACTTACTTTCAACATTTCGAATGTTCAAAATAACTGCTGATGAGTTAGAGTCGATGAGGGAGGATCGAGTTGCCTGGAGATCTCTCGTGCGTGGTTTACCCCCGCGACCTCTCTAGTGGAGCATGCGGGTCAGAAGATGATGATGATGATGACGACGAATGTTCAAAATTAACTTTATATGACTGCTTACGAGTACAGTCTTATGCTGAGGTGCTATTTTAAGCAACCCCTTACACTTCGAGTTGGCTTTGGGGCCCACGAAAGCAGTAAGGAGTTTTATGAATGACAGCAGTTGTCTGCCATACTACGGGTTTGGGGCTGGAACTCGAGGTTTGAGTGTCGTTGGAACACGGGGTCTTCGCCTTCAGTCGTGTTGAGGTATGGTGACCAACAGCTGTGGTCGTAGTTACGAATATTTGATACTCAGATTTGATTTCTGATCGGAAAGGTAGTTGATACTTAAAAGCAGCAATTTGAAATTCCGGACTGTGCGGAATTTTCTTTCGTCTTGATTCTTAGAATCTGATCTTGTGAGTTCGGGATGTCCATCACCTAGTTGTGTTGCGTGGCATGAAATGTCGAGCGCATTTGTTAACACCGACGAATGCATCATTTGCACTTTGCGGGAATATGTCACTTGGATCCGATGGTCTGGGAGTCTTTTCGGCTTAACCGTCTGGGATGTTCGGAAGTTTATGTGATGAACTGTACGGTGAGGTGGAAGATGTGTCCTTCTATCTGTGGTGGATGTCATCACATGTCACATAAAGCGAGTAATACAGTCCAAATTTGTCACAATGACATGTGCCATGATTAACAGAATAAGGGGGATTATACAACGAATAGATTGTCATCGCATTTTGTGTGTGACTTCTTTCATAGCCGGTGCTGAAAGCAATTGGAGGGATGGGGGAGAAGCACTGTTTTGTGTTTTCTTCAATTGGGCAACTCTTAGTACGGAATACACAGTTTTCTACAAGTCAGTTCAAGTTAAGTCAGTCAGTTCAGGTTAAGCTGATGACATCGACATCGTCGCGCTTCAAGTGACCTAGTGGAAACTTTCACGGCGGCTGAAAAAGGGGCGCAACGGACTGGTCTTAAAGTCAGTGAGGACAAAACGTCGAATCCGAGAATCCTCCACATAGCACAAAACCACAATCGGCTGCTACAATTTTGAGGCAGTAAAGCAGTTTGTCTATCTCGGCCAAACGTGAACGACACAATATTGGTAACCATTGCTACTTGCGTTTGTCAGAAAAAATAGGAAGCCTTCACGGCGGCTGAAGAAGGGCTGAAACGAGCTGGTCTTAAAGTCAGTGAGGACAAAATGACGAAACCAAGAAACGTTCCGCCCACTACCTAGGACAAAACATCACGATCGACTGAAGACAATTTCGGGGCAGTTAAGGAGTTTGTCTAACTCGGCCAAACGTGAACGACACAATAGATCTCCGGGTCCGACCTTGGTAACCGTTGCTGTTTGTAAGAACAATTGGGCTCAAAACTCGTGTCTGCCTGAAGGAGGAGATATAACCGCCAAGTCGACTAGCTGTACCAAGATGTCGATGCAGTACGGAAGGCAAAAATCGGTCTAGACACCAATGCTCCAGGTAAGAGAGTCTCCACATCCGAGCCCCCTGGTTCTAGAAGTAGAGGAAGCCAGAACCTCCGGTATAAAGACCAGACAGCCGGATGCAAGATAGCCGGGTTAGACTCATTTCGTTGTAGAGACCGTACAGTTCGTGGTTGAATCTTTTCCTCTAGATCGCACTCAGAGCAATTCTCTCGTAGAGACCACGGACTCCTTCAACCGCGTTTGAAATTGTGAATGACTCTGCGCCAAGCAAAGCTTGGATGATAAGTTTAATGTCAGCTGGGTCTTTCGAGAGACGCCTTAATTACTCAATTGCCTCTTGAGTCCATCCAGGAGTCATCTCTACCTCAGGGTCAGACCCTTCAGGGGTACCTGGCCTGATAAGTAAGTAGTGAAGCAATTCTGGTCGATGGGCAGGCGACGTGTTGCTTTGAACTGTTGACCACGAGTGCTCTTTTACGCTTCATGTCGTCAATATTATTAGGGTCCTTCTGCTGTTTTGGGTTAAACTTGATCTTTGTATGTCTGTTAGTTTCCGTCTTATTCGGCTCTTGCAGTTTGCAGTTCGTTCTCTTTAGCTGTGCACTAGCTTTGGTTGTGGTGCACGGGTATAATTTGCCGTTCCACCTGATAACCTGTTTTGTCAGACAAGTCAACCGATGATTGCTCTGTTTTGGGGAGCGGTTTAAGAGGTTAGTAGTATTTTAAGAGAGGTAGTTAGGTTTTCGGCAAAGTTAATTCTGCTCGCATGAAGAACACTTGCTATGACCAGGTCGGTTGCTGAAGCGATGTTCGACAGCCGCATCACAGTAAACCGAGAGAGTTGCAAAATTTTACAACAATTGGTCTGGGTGCTGTCTCATTATTTATGTCTCATATTTTGGTACGAATAATGTTAACTAGGAGGGGCGGCTTACAATCAACAGTGTGTCGCATGAGATCGCATTCATCTGAAGCTGGTTGCATTTGGTTGCATGAGCTTTTGCACAGCTACAACTTCCTCACGATGGTGTTGAGAGGTTGCGTTTGAGTTATCTTCAAGTCTTTGGTTTTGTTGACCTCAACGAGTTCGCGACTCCATTTGCCAGTGCTTTCCTCAATCTTCAGAAGTAATGCATTCTGAATCCAGAAATTTCTTCCGAGATAATCTGCCGTAGAGAGCGAAACTGCTTGGAGAATTCTCATCTAGGATCCTTATAGTGATGGGTAACTTGTCACAGCTCAGTTGTTTTTGCGCAGGAGATGATTCAGTTGGTGCAGAAGGACGGACTTTAGCTGATGAAGCTCTTGGTCTTGGATTTGTGTTGGATTCGGAGCCGACTCTTGTGCTGCTCTTGTGTTGGATTCGTCGCCGACATGTTTGCTGGTTTGATAAATCGTGAAGAATTCGAAGGAAGCGGTAAAGATTCAACGGGGAAAGTTAATTTTACTTTTTACTTTATTTATTTGAACGAAAGAAAGAGTAGTTTGGGGATAATTTTCGTTAGAAGTGTTCAGAGAGAAGTAGTCTTTGTGATTTCGCACGTTTAATTGTTGATTGAGCAAATTGTCACTTATTTTTGGCTCACTTTAGCCGAACGAATTTGAAAAACGTCTTTTTAGTCAGAGACGACGTCGACCGACTCAATTCGACAAGCCTACCTTCTTATACTGTCGACGAGGTCAGTGTAAGTACAGTCAGGGTCTATGTTTTCCCTTGATGCATTTCGGAAGCTTTTTCTGTATTGGCAGTGTTAACTGACTGTCTGTGAGCACGTTCTGTGTCAACAGCGTAGTTACACACATTTTTTTTTACTTACTTACTTACTTATGCCTTTTAACCTCTCGGAGGGCATATAGCGTCAACCACGCCTGCTCACCATCTCATTCGAAGTTTTTCAACTCGTTTGAGCTCTCTCCAACTCATTTCTAAAGAACTCGATTCCTCTTCAACGGTTCTGCACCACGTTTGCCTAGGGCGTCCGGCTGCTCTGCCTGCCGGGGTAAGCGGATCCAACTGCATGTCATATATCGCAATGGAGTTGTCTTTGCACCGTAAGGTGTGTCCAATCCACTACCACTTTCGCCTTGTTTACAAGTAGATGTTTACAAGTTTTAGGCCCGTTCTCAGGTACACTTGTTCGTTGGAGACAGTTCAGCCAAAAAGTTCTAAGAATGTTTCTTAAGCATCTGTCTACGAAAGATTGCAGCTTTCGTGTGGTAATGTCCACGTGTGGTAATTGTCCACTTTCCAGGTACTGCCCCCATATAGCAGCACCGACTCCACGTTTGAGCCGAACAGTCGCAGCTGGGTTCTTAAGCTGATGACATTGCTTTTCCAGATCGTGGTTGGCATTCCGAGCGCAGCTTTAGCCTTCCCGATTCTGCTGCTCACATCCAGTTCGGTGGCATCGCGTTTAGCCGAGACCACACTTCCTCAATACGGAAAGCTGTTAACTTTCTCGACTTCCTGTACGGCAATGTTCAGTTCGGCGCGGTTGTCAGAAGTGCTAAAGGCTTAAGTTTCCGCAGTATTTATTTTGAGCCCCACTTTGTTTGCCTCAGCTTCTAGATAATGGGCCATCAAGTGAAGGTCCTTTAGCCGAAGCGAATGTAGGCAAACATCGTCAGCTTAGTCTAGGTGTTTAAGGTAGATGTCATAGTCCATCGAATGTCATAATTTCCGTCCATTAATGCTGAATGGTGAATATCACGACAGTTTGCACACATTTTATTGTGTAGTGCTTATTGCTTCAGTTAGGTCCTCGTTGCGGTATCGTCTGTGTACACAAGCCAACACTTTTCCGTGGAACATAGAGTCAAATAAATGTTATATTGATTCACGTATTATTTACTTTAATCCTCAATCCTCGGCTCTGCAGACTTGTTTAGATTTTTTGAGAATGCCTATCACTCTCCATGGGCAGCCCACAATCTATTTTTGTTGCATTAGCTGGACGGAAGCAAGCCATATGCAAAATGAAGTACACGGGATGTCATTAATACCTGCGACTGAAATCATGCGATCTTGTGAAAATGCAGGGAGTACATTTCGAACAAGGAGCACATAGATTTTTCGTCGTTTTATAAGACCTGTCCAGTCCACTGGTTCAACTCCCCTAACAATTTCATACCAATTCTTGTTGAAATCAAGCAAGATACAAACGGCGGTAAAATTTCTGTAATTTGAGGCACATCATCAAGATGTTAGTTCACTGCCGTCCCCACGAAATGAATCACTTCCTGGGAGGTGCACAATTTATACAATTCTGCTTTTGCGGGGCATTTGTCGGGGGAAGCCACCTTCCACTTCCGCCTCTGCTCAGCGCAACTGACCTCATTAGCCAGTCGAGCATGCAACGCTTTTAGAGCTTAGACAGAACTCTCCTCATTTGTTCATGAAATTGAGACCATAGCCGAGCCGCATGTTTTCGCATGACTTGCACAAGCCCAGATATTCGTGAATGGGATATTCCCGGTTTTGCCTGTGATTTCGTTTGCCTTCACGAAGCCGCACCGCAAGAACTGAAAGAACTGAAACTATGTCCTCAACATCACTGTTATCATGCAATCTAATTCATTTGTCTTAATTACATGAATCGTGCCGTATGGTGAACTGGAGCATGAGACTAACACACGGAAAGTATGTCAGGACATGTGCCAGAGAGACGCGCACAGATGAGGTTGGTGAGTGATAAATGTGAACTGCTTATGGTGACAATGCACGAGAGGAAATGAAATAAAAATGAAAATGAAAATGTCATCCTTACCGTGAGCCCAGGAGCACCTGTCTTTCCTTCCTTACCCGGCATGCCGGGAGGACCTCGTATCGATTCGCGTAGTATTTCGCTGTCCTTTATTGCTGCTAGGATATCAGACGCGTTGCATGTACACTTTCCGCCGTACATCTGTAAAGATAGAGAGAGATGGAGAAAAACAGACACATTAGTAAGTTGCTACTAGCCTGGGGTTGATTTAAATAAATCGTTGGGTGCATTTCATTTGTGTTTTAGGGCTGCCCGCAACCCATAAGCCCGAATTGAGTTACATTCCACCGCCCAGCATAATAAACCAGTAGCCCAGGTGACACATTTGTCCAAAATAACTTGTGTTCTAATAAATTGCAACCGAGATACGAAATCACATTCCCCACGTCGACTCGCCAAATTCCACATCCACCTCCACTACCGTCACACGTACATATGCGCATACACACGACTGTGCGACTGTAGGCTTGTAGTTCGATATTCCGGCGCGGCGTGCGCGTATGCTTAACATATTTTCCCGTGCTCCACATCCATTCCGAGAGGAGCTCAGCCGATGTTTGGGCCCGTGGAAAGGGGAGGACGTTTAGGGCGACATATTGAGGCGATCAATTAAAAGCGCGCGCGTATGGCATAGGCCATGACATATCATACGGGTGTCTGTGTATGTGCCGCGCAACGTTTGCGAACATAACGGAATAGGAATAAGCGAAATTTCATTTTGAACTTGATGATGATGGTTGCGGTAATGGGTGACGTCGGGTGGCATTTGAATTGCGGTGGTGTTAGGGTGTGCTAGTCTCCTGCCAGCCTGCACCTGGCATAGTTGGTGTGTGTCACGCGCTACTGGCTGCTGTGCTGTTGAAAGTTCGTACATACATTTTTAGAGAGGCCTCACTTCATCGGGGGATAAATGAATTTCATTCAAAATTGTGTATGAGAGAGTGATTGGGCGGGAGCGAGCAGGGGGTGAGAGAATAAAATCATTTGGAAGTAGAAAAGGATTTCATTTTGACAACCTCTTTCTCGGATTTATTCCATCGAACGTCATGTCCGCCCGTCGGTACTGCCACCGACACAGCCGTCGCCGTCGCCGCAAATAGCGAAACAAGAATAAATTAATGAACTTGGGGAAATAATTTAACATTTAAATTATTTTGGGTAATTAGGATAATTTCAATTTGAATATATTACTCTGACGAACTGAAGGGCTGTCGGGGGTTAAAGGCTGACTGCTGGCTGCTGGCGTACCGGGTACTGACGGCCAGACTTCATTCGCTCGTCAAGGATAATAGTTCCACATTAACTTCATGCAAATGTAATTTGAATTTATTAACATACTGCGCTCCGGTGAATGCCGAGCTTGATAATATTTCTTCGAGCTGAATGATTACGGCGCAGTCGTTTGCATTAATAAGACATGACGTACGAGAGCTGGTTGCGGTGTGATGGTTGAGATGGTTGCAGCAGTTGCCGCTGCTTTTGTTGCTATTTTTGCTGCTGTAATGTGAGTATGTGATTCAAAGGGTGCCCCGATTGAGTGAATGGCACCAGCACGGGCACCAGGATTCAATTCGAAGTTCGAACGAAAGCGTAGTAACTTATCAGTAATGTGTTTTCGAAAGAACACAGCAATCGAACTGAAGACTGCTCTGAATGGGTTTTATTTTGACTGACTTTCTGAGGGATTAATTAATATGCCAACATTTTACGATGACTTGATTAGCATGTGGGCTGAACACAACACTCTGCCTGAGTTAGTCATATTAATAGTAGGTACAACATCCACGGAATTCCTTGGCAAAATGTGTAACTTCCCCAGGATTTCGATGGATTCGTTGTATCATGTGCTAAGTACTCAATTGTGAACACATTTCATGAGAAGCTGGCCAACTGCCATGCCTAGTGCATGTCAGAGGAAATGGTATCTCTATACCAGTCTGGGTTCCAAATTGTTATGATTGCTGATGCTAGTGGCGTTGTGGGTTGGTGCGTTGACCCCTACGCACTTGATCCTACGCAGCTCAGGTTCGATTCCCGGCACGAGCAGAATACTTTTCATGGCCCCACCACTTTCGTGTCACTGACAATGCTCAAAGAGTAATAACTGTATAGAAAAGTCTTCTCAAATTAGCCCTTCCACTCCTGAGAGAACAATAGCACGAACAGCACGAGTGGTTGTTGAAAATCTGGGCCCTGGCCCTCTACGGGCTGTTGCGCCATATTATTATTATTATAATGATGGCTTCCGTTACTTAATGAAATTCCACGGTTTGACCCCGAACACACCTTAACTATCATTTTTGAGTCACTACCTCTCTCGAGTGAATAGTGGGTCTTACACAGTCAGACAAACCAAACAGAAGGCAGACACAGTCTCAAATCTGGCCACGTGACGCAGGAAGCGATGGTTTTCAAAAAATTTGGATATTTTGGTAGTTGGATGGATATATCTGATAGAGTCAACGAGCGTATGAACAACCCGAAGGCAACGCCATTGGCTTTCATTGGCTGCTTCAGAAAATGTACACCTCTAGCAAGAATTCGAATAGCGAAAAATCAGGTGAAGTCATCATGTCAAGTCGTTTAGGGATACCATGGGATTTGGTTAAAGACTCGTGATGAATATGTGCAGACTTCTATAAGTAAACTTAAATATGTGTGTTCAAGCCATATACATTGACACCATAACAGCCACTTTCGTTGAGTTTCGATCACTTTTGCTTTCTTAAATGGGAGCGCAATGAATCACTATTTCGTTAGTTCCAAGAAGCAATTATGTAATTTTTCGTTAAAGTGCAATGAGTCCCTCTTATGTGGTCTTGAGATTTTCCTTTAGTTCCCAGGAGAAATGTTCGTTAAGTTTCCTTCACTTCCGCTTACCTAACTGGGAGTGCAATGAATCACTCTTATATGCGAATAATTGGCACACGTGGTCTTGAGATATTTCGTGAGTTTCCAGAGGCAATAATGGGCAGTTTTCGTTAAGTTTCGGCCATTTTTGCTTTCCTAAATGTGAGCGCAATGAATACCTCTTATGTGCGAATAATTATCAAACATCGTATTAAGATATTTCGTGAGTACCCAGAAGCAGTTATGGGCAGTTTTCGTTAAGCGCAACGAATCCCTCTTATGTGCGTAAAAGAAAACAGACGTGGTCTTGAGATTTGCCTTTAGTTCCCAAGAGCAATTATGGGCAATTATTTTCGGTAAGTTTCGTTCACTTTTGCTTACCTAACTGGGAGGGCAATGAATCACTCTTATGTGAATAGAATTGGCACAAGTGGTCTTGAAATTTGTCCTTAGTTCAAATAAGCAATACAGCATAATAATCTTGTAAAAAGCTGGAAATAGTGAAGTATTTGAATTAACTAGACATTCTACCAGATTTCCCGAAGCAGTGCTTGCAATCAAATTCCCAAATATAATACTTCGACCCATACGTCTACTCCAATGGGGTCTAATAAACGTCTGATAATACTGCACGTGTGATATTACTGAATATTTTCCTGGTGAATATGATTCTCAAAAGGTTACTACCCCATTTGAAAGTACCTTCAAAAGGCAACCATTTGGATAAGCACAATTTGATAGAAGACCAAAATTCGGTATCGTCAATCTTTCACATCGCCCTGTGGATGGGTGGCTCAACGAAATGAGGAGAATTTCCTATATTTTTTTACAGCGGTACAGACTGTGACGAATTGTTGGAACTGTTGACAATAAGGTTTATTGACTTATTGATCACCCAAATCGGGCAACTTACAACTTAGGCTAATACTCGAGAATGACACACTGGGATATAAAAAACCACTCAGCTCAGTTTCGTTAAGTTTCGTTAAGTTTCGTTAAGTTCCATTAAGTTTTGCCTATAAAAGAGGGAGCAATATCAGGCTTAGTTTGGCAATTATAGGCACGTAGAAATTTTGATAACGCTTCTAATTTTTCGGTTTAGACACATTATTGCGGTATTGACACATGCTTCAGTCTTATGCTTATGTCTATGCACGTCCATTACGGTTGACCCATGCCTGGGCACATGATATTCTCTATACTCTTTCGTTAATTCGTGTCTGTGAAGAAATTTATTCTACCCTTTAAGCATTTTCAGTGTCCCGAAAGCGGTGGGGGATGGAACTTTTTTCGTAGTACCGAGAATCAAATCAGGACAGCATATATTCAAGTCCTTAGGGGTCGACCCACAAACCAACGACGACACGGCGACCGCATACGTTGACTTTTCAAAATAAAAAATCTCGAACATAGAAATTATTCAAGGCCAATAGTTAAGATTACACAAGTAATTATATAGAACTTCGTAGCTTATTTGGTAGCAAAATAAAGTTTAGAAAATACTTACAATATTCGATGTGTCCATGTAGGGTGCGTATGGGCCGGGATCTCCCTTGGGACCAGGTGGACCGGGTGGTCCTGGTGGACCACGTATGCTGTCACCTGGTGGACCCTTGGGACCTCGTTCACCCTTTTCGCCTTTTGGTCCGAATGCTGAAAGAAATGAGAAATGGGAATTGTTAGTCATTGAATAGAAAAAATCTTCACATTAAATTTGAATTTTGATTCAGGCTTGAAGGCCTGTCTATGGCTCAGTTCTGATGTTAATGTTCCACAGTCCTCTTCCAGATCTTAAGCAAATACTAAGCATGCACAGGGCAAAGTCAGTTCACATACCGGACGGCTGACCCCAAGGATTTATATGAACAAGAATCAAGGCACTCGTTTTGGCCTCGGTAACGTTTAGCTAAAGAACAGCGAATATAGGCATATCCCAAGAGAGTATACATCCATTAGCAAGGATATGAAAGTGAATTTATTGTTGTCAATCACGCAGCTTGGCTTGGATGCATTCAGTCAATCGCATTGCCAATGTTCAAGGTTCACTAGTTTAAATTACTGACAGTTTGTCATTACGTAAGACTCACACCAAGTGACTTGATGTCATTCCCAGTGGCACATCGTTGCACTCCCCTACCACCTTTTGTTGCATCAGCCATCTTTCCGCATCGAGGATTTCCCTCAGGATCGTGGTATCCTGAAACATTTTCATTTCAGAAACACATTTTTACCAACTTCGCTCGGAATCGCTCAGTCATTTCATGGGATACACTCAATTCACGCTCGGTCTCGAAAACAGTCTTATGCAGAGTTTTCCCCACAGACTGTCATGTGTGGGTTCGAATGAAAACGGAACTTTTTGAGCATTTCCAGAGGCAAACTCACGCCCACCACTAGTGACCTAGATTCAGCTTCCCCTTCTGTGGTCCGACAACCCAGAGTTCCGAGTCTAATTGCGGTTGCACCAGGCTTCTGCTGCTTCATATTCTATTGGGACTTCTCCTAAATACCGTTAAGCCAGCTAAGGACCCCGAGATCCTGATTACAAGATTTCTATACCAGAGATTTGCATACACACAGTCTGCTCAGCCCAACCTCGCCCCCAGCCACACATGTACTCGAACGCCGCCGCCAAGCAACAAAGGAGCACACGAACCATATCATCACAACAGCAGCGCTAACTCCTTTTAACAATTTTTCCCTCATCCACATCCGTTATTACGGGCATCATCATGCACACGCTGTATCCCTTTTATGTGCAACCCAGTGTGCTGAGCGAACGCTGCTCGTTTGACGTTTGAGCAGAGCTGCACACACACCCACAGCCGCGGTAGGATTTGGTGGTTCTGCAGCTTTAAAGGTTCGTTTTATGTCAGTTAAGCTGTGGAAACTTTTTCAATCAATATTCCTATAAATACTGTGGCCAAGCTTACAAACACTCCGGATACCCCCTCCTTCGTCCCACCCAGCCAGACTGTGGGGCGCATAAGTCCTCTCAACACTTATGCCAAAAAACAAAGCCGGTCCACTCAACTTCACTTCACTTCACGGCAGTGCCACTGCCATAGGATCGCAGCAATACAACAACTCGTATGCACACAGCATGGTTTGGAAAAATTAATAAAACTTTTACCGATTTGCAGGAGTCTCGCCTGCCTCACGGCCAGTATCCTTTTTCTGTTGGTTTCGCTGACTGCGGTGTGTGTGCATTGATGTCCCACCACGCTGACGCGGAGGCAATATTCTCATTCTACCGAGTTATGGTAAACTGTCATAGACAAAGTTTTATGGCGTGTATATCCCATCCTGCCGGCCAGAAAAAGGTTCTCCAAAGTCAAACCGAAGCAATAGCAACAAAACGGGCATAAAAAGTTATAAAGCCAAAAAAAGAGAGAGATAGATAGATAGAGAGAGAGAGAGAGAGAGAGAGCTGTGATTGAGTATGTTTATGCATGCTGCTGCTTCTGTCCCCAGGATCCTAGTTGACTCTGTGATGTCCTGTGATGTAACGATTCTCTGTTTTCAATTCCCACTCGATGGTGGGGGTGAACATTTTTCCAGCGGAATTTATACGAAAGCGCACTGATAGCTGTGGATTTCCTGCGGTGATATGATGAAACTTTGAGGATTGGAAATTTCGTAATCGGCTACACGCTGCGATGCTGCTAATTACGTTTTAAGTCGGAAATTACAATTTTCTCTGCTCATTGTGCCCAGAGGCGTGGTTTGTGGTAGGCGGGCCGGTTTTGCTGGGCTGGCGCGGGAGGGCTGAGAAGTTCAACGCGGATGTATGGTGTGGTCAGTGATGGTGCATGCATATGATGGGGCTATTAGGTGTTCGGTGCATGGCTGTACGTGAGGTGGATTCTGAACGCCTAAGGCCAGTAGGTATACCGCACTGCTTATCCTAGTTGGTTCATTTTAACAGCCATCGCTGGAATTCCTGTTGAAAGTTTTATCGCGTTATTTTTCATTCGCCTATTTAGGCAACAGACGGTATATTTTTGTTGTGCGGGAGGGATGTGAAGAGAATCAAGCCTTCACGAACAGTGAAACCGCAAATAAGTTTAAGTCAAGTTAAGCGGAGAAGCCCTTGATGACGCAACTGGTTGGCCGCAGAGAAGGCATAGGAGAACGAGCCAGGAAGCACTAGTTACTGTCATACGACGAAGGAATTCCCAAATAAGGGGACAGCAACCGATGCTCGGCTAACCATGCAATGCAATGAACCATATCAACGGAAGACGATCGAAGACCCGGTTGTCCAAAGAAAGATCACAACAGAATGATTTGCAGCTGATTTAGAACTTGGAGAGATCGGGGGCTGGTAGTAGTAGTATACAACCATACCACGGAAGGTGACGCACGACATGCACCCACAGGGAAATCCTTAACTACTCTCGCCGGCATTTATCTTGCCAATTGCACCACCCCATACCCAGCTGCTGGTTGCACATGCAAAGTGGGAAAAGCATTAATGTCTCTCCTATAAAGGTCACTAAGACATCACAAGAAATTGTGAAGTGGACCAGCTAGGCAGAGGCACCACCACGCCGCACAACTTCACTGAAGACGAGTGCAATGACATCCCTCTCGCCACATGTATACTCCTACTGGAGGAGACAGTAATCGGTATTGTATCGAGTCATCACTACGACCGCACTTGCCGGTGGTCAAATCACAACTGCCCTGAGACAAGATTAGACATGCACAGGAGACAACAAAGATAAGAGCTAGATGCATGTCATGAACATTATGACATATCGGAGAGCAGCTCCCATGCTCCCACGCTCTAGCGTAGTGTTGCCAATACACTGCAGGTATGACCAACACAACATTGTTGAAGTAAAGGGTGATTTTTTAAAAGCAATAGGAAAGCTTTTCAAAAAAAAAAAAAAACACATAAAATTCTGAAAAATGCATGAAATCTTTATTTCAATCGATATAATCTAATGTTTGAAGATTATTTCATGCAAATGTTGACCTTGACTGCGCCTCAAATGGCCCATCCGCTTAGTCCAATTTTGGCATACTGTTTCCAACATTTCGGCCGGTATCCCACGAATAAATGCTTCAATGTTGTCTTCCAATGCGTCAATTGAAGCGGGCTTGTCTGTATAGACATGAGCTTCAACATAGCCCCACAAAAATAGTCTGAAGGCGCTAAATCGCACGATCTAGGGGGCCAATTGACCGGTCCCGAACGTGAAATAAAATGTTCACCGAACTCGCCTCTCAATAAGTCCATTGTTGCGCGTGCTGTGCGGCATGTGGCACCGTCTTGTTGAAACCACATGTCATGCAAGTCAAGCTTCTTGCATTTTGGGCAAAAAAAAGTTGGATATCATCTCACGGTAGCGCTCACCATTCACAGTTACGTTACGATTCGCATCATCATTGAAGAAGTACGGTCCAATGACGCCACCAGCCCATAAACCGCACCAAACTGTGACTTTTTCTGGATGCATTGGTAGCTCTTGCAATGCTACTGGCTGATATTCACTCCAAAATCGACAATTCTGCTTATTTACGTACCCATTGAGTCAAAAATGAGCTTCGTCTAAGCTGAACATAAAATGGAAGAAGTGCGCGATGAACTTTCTTAAGAGAGCACGCATTTTGATAATAAAATTCAATAATTTGCAAGCGTTGTTCGTTTGTAAGACGATTCATGGTTAAATTATAGACCAAACTGAAGATGTTTGACAGTGAAACAAAACACGAAACGTGCGTCAGCTGTTTAAACCAGTGTTGCCAAAAATGTAATAGCTAAAAAATCACCCTTTAGTTCTTCTTAAATTACCCTCATTTCTTCCCTAGCCCATTAGCCTAGAGTATCTGATCATTTCTAATGAACCTCGTTGGAGCCAAGTTCGGTCAAATCTTATCTGCATCCACATACTCAGTTAGGCAGCATCATCGAACAACCCACAACGTCACGATCGGTTGCGATGTGTAGCTATCAAGTCAACAGACAGACTGTTATGACACATGACGTTCGGCTGTGACCTCTGAATATGATAAGAGGAGGTTGTGCTAGTTCAAATTAGTTGAGAAGCAAGCAATTTTGTCATGCTTAAATTTTCCCTTATTGTATTTTTACTATACTAAAGGCCTCAGCCCATAAAGCCTTTGAGTGAGTTGCGTTCTGTCAAAAACTTGACCACTCATAAGACTCAATGAGAGGGAGGAAGATGGCGAATACGGCCCACAAGTGGAATACATTAAGCCGGATGAAATTGGCAGATGTTTCCGTGGAAATTCATTCGGCTGCTCTTTATCTGTTTGTCTTTGCGATATTTTATGAAGGAATGATGCCCATTTCATAACGTTGCGTAGCTCTCTTGTATAATGACTTCGATTCATTCATGAGAAATTTCGACCACTGGAAGTTGAAAATCAATTTTCACAAGTCGGAAACCATAATGTGCAACCTTGGCGGATACGAAAAAGAAGTGGCGAAAGTTCGCAATTGTTGGACGACAATAGCAACCACTGGCGCAAAGGACTGTAGCCAGATACCTGGAGATCTGGCTCGAGCAGTATCTATATTTTAACAAACATGTAGATGCTGCTGTGGCCAGGGACCGAGGCGCTTTTGCCCTTACAAAGAGACTGTTTTACAACAGCCAACTCGATGCGAGGGAGAAGGTTATCTGCTACATGACCTTCATCCGGCCAATGATATGGCTGTCCCGTGTGGTTTAACGTGAGTGCAAGATTGATGGACAAGATTCGGTTGTTCAGGGCTTGTCTTAGGGCTTGCCTTCGCCTTTATAGAACTCCAGAGTCCCAGTACAGAAAATTCTATTCCAGGGAGGTGTTATACAACACGAGTGGACAATTTCCTGGTGAAGTGGATTCGCGGTCATACTGCCAGAGCGATGAATTTGGTAAACAACCTGATCTCGGGGACGTACTACCCATTATAACACGAAAGGGTACGTCACAATGGATATATGCCCTCGGAAGCATTCCTCTCTTTTGATTTGAGCGGTCTGATACAAGACATGGGATAATCAACCACGACCAAGCCGTCGCACAACCAGCTGAGGAAGGCCTCTTCCGGTTCAGTATGTCGGTATTAAGGCGACATTGCTGGGGAGCGAAGGAACGCCTTCCTCGAACCCTTTAGACCCTGCGTAGAAGGTGTAGTGTGTATTCCAGCATTGGACAGTAGTCAGTCACTGTCTTGCAGCTGAGCAGCCGCCACCTATGACCGTCTTAGATGGCTTAGGGTAGTTTGTTAAGGTAATTTTTTTAAGATGTAAATAGCAAACAAAATACAACAGATCACGAAGAAAGGAAAAATAGTATACATTGTGCATAGTATAACTACACATATATACGTATGTGTACATCATTAAATACACTTAAAAAATAGTTCAGTTATCAAGATTTTGCAATTGTTCGTAATATTAAGTTGTACATATAAATTTATTTTCTTTTACTTAAAAAAAGCATTATTAGGTTAAGTCTAAAAGCTAAATTTAAGTTTAGCTTAGAGAGCCCGTCGAGGGCTAGTGAGTCAAAATAGAATTATTGCTGGTCCAACTTGTTTCAAGCATGTTGTGTAGTATGTAATAATATAATGAATTGAAAAAAAAAGAATCATTAAAAAAAAAACCAATGCTGCGTTGGTGGTACACAATACAATGGTTCCATGCCATTCACTGTGTCGTGCTACGATTTGACTTAATAAAAAAAAAATAATACATAATATAAAAAAGGAGCGAGCAGTGGACGTACTCGAGGTCTATGTGTAAACATCTTATCATCGCAATGTCCCGCCAATGGATGATATCCGAACGTAGAAGGAACCTTTATTTTAAATGAGTCGTGAATGAGTTGGTAATGGTAACGTTGATACAATGGGCTTATGACAGCTGAAACAGGAATGTGCTCAGATATCGTTGGAATACTGCGTCGATGACTGTACCACTTTGAGTTGTGGAAGTTTCCAAGTCAGAGTTAATTTGAAGCTTTAGAGTATATCTCAAAAATTCGGCCAGGGGTACAGCCAATTTATATTAAAATCGCCACTTAGAATCATTGGCCACAGATGATAGTTCTTTTCCAGTAGAGCAGCACCACCTTCTGTGAATGGCAAAAGTAAGAAGTGAATGAAGTCGATGATTTTATCTATGGACTGATTAGGAGAGATTACGCATTTGGAAGAATGCGTTCACCTGCACATATATCCCCGATATCTCGAATTGAAATGTCCAATCCGTTAGTTTGGCGATATTTAATTTCCATATTTGGAGTACGAGGGGCGTTCAATATATTCTCGGTATCGATATGAAGGAAAATGCGAATTCAATTTAAATTGTTTTTATTTTTCAATATCATCTCAACTAACATCAATGCATTTGTTACATCTTGAGATAAGCTTTTTTAAACCCTCAAAAAAATAAATTTCCTCTTTCTCTGCAAAATACCCATTTATTGCCGACTTAAGTTCTTCATCATCCGAAAATCTTTTTCCACGAAGACATTTTTTCAAATCCGGAAACAGGAAATAATCACTAGGGGCAAGGTCTGGACTATAGGGTAGGTGTTGGATTTCTTCGAATCCACAATCTCGCGCAGCAGCCTTGGAAACTCGCGTCGTGTGAACAGGAGCGTTGTCATGAAGAAGCAACACAACCGCTGAGAGCTTACCCCGTCTTTTCTTTTTAATTTTCTCCCGCAAATTATGCAAAGTGGAAGCGTAGGATGTGGCGTTGATTGTTTCACCTTTTTTTTTGTATTCAATGAGCAAGATTCCCTTTGAGTCCCAAAAAACTGTGGCCATGAGCTTCCCGCCAGACGGAGTGACTTTGAACTTCTTCGGGGGGTCTGTTCCTTTTTTATGCCACTGCATGGACTCTTGTTTGCTTTCAGGGTCATAGTGGTGAACCCATGTTTCGTCACCAGTTGCAATTCGATCCATAACACCGCCCGCGTTCTCACTACAACATCTCCAAAAGCTCTCTACAGCATGCGATTCTCACTTTTTCCGAGGCGCTGTAAGCATTCGTGGCACCCACCTTGCTCTGACCTTTGAAAGGTTAAGATGGTCATGAAGAATGGTGTGAATGGTACCAATTGAAAGCTTGGTGATCTCTGCATCCTCAAGAACAAGTTTTTTGACTTCTTTGATGCTTTCTCCCGTACAAGCAGTAGCCGGGGCGCCGGAGCAGGGTTCGTCTTCAATGCTCTCTCTGCCTCTCTTGAACTCACTTGACCACTTTTGCACAGTTGATAATGAAGGTACGGAACCCTGGTAAACAGCCACCATCTCTTCATGAATAGTTTTTTGACTTTTTCCTTGCTTAGTGAGAAATTTAATTACAGCGCGATGCTCAATTTTCGCAATCATCGTCTCATTTGCCATTATGATTCTTTTTAACTAGAGATAAAACGCGTATATAATCACATATATATTAAATTTTACACGAAAGCACTAAAATAATAGTATTACTTGATAATTAAGTCAATTTATATATACAACCACACCTTCACCCCGATACCGAAAATATATTGAACGCCCCTTGTAATTACATGAGAACTGCGTCCATTCTTATAAATAGCAACACCAATAGCGCGCCTTTCTGGTCGCTTGTTTTAGATACAGCAATCAAAGTTCGGAATTTCAATGATCTCTTCATCATTAACCCACGTCTCGGAGAGCATGAGTAATGTGCATTCTTGCGCTGCGTCGTCGTTGAAGTCGTTGCAATGTGCTCGTTAGCTTTGACAGTTGCAGGCAAACAACGAGATTTTATCCTTGATAAACTATTACAGTTAATTCAACATTTCACTTAATTATAATCATGCAAATATCAAAGCAATAGTAATTACTACTCAAACATAAAATAGACCTCGTTCTACTGCTTGCATTGGATATAATTATTTAAATGTTTTATTATAATCATTAAAACGTCATCATCAGTAACACGGCTATTCTCACTCATGAGTCATGACAAACGGTCGGCTGAGCGCAGCTATATTTTGCTGACATTTCCGGTTACGACTTCCGTACCAATTAGTTTCAAGTCCCTCCGTATTCGTGTCTCAGGGGCGAGCGATAAGATGTTTACACGTCAAAAATTAGAGCGGAGAGAGTAACGTAATTTCACGTAATCGACGCACTTTCTCAACAAAATGTTTTGAATGTGATGAAACGTTTTGGTGGTTTTTAACATTTCCCTGCTTTACTAAACATTTTCATTGGACGGGAAAGTTTAACGAAGTTGGAAATTTACAATGTTTGAAATGAAAATAACTGATGATTGTTACATATTTATGTGTCAAAGCAAATATCGTTACCACTACGTATACGAGGAGCCAACGCTGCATTGTGAAACGGGCATGAATGCATTGGAGATGGAAGTTTTTACGCTTCAAATGAATGACATATACTGAAATGACATACAATGACAGCAGCTTTCCAACGCATGTTCCGATGGAATAATACAAGTTATCATGTGTAGACGTAATATATTTAAGAAACATTTCATGCTGACCACTTCAGTCAGGCTTGAGAAATCCTGACGAATTGAAAGAATTTAACGCTTCTTAAGTAAACTGCATTTTTAGAATGAAAAGTCCCTCGGAAATGCGCTCGTCGAAGCGGGTATGGATTGGTATTTCCAATACGTCTTGCGCTTGCTATGACAACCACTGGAATTGACTTTAAATATCCATGCTTTGCTCAAGGACAATTATGTGTAGCATGCTCACGTGGAGTTGAGCTGTTAGTTCTGTTTATTTATACCACAACTCCGGGCAAAGCACGAAGGGGCTCTGCTATAATTTAAGTAACAACATATCATAGATAAAAAAGTAGATATAAAATAGACATAGGAAAAAAAAAAAACGATAGCTTTTCATTCATATTTTAATGTGATCCGCCCAGCGAAGCACAGGGTCCACTAGTAGTTAAATAAAAAAAAATACCAAACACTGTGTCTTCTATTTGTGGAACGCACCAAGGCTACATAACTTTACGATAAGCACTGATTGTTGTGTCAGCGCATTGCTTTACCACTGATTTGAGCGCCAATGAGAATCCATTGCATTTGCCTCAACGAATGAATTTTCAGTAGCAAAAGTTCGACCTAAATTCATCCAAGTAAACCCAATCCCAGTCAAGTAGTCTTACCTGGCGGCGGGGGAGGCATCGGCGGTTGTTGTCCTCCATTCTCGTTGTTGTAATCTGTCGCCTGAAATGAAAATAAAAAAAAACACATGCATCAATATCATCGAGAGCATAAGTGACATAAGTGGTGGTATGTACATAAATCACTATAAGAACACACTCTCAGCATGATACTGACTTCCAGTTGACTTGTTCGCGACCCCAATTTCCATAAATTCAAATCCTCAGAACTCATCGAAGCAGTGAATTTTAAAATCACTCCGCTCCCCCATCACCCCCTTCGCCCATTAGACCGTCAATCTTGTTGCAACCCACCCCCCAACTCGAATCAAATCGATTAAAGTGTCACGGAAATTTCAATAATTTCCTCTCACTTTCATCGGAGCCATCAGTCATGGCTTCCCGGTGCCTCTACCACTGTCAAACGTTGGCCAGAGTCACAGCGTCGTCGTCGTGGTCGTGCCTAGGAGGAAGCTCCGTCAATTACGATATTCATAAATAAATATTTCGTTCGATAACCATATTTCACTGAAGAAGCGTACCGCGCGGAAAAAAAGGGGTGAATCAATATTTACGTTTGCTACACTGTCAACGACAATACACATGCAAATAAGGGATATGAATCAGAATTGTGGGTGAAATGAGTCGCACGGAGAGTGAAAGTACGTGTCTTCCTGGTCGGTGGCGCGGACGTAGAAACATTGCTAGCGATGCCGGCGTGTCGTGGCTGCTACCGCCGTGCTGGGGGAGTAAGAGAGAGAAAGAGAGAGACAGCATGCCAAGGTGTGCAATGATGTATAGGCGTACAGGTACTTGTTACCCGAAGGTTATGTCCCTCGTGACACAATTTTTCCCTCCATTAGCTTTGAACTACTTACGAAAAATACCATAAATCAATTGTGACTGAAATTAGCATTTTGTGCGGTGGGTGGTGGAGGGTGGTGGTGGGCGGTACGCGGGGGTTGTGTTAAGGAGATGGGTACTCAGGTGAACAAAGCCTTGAGGGAAGTTTGATTTTGCTGGGACAGAAGTCCATTGACTTGATTGAAATCGAAACTTCTTGTTGTCTTAGTCCACAGTACTTTGTCTGATGACTTAAGCGCTACGACGGAATTGTTCTGTTTAAGTGGCAGAATGGATTCCCGAGATATGAGGCAAATAGCGGGTGAGCTGGAATCTTATCACAAGGCTGCAGGACAATCTAAATGAGTGCGCATTTGATTCAATGCAACTACCAACTAAACCCAGCAGAAGCTTTCAGTGTAAAGGGTGATTCATGAACCAATAAATGCCCACATCTCCATTTTGAGCACTCACGGTTTGAACAAAAAGTTTTTTGTGAGTTAGGACAAATGTGGCACGTACTATCTGGGATGACTTGTCAGATACCCTGGTGAGTTATATAAAAAGTACGACAAAAGTTGCTCAGAATTGACTTCTTTACAACATAAACCCCTAAACAAAAATCACTTGGGCTATTAGGGGTTCCGACTTGAAATGGGTTTCTATTTAACAGATCGGTCTTAACTGGCGTCATGGTGTCATGTTATTTTTTTCCTTCTTGTTTGACGGATCAGCAAGGTGCGAGACTACATCACAACTTCAATGTGAATGAAATTTTTCGTTTACTTTGACCAACATATGTATGGTGTGCATCATCGGTCTTTCGAGTGGATTATTGCCACAACCATACGAAAATTCGAGTCTAAGCGTACGTTATTGGATGGTACGTGGCCGAATAAAACCCAGCCAGACTGATAAGCTAGCTACGATCCAGGTGTCGGAAGCCAATTCTATTAAGCGTTGTGAATGCCGATTGAAGCAAATACCTATGTTCAGAATGAAGCTTGTACAGTGTAGTCGTGGCCCAGATTTACACGAAATTGTATTCAAGAAGTAACTACCAGACACTGGTCCTTGAGGGCATCTTCTGACCCGCATGCTCCACACGCACAAGAGATCTCCAGGCAACTCGATCCACCACCGTCGACTCTAACTCATCAAGAGTTATGCCCAAGCCTAACCAGGCGAGTCCTTGGACTTTTGAGGTCTGCCCAACCACTTGATGCACTCGCATTCAACGGCCGTCGATAAAGGGGACATTCGTGCCAAGTGCCCAAACCGCCGAAGCATATCACACACGAGAGATCTCCAGGCAACTGGATCCTCCGTCATCGACTCTAACTCATCCGGAATTATGCCCAAGCGTAACCAGGTGAGTTTTTTGACTTGGTCGAACCATCTCTTCCTGGGTCTGCCAAACGGTAGCCTACCTGATGGAATCGCATTCAACGCCCGACTCAGAAGTCATGATGAAGGCGACATTCGTGCGACGTGACCAATCCACCGAAGCATAGCCCTCTCCGTTAGAAGAAGGAGCACCTCAATGTTGAGTTCCCTCACACTGCCGTGTTTCTCACTCTATCCCGACGAGTAATCCCGGAGAGAAATCTCATCTCAGCAGAATCCCAAATTTCATGACTATAGGTGAGAGTTGAAACAAATACTGAGTTTGAAACTGCTAACTTGGCTTTGACACAAAGCTCGGCCTTCCTTATTTCAGATCTACCAAGCTCTAAATTAAACCAGCTTGACCAATCCTACAGGAAAGATCAGCATTACTTCTCCCAGCACTCCCGAAAAAGACCTCGAGATACTTAAACTTCTCAATAGGACACCTGCTTCACTGGGACTCCACTGCCATTGCACAGGCGTCCTGGAGATGACCATAACCTCCGATTTGTCCACGCCTTCATTCCAGCATCAGCACATACGGGCACAAACCTATCGAGTGCGCACTGGAGTTCCGTCTGGGAAGAGGTGAGGACAACCCTCAACTCTCCCAATGTGAACAATTCCTCGTCCCTAATGAAAACGAGGGGTGACAAGACGCGCCCTTGGCGAATTCCAACGCCCACGGTGAAAGGTGTTGATTTATCACCGTTAACCCGAACACATCTGCTGCAGTTTGTGTATAAATACTGAATGGCCCTCAGAAGAGGACCATAAACCCCATACTCCTGCAGAACACTCCAGAGTTTACCTCGAGGAACTCGGTCGTATGCCGTTTCCAAATCCGCAAAACAGCTGTAGATGGGCTTGGCATACTCCCATGCCTTCTCAAGTACCATTCTTAGAGTGAAAGGCTGGTCGGTCGTACTTCTACAAGGACGAAAGCCGCACTGTTCTACCCTATCCTGGGCTCGGTCATAGCTCTAGAACGCGCTTCCAAGACCTTAGCGTGGACGTTCCCGGGGAGACTTAAAAGAGATATGCCCCTTGTGTGAAAAGTGGGACAATCACCACAGTTTGCCAATCGCCAGGTGTCTCACCACTCTCCCAGGCCACTTCAAAGACACAAGAGAGCCATTGAACTCCCCCTTTACCCATTGCCTCAAGCATTTCTGGCCGAATTTCTTCCACACCGGCGGATTTGCCTGTTTTTAGCGATTCAGTCGCCAAAATGACTTCCACCACCGTTGGACTATTCTCCGCCCCCACTCAAGACTATGGGTCTGCCATAATCAGTGCCTTGTTCGGGATTGCGCGGCTCCGAAAAGTGCCAGCTCCATCTGCGTGAGGTGTCCACCTTATTGGAAAGCAAATGCAACACAAACGGCGAATGGTTTGCCAGGACACAGTCTTCGCAGATCTGCGGTTGTTTGCCAACTCCTGGCCGAACTCATTCCAAGACTGCTCTTTAGCTGCTCGCACAGCCAATTTGCAAGTTCTTCGCGCCTCAGTCTCTTGGGTCCCACATGAGAATCCAGTCTCTGCAGGTCTTCTTATTCTTCTCTCGCATGGCTTCTTGAACGTTTTAAGTCACTCAGTTCCTTTCCGCGGCGGGGCAGCCTAGTAAAGATTCCAGCATTAAAAGTAATTTGATGCCTCTTATGTAAAACTAGCGACACTCGCCGGCAGTGTGAAATGATTTAACACAGCGAAACTATTCTCTAGCGGACATCAGCGGGACCATCATAATTGTCCGTTGTGCAGGGGTGTCTGTTCTGGGGGAAATGAATTTATTAACCAAAATCTAGAAATCCACTCAACTCGATCCGCACATGTAAGTGATGGCAAAAATGTGATTTTTTAACCTTACACGGTGGTCTTTGTAAACATCTCTAATCTGCTGGAAACGAACCGAACACCAAAACACTTACTAAGCTCTTTGTGTCACGTCAAGTCAATCGGACAGGATCTTTTTGGGATGTGCGGATCTTTAGAAATCAACGTACGATTTTCATTCAACTAAAAGCAAGAGTTCTGCCAATTGCTGTGACATTATAACCCGCAGAGTTATGAGGACGTAACTGATGTCAGATCAGGAAACATACGTAACACCCCCAAGCTGAACTAAGCGCAAAGATGAAGGCAACAGAGACGGTCCACATACTTCACCCTGAAAGGCTGCCCAACATCTTGTCTATGCATAACTCACACAACACCTGTCGCAGATGTCAATGGACGGACGCGGCCTTGAGGCCAAGAGTCAACTTTTCAGGCGCCGAAATCTTGCGGGGGTAGAGGCATACATTAAAACTCCCAAGTAAATCCATTTTATGCGAAATTCCAACCGATTCAACATTCGATTCCTCTCGACAGCATACTCAATTCGCAGCCCATGTGGCGAGGTAACTCTGGCCGAGAGTAGAGAGAGAGAGAGAGAAAGAGAGAGAGAGAGAGGAATGCACGTTTCGGGTTGAATGATCCAACCTCAAATGACCAAATAAAGCCATGCTCACCACCCCCACAACCAGCAGGATGGCAGCATGACATTTTCTTGAAATCCATTCACATCGTGCAATGCATATCACTGTTTCCAGCCTCATCCGAGTCGAGGTCCATTACATTGTTTGCGAGAGGTACGTGAGCCACGAAATAACTGAACAGTATCCAAGGAGTGTACACGACGACTTACGGCACATTGTTGCACAAGTCGACGGAACGGAATATCACGTCTGACTGGATGATGATGGGATGGCGGGTAGCTGTTCTTAGACATCCTGTGCTGTGCTGTGCTATCCTTTATGAGTCTGCAATTTGCCAAGCTCAATTCAGCGTAAGCAATGAAACAGCCGACGAACAGGATTACCACGAATCAATCGGATACGTTGTAATGACGCTGAATCACTCCGTTGTCCCCCCCGCCCAATGGTCTTCCACCTCTGGCCAACCACATTCCACACACAGACACACGCGAATGAAAGAGGATTGTTGAAGCGGACTCCCTGGATGATGATGACGAGGACGACGTCGATGGACGACGACCATGATGATGAAAGTTGTGATGATTCGCTCACCCCCACATCATGCCGTAGTCGGGGAAGGTTCCTTTAAAATAACGGGGCACAAGTAAAGTTACCAATTACCGATTGCTTGAGTCTGGTCTACTGGCTTGTCGGTCCTCTCGGTAATAATGTTCAATGAAAGGTCCACCTCCACATCCATCCGGTTCGGCTCACCCAGACGGGGTAGGTATTAGGGAAGAAGTGTGTGCTTGTCTGTGTTGTTGGGGCAACTAACCATGAGGGCGCTTGAAATGATGTGAAACTAATGAGACATACCGAACTGGATGTGGCCTTCACTTTGGCGGAGCCATGCACTTCTGTCACGATGGCTGTACACACGGTTTCTGGGTCATTTGCAGAGGACGACACGACTACTTTGCGGAAGAGCAGACATGAAAATAATACTGAAATAATCGTTAATATCTGCAATAAGTCCTCGCCGGTCTCGTGGCATCTGGACTGCGGTATGCGACAGAGCGGCTGGCGGTGTGTCTATTCACGTAGCAACTGGGTTATTGGTCAATTATCAACCTTTACCATAAGCTGAATGGCGGCGCAGGCTATAGCATGTGTCCCGCTGCACCAAGTTGGTGTGTTTACAGAAATGATAATTGGGCCATTCAATGACCACGGGGATGGTTCTGCGATGGATCTCTGGAAATGGATGCCGAAACGAGTTGTGCATAGAAAATATTGCTCCTTTCATAGAGTTTCATTTCTTGCTTCCAAACTGGCATAAATTATTCACTTCAGCATCCTACTGAGGGGTTGATGGATATGAGCCACTCAAAGACCGGTTAGAAATCGTAGCATTTTGATTCAATATTGATTCAGTGTCTCAAACCGGTTCGCTCCTAAAAGCTTTTCAATTAAGGTCTCTGTTGCTTTTTGTGCAAACAGAGCTTTGAATACGGGTGCAGGCACGGGATGAGTTGCTCGTCCTTGAGAGTGGTGACTTCTTGTCTGAATAGAGCTAAACGAAATATTTTATTCGACGATACGACACTCGTCTGTAGCTGTAGAAAATTGCCGATCTATTGCTATCAAGGACAACGATTTACTCCAAAAGAAGCTTCCGTGCTTGTGGAATGCCCCTGGAGTGCCACTGTTAGCTCAGCCTCTGAATACAACAGTAACACCTTATCCGGTATACGCCGTTTGAGCAACCTCGCGGGTCTAGTCTGGGGTAGGGTGGGTTTGGTCAGACGTGGCGGAACCACGCCACACGTAGGTCCAGTTGGACACATTGTGATTCCCATGGGGGATTAAACCTTTCCGGTCTCACTCGTGCACTTCCAACGTGTAGTTGGAATTATTGCTGTTTTCCATCCAGCCATCCAGAGATCATGATAAAACTTGCAAAGAGATTTTAGTGGGATATCCGAAAAGTCGTGAAGTCTTGGAAGATCAATTCTTCCAGTGTTCTTTGGTGGCCAGAGACGAGGGCATCGACAAAGTTAGTGGGAGGAATCCTCAATTTCCTCTTCGTCCCCGAAAGCCCCTGCATATGGTATCATGGGTAAGCACCATTTTGTGGTCATGGTACCTCAGCTGATTATGGCCTGTTATCACTCCGACTGTTATAGGGATTGGGAAGGGGGCTGCTAGCGAAAACCAGCATACTTAGACCTTGTTGGTCCATTGTGATACCCACGGTCAGACTACTACCACTCCAGTGATGGTGCCGTCAATTTGATCCCAACGGTGGATCAAACCATGCGATTGCCTGGGATGGGACGGTTGCGGCCCCTTTCCTGGCAAGTTCATCTGCTACCTCGCTGCCAGCTATGTCCCTTTGACCTGGGATCCAGCACAGAGTGATCGAATGCTGAGTGCCAAGAACATTGAGCTCTTCGCGACAGCTTGCGACTAGATTGAACTTGGTTTCTATAAAATTGTCGAAATTGCCGCTTGATTGTCAGTGGGAATGGTAATATAAGCCTGTGGTATTTCCAACAAAGATATCATTTTGACCGCTTCTTTGATCGCAAGGCCCTGCGCTTGAGAAGCACTGCCGTAATCGGGTAATCTGATAGAGCAGTGCATGTTCAATAATTCAGAGAAAATGTCCGCGCCTGTTTCCTTTTCCATCTTCGTCCCATCCGCGTTGACATGGTTGGATGTTGAATTATTGATGGGTTCGTTTGAGCTCCCTTGTTGGGAAATGACCACTGTGCCCGTTCATATAGACCCTTTCGAATAGAGGGAGGGGAGGGAGTAGTCACTTTCAATATGTTCTATTTGTGCTCTACCTAGAATACGCGCATGTCCAATGGGGCTGGAGTAAAATTTCTTGGGTTGGATGATCCTTATGGCGCTCTTTGCAGCTGTCATCTGCATATAGAGTCTGGGTTAAAAGTGTCAAGAGTGAGCCAGAATACACAGTGAATAACTTCCTCTCATAATGTCTCTTTTTATTTTAAAACGAATCTGGAAAATAAAAATAACACATTTTCACTTCCCCTCGCAACAGACTATCCGCTTGGTTATCCTCTTGTTTTTTGCATATGAAAGCATTTTTCTTCTGTTTTATTTTTGATCATAAAAAGCAGACTAGGATTTACATTCCCCCGTCAAGATTCGCGGAAGACCATCCAGTGTCTGGTAGCCTGATTACTAGTAGGACCTAGAGGGGTAGCTTGTTGAAAAGAATTACATCTTTACTAGTAACACGGGATAAACAAATTTAAATTTTTAGGAACAAAACGTTGTCAATATGGTTGGAGTCTGTGGAGGAGGAAGTGGTTTGCTGGTAACTGCCTTGCTTCTGCTTTTCCTCCTGGGCTGCAATATGAATAGATTCGGTTCCTTCCTCATCTCTACAGCCTCTGCAAAAGTCATTATTGGGTATGTTCAGCAGACGCATTGCATGTGTACCTATGGTGCCATAGTGGCCGTTAAGGACACATTTTAGCTTGCCTAGCCCCTTAAGAAACAATGATGATCTCTTTTTGCTCAGCGTCGAGAAGAAAATCAAAGCCTAGACAAGACTTCAGACAACGCGCGATGCGGCGGATTGTTAAAGACTCGCACAATATTTTTCAACTCCTTCACGTTTCCGGTTCCTTGGATTCCAGTATTAGGGAAACCGAGTTCTCCAGGGATATTTCACTGACGCTCTGTTTGGATAACCTGACCAACAGGCCTTATGTGCAGCTTCACGGCCAGAAAAGGCCGATGGATTTTTCGGTTACGTTGTGGTGTTTCAACTCGACTGCAGCCTCCTGTATCGCAGCCACTTTCGCTTGAAAGACTCTGTAGTCGTCTCTTAGTGCCCGAGATTCCTTGAAGTTGCGCCTGAGCCTGTACTGACCTAGTCAGCACCCAGGACACTCATCGGCGTCATAGAGAATTTCTCGTGGCGCCTGAGTCTGTATTGACTTAGTCGGCACCCAGGACACTCATCGGCGTCATAACGATTTCTCGAAGTGGCGCCTGAACCTGTATTGACTTAGTCGGCACTCAGGGCACTCATCGGCGTCATAACGACAAGCATGACATTGTGTCTCCCACAAAGACTTCTGAAGTGCAGAGGGATCAGGAAGAGGAGGAAGCCACTTTCTTCACCTTCTCTGTTCGTGCGCTGACCTGGCTTCTCCTAGGCAGACTCATGTTGAGGCCTTTTTCTGCAGCACTCTCAGCGTAAGTAGAAACATTGCAAAGCTAAGGGAGAGTGTAAATCAAGATCAACTCTCCATCCATCAAAATTCGCATAACAGCAACAGCTTACCCACTTCCACCTCTATAATCTATCCTCCCCCACAAGTCATCGCAAGCAGTGCTATCAAATGACATCAAAGTCGTAAGGCATACACGAGAAAGTAGAACACAGGATTAAGGAACCAAAAAACAACCACACGTCGCATACCATCTTCAGTAGAACGTTTCTATAAAACACAGAAGATGAGCACGAGGAAAGCAACTTTTTCTAAAGACAGACAACAGAACATACATACGAAACAACAGCACGACGGACAGTGTCTCACTCACTACTCCTTCGCACAAATCACTTGGGAAGAGTTCACCAAACGCAACTGTCATGTGGACCACATAAACTTTTGACACTCACTAAGCCCACTTCCTGAGCAACTTTCTGCAATGTCTGGCCGTGTGTCCCCGGGTGGTCGACAACCCCTGCACTGGCTCTTAATCGAGCTCGTAATAGATTGTCAATTGGAAGAATTTCATACTAACCACCTCCCCTACAAACTCGGACGAGTGGACGAGTTAAAAACTCATTAAACCATACCTGAGCCCGGTCAGCAGACGGTGTGTGGGTGAAACCCAATCTGAAATAGTATCGAACACATGGGAATTTGTCAACCTGCCGCTACCGGTACAATACCTCCAACGCACGACGTGTTTGTACGCAGCAGCATTTACACAAGTCCTGGTCAACTATTGCAAAGTTCTCATAAATTCATCTGACAGCTTTATTTTTCCCATTTGGCTTCCGCAGGTCTCTGGACTGAGTCTCTGGGTCCGTGTATCCTTGATACGGTTTTGATATATTCCAGATATCATACGAAATACAATTTGTCAAAATGTCAGGTAGCATTGCATGAGACACTGTGTATGCTTATGGCATCAAGTGGTGCACACACACACAACAGGATACGAGGAAGAACTTCAAATCGAAATTGATATCCTCCTGGGAATTATCTCAAACGTGTTTGCTTCTCCTTAAGGTCTCTCAGGACATCCCCCAGCTTGTCTCATCCAAAGGCGACTCGAGCACACACCACCTTGATAAGAATAATTGTGCGACGTGTTGTTATTACAATTTAATGGAACTAGATCCTCACAAACTGTACCATGTCACCGGGCCCCTTTTCGTTTTCGATGAATTCATAATGGCACGTCAGTCCTCAAATGGTCGTTCTCTAAGGACCCGAGGAGGTTCCTCTTCCCCTGGAAAACGATAATTTTAGTCTTCCAACGTGGAAAAACGTGGACAACACGTCGTGAGCCAGCAATCTGATACTCAACCAGACAGAGTTTCTGCTCCAAGAAGCCAACGAAGACGTTGGAAACCCCACCAAGTCGAAGAGATACGAAAACAAAGTCCGCTTGCCGCTATTCTACATAATACAAAATCGATAAACTATTAAAGGATATCGACTTCGATAAAGTATGCCTCCATTCAGAGTGTGTCAATTTATACTTTATCCGGCTCGAAGGACCAGCAAATACTCGTTGGTATTATTTTCGATGGAAAATCGCAAACAATTCGGTATCACAGCCGAGACCGGATGGATATAAGAGGAGCATCTTCTTGCCTTTCAATGAAAACCGATAATAGTAACGACCGATGGAATAACCAAAGCGAGGGTCGTTCGCTTGCTCGTTCGCTCTCCTTTAAGGATCTCCTTATGTTGCTCGTGAGTATCTTTTATCATCGATGCGATGATTGTTTGACCCAGTTAAGACGGGGTGCTCTACTTCACAATTAATTTATACTTTCTGTTTGCTCCTGGTCGTTCGTGTTCTCCGCATTCAGTGGCGGATTGGGAAATTGAGGAACATTATGAAAAGGATATAAGAAACGTTGTAAATAAGAGAAACAACTCTAATAGAAATGTTGAAGCATAGTTTCTGCAAGGAATAAACTTTCAAAATAAAGACAGAGACACAAAAAATAGCACTTCAGCATCGCCCAAAGGGAAACGGCAGGACCTGGACGAGGAGGTGGAGATGATTATGAGATGGGGAAACCAAAACAACAACAGCAACACAATGGCGGAAATTAAATGTTACACTTGCATAATGAAATAACAAGAACAAAAAACAAAAGGCGAACAAAGTGCAACAAAATGCAATAGAAACAAGGACCGACGCACCCAAGAAGAAGAAGGACCGAGTCGTTGGATACAAAAATGGAAAAAAAAGGAGAAAAACTGTTCATTTTCCTGAACGGTGTTGCACAGGCTGAATGTAAATGGATAGCGAAAGGCGGTGTGAGGGACGAATGAGTACAGAAGAAAAGAAATTCATTTAGTTCTTCTGTTCAAGTTTAATTCTCTACTTCGCACAGCAGCCATCACCCCTTGTCTGTCCACACGCAGGAGTGCACTGGCGTGGGGTATCGTGGTATATCCTTTGAATTACATGCGAATTGCAGAAAAGTGTTGGAGATTTTTGTTCTGTCTGTTGTTATTACAATTGCGAGCAAGGATAATAGAATTTTATCCTTTACTTTGTTTAAGGTTGTTGTTTTTTTGTACTCTTCGTCTTATGATTCTGGTGAATTGTCTTGTTTTATTTGTTCGGATTTTTTTTTTCCATAAAGCTCCCCTGTTTGTTCGGGAATGGTGAGTGCACTTGCTTCTTTTGATTAAAATAGGTTCTGCCTGTAGTGGGGAGTGTCATCCATCTGCTTAGGAGAGCGCTGCACATTTATATTCGATTTCCTTGTCATTGCCTTTTCGTTCCTGATGAAGAGGGAATGATTACATTTGAATGTAATTGCAGCCATTATCTACGCAATGATTTTTGGATGGAAGTCTAAGGAGTGTCCGGCGTCAATCAGATAGATATGTGGCCACTGAGTGGATATCTTGCGTGTTGCGTTTCCACTGAACGGTTGTGACTCTGCTGAATGACTTGGAAAGTGTTTATTTGCTCGCTTAACGTCGATTTTAAAAGCAGCTGAGACTGAGAATGTGTTTGCAAAGCAGTTCTATGCACGTGAAGCCGAATCAGCCTTTCCATACTTTTCAGCTGCCTGATTGGTCTGAAGCTCTTGGCGAGTGAGTTGTTCCCCTTACCGATATATGGTATGAAGGATCAAGGCTTTGCGATACAGCCACTTCTACCTTACCTAACCTAACATGTCTGTGGCATACCATTAAAGCAAGCGGAAAAGTTCAAACATTTCGGGGACTTTTTAACGAATGATGGATGCTGAACCTGGCCGTAGGATTGAACAAACCAGGTCAGTTTTGAAACAGCTTGGAAGATCTGTAATCTCAAAGGCCAGGCTTGGTGTCAAAGCCAAGTTGGCGGTTGTCAACTCAGTTTTTATTCCAACCGGAAGAATAAGATTGGTGCGTGGTTTGGTGACGTGGCACGTCTACCCCCCCATCACGGGATGCAATTCCAGGTTGGCGACCACTTGGCAGACCAAGTCCAAGGACTCTAAGCCTAGACAAAACTCCTGATGAGTTGATGGTGGATGATGGAGTGACCGTGAGATCTCTCGTGTGTGCATTGCGCCCGCGACCCCTTCAGTGAGTCATGCGGATCAATGTGATGCTGTCATCGGCATTTGTCTGATCTCAATACAATAATGTAATGTTCGCAAAGCAAAAACGTATACAGGATGGATTTGGATTGTAATTCAATCTCTTTTTACAATCCGTTTACCAATTTAAAAAATTCCAAAATCAACCAAAACACAAAAACCAAAAATTCTGTTTACAACTCGCCGTCAAAGTGACAGCTCCTATTCCTTGACAAATATTCTGAACCAACTTCTACAGGGTGTAAGGTACAGGGTGTAAGTCATCACGATAAGCTTTCAAAAGCGATCGGCAGTTACTGCAGTTTACGCCTGTATATTCCCTGTATATTTGAAAGTACAGGTAGACCTCGCTTAACACGCAGAACGCTGCCTCGGTCTACCGCGTTTCACTTCTTACAACCCATTTTCGCCTTACACGGAAAAAAACCTCGTACTAACGCGGTTTCAAAATTGTTTGTTTCTCTGCGAACTGTATCGAGTTTTTTTCAAACAACCAGACGGCAAAAGTGTGGTCTTGTGCTATTCTCTGATAACGGTTAAACAACCCCGGCAGTCGAAAACCTGTGATAAATATCTGTGACACATGGAGGGACATCGATCTCGGGATCAACATCTGGTGTCAAGTTTGTGTCGTGTCAAGGTTTCATGTTAGATTTAAGAACAGTTCTAAGTCTGTTCGTAAAGTAACCTCGACGGAGGAATAAAGAAATATATTTTAAGAATAAGAAAACTACTTTAGTTCATATTTACCTATGGGATTGCATCACTGTCTTTTAGGTACCTAGCCCTTCTTCTGCTACTACAACAAAGATGGGTTATGTCCTGTTCTAGGATTGTTTTCGTATGTTGCTGATAAGTTACATCGTATCATGTGGGCAACGGCGATCCTTCGTTTATCGCGGACTCTGACATATCTTTTCTTTCAGTTTTTGTCTTCGTTCTGTTACGTGTGCTGTCTACGTCGGGTCGTGTCTGTATATTTTAAAAGTACAAAATAACTTAAGTGTTTTGCCATTGTTTCTAAATCCAACTTTGCGTTCCCACTGGAACTTCAGCCTTTCAAATGACAGCTAGTGTCAGATTGGATTACAGATATATTCTTCTGAATGGAAACTAGCAGTGGTTGAACCATTTAAGAAAGCTATATTAATTGAACTACGGATTTAAGTACTATTTCATACATATTAAATATAATGTAATTATCACTTGATTTATTTAATTGTTTTGTTGACAGCTGTTTTTTTTTTTCAGGCTGCAAAGTCCTTAAATGACGTGCTGAATCTGTAAATAGGATGGTTGGACTCGTCGAACTTACAAATGCAGCGTTGTTGTTGTCATTCACACGTGCTTCCCCGCTGAACACATGAAATAATCCACAACTTGAGGTCTAACGACACGCTTTAAAGTGCAAAATATAATCACAAGCAATCTACAACTATTTACAGTGAAACAATGGAAGTCAGTAAATCTGATAACAAATAAATGATAAAACAATAAATAAATTTTAAAATCATACCGTATCATAATCACCGCTATCGTCGCCCAAAAAGTCATCTTCGTCTAGCAGAGACAATTGATATTCACTTGGAAACTCAGTCTAGTCAAAAATAAAGCATAAAACAAAATTAAATTGAAAGAAACCATAAAATTATACAAAAAATAAAACCTTTCTGGTACACAAATAAAGACAAAACAAAACCATACAAATAGTAAATAAATTCAAATCGGTGCGTAAAGGTCTGTTTGCGTGCAGTCTTGTTACAGCCAACTCGCATAGATTGCGTAGGATGGGGAAAGATTCGTTGGTTAGTTGTCGGCCAACTGAAGCTGGGGCAGATTGGGTTCACATCAAAATTGCGTTAGTGGGTGTTTGAAGTTTTAGTAAATACGGTTAGTCACTATTTAAAGGGGGAGGATATTACATTTCACACATATTCCATTCCGTGTTTGCTGTTGCAGAAAAAAAAGTTGCGGTTGGGTTTATTTAAAAGCCTAGAATTTTGTTAGTTGCCTGGGTAAAAGCCAATTCATTGTGTGTGCTACAATTTTGAATAAGAATGAGTAAACACCATACCGTTGCTATGGGAATTTCACCCTCACCACTACTCTCGGAGAGCGATTCATCTGGCAGCTTAACCTAAGTAAAAGAACAGCATGAACTTAATTTAAATGAAATTACATGTAAAAATAAAAAATTCAAAAGAAAACAACGGGTAATGAAATTGAAAGAGGCGGCGGGCAAGTATTATTTCACCCAGTTAAGGCACCGTTGGGTGTGGGGTGTGGAGTTCCTGTAAAGTCTCGCATATATGTGTGCAGAAGAAATTAAATCTAACGGCAGAGGGTGATGGGCAATATCCTCTTAACGATGCTGCCATTTAATGATACAATATCCCGTGGAGACGTCGAGGAGCGGAGTGTGAGTGATCCTTTGGGTTCTGGTTACCTGTTGATGAATGACGCATGAGCAGTCCCCCGAGTAATGATTGTAATTTGAATTTTTTACTGCAATTAACCTGTCACCACTTAAATATGAATGCTTTGTGAACAACTTACATGTGTTTCTGGTAATCGTATGTCAATTCAATTAACAAGTACCTGCAGATGATCAATTTGACGAATTGCCTAAGGGATAAAACCCATTTATGGATACGACTGTGCACCATACACTGAAACACTTAAATTCTCCGTATGTTCTAAGGCTTAAGGTATTGTGCGTTGGTGATCAGAATTATTTTGAATTAAACCATTGTCTGGTGTTGACTATGAGGTTATATCGCTGCGGATAACGTGTTATTCAAGTGTTTGCGGAGGACACGAATGGGATGCGTTGCCAGAAGAAAATCTAAGCAATGTCAAACAGAAAGGGGCACATCGAATCTAGCAATCGATGGAAATTTACAGCTCGTTGTGATAATATGCGGATCGGTTGTCTGCTATTCCTACAATTAGATGGTGCCTGATGCGAATTGACTTAGCGGGCTTATGCTAAAGGTATGGGGTGCGCTCAAATTGTCCTAAAAGTATGCCTCCGTAACTCCATTACAAGGGAACATGCCTCAGCGGATCTCAGGGTTAAAATGGGGAACGGCATTGACTATCACCCATCGACTTCTCTACGTTCACCAGGCCCCGTTCAAATGAGCCCTTCGAAAAATCGCACATGTGCAGACAATTTTCACTCGCATTAGGCACATTCTGCCTGCACGGAGGCAACAACTATGAACACTGATGGCTGGTTTTCATTGAAATATATAGGCTCAAGCCTTAGCCCCAACCTTTCAACTTCAACCAGCCAACTTGGAGTGTGCACCAAAGATTTGTGTTGGCTGGAGCGCTATTTGATTGAGGGCTGTGCACACCTAGGAATGCAGCGCTACTTAAGCAAGATGGAAATACAGTGTAACTTCTCTTTACGGACACCCCTTTATAAGGGACACCTCCATTTATGGACAATTATTGATGTCCCCGGCATGGAGATATTCGTGTGTCTCAACCTCTTCAGAACGGACACCCCTACATAGCGGACAACCATAAAGTTCTCGCTGCTGCCCGTTTTAGAGAAGTTTTTCATTGTACTTAATATTTTTATCAGTTTCCATATCTGGACATAAGTGCTTATAAGATCCCTCTTTACTTAGACAAGGCAGTTTCATATAAAGCTCTGGAAAATATTTTCAGGATAAGCAATCAACCGTACGGAGGGGCCAGGCAAAAGCTGTTGACTTTCCAAGCCATGCGGAGAATATGTGATGTGCTCGAAGAAATATGTCTCGGTGTGGACAAGTTGAAATGGGCGCGCAAGCAATAACTAAAGAAGGTAAAAAACAACCAGAGAAGAAAAGCACTTTCGAACAGAGCATTGTCATCATGAATAGGTCATACAGTCCACAAGACATACAGTCCACAAGTCCACCAGACTGGATGGCGCAATATGTTAAGTATCTACCCTTGGTTAGTGAAGTCCCCGGTTCGAATCTCAGTGAAATCAAAGATTATACGCTAGTTTTCAAATCTGACCCAATCAACATTTGCCATTGGGATCTAATTAACTCTGGAGTGGCCAACATGGTCTAAATGTACTCACCAGCAGCCCCCTTTCCTACCTAGCTAGCCTACAGTAAACATATAAATACAGTGATTACACGCAATTTGTGATTTTTGGGTGGTTCTACAGTCCGAGGAGGGCCAGGGCCTAGCTTCTCAGCAACCACTCGTGTTGTGTGTGCTATTATTCTCCCACGAGTGGAAGGGACCTACAGTCTTATGCCGACTCGGAACGGCTAACTTGAGAAGCATTTTCCAGGCAGTTACACTCTTGGAGTATGAGTATGAGTGACTCGAAAGAGGTGGGGCTATGAACAGGTTTTGCTCGTACCGGGAATCGAACCTGGGCTGCGTAGCAGCCTGGGTCGACGCATCAAACCACAACGCCACGGCCACTAATTAAATGACATATTCAACAAAGTTAGGGACATGAGAATTTATTAAAATCTCAACCAATGTCTGTGGGATGACTTTGAAAAAATGTCCCCGCTTTCACTCTCAAATAGCACAATGATTCGAGTCGTTATCGACTCGTACCGGACTGGGAGCAGTTGTCATAAACCACGGTTCTAGCATTCATTAACCTCTTTACATTTCACGTCTAGACAACAACTTCGTCCTCTATGCTGTACATTAGAATTGCATCTGCTCCTTTCCCCCACTGAAAACAATCTCGCTCATTCATTTTTTCATTAATCACCACGAATAAAAACCGCCCGTCCTTCGTTTATTGGAAATTGCTTGCCAACGAAAATCTTCAGGCTCCATCATTTTATCTTATCCTTGACCGGGAACAGGGTTTGAGTTCGCTGTGCATTATTGCGCAAACCTGCTCCTCATTCTGCTTGCAGACATGAGTCTCAAATCACTAATCAAACAGGTCATCAAGCCAAGGTAGAGTCCATTGTGCATCCTACGATCGTCCGACCAAACAATGGCGATGTCAAAAGATAAAGAAAAAGAAATGGTGACTCCCGGGAACGTGTACTTTGGAGGTATTTATTTTCTCCCCGCTCCACTGCCAGGTCCTGTGGATTTTTTAATTTTAATTTGTTCCATCTCGGCTGTTGCTGCTGCTCCCTCTGAAAAATGTAAATTGCTTACGCGAACTCGCGACGAACAAACAAATCAGAAGCAGTTTGCAGCCTTCCGCTCCGGCTGCTCGCGGCCCCTAGTACGAATCGCGTTTGTCAGGATGCAGGAGAGGAATAAAACCAGAGAAGAGGACCAGAGCGATTCCTTTGATCAGCCGGCAGATGCAAAAGCAATTCTGACATGAGAAAATTTAATTAAATATGAGTAAGGACTCACTAGAACGCTTGGTTAGGTTCTTTTTAGAACCAGTCGTACGGCATCTTCCGATGGAAAGACGGAGAGAGAGTGAAACTAATGTAAAGATGTTCAGAATGTTTCGTGTGGCTTGCGCGAAACGAGTTCTCCTTTAGGAGGTTCTTTTGTGAGCGCTAAGAATGACGGGAACATGGCGTGCTGAGAATGAAACAATTGCTTGCATACGCACTATAAATTGTTGTTCATCAGTTGCTCCACTACTGAGAGTGTATGAATGGACGAAAAGGCTACTGTAAGTGTAAGTGAGCCTTGGGATAGAGCTTTAGGATAGCGCTCGAAGCGAGGATTTTCTCAAGCACTCACCTAGTCCACTGGCCATCGTCAACAGTACTAAGACCGACACCGTAAATGAGTTGGCTCGAAGCACTCAATGAAAATCGCTTGTCCATTTCAATGCAAATCCTCTTTCGTATCCAAAAACAATCTCTGAACCGAGGAGCTCATGTCAAGCGTTTCCGAGAACAAACTATTCCCAAAGGGACCGGGCAAAGAAAAAGCTTGCGAAGTAATTATTCCTACGACTAGAGTTAATATGTGTGGATCTTCAGTCCGTCCGATTCCATCGTGAGCGAGCAGCGAAATCTCAGTCAGCGCACACGCACTCACACGTGTCATCGTCACTCGGCGAGTCCATCCGTACAGAAATCCAACTTAATATCAGATAATTGGTTCAACAAATGGACGATATCTCGAGGAGACTGTGTAGCATGCGGGCGTGCGTGCGTGCGTGGAGACCAATGACAACGGGGAGTCCCCGAGTCGGATGGACGATACCCCAGGGGTGGAGGCACTCAGCCTCACATTTACTGAGACATGCTGTGGCGTTGTGTATTGAATTTCGTATTACTCCCGGACTATATCACAAAGGATTACACAACGAAAGTCCTCTGCCTCAAGGAGAGGCTGCCTTAATTACAGTAACCGTCCGTCGTCGTTCGAGGGCGGGTTCTGGTTAAAAGTTAAATTCAACCAAAAAGATAATCCCATCTTTAAGGGATCCCGGCACGCTGGTGGTGTCGTCATCGTCATCACCCTCAACAGCTACATTTTAGCACCCCCGCCTGAACACGACCGCAGAAAACTCTTCGTCTTCCTTCCATACGACAGAAGAATCCAAACAGGGAATGCTGTTGTGTTCGTGTGGGTTTGTGTACCCACTTAAGCTTGAGTGCAAAAATCCAATTTAATTCAAATCTCTGTTTAATTGCCAAAGGATAATGGATACAGGAAGCGACCTCACCCTTCGTCCAAAAAATGGGTTAGGCCTATCCCCAGCACACATGGAAAACAAAAAGGACTCCCCACCCGCCTCATCATTATTCACACATTAACGCTTCAATCATACACACACTCGCTTGTGGAATGTTAAATACACAGGTTCACAAAGGATTCTTGGGAATCATATTTCATAGGAGAATGACAACAACACGTCCCCGGCCAAGCCGCCGCGCCACGCCGATGGCAATGACGTCGACGACTAGGATGTCGGTGCGTGGCAGGCATGGTCGCGGCGGTGGCGGTGCGGTTTTGAGAAATAATGATGTGGTCGCCTCCTACTTTCGTTCGCGCGAAGGCTTTGACGGAGAAAACAGGTGCTAGGATATTTGAGGCAGCACGTTATCCACCGCCCGCCGCCACGAAAAATGGGGTTCATATAACAGTGGCCACTGTGGCTGAGCGAAGTGGTCTTTTGTGTGCGCCGCGCTGCTTAGGTTTTCTACATTGTCAATTTTGTTTTGGCATCATTATAAGAGTCCTTCGACCGGGGGAGGGGTGGAATAGACTGGAGCAGACAGAGCGTGTGTGTGGCCTTAATGTATTTTTAATCGATGGGTGGTGGGGCAATTATGTTTCAGAAGACACGCGCTCATTCACTTGTTCACAGGCGTGTGGTGTTGGCAAATCATGATGATTATAGCTTTGAAGTAATTACAAAGCGGACTTGTCTTGCGGCTACAAAGGGTATGGCGCTTGTGGGTGGAACTGCCAAATTAGCCGTTTATTGGCTTTGCCAACTATCGATTGAATTTTTATGGAATCCATGCGGGCCATTCATGAGGTCATTGGGATTTAAAATTTGTGTGGAAAATGCGTTTAAAATAAGTTCTTCGTGTCTCCAGGTCTAAACGATTCAAGCGAGCCATAGTAGTGGCTTGTAGGACCGCCGCTACACGATGCAACACTGTCGCGGTGAAAAGGGAAACATGCACGTCCAGTAGGAGTAGTACGTTTGCCCTCTCGTCCCATCGCATGTCTCTTGTCGATGAGATATTATTGCATCATGTAAAGTGTCTTAGGAATGTCGTCTGTGAAAGATTGAGGCACACAGATGGTGTCATGTACTCAAATGGAGCGACCACTTTTCGGAGCTGCTCAATTCCGAAAAGAGCACTGAGGACGGCCGATCCTAAGTCTTGAGTGAAGCGGAGAATAGTCTAACGATGGAGTCACTTTCGCGATTGCTTCGCGAACTTGGCAATTCTGTCCAGAAATACTTGAGACAATGTGTAAAGACAGACTCTCGTCTTTCTCTCGTGTAATTAGAGTGGCCTAGGAAAGCGGTGCCGTTTGCCTAGTAGACAAGAAAGGAGACTCCTTTGACTGCACCAACAATCAGTCCCCTCAACATCGCGTACAGGATCCTCTCTGCCGTTTTGGGTGAACGCCTGAAACCATTCGTCAATGATCTGATAGGTCCTTATCAGTGAGGATTCAGGCCAGGAAGATGTCCATCATCGGCCTAATCTTCACACTACGGCAGATCCTGGCAAAGCCTTAAGAGATGCAGATTGCCACCCATCAACTACTCATCGATTGCAAGGTCGCATATGACAGCGTGCATAGAGACAAGCTACACAGCGTCGAGTCTAGTTTTGAAATTCTTGCCAAACTTGTCAGGTTGTGCAGAACTCTCCCTGCTCCATCGACGTCAGAAACGAGCTCACCGAGACCTTCAATGTCCGAAAAGGATCTAGCCGAGGAGCTTGAGGAGATTGTGCGAAACTCAAACAATAAGTCCGTTCAACTGCTTGCTTGTATTAGTATTTGCTCGACGGCCCTCTCTTGGTGTTCATTCAGTGTCTATACACAAACTGTAAGAGCTGTGTTCGGGTCAACGGTGCTTAATCAACACCAGTCTCCGTGGTCGTTGGACTTCGCTAAGGGTGCGTCTTCTCACCTCTCCTTTTCATTGTATATATGGACTGGATATTATTGCAGCTCAGGCGAGATGATAATTGTTTGCCATTGCCCGAGTTGAGCGTAAGTCATCTTCCTTGTGCAGATGGCTAAGTGATCCTCTGAGGTGGACTCCATAGCCTCCATGTTGAAAGAATCACGACAGAACATGAGGAACTCAGTATTGAGCAGCTGATTCTACGGATGGAAGGGGTGTGCTTCGACGGTTTGATTACGTACCACGGCCTTCGTGGTACGTAACCAATCATCACGACTTCCGAGACGATTTGAGCAGACACAGATTGCAGCGCTTTCAGGACGAGGTGGTTGAACCGAATCTAAAAACTCACCTGTTTTCACTTGGTCATAACTATCGCTGACCTAGAGACTATGGCAGAGGATGGAGTAGCTTGGAGATCCCTCCTGTTACCCGAGACCCCTTTTAGTGGATCGTGCGGGTCACTGAATATGAACATGAGGATGATGCGGCTTTAGTTAGTGTCTGTGTCAATACAAAAATTTCTTCGTCAAGAAGCAATCATCACTGTGTTGGAATTCAAGCTCAATTGGAAATTAGTTCAAACATGGCCAAAAACCATACTCTCTAAATTTAAAACCAAATCCTCGAAAAATGTGTCTGTCGAAAATGGGGAAGTTTTTCTAGAAAAGTGTCTCCGAGCCTCTGTCAATAACTCTAGAAAAATTAAAGGAGCCATGAATTGTGCCTGTTCCTACCCAGCTCAGGTGTCGACGGGCGTACCGCAGTAGACCCAGACATATCCAAATGCTGACGGACTGCTGAATTTAACATTTATTTCTTGCTTCTCAAATGTCGCACAAAGAAAATTACTGCTAAATGTCCCGTCAGACCATAACAAAAACATCTCAAAGTCAATTCAAATTGGCAGCTTGACATAATCGTCAGCCTCTTGCGTTCCTTCCACTAGTCCTTTGATTGTCTTGCAGAACGCGGTCAAGAGAAGTACATAGCAAATTGACCACTCCAAGTGGACAAGACTCTCCAGTGGACTAGAATTGTCAAGCATATCAATCTATTAAATTCAATCATTCAATCAACCATCGGGCCCAGCTTTGACCATTCATAACTACCTTTCCGACTTCAATGGCATAGCTAAGAGGCTTCTCCCCCTCCAAGGACATCTCTCTGCGATCCGCTTTGTTCAACTGAGCTCGGGAAAGTATGCATATCATATTTTCGCTGTAAGGACTTACTTGAGCAAAAATTCCAGCATGAATAGGTTTTTTTTTCTCTCCAACCGCGCCCACACCACCAAACACAACAGATATTGTTGTGCAGCACTGACAGGAGCTACTGCTGTTGAAATTCTTCGCCTTCTCAAAAGCATAATGACAACAAAAATATTTGCTTGTATATAAGCAGATTGTGAAGGGTTCTACGGGAAATGCACTCCAGGCAATTTCTGTACTTATGTGTGAGAGACCTATTTAATGACTGACGTCGAAGACGACGACGACAGTGAGTGCATGAGTGGGTGGGGTGCACGTGGGTGTAGTCCGTTAACGTTCGTTGTTCACGCTTCGTCCTTTTCGTTGGCCTTTTGTGAAGTTCAGCTTCAGTGCAGTCAGTTGCCTTTCATCCTTTTCAAAATATGTGCACGTACTTATGTGAAAAAATGAAAATAAAAAATTCAAGTGCAGAGCAAGAGAGGATGAGAGAAGGTGCAATTGCCGTGGACGGTGTACACAATGCTTTGTGTTTTTTTGCATTGAATAATGGGTCTCTAGGCCTTGTATTTGAAGTGCGCCAACCAGCAACCAACAATCAACAACCGGCAACTGACTACCTAGCGACAAGCAGCGACCAAGGACCGACCGCTGAGGCCGCGCGCCGCCGCCACACGTGTTCTAGCATGAAGAATTTAATTGTGGGTAATTAAATTGCGGCAGAACGATGGAACGATGAAGTCCTTGTGATGTAAATGGCCAGCGGTGTAGACCATTGAGGATATGTGTAATAATTTGAAATTGCTGCTGTGACATTTGAGTGGGAAGTGGGCATGAAAGAAAATCAGGAAATGGTTAGAGAAATTAAATTGTTTATGACAAGATGATGGTGCTCAGATGGATGCAAGGACTTGAGGAGGAGTGGTAGATTATGATCATCCAGAGTAATTTTCTTACTTGCATTTAAAGCTGCCGTCTGTGTGTTCATGTGAAATGGCAGCAGTCTTACAGTTTTCTTTATTCCAGCTGTGGTTGGCTAACTCAACTGGGTTTTGACCAGAAATGAGGATCGGAATTTTGGCGACTTGATGATTAGTTTTACGGCTTGAAGAAATATATTATCGCTTGGCGAAGAAAATCTGACGGTGAGAGTGAATTTCGTTGCTGGTGAAGAAAGGCAAGCTTATAACCCGATCGAAATATATGGCAAAAGGACACGACCTTTACACACATACATAAAACAGCATCCGATTCCAAGCAATACATGTGATATCTTGATCATTTACAGTGTGACACGTACATCCGTTCCACACTGTCCAAACTGATCCAAACTGATACTTGCTAATCCCCGTACATCACGTGATAACCTACGGACGTGAAATGGTGGAACCTAATACATACGAGGCCTAAGGACTTCCATTTCATATTATTATCAAAAACAATTTAGCTAAAATTAACATTCAAATCTAATGTGAATTACTACAAATAACTACAGGTGCTATTGTTGATTAGCAGCTACTAAAACATGAGGTGAAACTAATGAACTAAAATAAATTAAATAACGTATGCGCCCCACTAGTACCCAACAATTTTGAGCTCTCCGGTTGTTATAATCCAAATTAACACACATTTTGATTTTAACTAAAATTTGTAACATTCCTGCTAGGCCACAGGCCTAACGAGGCGCAACAAACGCTTGCGCTGGAATGGAGTGCTTTGCGTGAATGTTGAATGTCCGTTTAGTCAGAAATTTATGTATTCAAATGACATATTAGCTTATTGATCATAATTGGCGGTTAGATTTAATTTTCCAATCCGCAGAGCGTCCTACCATATAGGTCCAGTGGCAAATATTGACCTGCAAACCTGTATTTACCTAGGCCCAGCAATCACAGCTACTGTTGGATTGTTGATTTTGTATGTTTTTTTGGTATACCTCATGTATTCAAATGATATATTCATGCATAGGCATCGGTTGAGGAGAGATTACTTTGACAGAAAAATAGACTCATCAACTAAACGCCACACACTGGTGGATGTAAATTTAAAATGTAGTCGATTTAGTCTAACAGTGTAGCGTGCCGTTATCAATTAACATAATTAGTGTTTACACAAATATTTGAATAATTAAATAACATTATTTACCCCCGGGTAATATGGGGGGCTGCTAAACGAAGGGAGAGAGAGAGAGATTATGAAGTGATGCCTGTTGTTGTACTTACCAGCAAGGTTGTGTTACATACGAGTGGGATTACTTCGGAATTACCATAAATATTCATGTTTTGCACCACGAACTGTTTGTGTGAGTAAATAGAATAAAAATTGAATTTAAATTAAATTTCGTTTGTTTGAGGATAGCTAACAAATTCTGTGGTACGCCGTCGAAGCACTTTGTCTGCCATGAATGATTATTGTTCGATTGCAACTATTTTTGTTCAAGTATTACGATTTCAATTAAAGCATTATGAGAGAGATTTTTGTACACAGTGCGCTGAGTAGTATTTCTGTCGCGTCGAGTAATTGAGTTCGGAGATATACATTTAGTGACTGAAGGCTACGTACACTAGAAGGTCTAGTGATTCAACGAGTTTTTCGAGGTTCTCAACGAACTCTAGTAAGACAAAGTAAAATTAAAAATAAAGTAAATATGTACGTTTCGCTTTATCATTCAAAAACAAAAATTAATGTCTTACAAAACGTTATAATCTGGAGAACTGGGTTATCACAGTTTCCTTCGTTTCATGTTTTGTAGATCTCGACGATAGTAGAACAAAATATTAAGTACCCAAATTCTCGTTTTTGCTTAGTTTAGGAGATATCGAGGTTTAATCTGGAAATTAAACTTTAGTTCCAGGCGCCTGCCAGACAGTTGTTGACATGCCCTCAGAGGAACGGGTTAAACTCAGCGGAAAAAAGGTTTAAAATCCTGTTAGTGAGTGAAGCGAACCAACCGCCTAGTCCTTTATATTGATCAGCATGCCCTCCGCCCCAGATTTTCAAAGTGAACTTAATTCCCTACACCGGAATTTACATAGGAACAAATTAATATTTAAACCTCGATATCTAATAAACTAAGCGATTAATCAATTTCGTTTTCTTTACATTCTGTGCTTATTTCATTTCGATAAAAAGAAATTCTGTCGAAAGTTTTCCACGGAAATCCGTAATCGTGCCTAGAGAACAACTTAATTCTTTCCGGAAATGTAAGCAAAACCAGGATGACACCCTTCTTCTACCCGCCGTGGTCCTTGACATTTTGATGTCCGCTCGAAATCGCCACCGAGGAGGCTGCGGCGTCAAATAACCGTCACGAAGTTAATATAATAATATGGGTGGCCCAACCACTCGGGCCTAGCTTCGCAGCAACCACTTGTGTTGTGCGTGCTATTGTTCTCTCACGAGTGGAAGGGAGTACAGTTTTATGCCCGAACGGCCAATTTGAGAAGCATCTCCGCCTCAAGCTGAATACGGGAGGAATTGCACAGTCTCATCATGGGAACACAGAGGGTTTGCGGTCTCTGCATGGGGATCTCTGAATCGTTATTGTGCGGAGTCTATTCAAAGCATTCAACGGGTCAACATCGGTAAAGGTCTGAATAAATAAATACTAATACAAGAAGCATTAGTTTTTAACCATCGGGATACTAAACAAAATATGGAAAACAAAGAGACGAAGAAACACGATTTGTGAAACGACAAAATCAATAGAAAACACCAAAGCCTAGTCAGATTGGCCTAGACTTTAGTGTCGGCCATAACATAACACGGACGGATGCAACGTAGGTCAGTCCTCGTAAACTCTTCGAGAACAAAACGATATGTCCGTAGCCGCTAAGATTATTGATTGTCAACGTCGTCGGTGGAAGCACACGTAAAGACGTTGAAGCTTTACGTTTGTCGTATGCTTAAGGGAATAAATATATTGTCAACTATGTTCCGTCGTTTAAAACTGGCCAAATCTGAGCTGTTACATAGAAAATGCTCCTTCAATCTCCACCATTTCTCTGCAATTTCTGCTTGTTCTGGACGATGGATGGACGGGTTTATAATCCTAATCTAATTTGCCAACTACCCTAAGAGTCTTGAGGACTTCGGACGAAGTTTTCTTCGTAGGCGTTCTCCTTCAGCATCAACTTCAGTTTCGGAAACAATCAAAAGACGCGCACTGCGCTGGTCACGCCGTTTTATTCCACGGCCCAGTGTGGCGACGCATTAATATGAACCAACAACAATATGAATACTTTCTCATACTCTGCCCAGAACAGTCTATTTACGGACATCCCTTATAAAGGGCGCCACAACATAAGTGACAATCATTCTGGTCCCGTTGCTGTCCGCTAAAGAGAAGTTTCACGGTGGTATTGAAAAATGTACAGTCTAGGACAGAGTTGAGCATTGTCTGGGTTCGACCTTTCTCCAAACGCACTTGATGTGGCTTCAACTCATTTGTTGACTTCCATGTAGCACTCCATGCAAATTAAAAAAACACACTGAGTTCGCTCGGTTGAAGTTTGAGTAACGGAACACGTCCGCTCTCGTTCAACTTTATTTTCGAACTGATTTAGTTTTACTAAATCACATAATTTCTATTATCACTTCTACTAATGAAATAATGCCGATGCATGAGTATTATCTCATCTACTGTGTCAATACAAAAAGTGCTTAAACTCTATGGGATGAAAAGACATTAAAACGCGATTGATGAGGTTAGGACCTTTTCTGGACCGTTTCTTTTAGTTGAATGTTAAGAAGGAAATAAAAGGTACAATGGTACTTTAACTTGCATGGAAGCACGGCGCACAGTGGGCTACTTTGTATGGGAGCGCGGAAAAAAGTCTGTTAAATCTGAACTATTTAACGGATCTGAATGAAATTGGCAAACACATTGAAATCAGTATTATACGTATTTTGTCAAAATTTGGTTAGTGGCCAGAAAAAAAAAATATATTTATATTTTTTTAATAAAATATGACTGCATTTTCTCGAATCAAAAGTGAGCTACAATTTATAATCCTTGTTTCGACATTCTTGGACTTCCACAATGATTTCTTCTCTATGGATCAAAGACTTATGTACGGTTGCGGGCATGTTCTACCATTTATATTTCTCAACAAAAACTTTTGCAGTTTCCCAGGCATACTCTGCATATTTTTTTAAATCTACTTTTGTTATTACTTCAGGAATAGCAACAAACCGCCGAATTAAGTCTTCACTGACTCCAGTGATTTCTGAAGTCATTGTTGGATTGGCGAGGAACCTTCTGGATGTGTTGCCGTCATTACTGGTCCCTGTTTTACAAGATCAACAATAATGCCCAGTTTTTCACGAAATTCATGCTGGATGTTTTTTTTGTTAGCATCTCTAATTTGGCGGGTCTCCCTGTTAGTTCTCCATGCTTTAAATTGCAAATTGTAGGCAACATGGAGCATACACTTTTATACACGCGTGGAGAAGAGACATTTCATAGCTGTTTACCGTTTTGTTTCTTATTTGGGTCAAGTTATTTATTCCCGAAGTTGTAGTTCCACATATAAAACATGAAGACGCTGCGGGAGTTTCTGTCGTGGTTGATTATGAAGCGACGATTGCCCTCTTGGAGTCTCTTGGAGCTTTTTGACTACAGTCCAACAAACGATAAAACACAACCCCTGCAGATTTGTGCTAAATTAAGATTCTACTATTAGAAATTGAATATTTTAGAGCCCCGTTCATGGATCCATTTAATTTTTTTTTTATGTAAGCTTTATATTCTTTCTAAAAATAAACTCCTAATGGCATTCCAACATTCCAATCATTATTAGCCAAGATATTGTGACTTTTGTAACATGACCAAAGCCAAAGCCGTGCTTTTTAAATCCGATAAAGCGAAACAAATTTGAACATAATTTGGAAGGTTGATATAAGAATACTTGCGTAGGAGTATTCAAGGAGTATCCATAAAAGTTCGATATATTTGTGTGAAAAAAATTAGTCTTGATTACGCTTCAAATGTATGCCATATACTGAAATGACGTACAATGACAGTAGCTTTCCAACGCATGTTCCACTGGAATAATACAAGTTACGCCATCTCTTAGCAAGCCGCACGAATTAAGTCATAGACCCAATATATATTAAAAAAGCTTTGAAGTCACAAGCCCGGCTTATCCACTAGTACTTAGTCATAAAACTAAGAAGGCTACAGAGGACTTTCTCCAAAGACCTTTTTTCCTGTGCGGAGTTTTTTCGCCAAGAAAGATAACATCTGCCTGTGGGATTTTTTTTTTGCACAGATTTCATTGCGTTGCCATGGCTCACTCGCATGCCTCGCTTCTCCTCCTTGAATGTATTTGGAGAGGAATGTTTTCGATGGACCAAGAAAATGCCAATTGAGAATCTAATCAATAAGTTTTCGTGAACGCACATCAGTCAGATCAAATAACTTTTCTGACTTACTCAATATTTTCGTCAGTCCTTGAAGTTATCTGTTTCAGTGACTGTTCGCCATCTTCAAGTTGTTCGCTGTTATAAAGGCTACATCTTAAAGCGGTAAGTGTCACCTCTTACACAATGGGAAGTTGTCAGAAGAGTTTGAGGTCCAAAGTCGAGTTCGTCACGGGTCTGTATGGACCACTATTGTTTCTGGTGGTTATCAGCAATGGACTCCATTACAGCTTTGACGTACACATGGACTATGCCATCTTACCGTAAACAGCTTGCCTAGCAAATGCACATGGGAACGTACCAAGAACCTGTAGACATCACAATACGAAGTGGAAAGTGACAGTGCATTGGAAACACCCTACGGCGCTTAGTAAAAAATATCATGCAGTGGAAGTGGAATCCGCAGAATAGCGGGACGCCCTAAGTAAACGAACAGCAGACCAGTTGAAGATGAATAGAGTTCTTTATGGAATAGGTGGAGATGTCTGAAATGAGTTGCAGAACTCCGAACGGCGTGGCGCATAGGCCTTGTTGACTCTCTATTCCTCCCGGGGGGTTAAAGGACATGTACATGTGTAAGAAAAATGGTCGCGACCATTGCGAAATTTAACAAGCCACCCGAATGCTGGTGCACGAGACCAAGCTTTTAAGCGAGTCCAGTGTTTTTGAGCAGTTGTACCCAACTTGAAACAAAACAGAGTGGTTACTGCAGAAGCTGGGCCCATGTTCGCTTCGAACTCCCTTATTACATATTATACGCAGAATTCCCACAACCGAAAATGGTATCCCCGAAAATGATATCCCCATCATGTTATACCTACCGCCGCAAACATGTCTGATTATCAACAAACGATATTGGGTTCAGAACTAGTACAATTCGAGTACCCTTCTAACTGATTCTAAAGGCCGATCAATCCGATTCGAAGGATTCACAGGAGTCACCCGGTCATCTGAAAAGTTCCAAAGGTCCATTGTCTGTGAAGCCTAAAATGTTTAATCCGTACCGACAGTGCTTATTTGACATCAAATTGGAAACAGACTCCATTCGGTAATTAGAATTGGGCACAATTTCACATTCAATTCCATTCACAAACATGATGTTTAACTGAAGCCAACACAACATGTGTGCCTCACAACGAGGCGAATACCTCACAACGAATAATCCAAAATCTATTGCATTCCCAGAAATACTCTTCCAATTCTGCAAACCTCACACATACCCAACGTGAAATAACTAAGATCTGTAAATCCCAGCATGGAAACTCCGAAGCTCAGCAGAAAATGCATGTTTTGTCAACTGAGCCCTTAACTCCTTCCAAATATGCCGAGACCGCAACGCAAAAATCTTCAAATACCGTCAACATCCGACACCCGAATCCCCAGGCGACAAATCCCACAAAAAAGAGAATTTCTAACTTAAACACCTCATAATCCTGACATACTGCAACAAACCATCCTGGTACCTGCAGTCGTTATTAGCATTCAAAATGTATCTCTTTCAGAAGGGTTGCCCGCCCATCGCTCTTAGTTCGGAAACCCGCATCAGAAACTGGGAGGGAAGCCGGGGAAAAGGCTTCTCGTAGATAAATTGAATGTGACTTCAACTCTTGGCCGTGGCAACAGTGGGCTCTGCAAGTGAGGCTGTTACTTGATTAAAGTGAGAAAGTTTTACTTTGAACAAGTTTTAGTCCATATGCTGCCTGGACAGCACTTGCAGCAAACTAGACGCTTGAATACTTGATAAGAAGGTGGCTAGGCGGGCCAAGAGATGAGCGATTAAACACCGTCTTGATCACTTGAACTTCCCACTCAGCTACAATTCATTCCACATCCAACCGAAGGCATCATCCTCTCATTAAGCCCTCGTCTAGTTACAACTCAACCAGCCTCATTCAGTCTCTAAAGTAATCCCTCAGACAGACTGTATCACCTAGTGTGTTGTTATTTGGTTTCTTAGGTGAAGCACACATTCGATTGTGAGCAAAAAAAAAAAAAACATCCCCAGCCAGGACTGTCTGTGGAAATGGGTGACAGGCCAATGAAATGTATGTCAACAGGATATGCAAATAGTAAAGCAACGCAAGTTAAGCTTGGAAATTCTCCAACTCTGTGTGTGCCTCTCTTCCACTCTTCCACTCTCCTGTCTTGCTTGTGTTGACGCTATGCTGGATTCGTTGCCTTTTGCCAATTCCAGAGCTGTCACCGTCAACGACATAGTCTCCTGCCTTGTGCCGGATCGTAGGAGGATGCAACTACAAACGTTTTTCTGCTACGTTCACTGCAGGATTTCTCACTTTTTTTTGCCTTCTGCACCCCGCCTTCCACTGCAAATGCCCACTCCATCGTGTAGCAAATGTTTTTGTTTGTTCCCTGCTCAATGACGCGGGCTGGGCTGACAAGGGTTCGGTGGAGGGAAGCAGCAGAGGCTACGACAGACAGATATGGCTTGACAAATGTAGACGAGGACGAAGACCAAGCAGAGGGAACCTTTTAACTTCTAATTCCGTATTTGGTGGAGGAATGCCAAGCACGTCAAGCCGCACCACCCCCAGTGTCCCTGTCCCGGCTTTGTGCAGGTGTGAAGAGCTCTGACTTTATCCGTTCGGATTCATCTCGCCTGATTACGTTCGATGTCAGAGCATTTAAAGTTGTTTTACTCCCCCTTTTTCATCTGCTCTAGTCGTTGTCGTTCTGTGTGTAGCTAGGTGCTCCTTTGACGCGGTGTCGCAATGCCAAATGATGCGTGAGAATGCGATCCTTGCGGTTTGATTGTGGCACTTTTAATTCGAGTCAGTCACTAACCGACCCGCATCGGCGTATTTATGGATCTCTTGCACACAGCACCCGCCTCCCCCAGGACGACGCTCAATCAGCTGCGATAAATTTTAATTCCGTTCCCGCTGATAGTCGGAATCACACACAAGCACACCTTCCCTTCCGTCGCCAACAGCGCAGCATTTTTCCACTTGATTCAATTTGATTCGAGATTTCCAGAGCAAACCCACTGAAGTCGGGCGATGGCGGAGGTGTGCTTGCTTTGTGCAATTTAGTGCTTGCCTTCCGTGCTTTATTGTATCACAGTTTTTTGAGGCAACTCCCCCTCGCCTGGGTTGTGCTCGCTGCACGACGACAGTGGTCGGGACGAAACTCGTTTAGGAAATTTGTCAAAGCCACGGCATTTGTATGTGCGGCTGGGTGTGTGTGTGTGTGTGTGTTTACGTTCGGGGAGGTGAAACAACTATTTGTCTTGTTGCACGTTGAGTACACACAATGGCTGAGTTTGTGTTTGCATATTGCATCCAAAATTGCCTTAGGACTCATTCCGAGGTATTTCATTAAAAATTTAAATACGTACACGTGCATGAGGATATTGCACATACTCCAGCTCCAAGCGAACATGGCGAACGGGAGGTGGTGACTGCAGGCTAGAGCTACCTTTTAAATGAGACCTGCTATTATGCAGGCAACACGAGCACGAGTGTCGTTCCTGTGACGTGCTAGATTGGCTGTGTTGAGATACATTTTTTTTTGTGTTTTTTTTTTTGTTTTTGTGGAACCCTCACTCTCTCCTCAAACCAACTCAACTCCGTTCCTCATCGTCCTACTTGCAGTACTTGCAACAAAGTATAAGTTATGTGCACTTAGGGATGTAGGTTCGGATGTCTGTGCACACGGCACCGCGATGGTCGTTTCTTTGGCTGCGCTTGTGCGTCCTCGGAGTTGAACATGGCATAGAGTTGGTGTGCTTGGATGTTTCTCGAAAGCACTCTTGCTGTTGCGAGCTATAATTTTCATTCCGCCTTTTATTTCTTTCAATATGCTTTCCCTGGTGTTTAGCTCCATACGAATTCATCTTGATGAATAGACTATTAGTTGCTCGCGGGATGATAAGTGTTGCTGCTTTGCAAGAATGCACAAGTAGCTTGTGATGTAAGAGATTGAACGTTTCAGATTTTGGTCTAATCGCTTGCAACTTATGCAAGACCATTCCAACTGAATAAAAACAAAAGCCAAGGCATACACGGCATCTATTGCAAAATTGTACGTGTCTTGAGGGTCAGGATCTATTATGGGCCGGGTTTGGCATTGTGATGCTGCATCGTTAGAGCGGGATCAGTCTCCGCACTCAACTACTCAGCTATTGCAAAGACTGGTTAGTTTCAGCTTTGAGTTTATTGTGACTAATTCCTGTGCCTTATTGGCTGCCTGCCTGCCTGCGAAGATGCTAGCATCACGAAAGGATAGTAAGTTCAACTTGAGCCATGACGGAGCCTCGTGAAAAATTCGGATCAAATAAACATTAGGGTTGAAACACATTTCGTGTTTGGCTAAGTACTAAAACTTGTTCCACACCGTTTTGATGTCCTTAAGCCTAGCGAGCAATAGGACGTGATGCACAAAGTGTGCTATGAGATGGAAGCAACCAGCAAAAACTTCCAAAAATAATCGAAAATCATGTAAACTTGGAGTTATACAAGACCCTATAAACCGAGGACTTTAATGTGTTGAAATTTAAAAAATGTCTCACATTTAACTTGAACATCAAAACACTCGCATCATGAGGTGATAGAGCGTCCGATCGAATTATCCGCAGCCAAGCGCGTATTCCTAAAGTCCTGGCAACGGTTAAGGGCTTAGAAAAAATCCACTATGTCACTCTAAGCACATATAATCCATTTACAAGCCCCACCATGTCGAATGCAATTACTTGTCAGCGATTTTTTTTTTTCGGCTTTAAGCAGTCTAAATCTGCTGCAGCCAGCCGCTGAATGCTTAATTTGATTCCCTTCAAGCCAAACTTTCGTATAGACTATTTTTAGGCAGAGACACGGAAACGAGAAATATTCAATTTTCAACCCGACTTCAATTATTAATTGAATGGAAAGCCAAACCTCAGTCATAAAAAACTGAAGCCTCACTGAATTGCACTTCAAACACCAGTAAAATGAAAAATTAACGTCCTTTATTTTATAAAAGCCACACTCTGTGAATTACCAGAAACAGAAGCAGTCAGCAGAAGAGCCTGGGCAGGGGGCTGGCTACCACGTAATATCATGCTCTGCAACAACACCTGCTATGTTTAACCAGACATTCTTGTCCGGATGCCGAGTCCCCCTTCACCCATCAACAGGGAAACCAAAACCGGGTGGGGTTTATCAAAAATTCAACAATTTCCGTCCGAAATGATGTCAGGAATAAAAACACCAAGCCAACGATGACGCTCAATACCAATTAGCAGCCCTGGTTCACTGGTGGGGGAGGCCAACGACAACCCAACTTCATCACATCTGTGCCCACTACCAGCAACACCACCATCATCAACATAGCCGCGCAAACTGGGTCACAGGAGCATGTGCTCTAGGTGCTAACGGTTAAATGGTGGCAAGTGGGTGGATGTACAAAAAATAAACACAGAAGACCTCCGTAGAGGACGAAGTGGAACGCACTATTAGCACTTAATACCGATTCCAACCAACACAACACTGAGGCAACACGGACTCCGTGACATTAGGGTGAATGATACATGTTGTCGTAGCTACGGCCTGCAGCTGTGGGTGCATCATGCCCACTCGCTTTTTTCGCCTTTTGTCTTCGCTTGTTCCATCTCACAGCAGATAGGGCATACCGTTCACTCAAGTTTCCGGGGACATTAGCATTCGTCGCTTTGTCGTGGTTTTGCTGCTGGTTTGAGGGAGTCCCTCTTGTCCTGTCCTCCAGTCCGGTCTGGTTAGTGGTCGCCCTTTAGAAAAGTTTTTCATTAAAATTAAATTGTTTGCTTCCTGATAGTCGGTAGTAATTAGTTATCTCCACTCTTTCCGAGGAGGAGCCACACTAAGCGGCCCACTGGCCCCGCCGGTCTATCTAACACACATGTAGCGAAGTGCCAGGATGACAGAAATTGAAAATCTTAACGAAACTTTTGCGAAACCACTGCGCACCCACACAACTACTGACCGACTCCAGTATTTTCTACAAAAATGTCGTTCCAGCCATCCCCTGGCAGACGTTTCACAAAAATAACTGTTGACCTAAAATCGTTGAAACACAGGATAAAAGGACGAACACCCGACCGTGGGAAAGAGTTAAAAGAAGCTGGCACAAAGGATCGTGTGCATCTGTGAGAGGAGGAAACCTCAAGAAGTGATATGTGCTGCTGGACACATAAAGAGCCGGGATATCGCATGTATGTGCCTGCTTGCTACTCCACTTTTCAGTTGACATCGCACTCTTTTATTAAATTCCTAATTTCCAGTGACATTTTCGGTTTTGCAACATACTGCCGCTCGGAGGACTACCAAACAATTTGTTATGGCATGCATTGCATGCGGGGCACAGGGTGGACCACTTATTAAATGTGTAACCTGGTTCCGAAAGGATATCAAATTGTATGATTTTTGTTGAGAGGGATGTTTGATTGAGGGCAGATGCTGCAGATGCTGCAACAGATGTGAGATAAAGGTGCGTGGAGAATAGTTTGTCTGTTTTATGTTGGGCGCCATTTAATGAAATGCAAAATTTGTATGACCTGGACAATAAGTCGAGCAGATGTGTGTTGTGAATCAAACCCATAATCTGGTGAAAGTTTGATTATTGTCTTGTTTCAAATGCGAGCACATCTATCATGGCGCCTAAATCAAGCATTCCACACAAAATGCTCCGTCAGATCAAGCTCATGGCAGTGAGTGGGAAACCTTCATCCGACCGCATTTTCGGAAAATGACCGGCCAGGCTGAATATTTTTGACAAAGCTCCCTCCTTCACCTAGATGAAGTCGATCGGAGTCGGTGAACTGGGTCCTTAACTAATTGCCCTGATTCTTTCAAGGAGAGACATTTCCATTGACTGATGTACATCACGCCCAAGGCATTTCGGTAGATTGGTTGTGCATACAAAAGATATGACACGAATTCATCACAAGTCGTCGCGTCCTCTTGTATGCTGGTATGCTAAGAATTGCGCGTTATTTAATCGATTTGTTTATTAGAACACACTTCCACAAAAGCTTGTTTAAATGTCATAGTTAACGACTTAAAGTTTTTCGCCACGGCTTGCTAAACCGGAAGCGCGAAGAACAAACTGCAGGTCATAGTTTAACGATTCGAAAAATCTACGTGCAGCCAGTGCTACGGGCAAATGAATGAAATACCAGATTCCCAGACGTCACAATTCTCATATCGCACAGTATGGTGAATGCCTACAGACAGCACTTGACTCTCCTCTTCGTATTTTCCTGAGCACACAACCTAAAACCGCATACGATTTACACAGAGATAAGATTATGAGCTGAATTGTTTCGTTGGATTCTAGTTTTCAATTTGTAATGATAGACGTTTGTTCTGCAATAGATTCGTCTATCCTGATCAATCCCATCCAAAACTTCACAGCAATTTCAATACAAGCTTGTCAAATTGAATACAAATCGAAATTGCCCTGGGCCCGATTGGCTGTTGCGTCACCCATTGCACTGAAAATTTCCTCAACGGACACCGCTCTATAAGTGATACCTCTCTTTACGCACAATTTGTCGTGGTCAGGGGAAGAAGAAGATAGAGGCAAAGGGCTATTCTTGTATTTCAACCCCTTTACAACTTAATGTACATATACCGGACACATACATGAAGCCTTATAGAACTGTTGTACCATTAATAACGGACACTCAATGTTAAAACGACATGGAATAGACGCATAAATGGAAACGCATGTGGAAATGTATGCGTCTACATTTATACCAATAAATGCACATGGAGGAAAATCCAGCGGATGTAGAGACGAGCACTCCGTTTATACATAATTATTGTGTTTCCACACTGGAACTGATCTCGCCCTATTTGAGTGTTACGATGTTAAGTTTGTTCATCAAACTGAGAGTGCATTCTAAAGGTATCACATCAAAACAAAAAGTAGAAGTGAATTTGATTTTTTTGTCAATTTCCATAAATAGGAAAGGTCACGCCTGCATAACGGGCATATCGATAAGAAGTTTGACCTGCGTTTAAATCTGAGCATTAAGCCACGACTTTAATCTATTTCGGTTCAGTAACAGAATTCTACGATAGGCCAACGCAATACATGCCCCTAATCAATCGCAATCACAACTTAGGGTCATGGATAGCAAACCCATTGAGATACCAACAGTCAGACTACTACCACTCATTGGCCTGGAGAGACAGTGCCGTTAATTTCATCGCAACGACAAATGGGACAGTCGTCTTACCGAATAGGATAATCCATAGTTTAGCTATACTAAGCGCAACAGATAGATATCTACGTCTTACTTCAACACTTCATCTCGTAAGAAAGACAGACATGCAGAATGATAGACAGATCAACGCACAGTATGTTATTTTGCCAATCTAGGGGAACTTTATTCCTGTTGCGGTTGGTATAGCTAAACTAAGGATTACCCCATTCGGTGATGGAAATAAAGTAATTCTATAAAGTTTTTAAAACCTATAGCCATAAGTGGTGACCGATAGGCCACGCAATCCATCCTCCATACACACGTCTCTAACTAAAAGACCACTGGACCGAATTTTTTCAAAGCATCACCAATGTGTTCAGAAAACATACGTTTCTTTCCCTCCGCCTACTTACATTCCAAGGTATTTCGATAAAACAACTCACTAAACGTCCATCATCACATTCATCATTTGGAAATAAAACGTAAATAACAGATTAGCAATTATTAAAATTATTAATCTGTTAACTTAATTTGTCTTTTTTTACATTTAAATTAATCGTCTTCAACGGAGAAGCTACTATGATAGAAATTCCACGGGATGCTTTAACAGAGCAATACTTTCTTGAGGTAGGGGGTTCCTTATTCTATGAAGCGCGACGACTCGAAAGATATAGATCCAAAGAAATTATATAATATAATATTGGGTGTATAACTTAATTCGTGGGTTTTGCTAAGAGATGGCGAAACTTGTATATTATTTCATTGGAACATGCGTTGGAAAGCCACTGTCATTGTACGTCTTTTCAGAATATGTCATTCATTTGAAGCGTAAACAACAATAATTTTTTTCTACTCAAATATGTCAAACTTTGTGCCTGAAAAAGTCTTTTTGCTGGAAGTTCTTCTGCATTACTTTAAAATGAAGAAAACTGCTGCCGAAAGTCATCGTATTTTGGTGGAAGTTTATGGTGAACATGCGCTAGCTGAGCGAACGTGCCAAAAGTGGTTTGCACGATTTGAAAGTAGTGATTTTGGCTTGGCCAACCAGCCAAATCAACGGCAAAGCCGAATATCCTTGGCGCGAAGGTAATGCTCTGTATTTGGTGGGATCAGAAGGGTATGCTTTATTTTGAACTGTGAAAACCGGGTGAAATCATCAATGGACAACGCTACCAAACACAATTAATCCGTTTGAAGAGAGCAGTAGCCGAAAAACATCCGGCATATGCGACCAGGCAATAATTTTCCATCACGACAACGCTCGGCCCCACGTTGCTATTGGAAAACAGTGGATGGGAAGTTTTACCCCACCCGCCTTATAGCCCAGACCTTGCCCCTCCTGACGACCATTTGTTCCGGTCGATGCAGAACGCCCTCACTGACATACGGTTCACATCAGAGCAGAATATTAAAAATTGGCTTGATTCATTCTTGGCTGCCAAGCCGGCGCATTTCTTTTGGGATGGGATCCACAAATTGCCAGAAAGATGGGAAAAAGTCATAGCTTCAGATGGGCAATACTTTGAATAATACTATTGTACATGTTTTCCCTGAGTAAACGTTAAAATTTTAAAAAAATACATCCCTACACATTCGAATTTATATTTCTAAGCATTTAGTGCGTCCCTTTGGACTGAAAAGTTATTCGTTTTATTTTAACCCTCAGCAAAAGAGCTTCCTCCGGAGAGATCATTTTATTTAGCTTTTCTTGACTTAATCGAATTTTTTTCAGATTGCTTGCCTACATAAATAAACTGTATGCAAGCTCCTTTACAAGATTTTGCACATCGCTCTTGCCAGTCAAACTTAAAGAGGAACTTCGTTGGTCCTTTTCCTGCATATGAGTTATTTCATTTTTCGTTTTGACACTCTGGGTGATCAAGTCGTCCACAATTCGTCATGCTGGATGTTGGGACTAGATCATAGAACTATCGGCAATCCGAAACCTTAGCATTTCTCGCTTACTTCGTTCATGGTATGCATAGTGCATAGTCTGTATCACTCTAGGAATCACCCAAATGCCAAAACTTTCCATTATGTGCACAGAAATTTTGCCTGTTTCTGTCCTCAACCATAGCAGGGGATCTGTTTTGGTCGTCTATAGATAGTCTATAGATCGTCATTTATTTGAGCGATGTAAACTCAGAAAAAAATGTGTATTGGGTGCGCAGCTGTGCGCAAAATGTTTGAACAGGCTCTGGAAGTATATAGTCCGGAGGAGATATTAAATAATACCTTAAGAAGAATACTTGCGGATACATTTTGAAAACTGTGCACAATGTTAGAATTTAAAAAAGGATAAATCTAAGGCCTTCAAGGAAAGCGATAATGACTAAGCCTTGCTGAGGTCGTACAAGGCTCAAACGTACATAAGGGATAAGTGGAAAGATGTCACACAACGATAAATACCGTTTCCATGATTTTTTTTGCAGAACGTTAATACCTCGGATTATACCTGGCGTTTGATACCAAACTTGTGTCATTCGGATTGAATTTAGTTTGGCTAGCTTGGCAAAGTAACCCACTGTGCGACGGAGATATGCGTATCCTATTGTAAGATTCTGTTTTGATGCAAGTGCTGTAGGGCGGCACTAGTATTCAAAAAAAAGGGGGGCAATATTTAACTTCCAGTCTTCCCATTTTAAGATTCACTCCAAAGTAACCGACCATAGTGGGGTATCCATAACTAAGCTATAATACACAATACATGATGAAAAAGATACAATAGAGAAGAATTTTGATATCTTCCCGTGTCGTGTATAGTGGCCAATCCTTCGATCGTGTAAGGAGTACATGAATACATTTCGTTTTGCAACACCTGCCACAGCATCCGTTGAGCGGTGCTTTGATTCATCACAAAATCACTTCTCAGTAGGAGAAACCAAAATGTGTTCAGTATTTACACTGGTTTTTGCAAACTCACTCTCCAGGTGCTGATTTGAATGTGCAGTCGTCTGGCTGAGTAGCAGTCCACAGGGTGGATGATTGCGATTGCAGAAGCTGATGGAGTTCCAATGGAAGTGACATTGATTAAAATTGATTAATATTTACATTAATTTAGTTTACCAGTTTATTTGCATAGAATTTTCATTGGGACGCTCCTCCACTGTGATGCAGTTAACGGCCATGACATGGGTGGCTGCTCGGGCAAGAGAGTCAAAATGGGGTGATTGTACGCACCCTTGAATGGTGCATGCAATTTGCAAATGTCAACTGGGAATTAGATGGCACTGATAATTCCAGTTGCTTGAATGTTTTGATTGTTTACTCTGTTTGCCGTTCTGTTTACTTTGCTGGGGAACTGTTTACGGTATTGTGGACGTCCTACACTTATTTCCTCGAGCTTCCCAAATGCCGACTGGTTTGTGCTGGTGAAAATGTAAAATATGTGTTTGTGCTTGCCTCGGAGTAGTGGATTAAATTTAATGGTTTCGACTAAGAGGTGACTTAATTGAAATTGAGCGCGAGAGGATAGTTAACGAAGTGCGCCGTGCTGTGGAATTCAAATGCGGACTCGTGGAAGAGGCTTATTCAACTGATTACTTTGTTATTTCGAAAAAAAATAAAGAGTTGTTCCAGCGGGCGGTTATATCGTGAGGGAGAAAATTATATGAAGCGTTGGACGGAAGTTTGCGAAACTAGCACGTACTGTGTTTAAGGGGGCTTAGCGGCGATTGCACGAAGAGTGGGCTGACCCAGATTGACTGCTTTAATTGCTTGACTCGAGTTGATAGCTTTAAGGTTTGTAATGATGTTATTCGATTTTGCATCGCAATTGTCGGAAATTAACAAAACTAAACGAAACTGGGTGAAACTGAACGAAACTTAACGAAACCTTAATTCAAGTGGTGGTTACAGTTTCTAAGAAGAACATCGTGAACTACACAAACCGGAAACGATATTGGAAATCGACATTATTCTCAGAAAGGAATAAATCAAAAAACTATGCCAATGCCTTGGTAATGCAGGAGAGGTAAGTAGGAAGATTCAATGTAAGTACTCCAGCACTATAAAAAAGATGCATTGAACCCTTGGCTAAATACGCTTTCCGGGATAGTAAGCTTTATGGCTTTGCAGTCATGCAATAGAGTCCCTCATCCACTTTAATCCCTGAGCAGTGATTTAAATTCGCTCTTAACGCTTCACGCCCGAAAAGATTAATTAATTTTTACTCCCCATCATTAAGGTGTTATAATGAAATCCCCCACAATCAGAATCACGGACCACAGCACAAGAACCCACATCAAAACGAGGTCCACGAAGAGAAAAGCAAAATCAAAAGAGGTTATGTTAACTGCTCCCGATTCTAATAATGCACATGCCATGAGCACAAGTCCACGTCAATGCATATGCGCCGCATACGAGTGCACCAACAGAGAGAATGTTGATTACTCATAAAAACCGCAAGCAAAAGCTGTAAGCTGAAAATGACCCATAAGCACCTCCAAGCTACATCCTCGAAAAAACATCAGAGTACCTAGTACCGTGTGTGTGCAGTCCCCCACTCGGCTGTACTCAATTCTACGCCGGCTGGAGCGAGTCGCCCGAAGGGGGCAACCCTCATGGAGGTAATTTCATTTTCCAGTCAACCACCACCACAATCGCCGCAATCCCGTGTGAATCCCTGGAGCAAGAAGAAAAGGCTTATAATGAAGTATTTTCGTTTCGTTGGCTACTTAAAGCAATAGCTCCGCCTGCTGTATAGGGCCATTGTCCGTGTCCGAGAACCAGCCCCTTCGGGCATATGTGAGAGTGCCGAGCCCCTTGGATGAACAGTGTGTTGGCGGCTACTGCCAGCAAACAGAAATATCAAGTTAACCTGAGATAAAAATCACACAACACAAAGTCACAGGGCAGCACAAGGAGAGCAAATCCCAGTTCCCCCGAACGCCACACAACAAAAGCCGCAATAAGCAGTTGCAATTTAAGTCCTGCCTAATTACACATAAATTCCATATTGAACACAGAATTTCGTCCTCTCGCTGCTTTGCAGAGTGGACGAGAGTCTGCAGGTCTGTGGCCAGACTGGAGCAGCAACAGCAGGAGCCACAGAATATTACAACCGATATTACTTGGGTCAAAGGAGATACACACTTCCTCACATCCGAACCGGGACCAGGACGGGGACCCAAGGTGGCTTTGGTTCGTAGACTGGGCATGGCCACAGCCACGATGCCAAAGGTTCAAATGGCACGGCTAAGCCGTTTTCTTTTTGCCTTACTCCTGCAGATTCCGGATTAAAATGCTACACCAGCAAAATTCCGAGGGTGTAGGTGAAGCATTAAACACAAGGAAGCACAGAAAATAACACAAAAACACAAGACATATACACACAAGGGGGGGAGTAGAAAAAACGAGGAGAAAAATAAGCACAAACTGGGAACTCACATCGCAAGCATGAGAGCTGCACAAACTCAGCAGAAACCGAAGTTAGCCCAGATGAATCCGGCCAAAGCCACTTCACATGAGCAACTCTGATCCAGACTCGGGACGGGGGACGGGAGCAATGTCTGTTCCACAACACGAACCACCACCGGCACCAGTATCAACCACCATCGGTGCTATATCACTGATTAGTAATTTATACTTTAGGCAACAAAAACTCGACCCGCTAACGCCCACTCGTCCCAGACAAACCTGGTTAAATGACCCGAGATCTTGCTCGCATTACCACGACATAATCAGCAGGAGAGTCGGCTCCTCGTCGCTCTGGTCCCCGCCACTGCTGTCTCCTGCGTTCACGGGAGCGTGCAGAAATGCGAACGCTTTAGGGGCAAAACTTTTCCAAATTAGAATTTGAGGAATGTATCATGGAGAGGCAGTCGCCGCACCGGTTGACTGTGGTGGTGGCTGTGGCGGGCGAGGTTTGGAACGAGCTAAGACCACTTGCACGCTCGCGTCGCTCGGATTGGGGACAAATAAACTCGTAGCAAGACGTTAGGCAAATGAATTTATTTCGTGTTTATGACAATGAACCACCATCATCGTCCTCCGATGGTAGGCACCAGCCAGTGGGTATCAGTCCTTGGGGGGTGGCCTTGCGCGCAGTAAAAGTCTTTATTGACACTCAACTAAAAGGGTAGCAGCACAACGTCGAATATTGCCTTTCATCAGCACCACCACATCTCGCAAGTCGCTATCTGCTGTTATGCCGACAACGACAACGACGATGACGATGACGATGACATCGTCATTATGTAGCATTCCGTCATCCCATCACACAAGGGTTATCATTTGCGACGCACTGAGATTCGCCAAATAGATACATTCCTGCGGGCGAGATGCTAGCGGTGGAGGGGGGAGTGAAACGAAATTTTTATGACAAATGTTTGTTCACAGAGTTAGCAGCTAATACGAACGAGAGAAATAAACTAAGGAATTCCCCAGACGCTTTATGTGCGGCTCGTGAAAATAGATGAAGTGCACGGGATACTTTGTACTTGTCTCGCTCGAAATACTATACTTCCTAGAGCGGCGCTACCACGACCGAGCGCACGTGCACGGGGCAGAGTCCGAATCCGATTCTGGGGGATTCATTAGGAAAGTTGTGCGCGTACAAGTTGACTTATTCGCCATGAATAGCGAATTAATTAGACGAAGCGGATGGCTGGAAGTTTTTTGGTGGAACATGAAATGAAAGATTTTTTTCCGGGCGAAAATGTTGCCACCATTACTTGTGCGGGGTGGGTGGAGGGTTTACATTGGCGGTTCGTCGAGGGGTGTTTAATGGCAAGTTAGGGCCGAAATATTTGCAATTAGCCTGGGTAATGGGAGTGGCTGATTGCCATTTACCGGGGAGGAGTCGTGTTTTGTACGATGTACAAAAAAACGTGATTTCGTCAGATGGAGGTAGTTGAAAATGGCCCACAATTGGACCGAACCACTGAGCTGTTGGTGATATTAGGTGGCTTTTGAAAATTGAATTATTTTCGTAGAGGGTGACTCAAGGTCGATTTTTGATTAACTGGTGGATTTTTTACGGATTAGGTAGACGTGCCTGATGACGTGTCAATCGTATTCCAGCGACGGAGCAAAGATGTCCGACCGAGAGAGGAACGTGATTAAGATGCGGACTAATCGAAAATTGTATTGAAGGATGAGAGACAGTTCTCTAGGAAGCTGTAGATAGAACCACCATACACAGCCATGGAGCTGGAACTGTTGCTTCATGAGTGGTACTTACGGAATGAGCGGGGGCGCCCCATAACGTCTTTTGTGGGAGTTGTGTGAGGGAGAAAATGGAGACAACCCTGCATTAGCTCTGCACCAGGTACCAGTCGAGCGTCGAAACTAACTTATGAGGCGTAGAGCTTCTGAGACTGAATCATCAACACCGAGTCCTGCGTCTTCAATTAATTGGTTTTCCAACCGTAGTTTTGGTCTTCCTCTCCTTCTCGAACCAGGTAGGCACGGAGCATCTGGAGCAGTGGTATTCATACGCTCGATGTGACACAGCCAGTGCTGTCGACTTATTTTTCCTTTCTGTACTACATCCCCATCTTTATATCGCTCGTAGGTCGCTTCACTCAGGGGGACCACTTTAGCGCCGGAGGCTTGAATCCAGTTGATTCCAAGAACCGATGTAGCCCAGTTAGCCAAGGGCAGTTCTACACCGTATCACCACTAGGATGCTATACGTGGAGTTCCCCAAGGTAGACAAACTCCATTACAATTTTGAGTGGGAAGGAGCGTCGACTCTTAAGCCGGGGTTACTGGGCACATTTGCCGATACGAGCATTTGCAATAATTCACGGCTCCACCCCTTCCAGTCACTGACGATACTAAAGGAATATATATGTCTAGAAAAGTCGGCGTAAGCAACAATGGCTGGCACAATACGAGTGTTTGCTGTAGCAACTAGGGCAAGACCCACTAACAAACAAGCATAGAGCAGGAGCCGTTCATGAGGGATGTTTTTATCGTCAGACTACATTTGTTACACCTGCTCGGGCTATTTTACCCCCACATCCAATATTTCCCTAGACGACGCGACATCCACACGTTCTCACAGACCTACTCCAAGCATACCTTAGGATCAAGGAACCACTATCCTGAATTGGACTAGCGAATTGTCGATTTGTAGGAGCGTACAAAGAGATCCCACAAATCTCGTGGCGGACTTCTGGGAGAGCATGTCAGTTATGCCACAGGACACACATCGACTACACTAGGTCGTTCATGGCGTTTCTCCAACGAAAGGTTTTATTTGAAATTAGCAGAGTCTTGGACAAATTCAATGCAGCAGCAAGTACATCATTATTCCTACACTGAAGTGATGCAGGCCACCAAATGATTGACAAGTTCGATGTAAAGAGCAAGATAAGCGACTCAAAATTTGATCGAATTCACCCAGTAGCTTCCAAACCTAAATATGAGACACGCCGCCCTTTCCACAGAGGCCATGACAAACGCGTTTTGAAAAGCAATACCTTAAGCGCTGATTCATTGTTCACTTACGTGTGAAAATGACACACCCTTGTCACCTCTCTAAGCCATTCCGAAACCGCACAAATCCCATCATTCTCTCTCTCAGATTCAATCAGCGGTCGTTCCTCATCCGAATGGCCCCTCAACCCATTAGGACATCGTAACAAATTAACATATGCCCCGGTGACAGTATAAAATTATTCTCGTCTTTTCAGCCTTTTTTCCCTGTTCTGACAAATTCGTTATAATTCCCATAGTGGACAATGGCATTAATACACGCCTCGATTGTTCTCTGTTAACTTGGTTTTCAACAACCACACGCACACACAAACACACAGAGGACACTCACGCAAGCACACACTTCAGTAAGCTTGAACAGAAAGGACGAAAAAGGATTTCCTAACATTTCCATGTTATCATGGCATCGCTATCGCTTTCGGATTTTAATTAATAACTTCCACAGGATACGACAATAATTTTGAATAGCATGACAAAATGTTTGTGGTAGTCAAAGCAGGACCTGTCCCCCCGCCCGCTACAGCTCCGCCCCCTGTGGCTATTCGCCACTCTGGCACTCATCTACAGGCTAGTGGTGATGATTAGTTTCCTTCCAATGGACTGGCCTCAACCTACCGACACACACACCCCATAAATGGAAAGGAAACAATGGCAACAGAAAAAAAAGAACAAAATCGTTTAATTCCATTTCCAGTTAATGCTCTCCATATTATCAGATGACAGACGTTATAAATGAGGTATATTCACGATCGAGTGTGGTGTAGTCGTTCTAAGCCTAGGCTACGAGCTGCCAGGAGATGGGTTTACGTGTGTGTGTCTGTGTGGGCCGGGAAGATTGGTCATTTACTTTGAATACCCCTTGGGTTAACATCCCTTTTACTGTTTTTGCATGTCCACCATCCCAACCGGCTTAGGAGAATGACTTAGGATTCTTATTGTTTCACGATAGGGTGGCACTCGTATGGGTGAGTGTGTGTGCGCAGGCTGCGATTAGTATGATTTATTGGATAAGGTAGCCACATGGAAAGTATGTAATCTGTATTGAAGGTGACTTAAGGGCAATCGATAGGACACTTATTCATTTCGATGCCAGAGCACCAGCGACAACTAATTTGTCGCACCCGCCAAGTGGGTGTCTGTGAAGTGATTTCACTTAATGTGATTTTAATCCTGGTTGGACTCTCTGCCGAGGCAGGTGGGTATTCGGTTCATCGATCTGTTGAAGCATCTTTGGTTTAGGCGATGGGGGAGTGGGTTCTGGGATGAACAGGGATGATTTTTTAAAACCAGCTATTTTACATTTGAATGAATTTGGATGGTGGACACTTAAGATGGAACACTTTCTCGATATAATTTGGTTTTGATGTTACTCGTGATTACGCAGAGCAAGGATAGCATAGCTGCTATCGGTATTTGGCCAACTACGCGAGTAAGAAAATACGAAAATCGACCAAAAGGACTGATCCGACGAAGAGGATCCACGAAGAGGACTAAATGAAGCAAATTTGTTTGGTAGAACCGCGAGAAGTTGCTTTGTTAAGACATGTATAACAAAAGATCGAAAAGACTGGAACACAGGGCATTAGCCGATGACGAAATGTTCTCATGACCAGATATAATGGGGGATAGAGATACAGTCGAACCCGGATAATAGCACATCACTCGTGCAATCATGTATTGTGACAGTAAGCGGGCTGTACTTTTATCCGATCGTTCTCATAAACTGTTTAAAAAATGCGAAAATGCAACAATAGGGTTGACTTCCCAAATTCCAGCAACCTGGGAAACTTCCAGGAGATGCTAGCAGTCAAATGCAGTGTATAGTGTAACTCATATGTAGATAGCTATGTTTCAAGTCAATTTCAAAACAAAAATCTTCTCATGGAAATCAAGTGAATTATGGGTCCGTGCAGGATGTGCTAATAAGCGGGCACGATTGTACGTGGACTGTTTGTTTTGTCATATTTGTGGTGTGATATCAAGCGGGTTGAGCCGCTAAGCGATGTGCTATTAAAGGGTTTTGCGTCAGCACAACATGTACAAAAAAGACAAATGCCTTCACGATAGTGTGCTATTAAGCGATGTGCTATTATCCGGGTTCGACTGTATACATCTTCGGTTATTATTACCCCTTGTCCACACCGGAGATGTGGTGTTCCCTTGTAATTTACACATCCATCACGCAATGGCGGCCGATTCATGGATTTGAGTGGGAATGTCGCAGATTCGTTGATTTTAGTGGGAAAAAATGGCGGCAGATTGCCGAATTTGCCCACGATCCATGTACTGTTTTCAAAAGTTGACTCGTATTTTTAAAAGCAAATACTTATGTGTATTGTTATATGGACTTTCGTGAACAAAAATGTAATGCAATGTCCATTGAACTCCAACTAGTTGACTTCAATTTAATTCTTAGATATGTATTAGTGGGGTGTCAACCCGGGTTTAAAAATCGAGTTAACCCGGATCACACAGAACCGATGAGACGAACCGAATACATAAAAAACTGCAGTCGGTACAACCCGGTGTGAGCATATGATGCCGAACCGAAACCAACCCCAAATCGAACTAGACAATACAAATCGATTTGCTCCATTCCATATTGGTTCGGGGCACCTGACCTGTAGCCACTACCACAGGCTGCAGAATTTCGGTAGCTCTCGTATTGTGTGTTTTGTATGTACACTTAAATTCTCTCTTTTATGTGTGATGTATGAAACAAGTAAGTTGCCTTGCGGGATGCCAGTGCCACCACCACCATTTCTGTAAATTTCCGTGTATTGTGTGTTTCGTATGTATGCACACAACCTCTATAAACTTCGTTATTTAAAAAAAAATGTGTATTGGATTTTGCATTTTTTAACACAAAAAGAGAACTAAATGACACATTATTAATACTTACAAACCATTGCTCACTCATTCTTGCCTTCATAAAATATGTGTCCGCACGATGTTAACTCAACTCTGCGAGCACAAGTTGTTGCGACTTGCGAGTAGAAGAAAATACGATGAGAGATAAAAGAGAAGAGAGAAAAATCGAGACAATTTGCACAGAAACATTGGCTACGCCTTGCGCCAATAGCATCCCTTGCCATCTCGTTACCCATAGAACACCGAAACGTACCCGAAATTAAATAGAATTGGACAATACAATTCGATTTGCCCATTCCATAATCCATGTTTTTTGCTTTCGGTTCATCATCGAACCGAGTTCGTTAACCCGGGTTATGTAGTGCCTTCATTAATTTTCCAATAGTATCTCAGACTATAACTTGCTCAAATGGGAGCTTAATGAATCGTCTTCATGAACATAAGCTTTGTTCGTTAGTTGACCGCTCCATACTGTGTTGAAAGTTTAACACCAAAATTTGAAATAACGTCCAAGTAACGAACGAATTTTCAAATAAGAACTCTAGTTCACTTCTCGGCTAGGTTGGGGAAGGGTATCAGCTGCTTGCGAGCTGTTCTGAAGACAGACAAGAATCGTATAAAAAACACTGTCAGATGAAATCAAGGGGTAAGAGAAGTAGAAGATGAATAACTCTATCCTCCACTAGCTCTACTCATGATGGACGAAAGTAAAATTAATTTAAATGGTCCCGATGGTAAGGCATTCGTAAGCGTTACTCAACCATCACACAAGAATAACTGTCAAACATGCTGGCTGCATTTTAATGCTATGGTTATGTTCCTAATTGCATGGTGTAGGACATTTATTGTCCTTAGAGGGAACAATGACAGCGGATACTTACGTTGGAATTCTTAAAAAATACCATGTTGCCCTACACAGAATTCAAAATGCGTATATTTGCACATTACATCAGGGCAATGACCTAAGACACACCTTAAAAAAAGCTAAATGATGGTGGAACGCGAATTATGTCACGGAAATGGTTTATCGGTTGTGCCGTGGCTGGCTGGTTCTTAAATTGCCGGACCTTATATCCTTTAAATAAATGAAAATTTATGGAATGATGTTAAGGTCAACAAAAAAGTTTGAAATCTAGACGAACTTTGGAAAGAAGCGCAAGAAGCTTGAAGGAATCTACTGATCGAGAAATGCTGAAAACTTCTGGACTCTATGCAGCCTCAGGGTGACCTTGTACTACACACTAAAGTGTCCACCGAAATTATGTATTATCATACGAAATACTGGATACCTGAATTTCCTAATGATAATGGCAAAGATGGACACGAAAGGTGATGATGCACGTTATATGTTGGTCGATTGCACGAAACACTTTCTACTCATAACGCTGATTCTCATGGTACAGCTCAATAATCATCCCAATTTCGCTTGTCGCTTTTTTTTCATTCGACTCTAGTCGTTTTGAGAGTCATGCCATTTTGCAGTCGTTTAAGTATAGGAAACTTAAATGACTCGACAATTAGTTTTTACTGAGGTGGAATTTCAGAGGCTCTTTGACATTTATTCTAGAATTTTTGACGGTTATTCACGAAATAACGTGAATTTCGTTCTCTGATTGGTCAACTTGGCTTTAGAAAACGATATAAAAATGGTTCTCAAACATTTTAAGGGGCAAGAGAAGTAGAAGTTGGGCATCGCTATCATACTTCATTTCTGATGTACATTCATTCCACCTCAGAGGAAGCTAATTGTCAAATTGATAATGGAATGTTTTCAGCCCGATTCATCGAGATGTTGTTGAGGAATATTTCGAAGGATTTGCCAAGCAATATTGATTAAGAGCAACACAGTGCGAGTGATCTTTTAAAATAAACGAAACCCCGAGAATTGGCCGAACCGCCCGAGAATTCCTTGAAAAAAAAATTGCATACTTTTAGTCGCAGCATATACATAGTATACCATCGAAGTCGCTGGGCGAATACATCGATGGTACTCAATCTTCTTCGCAACTACACAGGTTTGTTTCAAGAGACATTTCAAATCAGAATTTGAAAGAATTGGCTGAGTTATGAAATAAAGATAAATCGACGTTCGCATCGTAGCAACATAAGCCAACAACAAAAAGCAACATAAGCCATTCATGTGAATTGGGTTGGCTGCAGATTGATTTCAAATTGAATACCCAAAAGTAGGAGATATTGCAGAAATTCCACGACGATAATTGGGACAACTGAGAACTGAAAATGACAAATAAATCAACGTGAACCCTTTCTAACGAGGACTTGCTTTCGTCTAGGACTACAAGTCATTCCGGAAATTTGGACATTGAAGAAAAAACAAAAAACTTCCAAATGTGACAGCTCTCATACAACTTTTTGTCCTCTTTTTATTCATAGACCATAAAAGGAAGTGTAATCCAAATTAAATTTGTCATCAGAAGGACAACGAACAAAATGAGCCGTTGACGACGTCAGAAGACATTTTCGCATCCTTCCTTTGCTTCAACCTATTTCCTTAGCCTCTACTTAATGGCGAGCCTTGACCAATTGTTCCTTCCTTCGCAAAGTTTTTTTACCCCTCTTCTTCTTGCATCAAATCCCTTTTCCATTCTTTTGCTGAAATAGAAAAGGATAAAAGGCGGATTGAAGCATTAATTGTCTTATGTCGCCTTTTCATAGAATCGTAATTATCACTGTTGAATGTCCTTAATTTGTTCTTGAGAAATATTTTTTCTTGCGTTTCTTATATTCAAATCCTTTTGGTATGTTCTCGTAATTCTTTCACTTCCTTCCAGTGTCACGACGATTTGAATCGCTTTAAATAGAGGCGCACACTGTGTTTGGAAGGGACGTGCTCGAGTGGAGAAAACTTTAAGACGGAAAATGTTGGCTCCAGTCACTGCTTGATGCAGAATTATTGTCGACTGTGGGGAATTTTCAAAAGAATTACGAAGGATTTAGCTGACACCTTGGCTAGGTGATCAAAGGAAGAGGGTGATTTCTTAGGTCTTTTTTTTTTTTGTCTTTTCAATGGATTACCTAATTATGAAATCGGAGAAATGTGCGCAGTTCTTATGCGGCAGCAGGGAGTGATTGAAGTCCAAGTTTCTTCAGAAATCCACCTGGACAGTTGGATAATAATCATTGTTGTGATTACTTACAGTGGATGTTTGCGGTTTGATAATAAATGAGAGTGACTTCAAAGTAGTAAGGTATTTCTCTCCTCGTTTTGAGTGAGAAAGAAACAGCAAATGGTGGAAAGATTACGCTGAAAGGGGGAGCAGCATGATTCGAGCTGTAAGTCAAATTAAATTCCAAGAGGAAGGACTCGAGTCTAGGGATGCAAATGAAACGTCGATGTTTTGCAAACAAAATAATTCTAATACAGAAGTATAGTGCTACACACAAATACAGCCGGAGTTTATATGTAGCAGTTCTTGTGCAATTTTCTTGGAAATGAATGAACGATATCGATGTTTGACAGTTTTGCCGCGTCGATGTATCGGTCGGTAATAAAGTATTATAGAGATTGCCAACAAGTAGTTGATACCTAGCCCATCAACGAATTTGAGAGGCTTTCTGACAGTTATTCATGAAGTCTCGACGTTTATTGACGAAATAAAATGAATGACGTTCGGTGATTGGTTTTAGAATACGATATAAAAAATATGGTTGTCAAAAATGTTAAGGGGCAAGAGAGGTAAAAGTTGGCTATATCTACAATACTTCATTTCTGGTATCGGTTGTCAAAACGTCGAGGTTAAACTAGATGTTCATGAACTATAGGAATCTGTAGACTCTATACAAGAAGACTTTGACTTTTTCCCATCTTTCTGGAAATTTGTGGATCCCATTCCAAAAGAACTCCCCCGGCTTGGCAGCCAAGAATGAATCAAACCAAATTTTGATATTCTGCTCTGATGTGAACCGTATTTCTTCTGCGTCGACCGTAAAACTTCCCGTCCACCTTTTTTCCAAACAGTTCTTAACCGGAATAGCAACGTAGGCCGAGCGTTGTCATGATGGAAAATTATTGCCTCGTGTCTGGTCGCATATTCCGGGCGTTTTTCGGCTACTGCTCTCTTCAAACGAATTAAGTGTGTTCGGTAGCGCTGTCCATTGATGGTTTCACCTGGTTTGAGCAGCTCATAATACAGCACACCCTTCTGATCCCACCAAATACAGAGCATCACCTTCGCTCCATGGATACTCGGCTTTGCCGTTGATTTGGCCACTTTTACCACTTTTGGCACGTTCGCTCAGCTAGCGCATGTTCACCACAAACTTGCATTAAAATGTGTACGATGCCTTTCGGCAGCAGTTTTCTTCATATTAAAGTAATGCTATATTTGAGTGAAAAAAAAATTATTGTTGTTTACGCTTCAAATGAATGCCATATACTGAAATCACGTACATTGACAATAGCTTCCCAACGCATGTTCCAATGGAATAATACAAGTTACGCCATCTCTTAGCAAACCGCACGAATTAAGTTATATACCCAATACATCGAATCTCATTTACCTTTTATGTGAAGTAAGTGATTTGAGTAGCCACGTTTGTTCCAAGCTAACGTTTGTTCTCGCCAGCTAAGGCAACCATCACTCAGGAGTAAAAGGCTTCTCGGGACTAGATTATCAAGGTTTCTTTTCCCCAACTCCATTTCACAGTTGTTACATTCGAAGAAATAAGTTTTATGTCTCTTTCTCTTTCTCATTTCAATATTCAAAAAAGGAAGAATTTTATTGTTCTCTGGTCTAGTAGACTGGAAGTAAGTTAAGGTTCATGGGCTGAGACTGTTTGACGTAATACTACGTCCACGCCGCACCTAAATCCAACATTTCGGTTCGTTTCAACATTTCAGCCCAGATCCAGCATTTCGTCATACATTTTTTGGAATGTCCAAATTTTCGATTTCTGCCTAATTTTGAATTTCGTGTCTGCTTTTGTAAGTTTGTCAAATTGAACAATCCTCCTCGCAAATTCAGCTCGAATTTTGTCTCTAGACGGATACTGTCAATAGTCACTCAAAATCATTAATAATTGAGAACAGAGAAGAAGAACAAGTTCATTGTTGACAGGATTCTTAGTCAAGTCGTTGATTCAATTTTACTGCAGCGGGTAGTAAGTGTCTTTGTTGACTTACGACTGCTCGCTATGGTCGAATTCCGTTTCAAAAATGTTCAAGAACTTGGCAGCATAATCATGAAAGGAACTACCCTGAACCTGGAAAATTACACAGATGGATCAAAAACAGAGGAAGGCACCGGACTGAGGGTATGCGCGAAATCGTATGTCTCCGACTACCCAGTCATTGTAGTGTACTTCAGGCAGAAGTATAAGCGTATTGTCATTGAAGCCGATAGACGGGTTATCAATCGCTATCTATGTATAGACAGTCAGGCGGCCATTAAGGCTCTGGATACACCATCAATCAAATCAAAGGTGATGACACTCTGCTGTCTGTCTCTTAGGGAGATAGCGGTTAGACGCAACCTTACCCTATTCTGTGTCCCTGGGCATAGTGGTATTGCAGGCAAAAAAGGACGAACGAGTTACCTAGAATAGGATAGAATAGGATAGAATAGGAGTGGGCCTGCCATTGGCAAATAATCTGGGCACCTCACTTCAAGCAATAAATACCTTCTTACTTACAGATGCCATCAACACCGCAAATCGGAGGTGGATGGAATTAGATACTTGTAGGTCCTCGAGGCTCGTTTGGCCTTTAATAGATCCAAACAAAACAGGTACACCCCTGAAACTAAACAGAAAGTGAAATGAGAAATATTGTGGGCGTTATCACTGGCCAATGCCTTCTCGGTGTGCACGCCAGAAGAACAAGGGCACCCACCCCACTTCTGTAGAAGCTGCAGTGGCGAGCAGGAAGTGGAAACTATACTAAACTTCATCGGTACCAGTCCAGCACTTGCAAGAACAAGGAATAATATACTAGGCAACTAGAAGAAATATGCAAACATCAAGATTCGGCAAACGGATTGGCTGTCCAGGAGTGGATTATCCAAGATAGGCCAGATGGGATGCCAGATGGTAGCTATCAGGTGTTAACGTAGTCTCTTGGGAAAAAATTAGAACCGGTGATACCCAAGTGATTATTTCAACCTAACCTAACCTACGAAAGAATTTAAAGAAAGGAAGGTTTCTCTCTTCACGTCATCGGCGACGAACAATATTTGCTTCTATCCATAGGCACATTCGAGCATCGCCTGCTTGGATGAGCATGGATGACCCTTTCCACATCCAATAGCAATACAACGTCATTGTTATCTAAGTAAAGGGATTGTTTACATACATCACAATTTTGTGCAAGGCCATTGTCAAAAACCTAGCCTGTATAGGTTGTACCTTCATATCAAGTGTACCACAGGATTCCGTTCTTGGTCCCATCTTGTATAATCTGCATGTCGGATTTCACAGGCAGTACTCAACTAGAAGGAACTTGTCAACCTCCGCCCTTTGTAGTCGCCGAAAAATGTAGGTCTCCTCCACTGAGGGAACAATAGAATGCATAAACGAGCCGTTTACTTTATGTATCAAAGTTAGGGCCAGGTCCACCCATTTTGTTTGGCTACATATTCGTTTACTTATTTATCTGCCTATATACGCATGTTTAAAAAGGTGCTTTGATTTATCGGACACTACGTTTTCTTAGGACGTGATGTGCTGCCACATTGTTGATATGTAAATTTATCTCAAGCACGAAGTTCGTTGTGTGGAAGCCTCTCCATCATCAAACACACGTCCTTTCATTCAATGATTAATCGCCTAAGAGTGACCGCAATTTCAAAATCAAATTAATCAATCCCCTTGCACACAACAACTCAGAGCAATGCATAGGCAAACCTCAACAACCCCAAGAAGTTGAGCACCTCGTCAAAAGACCTGCCGATCCGATCAAAGCTACCACTCAACCAACGCCTTCATACCTGTCACTCACCCGAGCGAGATAATTTCAGGTCATCAAGAACCCTTCACAATCCCGGCCGCTTCACAAATCATTCCTGCGCATCTATTAATGATTTATTTCGAAGAACATCTCGCCTTCACCTTTCGTAAAAAAAATCGAAAAACAAAGCGCGCCATGAATGGGGGTAGCCCCACGTCAATCCGGAGTCAGTACTTGGCGGAGCCAAAACAATGCATAAATATTAAACAACGCCAAGAGCGAGCGAACATGAGCATTAAAGTATTACAGGATTACAGCGTAATAATGTCGATGAAATGAATAACAGTGCGAAGGGACGTGGCACTGTGCGGCTGAGCGAAGACGACCTAGTCGCAACAGCAAACTCGGAGCAGCCGTCCACCAGATGCCATCTGCAGCGAGGAGGCCCGTTTATCGACTCCGATTGGTTTAATATAATTTATGCAGCTGCCACCAGTGTCATCAGGTGCAAATCCTATTGTTGCCTCAATTTTACTGTGCCATCGCTGTAACGGTGGGCTTTAAAGGTTGGACGAGTGATGAAAGCGAAATAAAATCACTCGAGCCTGGCGGAGAGCGGGCATGAAGTAATTGAATTGTACGGAGCGAAGTTTTATCATCCTTTTTGTCCGGTACCCCTTCTCAGTTCTGTCAGCATCATCACCGTCTTCTTGGGCCCACGAAATGGGTGTTGTGAGGTTTGTTATGCAAATCATTTTGTTTCTTTTTTGTTCAAGTGTGTTTCTGTCGAATGGATATTAACGGCGTTGCGGAGTCCGTTTAGTTCGTCCTTCACGTTGTTCCGGGAGCAAGCAAAAGAGCGGAAATCGTAACTTGAAGATTTTATTATCTGCTTGGGAGCAATAACTTTTATGGTCCACTTTTTGGCGAACAACCAGCCAGAGGATCAAGCTTTGTGCCAATGAGTTGGAGCGAGAAGTGAGCGGGGAAGATGAAATGGCGTGAAAATTATTTTCGAATTCATTAAAATGAAGGAATCTGATCCCGCTGTAAGGACTTGCGAAGTCCATCATTTGAGTTTCGGTGGATTGGAATTTAAGCTTCCCTGTCCGTGAGTGAGGAATGAAAGTGCTGGAGGAGCACTTAATGGGGTTAGACGGAGATAGAGCACAGAATGAAGATGGAATGTGGAGGGATAGGGTTGGGATAGGATACACGTGCCGTTGTACGTAACTTTGCATTGAGGCATGGGCGAGGGAGGTGCTCTGACCTACTTGTAGGGCAGGGTTTTACAACTGGCTGGAGAGACGTTCAGAGTGGCGCTCTTAAAGTGTCTTCATCAGCATAAAGGAAATGACTCAAATTGTGAGGTCAAAGAGAATCAGTTAATTGGTGGAAGGATTCAAAATACAGGATTCATTATTTGGTGCATCGTTATTCGTTTTGTCGGGAAAGAAAGTTAAGACTTTTCTTGAGATCATACGATGTAGAGTAGAATGGCAGTGCCTGCGTTGTTTCCATGCTGTTGATTGAGGCATTTACTTTCATTTAGCATTTATTTCGTTTAATAAAGATGAGAATGAGGATGCCGATGCCGGAGGGTGGAGGGTGAGGGGGAGAATGACGTGGAGAACGAGTCAATTGTAGTAGTCCTAGCGCTTTACTTTCAAACCTTTCTCATTTTTATATGCTTTTAAATTGTTATTTTTTTAATGTTCTAAGTGCGCAATTAAATCAGCAAAGGCATCATCAAAGCATGGCCAATAATTAATTATATCCTTTCGCGTGGCTGAGCACGGGGTCCATGAACCGTGCATACCACCCACCCATCGCCCATCATTATTTCCGGTAATTATTTCGAATGGATTTTTCAATAACCGCATAAAATATCCATTCCCCGGGGCATTTAAAGAAATTTCATAGCACCCGTGCTATGTCAACACATTAAAGGCCCAAAATGAGCACTCAAATTGAACACAACCGGCCTATGCACCCCGCCCACTACAGAGGGCCAGGACCCGAGTGCTGTGTGGCAACAAAACGTAAATTAAAAATATAAAACAACGTAATTGATGCAGCAATAAACAAAACATGAAAAATTATTATAGATACGAGCGTATCCATCCGCCTCCCTCCCTCCTCTGAAAAAGAATCGCCGGCCTCGTGTCGAGAAGACGATGGCGCAGATATGTATGCCCGCACCGCATGCAGCAATGCTGCAAGGGGCAATAAGTGTGATTTTTACTGAAAATTAAAAAATATTACGCTCGCAATAAATTCGCGATGACACTAGTAGTAACTGTGCGAATGTGTAGGAGAACGAGGAGGACGCTGCAACCAGCTGGATAGTAAAGCACGTGCTATTATTATTACGATATTTTCCGAAGCCAGCCCTGCTTCGTCTCAGCGATGTTATCCGCAACTCTTCTGGGGGTTTTAACCCTTCTTTTTTGGCTTATAACTTAATTTCGTATTACGGCTTCGTTATGGTCGCTATGGTTATTCCAGTCACTGATTGCATTCGAAAAGGGTATGCGGACCGATGTAATAGGTGTGTGGGTATTCGCTGGCGATTGGTTCTCGTGCGCCCTTCATCTGGGCATACATTGCATTTAAATTAACGACCAAATACTCCGGGTGGTTGGGTGAAATTGATATATACACAGTTTTTCATGCGGCAACAAAATGCGGAAGTATTTCATTGGATTGTGGATCACGCGCACACCCACTCCCCCGAAGAATCGTTATCAAAATGAGAGGAGAACTGAGTTTGTACTTTAATGTGAGAAAATGGAAGCAGTCCTCGGATGCAAAGGGAGAAGAAAAGGAGTCGTGTCCTTATGTTGTAAGGAAAGCACACGTTCGGCTTGTGTCATAGAATTCCCATGAGGAAGCACTGCAAAAAAAAAAAACAGGAGACACTGACCAGCTCAGCAGTTCTCCTAAAGGAACTCTGGCTTTTTTGAATCGTCTGGTTGTTAAACTCCTTACCTTGCGCCAGATAAAGACACCAAGATTTGTCGAGGCATAAGACAGAAATATCAGCCCACATCAACTTTCTTAACAGTCTGAAAAATGAGTGTTCGCCCAGACAACAATTAAATTTTATCATCGACCAGGATGGGGAGACAACTCCCCGCTTTGATCAAGTTCAATCCGCCTCTCAACACGCTGGTGTACATTAATTTAAATTCGGTCTGTCACCTTAATGAGGTCCCCGACAAACGAGATTCTAGGCCCCAATGCCGCTTAATAAGGTTTCATTGAACCGTATTCGATGTCAGAGTGGTTGGCGGAATTACAGCAGAAAGGACAAAAATATTCCTCCATTACTTTTTTGGTTTCGGATTTAAGCGAAAAAATTGTGAAGTGAAAAAAAATAATCTCCTCCAGGCCATGGCACACCGCGCCGCCCATACAGTGTGCCACAGAGGTTGGCATAATCAAACGAGTCGCCCATTGGACCTAGCAGAAGGGTTCTTGCATTTGTTGGGGCTTTAGCGAAATTTTGGTCACGTCTAAGGGATTTATTGCATATTGCTGAAACTCTTAATGAGAAAGCGAGCGATCCGGCATGCGTCCAATTTGTTTCAAATTACTTTCGGAATGGCTGTACTTGCGTAAGGAAAACGATCTTCCAAAGGGGACATTTATTGAATTCGCACTCCGATGCCTACTAATCACAAATTCGTTGATGTGGTGTCAAAATGTCATCGACCATCTGATTGTATGTTAGCAAATCCATGTGAGCCACATAGACTGCAGAGGAATGACTCGTCTCAACTTCAAATCAGGAATCGTAGTTGAACCTCATTCCCACCCGGCATCGGATGAGATGATGAGAGAATGAGCCCTCATCATGGAGGAGGAACCCACTCAAGTGTAAATTACGAAAAACAACTCTCGATCCTTTTAATCGAATACAATTTCTTTGAGTGCACCCTCGACGAGCTTGGCGCGCTCGTTTACAACACTCACCCCCCACGTGCATCAATTTGCCGTGGTTTCAGCAGCGTAAATTTGAAAGAGCAATTCTGTTAATTACAATCCAATTGGTTCTTGCTTTCTCCACAAGTCTGGTTGGTTTTTGGTTTTTTTTTTTGTTGCGTCCTTATCCTCTGCAAAACAACGACCGGCGGCGCACCCAGAGGTGTCCTACTTTACGCCGTCAGCATCTCTCGTGCTCTCGTCGTCAAACTTTGAATTGGAACATTTCTCGCCCTCACCAAGTTCGGGTAAACCTTTCAATAATCCTCTGTAAATTGGATTCCCGCGAAGGGCGTGGACATTCTGAACAGTAGGCCCAGCAAGGCATGGCCTACAGCATGGCATTAAGCTTTTGTTAAGCTGGCTCGAGGAATGGGATTTAATGTGTTCGAATATTTTTTCAAAGAAATTAAATAAAATTGCCTGATCCGGCGATCGCACTCGAAATTGAAGCGCAGAGGGATGCGATCGTAGACAGAATTCAGTGCTCAATTGACATTTAGAAATAATGGCTATTCTGGAGATTTAAAATTGTTTCAGAATGTTTATTTATTCACTTTTTCTCAATCGATAGGTAAAATAAGGCAAACTGAAAATTTGTGTCAAATATCACAATTCTTTGGAATGCTGCCTTGTTTTATTAGCCGATGGTTCAGTTCTGTGGGACTTCTCATAAGACGAATATGTCTTCAATCCAAAATCAACGAACCACTAAAGCAGGTCCTAGACGGCCTTAAGTCTAGCATACAGTTCATAAACTGTGGTATGCCTCAGGGATCAGTTTTATCCCCATTATAGTTTTTGATTTTGATGAATGATTCTATTTCTGCTACGTACATGTGCATACTCAGTGCTTTCAGTTTGTCGAATTCTTTTACAGGAGACGTCTTTCGGAAGCCAACGGTGAAAATTTGGGGATGTTAAACTCATACAATTCAAACCGTCGTGGTGTAGTGTGTGTGCGATTACATTCCCAGGAGTTATATGTGTGGGAGCCAATCGTCCCCGAAAAAAAACGCTAAAATAAATTTGTATATGCCTCTATTGACTTGAGTCCCAACATCGAGTGAGACTACATCTTTTATACTAACATTTAACACAGAAAACAGTACTTAACTTAAGACAATATAACAAAAAGAGAACAAAAAGAAGTTGTAGGTTGTACGCATTGGAAGGAAAGAGAGAGCACGATATACAACGTTATCGATGCCTCCGGTTTTAACTTGGCTGTGGCGTCCTTCATTTTGTGCGTAGCAGCATCACGTGAGTTCTTTGGCTCGGCGCGTGCTTGGACAATCACAAGCACATGGCTTCGGCTTGGCTTGGTTGTACCGCTTTTCATCCAATGCATAGCATCACGCGAGAGCTTAGGCTTGGCTTGGTTTTACCGCTCTACATCGATGCACAGCATTATCACGCGAGTGGCTTGGGCGCGTGTTTGGATAAGTAGAAACACTGCCAAGTACAGTCTGCACTGAATGCCGATAGTAAGCCATGGTACTCAGGGGGTCCAAGTTCAATTGCTGACACTAACACCTCTCACATCATTAAAGCGTACTCGTGACTTGGCGTGCGTGGATCAGTTATGTTTGATCTGGGGCACCTGGCATCAATGCAGTTGGGCTCAAAATAAAGCTTTAAAACGATAAACCGATATCCTTTTAATTATAATGAAGTGGTTCGACCCATATGGACGTCGGTCGTCGCAGTGTTTCCTGTGCTTCATTGTTCTATCTCGAATTCAACAAAGAGGATTCCAGTGTAACAGCCAACTGCATTCCATCATGCAGCAGCAACACCTGCGATAGCAAGGAATGCTCATCCATTTGCATTTGAGTCCAACTGCGGTCTTACCAATCCCATTGCATAGTTTGCATTAGCAGAACTTGAGGACTGCCGAACAGATTTTCCTTACCATCACAGTCCTCGGCTGCTCATTTTGGAAAAGAGCATACATACATACTTTAAAAAAAAAAAACAAAATAAATACTTGCCAACACCACTGTATGGACCACCTAATCCAGGGGACCTCCTGCCTGAACGCAAGAGAAACCGTGTGCATATTTGAAATGAAAATCCGCAAACCAAAAGCAAATCCGACCAAGTGAACAGAAAATATTCTTTTCAATACCAACCGCATCGGGTGGCTTGTGCATCCAGGCAAACACGACACAGTCCAAGAGCAGTACCTGCCAGAGATTGTTTGTTTCAACGAAACGAAATGTAATCAGACTGCGAGACGCATTCGGCACGAATTCAAGACTGCTTACGAATAATTTACAGCAATTCTCCGAACCGGGGACCATTTAATTAACCGTTCGTCAATGACCGGATTAATTTAACTCATCCACAGGATAACGAATTACCATTGAACGGTGCCATAAATTCAAAAACGCAGTACACACACCGTGTTTAGCAGCAAATGTGGCGTGTCCTTTGTATCCGTCGCCGCCGCAAAGGTTCATAATCAAATTGAAATCACATAAAAGTACTCCCCCCGCTGCCGACTGCTGCAGCTCCACGCCATTCGCGTGACTATAGAATCTAAAACTGTTTTGGGGACCTTTCCATTAAAACGAAAGGAGTATCCAAGCCGCCCTCGTCACCACACACTCCACAACCGAGCGAGCGAGCGTGTGTGTTGAGCCTATTCATCGACCGAAGCGTACCCCGAATGAATTATCAACAGTATTATCAGCGGTCCAATAAACAATTTAATTGGGCAATTCATTCGGTACTGCTGTGGTTTTATTTCAGCGAAACGCTTAATAAACTTTCATAGCATTATCTGCGAGTCCTGGACAGGGATTTCTGAACACCGTGCGGTGGGCGCAGATCGGATGGCCCGAAATCAAATAAACTTTTCAGCCAAGGCATTCGGAATATCCTCGTAAATCAAATATCGCACGCAATCGGTTTCGTTTCGTTGTGTTGCCCATCCTCCCCGTTCGATGCTCATCTCGACTGTCTCAAGATCGAGCCGACGACGGCGGGTGGACCTGACGTCGATGGTGGGGTGGTTTTTTTTTCATTTAGAAAATCACCACCATAATTCATGACGCTTAGTGTTATCCTTGTGAGAGGTTGGCCAAGAAATATGATTTTTATTGCAAAGTGAAACGAAAGGAGAGGGAATTCTGAGTGGCAGGACCATAAGGAGTCGGGACGGGAGATAGAAGCATAAACCTCTGGTGAACGCTGAGTGAAGGAACTTCGTTTTTGGTCTCGGCTTGTGCTCGCCGCTCTCAGATTTGTGAGTTGTAATTTGTGGTGATTTTTATTTTTATTGGCCAATGTTTCTTTTTCGACTTTCTTGTGTTTTTTTTTTTTTGCTTTGCCTTGCTTTAGTCCTTTAATATACAGTTATCTGAGATGGTTATTGGGATTTATTTCATGAGTTCGACAAAATAGTTGCTGCGCACTGGGAATTCAGCTGACGAGGATGATGAGTGTATCGCCGGGAGTGATATTGGACGGAGATGTGGGTGCAGGAGGTCGACGACGGTCAGCTGAATGTGTGGTGGTGTGGTCTTTAAGTGTTTTGAAGAAAAATCACATGTCCAATGGAATCACACTTAAGGGCGAAGGAGTGTTTAGAAAATTGGGATGCTCTAAAGGGCTGTGGAGGAACAAATGTTACGTATATACCACAGCTGTTGGACAGCGAAGCAGTGAGTGTGCCCTAGGAAGCCGAGATGAGTAATGGTCGCTTGAGTTTATTTTATATGGAAAATGAGATAATACCTAAAGCGTTTGGATAAATGTGATTCCATGTTTGGATTGCGGGTTGAGGCTGAAGGGTCGCTGACGTGGACAAGAGCCGTTGGACATAATTCGTCCGAATATTGCCATTAATCATGTAAGGGTTGTTTAGAAAATGATGTAGTTGCTGCAAAGTACTTCTGAACGAACTAGGATTTGATTTTGGTTTTAACGGGCGGACTCAAAATGTAGGGCATACGCTTGGAGAAACGTTGTGTTCATTGAAGGGTGTTTGGCGATAGAATGGAGTCCTTAAGGACCTCGGCAACTAAACTCAGTGTTACACAAAAACCAATGTCACAGCCTCCGTCTTTTCAATTTTTATTTCACGTATCATGTAATCTCGCATTTGTATTACCCGAAACTATTTACACGGGTACACGTTGTAATTCAAGTAATAATAAAGTGATAACATGGGCACAGTAACAACTCCCGTTGTTTCCTCATCAATGCAAGTATGGAAATATGGTAAAACGGTGTACAGATGGAACCAGAACTGACAAAGGAGCAGGGACAGGAGTATTAGTACACCCAAACCCGTGGGCTAATGCACCAGTATCTTTCAAGCAGAAGTCGATGCCATTGAATGATGCGCTCAAATCAATCGTGGCAGGAACTATACTAACTGCGACATTGCAATAATGTCAAACAGTCGTGCCGCTATCCTGGCACTAGACTCCTATTTTATCAAATTGAAGCTTTTGTGGGAATGCCTACAGAAGCTTTAAGAGCAGGAGCAACAGAGTAAAACCCTGCTGGATACCCGGCCATACAAGGACAGAAGGCAATGAAATGGCCGACTACCTGCCTAGGGGAGGAACATCGGAAACTTTTCCAAGCCCCGTTCCATTCTGCGATGTAAGAGAGCATGTCCTCAGGGAAGAGTTCAGAGAACTAGAAAGAAGGAACCGGGCAGATACCTGGAACAACGCTGATGGCATGGTCCAAGAAACTAAGGTAAAAGAAAGTCATAACCGGAAGAGGTTGGAAACATGATAGGGATGAGCACACACAAAGTCCGCAGCCTAACTGGGCACTGTAGACTCAGGGAGCACCTAAGGAAACTATGCGTATCAGAAGAGTCTCTCATATACTGAGATTTTGAGAGACAAAGATATCTGGTCAATCAACTTATATCAGAATTCAAGTCACTAGAACCAGTTATCGTTTTCGGGGAGAATAAATCTCTTCCACCTACGCGTAACAGGAGTTCATAACCCTCAACTCAATTCCGAAAAGAACTGCATGTGAGGGGTAATCTTAAGAAAGCAATGGTATTAAAAGCTGGTACAATAGATCTTAAGGTGGTGGTGCAATAAACCCTTAACAATAATAATAATAGTAATGTAAGTTGGGGAGTCCTGTTTCACGCTGACTCCGAATTGGGATGTATTTTCTGGGAATTTTACACTCTTTGAGCACTGTCAGTGAATCGGAAGAGGTGGTGAATTGTGAAAAATGTTTTGTCCTGCGTATTTCATGTTCGTAGGAGTCCACGCCAGCCACAGATCCCTCCCGTTGGTCACAAAGAGCTCTGACATATGACTGAACACGCCTAACTTAGATAGGCGATAGACGCATACCAATAAAAAAAAAACTGCCAGACCGTGTCCCCTCGTAATGGCGGTATGCCTTTAGCAAATTTTAAACTGTTGCAGAGGTCGAAACTTCAAATACGAAAAACAGAGCACACCCCACTTTGTACTAATCTCGCCTGCAATGTTTCCTTAACCCTCCAGAGACAAATATCTCTCAAGAGATAAATGGGATGATGCTGCGAATTAAGAAAGTTGCTCAAGTCGCCTAAATACACACGATAATACGACAATAACAACTGCACCAATATAATGTACGTACATCTGTGTCCGTGAATCGGTGTCGGGATGATTACACGTGTTTTTAATGCATGGGGACGTTCAACAAAAATCTACATGCATTCTCAAAATAGGAAATTCTGGGTTTAAGAATTGGCAAATGTCTTCGTTGGATGGATTTCACTGCCGTTGCCATTAGCATAAAGGCAGCAGGGATAATGAGAAGAGGACATAACGCTTCACTCGCATTTACAAATAAGGGAGTGCACATATCCCTTTAATGGCCTAATAACATAATTTGTGATAAAGATGTACGCGCAGCACTTGCAGTTTTCTCAAATATACCAATTAAATCCAGATTCCTTCCCAAGAAAGGGGACTGAGAGAAGGAGTCATCAGAAAAATCCTCTTGACCGTCGATTTGAGTACACATAAAGCAGATAAGCAAAACGGGACAGTGAACCAAAAAGCACTTAGCAATCATCCCCATTTTCAGTTCTCCGATCGAAGCGACTCAACTCAAGCACATTAAAGTAGTCAACAAAAGACTGACGATGAAATGGGAACAATCATAAATTCAAATGTCGTCAGCAAGTCATTTATTAAATCCATTTCCTGTTGACTTTAGTTAACCCTGTGCACTCATTATGATGAGCACATCCTTCCATGGACCAACTTTACACATGGCTCATGTTAATCTCTGTTCAAATGTAAACAATTGCACGCATATATTTACACAGTCTCACACATTGCCACTTATCTGAACGTCTAAGCCAACAATCACACACCACTCGCCTCCACTCCAGGCTCCACTCCATAAGACCACTCAGTCGTCAAACAAGTAAGTCTTCCTTGAAATGCAACAACACACAACCTGACAACTAAATCCAAAATCCAAATACACAACATTAGACTTATCATTGAAATACCAGCCAGCCGCAGCTTTCCTCAAAGTCCTTGTTTGTCATAGAATTTACATAAATATTCCCCCACACACACATCATCCCCCACGCCGACACACTCTGCACACTCCAGCTAACTGTGCAATCACATCACATCACATCCATTAAAAGCGAGACATATCTCGGATATATTACAAAACATAAACAAATTTTTATTTCGAAGTAATTCTATCTATTCGATCGTGCACATTGAATCCCCATTTGGATTTCGAAAAGTACACAGCACCCACTTCACATCCGTGATCCACACACACACTCGCACATACACACAGCACAGATTCCAGCGCGCCCCATAAATTCCTAAGCACTCACTTGCAACCCCCAAAGGAGGAGTTCCTACAGTCAGACATTAAGCACAAACGCTTTCGATGATTTATGAACACTCCACACTGGATGAGGTGTGAGCGAGAAGGATTCCAATTCGAATGCGGATTCTCATCCCCTTCCGATCCAGCGACCACCAGTCATACCTACTGATTCGGAACGGAAGGACTTGATAGATATGAATTTTTGAATCTTTCCTCACTTTCATATGAATTAATGCAGCGGCAGTGGCAAATGAGAAATATGTCTTTTTAGCCTGGGGATGATAACACAATATCTTGTCCTTCGGATGCGTTTGAGTTATTACAGCTAAACTGCTGGCAAGGCTCTCCATACTTTGTCAGCTGTTTTTTATTTTTTATTTTTACTGAATGTTGGCCCGTCTATTAGGATGATGTGGTGGCATTTGAAATCATTGCAACTGCCCGTTGCCACGTCCCATCGCCACTGGCCGTGAGGGGAGGAAAGACAAAAGGCGCGGCGTCCATGCGATGGCATTCCAAGGAGAAACCACCGACCACCAACCGAGTAATCATCAAAAATGCTCTCACAATGGGACCATCAGCAACAACAACAAGGGGATGATGAAGAGGGAACACAGGAAGAAAGTAAAACTCTCGTTGAGCACGCAAGGATATCATTTGAGGAGATTTTCAGACTGACGATTCGAGGCTCAAAATCCCGGATGAATAGGCAGAGGAATGCGTTTAGGAAACCAAGGCACCACCGAGGTGAGGCACCACGGCTGTTGAAGAATTCTCAGCTCAGGGGCACCCAGTGGCCGCGTCACGCCGTGTTAAGCCGGGATAATGGTTTTATTTTTCTTATTCGGTTTTTGTTTAAGGTGTTTTAGAAATGGGGCGGCTTGATTGTGGTACGCGGTGTGAGCAAAATGCCCGTTGAGGCGTAAAGAGATTATTGCTGTCATCTGTAGGTGCTTTGCGTTGATTAATGTTGTGGCACTTTCAATCGCGGTAATAAGCCCACAACGCCCGACGCGACGACGACCAGCGGTGTCACCGTGTGGTGGTGGTTCATGATGAGCATGACTGTACAGATCCGGTTTTGGTTTCATTTAAATTTTTGTGACCAAGTTATGAGAGGTGACACCACTGTGGAGCGATTGTAAGCGGCTTACGGCACAGTTGTACTTTTGCCAAAAATCATTTCATTTACCTTTTCCAAGGCACAGTAGAGGGGCTGCCTAGGTTGGCATTAGAAGGGAACTATGCCACGTCCAGGGGGGACTGACAAATGAAGTGGGAATGGACTCAATTACGTTTATAAATTCGCTTTGCTGGCTGGCGAAGAGGAAATTGTTTTGAGCTCTTAAACTTTTCCGCTTTTTTTTGCCACAAATGCGAAATGAAAACGTTTATGCCTTTCAATTATATCTTTCAATTTAGTTGAGTTTCAGTGGAGTTCTCATTTGACAGTCACCTCCCTGTGCGAGATTGCGTCCATTTGTCAGGCACTTCTAGCTGACCGATTACGTAGGCTTTCGCAAATTATCATTTCAAAGTCAGGAAATACCAAGGACTTGTGGGTATTGGTTACTTAATTGAATTTGGGCTTAATTCGCAGGCTGTTTTAAGGTATGTTATGATATTCATTCATTTTGCGGCGACAACTTGTGATGTGGGTGGTGGGCGAAGGGGATCGCGTCCGGTTTGGCTTTTCAGGTTGGACCGGATTATTTTTCTGAAAGGTATGATGGTTTGAATATGCCTTCCTTGACTTGTGAATGAAAGGAAATGAAGAGATGCCTATGAGATGCAGAGTGATTGAATGAACCTCTTGCATTTCTTCACAATGCGAGGTTAACCTGAGCTGATTGGTTGGGGGCGGGTACAAAAGTGAACTTGGATCTCTAAGAGGCTCTGCTCACAATCTTACGATACCAATAAAAATGGCTGTTAAAACGAGTAATGCATCACAACCAGAAGGCAGATATGATATCTTAAAAGTTACTCCTTTACTTTTGAATCTTTGAAATCCTTTACTTTGAAATCAACTGAGTGTTGAAATGTTCACTGGATATTTGGTTGCCACGCGTTGGGCGCCAACAGGAGCGCGACAGCAGTGAGCTGACGGTTGCACGACAAAAACCGCGCGTCTATAATTGGCTAAGAGAAAGAATAGAAAGAGAAGAAAAGAGAGAAATCAAAAGAAAGCCTAATACACTAAAACAGACAACGGACGGAAATGTAAATATAGGATCGAGAAGAAAACAAAGAGTGAGGAAAACTAAAACTGCTGACAACTGTCACACTTTACACCACATTTTTTGATAGGTTTTTTTTAAAATGTTCTCTCGGGCCATGCAAAGAAGAGGTTGCGACACGAGGGGAAATCTAAAGAAAATGCATCCCAGTATTCAGCCGAAGAGTCAAAATTCAGCGCACAGTTCATCCGAGGGTTGAGTGATTCGGAAATATAAGCGAAGCGAAAGTGAATGTGCCTCTACTGAAAACATTTGAAATTGTGCTCGACATGGAGATATCCAAATTTGAAAGTCGTACGCCGCAAAGTAGTCACCTGGTCCAGGCAAATTGACTTTTTCGAAGTTTGCAAATAGCACAGACTCTACAAAATGAAGCAGTTCACATTCAAACAAAGATGAGACTTCAGGTCTGGGAAGCATAAGAACATGGCACACAGTTGTTAAGCAACCAACCTCTTTTGGCGACGGTTTGCATGAAATCACAAACATAGCTGAAGACACCAAACTTTTACAAATTTTGGAATCACGCGACTGTCAAGATCGTAAGATCGCTTAAAGTATCTATCCCGCAGTCAACCATTGGGTTCACTTGGTAACTGACTAGTTTCTTCCTTAAAGTTGAATGCTCTGTGCAGGGGCCTATAGCTTGCTAAACGGGCTTATCCTGCGCAGCGATGTAGAGTTGTGTCAGGTGTATATCAATGACTAAGACAACTTTTGTAGTGACTCTCGGTTCTACCATCGTGAAGATGCAGAAATTAACAATGCATTTTGTTAAATACATTGTTAAATAAGATTAGCTCATCACTTTCTTCTATGCTGTAAGGTGGTCTCTCTCTCTCTCTCTCTCTCTCTCTTCCATGAGGTACACATATGAATTTAACCGTTTCCGTAAGCCTCCCGATGAATCGGATGATGTCCCATCTGATTGCTACTAATGAGCAGCCCTTCTTCAACACATCGAAGGTTTTTTTTTTCTGCGGATCTCATAAGTTTACCGATGAGACTTCATCTATAACGTTCACTACCAGGCGAGGCATGTATCGGTGGCACAGTAAACAGTTCTGCTATCCTGGACATCGAATATTTTTCCAACGTGTACTGACCAAACAAGTGGAGATGGAAAACCTCCCTGCGCAATCATCGTTAAAGCCGAGATATTGCTGTTACTAAACGACAATAACTTTCTCGATCAGTGACTACGAAGATCATGAGCATGATGTGCAGCCCTCTTAAGAACGAACTCCAAACTAAAGTAGACAAGATCAGACTCGGATAAAGGACCATTTAGATTGGACAGCCATTCTTCTAGTAGTATCATTCTCATTTGACACGAAAGAAATCTCCCCAGGAACACGCATTCGCTTTGGTTTGACAATGCTCTTGTAGACCGCACATCTGGTAAAGGATAATCGAAATATCCATCGAAACGGCACCCGCGCCCTTCAAAGCAACCGGATATCCATATCATAAGTAGGCAATGACCATCTCAAAACGTTTCATAACGACGCCCATTTTCGGGCCCAAGCATAAATTTCTCCGCACATGGCCACACCGAAGTGCGTACAAATTATACTATTCCACTGCTCCAGTGTCTGCCTAATAATGCTCCCAGATCATATCCTGCGGACAAATCTATTGCTTTCGTTTTTTTTTTAGTTAACAAAAACGTATGTATGTGTGTCAGCGGTATCTCAATAGTGCCGCACGAAATTATGCTAACCGAAGGACCTCACGTTTTATCTTAACTTTCCCTTGGGCCAAGCGCATCACCCTTTCCCTTATCACGTTCCGTTGGATGTGTCCGAAAATAAACCAAAATAGAATGAAACGACATCGTGATGAAAATGAAGGCGCACTCCGGCCGGGGCGTCCAACCCTCCCACCGCAGCACTCGGATTGAGAAGCCGAAGTGTGTCGACCATTTGTTTTTACATCACACCCCTTTCATTCAATCGTCCATCCCTATCAGTACCTGCAGAAGGACAGAAGAATGTCACATTTTCGAAGAGACAAAATGGAAAGATATAATCATAAAAATCAAAAAGAATTTCTCTGTCGTATTATTCTAATGGCAGTGGCAGCGGCAGCAGAAGCGCGGGTGGTAGCGCGCGGGATAATGGAGAGGCTTAAGGAGGTTGACTTACACGGAATCAGAGGAAAACCGGCGAAGGGCCCTAAAGCCACGAGATAAAGAAAGAAAACGAAAAGAAAACGGATTGCGAAGATCGCTGATGAAGGTGGAAGAGGGTTTTGATGGCAACTGACAGGAGACGAGGGGCATCCTTTGCGGCGTTTGGTGGTGCTCGTGCTGCTGGTCCGCTTAACGCGAAAGAAACGGGTAAAAGCTGGATTGTGTTTTTTCCTGTTTCACAAGTGAAAACAAAGAGGAAGTGAGTGACTCACATTGTCCCCGAATAGGAAACCAGTTGAAATGATGTCCCTTAGTGATTTAATTCCTTTCCTCATCTACTGCTGTTGGTGCGTACCTTTTTATTTTGACGGTGGTAAATGTTATAATTTTCGCAAGTAAATTGATTCTCAGCAAATTGCCTGCGGCACGATGTGCCATTGCAGGACTGTATCCTTTGAGAGCGACGCCGGAATGTTGTGTCATGCTGTATTTTCATGTGTGAGTGCACGGCAGTGTGTCTCTTCGGATCTTCCTCCGGAAGTAATCCAAGTGCCTGTTATGCAATTTACAACACTCGCGATGTATTTGATGTCAAATGCAGCTCGTTTGCCACGAAAAAGAAGAAGTTTTCGAATCGTTTCTGTAGCTGGGGGAGGGAATGCGATACACCGTGCAAGGCGCACAAGGACTACAAGCAGATTCCTTAATTTGATGTATACACATGGAAGTCTTCTTTGCGTTGCCTAATGCTTATTTTAAATGAGTTCCTCTGTGCGTTTGCCATCCGAAAAGAGGGTTCCGAGTGTTGGATGAGATTGGAGGAGAGGCAAGGGTTGAAATGAAAACAAGGAGCTATTAAATTTCACGACTTAAGCTGCAATCTAAGGAGAACACAGAGCGCAGAGGATTCAGTTCTAGTTTATGACTGACAGAGCCCAAGCTTATCTTCGGCGTGCAATTGAGGGTCGTTTAGAAAGCTGTTATTGTATGCTGAGTGCACTGCGAATGCAAGTTTCATGTCTCTGGATGCATTCTTGGGAGAGATTGTTCCACGCCTTTTAAGTAAATGGAGGTCATTAAAGTCCGAGAGTTAGGACTGAGGACCTAATTAAATTTGCTTCAAATCTGCATGGAATTAGATTAGCTGGGGTTGTAAAAGGCTTGCTACTACAAATCACTTCATTTGAGAATGTGTTTGGTTTCAGTGATATCCATGACGATCCATTCAATGTGTGGTGAGAAGTTGAAAGTTGAATGGTCACTTTAAGGGGTAACTGTGGGGGTCTTCGTCGACAGAGAAGTTGTGTCATTGCATCCTGTAGCTATCAGAATGTCGCTTATTTGAAATATTCTAAAGATTGCCTAGACGTTAACGCCTAGAGTGGCTTTATAAGGGTCCATATTAGGTCTAAGTTAATTTCGTTCTGCTTCGAGTCCCTGTGTAGACTAGGCGACAGGTGTAGACTACATCTAACTCTTGTATCTCTTTGGTATCACTTCCATACATTCTGCTTGTTTCAACTCAACCGTTCTTAGACCATGTCGTCATGCCGTCCCACAAATTTCCTCATGTCAATGAATGGTGGGCGTTGGCTTTTAATTGCATACTCCTAGGATGTTCCGATGTACACTTTACATTCGATTGAGTGACTTGAGGGGAATCTAAAGGGCGACTAGATTAGACAGCAATGCGATGCCATCCAGCTGTCAGAATAATCAGTAAGCTTTGTCATTTTATAGTACCTCGTTTTGCCATTACTGAACTTGCGCAATGTATTGAAGAAAAATTATTGAAAACCGAAGTGAAAAATCCCAAGGTTGTGTTCGACCAGTCAACCAATCTGGATGAGTTCGAGGCCAACATACGTATGTTTTTGCGGCAACAACGTAGCACATATTCGACCAAGTCAAAGAACAATGGACCGACCGCTTCAAGCACTGCCAGCGAAGGCACAGGTGTCATTCGAATGTCGATCTACTTTATATAATGTGACATGAATGTTGCTTCAAATTTAAGCCAGAACCAATTTTATGCATCACACCGCCGCGCTCTTATATGGTCATGCGAAGCAAAACCTGTAGTACATCGCGAAGGCATGCGAGATAGGACTTGATTCATTCTGGACATTTTCTTATCTGCTGAGACCTAGTGAAACCCAATAATTCCCCATTAACTGTTGGAAATTAATCTGCCAGAAAATCCACTTGAGTATCAGAGAAACCCGCCCAAAGCGATGGCGCTGAGGTAACAGCGCCTCACTCTGCGAATGCACAACCATTCCACTTGCAGACGGCCCAACAAAGAGTGTGCTCAGACGTGATCCTTGTTCAATTTTGGTTTTTGTTTGTCCGTTCTCGCTCACTGTGGTTGGTGATGGGTCTCAAAGGATCCTATCATGTGTGCATCGGATACATGCACAAAGGCATGCAATTTTTCGATACCAGGCGGTGGATGATGAAAACTCTCGCCGTCCTTCTGCGCTAGTGCGGTTTGTTGAACTGCTTCCATGTTAACGGCTACGGGAACTCCATATGTTACCGTATGTGGTAGGGAAACATGTTTTCCCTCAAAAAAAAAAAAGGACTGAAAATATATCGGATCCGATGAAACTCTGGGTGGGTGGAGGTGAGGAATAAAAAGAAATCTTATCCCGGCAGAAGTCACTCCACCAACTAAGCAACTCCACGCAAAAGCCACGTGCGTTCCCGGCTGCTGTTCCCGTTCGTTACAATAGAAGCATCGAACAAGTGAGAGCTGATTTTTTTTCCCACCCGTATGCTGTCGCATTTATGGAGAACGGGGTGTCGGGAGGACAGCCTGGCAGGATCGGGATCACGTAGTACGTTTGTGTGTGGGACATGCTAGCTTTTCCCGCGTAGTCGTAGTTGCATGTTTTTCTCTCCTTTTTGCTGCTGCGAAATCGCTTCATTGTTTCCATTTCAATCTGACAGATTTGTGGATGAAATGAACGATATTGTGCGCGGCGCTGAATGCAGCGATTATCCAGACTATTCTTGTGTGTTGTGTGACTCCATTCACGGCAAGCCGAATTCAGTCGGTTTCAAGCATGTTCCTTTCTATGGTCAGCATTTGACATCGAATATCAGAGACAGGTGTTCTTTAGACTGTTGAAGCGGAGAACGGCGACACAGTTTTGGTGCGGTTGTGACTTTTTCGCGGTTTGAATTATAAGAGAAATCAAATCAGGTTCGAGGTGCTTTTAACGAAGTTCCAAAACGTTGATGTCGTGAAGTTGCCAACACAATAAATTGTGGTTATGAAAGAAACGCTGAAAACAAAACCCATCTGTTGTTTCCAGATAATTGCGACACTTATGCTGGAGCACTAGCCGATCTGCATGTTGCAACCCACTGGCTATGTGAACGGTTTTAAGAATCGATCTTAAGACGCAAGTTTCTGGTACCGCCCCACTCGAGTGCTTTGCTCAGTGAAACTGACTTCGGTTTTGGAGAAGGAGAGAGCACAATTCAAACATTTTTTTCTCCAACCCCCAAAAACAAAACAATTCGTGTTACAAAAGTTGAAGATAGCAATTAATAGATAATGGAAACAAAGGACACTAAGACGACAAAGATCCCGCTTGTAACTCACGACGCATGTATTTTGTAATTTCACATGTCTGTGACCACTCCAGGTCATTATTAGAAACCATACGAGTACAAATTGCGAAAGTCGAAAAAAACGAAAGCGAAAGAAACAACATAATGCCTTGGAAAACTTTTCAACAGAAGTTAAGATCTCCGAGAAAATCTTCTCGAACAAAAACAGCAACGAACACAACGTAGAGAGATTATTTTACCTCCTCGCGAGGACCCTTTTGTTGCAGATATCGTTCGTATTGCGTTCAATGCAATTATTGTCTTTGTCCACTTCACAGATACAATGCTTCTCGAGATGCTTTCATACGTTTACGAGTATTTTCTTATTTTCCCAACTCGTTATTGTGTACCAGAGATACTTCAGTGAACCGAATAAGATCTCTGTTAAGTTTAGTGTTTCCGTTTTTTCCGTCCTCTTGCCATCCCTCTGAGATGCTATCGATTCTTCATACATGAAGTCTGTTGTAGCGTTTTGTGAAAAATGTACGATATTTGAAGGAGTAATACTCATTAGAACCAAACGAAGCGGATGACCTCGGTCGTTCGTTTAGTTGGGCGGTGATATGGGTATAAATTTGAGCGAATCAATCTGGGCTAAGGAATGCTTCTGAGACTACTTAGTACATTATTTGGATTAATTATAGTTGCACGGTTGGTTTGCAGTTAAATGGAGTGTTCACATTATTTTCTATATCGAACAGCGTTTTGTGGCATCACAGGGGGACAAGCTGTGGGGAAGTTGATGGTCATATGTAGACTTTTAAAAATGGAATTGAATTGAAGCGTTCGTTAGGGTGCTGGAGACTGTTTGGGACAGACAGCATTTGCTTACGGCTTGATTTCGGATTTCGGATTATCTATAGACTGACGTCCTTGACGGAACATGAGACACGATGCGATTTTCTTCGTCTGCATTTTTAAGAATTTAAGAAGAATAGGTGTGTTAATGAGCAATTTACTGTTGGCACTTAATAGATACGATCTCATAAAGCATTCCTGTACATGTCTAAGAGCATCTTGAAAAAAACACAATAAACTGATGTTTACGAGACTTCTTGATTTAGCAGATTTTGACAGTAAAGGAACTCGAAGAGAATGGCGCCCAACTGTGGCATGCTGTAAATTCATGAACCTACATAAGTAAAAATGATTTTAGATGAAATGTCGTACTTTTTATAGTGACCGTAAAGTCTTAAGCGTAAAGGGCATCACCAAGCTCTGCCCATGATCAAATCATCCATGAAACGAGAATTAATGAGACAGTGGATGGATTACGGACTCTGAGGGCAACCATGAAATATTGATCACATATAACAACTCAGAGTGAGGCAAGAATTCTTTTCCATTTTTTCTCAGTTCGTGGTCAAATTACATTGTTACTTGTGGGAGCCACGTTTTTCATTGAACCTTGAAGAATTCCATTCGAAAGAACTCGGTTGGCTTCCAGACCTGGAACAGCCGTACGTGTGAGCTGATTTATCAAAACACCAAAGACAGAGGAACAGCGACAAAATCCATCAAAGGCAGTCACACAGGAGGCGCAACCAGTTATTACTCTTCCGACAGCAAATATTCCATAATTCAGTGGCAACTATGAAGAATGAACAAGATTGTGGGTGCTTTGCAAGTGATGTAGGATGCATCTAGAATTTGCGGAACAAATTTAAAGGGGCGCCAAAAAAAAGGTGCTGATGTTAAATCAACAATGTTAAAAAATGACTGTCTGTGAAATCAGCTAGTCACTAAAACGCCTTCCTCATTTTTCGGCGCTGCAGTCCCTGATGAACGTGGGCCTCAAGGAACAAGACTCTCCAACTAGCACGATTTCTGACTAGCTGCCTCCATGGTCGCATGTCAAGTTGATTGAAGTCCCACAGAATGGGAGTCTAAGACTCTTCGGGCAGGAACTAAGCTGTCTATATGCTCTGCATGGCCACCTTGGATCTGTAGACGTCTGTCCATGTCGCTGTACAGCCCGTACAGTTCGCAAACCAAAGATCGCACGCAGAACATTTCTCTCGAAGAGAACAATGACTTGCTCCTCGCCTATTGAGATTGTCCATGCCTCTGCGCCGTATAGCAGGACCGGCATGATCGAGGTCTTATATAAAGTCAGTTTCGAGATACTGCTGGAAGATCGTGTCTCTAGTGTAGGTGTGTGACGATCTTCTCCAGGATGACGTTAAGGGAAATACGCGGCAGCCCATCGCCTTGTCGAAATCCTTTTTTGACATTGCAGGTCTCGGTGAGTTCGTTACCGACCTTGATTGAGCAGCGAGACTTCTGCATCGTCATCCTGCACAACCGGACGAGTTTGGTAAGGATTTCGAAACTAGGCATGGCAATGTATAGCTCGTCTCTATGCACGCTGACATATGCGGTCTTGAAATCGACAAATAGGTGGTGGGCGTTGATGTGCATTTCTGAGGTCTTTTCCAGGATCTGCCGTAAGATGGTAGACTTCCCCCCATATTAGACATCAGTTTTGAAATTGGGTCTGGGTCGATGGGACGGAATTCTCTTCGATCATCGTCCTAACTACGAACTACACTAAAAATCCTATTACTTTAAAATTGAAATAGTATAATAATATAGATGGCGCTGCAGCTCGTTGAAAGTCAGGGCCTGGCTTCTCAGCACCAAATTTTGCTGTGCGTGCTATTGTTCTCTCAGTAGAGTACGCTTGTATTCCGACTCCGAATGGCTAATTTGAGAAACATTTTCTAGACAGTTATTACTCCTTCAGCATTATCAGTCACTAGAAGGAGGTGGGACCATGAATAGCTCGTCCCGGAAATCGAACCTGTGCTGCGTAGGTTCAAGTGAGTAGGGAATGTCGCACTTACCCACAACGCCACTGCCACGGATTAGTCGAAGGAAAATTTGGACGATACAAAGGTTCAAAGTCAGTGACTTCTTTACTTTGCCGTGAAGTAACTTTACATTCAACACGACCCCGCCAACTAACATCTATAAATGTACAACTGCCAAGTAGAGAGAACTGTAGATCTGGGGAGTTTCGCAATGGCTTCTTATTGATTTTAAAACTGCATACGACACCATTCATCGTACGGAGGTGTTCCAAGAGACGACCGAATTCGGGATTGTCAGTATCTGTCACACAGCCTACAAGCAACATGCACAGCAACATACGCTATGCACTGTGCAGTTCAGATAAAGGATTTCCGATCGGTTTTAAACCAGAACCGGATTTTGGCCCTTTAAAGTATAGTTCCCGGGGGGCTGCTGCAAAACTCCTCAGACACTATCTTCTACAAGGAGAATGCTGAGTTTCATTTGCTTCAAATAAATACCCACACAATTTTCATCCACCTCCCTCATGAGCACTGCTTCTCTCATCTCAAAGAACCCATGCCCCACTGCCGCTTAAATCACATTCCAATCTCTTAAAGCCACTCATGTAAAATGTCTAATAACCTCAAGGCCTACCCCTCTCTCTCTCTCTGCAAACATAAATAGTGAAATTCCAATCCACTGCCCACTCTCCTTAGTGCTTTTTTTTTTTGGTATAAAATAACAAGTAGCGAAGGATGAGTGCTGTGTCCAACACTCAACACCATATGGCCTGGCCTAGCCACAGAATCAATATATCATCACTTTCAAGCTCCACGGCTGAAACAAAAATTTTACCAGAAAATTGAGGAAAATAGAGGAAAATTATGTGCCAGAAATCTCATCACATCTTTCTGGTCAATAAATCCATCCGACTCATCGATACCCATCTCAGTGAAGCAGGCCATGAAAGGACACACACACCCACAGACACACACAATTTGTAGCCGAGGCATGTTCGAAAAATCAAAGTGCAGCAAGGATGGGATGGGGGCCCCGACATCGTATCCAATTCTAATTTCACATTCTGCACGACCTCACCACTATACTGCAATAAGATGGTTTAAAATATATCCCAGCCATATGGTCTGTCTCACACCCACAACCCCTGCTCAAATCGCCGCCGCCTCCGCTGTCGTCCGGCGCATCGGTTGCACCATGTACAGAGGTAGGTGGCCTACAAATGAATCGAATGATTTCTCGAATCTTGATTACTGTCAAGTGCACTTAGCAAGTTGCCAGCATCTCGGTTCGAATTGATATTCCCAACATGTTCCTGGGATCGAACGAGATGATGTATGATAGGTGTCCTGCAAGGCGACTGGGCCGAACGGAGTATTGAGGCCATCACCGCAACGGAGGGGAAAAATTCGAAAAATCCCGCAAATGTATCTATGCTTTGGTTGAATGAATTGGATTTTCTCGTTCTCGGTTTCAAGGGGAGCCCCATTGAAATTCGGTCGGATGTACACACTTGGCACTTGATGTGGATGGACAAGAAGGCCAATTCAGGAATCGTCATTCTGGTTGTCATCGTCTTTGAATTTGATCCCTTTCTTTGCTGAAACACCACTTCATCGCTGTCACCGTCGGTGCCGCCGCCGCTGCCGGCTATGAAATTAAATTCCCGACAAAGTGTGAGTGCACACATAGAATGGGGCAGATTGTTCTGCTGCGGCTGCTGCTGCTCCTTGTCCTTTCGTGTGTTTTTCTTTTCTTTTTCCTCTTTTTGGGAGGGATTTTTCCTACAGTCTGGAGGCTGTGCATCGCTCACCTTGTGCCTCGCAGTCGAATCCTTTTCTCGTGCTGGGGCAAGAATTGAGAAGGCATTATTTATGCTTTAGCTGGAATCACTTCGATTGAATCTGCGATGCAGGGGGCTCCACCCCTGGCGCTGTGTGCACCGTGCACCGGTGTCTCAACGCTTGTGTGCCTAATCCATATTCTTCTCTGGACTTCGACAGTTGTTGTTGCTCATCTTGTCGTCTTCTTTTTTCAATGTAGGCCCTGTCAATGTCCCATTGTTAGTTTTGCTGATTCGCTGAATTCCGTGCTGTGATTGTTTTCGGTCCTCTTTGTCCTTGTACAATGATAATGCTGGATTTGCTTTCACAGGGCTTCAGTCCGGCGTGTGTGTAGGTAAGCCGGTGGATGGTAGTGGTGATTTTAATGTACCAACGGCTGAAATGTGATTGTTCGATGTTAAGAGTTCCTTGCCGAACGGTTTGTTTACACACGTTCGCAGGAAGGAATCTGCCAAGGGGAAAATCCTTATCACAATTTCCTCGATGATTTTCACGGGTATTGACTTTAGGATGTGTTGGTGGGTTTTTATTTCTTTCTTTCTTTCTCGGACGTTTCCTCGACTTGATGTAGGAATTTGCTGTTTTCTTTTTTTTTTGTTTCTCCGTGCTCTCTGGCTTTTGAGCTTCAATAGCTCTGCTGAATCGGTGAGGGGGTGGCTTCGTAGCTGAATAGCTGATTTCATTTTTCGCTGTTGTGTTGTGTATTGAGATGTGATCCCTAAATGGAAACTTAGCTCCGAAATGTTCCACCGAGTTAGCTGGCACTTCACTCATGGTGCCGACGATGGTGGTGCTCTTTGAGGGAGTCGGGCAAGAATGGGATGCAATTTATTCGACTCGCATGGGAAGAGGAATTCAATTAAATTAATTTAAGTGAATTTGGTTCGATACAATCGGGGGAGTGGAATAGAAGCAAAGCCAGGGGAGAGAAATCCGTGAGAACAACTTTGAGAAAATCCGCTGCGATTGTTGTTTTGCTTGCGCTCGCTGGTTTCCTGTTGCGAGGAGGTTAAGAATCATCGAAATCAAGGTGAAAATTGGGGTAAGGTTCGAAGTCGATCTTTAGTTTTCGCAGCAGTGGCTGGGAAATGTGAAAAATCGGTCAGCCAAGAGACTTTACAGGTGAATGTGTACCGCTGCAAGAAACTGAAAAGGACCAATCAATGCTAGAATAATGGAATGGTGTCTTCAAGAGACTCAGAAGGTGGGCACGAGTTATTCTACTCGAGGTAGACTAGTTCAAAGTGCCCACTGTGACTCATAGTCCAAGACGCCGGTTCTTGAGGGCAACGTATAGACAACAATTCATCCCCTTCCATCTCAATGCTAGCGCATTGGACAATTACGCCAATGGAGGAGGTTAAGAATCATCGAAATCAAGGTGAAAATTGGGGTAAGGTTCGAAGTCGATCTTTAGTTTTCGCAGCAGTGGCTGGGAAATGTGAAAAATCGGTCAGCCAAGAGACTTTACAGGTGAATGTGTACCGCTGCAAGAAACTGAAAAGGACCAATCAATGCTAGAATAATGGAATGGTGTCTTCAAGAGACTCAGAAGGTGGGCACGAGTTATTCTACTCGAGGTAGACTAGTTCAAAGAGCCCACTGTGACTCATAGTGTGACGATGTACGGACTTCTAGGTCGAGATCCAGTGTCTGCGAGTTTTACATGATCTCCTCAGAACGATGTTGAGACTCTGCTCCGTGGTCTTGGCTAACATTTTGTATGGCATTGTAGGTCTCGATGAATTCGTTACCGACCTGATGAAGCAGCGAGAATTAAAAACTGTTTGTGTATACTTAGGAGTTTGGCAGGAATCCTAGTCTCTGTCCACGCTGACTAGATGGTTTTTGGTGGAGTTTCCTGGCCTGAAGCGACCCTGATAAAGACAGTGAAAGGCACTAGATGAGCACACAACAAATCGGTGCTAAGGTATCTGACAATCCCGAGAACTGAGAAGCGGACGAACTCGCTAGAAAAGGCATTGTCCCAAGGGAACCAACGCCTCCAGATTAGGCTTTAGCTACAATAATTCCTAGGGAAACTGCAGGGACAAGAGGGAGGAAGAAACTATTATGCATCTGTGAGATTGCAACCCCCGTAGAAGCAGTCGCCTAAATGTCTACCGCTTTAAGAAGCTTCCCGAACTAAGTAGCCCTGGCATCAACCATCTACACAGCTTTATCAAAACTTGTTTGGGGATTTCGATCAGATCCGCGTGGTCTCTTTGACTACTGTGACTGCTGTCAACGATCAGTCAGCCACTCCAACCTAACCTAATCAGCTGAAATTCCACTTTTCGATCCTGAGCTGGTGCATGCATCCAAACCAATCATCCCCAGCTCCGTTCGTCCGTCCAGCTTTGTTAGACTTCAGTCTATCTTAACCCCCACTATATCCCGGGACGGAATTCTCACTTATCATCGTCAAGTTTGCTTGGACCTTTCTGCCTGATCATCGCCCTTTAAGTAAAGTGCCGTATCGACTGGAGAGTCTACTACCAATTCTCAATTTCGATCCCATCAAGTCTATCTAACTCACAACTGCTATTGTTGCAGTGGCCATCCCTCCAGTGCGCTTTTCACATTGATTTCCTGGAAAATGCAGCCGAATTTTGTAAGTTGAACCGAATGTCAATTCGCCAGCAATTCATTTGCAGTTTGAAAATTAATTTTGTGTTCAAAAATCACCGTTCTTTATTTTCAATCTGTCCAATTTGTGCTGTCATTTTGCATTTAACCATTATTTGAAAATGCCACCACACATCAGCCCACAACATTCACGCATAATACCCTCAAATGTTGTTCTCCAACAAAATCTGTTGCTAATGAGCATCGTCTCCCCACCATGTTCAGGCAGCAAGGACTACGCATATGTCAATAGGGTTTCATACGAGAAGCTTAAATATCCTGCGGCCGAACACGAAAATGCGGCAGAAGCACTCTGACAGCCTTTACAATTTTAATGACGAAATCGAACCGTATACCTGCTCCGACTCTGCAGCTCTAGCTTTCATTAGGCTTTCGCCTCCAATTAGGGATTTTCGGTACAATCTTACCCGTTTCCATGGTGTCCTCTTCAGACCCTATCCTAGGCCCACCGGCAACATCGACTCAATGGGAAATCGTATCCAAATACAAATGAGAACCGAAAACGAAACATATGCCGTGTGCAGTTGAAAAGTATCAGATACAATATCTCGGAAAGTGGAGGAAAAATGATACACAGCATTCCATGGCAACATTGATGCCATCGAGACGTAATGTAGCCGCTTTTAAGCCTTAACCGAAGCTCCCATGGCTGTGCTACATGTGATAACGTATCAGGTAAGGGACACCCGGAGGATATGTGAAAACAACCGAAAAGGACGAAATTATTAGTGTACCCCTGCATGCGTACACATGCACACGTACCTTGTGTTTGGGTGTGTTATTGTGTGGAGGCAATAACTGGAGCTGGTAGCTAGAGGAAAATTGTCTAACGACCTTTGTGAGGAAGGGACATGGAAAACAGAAAAAAAACCGAAAAAAAACAAGGAAAAAACGTGAAATCCTAAAATAAAACGTCCCATTCATGTCAAACACGACCAAATGGCATTTTGTTCGGAAAACGGCGCGAGTACGTTCTCAGATAAAAGAACACGGAAGCATTTTACGAGTCACCGAATTGACGGGAGAAAAAGCAAACAAAAATGGAATGGAATTTCAACCGTGGGAACGGCGCTTCGAATTCATGGTCTATTTCGTAGATTGACTACATGCTAGTTAATCAAATTCTAACTAGTTTGCGATTAAGGGTTGTTTTTCGAAAGTCTCATGAGGTCTAAGGCTTGCCTGCGAGTCGGAAATCACATGTCTGGGATATTTTTGGCGATTAAGTAAACTGTTGGGCTCGTCGTGCAATTGTGTCAGTTGGTTGACAGAGGCCGACCTTGGGGTTCAGGATAGGAAGGAATCTTTGAACGGATTGAAGACGGATGAAGGAGTGAGTGCTGGAGTCTAATCCGAACATTCAAACACTTCTGTGTCCTTGTAACTTCTCAGCTGGGGCAGCCATCAGGAACTGTCTTTGCACAAGAATACGGAAGATGTCTCAAGAAGGGAGATGGACAGCCAAGCAAGTTGCTAAGGGGCACCGCATGTTCACAAACAAAGGAAATATATTTTACTTATCTTCAAGCGGTCACCCTGACAGCTTAGGCTCAATAGGACACGACTTCTTACTCTCATCTGCGTACTCTTAATTGCAAGCCGATCGTAGAGTAAGTGATGCATGGATGAATATGAGAAGGAGACCACACATGACATCCTGTGCTCGCGGGTAACCGCATGAAAACAAATCTAGAGGCCTACTTGTTCAATGATTTGAGCAGACTGAACTGAACATCAGTACAAGCCAGCTGAACTGCTCTGACTCCAGTTGAGTGAGTTAGTCACTCTGAGTGGTATCGCAACCGGTCAACACTGGCCTAAGTGTGACTGCTATCCGTAGCCATCCACGCTGGAGGTGTATGAAAGCTGAGTTAAGAGAACAACGATTGACGTACACACGAAATTAAGACAATCTTGTGCTTGAGAAAGGGAAGTGAATTACGCATTTAACCTCTAGTGTGCAGCACCCCAACAAGACCGTGTGGCATCTGCCCAGCTCGCCATATGAACGTATTGTGTGTGTCACAAAGAATTTCAGAAGATGATGTTTTGCACAATGACTGATAGCTGTCTCCTCTGAATTGATCACCTTAACCCCGTGCACCTGTAAAATCATTTCGATTCTCTTCAACTCCTCCTGATCCACATCTTCAGTCTTCAGGCTTAGCTATTTCCTCACACTCCCTCGACGGCACAGAAATTCAGCGTTTCCACTGTACAGTCAGGGTAAAAGTAAGCAATCCACCTCATTGCAGCCCACTTTGCTGGCTACTACGATTTCGAAGGATTAAATCAATCGCGGACACCCAGCCACCAGCCCACTCACAAAACATCAATTATCGCTTCACAAAATGCGATACAACATGAAATCTTTTTGCTTTAATTAAACGCAACTTCTATGGAATTTCATTTGCGAAGAGCATCGCGGCCTAACACCCGCACTGACAATCTGGTGTTTTCGTTCTCAGCCACTAATTAAAATTTCATTAATTTCCAATGTATTCCGCCGAGTAGATCTCGACCACCACCTGTGTATCGATTCGAAATCGCTTTTGGTGGGTATTGGAAACGTTTAAACACCCCCTCCAATGAAGAGCGCAAAAAAGGGAAAACAGACAAAAAAAAAAAATAAACCCACTCCGCGCCGACCCACCTTTCCGGCCACTCAAAAATCCGTTAAAGGCAAACTAACTGCGGATTAATTACATTTGGGATTCCAATTCAAATCGAATTTCCATCTTCCGTCAGTGATTCATATCTCCAAGATGAATCAACGAACCGCGCTGATATCGAATTTCGTTTACCGAAAAAGTTAGACAACCCTCCGGCCGTCCCAGGCCAGCCCAGCCATCCCATCCACCGCGTCCAATCAGGAAATCTTGTGCTACCGGTGTTTGCCATCAGACCCAAGATGGTATCTGCCAAATGGATTCAATTAAAGTCATTCGAGGTGTTTGCTTTTATTGAGTTAATAGGATCCCTGAAAATGACCAATGTAGCGCCGATCTTCGTCCGTTCCCCACACAATCGTTTCACGAGTATCCACGGAATGCAAATATTAATAAAGAAAATCCACCCGAATGCCAACTCAACCGCATTTGCTTGAGCATTTTTATCTTCCCATTTGTTGGCCTATAAGTTTGCGCAATGAAACGATGCTTGGCGCGTGGGCGTTGGGTGAATTGGTGAGACGGGGGAAGGAAGGGGGAAAGAGTCAAAATTGGCCGCCTCGGAAAAAGCCAATCAATTGAGGATTTCTACCTTTTTTCTTCGCCGTCATCCCGCCGGGTGAGGATTTCCGTCTCCGCTAAGTGTCTCCGGGGGGCCGTGCCTCTGCACGCCCGGCTGTGGGAGAACCCAAACGGCAGCGCGCTATGCGGTGGCTTAAAACTTCGTCGAGCGGGTGAAAGAGTGCCGGCTGTATTCCCGAGAAATTGATTTTGCTCCCGCAAACCACCCCGCTCCACGGGTTGATGTGGAATACAATTCGCCATGTTCATCTGTTTTCCATTAGAGGCGAGAAGGTCGATGCTTCTGCAGGGGTTTGCCAGGCAGATATATTTTTTCTCCGAGTCCCCTTTGCCGGGAATCGGTAACAACAATAAAATCGTTCAACAACTTCAAGAGCAAACACGAGTGGTAAAGGCAAAGCGAAGGCAAAGCGGAGAAAAAAAGCATACAACGGCCAAGTGGCGGTTTTGGGTAGGGCGGTGTGGTGAGGCGGTGTAAAAAATTTGTTTGATTGTCCTTATTCAATTCTTTTGCAGTCCTTTCTTGTACACATTGTTCGTTTGCCATCCTACTTGTTTGTACTGCGGCACTGGCAGCGTGAGGGCCGAAGCCGAGAGGCTGACGATTAGGAAGTGATGCTTGGCCTCGACTTTCTGCCGCATGCTGGTTAAATACCCTCAACCCCGGGGGTGAGGCATGACAAAACACCAACCGATTGATATGGAGGTGTTTGTGTGTGATTGAGGTGCGTGTGTGGGCGGGTTGCTAACATAATTTGATCGTAATAAAATCTGGGGGAGATTTTGTGGAAATCATATAAACACACATGGCCCTACGAGCGAGATTGTGTTTCGGTTGGAGGCTCGCCTGTGCTGCGGGTGCTGCTGGGTGCGTGGTTGTTGGGAGTTGCATATTATTTATTTGACAAGAAATTGCCTATGGATGGAGGCAGGGTGAGTGTGCGTCTGGCAAATGGCACAGGACTTGTGTGGAAGATTAAAGAGGATGTGGTTTGTTTTTCATTTCGCTGGCTTTCGGGAAAAATTTGATGATTTAGGTGGGGAAGAAAATTGATGTAAACATCGTTATGGCGCCGGCTTTACTAGGGACTTTGTCTAAAACATACGTCACATGAGCTTATGTATGTATGTATGTTCCAGATATTCGGGATATTTGAAAGGACTGACTGATCTGACCGAACTACCTGAACTGACTAAACTGACTGAACTGAACTGACATAACTCAATAAACTGACTGATCCGACTGAACTGACTGAACTGACTGATCTGAATGAACTGACTGATACGACTTAACTGACAGAACTGACTGAACTGACTGAACTGACTGAACTGACTGAATTGACTGAACTGACTGAACTGTCTGACCTGACTGAACTGACTGACCTCACTGATCCGACTTATCTGACTGAACGGACTGAACTGACTGAACTGACTGAACTGACTGCACTGACTGCACTGATTGGACTGACTGAACTGACTGAACTGACTGAACAGACTGCACTGACTGATCCGACTGAACTGACTGAATTGACTGAACTGAATGAACTGACTGATCCGACTTAACTGACTGAACTGACTGAACTGTATGAACTGACTGATCCGACTTAACTGACTGAACTGACTGAACTGAATGAACTGACTGAACTGACTGAACTAACTGAACTGACTGAACTGACTGAACTGACTGAACTGACTGAACTGACTGAACAGACTGCACTGACTGGACTGACTGAACTGACTGAACTGACTGAACAGACTGAACTGACTACACTGACTGATCCGACTGAACTGACTGAACTGACTGAACTGAATGAACTGACTGATCCGACTTAACTGACTGAACTGACTGAACTGACTGAACTGACTGAACTGACTGAACTAACTGAACTGACTGAACTGACTGAACTGACTGAACTGACTGAACTGACTGAACAGACTGCACTGACTGGACTGACTGAACTGACTGAACTGACTGAACAGACTGCACTGACTGGACTGACTGAACTGACTGAACTGACTGAACAGACTGCACTGACTGGACTGACTGAGCTGACTGAACTGACTACACTGACTGATCCGACTGAACTGACTGAACTGACTGAACTGACTGAACTGAATGAACTGAATGAACTGACTGATCCGACTTAACTGACTGAACTGAATGAACTGACTGAACTGACTGCACTGACTGAACAAACTGCACTGACTGAACAGACTGCACTGACTGGACTGACTGAGCTGACTGTACTGACTACACTGACTTATCCGACTGAACTGACTGAACTGACTGAACTGAATGAACTGACTGAACTGACTGGACTGACTGAACTGACTGAACTGACTGAACAGACTGCACTGACTGGACTGACTGAACTGACTGAACTGACTGAACTGACTGAACTGACTGAACTGACTGAACTGACTGACCTGACTGAACTGACTGACCTCACTGATCCGACTTATCTGACTGAACGGACTGAACTGACTGAACTGACTGAACTGACTGGACTGACTGAACTGACTGAACTGACTGAACAGACTGCACTGACTGGACTGACTGAACTGACTGAACTGACTGAACTGAATGAACTGACTGATCCGACTTAACTGACTGAACTGACTGAACTGAATGAACTGACTGAACTGACTTAACTGACTGAACTGACTGAACTGACTGAACTGACTGAACAGACTGCACTGACTGGACTGACTGAACTGACTGAACTGACTGAACAGACTGCACTGACTGGACTGACTGAACTGACTGAACTGACTGAACAGACTGCACTGACTGGACTGACTGAGCTGACTGAGCTGACTGAACTGACTACACTGACTGATCCGACTGAACTGACTGAACTGACTGAACTGACTGAACTGAATGAACTGACTGATCCGACTTAACTGACTGAACTGACTGAACTGAATGAACTGACTGAACTGACTGCACTGACTGAACAAACTGCACTGACTGAACAGACTGCACTGACTGGACTGACTGAGCTGACTGAACTGACTACACTGACTGATCCGACTGAACTGACTGAACTGACTGAACTGAATGAACTGACTGATCCGACTTAACTGACTGAACTGACTGAACTGACTGAACTGACTGAACTGACTGACCTGACTGAACTGACTGACCTCACTGATCCGACTTATCTGACTGAACGGACTGAACTGACTGAACTGACTGAACTGACTGCACTGACTGCACTGATTGGACTGACTGAACTGACTGAACTGACTGAACTGACTGAACTGACTGCACTGACTGCACTGACTGAACAGACTGCACTGACTGAAGTGACTGCAACTGACTACATTGCCTGACCTGATGTGATTCGTCATCACGTCTTGTTATTTTTTTTTTTTTTTTGCATTCACGCAGCTCCCCCGGAGGCAGCCAACATTCAATGAATTAGTTACTCATCAAGTTACTTTTTCACATCCATCAAACTCTTACGGATCCCACGTAGATCCTTGCGACTCCCTGGATGTCTAATCTCAATTCCCAACACGAACAATGTCCCTTACTCACATTTCCAACTCTCTCGAGTCAAAGAGTATTCTCGTCTAAAATAACTTCTCAAATGTCGCCGTTCGGTTCGCATTCAGTATACATGTGTAAATCCCCTCTCCGTATTCAAAAAGCATCATCTTATAAAATCATAGTGGAAATGTACCGCATAAATATACGTCCTACAAGACTGCTTCGGAAGCTGAATGACATAATAGACTTCCTCCCAAACCCCAAGTCAATTTGATGGTTGTTCATCATTTTGTTTTTATTTCGTCACAATCTACTTCCGTTATTATCCTTAATGATGGATGTGTTCTCGACGACACCTTAACATTTATTTTTTTGGTCCCTCGCCCCTTCTCGATCAATTGATTAAGGGATGTTCCCAATATAAACAGTTTCCAGCTCAAAAAATGCCAGAGTTCCTGCTGGTATGTCTCCCGATATTGACTCGTGACAAAAAACATACGGCGCAGATTAAATTAAAGAGAAGACCAAAATAACGACTGCAAAAAGTAATGCTGAAAGCAACTCCCATCGAACACCCACACTCGTGTTGAGGCAACCCTGAAACAACTCCTTCAGAATTGATACGATTTTATGTTTCATTCTCCGCTCCGTGTCCCAGCAGCTCTGTAACACAGAAAAAACGGACGGCAGGATAGGTAAACGCTCTGAAAAGGATTTTTATTTTCACTATCATTTGCTCTGCCATTCGTTTCAGCACTTTGTCACGTTTCCTTAGTGTTATGATGGGAACGTCCTTGCGCTGGCATGCCATAGAATTGCATGGTATGAGTTACCAGCCTGTGCCTCTGGTCTGTTTCGTTCTCTTGCAAGAGGAAGGATTTTCTGCAATTCGTCGTTCATTGTGTCCCTCTCTGTCTCTCAGTCCAGGGAAAGGGTTCATGATTTTTCTCGTTTTCTTTTCGTTTTTGGCAGTTTCTATTGTTGTTAGACTTACTGAGTGGTGGTGGGGGTAGAGAGAAGAGCATCTGGCATCGGCTGCCAATTAGTTAACTTTTCAAAATTAGTATTCTGTGCTCGAAGTCTGTAGATTTAAGATTAAAGGATTTCAATCTTAATCGTGACATTTGGATGTGTGCATGTGATCATCGGCATCAGTTTAATTGAGGAGTTCAAGGGTAGGACCCGGATTACGAGGAACATGCACGTTTCATCTCTTAGTGGAGGCACCTGCTGGTAGTGATGTCCTAGCGGGGGTATGCCGACGATAAGAAACTGTATTCAGTCGGGTTGGTGGGGAAAGTGATTCAGTAGATTCTTGACTTTTTATGTGAAAAAGAAGGCACAGAAATACCCTCTGTTCATAGTTTTGTTGATTTTCGAACGGCAAGATTTTGTAGTTTATGACTTCATGACAGCTAGAGGAAGGCGATGAAGTAGTAAGCATAATCAACACAGTCGTTGTACAGCTTTCATTCATTGTACAGCTTTCATTGTTTTGTCTTCCGTCGTTCCTAGGCTTAATTTCTTCATTTGTTTCATCACTTTTCATGAAAAACGTTACGTTTCAATTCTTACTGCTTCCATTCTGTCATCTATCGTTGCTCTCGTCGGTCTTCGATCGACTATCAATCTCAACCTCTCGTGGCTGGAAGCATTTTCTTCGAACTTCTTTAATCGCCAGTATTTCAATCTTCTCCACAGTCCTCAGTCATTCAGTTCAGTCTTCAGTCCTCAGTAAAAAGTAAACATCATCGTCGGTGATTCAAACGTGGATCGCACGACAGTGGAAACAAGTCCAAAATGATTGCCGTGAAAACGATGAATTTGAAAATTTCATCAATACTTTCACTTCTGCAGAGCGAGAGCTTCGATGTTGGGTATGATTTAGGACAGTTCCAGTAGAGATAATCTGCTTGATCTTATCGGTTTTCCGTATCGTTCCATTAGATGGGCGATTATGTCGAACACAAACAGCTCGCAGTCACTATTATTGCAGCAAGTTTTTGCAATTTAAGGATAGAGCTTGTGATGCCCGCATACCCTAGCGGTTTTGAATATATTTATATCGAATTAGGGAGAGAGAGAGGCAGAGAGAGAGAGAGAGAGAGACAGAGAGATAGAGAGACAGAGAGAGACAGAGAGAGAGAGAGAGATCATATGGTAATACACTTCCCGGTGGCTAACAATACTGGATATCCGTAAAACTTGAATTGACGATTACCCGGGTAAATCAAGAGCATTATATTAGGACTAGTAGAAAAGCCTGTGGTACGACGTTTGGAAATAGAATACTTCGCAAAACAGAATATGAAATTTTTATTCACAAAAAAGAAAACTAAAAAAAGTGCTATTGCCTAAAAACAAAATAATAACTGCAGCCAGATTTGAACACAGAGCCTGCAGAACCGCGAGCAACGCACCAACTCACACCGCCAGCGACCCGACTTTCAACGTTATTTTTTTTTTTATTCCGAATCGCTTTAGGTGTGACATATTTTTATACATAGAGCTTTAATATAGAGTGATGATAATCGATTTTTGAACGATTCACAAAGAAGTAAATCGTAGGCTAAACATTGGATACATCTTCGTAGCACAGCCTGCCGTGCCGCTGTTTGGTCCAAACAACATGATGCAAGCTAAACAAATGGAATGATATTTCGCCGAACTGATATGAATGCTTAGCTTGTGAATATTGCCATCAAAATTTCACTCACTTACTTGGCTCCTGGGTAGATGCCGAAGGTACTTTCTCTAACCTTTAGATGGAAAGGCAACTGGGGGTTGTTGCCATCCCACGCAAACAATATGCTAAGAAACGAGTGAGTATGTATACTGCAACGACTACACAGGGACCACTTCAATTATAAGTCCATCCCCCACTGCTTCCGGGATCATTGCAAACAAATTAAAAAAGAGATGTAATTGCTCTAGGTGAACCCGCAAGTGAATTGGACTTACGCCTCCATCTAAATCTAAATCCTCTGACTCCATTATTTTTGTATCATTTCCGCTTGTGCTGTGCGTATAAAAATGATTTCCATGCAAAAATATTCCCGCAGGATGATTTAATTTGGTTGAAAGTAGAAAACCTACTCAGAAGGATGTATGTACCTTATCTTTCATACCACCATTTCCCATTCCCCCCGCCGCACTCACATCTGCCCACGATGCGGTGAAACTGTTCATCAATTGTAGGCGGGAATAAAAAGGAATCGCCTTTGAGAAGTCTTCAAATCTTTTCCTTTTTTCACTATCCCCTGTTACATCTATCAGTGGAGGGGGCAGCAGATCTCTCACATGATTGATGGACATTTGAGATACAAGACTGTGTTGCACATGTATGCAAGGCAACCGACGACGTATACTCTTGTCACTCGGCTTCAACACAACACTTCAGCTCTTACAGTATCTTTTGAATGATAAATCGTGACTATACTCCTTTTTCCGTCCTTTTCCTTCGTCCTCTTCGCTTTGCACTTTGTAATCACATTCACGACAGATGAAGGCAACAAATGAGTTGGTCGTGGCGTGAATAAGGGTGGAGAGGCGGAAGGCCAAAAATTCAAGAAAAAAGAAAAAAAAATAACAGTGAAAAATCTTTGCTTGAGTATCCTGTAATTTTCTAAGAATGCAAGGACATTCAAACATCATTTATCATTCAACGCGATGAGTGGTGCTCCAAAGGTGGCGTTACTGCTGATTGTGGTGGTGTTCAAAAAAGGAAAAAATATGAAATTGAAAAATATTTCACAACCATCAAGGATACTACTCGACGACGAAGAGAGACGACGGGGATGAGGAGGAAGATATTTTAAGTGACAGAACAAGGTGTGTAAAATTTTTACAGAAGACGGATGATGATGGTCTTGAGGAGAATACTTTCAAGAAAGTGCAGGCACTGCTGTCGAAGGCAGTTCTCCTCTCCTCCCCGCTGTCTAGGGTCAGGGCTGGTTTCATTTGTGGCCGAGGTGCTTTGTGAAGAATATTCGACTCATGCAACTAACAGCCACCTCAGCATTACCGCCAAAAGCAGCAGTGCCTCAAAACATTGGGCACAAAGATGAAATTGTTTTCACAACAATTTATTTGACATCCTCAGGGAAGGATAAGTATGCTTTTAGGAATCCTTTTAGTGTTGACTTTGAACTTGTAGCGCTCAAGTAGAATTGTTGAAGCCCGCTATACCGAGGTACCTGCCGCTCTCACGAGCTCTCACACACAACCGTGTGAATGTCGTGCTCAGCGAGTGAAATTGTTTCACATTTGTCCTCACAGGACAGCACAGCACAACATTCTGAATTCCTCTGCAAATATGTGCGAAGTGAATGCTGTTGTCGAAAGGACGAAATGTAATGGATATACCTTGTGACAACATTTAATTGTTCTTGCGTAAGTTGTGATGCTTGCTTGCTGGTTGCTGCTTGTTGGTTGGCGCATGGGTCAGGTGCACTTGTTGGCTGTTGCTTGTTAGTGAAGAGTGACTGCTTGGTGAACATCTTGGGAAACATGAGCGAACGAACGAATTCTAATTGGCCCTTATTTGGTTGCGCAAAAATGTCACGGACCATGGGCGACAACAGGAAACTCTAACAGAAGCTTCACTACGTGAGTGTGTTTATCAAGGCTGGAATTGGTGCATATCACTAGTTTACCTTCGCTTAAGATGACGAAAATGAGTCAGGTGATGGTCGACACTGTACTTAGAAACAATTGCAATCAAAACTACAATACATCTGAAGAATTTGTCCCACTGATCATTATTTCTTCAACAGTAAAGTCCGTATTCCCTTGGAGTCTTCGGAATCGCAGGAAGGTCCACAATGTTGGATTTTCTGAACAGAGTTGCGTATCTTACAATTCTTGCTTCTATTCCACCACTGAAACGGTATGAAACTGGAATCAAAGTCAACACTTGTTCGTAGGATCCAACGCACTCTCCCAGCACACCACCGTCGGCAAATCAAGAAATAAAATCAATTTGCGAAGGAAAAGTACGCTAATTGATGGGGAACTTACTTAGCGCAAGAATATTCGTCGCGGTACATTCGAAATAAAGCCAGATGATACTTCACGGGAACGAATGCACACCTTTGACTGCGTAAACCACACCACAAGTTGTTTTCTCAATTCAACTTTAGTAAGCTTATGCACCGTCCAACCGCACCTTGCTAAGTTCTAGCTGTTTCTTATAAAAATTCTTGTGAAATTCCCAATGAAACTTAGGCAATCATGCGAGCGCCTCTGCGTCCTGGAATCACTTTTAAGGCCCAGATGTTGTAGACTGCAGTTCAAAGTCATTCTACATGAACAGCTTAACAATTCTATTTAACCGCATCATGATCATATCTTCTGACCCGTATGCTCCACTTAAGGGGTCGCTGGGATAAACCACGCACGAGTGGTCGCCAGACAGCTCGATCCTCCGCCATCGACTCTAATTCATCAGGAGTTATGCCCAAGCGTAACCAGGCGAGTTTTTGGACTTAGTCCAACCACCTCATCCTTGGTCTGCCGAGCGGTCACCTACCTGGAAGTCGTGATGAAGGAGACTTTCCCTTTCCGCTCGAAGAAGCAGCTCCTCACTATTGAGATCCTCGCGCACTGCCGTGTTTCTCACCCTATCCCGGCGAGTATTTCTATTAACCTGGCTGTCATAATAGATCAGTGTTTTGAGCCGAGACCTCACTTCTTTTGATCGCAATGGTTTCTCTCTGATATACACCACAATTCGGCAGTTGAAGAGCTTTGTTTATATTCACATCGTAGAAACGCTTACTCCCACTGCCTTGGCCGTATTTTACTCCAGCGTCTGAGTGTCAGTTTATCCCGTAATTGACATCTCAGAAAAAACTAATAGACGGTTGAACTCCAGAATCAGTCGAATTGCTTACGGGTACACCACATAAAGATGTTCAAATTGTACATCACCTGCCACCGATGTTCCATCGAAAGTTTGCACATAGAAGTGTTTCTTTAAAAAACTAAGCACAACTTTTCAGTCAGAGCAAATAAACATTCATCACATTCGCATTGAGCATCAAGTTTCTATTTAAACTCGAATTTCATTTTCTCGGTAATAAGCTATGTATTATCGAAGTTGGAGACTGACTAGCAAATTGTTCTACTTCAGCTGAAAGTGTCCATGAAGGGGTGCAGGCAAGTCAATCAAATCATGCGTACCTGAGAGTACACAAGAGGAATGCGCTTCCATTTTGTCCGTATTTTTCAATAAACGAGTAGAAAATGAACACTTGCTGAATCTCGTTCTTTCAAAGGAATCTCTTCAATTTCGCGCGAGAGTGTCATGATTGTGAGTGCATCTTGTGCGACACTGATTTAATATTCTATATTCTCCGCATGACATCCACTTGGTACCTGCGTGCAAACTGCACCTCCATCCACCACACTAACTGATGCGACAGTAGACGACGTGTAATTGATTCAAAAGTGTTACAAGTGCACATTCTTTTGATTTCCCTGCAGTGTATCTGACTTCAACGTTCTTAAATAATTAAAAGTGGCCCCCTCCCTACCCTTCACCCATCTTCTACTGTCTTTCAACAACCCAGAAGCGGTGCAACAGATATGAGTGTGTGTGTGTGTCTGTATCAGATTCAAAACCAGGTTAAAGTTGCCCCTCGACAGCCATTGTTTTTTACGGGGTTTTGTGGACGGTATGTTTTCGTCCTTGGGGGATAAACTGAGTTAACTGAACGAACGTAAATCGAAAAAGACGTAAAATAGTTTCACTTCTCTCCGAAAACAGGTCTGCAGGGTACCATGCAGATTCTCGACAAAAAAAATAGAAAACAACACCAGCTTAACTTTTTCAAAACTCAAGCAAAACAAACGAAAAAAAGTGAGAGAAAAACACCAAGAATCGGAAGGAGAGAGAGAGAAAAAAAAAGTTGCAACACTAATTACGAAAAGTTCCCTGCCAAGGCAAACCCAGCTCAGAGAGGGAACGGAGACGGCCGGCACGGCGTAGAGACGGCTCGACAGCAGGATTTCGACAGATGCCGCTGCTGCTGGTGGTCGGCTATCCCCTCCTAGCCACTGCTGATGGACCGTTGTTGTTGATGAAGAAGGAAAGAGGGCTACTCGGCGAGGAAAATAAAAATAGATTTTGGGGGGTTCTTCTGTACGAGCAGTCTGTGTGTGCACTTCACAGCAAAACACTGCAATTATCCATTTTTAAGGGCGGGTCAAAGTGACTGGCGGCACTGCTGGGTCCGTGGTGTGCTGCTGAATGATGGAAATGACGACTCTCTTTAGTCGACTTGTGGGTGGCGAAGCCATTAATTTGTACTTTGATGTAGATTTTCGTTTTTGTTTTTTCTGGTTGGCGGTGGACGTAAGTTGGGTGAGAAATCATCTCCCTAGAAGTAAACATGTTTGTCTCTACATAGCTCGTAGGAGGGTTCAGTCAAGAGACGGCCGTGACGGTCCTTCAATCTGAAAAGGAGGGAGTGCATTTGTCGTAGCTGTTTGCCCTTGTGTGCTGCGCTTATCCTCACTATATGCGCACTCGTAATGGGTGGGTGTGATAGCGCTTTTGTTTGGGACTGGTGAGTGAGCCGAAATGGGTGTTGGGTGAGGCGTGCTGAAAGTGAAGAATAGAATTAGGTGAACAAATTAGGTTTTTCGGTTGACTCTGTTTTGAAAGATAGCTATGCACTTGTTGGGGAGACCACATTAAGTTGAAACGGGACTTTGTGTGGGTGGCTGTCGAGGTTATCCTTTGAGGCAGGAAATACTTTTAGCGAGTACCGCATAAGTTGATCTGGGGTCTTTGTGAAGTTTGCAGTCTTATGATGCCCAGATTGAATTTCATGCGTGACTACAATGCGGGGATAAACGAGTGATTTTATGCTTTTTTTTAATGAGTTCACTTCGGTTTTTCCGAGAAGTGTGAATGACTGCAGGGTGGGCTGAAGAAGGTGTTGTCAAATTTCGAAATACATTGGGTCCAGTATAATGAATGATATAATATCCAGGTGCGTTCGATAAATCGAGCTAATTTTCCTTGTGCGATACGTACGGCTATTGTTTCTCCTTATGTTGAGGCATTTTGTCAAAAGATTTCACCCTGTACGAGAACTATGTAAAATCGTTCCTTACGTTCCGATTCGACATTATAAATCATGCTCTTCTTACTTTGTCATTCACATTACACTACCTTCCCTATCGAACATCCCTTGAGGCTTATCAATCAGCAAATATATTCGTCCTCTCAACGATAAATTAAAACTTGCCATAAAACTTGCGAATTGGAAGTATTCCTAGGTTAAGGATCGTGCATATTACTCTTCAAAATTATTCACAAGAAACAGCCAAATTATTTATATGAAAAGATCACCGATCGGTCGATCGAGTAGTAATATTACCTTAAGACCCTCAATTCACACTGCACTCATGCTGTTCACCTCCGGAATCACCTACCTTCACGGATACGGTCCAAGACCGAGTACAGACAATTTTGTACCGCTTAAATTGAAATGAAACAGTCCGATACACCGGTTGATCATTCATTCGTATTTAACGTTTTCCATTCTCTCTTCTCTCTTTTCACTCTTTCATATATATCGTTTCATTCATTTTCAATCGTTCATATTAGATTGTATTATTCTCCGTAAGATCTTTCATAACTTTGTAATAATAATTAAAATTTCAACCTTTGTGCTTCTTTGGAGTGATAAGGAGGGATATCCATGCCTTCTTTCGGTCTATTGACAAAATTTTACCAAAGATTATCGAACTCCTGGCACAACTTTGAAGGCGACCGATAACTTCCACTGCAATGCATATGTTCCATTTTGGCTTCATTCGTTATATCGAGTGAGCTTATTTCGTAGCTTATAAAGGGCCACCAATGAATTGTACAAAAGTGAACGTTGTATCGATTATTCGTTATATATGCATTCGTTATGCTGGACCACCACTGTACGTTATAAAATCGGTGTTACTTTTTGTGGTTTTTTGGCGGAGATGGTTGTTATAAGGAAAATAAAGGGTTTCCCAAAATTAACGCATAATCGGCTCTTAGTCTGTATTTATCAGAAAAATTGGCCTCCACGGCTTTGCTGGAACATAAGCACTTTTTTCCGAAATTTTACCATTTTGACGTGTATAGAACTTCGACATCAGATAAACCCATAAACATGACCAGGGAATGTCTCATGACATGTGGTAACGACTTGGTGACACCACATATTGACCACATCAATATCATCGAATTTCCATATAAAAAACTGTGTTGCCAACACTATGCCGACAATATTTTGCATGAAATTTTCGAAGAATCGCCTCCAAAATGTCACCATTTTTGACACATTGTTCAATAACGAAATCACGTTGTTATATCATGTGACGCTAAATTTGTACTTACCCTAAACTAAAAGCCGCCTAACTATTTGTATTGCCAACAATTTACTGCACAAATAGCGGCAAATTCAAATCTCGCGTTAATTGTGGGACACCCTTTACTTTTTCACATAATGCTAGAGAATACTTGCCCAATAATGCCAGTTCAAATTATAGTGGTGCGAAAATTTTCCAAACCGAGTTAACCCGGGTTAAAATAGAAGCAGACCGAGTTGTAACCCGGGTTAATGAACTCGGTTCGATGATGAACCGAAAAAACATGGATGGGCAAATCGAGTTGTATTGTCCAATTCTATTTAGTTTCGGGTATGTTTCGGTGTTCTATGGGTAACGTGTTGACAAGGGAAGCGGTTGACAATTGATACATTAGAGAAAGAAGAGAGAATATGTGTATACATACAAAACACACAATACGCCAAGAGCTACCGAAATTCTGCAGCCTGCGGTGGTGGCTACAGGTCAGGTGCCAAGAACCAATATAGAATGGAGCAAATCGATTTGTATTGTCTAGTTCGATTTGGGGTTGGTATCGGTTCGGCATCATATGCTCACACCGGGCTGTACCCTACTGCAGTTTTTTTATGCATTTGGTTCGTTTCAGCGGTTTTGCCAAATCGATTGAATTAAATGTTACTCGGTTTGACTCGGTTTAGGTGTAACGCGGGTTAACTCGGGTTTCTAACCCGATTTGTTACACCATTAGTTCAAAATGTCTGCATACATATTCACATTTTCTGATCCAATTCTCACACTTTCGCTCTCAATCGGCCATGCGGGCTCGTATCTTTATCGGTTCACACCGAAAATTTATAAGTTTTGATCGAAAAATTCATAGAAGAGGACATTTTTTGGCATTCCGATTAACCGGGGATGTATATTTTATTTTTTATTTTTCTTAGTATAAACCACACACTAGGAATATATAGAATAACATTAAGTGTGTGGTTTCACTGTGCAACCACTAGCAAGCTAAGGGTTAGGTTCTCAGTGGTGTTCATCATGTCACAGTGTATTCCAAAATTGGCCAGAAAAAAGGAGGACTTCGTATTTAATTCATATTTATTTCAAAGCTCGATTGTTTTGTAACAAAATTGTTCAAAAATCAGAAAGATTTCGCCAAACCAAATTTCGAGACGAACTCACGTTTAAAAATCATAAGCAGCTGACAGTGTCGTTTTTGAGCATTGCACGTACTCCAATTCCCCGGGACATTCAGGCCGACAGTAGCGAAAGCGTTCCACAAAGTTTTGATTAAAATAAATCGAAAAGTCTTTGTATCCCGAAGGATGAAAGATGCGCGCGTGTGTACGCAGCGCTTACATGTCGACTTTTGCGTTACATATGTCTTTCATAATTTCCATTTCCATATCATGTACGCCCAGCCGCAAGCGCCCATCAAACTTGCCACAGTACACCCTCGAACACAAGACGATCTTCTGCGCTTTACTTTGCATTACTCAAGAGCATCTTTTGACATCGCCTCACTCATCCTAATACGTTGCTTAGCTCTCACTTGATGGAAACTTCTTTAAAAGTTCCCTGCTCCCAGCCACCACTTACCAGTTCCCACCGCGGTCGCACAACTTTCGTGTGTGCATCTGTGTACGCAAATATGCGAATGTGTTCCCTTTTCCTTCCCTGCAAAAAAGGCTTCAGAGTATTTCAAAGTTTTGCTTGTATTATGTGTATCGTGAGTTCATGACAGATACAGCCCATCCCACGTTTGTGGGGATAGGATGACTTAAGGAAAAAAGTTCTTCTGCTGTTCGTCGTAAGGATTATTGTTTCATAACTTTGCGTTGTTGTTTTGGAGATTTTCGGGATCTCCCACTTCTGGTTTCGTCTCAATTTGCATCTGTGAGCGTGCAGGCGACATAACTCATATTTAGCGTATTACGTCGCGTAGCTCAGCATATCTGCTCAAGCCAGTTCCATAAATAAGTCGGCTGTCGGCTCAGCTTACGCAGCCTAATTGAATAGACAAAAGTTCTCGGTTAAATTAAGCACCCATGGAATATTCTTTATTTTGTCATTCCCACCCGACTGCGCACACAGTGAGACATGAGTGATTCCATCCCACAGAGGAGGAACGGAGGAGACGTGCTCATCTATTTTGCACGCATCCACGTCTATTTAACCGCAGATACGGGTGAAGGGACTCCTAAAGTAGAAAGTAACTGCTCTAATGTGCGAATTATCTTCTAATTGAGTGTAAATATTTAATGTGAAACGGGTCGAGGGTGTGAGGGCGTTCTGTGTGTTTGTGGTGGAGCAATAACAATTATCGCAGCCCCTCTCTGTGAGAGATGCCAGTTAGTTGGGGGACTGTTCAGCGCCCAAGGGAGATTGACACAGTTGTCTGGAACCAAGAGGAGTGAGACGTGAACGAAATCGCACTTTAGTGAGTAACAGTGCGGCGATGTGTTCCATTTGTCACACACACATGATTTCTTGCTCTGCTCTGGGGATGGCGGGCGATAGCGGTGTGCACACCCTTTTTATAGTTTAACATGTGAATACAATTAACCTGTTTGTGGACTTACATGATATGCTCGATTTGATTAAGGGAACAGTGGCGAGAGGGGATGTTGAAACTAATTGCGTGGTGTTAACCCCCGATCTGTGGGTTCAAGGGAATTTTTCTGGAATTTATTTTAAATGAAGTTGACGCCAATATTGAAATAAATTTTAATACATACATAAATGGAAGAGATAGCTTTCTTTGTGTAGAGCAACTACTGAAGTGATTTCGGTGTGTTCTTAACAGAACGACGTAGCGCCTAACTTGCCTCAGACAGACATGTGTTACATTATGTTCAGATATGCGTTATTTGAACTGAACTATTGAAATTGAATTGGTCATCTTCTTGAGGCTCTAACGAGTGGAGATGGTTATGGCTTACCTTCGCAGAGGAGGTCTGGAAATGAGACTACTCCGCTGGGCTTGGAGTGGCGAATATTTCGGCGGCGAGCTAGTGCTTTCTGAGATATTGCCCGTGGTCGCGCTATTTTTAAGTGAATGACAATAATCTGAAGGCATATTTCGTGCACGTGAAGGAAGACAGATAAGAGAACAGGGAGCATGATCTTCGACTCAAGTGGACGCCCAAGAAACACATAACGCACACATTTGAAGAATAATCCAGGCTTACTTGCCGTTCGAAATCGGTGTCATTTTCCTAGACTTATTGCTTGAGGCCCAGGTTCATCCCGGACTGTCTAGCTATCAGATGAGGATGATGGACGAGTACATGGAGACCTTCAAGAGATATTGACGGTCCGATTCAAGGTGACATCGGATTCCATAATAACGCTCTTCACAAACCTTGCTCTCAGATGTCGACGAAGTTCCAAAGGTTTCGGTATCTATTCCTGTTTACACCGCCGCGCCGTAACTAGACCCATTCTATTATCTGGTCAATTCGTTTGGTGGCACTCCCTAGACAAAGTCGCACGGTCACAAGGTCCCTTGGAAAGTTTCAACGGCTGGCGATCACCTGTATCAGCGGAAAATGAGAGCATCCAATGCCCCATGTCCTCCTGTACGGCTTAAGCACTCCTCGGAGTTCCCTTCTGAAGGACATGGCCCCAATAACGATAGCTCCGGCTAACCAAAACAACCCCATTTATTAGGAACGCATTTCACATTGGTGGACACAGTGTGGCTGTATTTTAGGTGTTCGCATAAGACAGCCCATTTCAAGTTTTCTCATCGCACAAGAGAGATTGCGCAGAATTGATGCAGTCGAACCAGAAGAACAACTTCGCTCGCTTTCGTTAAGTTTCTTTCACTTTTGTTTATTCAAGTGCCATCGAAAAGCGTTGCTTTCCACCTGCAGGCTACTGAAAATACCTATTGTCTCGGTGAGTGTATAGAACATGGCATATTCATTCCCGTCCCTTCAGGTCGCCAGTAGACAAGCCATCCTCAGTCGAGCACCCATATACACAAGCATCTCACCAGGTATCATCTTCACTCGGGTTCAAATAACAGTCCATCAAAGGTTCATGCATACCATTACATGATAACTTAATTTGCCTTACCCTATTACATCCGCTTCCTTTTTAAATGGAAAATTACAAAGTAATTGCTTCTCAGTTGAACCCGAACAAGGCAGAACCCTCCCACATTCGGGAGCATCCCGAATGGAACCCAATTAGGGGAAATTTCTTTTGAGGATTTCACTGTGAATGCAAACATTTCTAGCTAACATCTCCCGAGACATAGAACTTAATTAGAAGAAATGTAAACTCGCATCCTTCCCACTGAAGCGAAGTGCCAATAGAAAGATGTTTACCCTAAAATTAGTCAAGCACCATCTAGAATAGCATACACACACGACAGCGCCTCTATACGGAATGGTTCCAGTGCCAAAGCAATCCCTTGCCGGTCTTTTCACTTCAGGAAACTCCTATTCGATGTTTCCGTCGATGATGTACACATGTGGGTGGACCGTTTTGACGCTCTATGGAGTGAACTGCAATTTGTCGGGGAGATGCGTTGGCTCAAAGCTCGATGCGCTTCACTTGACACCAAAGCATAACCGTCAAATAAGGACCTGCACTCAGTGGAACGCAGCGTGACGTAGGCGCGTCATATGATGCACAATTACATAGCCCGACGTGCGAGCAATTTTCGAAAAAAAAAAAAAAAAAATACACGCATGCAATCACTGAGAAAAGTGTTGGGCTGCTGTTTACAAGGGACTTTCACAAACATCAGATGAAGACAATAAATCCGAGTACATGCAAGCGTACGAAGATTTATGAACTTGATTAAATTTTGAAAACAAAAAATTTACCTACCGGCAAGAGCGAAAGGGAAAGGGAAAGAGAGTGCTTCGAGGCAGAAGAAAATAATGGTTTTCATTGACTTCGAGCCTGTGGAGAGGGGGTGGTGCAGCATCCCAGAGGTATCCTTTGCCTTTTCATCCACGAAACTGAAGTGTGTTCTCGTTTTTTTTTCTAATTTAATGAGAATGTAGTTCTTGGTGAGTGAGAGGAAGTGGAAAAGAAAGACGCAGGGGATGAGTGGATTTTAGTGCATGCATGCGGGTGCAGATTTGCTTTTGAGGTTCTGAAAGTCTTTGATGATGGCGGTTGGGTGAGTAGGGTCACTGACTTGGTTCCTGTTGGATGGGCTAGAAGAAAGGAACGAATTTGAATGCTTTGACTTAAGAGTGTTTTTTTTCATTACAGACTACAGTTTTTATAGTCCTAATTTTAACGTATACAGTATACACGAGGAGCAGGGGACAGCCTCGGAAATGTATGTGAAAGCAGTTAAGAGGTGAATATGCGTACATAGGTGTAAGCATATTTGATGGACCTCGTTGATGGTCATAAATGGTACCTGTTAACATTCCTCACAATTTTGGTTGTCGATCATAGCGCGTCATCCTAAGTGGAGAAGGTCTGCATTAATTCATGAATCTTGTCCTCATTTATCTGAAGACCACATTTGAAGATGACCTGCTCTGGTTAAAAATTTACTTTCAACCGCACTCACTCCTGCCTGGGTCTCCCGCCTACTTTTGTCTTTCTTTTTTCTGAATTCAAGTCAAAGTTTAAATATGTAAAATATTGAGCCCATGCGACAATCCTGGGCATTCGCAATCTGCCTACCAAGCACGATGCTTGGGTCCTAGTTCGCCGAAAACATAACCCACTTTCTAACTTATAATGTTAGAAGAAGAATGGAACATTAACAGCTCTCTGCCGCATTACCACCCCGAGAACCAGATTGAAAAAAAAAAAAAACAGACAATAGCGCATGGCCTTACCAACTGTTGGTCCAGGTTTGGAATCGGTCCGAAAAAGGCGAGTTTAGCTGCATTTTCCTCCAACTGATGCTACAGTCCGGGATGGACCTGCACCTCAACCAACACGCCTCTCCAGATAGCATAATCTCTGCATAGCTTCATCCGCCTACGCCAATTATACATTTTTATGTGGATGACTTGTCACAAGTGGCCAGTCCATTTCCTTATCTTTGACTTGTCCATCCGGGCTTCAGTGGATTTATCATTTATTTAACGTCTTGGACTAAGAATCCGTATCTCTTGTGTTTGATTCATAAGTAACCCCTGGTTCTGGCGTATCCATGACCGCTGGCTTCTCCACTTGCGTGCGGCACTATCGATGCGCGCGCCCTCTTTGGCGTTGCCCCACTGTTTCGAAGTCGAAGATTCTTCGGGACGGAGCTAAGTTGTCAACATGGCTCTACAACCCCTTTCAGTCGTCTGACAAAGGTAGCCTGACTAGGCTCAGATCGCTGTGCAGCCCATACAGTTCGTTATTGAACCGTCTCCTCCCCATCCCATTAACGCAAACAAGACCAAAGGTTGTACGCAAGTCTATGTCCTAAAATAGTTGAAAGCCGAACACTCCCTACTCCGATTGAACTCCCATCGACCAGATGTAGAAACCACGCAATTAAATTAATGAGAGAAAATAATTCGCCATTGAAACACCCCAGTTGCCCTAATTCTTTCTGTTGCCCCCCTCAAACCGACGCAATATGCTAATGACAGCCATCAGAGCACCAGACCTTCGGAATAGAAATTGAATGCCCAATGACTGTGGCTGAAGTTACAATTAAAATCAGCGTTTTAGATAAAAGTATTTAAAACAAGAAAAACGGAACGAATAAAACCACAAGCGACGGTTGTAAGTAGACTTAACCTCAGCGATACGTTCGGCTCCAAATGTGCGTGCACGATGCGTTGGGGACAGTGCAGCAATCATCAGCAATCAAAGATAACCTTCAATGCCTCTGTGTGGGACGGTTACGTGGTCTGTTATACATTTAATGTGAGCAAAAGGTCTTTTTTAATTACCAGCGAGCATTCACGAGGTTAATTTTTGGCATTGAAGAGTGGAGGAAAAAGGAAGATCCTTGGCAGTTTTGAGTCAATAACTTGTCGTTCTGGTTTTTCTGGCAGATTTATAAGAATATCGGGGCCTTGGCTGAAGATAAAATCAACCCCATTTGTCGATCGTTTCCATGAGAATGCTTTGAATATTGTGTTTCTCTCAGCTGCCTCCATCTCAGTCGCATCTGTTCAAAATTTCAGAGCACAAGGAACAAAGCCTTCTCTAGGGCTGTACGATTTTATTTGATGACTATTATAGGAGCAGATTTTAGTTGAGTCCCGCCTCTTACTCTGCAAATGTTGCCAGAATTAACACAGGGCGTGAACGTCATACTCATCTCTTCCAGATTCTTGTTCCGACGATTAATGTTTTCGCATTAAGTGGAATTCCATTCCGCAAACTTCAGCAATCTTTCATTTCCAACTCAGTCACACACACACACTCAAACACACCCGTCAGTATCCTTGAACTCACTTCATTCAGTTTGTCAGTTATTCACAGCAAAACATTTTCTATGACTCAGTTTACTCCCGCCCTACTTGCCATTACTTCCTCTCACGCAGCAGAACTCTGAAAATGAATTTCCACTAATGCCTCACGACCTGTTGCCCCAAAGGCTAAGACGGATAAGAGTGTACTTAAAAGTCCACGCGCTCATAATCCTCTTAAGTACCAAGCCAAACTACTTAATAAACTATGAAAGTAATCAAAGAGGATCCGAACGCATCTCCGTCCGCTTTCGCCTCCCAAATAGAATGGCATACAATACCGAGTGAGGGAGGGTGAGGGACGGAGGTGCGGGTCTAGCTGATAGAACCCTTCTACATCGTTTTTAGGTAAAACTTAAGCCCATGGGCCCATGAGCGAACAAATATTGTAAATTCTTTTGTTATTTAAAGGAATTATGTAAAATCTCGCTCGCTCCACTACACGCTGGGAGGGGGCCTTTGCCTGTTTGCCCAAGTTGCCGACAACATTTTGGCACGGGACTAACTTTTACGATGAACAACGAAAACAATTCCTCTCTTCCAAAAACTTCTCAAGGTTGGGCGCCACTTTCTTCTGCACACAGCGCGCAGTGCGGAGGCAAGCACCCAAGCGGGAAAGCAAATTCTTCTCCGACTGATTCGCCTTGTCCTTAAGGTACCCGCAGCCCACGAACACCGCCCAAAGCGGTGCGAGTGTGTTTGGGTTGGAGAGCGTTTGCAACGTTTGCAAGTAGCCAACATTGGATTCGCCATTAAAACTCTTAAATCAGACCACCATTAAGTGGAAATCACGATGAAGAAACCGAAGCTGAAGCCTAAGCCAAAGCCGATGCCCGAGCAGACGGTGACGGCAGAGTCATTGGCAGTGGCAATGGGCACACAAAAAGGGAAGAACGCAAGTTCAGTGTAACCAACGGAAAGAGGTAATAAAACCGGGCTACCTTAGATTTACGAGCCGGAATTAACCCGCCCACTTTTACTCCCATTTTCGGATTCATTTCCTTCCAAAGCGTTAGCCACTTGGATGGGCGCTCCCTCTCATGTCGCAAGCGCATAACATTGCCCGCGGCTGGTTGACGGGGTGGCGAGTTAGAATGAGTCTGTCAGTTCTTGGTATCAACAGGAAAAGGGACACCATCATTGGCGGTGGCAATGACGGGGCTGATAAGTGGGTGAACAGCGCAAGAAATCACTCCGGCCGTTGAATGTTGTTTTGTCAGATTCAATCGCCACCACAGAACGAGGACATTTGGGCAATTGACAAACTGACAGAGGCAGAAAGGAGTAAAAAGAAAACAAGAACAACCCGCCCGCCGCCATGGCACCTGACAAAATGTAGGTGAGACAATAATTCGAGTAGCTTGATTGAATCACCAGCTAACCCTTAAAGTGGAGTGACACCGACCTCCCTTCCCTCGCTCCGTCATCGCTGTGTGGGGTTGCCAGTAAAATTATCCTCGTATATCGTAAAATGGGAATTCAAGGTGAAATTACTGCAATGACTGGGAAATTTAAATTGATTTGAAATCCCAGATTCCGTGGGTTTTTTTTTCGTCTTCTTTTTTTTTTTTGCAGCTTGAATGGGGAAATGCCCTTCCGGCGGCGGCAGCATGTAGTTCTGTATGACGGTGTCCTTTGCGGGCTGAGAGAACGGGGGACTCGCCTTAAACTTTTATTACCATCTTTCTTCCAGTTCTCAGTGCTCCGTGCTTCTGTCCTTTTTTCTGGTTCTGTTTTCAGCCAATTTAATGACATTCCATGAGCGACCGGGCGAATTCAATTTTATTTTATCGTCCTTCAATTGAAATCGATTGTAAGGCAATGGATTATAGAATTGGCATTTTATATTCATCGTACGGAAGTCAGTATGCCAGTAGCGGACCTCATCTAAGGGCAGGCAGCGAATCGAGTTTTCCGAACCAGCATGTGGGGTGAAGCGCCCCCGTGACCCGTTGAGGGTGTCGTAAATTCGGTAATTGTTGATAACTGAAATATGTTTTCGATTAGTGTCGGAATTGTCAGTGCTTATCGAGATTGGGCTTCTGGCTTTTATGAGTTTTCACTTTTTGATGACGGGTGTCGATGGTTGATGTTGTTCACTGTGTACAAGCAAGTTGTTAATTAAACGAGTTTAATGTTCTTTGAAATGAGCCTTAATGAGCTGTAACGGACAATCGATTGACTTGATGGCTTTTTTTTACATAGACTGTGTTTCTGACGGAATAGATATTTATGCGCGAATGGTGTTATGGTGTACCGTATTGAAGGACACTGATAGCTTATGTTGTAATCTGATATGTTTATCAATATGAACAATATGAACCAAGTGCTTTGGGCGAGGTGAAGCAGGGATGTAATACGTTGCATAGCCGGCTTAAATTGTCAGTGCCAGACGTACAAGTCGACTCCTACGTTCATGGTTCTGGGTGCAATCGCTGACACGATTAAGTTTCATAATTCAGGGCTCATTCGAGTCATTGACAATGCTCAAATAATGTTCTACAAAGTTCGACGAGCGGGGACAGTAGTGGAACTGTAGGTCCCCTCCACTCGTGGGAGAACAATAGCACGCACAACACAAGGGGTTGTTTCAGCTGAGTCCCGGTCCACTTCCGACTGTAGCGTCATTAATTGGGCACCTGATTGTTAGGGTTAGTAGTCCAACGCGTGTCGCTGTTTGGTAAGGATCTGTTAATCGTGCTCGATATGGCGATATGGCCAATATATGGTTTCAAGAACATCAAGTTTCTACTGAACATCACTCTCAAGGTTTTATCCGCTGTGTTGTGTGAACGCCTAAAGTCCTTGTCCACATTCTGGTCTGCCCATACTAGTGTGGCGGTAACCCAGGACAATCCACCATCGACGTTTTTGTTGTATTAGTAAAAGACACTTGTCCTAAACCTCTAATTATGAATGTTCCTACAAATTTAAGTTCGTTTTTGTCATGCTACTTAAATAATTGAATGAATGAACAGATAGTGGATATTTGAAGGGTGACTATGGCTTCCTGATGGCACAAGGACTTTGTCAGAAATGGATGAGGTTGCTGTTGGGTAGTTTAAGGGGGAAGCTCTTCTTTCGGATGGTGAGTGATGAAGGTGTAACAACGAATGGTACCAGCTGATCAGCTACACCCACTTAGACAGAAGATACTGTGATTGAGATGGCTTGATCATGCAGAACTAATGGTCCGGCTCGGAGGGACAGCGCAGGTGGCGCGCGCTTTTCAAAATTGATCCCAACCAACTATGCGTACGAAACTGGAGGTACCCAGATAATGATCGGGCTGGCTGGAGACGCTTGCTGGTTTGGGCTCACAGCTCATTGATGTCATATATCCACGTGTTATTTCATAAATAACCCTTCTTTACGATTCAATAACAAAAAGGACGAACTTAAGACGAGACAGAAATCCAATAACGCCTATCCCAACTCCTCCCTTAAAAATACTTCTAATTACTCACACTGCTTGCCAAGAGATTTTTTTTTTCATTTGTGACACTCATGAGTGTGACTGAAGCAGAATAGTCACCATAATCATATTCAGTTACAATACTCTCTCTAAATGTCATTAGGAAGCAGCAATTATCTTTTGGCTTTGTGCAGCTGGATTACATAAATCCCACATAAATGCCACTACACACGTGCATGTGTGCACGTCCAATTATCACATCAAGCTCTGCTAAGCCCGTCCATTTAAACATCTCATTATGCCAGTTGACAATAGTGAATTAACCGTCCAGTGTCAGGGGATCCTCTCTGACTAAGGCAAAAGCCAAATGAAACCTTCAGTGTAGCCCTACCAAGGGCAGCACAGATCCGGAGAACATCCATTCGACTGACTGGCATTGTGGCGTGGGTTCGACAGTACAATTGGAAATTGCTACCGACTCTGTATCACTCACCTTCATTCATAAGGGATCATTTCTCCCGACCCAGTGCCTGCCCCGGGTCCACGTTTAATCGATCGATGAACGAAGAATGAGCAGACCACATTATACAATCAAATAACTCAATTGCTAACAGTTTGGAGGGCCAGAAGGGAAATAGGGGTAAATCGTCGACCCAAAGCTTCTGCACTCTAGACCGGTCTGCTGGTGGGTCAGTACAGAACATCAATATTCCAGGCACGGGAGTGCTACCAACCGTCCCATCTCCGCGTCCAGCTTGAGTATGAAAAGTTCAACCCTTCAGACATGAACATGGCTCTGTTTCTAAGCACATCGCTGCTACTTGTGTCGTCATGGTGTCTCACTTGTCCCTCGTGTACTGGGAGGTAAGTATGCCGCGAGTTCCTGTGTGCGTTTGACTCTGGTTCATTTAAAATTCACAAGCGCATTACAATACCAAGTCGTTTAAGTTGCTTGCCCTGGCAGCGGCAAAGTGCTGGACAAGGAATGGAGCATAAGAAAAAAGTAAAATAAGTCACAGGACACATTATGGAAGTCTCCGCTGTTCCTGTATGTGGTTGGCCTCATTCAATCGGAGAACATAATGTAAGTGACTGAGTCGCAATATCCTGGAGACATTCAAGTACAAGTGTGTGGAGTCCTCATTTGGCAACAGACCGCCCGCCGAGAGTTCGATACAGAGCCATAGGTATTCCCATGACCACGTACGCAAGTGTGTACTGTACATGTTATGCTGTTATCTCAACCATCATCAAAGCAAGCAAAAATGTGTTGTTTCCCTTGTCCCTCCCCGCCGACGAGGGAGCACCTTCATTCAACCAATTTGACAGGTCGGAGGGATACTGAGGCTGTAGACATCCTGCACTGTTTTGAAAGCTTTAAAAAAATAACTCAGTCCCCCTCTTTTTCCATCAAACCAAACGGGCGCGGCGGAGGGAAGTGGCATCCTCCGGAGTCACAAATGAAAACTCGTTTGAGAAGGGAGCAAAGTAAATAAATAGAATGACATTCGGGGGAGGGGCGGCAGGTGGGAATGAAATAGTAAAAGCCAGAGAAGAATCCTTTGATAGATTCTGCAGACCGGGAGGGAGGACGTATATTTTATGCTGGCATTTAATATTTATGAATTTCAGTATTTTTGTCTATTTTTACGGCAGAGTGACAGCTTATGGCAGTTATTGGAGGCTCTGGCAGACTTCTACACACATGCACTGCGGTATGGATCGTGTTATTCGTCGCTGTGGTGGCGGTTGGTGGGCGAGACATCCTAGTGTTGGAGGTGTAGGGGGTTCATGAATAAGCCATGAGGTACGGGTTGATTGGCTAATTTGGGACACGTTGTAGAGATGGACAGTAGCCCCAAGGAATGTGCACCGATGTGGTTACATAAAGTGAATCGTTTTATTAGTTCGGAGGGGGGCTCGGTTCGGGATATTTGTTCTGTGCTAACCAATCGTGGAAAATATTGTTTGCTAAATAGGTTGAGCTACGAATGTTGTTTCGACAGCAAGGGGAGGGACATCGGGGAATGTAAGTATGTCATTGAATAGATTGGTTGTCTAATGTTTGTATAAGAGCTTCGCGTGGGATCTCGAGCGACTAACTCGTGGACGTGTCCCAAGGAAAGTATAGGGTGATTCATTAAGATGTAGTTGTAAACTTTAAATAAAATGCGCAACATAAAAAACTTTACACAGTCTGACTTCTAATATAATGCCGAGTTAATGCCGTTGCAAGGTCCATTATAGAAGTCCAGTCGCGGATCTCTGTCTTCAGCCTTGCGACCGGTATTTGCGCAATGGTGAGAGAGTAATGTTGTCTTCCTAATCTGAACGTGATCCAGTGGGTAGAGTTTCACACACCATATCCACATATTTCACATAAGGCTTTCGTAATAGCTTTCTGAATAGTTTGGAGTCTTTGTTGAGATGTGAGACTTGACCACTTCTCACCGAGAAGTGGAACCAATCTTCAATGAAGGCGATAGCAAAGTCATTGCGCTTGGTATTTCTAAGGCATTTGACAGAGTTTGGCATCAAGCTCTCTTGTCGAATTGTTATTCTATGGAATCTCTTCTTCTATGGAATAGAAACCACCTTTCGAACCGTTCAATTCAAGTTGTTTTGGATGGGTTCAAGTCTGATATCCACCAAATAAATGCTGGTTTTCCCCAAAGCTCTGTTTTGTCTCCGACACTCTTTCTCCGACACTCTTTCTCATTTCTATGAATGAACTCTTGTCTGCTACTTCTAATCCAACTTAAATCATTCGCTGATGACAGCACCCTCAGGTCTTCATATTCGTTCCAAGACTCACTACCCTGCTCTTTGGCCGTAGAATTGGAATAGCAATGTATTGAATTCCGATCCGAAAATAACAACCGAGTGGAATTCAATGATGTCTGCTGTCACTCAAGCGAACCCATGATAGTCAGCCATTATCCATTAAAGGACCCTGTGACAATGAAATCGGAAAACGTACCATCCTTTATATGTGTATCAACACAACGCTTAGTTGGAACGATCATATATTTGAGGTGCGAAATTTTTTGGTTTCCTTAATCGTTGCAAGAAATATTTCACATCCTCTGATTTGGCTTTAATTTATAAGGCGTATATCCGCCCCAAGCTTGAGTACATCGCTCATTACTGGTCTGGTGCCCCCAGCCTGCACCTACTAGATACAATTCAAAAGCGAGCGATACAACTTATAGATGCCAATACTATTGCAGAGTCTTTAGACTCGCTCGAACATCGACTAACAGTCTCTTCTATTTTAACAAACGATGCTCAAGTGAGCTAGCCAACTGCTTTCTTCCTCCCCATGAATTCACCCGCAATACCCGTCTCGCCAGGAATGCTCCTCAGTTTACCCCTAAGCCTGCTTTCGGACGCACAGTTAAATTTTGAGACTCGTGCTTCAGCTCAGGAATGCTCTTCCAAGCCGATTTCCCACAGACTAGAATCCGCAGATATTTAAGACCAATGTGCACAGGTACCTCATTCATCTTTCTCCCTCTATACCTTCCGCCCGAGTTGTGCCTTGACCCCGGACACTTAAGGGTTTTAGTAGCCCCTCTTGGGCGCGCAAGTTATAAAAAAACCGTACTTAATTGGAATAATACAAAATTATGTCGTCATGATCTCTCAAATTTATTAAAAAGTCTATTAAAAAACATGTCTAATTAATCACTCGTTGTCTCTTTTTTGAGACTTTGTTGAGGCAAGTTTATTAGACGTTTAAAGACGAGGAACATCGAGAAGTCAATGAATGTCTTAGAATCTACGGCCTTGAGAGAATTGATGAGTCAGCTGCCGGGATTTATTTGAACGTAAAAATAAGACACTCAGCCACTCACATGATGACACACATTTTGTTTATCCGTAAAAACAAAGCCATCATATTTTATGAGAGCCTTTAAGGTGTAAACGTCGACGAACGCCTCGTCGGGCAGCAAGCTCATACGTTCACAAAATCAACTTAAAGAAAGTACTTCTGCTCGGATACTTGTCCTTCAGACAAAAAAAGCGGTGCACTGCACTTTAGCCATCGCCCCCAATCAGCCCGGCCCTGAGCTAGTTCATTCGAGAGGGCATGGAGGGCCATAATTAATGGATTGAAAGTTTTTGTGTTTGCCGCCCTCAAAGACGGCCAAACGTTATTATGTGTCTTTCAAGTCACTTCATGGGATGACTCTTAGACAATTCACTTGAAAGTGCTTTCGAAACTTAATCGACCATCGCATTCAGGGTGTGAGATGCTGTCTCTATGTCTGGCGAAGAGGACACGCCTAGTGAGCACTTTCATTGAGAGATACAGAGTGGGCGGCGCGGCAATACACCCAACGCTACACTCGAGGAGGTGGCCTTAAAGATTTATGATGGTCTGGTTGTGTGTTGGATGCGTGTGGTTGGGTTAATGGTACATTGTCTCTAATGTATTCGCCCGCAGTGTGCGTAGTGCGAGACATTCAACTGCAGACGGCACTTAATGCATCGATAAACAAGGGAAAATGCTTGACTTTGAAAATTTCGCTTAACAATCAATGTCCGATCAGGGGGTACTGCTTCTAGACGGTGTCAATGATTTTGATGGGGGGACAACGATGTCCTGCTCTCGAATAAAAAATTACAAATGTCGCCGATTCAACTGATGTCGCTAGTCTGGCATTACCTTGGGCCTTCCGAGAAGGTTTTGTTTTAATTCAAAGGTTGGAGGTTTCAAGGGTATTGTCGACTCCGTCTCACAAAATTCGAGCAACCTGCCATATTATGAACACGGATTATGAAAAAGCCGACCCCATTGTGATGCAATGGCCTCCCTCTGGAATTGGAATTCATCGCAAATTCAGAAGCAATCTCCACCTCATTGAAGAGTAAATCGTCGTTAAAATGTGTCCATTCTCACATGCAATCAAAGAGCGCATTCAAATTCGAACAACGTCCTGATCGAATGAAATTATGATCTGTAGTCGGTCCGTGCTTAGAATGATTGCCAGTCGTAAATACTTGACGCACATTGCGGCAAACTCACACTTCCGCCTAGAACAATTTCACATTGAATTGCTCTCCGATCAAGCGAATAACATGCACCTGATGACGTAAAATCCTGAAACGCATTCCACCTTGGCATGCCTCACCATGGGAAGACATCAAGTATTCAATGTACTATGTACAGTGATACGTACGTGACTGGGTTTCTCCTCTCGCAAGCCTGGTGATGTGTATGCATCTCCTTCTCTCGATAAATGAGGTCAACATAAATTGTGTAAGCCAGGGATAAATAAAGGCGACCCATCCCTGAATGTCACAACCATCAAACCATCCCCTATGGGGGAGGGTGGTAGTCGGTGGCGGAAGTGATTAAAATACGAGTGTATTTAATTAATTTCCAGTCACAGGCGTTTTGGCCAAAACAAAGCATTTCCTTGGCCAACGTAACAGCTGCGTAAAAGTTTTCCTTCACGCAATCATGCCCACAGATGGATAAATATTGCAGTAACCATATGAGGGAAAGGGATGCCGGGGGATGAAAGCCAAGGACCTCAATGACATCTTACCCTTCTCACCAGGTCCAGGATTAAGGAATTTTTTCGATTCTTCTTCCGGATCGATGATTGTTCGTAATCCTCACCAAATGTGTTCGTCTTCCCCTTCGTGGCACGCGGTCATTTCTCTGCATGGGGGTGTTAAATTTTATTTTTCTTTTCTTTCTCAACCTAACCGTCACTGCTGCCATATCACTAAATTAAAGGTCTCAGCCTACCTTCGTGCAGAGCATGTGCATTAGCCCCCCGTCCACCTTTTGGTTTCATCATTAATTCAGGAGCGGATCTAATTTGCGCTGAGATGACGTCTCCAGTCCATCGAGAGAGCGATGTTTGCTTTCATCCACTTCGTTTCTTTTGGACCCATCATGATTAATTCTGCAGATTGTTCCATTTCACATTATTCTCACTGCCGGCCAAGGGTGATTAGAAAAAGAGCAGTGAAGCGGAAACACAAAAAGGAAATGTTTTGCTTTTAATTAAAATTTAATTCAGGAGGAACTTTAATTAGCTTCAATTCAAAAAAAAAATAAACTACCCACAAGATGATCACCACCCTGCGACTGGCGGTACACACGCGTTGTGAGATGCCCGACAGAGAGATGTAGGTACTCGTATCTCATTTCGCTGTGCTCGCATTTTATGGCTCGAACTGTATCCATATCCCATGCCTCACTCTCGCTTACTGATATCGCTTTGTATACTTTTATTATGATTGACTTTATAGGCATCTGTCTAATAGGCCAAATCATAAAACGGAATTTTGATATTTCTCTGGCATGTCCCGTTGTCTTTTGACATAATGCATTAATGTTTGACGGTTTGAGGGGTGGTGGTGGCTGCTGAAAGGACGGGGAGGGCTGCTGTTCATGGCTTTTACATTTATTAATGTAATTCAGGATTTTATTTCACTTTGCCTTGTTTCCCTCTACAGTGGATATGGGGATTCAGTTTGGGTTTGGGGAACGAATGCGCTCCGATCGCTCACTGGTGTGTGACGTCGGGTCTCGATTTGATGGAAGGCTACATGCTAAAGTTGTTTAACATTTATGGGGGGAGCTATAAAATGTGTGTACCTACATGTGTAGGCCGTAAAGGTGAGCGCGTAATAATAATTTCGTTTTTTTTTCTCGTGAATTCGGGAAACTTGCATTCATCTTCAAGTGGGTGGGGAGTGGTCGCATGGTGGGGGGAGGGTTTTAGCGTGATTGTTGTATGTGCTTTTTATTTACACTCGTCAAATAGTCACTTGGCTGGGGTGTGAAATTGATTCCATTTATGGGCTTTAATCTCAAGCAGTTGCCGTTAAAATCATACGCATTTTAGCGTTATAATCGCGTCATTTTCCGAATGAGATTCACGGGGTGCGAATGTGAAAGTGGTTGGTGTGATTTCGTGATGTGCTCAGGATGCTCAGGAAGTATCTAGTCAAAATCAGCAAACGAGAAGGCCAGCCTTGTGTGTCAACAAGAACATACATGAGACGTGGCAGGCAGGAGATTCTGTTGACATGTGTCATACCTATCTAACTCTACGTTCCTATAGCCTGCAGTCGCTTGCAAATGCTAACGCCTATTTCACTCTACTCTATCTACTGCCATCTCTGGAAGACTTGCACTTTATATCTGCAGCAACAAAACTTTCCAGACAAGAAATCCTGTTTGACCGACTGTTTCTCGGCTCGTTTCAAAACATTATCGCCTATTTGACTCCACTTACTGAAATAAGTTCAATGAGTAAGCAGTATCCACTCTATCTTGTTTCATCTCATGTTATCCATGTCATGCCTCAAAGGGTTATTTAACCAGAAACCAGCACCATCGTCTCGCATTTTCCCTGTCCACTGATGGTTGCGCCAACCATTCCAGTGTACAGAAGGTAAATTTCTTTGTCGACCTCTCAAAATAGGTCACCCGGATCGATAACGTGTGTACATTCCGAATCATCGGCACAAAACGCAACGAGCGTCGAGTGACTTTTGACTCCTCCCGGCGGAGGTATGCATATGAAATTCGATGTAAAAGTTTCCCACATGAGTCCGGAACACTGGATCAGTGAACCTCAACTCCAACCACCTCACTCGGATCCTCTCGAATGCATGAATAAAACCAGTAACTTTATCCAAATCCATAAAGGATACGTTGACCCTACGACGACTGGATCTGGACTCCGATACTTGGCACACTATACATTTGCGTTCCAGATGCTTAAGAGTCTGAAGCAATCATTGAACAACCACACCTGGCCTCCACCCACCCACTCAACGGAGGCAGTGCATTGACTGAATCTTTTCCGTTCACCTTTCCGCACCAATAGAATCATTTATGTTCTGAAAAGATACAATTTCATAAGTACTTCAGGTACGAGAGATGCACTTCAAGCATCGAGCATACGCCGCATACCCACATCACCACGATGTAGCTGAATGATTATGAACATTTAAGCCGAGTGCACTTGCAGATTTAACACCTGCAGGAATTAGAAAAAACCGGGATAACTTTTTCACTCGCCCACAGGTCGTGCAAGTGTGTGTGTGTGAAGCTCAGGGGGGATGCATCCTAAGCCTGGATGGTATGCACCGAGGACATGCTACGGATAACACCGCAATGTGTCCCTCGGTTCCACCCGAACTATTCCGACGCAACTACAACCGGCGTTGCTAGCAGGCAGAGATGTATCTGCTCTGTTGGGAATTTATCCGACAGCCAAACGTTAAGCTTTCTGCATGCGATAAGCTTGCGTTATTCTCCATATTTTTCTTCTCTTCCATTTGCTCTATTTTTTTCTTGTGTTGTGTTGGGGCCAGGGGGTGAAAAAATGTGGCAATACTCCACGTTGCTAGTGTCAGGATTTGTACATTCCATCAGATTATCGCATTCAGCCATATGCGTGTCGCTATATGCCCGTGGTGGGGGCACGGGAGGAATAGTTTTTTGATATTTTAGCACGCCACGTTTTGACCAAGCGCGAGGTGGACACTACACCCTTTGCGATGCCAACTAGGGAAAATAGAAATACGTCCCAAAAACGAGAACAAAAATGCAAACAAACAAAAAAAAACAAAAACTAAACTGAACCATGTAACTACAGTGTCCATGGATCAGTGCATCCTCGCAGCCTTGCATGCACCTCATCCTGGTTGGATTGCAACCGATTTGCCATGAGAATTTCGTCTGTTTTCTATTTCATTTTTTCAATCTTGTCCAAAGGATTTCTCGTCCATTTTTTCGGTTCTCAATTCTCTATTTTTCTGTTCATGTTGTACTGCGCTAGCAAACGATTTTGTGATTTTTGATCACTTAATTCCGGTCTTTGTACAAAGTAGCGATTCTCGCAGGCTGTCTGCACGGCGGCACTCTTTAAATATTTCACTAGCTGAACACCGACATTGAAGTACGGAAAAATCCCCTATGCAAAAAAAAAAAAAACACCGACGACGACGACGACGAGATAGATATCCGATATTAACTGGGATTGAGATTGCGAAGTGGATGGACAATAAAATAAAAATTCAATTTCGTCGAAAGAGCGAGCAGAGTTTTCCTCCAATTCCAATCAAATGGAAGGTTTTATGAATATTGCAACACCTGCAGCGGTGCTCCTCTCTCACTCTCTTCTCAGTGCGCCCAGGTAGTGTGTCAGTTTTTCAGGTTTGAAAATCTCTACCCATTGCCTAGACACTACCATCATCATTCTCGTCGATAGTCAATTAGAGTGCAGAATGCAGATTCGCTTCAATTTCGCGTTGCCATGGGTTACTATAGCCGACTACTACAAAGCGCTCCACTTCACATTTCAAATGTTTTGTATCATTTTTCCTTATTGAAGCTACATTCTTCTATATTCGATTTAATCAAGGGATTATCAGCGGGAACTACAAGCTTTTCACAGTTTTTAATTAACACGACATTCCGATTATACTCAGTAGAAAGGAATGATTTTCAACAGAGCTCAGATCATCTCAAAACGCATTCTTTGTTTTTGAGATGAAGGTAAATAATTACTTTCCGACAAAAAGATGATAATCAACTACCACCGCCTTCGGTGCTCCTCCGCATTAATACGGACCGATCAGATTATGATATTTACATGAATTCGTGATTTATTGGCGAGAGGTCTCTCAAATTCGTGGGTAGACATGAGCATACTCAGCTTTGAAGTTGGTTATTTACGTTTATGCCTATGCTCCCCGGACATTTTTCTCGTTTTTGCTTTCCAATCATAGTCAATATTATAAAAATCATAATCACCCCGATTAGCTCATAGCCATCGATGTGATGTTGGCGTAAAGAAACACATTTCCTCTCCTTTGGGCCAGAACTGGCCGCTTCTGAGCGATTGCTTCCTTAAGACGGTCCAATTGTTGTCAGTACATGCCCAAGTCAAGAGCTTTGATCTGCTTATAGGAGATTATTCGCTGCCAATCCCGGCAAACACACACAAAAACTTCCTGGTTTCGCTATCGTTGGTGCCGACTCACCGCGATTTGAACTCGACCGTTTTCGCTTCGTAATGTTGTCGTAAGCAACCCACTATTCATCACCAGTCACCATCCGTTTCAAAAACGGGTCGATGTTGTTGCGATTAAGCAGCTCGCACATGGTAAATGGCCCGAATTTCCTTACTAATTTCACTTACTGGCGGTAAGAGCTGTGGGCCCTATAACTTGAGCTTCTTTTTGTAACCAGTCTTGTTAAAATGGTTCCAAAAGAGGCTTCCTGTAGTCTTTATCTCATAAGCAATCGAAATCGTGCTTACGTCAAACTCTACCATTACCATGGTTTCCCATGATTTTATCGACATTTTCGACAGTTGGCCTTCCAAAGCGTGGGGCATCTTTGGCATTGAAATTATTGGAAGAAAACCGGCGGAACCAAAACTGCGCATCAGGATCATAAACATTATTCGATTTTTTTTATTTTTCTTTTATTTTCTTATTGCTCTCTTTCACCGCCAACATGACCAAAGATCCCAAGCTAAAATCATCTCCCCCTTATCGGCACCTGAAATTGTCCACGACTGGGAGCGTGTATAACGTCTGCTTGAAGCGACAAGAGTGGGCTAAATTATTCAAGTGTGTCATCACACCAAGAAACAATAGTCGTCAAGAGTTATTTGATCTCGTTCGAACTGTTCACTGTTTAGGCGAGCTAGGCAAAGCACATGATTCAATCAAGTTAAAGCTGTACATTGTGACTCTCCGTCCGATTTTGACAATGAAGTCATTATGCAAAATCTGAAAAACTCGGCAAGAATCCCGTCTCTAAGCACGCAAATCGACGAATTGGTGATGAGTGTGTGAACTTGCAAGTATTGGGTCCTGAACGTAGTGTGAACTGAATATGGTCACTACCATCATCTTCATCTTCTGAGGGGGGTACAAAAAGCGGTCCCCCGGGGAAAAAAAGATCTTCATACAACTCGTTCCTCCGCCATCGACTCTAGCGCATCAGGAGTTATGTCCAAGAGTAACCAGGCGTGTTTTTGGACTTGGTCCAATCACCTCGTTCTGGGTCTGCCAAGCGGTCGACTACCTGGTGGAATCAAAGCCCTAATATTGATGGCCCCCATAATTCATTGGTGTCACGAGCCCAAACCACCGAAGTATTCCGACTTGCTGAACAGAATTTTTCATTCATTCAACGCCCGTGCTTGGAAAACTGTGTCCTGTATCAACAAGCTCACGACCACCCACACTTTGGAGGGCACATAAAATGCTTTACACAACATTAATGGAAGCGACTCACTTAAAATCTCGACAAAATGGTGCCTAGGAGCTAGTTGTGGAGGGCATTTACCTGATGTGCCATCTCTCATAGTCCCAGACTCTATGCTTTAAAATAAATTATGAAATTAAAAATGTAATTTTTCGTGAGGTGTGATACAAATCTACTAAGTTGCTGCCCTTCGCGAGTAGAGCCACCTTTTAACTAGAGCCAAAACACAGGGTCTCTATACGCAAGTCGTTAGTCAGCCACGAGGTTGGTCCTGGAAGCCATTACCGACTAAAAACATGTGTTTAGGTTTGAACACGTGATCACGTGAAGGTTAGATGTGCGTAAAATACCCCGTGCCACGTACTCCGTGATTTATTTTCACGTGAATTTAATTACACGTAAGACTGTAAGACTGTGTCTTACAAATGTAGAAACCAATCTTACTGCCATGTCATGTGCCGACCACGTATTCACGAGACTTTATTTCACGTAGATGTAATTATGATCCGCACGCGATAACGTAAAGTTTGGTTTAGTGTGAAACGTACTCAAGTGCAAAGTGATCACGTGTAATTAAATCTACACTACTAAAAAAAGGAAGCCAACCGGAATAACTCAAACGTTTATCACCAATTTTAAAGACGCATCTTCACATTCAATCGAAGACATTCCGACCTGACCTCCTTTGGGAGCCGATTTGTATCTTCTATTCTCAAAGAGCAGCTGCCAATCATCGAAGTTAAAGTCGTTGGCAACTTTAAGCTTTGCAAGGGAGTCCTGACACGATACAACAACTCATTCAACAGTTTATCAGTCACACTACACATGTTCAAGGACCCCCAAAAACCCTCAAACATAATCTTTATTTTAAGTTGAATCCAAAGATCAATACATCAATCACTCACTTAAATCAATGTTCAAACTCTGTTGATTTTATATTCCCCTTAGCTATTCTTTCATTTTTTTTTTTTTTCTAAAAAGTAGACAACTGCTTCTTCACAACCTAATCCATCCACGTTTGTACACATAATCTAAGAACATTTTGAAAGAAAAGAACCACACACATTCCCATAAACACCTCTGAGCTGAAAGGACGTGAGCCCCGACAATACTGTCTTGTTAGCCATACACACACATACAACCACTCAAACACTTCCTCATTCAGTCACAGCCAGAACAGGCTGAGATACATACGGCGATGTTCTTCTTCCCTTCAACTCGATGCCAAACAACTGGCAGTGAATCAATCAAACGACAATGACTAAAATGAAAACCTCACTCACATTCTCGTATCGACGGCGCGTCGCTTGAGTGTCAATTTTGTGAATCTTGTTTGAGTTGAAGGAGCGACAGGCAAGAAGGTGATGCCTCTGGAGCTATTTATAAGGTTTTTTGTATCTTGTACACAAAGGCGGGCGGGCGGGGGAAAGTGTGCTAATCAAAGGACATACGATATACGACCAAGACATACACATGCGGAGGGAATAATTAATCTTTGAAATAAAATATTGCTCAAGTGGTTGCCTTTGAGGATTTGTCGGGAAGGTCAGAGGGTATTGACGATCGTGTGGGGATGGACGTGGGTGTATGTGTGTGTCAAAGTGCGATGACTAATTTGATTAAGTGTCTTTTTGTGTTGTCGAGTGATGCTTGTCGGGATTTCTTGTTTTCCCTGGACACACACAAAATTGGACGTATTATAAGTAATGCTGAACGATTATTTATCCAAAAGGACACTGGTAGCCACTGACACAGAGCCAGTGTGTTGTTTTTGGTCAAAAAGGTCAAGCAAAGTGGTAGTGGAAGGGTAAAGTGACAGTGAGACTTCATCTGTTTTTAACAATCAGTCATCATCTGATCTATGTCTCTGGATAGACTCCAGGTACACATCCGTTCGAAGGCATTGTTTACGTGGACATTCCACAAAGGTTTCTGAGTCAAACGTAGTCGACATAGCGAAAAGAAAGCAGAGAAGTTAAACATTGTCCGTAATTTCTGGAAAATCTTAAATTTGTGTCGAAATCAGGACGCCTCAAGGCCAGCAGATGAACAACCAATCCCCAATGCCACTGCGAGGCTTCGATTCACTCCGACACACGTGCCCACGTTGCTGGCACTAACAATATGCCCTGCTTCAATATTAATCCGCCAAGCCCCCCAAGTACCTTCCAGGGAGTAGTGGCATGTGAAGAGTTATCGACGATACCGACCAAAACCATAGACTGATGTAATTTCCGACACAACCTGAATCAACGACTTGCATGTAATAAGAAACTCCTCCAGGGTATGTCCATGCAGACAGACAAATAAAAATTAATGACGTCGGTTCGCACTATAATCCACCTCACTGCAGAGCGATGCAGAACTTTCTCACATGGTGTACCCGGTAACGTGCGTACCTGCCGATAGCATACCGCTCTATTTCTGTGAAAACAACATAAATTTAAGGACCACGCGCCCGTTTAGAATGTCCTTGAAAGAGCACGTCATGCATACCAAATGTCTGTATGGGTACCAGATAGGAGAACATCCCCCAAACTACACACCACCCCAAACGCTCTTTAGTGAGTAATTTTATGTCTGCTACAGTCTCTTGGCGCAAACTACAACTTTTCTCATCTCACACGGTGGTGTGTGAGGTGGGGGAGGGTTGAAGAGACGTAATGTGCTACCGAGAGCGGAAAATGAATTTTTCCTCCCTCATCACAGGTATCCATCACAAGGAAATTACTTCAATTTTAAGTTATAGCTGTGCTCAGCGGGTACAACATTCTTCAATCCCCGCCTGACAAATCCTTCAAAAACCACCCTCGCACCACCACCTCCTTCCCCCAGCACATCGTGTGACATCAAATATGCAACAGCTCACTTCCGTTGAATTTGCCATTCTCAAGTGAGTGTGTTTTTTGGTTTTTGTTTTCTTCTCCATTTTATTCTCTTGTTGCAAGCTGTTTACCGCCGTCGTCACACCACCCTCATATCCCGCCCGGATACGTATGCAATCAAACTGCAGTATAATGAAATAACGCCGGCATTTATCTTGTCCTTTAAATAATTTCGTATAAAAGACAGACTGTTGGTGGGGTGGATAGATGGGGGCGATGACATCGTCTGAAAGGCGATGAAGAGTAATGACGACGAGAACGTCGACACGGTAACGCCGATGACACAGATACGATGGCAAACTGCAACAAAGTCGACGTCGCAACGTAGCCGTCGTTGTTCTCTTCATCGTCCTTGTCAAAGTTAGCATAAGCATCCCCAGCATCCCCCAACCCGACGCGTCGTCGTCCTCATCTTAATGCCAAGAAGGAAAACCGTACAGATAAACATGCACATAAAGAATCCATAAACTAGCACACTCTGTGCAATTTTCCTCAAATCCAATGTTCATCCTCTCAGATCATCATGGATTTAAATTTTCACTATCTTCCAACGCCCACCGCCAAGTAGAAGTGCGGGAGCCACATCCCACCAGAAGTCCCCCACTGTATACACTGCATATAATTTGAAACTCATTGCATCGCTCGTCCCTTGCATATGCCATGCAGATGGCTTAAACGATTGATCAGCTATTACGCGGCAAGATGACAAACTTCTTCGTCCTGTCGTCCGTATCATAAACTTACATGTGCATGTATGTTGTGCATATAAATTATCCACTCAAAAATGCAATTTCTTATGTAGAACTTGCCCCTCTCTCTGTCGGCGGCAGGCACCATGCCAGCGACGTCAAGCATGTATACACTCCGCCGCATACGAGACACGAGTTCGCCTTCTACAGTGCAACTCCGACGGGGAGACGAGTGAAATGATTTCAGATACAAACAGTTTCTCGGAAATGCACGTCATTGCGGAGGTGATTGTATTCAACGCGGAGACATGCTTATCCCACCGCCTCCCCACATCTCATGAGTGGCTGTCCCCACAAAACATGATGCTGAGGCTATTCATGGCGTTTAAGCGGCTCCAAGACACCCCCATCCCGTCATCACCACGGTCGCCGACGCCGCTGCAAACTAGGCAAATCAGATAAAGTTCGCAGTTGCTACTGTCGTGCGCAAATAGTTCAGAGCACATCAACCCCTCTCAATTCGGAGAGGCATTGCTTGGCGATCTCATTATCGCCGTCACTACGAGCAGCATCACTGACGCAATGGGACGACATGGCGCGGCGAGACGGTGTGGAACTTCTCGTGCAGCACTTATCCATCGTCATCAAGGAGAATTTATAAGGTGCAACGTGAAAGAAGCTTTTCATAATTCACCTCCCAAACAAATGACATACTGCAACTCGAAGAAAAGAAGCGGAACACCTTGGTCCTTCATCGACAACAGTCCTGATGACAAACTTGGGAGATTTCGATGGTTCTGTGTGTGTATGGATAAATCCCTTACGTTGCACCAATGGCAAGTGGAAGTGTCAGGCTAATGTGTGGGGTAGCATTTGTTAAGTTTTTCTATCCTTCTTTTGCCACCACACCACTCTGTGCTTTCTGGTGATAAACGACACTGGGACGCATCTTTGGGAGTTCTTATCTCTTCGGTTTGCCTCAGATGAATGTTATCTGGCAGGAATTCTCACTTGAGGCTATGAACACCTCAATATACCTTTGGTTTTGCTACACACACAAAAGAAGGATGAACGACCATCGTGAGCCGAAAGAGGAGGTGCACGGATGAAAGCAGGGAAGCAATGAAAAGGGGATATGAAAAGATAAATTTAGGTCAGGCATTATCACAGGGAAATGTATAAGAGGAAAAAAAAAGAGTTACTCCCCGAGTGAGGCGGGAGGAAAGTAGACCAGTGAACTGAGGCGCTAGGCCTTGAGCCACTCTTCTCAGAGTATGCACAGGCAGGAGGCAGGGTTTGTTTCTGCTGCTTTTTTGTCCTCTTCTCCTTTTCATTCGTGCGCACACACAAACATAGATTTGGGAACCTGTGACCAGAAGGCAATATTGTAAATGGGTTAAACGGTAAATGTGGGTTGAAATGTACTTAAAAATTCATTTAGAAATTTATTCAAAAAATGCGAGGAATACTTTTGTATCTTTTCGGTTTATGTTCTACTATCTCTGCACCTTCTACGGTACCCGCGTCCCCAGTTCCCTCCGCCACGGGATCTTTTAGATTCGAGAAAGATTCCGGCCAAGCAAATTCCTTCCCAGGAGTGAGGGGATGCAGGTGCACAAATTGTGGGTAGTGGATAATTGAATGCATAACAGAGGTTAATTTTGTTCTCCAAAGTTTCATTACCTCAGTAGATAACCGCTTTGTTTTATTGCCAGTGAATCGCGGGACGATCTGAATGGCAATGAATTCGCGGGTGGCGTGGAAGCGAAGTGAAGCCAAGCATAGATTTCAGTTCCTCGGGGTGTAATTATATTCGAGAATGGCGCGTGCAGGTGGAGAAGATTCAAAACAAAGTATTTTCTTTACGGAGCGCCATCAAGGGAGTGATGATTAGCTGCATTGCGTCCATGGAGAGGGCGACGGACGACCACCGTCAAACGTTGATGTCGATATGATTGCTTGCAACAACACATAATGCAGGGAGTTCTAACTGAATTCTTTAACTTCGATGTAATGCGCGTTACATCAATTATTTCATACAAAATTGTCCGCATCTCAATTCAAGAGGTTTAAAGCTGACACAATACTCGTGCTCCGTTAATATCCTTCCTCCAATTACCGAGCCCTCTTATTGGATAACAGAACACCTGTTCCACTCTACGAAAGTCTGCCCGGTTCCCAGACGCCTTGTATACACAAGCCGCCTCTGTACAAGGAACCATTTCGCATTTAAATTGAAAATCTTTTCCTCGTAATAATGTGATTAATTAGTTCGCCTTCCAAACTTGAAAACAATCATACTTGTCGCACGACGCCTTGTGTCGTTCTACATGACTTTCTCAAAGTACAAAACTCAAAACAGCCATCAAGTAGAATAAGCGCCTAAACTGGAGCAAGAATGGCAGACTGGGCGGGTGGACTCCAAAAGCCCACAACAACGACGAAGCAACCCTCAACGACAAGGGAAAAGAGCAATTTTTCGGAGAAAAAAAAAACGCCATCCTCTCCCTCGTCAAGATGATTAATTCTGCTTGACTAAATACTGTTGATGTTCTGGTACTCATTCCATTGCTCTCCGTTCGCCGACCGGCATACGATACGCAAACTTAGGGACGACAATAGTAATAAGACCATTTGCGGGGAGGCATGCATCTTTCAATGATTTCGAATTCAAATAATCCACGTTTTGTTGTTTTGAAAATGAACTCCATTCCATTTTGCATGACATTCACATCATCTTTTGCCGATATTTATGTTCGCCAGTGACAGTGTGGATTAAATTCGAATTTGATGCTCATCAATCAGATTATAATGAGGTAGCTATATTTTATGTTATAAATAATTTGTGAAGGATACATCTCGGAACAGATGTACACACAGTAGTCAATAATCCACGCATGGATGTACGTACCCACCTACAATGGAGCATGCAAATTAAGATAAAGAGACATGACATAGAAGGAAGGAGGCGTCAGCGCTTGTGTCAATTAAAATAAACTAGAATCGCAATCAGGATTAATGAGTTGGAACAGTAACATTCCGAAAATAATTACACCCACTCCGGAATGCAATGGGATCGATACTCAGGGATGGGATGTCCTCTCTTTCTTTGATTTTCCTTTTTGATAATTAAAATCAAGGTAACCCATTCGAAATGTTTGTCATCAAATTGGCCCTAGAACCAGGCGGCGTGGATTGTGATTCTGAAGTGGCAGAATCTGAAGTGTGAATTATTTCGCGCTCGGGTTGTGACCATTGCGCCATAAAAATATGGTAAAAGTTCGTAGAAAAACATATTTGACTTAATTTTTTTTTTTTATTTAGACTATCTTGCATTGCTTGCGTCACAAAAGCTGTTTTTTTTCATTCTATCCTGGTCCCGCTCCTCCATCGTGGGAATATCTTGATGGAACCGTTCCCCTTGTTCTTTACTGAGTTCAGCACAATATTCGGGGAAACGACCCACATAGCTGTGAAGGAAGAGCACCTCGATGTTCATATTACAATCAAGGTGCTGGAAGTGCAACCCTTTTGTTTCCCAGGAAATTATGAGTAATTGAAATGAATTAATTTTTTGTATTTTTGTCGATATCAATCATATATTAAGATCTGTTCTCAGTTGGAACGTCATGAAATATCTGTTTTTTGTGATTTTGGGCACACAAAAAAATTATTTATGCCAAATGTTTTTCAACAAGAAGAATATGTATTGAAGAAAAATTATGTAATCTTTTTAATATCAAAATACAGTAGAATCTCGACTGTGTGAACCCCGATAACGTCTACTATCCAATAATGTGAACTGCAAAAATTATGCATTACCTACTCTAAATGTGAACTCGTCACGTTTTCGTCCTTTTAGAAAATGTGAATTTTTGTATCTCGCCATTGTTTCTTTTTTATGGTTGCTTTCAAAGTCTGACGGCTTTAAAAGGAATGAGGTGACAACAAAAAGTGCATATGGCGCTATCCCAGAGCAGAATCATTGTGCGTTACTCGCGCATGTGTTCATTTATGTTCGTTTATCCTGATGTTGGTTTCTTTTCGGTGCCTATCACTGTGCAGAGTTCGTGTATCACTCCCTTAAAACCATAAAGCTTTGGCCCCTTTGAAGCAAAAGCCACACGGATCAAGGAATAAACCGAAATTTTGAGAAAATTGGAAATTGGACAGTCAGGATTAAGTCTATCTCGGAAGTATGGGGTTACAAAATCCATAATAACAGCTATGAGAAAAAGGCAAATTATTGGAGAAACCTTAAGCTCATCAGAGATTCCGCAAATCGAAACTGTCCTCTTTGAATGGGTTAAGAAACCAATTTCAATAAACTTACTCAGAAATCAAGCAAATCCTTTTAACAGACAGTGGAATATTCTAATTTTCATGCTAGTGACGGGTGGCTTCAAAAATTTCGAGAACGTATGCAAAGCCCTTTCTAGAGGCATTTTAAGCCTACGAAAATTGTCTTTCTCCTGAACAGATTTATAATTCCGATGAATCTGCTCTATATTGTCCGAATAAGTAACTGCTGCAGGCAAAGAAACTAGCAAACAACTTGGGACTATTTTGGGATCATACAAATTCGACCGGAACACACAAATTCAAACCTTTCTTATTCGGAAAGCCCTGGATGTAATATGCCTGTGTTGTACAAGTCAAGCAAAACGTCTGGATAACAGCAGGCACTCATTCAATTTGTATTTAACTTATCATTGCTTGCAAATCTGCTTCTTGCAATTCGCTTCAATTCTTGTATTGCATACTTGAACTATAATGTATTTTTAAAAAGTAAACAAACAATAATAATAATAATAATAATAATAATAACAATAATGATAATAATAATGATAATAATAATAATAATAACAACAATAATAATAATAATAATAATAATAATAATAATAATAATAATAATAATAATAATAATAATAATAATAATAATAATAATAATAATAATAATAATAATAATAATAATAATAATAATAATAATAATAATAATAATGATAATGATAATAATAATCGCAAAAGAATCTCTCTAAAAATTTTAAGTGGCCATGTTTCAATTAGTTCACATTATCGAGATTCAACTGTATAATAAAATACGCGGATATCAATTAAATTGGTCGGAGACCAATAAAAAAGTCTTGAAGTGATCGCTGCAACTCACTCAAAAATCATTAGTTAATGATATGATGCTTCGGTTGAACGGATGGATGAAAATAATTTTGATTTTTCTGTAAATGCCGGAATTTCTCTATCATTCACACGGAAGACAGCAATAAGTCATATTTTTTTATTATTATATATTTATTTATTCTTATAATGGTTTTATGATACAATTCAATGATAATACATACAATAATTAATGTCACAGGAAAAAATAAAAGTATAAGAAACTTGGTGGCATTCGATATTTTAATTAAAAAAAATAAAATAGTGTCGAATGCCACTTCAATTGTCATATACAATAAAAAATAAGTCTTAGGTGGGGTGACCCTCAAAAGCAACTTAATAAAAAATGAAGTACTAAGTTATTTTATAGAAAATGTATATCAAAATGGAATGAAAAGTAATTGCTGAATGATGAAGTATCGAATATTAAAAGCAAAAGATGAAAATGAATGCCAAAATATCAGAAATTTTTGATTCTAAAACAGCAAAATTCAAACCGAAAAACCACATTTTAGCGCTTTGCATAAACGTTCCAGGTATTGATATTTCCCTGATCGACTGTGGGAGCATATATCTCAATAGACGATGAGATAAAATGGAAAAGAAACTACGATCCTCAGTGGCACGGAATAAGAGCACAGATAACATGTTACAGAAGTTTCCCCGTAAATTCAATTCGAAATAAGATGAAAGTTACGGTTACCAGACTTATACTTACTTTAACTAACAATCCATGTGCAATACAAGAGCTAACAAAACAAGTGCCGAACTGTGTAAAGCTTGGATATCTACCAGGTTTATGACAAATCCTTAAAATATATTTCTATATACCTCCCCAACAATTAATTCCGTATTGAAACTTAGAATGGAAAATTCCATAATAAAAATAAATTTCATCCTGATGGGAAAAGCCGTTCTAAAGATACAGTGATCACTGATCACCGACCTCGAAGACATGGTTTCGACAAAATCGTGTTTAAGGTCTTGAGTACGCTTAGCATGCAGACAAAGATAACTCCACTCAAACTTATTTGCCCAATACAACCAACCGACAGGTCTGGCTTAAATTCGTATTCGGAGTATAATTTCGGCTTCAGTCTCTCTGCAGCTTTCTAGAGATGTATTTAAAAAATAGCTAGTCCTATATTTATTTGCCTGGCGATCCCTAGGCACTAGTGCTCCCTTTAGCACGTGGAATTTTAGCGGAACCCTAGCTTTCCTTGAAAGCCAGTTCTGTCCAACCCTATGCTCAGATCCCGTTTATATCAACCACTAAGAAAAAACAATTAGCCTGATGATTAAATGGTTCCCTTCAGATCATCCGTGTTTGGTTCTTCAAAAGGGGGTATTTTCTTATTTATCCATATTCTCGAAGACTCTACGCATGTTTTACTAACTATAGAAGGCAACCAATCAAGTGATCAAAATACCCCCGTTTTACGAACTCCCAACAAATTAGTTTTTACAATACATAAATATTTCTCTTTTATATTGCCATGATAAAAAAATAGGTCTGTTTCACTTCAGTTAAATGTAACTTGTACGAAAAAAAGCGCGGATGGTGGAGTTGGTTAGTGTGGTCCCCGGTTCGAATCCCTGTGGAAGCAAAGTTAATACGCTTTGATCTGGTTTTCAAATCTGGTCCAGTCACCATTTGCCGTTGGGATTAAATAAACGGCACTATCACTGGAGTGGTCAATCAGTAGTTTTGAAATCACCGACCTTGAATTAGTAAACAACAATCATAAAATTAGATGCAACAAAAAAGGCTTAATTTTGTTTCCCTTGTGTAGTTAAAGCTACACTATTTGCTGTGGCATTTAACTATTTTTTTTTTTTTTTTGAATAAAATACAAAATGTATTTTTGATTACTTTTATTTTTCCCTTAGTCTACGTTTTTAAATAATTGTGATTTAAACAATAACATAAAACTGTTTTTAAATCATAAAATAATATGGATTCTCACGAGTGGATGGGTGCTGTTTGAGAAGATTTTTAAAGACAGGAGCATTGCCAGTAACTCGAAAGGTTTGGAGCCATGAACTGTTGAAATTGATAAATCCAGATATTTAACCTGCGATTAACTTGCAGGGGGTCGACGCATAAACGCACAACGCCACGGCTATCACGCACACAGAAATGACACACAAGAATACCTACTGTACGTGATACCTCAGTGGGCTCAGTAGATTTCTAAAGACAACACCCACGATATAAGTCAACAAATGAATGCGTGAACATGCCGTCATTCTTCCCCCATTACATTCAATTATGTCAAATATCAACTTGCTGCGAAACAACAATAATAATAGGCCATCTAAATGAACTTTAGTCTATACATAGCCTTAATAGTAATAATAATCTGGATGACGCTCCAGCAGGTTAACTAGCTTCTACAACAACCACTCAAGATACAGAAGACCTGACTGAGTCCATTCCCACAAGGATCATATGGTCACTCCTTCTCGTCCCATTCTCAATCACAGTCATGAAACTCAAAGTGAACAAGTGATGATCATAGCCTATTGATTATCCAAATGGATGTCAGGGTATGTTTGTGAAAGCCTTCGATTCAACCTTCAAAACTCCTTCAATTGCATGCGTATTCGACAAACATAACATAAGGTAAATGCCCCACCCTTTTAATTAATTTATAAGACAAAAGAGCAAACTGAAAAAAACACACTCACACACAACATTAAGCCTACTCAAGGAGTCCCCCATCCCCAGCCGTGGCCGACCTGAGGAAACTTTTCACATGAATTCCAGCCTTGCGTGCGCTCGTCATCATCATCGTGTGTACCTGTCTAGTTTAAACGAATATGTTACCATATCTTAAGCGACCCAACTGCGGACATTGTCATATTCATTTCAAGGCCTTGACAAACGATTATATGAATACAAAATCATTTAATCTCATCCCGAGCAAATAAACAACCATTTGTATTGTACAATTCATCATGGGACGTAATTGACATTAAATTTGAGGCACGCATTCGTGGCACGGGGCGAAAACAAAACGCAGGACGTGAGACGTCATTCGACTGTCGTGCCCTTGTTTGCTCACTCTCTCTCTCTCTCTCTCTCTCTGGTGCCTCGTCTTACAACAACTCGACGTGTCCCTTTAATAATAATTAATCATGCTCAAGGAATGATTTACTGCAGCGGCTTTTAATTTCTCTTAAGTGCTACGCAACAATTTTTCGTCCGACGAACAATTATGTAGATCTGGATACGGGGCTGCAAAAAACAAGTGTATCACACACACACACACAATGGTGCTCGGAGAAGTGTTATCCCGCTCTCGACAGTCGGCACTCGATAACAAATTATTACATGACCAGTGTTGTTCTTTTTAATTTGGCTCAGTTGCAAGTTTGGCAACTATTTTGTGTATACACACTCGTGCGTGAATTTATTTTTAGTCAAGACTAACGAATTAATAATTAAAGGCCCCTCTTTTTCCATCTCTCTGTGTGTGCTGACTAGAGGAGGAACACATAGTTTTGTGGAAATATTTTATGAATTATTTCTCATCTCAAATAGCCACGACAAGGGTGGTTTTCGGGTCGTTTTCACTTGAACTCCACACCGCAGGTCATGTGAGTGGAAATGTCAAATATGTCGGCGGGTAGAAGTCACGTACCGTCGTGGGCAGGTAACTAAAACATTCGCCTTCTGTGATCCTCCTTTGGCTCTTCTATTTTTATCTTCAAAATAATATACGCAAGCGAATTTAAAAACCTTTTATACCCCCCCTGCCGCATGCGTGCACACGTCAAAGGGGCGAACATTTGCGGGGAATACAGCCGAGAGTAATGTGTTTCTATGGCATTTGACGGAAGAGGTTTGCATTTAATGAAAGGAAGTGGCTGAAAGTGTTTCAGGATATGAACTGATTTGAAAATTTCGACAAAATGAAATTCGGAAGGAAGCCATGGTTTTATAAAAGAAATGGCGGCAAGTGGTTCAAGCTGTAACGTTTTGTAAATTACTAAAGTGGGGGCGTCGCAACTATGTTGTTTGTTGTGCTTTCTTGTTCGCTTTTGTTTCAGTATAAATAGACTATGGCATGTTTCATTTTGAGGAATTTTCATTTGTTTCTTAGTGTCCTTTGCACGAACGTGGGTGTCGCATCATTTGCATTCTTGACTGCTTCAGTTGACATGATTTAATTCAGGGGTGCGTTCATCATACTCCCTAAGTCGGGCGGAGTATTAGCACTTCAGACGACATCAGTCCCAACAAATAATTTACTCTTCTTTAATTATCTTCTTCTTTAATTATTCTATTGTGCTACCAATTCATTGAATCTTAAGACCTTAAGTAGACCGCACAAGCAATGTCAGACAATATATCGCCCTGAAACTGAAACAACTACGCATGTATAGGTGGACCATGACAAGTCCGTTGAAAATGACCACAAACAATCAATAACTTTAAAGGTCTCTGACAGAGGAAAATCTGCCTCCTCCTGAGTGTGGAGTTGGGGAAGTAAGACCCTGACTGTAGCACAGAGGCCGTAGGATCACCAGCACCAAGTCCAAACAATACTTGCTTACACAAATCTTGCTCAACATCGTCGTTCTAAATCTAAGGGTACACGATAAGGGAGGAAGGACAAGTACACGATGTCGTCTGCGGAGGGAACATCACGGCCGCCAGGGAACACATGTGTCGTTGACTGAACCGTCATCAGTCAACCGTTACCAATCATTAAACGTGCAACAGTGCGTCGGTAGGTTGGGTTAGGTTAGAGTGACTGACTACCAAAAATAGGCCCGTTGTGGTACCACAAGATGTAATAGATCCTAATCCGCGAACCATTTGGAGGTCTTAATGAAGCGATGGATTCTAATATTGCTGGAATTTTTCTAGTTTCTTCTTCCTCTTCATCCCTACAACTTATGCCGACGTCGTTATAGGAGATACGATGAGAGTTCTGAGATTCGGTCTGCTCATTCTGATCAGATTTTTTGGGATTGATGGTAGGCCATAATTGCTTTGTTATGAGGCAACCAGTGCCCGAAGACCATCAACGTTTGGTGTGAGTAAGAGTTTCAAGCTTTGGTAGATGTCCTGTAGTAGCGATAGGCATGCTCGGCAGTTCCCCGTCTAGAAAGATTGTTGAGGTGGAGCCCTTTCGAGTTCGAATGCTTCGCAATTCTCTGGGATATCACTGTGTCCCGGCACCCACATAAGTTGGATGCTAAAATCCTTGGCCATCTCGTTAAGAGATAGGCGGCAATTAAGTTACGCCTTGGAGTGACTGCACTCGCAGGTTTGATCGCTGCCTGGCTGTCCGAACAGATGACAATATCCATACCTGATACTACATTGTTTTTTTAGCCATGACAGAGCTTCCTTCTCTCTCCTCTCGTAGAGAACTCCCAAGAGTCATTGGCCTTTACTAAGCCTTCGGTGCGCGGCAAGGTGTACAGCCCCGTGAAGTGAGTCGATAGTTGTTAAGCATTTAATTAAAAGCCAAAATAAATGCTTAAAATGGTAAGGAAATAAACAAGAAATTAAATAAACAATAACGAGATTTGGCATGTCTTGGCCGCAGTTTTTCTTCTCGATAACTTTATAAAACATTTGGTGGCGTATAATATCAAGAAAAGGTTAAATCTTGCCTTCACTGTTATTGTCTCATTCCTATAGTCAACCACATCAAGTAACCACAATTGAAAAGAAAACAATTACATGTTCATATCCCGGGATAAGCCGTTTGGCAAAGGTCTCCTTCAGTGAATGAAAGCTGAAAGTCGCTGTATGGCATTCAGTGCCGCGATGTACCTTTGCTGCCTCATGCCTTTCATATCCAAGCCGTGGAATTGAGGAATCAAGGAAAATATTATTTGAATGGCTCTTTGTTACTCGCCCTTGTAACGTGCTGGTTGTAGTCGTTTTAAAAGTCACGGCTTTATATTCTAGTTGTTTAGAGCTGCTGAACATTGAATTCAGTCCAAAACTTTAATTGGTTTTACTAAAAAAGTTTTTGTTTTGTTGCCGCATCTCATCTAAAACGAGTCCGTTGACCAAAATTCTTGCACAGCCCATATTTCCCACCTCTAAGGGAGTCGGACCCAATGGGATCTCCTGAAAGCACGGTCTGACGAAGGACTTGCGTTGAAAATAAACTGAGTCTGCTGCTATTCCCGATCTTCCTGAAGACAGGCCGTTGCCTATTATGCCTATTATGTCAAAGTACACTCACAAAAAATGTTCCCATCCCAGTCATCCGAAATAAAGCTACAGTCACATCAAATGGTGATCTCCTTTAACCCTAAATTTGCCTGCGATTTTTCTATCTTGTTGGCAAGGTAGGTGAGGGAAAGGAGATAACACATCTTGCTAACAACAAGTCTCCAATGTGAAAGCAGCCCTTCCGGTGTGACGATCATGAATAGAAATAAATAGTTGAGGAATATTTGCTGGTGCTGGTCAGAGGAGAGAATAATATGCCTGTATAGAGAAAGTCTGACACACCGGCAGGCAGTAGGAGGCACATATATAAGAACATTTCTTCAACAATCAGAGCAATTTTAGCAGCTTAACAGGTTCACCAGAAAATCACATTGGCCAATATCCGATTCAGCCTAACTTGGATTAAATGTGGAGGAGAAAACTAGTTTCTGGGTATTCAAGGGCGAATATCCGCAAGACTATGCACCATGATATACGAAATCCCACGATTCCTTGGAATCATTCAGTTCCGTGGACGAAGAAAGAAGAAAGAGTGCCTATCTCGTATAAGCCCATTTGCTCGTACGCATGACTAGAACACCTTTGCAGAGACAAACTGGATTTGAAATGTAGTGTCATTGTAAGCACATGAAGAGCTTGCTGAAGAAGGCTTTGATTGCGCGAGGATAAGCCCACATTGTGAACAATTGTGATTAATCCAATCATAATCAGGTGTGATGAACAAGTATAGCGAAACATGACTGTGCATTGAACTCTAGACCAAGATGATTATGTTTCCACGTGTATTTGAAGTATAGAATAGAACTGAAAGAAAAAACAATTCTCACAAAACTAAAACTTAATGATCCATAAGTTCAAAGTCCACATATGCTCCGACCTTTGAATGAGTTTATTTTTTCATCGAATAAACAAACGCATACACTAAGAGTCAATTCTTCTCGCCATGGCCCTGCCCAAACTGATTGCTCTTAAATCAGCGTTATATGTGATGTTAATTAAATTCGACTGTACGGGAGGTAAAAATACTAGCAAATCGCATAAACAAATCATTAAATAGGTAAAAATTGAAGGCAGTTCCCTGCGGAAAACGAGTATAAACATTGACTGCTAATTGATGGATGTTGCGTAGAACATCTAAAAATATCCATGTTATATTATATGTAAGATGTATGAGACTTAAATCGTTCCTAGTTCTTGGGGTTAGCTGGAAACGATGTGGGGAGTATTCTCGCCATGGCAACAACTTGAACTGGAGAAGAAGTATGTTGAAATGTGTGAAATGTCAAAAGCCAATCGAAGAATGAAGGCGAAACTCCTATTTGAAGATCCAAATGGGCTCTATGACACAACCAAAGACAAATCCCTGGTCTGATAAAGAAGGCTATCAATGGGAAATCACAAACATTAGCTTCGATGTGGCAGTGTGAACATCAAAACATCCGTGTGAACACCGTCAAAGAGCGAATACACGGCACGTGCACTTGAGCCGCAAGCGTACAAGCCAATGGAGCATGGACGAACGAGCGAAATGTTCGTAAGCAAACATATGAGAATGGCAGAGACCCGACCGCTCAGAAAGAAAAGGGAACCGCAAGGGAACCACGGCTCAATCGAGGAGTTGGAGATGTGAAGGCAGAAATGATTCCCGGAATTTTCGCAAATAGTTGTCAAAGGGATACCAAGTTTAAATTGAATCTTCTGGAATGGACCACTGGCCGTCGTGTCGTTGTTGATACCAGGAATTTGTGCTAAGGGCTCCTACATGGACGCAATACAGCTGCCAGGCACAAACAACTAATTCCTTCCCAAGCAAGGTCACGACAGCCCCATCAAGAATGAATGCAAGGAAAACTGCTGCTGACTGAAATCCTGAACATTTTTGAAATGCATTCGTTTTGTCGTTGGCGATATTTTCTAGGTAGCTTGTTCGTTGACAGTTATTTACTTTTTTTACAAACTCATTGGCATGACTTTGGGAACAAAGTGAATGACGCCACAAAACGAAGAAGAAGGACTGCCACATTTCACCTGCATTCTAGTCACTTACACACGATAGTTCGTTTAATCTATGGCTTATTTGATTTGCAGGGCATTCGAGGACAGGAACTTAACCCATTCATCTACGCCTCTCGATTTCCTGCCTCTTCTCTGTAATTTCAGTCGAGTGAGACTGGTTGATCGATAAGAACTTCTGCTTCTCTTGCAGTCCTTCTCGTTCACCCACCCCACTGCACTGTGGATTCGCCTGATAAATATCCCTCTCAACGTGAAAATCATTCTAATTACACGGCAATTACACAGAATGTACTCAGATCTACTCAGGCAACATGTAGTTTGAAGGAAACAACGCCTACACCGCCCAACCAGACGCGAGGCAGAGATACAAGGCCAAAGCAATTTTTGTGAGTGCTCGTCATTACCTTGAAATCAACATAATCTCCCATCTTTATCGGTTTCTCCCAAACACAAATAACCTCGATAGCATCTACCCAAAATAGGAATCACCACCGAAATAGCATACGAATCCGCACAACCGTACACGTCCAATACACCGACCTAATCAGAATAATTATGTTCGTAAATATAACCGAATTACCATCAGTTTTTCCTCGCCAACCTAGCCACCAAGCGGGTGGGTGGATTCAGTGTAATCTTGGCTAATTAAAGTGGAAGTGTGTGCGTCTAACTCAGGCTTAAAATAACGTCACCGTGCAGCAAGGCTCAAGAATTACTTATGAATATTTCATTTTCGGTAATTAATGTTACTTTTTTGCGTTTTTTTTTTTTGAAACTTTTCACAAAAGTTCATGCATATAGTATCTTCAGGCTCCGAGATGATAAACAAAATGCCCGCCGTGAGTGCGCATATTATCGAAATTTAATTGAACACCACGTCGGTCGTCGGTCTTTGAGTGTGCGTAGGACATTATTTTAAAACCTAATTACCCAAACGTGTCCTCATTAACTGGCGGCCTCTAGTGTCGCTTATGAATGCTAAAGATTTTCGCGCCTTGCACGGTTGGATTTCTGGTTAAATTTTCTAAGAGGCTCATAATATATTCCCTGATTGGACGCTCTTACAACACCGCCATTTGATTTTCATTGTCAGTGTGACACGTAATCGTCCGCAATCAAAGGTCATTTGTAAGATATTTTTGTTGCTCTATCCGATGGGTGGCCATCGTGTGGTGGGACCGTCACAGGTGGCTGTGGTGGCGTCGCCCATGATGGTTCCTTGTCAGATATCGTAAAGGACACTGAAATGCAACTCCAGAAGGGTAATCAACTGAACTTGGCCGTCTGGTAAGGGCCTTTATTTTCATGCTAGGTCGATTGTACGTCAATAGGTATTTCGACCATCATGAACAATGCGTATTTGATTTGCTTCACACTTCCCTGATGGTGTTCGATTCCAGATAAGATTCTTAGCATCAAGAGTTAATGGACACATTGACAGTATGTTGACATTAATGATATCGAATTAGGCTAGTCCTCCTCCTTAAATGTAAGCGGTAAATATCAAAGTCTCGGATATGACAGAATAGCCCCTAATCAGGCACTCTGCAGCAAGTACACTTAGATCCACACTAACGTCAGCACTCGAGGCTTTTTCTATTCCCTTGACATATTCGGTAGAAGAGGACTGACATCATCGGCCCTGAGGCTCGGACAGGTTCTGGATTGAAGAACTAGCAAGATGGACAGCGGCTCAATATAAGAACATACAAACTATCACCATACGACCTTGGCCCCGCAAACATTATTTATTTCTCTACGATTTCTGGACAGACACTACTGGCAGAAAACCAAAAGTAACAGTCGAAAAAGAAGGAAAATCGTTGGAATTTTCTATGATCTATTTGCAAAGCCCCTGGAACTAAGAGAGGCTGTACGAAGCAAGATTAGCACCGAAAGACCGCAAAGTTTCAAGCTATCAAAAATCGTTTGCCTTATATTCCGATATATGCGGCTGCAGAACTTGTCAAGATATACAGATAAAACTTCAGTCAGAAATCTTTGGTAAAGACGCTGCTAGGTTAAAACGGCCAACATTATGGTCTACACAAATCTTCTTTTGCCGAATTGCAGAACAGTAAAACTGATTCTTGGCACCATCGATAAGAAAGACTGCGTTAAATACATGATCATGTTGGCTAAGAACTTAAACTCAAAAACACTACAAGCTGTGCTAAGAAGTGGACTTAAGGCCAAAGATGTGGATGAAAGGAAGACAAGAACCCATTGACTGCAATGGCTCATCGTCTTCTAATCCGAGAGAACCGTTGAAGGTGGCTGAAGAAGAGGAAGACTGATTCTCCGAAAAAAAACCGCAATGAATTGAAAAAGTTAACAGGAATGCGACAGAGGCAGAATCTGAACCGCTATCTTCTATAACGTGGATTACGAAGCTTTGGTAAGTAAGTAAGCGATGGTCGAGGCTTTATTTTGGGTCAGCAGTGGAAGGCCTATAGCCTTGAAGGTCTTCGACACCAACCCCAAGGGCTGGCTCGGTATAGGAGCACCACGTCCTCACGGTCCCTTCTATCTTCTGAATGGGCGTAGCTGGATACAAGGACAACAATACAGCTCTTGACAGAGAGGCATGTAAGCGTAGCGTCATGCAGAGAAGACGAAGGGTCCGCGAAGCATGCCTTGGTCCTACCAATGTTAGTGATGTACTAAATAAAGAAATGAAAAATGTGATGGAAATATAATGATAACAGAGAAACCGCAATTACGTTTAAAGGCCTTCCTCGAATTGTGATTTACTGCAACGAGATTGACTATTCGACGGCGCCGACAACGAAGCAATTTATAGTTTGTGACTCAAAAGCCTGTCTGGTATCTGCATAGAAGCTATCCTTTTGACTGAGTTCGCCCTGGGCTTATAAACATTTCCTTTACAACGTAAAATGATGCATGTAACCTTGAGTTTTACATGCATCACTTTTCGCTTCACAATTCATGTGTTATACATACATTAATTTCCCTTTGTTTACACCAACGAGAGAGAGATTAAATCACGGATAGTCCTACAAGCAGTTGCTGGTACATTGAAAATGTTTGCAAAGCTGAAATGCTCTTATGAGTAAAGTCACAAGGTATTGTGTATGATTCAATTATTATTCTATTCACTTTTACATTGAAATTGTATGCATTGCATACACACAATCTATGCTCACAGCGAATTCTTGGAATTTTTATTGTAGAGCAGTTCAAGCTTTCGCATATTTTTAGTGCCTCCTTCCGCATCAAGCTTTTGAAAGTATTAAACAAAAAGTTGCATTTATTTACGTTGGTTGCAATGAAATCCTCTACTGTCGCAATGAATGGAAATGACAATAATGGGTTCGAGGAAAGTATCACGACATGCATATATGCTAAAAGCTTTTGACAATTTGCATTGGAATCACACTGGCAACAGTGAGGTGGGCGATGTTACTTCAAATGTATCCGTTTATTTGTGTAGTCGATCATGTATACTGGGTGTCCCAAAATTAACACAAGATTATCATTTGCCGCCAATGCCGCGACAGTGAATAAAAAACCAAATTGACAGCTGGATTTGTAAAGATAGAGCTTACCACGATGCAATAAAAGTGCTTTCATTATTGAACAATATCTCCACATGTAACGGCCACAGTTAGACAATTTCATACAAAAGAGCATTTGCAAAAATATATGCATCCACGTGTCCCTGTTTGGATTGGACTTTGGGCTGATTTGTGGTCCCAATGGCAAATTTGTGTGATCAAGCAGTGACTGTTAATAGTGATCGATATCGCGACATGATGACAAAGTTTTTTCTGCCGCAATAGGGTGAGACTAATGTGGCCAATATGTGGTTTCAAAACAAGATGGCGCCACTTGTCATACACCCCGTGAGACAATTCAATTACTCCAGACATTTGCAGGTCTTTCGTTTCTGTGATTAGAAGTGGAACCCTAGATCGTGTAATTTAACACTATTAGACTTCTTTTAACGGGCTTATTTGAAGATCAAAGTCTACTTCAACAAGCCCACAACCACCCGTGGACTAGAGGAGGAAAATAACCGCTGCATCAACGACATGGACAAGCATAAGGGGAATCCTAAAACTAAGAACTGTGTTTTGTATTTAATTTAAGTGATGCGTTTATTTTGAGACACTCTTGGGAAAACTACATATTCGAAGTCGTCCAAAATGCCCTGAATTGCCTCAGATTCTTAAGGCTTTGCAAGAACTACTTAACGTCTCCAGACTGGTTAACGTCTATAAAGCGCATAAATGCTCAAAATTGGAGTAAAACTCCTTATCTCTGGACTGGTGCATCAAAAGACCACCTTGTATCTGCTCGACAGGGTCCAAAACTAACGTTAAATCTAATAGGTGTCATAACCATAATGAAGTCCTTCCTCTCCTTGGAACATCCTGCATTTCATTGTTTTACCCCGGTTACTTTAGAGAGTGTTCCATTGCACTGGCCAACTGCAGATCAACTGCAATACTTTCCCACGAATGGATGTTCATCCATTCACCTTTGAGCACGATTTCGCACAACCCACCCTATATTGGAGTTCGTTCATAAGCAAAACTTTACGAATTTTGATAATACTTCCTCTCGCGGTTTTTGCTCTTTATTTCAATCGTCGGTTGTTTAAAATAAAGTGCACCAGTATTTCTGACGTCTTTCCTCTAATCATTGCCTCTCGAGATGTATTAACGTGTTGTAAGGGTGGTCGTAAATCCCTGAACGGGAGTGTATTAGTGAAACAAGCATAACGCCAGCCACGACGCGAAAGAGGAAGAATAAGTGCCACAATAAAGATGCAGTCAGGAACATTCCAATGGCTTAAGAAGGTAATTGGATTGAAAATCGAATGGCGCTGTTAAAAAAATAACAACCAATAGGAGTGCAAAAATCGCCTGCAGTCATATAATATGAAAGGATATGTGTACTTTCTTAGGTAAATTGCTTTAATAATGCATCCAATTCACGCATAATGTCCCATTGCATAACTGAGTACATCGAACAGCATTTGCGTACAAATTGACAATATTCACTATACTCGCTTGGGGGCCAATAGGTAACTAACCCTATGCAAGCTACATATCAGTTCATTAAGTTGCGATAAACAATTTGTCGCTAGTTAGTAACTAAATAATTAGTAGGTTCTAAAATCAATGTTTCTCCTTTTTTTATTAATCCTTGCCGGTCAATCACACACGCATCATGCGAACCTGACACTGAACTAAACAGCAAGGAGTTCTAAACAAATTAAGCCCAGGAATAGACTCCCAGTCTATGGGGATAGGCTGTACTTAATTTTTGATGGTTCAAATATCGGACAGCAACCTTCCAGCCAAAGACAGGATCTCTGTATATCCAACCCACGTAGGAAACAGAAAAAGGTCGAACACTTGGAATTTTATTTTCGTAACCACCCGCCTTTTTGCGAACAATATCCGCCCCACGGAGTACATGAGCATACCTTAAGATGAATTTAATAAATCCCATCTCTGTTTGATTGACACTTTTTTGCAAACCCAATTACGTCGAGTTGAAAGGCCCCATTCTCCGCCTGAGTGTCTGACAAAAACTTACATCCGCCACGCTGTTAACCAAATTCAATAATCGCCCTCAATTTCACCGAAATTTTGCACTGTTACAATGTGCGTGCAAAAAAAATGTTCACCCTGACAGCTGTGTCCTTTAAAATCACCGTGAATCGAAAAAATAAAATCAGAAAAAGACTTAAAATACGAGTAAATAAACTTTGACGAACAAAAAATGTGAAGAACCATTTATTCATACACATCACGTACCTGTATCCTAGCAGCAACTCTCTCGCCGTGATAACGTTGTGGCACGAACCAACCTTTTGTTGAACCGGTCACTAACACAATTCCAAGAAGGAAGAAACTTATTAACGCTGTGATAACGGCTTTCGCCCGACTCGATATTACCATCGCCATTATAAGGAACTTTCTATTTCTTTATTATTTATTTCCGCCTTAACGCAAGGATGATTTTATTTAATTTTGAAAAGACAAACACTTTAACCGGAAGGATGAGGTGATTTTTTTTAGAAGACGCACTTCACCCGGGCTTGTTGTATAAGCAACGAACCAGAGCAAGGCAATGGCAATTAAATAAAGCACACCGTCGAGATTGATATCTTTCGCGCGGAATGGACGTTGTAATTATTTTCCGAGCACTTGTGTGGCAAAGAACAATATTACACTTCAAATACCGCACTATTTATCATGAGAACGCTGCTTTCCCAGGGCAAGCACACATGCGTTTGATTTGCTTCAGATCCCCGATAGGAGCGGACAGGTAGCTCTAATGTGAGCATGTGAATATTTAATAATTGCTCATAACACTAGCGGTGTCGGATAATAAGGATAATTAAACAAAAAAAAAAAAAGAATAACAAAATAACAGACGACACCGACGACAGGCAAGATGATAACTTTATTATCCGTCTTCCCGAAGAAGTAATTATTCCAAATAAAGAGAAGCCACGAATTGCGTTTAGGGTTGGAAGGTACAGAGCACGCGGACAAGACAACGGCACACGAAGGGGAGATGATGATTGCGTTTAATAAAATATGATTAACTTGTTTGATCGATTTGCCTAATTTCACGCTTGTGACGATATTGGTGGTTGAATGAGTGCTTCAACGAGTCGAAGTCGGATATGGCCACCACTTTGGATATGATGCGTTTCTTTGATATGGTCTGACCGTGTAAACCGCAAGAGTTTGTATCGAATTTCAAGCCACAAACATAATCCCGACACAGAAACAAAGAAAGATTTACTCAGTACTTCCTATGCTTGACGGAGTAGGTACATATAATCTGTTCACAACCCCTTCTCAAATATTTACCCTGTCTCGGTTATGACAAATCGGATTTACTATCCAACGCGCGGTAGTTACTTTCTATGTTTTCCCCGTGCCAGAGTAATCGCGTATTCAGTTGCACTTAATCCGGCCTAATGACTGAATTGGTTGGGGGAACTTATCTCTTACAATTAATATCACAATATATTTTTATTTTTAATTTTTTATGTATATATGAATTGTTCGATTTCTAACAGATAATTGACTATATAAGTAATTTAAATTTAACATTAAATAGAATTTATTTATTTTGGTTATTCGCAAAAAGACTAAGTAACGACGAATGTATTGACAAATTGACAAGGGTTTGTGTGTCGCCTTTCTTATTCGTTCTTATAGATAATTTAATATCTCATCACAGTTCTACTTCGTTTCTGTTTTTATTTCAAACGGAAAATAAGGATATGATATGAGTATCTATATTTAACCTAATTATGTGTTTTTTTTTTTTTCTAAATACAATTCGCCTAGAGAGAGAGAGTGAGTCGGATAGTGCTCCGTTAGGGGGTAAGATGATGTATCGTCATTCCTTTGAAAGTTGACAGGTGTTGCTTATGATAAGCCTAAGTGGAGCCGCAACACTGTGGCGTATGTGGGTTCATTTTTAGTTTGCAACTTTCCTGAGTGTCGTTGTTGGTTGGCTTTGCCTGCTTTATGCGATTGAACACGCGACAATTCCTTGAGACCGCGCGCGAACCGTAGACGGTTAACGGACGAAATCACCAAAAACAACCACCGAACTGCGACCGAACGCCACCACGATGACAAGGACGCGTTAAAAGATATGTTTTGCTGTTGTTGCTTTTGATATGTATTTTTTCCGCCGTTTGTTTTCCCACGATTTTATTTCCGTTTATCCAGTTATTTGTTTTTGCTGTTTCTCTCCTTCAATTGATTTACATTCGAATGGAATTGTAGGTTAATAAACCAATAAAACCGATCCACTCGATGCTTTATTCGCAGGGGATTGTGGTTGTAATGATATGCAAAATGCAGTCCAGTTGCTCTCGCAGCGGTAGTTTCAACTGATTAATTCTTCATGTAGAATCCCATTTTTCCTCTCTCGAATCGAACTGCGAACCCCAATGCACAAACAACACATACGCACTTGTGCTTCTGTTTATTTAGTGTTTATTAATTAACACACGAATCTTGAACGGAAGCAATTATATGACGGAACGCGAGGAGATTCGACGATATTGTGGATGGCCACATCTATCCGTACTGAAATCGCAGACAATAGAATATGTTGACGATAATAAATTGAGTGTGATTTTTCCAAGGATTAATCCACATGTTGTTGTTGGCCATTCAATCAGTGACAAATGTGAGTTCCGCGCGCGTTTTTTGACTTTTTCTTTTTGTCTGTTCCTTAAGCAACACCCCAAGCTCGAGGCCGACGACGACGAAATACCCGGGTATTACATTTCGAATTGAATTTGCGCGTAGATGGAGTGTTTCACGGTCGCTTTGTTTTTCATATCAAATGAGAATGTCGAGATATTTGCAGATTTTTCAACAGTCGATTCGGTTTTCTATCCCGACGAACGAGATATTTGGCTAGCTTTCCAGGACACGATGGCTTTAGCACATCTTCACCGGTTGTGTTACGATTCCAGACTGAGGTAATCGCACTCAAAAGTTTCCACTATAAGAATTTTCCTTTTTTCCACAACGGATGAGCGTTTGTGTGGCAATGTGCGGCTCATTTTTGGTGGGTGGTTTGGATTCGATTCTGCTGCGGTGGGTGGCGGCGATGGGCTGACAACACAACAAGAGACCGATCTGCGACTGTGGCGCCATATCACCGTGGCTTGGCAATGGGGTGGCAAATTTCGGCAACTGACAGTGCTGACAAATTGTACTCTCTCCAGGATGTGGCTCTCTTTAACTCTTGAGTGTGATTCTGTCAGCAAAGGACATCCGCTTTTCTCTTTGGTCTGATTCAAAAGTTTTCCGCTCGTGGAAGAAATGGCGCTGTCATCAATTGAGGGAACGTGCGAGAGCGCATGGCTCGCTCTTTTTGGGGAAACTTTGCCCTGTTCTCTTTTGAGATATTTTTTTTGCCGGAAGAACTTTATCGTTGTCACTCGATGGGCGGGCAAATCACCTCTTAACAAGTCTAGACAATTGCGCCTAATTAAAGTTTCCTCCCTCTTCCTAGGCAGGTAATCGTTGTAGTTGTAGGGCTGATGTTGAGTCATTTTTCTACCAACAAGCATAACATTTCCATTTGACAACCATTCATTGCGTCTCCGGTTATTTGTTAGTGTTTCGACAGTTGTCCATTGCTTTGTGGAAATTTGGGAAGTTGGATGGGGGCATTGCTGAACTTGGAATTTGGGTTAAATGACATGTGCTTTTGCTGAGGGCAAGGAAACTGCAGTCCATGGGCATGGTCATTTTTTCTGCGACAGTTCTGAAGGTCCTTATCATTGTTACGAGTTTTATGGATCATTTTGTGTGTTGGGGGAGTTCAACTCTATTGATAATCATAGCGGCTAATTGCTACTTGATGTTCTTTGAAGTTCGTTTGTTGGGAGGACGGGGGTATGAAACGTCGACGAAAATGTTAAATAAGGACACTAATTGCAATTTACGAGCACGCATCAATTATTTTTTAATGGGAATGCTCTTTAATTTCGGATTTGATTTGAAGGGTACTGGCGATTCGAATCCTCATAAAGAATTAGAATGTTTTTTTTTTTTTTGCTTATTTATGTTGATCAAGGAGAAGATAGAATACAAATGGGATCAAAGAGCATATTGCTGAAAAATATGTATGCTTTGCGAGCAATGGAAAAAAAAAATCGCTTTGAAAATGTGCGTGCTTATAGTCTGTACACGCAAGGAAATTTCAGATTTTTTCTGGCCATTTTACTGAAAATAGAGGTAATTCGCTCGAGTAATTGGGTGACGTTGTAAATGTCATGCTGCATGCGGTGACTATGTGGTGACATTTTTACTAATTCACTTTACGTACATGCAAGGCGTAAAATTATAAACAGACTGTATGCTGGTAAGTTGTTCGACATCTTTGCGAGACCAACTACCTTCTAGAGAACTGCAATTGCTTGTCTGCAAATGTGGCAATTTTTGAGGCGCGTCTAAACTATGCAACAATATTGCATTAGCAATGGAGCTGACACATATTACAAGCGCTTAGACAGTCGGCCATACCTGCCACTCAGTAAGCGAGGCAATGAACTAATTCTAAAATGAGTTTGGTGAGCAATTCATTCCTCTTTCCGGACTGGTGAATTGATATTTCTGAGAATTGAGTTTTTTTTTTTATTTTATTCCTATTTCCTTCTTCTTTCTGTGGCGCTACAGTCCTGGGCAGTCCTGAACCTTAGCCTTCTTTTGCAATAAAATCGATATCCATCGGTGCTTTCAAGCGACCGTATTGAGTCGAACACATTTCAACAAACATACATATTTTCTTTTGTTGATGTTTTGTTACTCACAGCCACAAGGTCACAACCTTGGAATTCCCTTAAAGTATTCATGTCCTTCGGGAAGGCATAAATAAGAAAATGTTGCAATAAATTGCGTCGCAGTTCACCGCGACGAGAGGATAATTGATGTCTATGATGCTTTAACAGGCCATTATCGACGACGAAGTATGCTAATGAGAAGAATAATACATAGACCCAAAGAGTCCTAATTTCGATGCCGTTCGACGTCGTCAATATTGATGAAGGGAGACTAAGTGACGTTTAATTCTTTCGTTCTTCTACGAGGCTTTCGTTAAGACCATTGAATGACTACAACTGGTTCGAAGAAATGGTTACTGATGGAAAATATCCCCTTCACTGTTCATATATAAATAAGCTGAAGTGACCCACTATGAAAGTTTATACCTGATTATAAAAGTAGCCAGTTGGGCAGGATTTGGCTTGGAGTTACTAGACAGCCACCATACACCCGTCTATCACAATTATTATTCATTTCAATACTTTTGCGGATAAGCTCTCTCACTCAAATTGAAATGTTTTCGAAGCCAGGCTGTAGAAAATCCTTGCTTCAGTGTAATAACACAAAAACATAGACGTCAAGTTGGCTTTTGAGGTCGACTCCGAGGTAATGTTCGTCAAATTTACGTCAATCCCGTCTTTAAGTCTCGAGGGACTGAGAGAGGGACGTTTTTTTCTTAACACTTCTTCGACGTTAAAAGTCGTGATACTGACATAAGTTTCTTTTTTGACTATGATATTTTTTATTTACATCTCAGTTATAAGTATGAAGTGTGATTTCAGTTTAGGATTGTATATTTTAGGTCAGTACGCAGAGCGCTCAGTTTAGTTCAAATCTGTTTATTGAACTAGTTCTTCCTTCTAGTTCATTTAGGTCAATGTAGTTCCCTACTCAGGAAAGCATAATAACTCCCGTATGACACTACGTTGTTTCCACTGTAAATAATCCAGAGTTTGTACGCAAAGCCCCATAAATTGGAGAAAGTCAAACACAAACACAAACATAATCAAATGATTGAAATGATTGACATTTCTTCCGATTTCCCTGTTTGAGAACCAAATAGTTCACACAGACCACGGTACAGATAGTATACGATATGTACATTAACCGAAAAAACAGACAGTGTATGATACTTTGCAAAAGAATTGCTACCTCTTTCCAAAGAAGACGTGCTGTCTCATCCATAATCATGTGATTTAATGTATCAAAACTTTGGAGAAAACGAAGCAAAACTTACCCAGAAAGGAATCTCCTTATTAGTTCTTCCATTCATTGTGTCTGAAAAGCATTACAAAAACCATATCCATCCTTTACATCCATCACCCTCAACGCAACGATGCTTGATTTACTTGTGCGGCGGTAACAAACAAAAACCCTGATCAGTAAGCCCAATTCAATTCGATTCGACTTGATTCAGTTGTTACTGCTGAATTTTATGTATGCAAAGGAAGGTATACCTGAGTTTGGTGAACTACAGAACTACAGAACATGAACTAAAATAAAGTTACATTGTGAACTAGTTCACATAGTGCACTTGTTAGACCTGTTTTTTGAACTAGTTCGTTCGTGAACTACACAAACCCACTTCAGTTGTAGATTTCTTGTGAATCAGCATATGTTTTAACTAAATTTTAACCATAACTGTGCTGGCAACTACGTTCGGGAGCTCTATTAATACACATAGTTGGCTGTAAAAGAGCGCAACTTGCTTGGCTTGTACAGTTCACGAACGAGCTTATTCAAAAACCAAGTGAACTAGTTCATAATGTCATTTTATTTCAGTTCATTTAGTTCAGTACCTAGTTCAACATACTCAGGTCGGGTATATCCTATTTGTGGTAAAGGAAACAATTGATGTCTTACTTCAACCAACAAGCCTTTCCAGCAAGCACGATCTCTGGCTAGCTGCCTTCAGTGTCGCACACCAGGTTGGTTGGTGGATAAGGAACTTCACCTGGGTGCGCCACCTTAAACGCGGCTACCTCTGTTGTGTTGTCCCACAGGTTCAAAGACTCTTCGGGCCGGAGCTCAGCTGTCCATACGTTCTACGTGGCTCAGCCACCTTAGACCGTCGACATCTGACTAGGCTCATGTTACCACAGGCTCATGTACAGGACAGAGAAATCATCTAGGTTTATACAGCGTGATATCGAAAATGTGTAAGCAGCATAATTGCCTGCCGTTACAGTACAGAAAATATGTCATTTGTCTCTCAGAACTCAGTGAGAATGCTCACAGTGATGACTGCTACTGTGTGTATTTTTATGGGTATTGAGTGCCGCTTTAATACCACAGCTCTGATTGAAATGTGTTGAAGTGCATTTAGAACTATCGTGCGGCGTTCTGGAATATTATTTATTCTCTGAGGAGTTTCCTGAAAGCCCCCAAACACACGACTCTGGTGTGCACACTTATGCAAAATGTGTCATTTGTGTGGACTAGTCGCGCACGGATTTCTCGGTGAAAAAGATTTTCATTTCTGGTGTTGGTGTTAATAGAAGTGTGATGTGCGTGGGCTTGTCCGTACACTTTCATACAAAATATCGTCGTTGTACACCGAAGTGTGCACACAAGTGTCGTGTGTATGGGTCACCTTGGAGGTTCTTTATTCCAGTTTAGCTGGAATAAAGTCCGTAAAAAACGACTGGATTACGCAGTTGGTTAAGTGCCTGCTCCTCTTTAGAGGCATCCCCGATTCGAATTCCAGCGAAAGCAAAGTCAAAATGTTTTTATCGCCACTGCCTTGGAATCAAATGAACGGGACTATCACTGGAAGGGTCCAACAGTTGTATTAGTCTGGCCGGGGTGTTGCTGCCTAGCAGTACAATGAATAATGGTAAATGGTGTTTAATAAAATCTTGTCGAATCAAGGATGGTCATATGGCCTTAGGCTCTTTTGACGAGACCCTCCGATTTTGATCGCACTATGCCAGGTTCTATTTTGAATGTGGAGGTCGATAGGTAGTTCTTTTCAGTTGGCTAGAGACTCTCTTTTTCGAATTACTCCCACCCCACAGAAGGGTCCAGGAACACACTAATATTTCAATATACTTCAATTGCCAATAAATCTCATACTTAGTAGGGTACATCCCTGCAGATTATCAATCACTTCTCCAGCGAGGAGCTCTTCCAAAAATCATCAAATGCATCCGAAAGCCATTGAGTATAAGCGCAACACTGGATCGAATTACAGATGAAATGAAATAATTTGGTATTTTCGAAAGATTTACAAGTAAATCCATCCATTTCCAGTGAACCCGATTCCCTCTAACTATCGTTAACCAATAAAATGAAGTAATTCGAAGCATATCCTCGCATTCGAATGCATTCAGAGTCGAACGGAAAACTCATTTAATCTCGTATGTTGCGTGCCTCTGGATCGAAGCGCTCCAGACACAAGCACCATGGATTTCTTCTCGTTCAATTAAGAAAATTGATTCCATGTAGCAGAATGCACTTCCCTACATGTACGTGCTACGTACATATTTCATTCATGGCAGACAGCAGCAGAAGACTGCTTCGGTCTCTCGGACGACGACGACGTACCACATTCACTAATCTCCGCATCGGTAATCCAATGGCAGAGACTTGCCATAGACGAGTGCGGAGACTGACATCATAGGGAGTTGAAATTAAAATCGCACTTACCTCGAAATGGCCTTTCAATATTGGCCCAGCTTGGCCCAGGTAGATGGTTGATGCTGAATCAAATATCAATTCAATGGGCTCTCGGTTGACCATCACCGATTGCATCTCGACGCAGTTGTGATAGAATGTTACCTGGTCGGAGAGCATTTTAAATGCGACAGACTGCCATTTACTCGAGTAGGGTATCTCGAACGAGACCAACTTTTTGGTCGCCCACAGATCGGTGTTGGTGTACAGGAGGGTGATGTTCCACTTGTCCGTGGTAGCGGGACTGAAATGAATGCCCAGCTGGACGATTGTTTCTTCTGGATTCACAATGCTGAATAAATATCCACCGGTGCGTGTCACCGGACGGAACATGGATATAATTGCAAACTCTTGTAGTTTTTCGGGGAGATGCAGGCGATAAGAGTCCTTAATGTCGGCTGTCACCGAAAACTCATAGGCGGAGAAACCATCGGCGCCTGGCACAAACCTAACGCCATCCATGGTCTTTATGGTTCCGAGGAGATCGAATTCCATCATGGCATCTGTAAGAACAAAACAACAGAAAACGAATTAGTGTGTATTTTTTAAAATGATTGTGTGGAGAGGCAGGTTGAGGAGATGGGAAAATAATTTGCACACAGGGAATCGCACGCTCCCAGATTAGCAACAAACGAGCGCTCAAAGGGACCTACTCCTTGGTCTCTGAGGAGGAGAGATTTTATTGTGATTCACTGGTCCTTTTTTTCAATTTCACTTCAGATTGAATCCTGCGCGGTGAGGGAGAAAAATAAATACCCCAAGTGCAAGTGCTGGGTGGGGTGCAGAGCACACACCATGACTTCGTGGAGAACAGCAATGAAAGCACACCGACGACGAGGGCGACGACGATGTACACGACATGGGAATAAGCTACAAAATTCCATCTTCCGAAAGCAATTAACCTCGCTCCTGGAAAACAAATTGTGCTCTGAATGACTAAAAGGCACGCTGACAATTTCAATTGCAAAGCTGTTCCCTTTGTTTCCGGAATTCCGTCGTCTGGCATTGATTCGTTCCGCTGAGGGGGACGAATAAGGCTGAAGAATTGAGTCGTCGTATTGGTGTCGATTTTTCGGTGGTCATTGGGAGGCGATTTAATATTGCATGGTATGCAAAAAATCACTGGATGGCTTTCTTTTCGTGTTGTCGTTGTGTTCTGTCTGTTTGGGAATTTGAGTTGGCATCACGGAAAGTCATTCACGGTTCAACTGATTGAATGCGAATACGAATCGTCAACAAAGCCAGTATTGGAATTAGCTCTTCTTCCGATAATCTCTTTGTTTTGCGGAAGAAATTATATGTTATTCAGCAGCAAATTGGTCGGGATATGGATCAGGACGGAGATCGTCTTCTGATGTGTGATTCATTGAGACCAGTTTTTCTTCTTATCACTCTATGCTGAAGTGCTATTTAGATACAGAGTAGTATGTGAGAATGTAGGTATGTCACACATGTACCGAATGCGAACGAAAACCAATCCTTCGAGGTTGTCGGGTCCCTTGGTGGAGTGGGTTGGTGCGTTGCTTTTTTTTATTGGGTCTATAACTTTTCGTGCGGTTTGATAAGAGATGGCGTAACTTGTATTATTCCATTGGAACATGCGCTGGAAAGACACTGTCATTGTTCGTCACTTCAGTATATGTCATTCATTTGAAGCGTAAGCAACAATATTTTTTTTTCACTCAAATATGTCGAACTTTGTGCCTGAAAAAGTGTTTTTGCGCGGAGTTCTTCTTCATTACTTTAATATGAAGAAAACTGCTGCCGAAATTCATCGTACAATATTTTGGTGAAAGTTTATGGTGAACATGACTTGGCCAACCAACCAAATCAACGGCAAAGCCGAATGTTCATGGCGCGAAGGTAGTGATGTGTATTTGGTGGGATCAGAAGGGTGTGGTGTATTATGAGCTGCTAAAACCGGGTGAAATCATCAATGGACAAAGCTACCGAACACAATTAATCCGTTTGAAGAGAGCAGTAGCGGGCAAACGCCCGGAATATGCGACCAGACACAAGGCAATAATTTTCCATGACAACGCTCGGCCCCACGTTGCTCAGTTTAGAAAATTCCAAAATTCCGGTTAAGATCTATTTGGAAAACAGTGGATGGGACGTTTTACCCCACCCGCCTTATAGCCCAGACCTTGCCCCTTCTGACTACCATTTGTTCCGGTCGATGCAGAACGCCCTCACTGAAATACGGTTCACATCAGAGCAGAATACCAAAAATTGGCTTGATTCATTCTCGGCGCAGTTCTTTTGGGATGGAATCCACGAATTGACAGAAAGATTGGAAAAAAGTCATAGCTTTAGATGGGCAATACTTTGAATAATACTATTGTGCATGTTTTTCTTAAAAAAACGTTCAAATTTTGAAATTGTAATTTGCTTTAAAGAATATACAATGCATCTATAAACACGACCATACTCGGCGATTTCTTCTGAGCGACTGCTTCAACTCTCACTATCCGTAACATATTTATACATTTTGCAGCTAATGTGTGCAGCAAAAGTCCATGGATGTTTATGGGTAATATTGTGTAAATATTGCCCGCGACTACGACGTACAAGGTCCTTTCTGAAGGTCGGATCGACCGGTTTGTACGCAATTACTCTCGGTCGGTCGGGTACAATCCACTAACGTACGCTGAGACTGGAATTTGCGAACGGTAAGGACATCAACGGACTTGATATGTCGATAGTGCATATGTCGCTAGAAGTGAACGAAACACATTTTTCAGAGAAGCCGATTTTCGGAATGCAGCTGAGTAATTTGGTGACATTGTCGAAGTGAAAGTCTGATGTTAGTCGTCAGTTACTTCTGATCTTCTTCTTCTTTGTTTGGCGCTACAGTCCGGGGTGAACCTGGGCCTCAACCAACAAGATCAGTTACTTCTGATCTGTCAAGGAAAAATAAAAAAACTGAAAATGAATCCCCCGTTGCAATTGAATTGTTACTATTTCCCCACTATTCGGGACTATCAGAAATGTTCACACTTTACGTGGAGCATAAGCACCGTGACGTTCACCGAAAGTGTAAGCTCAGGTTAGACATGTAACAGCAGAAATTACTCATCGGGCTACTCAACGGGCTCCACTAAAATCCAAGCAGGCATACTCCTTCAGGCCGCGCCAGGGTTAAAGGCGTTTAATTCAATTTACTTCTAATTAAAAGCAGATACTACTGTCACCTAATACTACAACAGGAACTTATTCTTTGCGTTTCTCTTCTGACTGATTTTCAGATCTCGTCTGGTCTCCCTCGTGCCACCTCAATGGCTTTGAGTTTAATTTGAAAACGTCAACACCTCCAAGACTGCAAGGAATCCGGCAGAGAGAGACAGAGAGAGAGAGAGACGTATAAACACATTGCCTTTGATACGCAGTGCTGCAAGTAGATGCAATGTAACAGTTGAAACCCTACATAATTACACATTCAACTTCTGAGTGGTTGCTGAGTGTTGATAGTGTCTTGGCAAATCCCGACCAGAGAAATTCGCAATATCCTTAATGAAAGAAGTTTTGCACAAAGAAACCGTAACAAGTTAAGGAAAGGTATCGTCTTGCGTGTCTGCTTTTAAATACCAATGGTCGGGCGAGAGAAGACAATGTGACGGGCAAACGAGGAGACATTCCTCCCATACACCAACGGTACGGATATCATGGCAATTTATATTCGCACTCTATCCTTAAGTGCATGAGTTTAATGAAGGAATCGGTTGACGATGACGGCAGACGATGCCAGTTGGGCAGTGACAGAAGGGAAATGGAAATAATGACGCGGTATTACTTTGATCTTCTGTTGTCAATTGCATACACAGAAATAGGAGACAGAAAGACTTTCATTATGTGTATCAGGTGACATTTGCTTTACTTTGACCTTTATCTTGACAGGTCTAAGTCAACTCCAGCTACGTCGTCCTGCCACCAGTTGGTTCGACCTAAATAGCACCCCGCCGCTAGTTTGTCTCCAAAATTTCTTTCATGTAATGGGTCAGAAGTGTGTCAGTGCGTCGACGACGTCCTACGCCGAGGGTGCCAGGTTCAACCCCCGAATTTTACCATATCAGAATTTACGACTTCAGCACTTCCGAGTCGCTGACTAGTACACACTTCTGTATGGAAACAGCTTCTCAACTCCACCGCTCAGAATCGGCATCAAGCCGTAGGTCTCTTGCAATCCTGATAGAACAATAGTACGCACGGCACGAGTGATTGCTGTAGAAGCTAGGCATTGGCCCGGCTCAGACTGACGCGCCTTCCGTATTCTCATTATAAAAGGGTCAGCACTTTCAAGTGTATTCCCGTAGAGTACCTTTCCTCAACATGATTTTTTTGAGATCAAAGCACATAAATGGGTTCAACTGCGCCTCGAAGTACACTACAATACTGCGGGTGAAAGTATTTGAAGAATGCCTCAAAAAAATAATGGGCGCCAAAAGGTATGCAATACCAACCATATCATGCCCCTGAGCGAATACATAGAAATTTGGTGTATGTTATTAACACTGTGTTTACAGAGGATGATAGACGTTTGCATTTACACCCAGATCGAGACGTTAGGCTCGCGAGGGCGTAAGAGCTTGCTGTCAGTCTTCATTGAGGCAAGATCTCAGTTGAAACATCTCGCGATGCAATGATCATAGTTCCATCGCGCTTTCGCAATCAAATGCCAAGGTATATAACTATTTATCGCCTATTTGCTCTCTTACTCGGGCTCTCAAACAAGTGCAATTTGCAGTCTGGCGCTGCATGAGACTTCTCGTTATTCAACATTACATCCCAGAGTGATTAATGCACTTTTGATTTGACACGTGACGTTGAATTGAATAGAAGTCACAGCATGCTTTGAACAATTACGAGCGCTGAGTTGAAATGAATGACTTTCGGTTTCAGGACTGAATAAAGTTTACAATTGATATTGATGTGAACTTTCATGATACTCAATGATAATCACGCACAAGTGCGTCTGGTTAAATGAGAAGTTGGCTTTATGCTCGGAAGTTAAGTGATGATGATGAAATTTTAGTATTCAATCTGAGGATTGGTTGAGTCAGGTTCAAGTGGATTATCAACTAGCATGGTCCCATTTTGACAGGACGGCGTATCGGATGTATCCTATTCTAAGGACAGCTATGAAGTTTGATTACGCTGATATTATTTGGTTCGTACTCCCCTACAAGAGCGGGTGTATTGCACGAACAGAGATGTTTTCCTACATAATCCCATCGTCCAAGGGTCATCGTGAGGGCGCCCTTCCAAAAAGCTTCCTTGCCGATAGTACAGTGTCCTGATATGATAGCAGGATGACCCACGGCTGAGTGCGATTGAAGCTTGTGTTTGATACTGTTGTGCGGAGCACAGGTGAAGCTTCGGAACCGGATGAATCCTTCAATACCTCGAAGTAACTGCAGCCCATTTTCACATTTTGGCCAAGACGTTGATATGTCCTTTGCTGAAGACGGTGTATACTTCACTTTGACCTCTATCGATGAAGTCTCAATCATCCGAGTCTAAGTTCAATCAAGTGTTTAAAGTCAATTTCCTCTGAGCTATTCACCACTAAGTATCCGTTCAGACATCGGCTTCAAGGTCCCCCTACTCCTGGCAAGGGTGTGTTTTTTTTAGCACCCAACGCTCCTGTGCTAGCTAGAACTCTAATGTTATAGATGAAATCATCATCTTACGTTCGAAAGTTGTGTTTCACTGAACGCCTCCACTTACTGATGGTTAGAGCGAAAACACTGCTAGTTGCCAGCAGACGCACTTAGAACAGAGTTGGCTCATTGTGTTACAGCGCAGATTTAATTGATCCTGTTCCACAAACTAGTTGGTGCTTTTGATAAAGCGGTGGGTTGATTGACACTGCTCCTTAGTTCCGCCTGGTTGTAGTAGTGACAGTCCCGGCTCAACCAACTAGCGTCTAAACCTAGCACGATCACTGGCGATAAGTTGGTGTAGGTCTTCCTCCACCTTAAATGCGGACTACCTCTGTTTCGTTGTCAAACAGGTTAGAAGGCTCTTCGGGTCGGGGGTAAGTTGCACATACCAGCCACCTTAAGCGTTGGATCCGTAGAAGTCTGACTAGACTCATGTCGCAGTACAGTCCTACAGTTCGTGGCTGAATCTTCTTCTCCAGAGACCGTCGACGCAAACATTACTAAAGATCACTCGCAAAACGTTTCTCTCGAAGAGACCAAGGACTTCTTCATACGCTTTTGAGGTTGTCCAGGCCTCTGCGCCGTACAGCAAGACTGGGATATAGATATAGACTGGGCTCTATTACTCAATTGCCTCTTGAGCCCATAGAAACAGTCGTTGGCAAGAGTTACTGATGCTGTTCGTACTAATTACTGCGAAGGTCAGGGAGACGAAGTCCTTGACCACTTCGAAGTTATAGCTGCCCATTGTGACGCTCTGTCCAAGACGTCGATGTTGTATGTACTTTCTTGACGAGAGCATATACTTCGATGTGTAGATCGTTTTACCCTCGTTCTATGGGAGGGTAGAGCGCTGTAACAGAAGATGTTCAATAGTCTCTTCCCCCTCCCCGTCTCTGTAGTTCTGTAGCCAATCTTGAAATTTGTGGCACAAAGCCCGGTTATGACGTCGATAACAGTTCTAAGATTTTGATTACTCATTCTGATCAGGGTACGTCAACGTTTTGGATCGAGAGTAGGGTATATTTATTTTTTATTGAGGCACGACCTGTGTAAGTTTTTCAAGCTTCAGTAGATGTGTTGCAGAGCGATGGGCATCAGTAAGAGGTCTTTGTCCGGAAAAAGTATTTAACCACTAGCGAGTTCGTCCGTTTCAAAGTTCTCTGGAATCTTATAGTGTCCCGGCACTCGCATAAATTGCTGGCTAAAATACTTTTCCATCCAGTTGAGAGATAGACGATATGGTGACTGCACTCTTGATATCTGCGCTTGATATTACATTATCGCTATAGTCTCTGCTTGAAAGACGCTGAATTGGTGGTAGTCGGAATTAAAATTAAGATCCTGAGAATTGACACCCGCGCCTACGGCACCGTCCATATTTGATCCATCTATGAAAATTCGCAGGGGACCATCTAGCGTCTGGTGTTAAGACGTCAAGTACGATCTGTGGCTAGTGGATGCTGGGTAAGAGATTCCCGTCGAAGAGGTGTCATGAGGTGGTAGCGTATTGTAGTAGCGTTTACATTTGTATGAACATTGTAAGTGACTGATAATACTCAGTATGTAGTGCATACATCTGAAAGTCCTCTCCACTCGTGAGAGATCAATATAGCACGGACATCAAGAGGGACTGTCGTAGATGCTCAAGAAATAAGTTTCAAGGACTGTTTCAATGTCTGCAGTATTGTACCCCTAAATGTAGTGCCGTAGCAGCGTTCATAAAACACTGTCGCTCGGCGGCGGGAAAAACCGAACAGCCAACCTCAGATTAATGTTCGAAAAGTCCAAATGAATACGATCCAGGAGCTATTCATTCACATTTATCTCTGTCTCGGTGCCACAAACGAGAACACAAGTCCAGCAGCATTATTCGTCAATAAGTTAAACACGACAGCGACTGGATGACGCAGTTGGTGAAGTGCCCGCCCTCGGTTAGAGGGGTCTCCGGTTCGAATCCCAGTCACCATTTGCCATTGACATCAAATTAAAGGCACTTTCACTGGAGTGGTCGACACGACAACGACTGGATGACGCAGTTGGTGAAGTGCCTGCCTTTAGTTAGTGGGGTCCCCGGTTCGAATCCCAGTCACAATTTGCCAATGACATCAAATTAAAGGTACTTTCACTGGAGTGGTCGATCGGTAGTAGTAGTCTGACTGTGTGTATCACAATGGACCAACATGGTCTAAGTGTGCTGGTGAATTCACTAGCAGCCCCCTCCCACCAACTTGCCTAAACACGACAGATATTCCTTGATAATTCATTTTACAAAAATCAAGTCCATCCATAAAGTATGTTAACACGCCAACCACCGAAACAACGATTATTGTTGTTTATTAACATGGACGGAGGGACCCGCAGGACGCAGAAAATAATACTCTTCAAATTGTTCACAAGCTCGGCGCACATCAAGGTAAAGTGAATTACAGAGCTAACCGTAACACTGATTCCATCCTGGAGGCGACGAATTCAATTTTACGAAAAAGCAACAACAGACCCACAAAACATACACAAAAAGCAGGACGCAACACAGTGTTTCCTAGAAAACAAAAGCATACAACAAGCGAACGGCAAAAAAATACACACACAATAATAACCGGTGTGTGTGCACTGTGCAATTGACAGATTTATTATGGGGTGTACATCGCAAACGGAAAACGGAAGCAAATTATGTGACCAAGCATTGAAGGGATATTCGATTTCAATTTCTTACCTTTTATGGATTGTCCTCGTAGCTCCAGACCGTGAGCTGTAGTGCTGGCAGTAACCAAATAGATAATCAAACATATTGATATCCTGAAAGAAACAAGAAATTGTTTTAAGGCATTTGTAAAAGGATTGGAGGTGAATAGGTTGGGAATGTGGTAAGACTGCGGGGACTGTGACAGCTTTAGGTATTTTTTTTTTTTTAATCGCAGAGTACACAAAACACTACTTTCTCTAAGTGTTAACTCTCAGTATCGCTTTACACAGCAGATTTTTGCTGCGCGACTAAGGATCATCTACCGATTTTGCATCTCATAGATTACATTAAATAAACAGTATTAATTAAAGAATAGTGCATAAATCAATTTTTTAAACTCCAATCGAGACAAGCTAAAATCAATTTCGTTGCAAAGTTCATTAAATGTGTTTATACACCTTGTGAAACGTTCATTACAACCATAGTTGGTTCTATGCCTCTTATCGTATAGTAAATTTCTTACCCGAAGATATCTTTGGGGAGCATATACATTCATGAGAAAAAGTAAATCTGGTGAATTTACACGGCAATTAATAATGTCGCGGGTGAACATGGCCTTACGCCTGAAACTTAAGGTTTGCAAGCCAATTATTTTACATCTATCATGTTCTTCGAAGGAATATAATTTACGGACAGCATATCTCGTGAAACTTTTGTGTACTCTTTTGAATCTGAGTTCTTGTGTATCATACGGGGATTCCCAAATGATGGAAGAATATTCTAAATACGGTCTGACTAACGAACAATAGATGGACCTAAGACTAGTTATATCCCGAAAATCTTCACTATTTCTTCTCAGAAAACCTAACATAGCGTTAGACTTCGCAATTGTATAATCATAATGTAATGCAAAATTTAATTTAGTATCAAAAATTGCACCCAGATCTTTAACCTCTTCTAGGCGACTAAGTCTATGATCATTTATGAAATAATCATAGACAATCGGGGATGTAATTCGATATGCCGTAAAGATATTACATTTTTGAATATTTACATTTTTGAAATATTGTGCTTGCACCATTCCACTAGTGCATGGATATTTAATTGGAAATTATTACAATCAGTTACACTATTTATAGATAATGTTAAAATTTTACAATATTTGAAAATTTCGTGAACATTATTTATAACAAAAGAGAGAGTAATAGCCCCACATGGCTACCTTGTGGAACGCCCGATGTAACTTTCATTACTCGAGATCTAAAACTTTCGATCTTTACCAATAGCTTCCTGCCCTTTAAGTAATTGGAAAACCACTCTAACATTGACGAATGGAATCCCAAAGACTTTAGCTTGTTTAAAAGCAAAGTGTGATGTACGCATGTAGTACCTTTCAAAGAGTTTTCAGCTTTTACTATTGATATTGGAAGAGATAAGGACTCTTTCATTTTTCTATTAAATTTTATTAAATGTGGACTAAGTCATGAAAATAGGAAAACCCAAGAAGTCCTACATTAGTTGTTGTTACTTCTTATCTGCGTGTTAGCTTCTGTACGAACAACTCGTCCTCTTATCAGGACTGCACTCACTCCCACACATGAAATACTCATACCAACCTATTCGAAATCACAAGAATGCTAACAATTGATGAAGCACACACCAGTCCGAGGTAGCTGTAGATCGTTCTAGCTTACAGAGCGGCTCATTAGTCATTGTCTGCAGTCTAAATCTAACGGGTTCAACAGTCCCTTTAACCTCAGCATAGCCTTAATTTGGGTTATGTTCAGTTTCGATATGTCCACCCTTGACGGTCTTGGATATAGAACATGTGGACTTGAGCCTCAGTCAACATGCCTCAGCCAACATGACTCTCCAACCAGCACGTTATTGTGATAGTTGCTATCCAGCCATTTGATTGAAGTCCCTTGCCAACGTTGCACGACACCGGAGGCTTGGTCTTTCTTTAACGAAAAAGCCTTCTTATGCTTGTCACTGGACTTAAGTGAATATATAGAATCGCGGTGAGGTTATATAGTTAATGTCGCAACGTCCTAATTGGCCGACAGAGAGCTTCTCGAAATAAGCTTTTTGCACTAGGCATTAAAGAGCAGAACTTCTATACGCGTGGGGATCAAGGGCCGCTACACGAATAATTGCTTTAGAAGCTGCGCCCAGGTCCACCTCGGACAGTAACCAAGGACTTTACCTAAAATGTTCAGGATGAATCACATACTTTCAATCTAGTCGTCGACAAAGTGAATAAATGAGGCGTAGGATCAATCCAAACAGCGAGTTGTTTTTCATTTAGTTCCTAACGACCGGCAACTGAAAACTGCCAGAAGAACTCCTAAAACAGCTGAGGCAAGAAACTGCCCACCGGAGACGAAATTCGACCACAAGAAATTCTACCTGTCTTGAGTGAGAGCAATAATCCGGGCAGTTTATAATCTGTTCTGTACTCAGTCTGCTTCGATTGACCACCTTCTTGCTGAAGGCTACATCGCTGCGTGCCGGCAACTCTGTACAGTTCAAATAATACGAATAGTACGCCCGCACCTTCTTTATTTATAGCCGCGTGATGTATATATCCGCTGTTTTTGTTAATTGTTTAAACGATAAAAAGATCTGAGGAGTTCCCTCCCGCAGTTCGAGTACATAAGGAAATTCGCACTTATTCCGGGAAAACATTTTCCAAACTGTTGCTTTGAAATGTGAATTTATTATAACTAGGCGAGCACAGCAAGCAGCGAGCCCACGCACATCTCGTGCGCTTCAAGGAATGAAACCCAAGTCATCCATCATATTGCTTGAGTTCACGTCAAAGTGGTTTTTATCGCTAATCCCGCTACCGTTGCACTAGACAATGCCTACGGCCATAGCGGGCATCGAGCAGCACCTGACCGAAGGTGCCTCTGATTTAATTAAATTTCCGTCCAGGCTTTTTTGTCGTGTGATGCATTTCTCCAGAGCGTTAAGGAATGACTTAAGTCCGCATTCATTGGGGAGTGTGTGCGGATAGGCCTGTTTCGGTTGTGGGCAGTTTCTGTGGCCATTACGCCATTCAAATCACTGCGCTAATCGACAATCCTCAATCACCCCTGAATTGAGGGGGGAGGACGGCTCCCACCGCTGGCGGCCCCCATAAATCATTGCAAATTGAAAATTCAAACGATAGGAATAGACAGTAGTCCGTTGTGCTAGCATGTACGCCTGTGTGTAGGTCTAAACCACTATCCATGCCAACGACGACCGAAACGAGGCGAACTGAAGGGCTGAAGCCGCCTGGATCGATGCTGCTGGTGTTAGTAGAGTCATGCCACTGGTAATCAATCAATCAATCGTTCATTCAGATTCATTTGCTTTGTGTGTTCACATACTGGGCAGGGACGGAGAAGGATGTCCACTCGCAGGCAATAGAGATCCGGATTTGATGCATGGCTGTTGGCCAGAAATGGGACATAAATTTGTGCCCAGATCCACCGCGGACCGACGGACGAGTAAGTTCACGTACATGTTGCAGTTTCCATTATGGTTTTCCTGTGTTCTCTTATCTCATCGATTGGGACTACTCTATACTTGACAAAGTGTCCGCAATGCCTTTTTGTTGTTCGACAATAGGTCTCAGTGCTCATCTGTAGCCGGTATGACATTTTTGATTGGATGCAGTTTAATTGGTCATTAGACAAGTGTTAATCGATTTTCTCTAGGAGGTTAGTCGAGCGAGCGGATTGCCTCTATCGGCGTTATTATGCAGTGTTTTTGACAACTATTCATGCGGACAGTGTTTTGTGGTATCGACCATTTGTGCGATGGATATAACCAGGTCAACCCTTAGTCAATAATTGGGTTTAGTTCATGTTTTCAATTTTCTTATTTTCGCCAATTCAAGAACATGGCTAAGAGGTTAACATTTGCAATGAAATGGCCAATTTTTGTATTTATCTTTGAATTGTTCACACACCCCTTGACATTTTTGATGTTTTTACTTGGGATTGAGGGGTGCATGCGTTCACAGTGAAGTTCATAGTAGTCACGTCATAAATGTAAAACACTTTATATCTCGGTTTGCTCGCAAATATGAATAGATCATCAAGTTTGAAGTTGTTCCCACCTTCCTGGGAGACCTGTGCGCCAAAAAAGTAGCTGCCAAGTGTGGTCCTTCTTGTCTCCCTGTTCACCAGTTGTGGAAGGTGTTCCAGTGTTTCGATCTCCGTCGTTGTTCTGCAGTTCTTGGGTGTGTTTGAAGAGACAATCCCTCGACTGTGAGCTCGATACGACTTCAGCAATAATCTCCGGGAGAGGCTTATTCATCAAGCATTAAGCTGCTTTTGTTTGAATGTTTCTTCCAAATCCCCGGAATTTCTCAAATATCGTGTCTGAGTGTGAATGTAAGGTCAGTTCAGAAATAAATGCTTGTGCTCATCAATAAAACACTCCTCAGTGGGCTTTCAGTGCAACCCTTTCCACGTAAGACAACACCACACACGTTTTGAATGCCAGTCATTATCCCATCAGATGATGTGAACGCCCATCTCCCCACAACGACAATTACATAGGGCTGTCATGCATCCAATCATCCAGGAAATTACACAATTTCAAAATGTCATAGTCTGCACATCAGCACCAGAGCGAATGAACAGAAAACGTACATGCATTCCTAAGTGGCACTCGGCCGTCTGAAGTAATCTCATCGACCCGCCCAAGATGTTGCCCCATCGAAACATATCGCCTTCCACATGACAGACAGACTGAGACAATCCTCAGCCAAAACTGTCCTCAGCTTCTCATCAGTTCATCTGCTTGTCACCCCTTGTCATTTAGCCTAATAAGGTCACATTAGTTCTTAATTAATCAACAAGCGCATTAACATGTGACTCTTCTCGGATGTCATCGGGGAGTATCTGTCAACCGATGGCTAAAGATGGAATAAGATCCAATTCAGATAAGTAAGGGCCTGCTGCTGGGGAGCAGCAGTGTGTGCCTCCTTCTTTTCCGGATTCGAATTCCATATCTTGACGTTGACGATGATGAAGTCATTGTGACCATTTGTCTCCCAATGAGGTCATTAATCAGTAAATCGAGTGCCATTCAAGTCACTCTCTCGATGAAAAATTAATTACGCTCTTCAGACCGCTTCAACAAGCAGTCCTCGTAATCGACGTCGATGGCCAGTCTTCGGCAAGCAGGTAATACGATTTATATTTGCAACAATGCATACATGGCTAGTTACAGTTGATTGACGGAAACCTCTGTTACATGACCGAACACCCGTTCACCTGAATCAATCAATAGATATGCCCAAGTAGTCATCAATCAATCATATTTTCGTGCCCATTGGCCGTCTGCGCTGCAGCATGCATCACAAGTCCAATGCGCTAAGGTGCCGCACGCGACCTGATCTCCAACCATGCATCAAGTGGTCGTCTCTATTGGACCCACTTCGATCGAGGCGAGAGAACAACCACTTCGCTAATAGCTACTTAATGGGAGAGATACAGTCACCATTCGAGTGAGCCGAGAGGGGGACACGCTAAAACGTTTCGAAACCGTTTCAAAGCTCTCGACTCTTGATGTTGAAATCGGGTTGGGGGAAATCAGACGAAAAAACAACTATTTCGTGGCTGGGAACCACCTCAGCGTTCCCGAAATAAACGCAAACAGCTAAAGATACTAGACATGCTCGTGTGTGAGTCGCGTGGCGTTGTAATCAATGTGGGGATGTTTTAGGAATGAATTTTGCTCCACCACTCCATCCACTTCAATCGTGAAGCGCGTAATGAATCTAGCATCGGTTGGGGTCAATAAGATCTTCGGTCTTGGATGTGAATGCGAGTGTCTATGGAAAGGGTTTTGGTGTACACAGTGTTGCTGTCGAGTAGCGACTCTGATTTCGATTGATGGTTGAAATGCCACAACCTCATCAAGTCCATTGAGTGAGCCTGAAGTTAAGCATCAGACACCTTGGGATCGCCTGAGGAAAGGGACAACTGGAATGTGATGCAAGTTGGGTGTGGTAACTTTGACAAAGAAGCATATATGGTGCAAGCGCCATGGAATAGGTGTGAGTGATGTAGCACTCATCTTAGGGCTATAGAGTTCTAATTGGAAAAATTACGACTTGTGGTTTTAATTCCACCGAAACAAATAGACGTAGCACGGTATAATGACTGCCCCAAAATCAACGCAAGATATTTGAATATGCCGGCGTTTGTGTAGTAAATTGGTAGCAAGACTGAAAAAAAAACAATTTGACAGTTGATAGTTTAGGCTTAGTAAAAATGGAGCGTCACAAGATACAGCAACGAATTTTCACGTGTTGTGGAAGCGGAACATCAATTCCTCGTCGTGGACAAGAATTGCTTACACTCATAACGTATATTATGTCTTAATTCTTAGGTTATGTTCGGTAGGGGTACCCGGTTCGAATGACAGTAAAAGCAAAGTCAATACAAAAGGAGGCAGTCATATTCAAGCCAAATTTCCAAGTTTCCACCTCCAATTCATTCATGCAGCTTCTGCTGAACTCATTGCATGAGAGACACATCTTGTAGTCAGCATGAATGACAATTGCTCCGTGTCCGGTGATGACGCCGATGAGCGTGCTGCGTGAAAGTCTACTAAGTCTCAGCAGACGACTGCGTGGTCGTTTTGAAGTCTATATATACTTTGTGTAAATGCATGATTGCTAGTTGTGATTGTGTGTATCTTTAGGAGATGGTAGGTTATAGCGACCGACAGGGAAGGTGGAACTCTTCCCAATGTTAGAGTAGAGGTTGCACCACACTTAGCGAGCTCCATCGTACTTGTACCACTTGAGGTGTATATTGAAATGCACAGAAAACTCGTTAAGAGATATGTAGCTGCAATTAAGGAACGTCTTTGAATTTAACATGACACTGTTCTAGGACTTAATTGCGGCCTGACTGTCCGAACAAATGGTAATATCACTTTTGGATATTTCATTGTTCTTGAGCTAGGGCATTGCCTATTTTATCGCAATGCTTTCTGCTTGGAAGACGAGGCAGTGGTCATAGAGCTTCAGGTATAGAGCAATATTAAGGTCTTTGGAATGGGCACCTGCAGCCAACCCTTCGTCTGCAAATACTCAAAGGATCAGCCAACGACTGGTCAGACATCCGAACTGATCTGGAAGGCATGCTGGAGGAGAATAGTGTTTCTCAGCGCTCCGCATGTGCATACATGCAGGCTAGTATCTGCACCCGATTGTGCTGAAATTGAGGCACTGAAACAGGCACCGTTTGACAATAGAGATGATATTCCAGTATGCAATGCGTGACTGTAGTTCCCATTAGTACTGTAGCAATGTACACATTCGTTACTGAGTAACGAATATTTACTCAGTAACGAATATTCAATGAACTGCCCTACAACGAAACGTTACTCCTCAATGGATATCGTTACTATTATGGTGTCGTTACTTACCGTAACGACATCGGTGCGTCACTTTCACATGGAATGGTATGTTCGTATGAACAGACAAGAGAAAAACACGGTACACACTCAGCACGGCAAACCATACCGATGAGTGCGTGGTGTGCCACTGTGCGCATACCAAAAAAAAAAACTTTTCCTCGATGCATTTTTTGAGGTGTAGTTAACAGACCGCCATTGTGACTTTGTGTGTCCCAAAAGGACTACCGTGGACACGGACTTGAACAACCCGATGTAAGCACTAGCCATTGTAGACTATTGTCGAGCCAACACCCTAACCTTCAGTTTGTAAGTCTAGTTATAATTTTCCGTGCAAATAAATTTTTAAATCGTGGCTTGGTTCGCACACCATGGCATTTAGTTGTGCCACATCAAGCATGGTTTGATGGCATATCCTTTCCATTCTGTGTGTGTATCTATGGTCTCTGTTGTTGTGTGAGGAATGCTATGGTATGTATCTAATATACGCTTTTAGGTATGTTTGGGATGGTATAGTGTAGAATTATTGTTATGGTATCAGTAGATATTGTTGCGGTATAGTAACGATTCTGTGCTATTTGTTTGGTATACGTTACTTTTAAAAATGCGAATATTTTGAAGACGTTTGTTTTGATTTAGTGGAGTAATTGCTTATTTAATTGCTTTTTAAGGAACTTTAGTGAAAAATGTTCTACTAACATTTGTAGCGTTAAATTTTGTACGAATTTTGGGACAATTTCATATGAACGTGTAGCATTTTGAGGGTCTGTTTCTACTTTGCCACTCGTTGAGTGTTTGAGTTCGAGATGCAGATCAGAAAATGTTAATTTCACAAAAACTATATTTCACTAGCGGTAAGACGACTGAAAAGGATAATGATGTCAGTCCATAGACTCTGCGCAATAAAGGCAACCAAGGAGAGTCAGAGGGTGTCCAGAGGTGTGGCTTATCGTGCTTTCTGGTAAAATGGGTTACTAGTATCATTCGAAGATTCCACACCCATTGGCGCAAACTATAGACAAAATACCAAGACTCAGATTTCTGTGTCCTGTACGGATTGCTTTTTGCGAAGATTTCAATCCAACCCCCACCGCTCCAGCCGCTTTCTGGCGACCGATTAAGTCTTCTATTCCCGCCTTAGTTCAAAGCTGCTGTGAGGGTTCTTCACATGTGCGCAATTGCTCTCTTTATCAAGCGAAGTCCACCATGTCACAACCCTGTAGAGTAGTGTCGGTCTGGCTACTGATCTAAGTGGACCATGCGAGCCTGTAGTCCCTCCCCATTTGCATCGTATTGCCTCCTTGGAGAAAAAAAAAGTGAAAGCCTCCATCCAATTTCATTAGATGGAAAGTGTATAGCTTCTTTAAAAAAAAACAAAGGTTTATATTACGGAACAAATTGCGTCAAAGTTCAACCTAATCTCTCACATGTCACACAATTTCAACTGAATACGTTATTATTTTTAAAATTTTTGTGTTCCATGCAATTTTTGTCAAACTAACGAAAGTTTGCATCTCATTCATGCTTACAAATTTCAATTAACGCAACAACTGAAGCATAGTGAACATGTACAGCGAAGAGAATTCGATGGATGGCTGTTTGAACATCAAAGCAATTCAGCCACATTGTTGCGGGAAGGTTCATGCAAAATTTCGACAAACGCGTGGGTATGTGGCGGCAAAGCCGTGGAGGCCATTTCCTCGATGTGTTATCCCATGAATAGCTCCATCCTATACACTTTATGATTCAAAAAAAAATCTAAATACTTAAAATTTTGTTAGGCCAGGGATGATCAACGTTTTCGGATTGTTCCTCTTAGGGGGGCTTCTTGATCCCTAAGAAACAGCGGCTGAGTTGTGAGTACTGTGCCAAGCATATCCAGAGTAGACGAAGTCGCCGCCTGCCTCAATGCTACACCTGTCCAATGTAATGCTCTGTTTCCAGAATATACTTTGATTACCCTCATTCACAAGCGACACATTTTACCGCCTCCGCCTCAATACAAGTAAACGTAATCCTCTAATGCTCCCCAGCTCGACCCAGTCAGACTACTGCATAATCGTGCCTTTGGTCATACTCTACAAATTGACGAGTTTGTTAGGAATGTGAAAGCCAGGTGGCTGTGGAGACAAGTACGACAGGTTCACTTTGATCTAAAACACACAAAAAATCTAAAGGAACACGTCAACTCTATCCACCTCATCATCATTTCACTCACGCTTAACGGTGCTAATGGGCAATACGTCTTCCAATTATCAGACCCTCAACTCAATCCATTATCCGGGCCTAAACACCTACTAACCAAAAGTTTCCCACTCATTACACGAGACCTAATATTAATTCGACTTAAACGAATACCTTCGTCACACCAAAAATGCCATCCAACCGCCGCGCAAAGGTGGCATAAGCCCTCGAAGTCTGGAAAATTAATTGCCTCCACTTAAGTAAAACCTAACGATGCGGAAACTAATCCAATCATAAGGTACATTATGACAATCTCACCGAACGACGCAATCGGGGAGAAATTATAAATCGCAAAATTTTCCTCCTCATTATGCTGAGCCTACGAAACAAATAGGCACATCCGCCGCGTGTAGCCAACCACCAACAGCGAGAATGAATGACAGTAATGCCGCATAACCCTTATTGACGTCTGCACGTTGATTTCGATATGAAGTCATCAATTGAGATCAAAAGATTAAAAATGGTCCCACCACCTTCAACGACAGCTCTCGAGAATGGAAATAAACATAAAACACAAACTTCCTGGCCAGATAACAGTCAATACCAGAAGATTAGGGATCCTTTCTTGACTAGGGCGAGGAGTCCTCCTGTCGTTTTTTTTTTCTTCACGCCACAGGCTCTGGTGTCATTATACAAATAACTTTTCCGTCCTCTGTTCATTTTTCATCTAACTGCCGCCCTTGTACCGAATAATGCCCTTCTCGCTTCCCAAACGCTCCTCGTCTGCGGTTTGGCTTCTGCGAGGAGACTTGAACGTCTTCATTCTCTTTCGACGCGACGGAGAGGGAAAAAGAGTTGTCCACCGACCAGTGCACAAGAACAAAAGCAGGGTGAGTATATTCTTGGGAACATCGAACGAAGTTTGAGAACGGTCGGCGGCAGCCAGGGGTTTGCATACCGCCAGCCAAACGTCCGTTTATTAATCGCCTTTGAGATGTCCTTTGACGTGGGCACTCGGGGCGTTATTTTTCTTCAGCCGCATAAAAAGGAAAAAAATGCAGGAAAAAAGGGAGAAGAAGACACTTCTTATCCGGAAATTTAATATCCTCATTCTTGTTCGACTACGACAACGTCGATGATGGCGTTGGTGGTGATGGTGTGTTATTGACAAAGACCTTCCTCCGTCTGCAACCACAAGCCGCAGACTAATCTTTGAGACACTGCTGCTGTCCGAAGACAGGATTGGGATTCAACCGGAAGGACAGCGTGGAGGAAACCCTATGGGTTGTGTCTACATGCTGCTCCTCGATGTTTCTCTGCGGTGAGACCGAAAGGTAGAATTATGATATCGCATTGAATATCCTTCTCTGCCCCTGGCCTTGGGTGCTTGTTTTTCATATTTCTATGCAAGGGAATTCTGGTGGATTTGCATTTCTGTTTGAGAAGATTCCAAGGGACTCACGGCTGAGGATATTGAACCGGGCAGTGGATTGTTTGCTTGAGACTTTGACTGGCTTAGCTCTGAAGATGAATCCTTTGACTGAAGGGCTTAAGCGGCATTTGTGAGATTTGGAAGTGAGATATTGCACCTTGCCCAACCGAGGTGGTCAAGTGAGTTGATTCTTCTCTAAGCTGGGAAAAACTAAAGAAAATATGATGAAAAAAAAGACTGGACTGTTAATGAAAGTCATTATCGGACTCGATTTAGGTGCTCAACATCTTTCAAAATCCACCAGGACATGTCCGGAACTGTTATGATATTGCAATTGCGTTGTTGGGAAATGCGAAGAAGATTAAGAAATGGTCATAATCGTTAGTTGATAGATTGACGAGTTTTTAATACCACTTCCAGCCTTGCAGGCACAACTTCAGGATTGGAAATGACATCGGGTCTTCTGCAGTTAGAATTCTGAAAAAAATCGTTCTTGTCAATCGGCTTTCCTTTAGCTCAACAAGGAGTTTATTGAGCCTTGTGTGGATATTTGGTTGAGGTACATGCCCACCGAAGACTGTAGCCACACAAAAGAAGAAGAAAGAAACGTCTTGAAATATGCTTATGAGACACCATTTAGGACCACTTGTTAAATAACTTGTTAAATTCGTAATTAAATGCACCGCCCGTTTGTTGCTGAGACGCAAACTGTCATAGGCAATTGAAGGCTCTTGGGTCAGTTTCTTGCTAGAAGGATCAACTAAAGAGGTTGCCCCATGCAACCGAAGAGATGTCCAGGCCACTTGATCCTTCGCCATCGGCCAAGACCTGGTCCAACCACCTCGTCCTGTGTCTGCCAACCGGTAGTCTATCTGATTGAATAGCACTCAGGCCATGCCTCATGTAGACATTCGTGCCTCTTGACCAAACCGTAGATGCATAGCCCTTCCCGTTCGGAGAAGCAGGATAAAATAGGTTTATTACTTTAATGCCACGATCATGCTAATGGCCTCAGCATGATCGTTATGATTCTTTGCTAGTAATTTTGTTTTGTTAGGAATTCAATTTGTTTTATAAAAATATTGTATAAATAGTAACGAACCAAAAAATAAGAGATCACTTTGATTGCGCCATGTTACAGGCATCTAACACACTGATGAATAAATAACCCTTCTTTATTAGTTACTGTTAATATATAATAATACGGTACATTATGTTATGAATCTTCACGGTGATCTTCACAAAACAATTAGGTAGATTTCAATGGTGGCATCAAACATCCTTTGGTTAAGTAATAAATTCCAACATAGCATAGTAAATAAAAAAAATGAATTCAAGATAAATTTCTGAATTATCTGTTTGATATTTATGTTGTATGTTGTTCACCAGTCCTCGGTCCGACTACGATCACTCGTGCTGCGAATTAGGATGGACGGTCGCTCGGGTGTTTTGCGCACACGAACTGGTCCATTATATGTGAAAACGGATGATAAGAGACATTTGTGTTTAAGTTTCAAGGCTTCTCTCTTGTTGTTAGGAGCTACCACGTCTGGTATCGATGGGCATTGTTGCACGATGAAGAAATCGAAATGAGACAAAGCAATCGAAAATTTCAAGATTATGAATTAAAATTAGCGATTGAGGTCTCTTTATGAAAGCAAGTAATGCGGCTAATAGTTATTTTGTGCACTAGCACTTCTCTTATGCCTTAAACTTTTGGCTACACTTTGAATCTCGCGAATAAAATCAGACAAGGAAATATCACGTCTACCGGCTGTGCATGTCAATCAAACAGTTGCTGACTCAATATATTGCAATTATCATTTGAAATGATTGATTGTGCTGAATCTATAAACGAGATTGTTCGGTTTGACGAACTTATAAATGCAGCGACGAAATTCAACAATTCGCTGGAATCCATCATGTCAGAATGCGAAATATTGAAACTAGCCGAAATGTTGTACTATGGCTTATCTGCAGATGGTTAATTAAGTGCACAGTTCATTAAAAATTATGGATTTTTTTTAAATTCAAGTCGTTATTCAATAGCTAATTGCATACATGTCTTCAGAGTAAGTTACATATCTTTTAAGAGATTCAGGAAGAGTTCCTTTATAGCTTTAGTTCAAAGTAATTATTTAATAATAAACTGTATTTAATGTTGTTTTAAGGGAAAATCTAGAAACAAAAAAAAATCGAATATGAAACAAGTTGCACACTTAGCTAGGCAATAAGTCTAAAATATGAGTACGAGCATTTTTCATGAAACTTGTTTTGATTTAGAGGTGGGGTTATGAGGTTGACGCAGGCTAATTCATAGAGACCGATAGCAGAAATATCCCCAGACAATCCAAGTATCATTTTCAGTATCTTGTTTTGAAATCTTTGCAATCCAAGCGGATGTGTTTTTTTTTGTCTCAATTAGACCATACAGGACTACCACTCTTCAACTGGAGTCGTATATAACATACATATATGTTCATTCCATATAAAGTAATCAAGTCAATCAGGATTCCAAAGTATTTTAATGCAGTCATCAATGCAATCATAAGTTGGTTTATTCGGTTATATTGCTTTTTGCAAATAGAAATAATGAAGCAAATTGTGTGTAGTCCAGTCATGAGGAACCAACTGAAAACTGGGTTACTTTCGTGTTATTTCAATTTCCAGCACCGTTTTTCTAATTCTGTCAATAAATATAAATTAAATTATTAACTAAGCTCATGTGTGTGGGCTGCTGACAACGAGCGAGTGCATTTCATCGGCAAAGAGCTTCATTTTATTCATTTGTGACAGCATTTCTCACTTCTCCAAGCTTAGAATGCGGTTCGCCGCACAGTTCACGATGTTAAAGCACTATTCCGACCTTATTTTGTATGAAGCGTTGTATGGACTTTCATTATTTTTGAGTTATTGTTTTGAGTTTGTATTGAGTATTGATAGTCATTAATCAGCTATCAAAATGTTCAGTCTCCCTGAGTTGCCAACAATTTATTGCACAAGAGACATATACAATTCTTGGATTATTTTGAGACATTCTTTATAACTGCGTTTACTTTACTTTCCAAGGCATCTCTTGCCATAATTTTCTATTTCTCTGTGGGTGATGGCTTAAGGCACGATATCATGTCCAGTAAGTACTAACAACACAATGATAAGAGGATAGATACATAGACCTTCTAGCACAAATAATAAACTAGTTCATTATCGTTCTTGCTTGAAGGTTGCAAATTAAAACCCCCATTATCCGGTCCTCGCGTTAAAATCTTGTTCAGCTGGAATGGCTTTTCTCAGGCAGTTTGTGTTTTCGACTCTATCTTTCTAAGGTCAAGTCTACTTCGTATTTCCGAACTGCTTGTGGAAATAGTAGGTTTGTATAAGCCTTGAAGACGTTAACATCTGTGTGACAATTGGCATGTTGGCTTTGAATCAGCTCACAACTTACAGCAACCATCTCCATAAGCAGTCTTCAAGCCCCAATATGTCTCTGTACCTACCTCGAACCTCTTGTAAGTCGAACATCCTTAAGTCGGATCTTAAAAAAAATCGAAAATCGAAAAAGTCCGAAGTTGCCCCAATAGTTGGTGTAAACCGAGCATGTTGTGTAGTCTGCTTCATAACTCGAACATTCCATAATATGGGTGCCGCGACATTCCGAAGTAGACCAGGGCCTATATTCTCATCAGCCACTCGTGTCGTGCGTGCTATTGTTCTATGACTATTGGATGTGACATACATTTTTATGCCGACTCCGAACGACGAAGTTGAAGCTTTTTCTCGACAAGATTACTCTTTGAGCAGTGTGTCGAAATAGGTGAAACCTTATGAATGGTGGGGTTTCGAACCTGGGACCCTTTGCGTAGAGGTCGACGCACTACCTCACAACGACGCGGCGACCCACGAACAAAATATTTGTTCCCGCGACTATTCGACTTAGGGAGGTTCGACTGTAGTCCAGCGCCCTCTCTTTTATTTATCAGCTCGCTTTGTTACGCTTCACCGACTTATCTTTCACTCACATTCGCTGCTGATGAAGATCTTTGTAATTCCATTTATTAATCGCACCACGAGTCCATTCAATCCTTTCTCAAACAAAGCTCAACAACTGATTACCTACTAGCCACCGGCAACAGGAAAAACAGATAATCGAAACTCAAAGAACAAAACTCGTCGAGAAGAAAACTCCCGAAAATAATCAGAAAAGTACTTAAAACCAAGCCCGCACATGGCTGTATCTGTATACCTCGTATTTCGTAGTCGAATGGTTGAGGAAGTCGGCGTCGTAGAACCAGTGCCAGTGCCTTAATGTAACACAGAAGCGTATCATTGACATTTCCACTCAAAGTTTGTTTCAAAATTGGATTAAGTGGTTCGATACGCGTACTCACGCATGCAAGAGCTACACCTCCCTGAAACGCCCCCATCTCACACACACGCACGTGTATTTATGTGCGTGGATGAAAAGTCATGGGTAATCGAATCAAGTTCAATGTTGTTCTCTGCCACTTCGAGGGCAAAGCAAAACCGATTCGTTTCGGTAAAACGGAACATTTTTGAGATTAAATTTGAAGGAATCAAACGAACGTACCGATGGGGAATGGGGAATGTGAACGATATCGCTCTCATGTTCGCAAAAACATCAATCAATTGGCTTGTTCGCCAATTCGTTGGATGCGAACATGCCGAGATAAATCTCGATCATGGAAGTCCACGGCTAACCACATTTGCTGTGGGGATTTCATGGTCATACTTCAGAGACTCAGTTCCAGTGTTTGGCATTTCTAATTGAATCGAATTCAAACGTAGAATAATTTCAAAAGATACTTGTGATTGGATTTTCACCCCAACACTTGTTAATAGAAAGGGTGCCTTTGGCAGAAGTTGAGTTTGAAGTTAATTAATTAAAGGATTTGAAAACTTTTGTAAAAGCGAAGAAAATCAGTTAAATGAGAGCGTGTGTTGAAGTACGATACGAAAGGTCTAGACATATTTTGCGTGATGACGAAGTATTTCTGAGAACCTAGGATGGTAAACTGTTAAATGTCAAAACTGACTAGCTCCAGAACTGAGGAAAAATACATGCATTTTTGCTTAGAGTAGGACATGGTTTCAAGGTTCACGCCGTAGCACTCGAACTCATCGCTAGGAACACTTAGTTTGTACACTCCAATTTTATGCAGGGCCAAAATTATACAGGGTCTCAAATTTAGTGGTTTCGAAAGTAAATAAACATACAATACAGTTTCAATGTATCGTATCTTGCCATTTTCAATGTAATATAACATCAATCAACACAAGTCGCTCATGGGAGTTTGTGCAGAACTCGGCTATAACTTGAGTTTGCGGATTAATACTTAGCATAGCCCCACAAAAAGAAATTCGACGGCGATATGAAACGGCTGTAGCGTGACAGACAGGCTCCTATGCCTTCAAAAAACAACAGCGCCAGTGTTTTGTAAAAAAAATGTGCTCGTCGGAGTGATCACAGGCCACTGCCCCATCGGACTGTGCTCCAGAAATCGAAAGCGGAATCTAGCGGTCTCTGTCGGAGTTGCGGCGACGAGAAAGAAACCGAGACGATCCAGCATCTGCTCTGCCACTACTCAGCTTTCCAGAACCGGTGCCTAGCTTAGTTGGGCCAAAGATTCTTCACAGGTATTGCAGACTTAGCGAATGCAGATTTATCGGATCTTCGAAGATTCGTAAAGAGCACGGGGTGGCTTAAGCCACCACGTGAAACAGGATAGGTTAATAGACTGTGTACTCCACACAAACGAAGGGATTCACAATGGGCCATAAGGCCTCCGAGTAAAAGTGATGTTCAATCATCACAATCCTCTTCCTAAACCTAACCTTACCTTGTAAATAAATTTATTGTAAGAGAAGGCAATAAAAGGTATTTAAAACTGTACTGAAGTTTTGGGAGTAACGAATATTGCTAAATAAATTTATTTACTTGAATTTTGAATAAGCTCCCATCCAGCCAGTGGGTAGATCTTACGAACTGCCAGAGAAGAGTCCTTGATTCCTGGAATAGCATTCTGCGTCATCCACCGGCTCGAGGACGAAGTTAAAAAACCATATCTTGCTAGCACTGAAGAAGAGTGGGGTTTTTAATTGAATTATTTGTCACATGTGGAAGTCTCCATCGATTGCATTTGAAACAGTATTCAATTGAAATGTGCTCAAAGCTAAATTTTCACCATCCAGCCATGCGAGTGCAGTATAAGCGCAGTATTCACCACCTTCTCCTGTGCAAATTAGTAGCTAAGACATGCAAGCGACACAATATGCATTGTTTATTCCCGTGAGCACAACGCTTCGAACTTCCGCGACGAACGTTCCGGTTAATTAGATTTCTGAAATTCAAAGCAGAGCCCTCCTCCATGTATCCTCCAGTAATATATCTGTGTCGGAGCTCCCGCAAAATTTCTATTCTAAACATAGTCTGCGTTCGCGATGCATCCAGACACACACTGTTACACTCCTTAGCTTCGTCTGCCGTCAGCTTATTGTGTCACTTGCACTTTCTGTTTTCCTCAGCTCTGGCGCGCGCCATGGTGATAAAGACCAGCACTGCGTCTGCCATTCCATGGAGCAACAGAACGATGCTTCGTCACCGTCTTGAGACCCAGTATATGCCGGTGGTTGATGGCACGCAGAGCCATACAGTGGCAGTACTTCAGCATGGCTTCACAGCTTCTCTGCAAAGCTCTTTGTTAATTTGGCATTATTCCAATTTGCTGAAGCACACCCGACACAACCGAGGCGGATGCGGCGAAGGGAGTTTCGCTAATAATATCGTAAACGTAGCGTCTCGTGAAACCAACTGGGAGGTAAGCTATTTATAGGAACAGCTCAGCTGTTGGCATGGTTCAGTGTCTCCCGGTGTAGAATGTGTGAATGTTGGGAGTGAAGCGATGCACGATATTTGGGTGTGGAACTGGGAATCTTCGCTGTCAGTTGGCGGTTGCATTTCCGCCCCGCTCGTAGGCGAAAGCAAAGGCGAGTAGAGTGGCGCCCAATTAGCTAGTTTCGTACTCCGATCCACCTAAGCGGGCTAATATTTGCGGCCGAATGACATACACAGACGTGCGCGAGAGAGTGATTCAGGCGGATGTGAGTGCGTGGTAGCCGCCGATGTACAGTTCGCCTGTTGATGGGGTACTATTTAGGTTGGATGCTAATGAAATTAGAAAAGTTTCTGGAGGAGCGTTTCACTGGTAGTACAATGTAATGGATTAGGTCAACGATGGGAGCTAGCAGCTATGACTGCGGTGTGTTCTATGGGAGCGATGTTTGTGAATGTAGAATTCGCAAAATAGCTTGAGCTGGGTTTTGGGCATTTGGTTTGAGATGAGTAGGGTTTATTGAAATTCGAGATAATTTATCAGTTATCCATCACTAAATAAAGGCTCAGAAAATGTGTTTAAAGCTGTAGTCTTTAGGGACGACATTGGAACTGATCCAAAACGTACGAGTGGTGATACGGTGATATTCACGCAGAAACAGAGAATGGTCGTAGGGTTGGCAACTATGTCGAGTTATTCAATTCCAGCATAATATGATTTACTTTGGCAGCTATTTCAAGAAATAAGGGTATGCCAAAATTAACACAAGACTTGAATTTGCCGCCATTTGGAACACGGAAAGAACACGTTCGTTTTTTTTTTTTTTTTTTGATTATGGAACAACACCTCAAAAATAATCGAAGTTTGGTGGCCATAGTTCGCAAATTACTGTGTCTCATCCCTTTTATTGGGTTATCTTCACCTTGTTTATTTGGCGTTACAGACCAGGGGGACCAGGGATTAAACCAGCAATCCACTCCAACTAAAACGATATCTGGTTAGGTTCCTCCACTTTCGCTGTTGTTGGCTGTGGTCCTTCTTCTGCGCAAACTTTACCGCAGACGTTCGCTGTTTGTTGTTCGATATTTTCGGAGTGGAAGACTCTTCGGGCCGGAGTTGTACATTCATAGGGTCTTAAGGGTTGGATCCGTAGACTCCTGGGTAGGCTCATGTCGCAGTTTGTGATTTAATATTCTCCTCCAAATATACCGTCAAAGCCAATATGACCAAATGAATTTTTCATCGCTTTGAAATAGTCGATACCTCCGAGCCGTACAGCGGGACTTCAAGAAAGGCTCTGTTATTTAATTGCCTTTTGAGCTCAGAGAAACAACGGTTGTCAAGAGTTTCTCTGGGTTTGATCTAAGCGCAGGTGGACGAAGTCTTTAACTACCACGAAGTTATAGTTGCCCGTTGTGACGCTCTTTCCAAGAAGTCGATAGTCGATGTACTTTGGTTTCCCTCATTCACTGCCACACCCGCTTCAGTCTTATTTTTTAGCAAGCGCCACGTTGACAGCTCGCTGTGTTCTACCAATCTCGTCAACGTCATCCGCGTATGGGTTCAGTTGCACGGACTTCTGGAAGGTCGTGCCGCTAGTGTTGGCGTGTGAGTCTCTAGGGTGATGTTGAGGAAGTCGTCACCTTTCTTAAAGCTACAACAACAAATTTCATTCGCGTTTATGCGGAATGCTAATGCAAAATTTCGACAAATTGTTTATGTCTAGGATTGCCATGTCTGCCTTAGCTAGCCTAGGACAAAAAGCTTTAAAACCTCGGAATTTGGAGGACATCATCCACCTTAAAAAAGAGGACAAAATGCAAAACAAAATCTAGATCAATGAACTCAGACAAAAGAGCAGTTTGACATTTAGATGGTTGACGCATGGCAGTCAAACTAAGATATGTTCATTTTATGTTTATCAGATTTGAATTGGTTTCTGTTATTTTTCTTACAGTTACATGCTAAGGTAAAAAAGATGTATCGCGCCAGCAGGAAATGTCCTCTCAGAAGAGGATGCATGACAACCCTATATATGCCAGCAAAGTCGTGGAGGCCACTGCCCGCTGTGTTATTCCATAAATAAAAATATCCTACGTAGTTTTGCGGCAGTGTCATTGATAACCGCCTGGAGCCTAAGTTACCTACGTTCGATTCCCAGCACAAGCGAAATCATTTTTACGGTCCCACCATTCTCGTGTCACTGACAATGCTCAAAGTGTAGGTAGGTAGAGTGGGGAAGGGGGCTGCTAGTGAGTTCACCAGCAGACTTAGGCCAAGTCCATTGTGATACCCACAGTCAGACTACTACCACTGATCGACAACATCCAGATTGAACCAGATTTGAAAACAAGATAAAAGCGATTTATCTTTGCTTTCACTGGGGGGTAGATATAACTGTCTAGAAAAAAAAACTTCGGCATAAAACTGTAGGTCCCTTCCGCTTGTGAAATTACAATAGAAAGCACAACACGAGCGATTGCAGAGAAGCAAGACCCTTTCAAATCAAAGCTTGCGTTAATGTGGAACACCCCTTCCTTGCGAAGGTTGCAATCGACTTGGCAACTGTTGTCAGAGTACAAAAACTTATCCCAATAGATGGATGATTCTTACTCCACAATGGCGTTTGGAGAACAAGCTACTCATAATACTTCTGTCGATTGCGTATAATAGTCTACGTCCAGAGTATGTACCCACTGGCTCATTTGACAGAGTCTGTGTGTGCAACTGAGAATGCCAATGAATGTTTCACGGAACCTGCATCACTTATTCCGATAATCGAACGTCATTAAAGCAACCCATTTTCAGCTACTTTCCAGCAGCGAATATGAATCAATTGATCAGGAAATCCGTCGATTACTATAACTTATTCATCAGAATAGTAAGCAGCCTATTTATATATTCCTTCTCGTAATTGCCCGCAAACGGGGCAAGGGTGGCGCCAATTGTCCGATGGGTGATAATTGGTACGTTAATAGCTTGTTCTAGAAATTCCAGCAGCAAACACAGAACTGGATGTGAATGCAATCGGCTTGCATAATATATTTCGCCGTAAATAAATTTGCTTTATAAGCGCTATTTACATATCTACGCATGGCTGCAATTTCCAGGAGCTGGACAATGCTAAAACTTGTCATGAAAGTCACGGTCACTTGAATTGTATGCAAACAAGTTGTAATCCAACCCACTGCAACTGAAAGATACAGTCGTATTCCTCCGCACGCGGAACAGTGAAATTAATAAGTTTTTTCCCAACTCACTTTGTAATGATTCGATTCACAGTATGGACGAGCACCTTCTGTCCAGATTACGGCTACACGTACGCATACAGCGACAAACATGACACTCGGCCAGTGCAATGGTGCGATTAAAATGCATCGCATTGTTGTCGGCACGCAAGGAAAGCTAAAGCGTGCCGTAATGTGTTCGCCTTCGGTATGAAAAGCCCCGTCGTCGTCGAGCCCTGACCATCAATTATGCTCGCTCGGGTACATTTATGCAAATGAAAATGAAAACTTATCGATCGAAAACGTTGATTTTCTTTTAATGCCATCGCAAATTGAATTTGAAGAGTTTTCCATCGAAAAGATACTCGTACAATGGGCCGGGGAAACGCAGCGCCGCGCTGACTCATCCTTGAGGCGGCAGACGAAATCGAAATCGGTTTATTATGGATTCTCTTGAATCAATAAGCCAGCCAAGGGTATGCCGACGTTTTGTAATGTGACCTGTTGGGGAACATCTGCGATGGTTTTTAAATGAGAATAAGTGAAGGCGGTTTATTTCTGAACAAATTTCGGGAAAGATTTTTTTTTGGTTTCAGGTGGCGAAAGGATTTAAACCTTGGGCGAGAATTCTATGAAGTTTAAGTCAACAATTGATTCGGCGACAGGCTCGTTGAACCACGAAGTAATTACTGGCAACGAAAACCTCCGTCGATGGTGTCCAGATCTGAGGATGTAATTGGAATGGACCCCTTTTAGTGGATGGACGTGGTGGCTGTGAACGAGGGAAAACGTAATTGATGCTGTTAAGGACGTACAACATCGAAGACCTACACAGGGCCTCAGAATGAAAACTATGACTTTTTGGCGGTTTGGGGCTTTGCCTACCTTTAACAACTTTGGTGTACTGATAGACAGTTACTTAGTCTTCCAGCTGAGTACTTGAGGCAGCTCTCTCTCTCTCTCTCTCTCTGAAAACTATACTGCCTTTGAACAAGACATTGATCATCACAGTCGTGCACTCCAGCGCAAAGGCATGGAATACATGAAAAGTAGCTGAAGAAATCATTGGTCACTTCGAGATAAAAGTTCTGGGTGTGACCTTTGCTCCTATTTGGGTTGATGGCAACATGAGAAGAAGATTCAGCCACGAACTGAACGTACTGGACACCGACATGAGTCTAGCCAAACGTCTACAGATGCAGCATTTAAGATATTACCGGCTGGGCCGACAACTTGGCTAACTTATGTGGTGCACATATGCGAAGAGTTGGCTGCGGCTATCCAATGATCACGCTAGATGAAGATACTTGTTGGATGGGGACCTGTGCTACACAGGCACCACTCCAAAGCATGAATTTGACAGGCGTACAAAATATTAATAATTATGCTCCCTAAGGTGTGCCGATGTCGGGGGCTTCGTGACGATATTCCTGTTACGACGTCTTGATTAAGAGAAAGTCAGTCGATCACCCGGTGATATTGTTGCTCATTATACATCGAAAACACCCGAGTTTGCTATTCGATGCATCGAATCAATCTTATGTATCGATGTATTTTATATGATGCATAGACTGAAAGCACGCACTGTACACAGTTGTTTTGTTTCATAATTTTGGCAACAAAAAGAAATGAGACGAGGAACCTAACCCCGTTCGCACGGACAGCAGACACAGGGGAAAGTAGAAGACTTATCCTTAATGTCTATTTCTCTTTGTGATTGTATTAATTTGTTTCCAAGAAGAGAGAAGTTAAATATCCAATACGAATAGGAATAAACGCTTGTAGCGGTAGGTTCGGGTCAAGATATACTTGCTTGTGTCTTTTTTTGTTACTTTAGGTTCCCTCTGCTTTGTGGCTCGGTCTTGCGCTCTTTTTGTTTTATGACAACTATTCCATTGTACAACACCATTTTAGATGGAGTCTGAAGTCCCAATCTACTGAAGACCATGACATGATGATACTCCTGCAACGTGACTATATCGTGACCACCGTCCTGTGACGTGATGACATTTCTTTTACATGTGGAAATCCCTGTTACTCTCCCAAACATTATGACAACCTCGCTATTACTTTTTGGCCCCTCGGTAACATTGCAGTCCTTCTGTTATCTGGGACCTCCTTAGTTTGTCTGCGGTCTCTGTGTTACATAACAATTCTTCGACTATGTGACGGCGTTTCTGTTGAGCTACAACCACTCTATTCTGTGCCGATTTTGGATTATAGTGTGATTATCTTCCTATTTTGTGAAAACCGTGACGCGACGATGTTGCTCTTGAGTATTAATATAACAATTTTGTGACGGCTCCAATTGTTCTGCGACGGATCGATGATTTAAGAACTGTTGTCAAAACAGTAATTAGACTTACGTGACCTCCACAAATTAGACTTATGTCACTAGTGACTAGCTTCAAATTTAAAACGATTAATTCGGTTTTACAGTTCCATAGTAACGGATTCAATCCCTTCCTCATTTTTCCTTAAATTTTCTACATTTGATGAAACATTATTTGTCCCTTTTTATGCACAGTGACTAGGTAGTAGTTTTTAATCTACATTTATTTTTTTTTACAGCAAAAACTCTCCTAGTGGACATCCATTATTTAGCGGACATTTTTTCATAAACCATTTTTGTTCTATATTTTTTACAACACCTTAACCTATCTTGGACTCACCACCCTTTTAACCGGACGCGGGCAAAATATATTTATAAATTGTGGGAAGCGCCTCTCTTAGCCCGATATGAACCCCTAAACAAGGGACGCGAGCCGCAAAGGCGTGACCTAGAAACCCCAATGTTTGGAATTTCCGCGAACAAAGTGTTTGCGATTTTTGTTCATTCTGCTGCACATTTAACTGAAAACAACAAAATGGCGGAAAATAAATGCGTAAGTTTTCTATGTTATCTATCTGCCTTTACCGATAGCAGCACGGAAGGGCTACAAAAGCTTAGCACCAAAGTCATTTTAAGCCTTCAAAATATAGCAAGAGCATCAACAAACCAATAAGAATAATTCAATTATTGCAATAAGTATTTTTTCGATTCCATTACATAAACAAAGTTTAGATTTCCCTATGAAGCCGGTTGAGGTCAACCAAAAATCTGACCTCGATTTAATGTTCAGGTGAACCTTCACCGTCAAACTATGCATTGGTTGTTTTAGCTAGGATCCACTTCGGGGAACAAACGCAATGGAGTAGGAATCTCAAGTACAAATCCAGTTCATGCCATGACTTCCTCCTTTGGAAGCTTCTGCTGCTCTTTTGCTAGCAATACTCAGTTGTATTTGCAACTGCATAAAGATATGAATAGAGGGTTCACTTGGGCAAATATACCTGACAGTTCGAAAACTGATCGTGAGAACGCAAGAAGCGATATGTTTCTCCTTTTGTTTTTTTTTCCTCGTTTTCTTCGAATCCTTCATCTTCTAAACGAGTACCAGTATGTCCACCATCATTGAAATTCATTCGCAATTGAAGTCTGACAACATGTTTGATCATGTGAAGGCTATCGACATGGGACGTACGACCAAGTTTGTCCGGTATGTTTGCCCTTGTGAGCCCCCTACTCATATACCATTCACATCTCAGCTTTTTAGTCATGTTAACTCCAAGACATGCGACAAGACGTTGGGTTTAAAACCACAACCACCACGAGGCTCAACCTAGGGGCCAGCCTAAACCGATCCGGGTCATACCGATGCAGGTTCCAAGGGCTCCAGATCAGTGATCACAAGTGGTTCCAGAATATACCCTGAATATAACCGAATGGTTACTCAATGAATCTCAATCTATAATAAGACTGAAGACTTTTGTTTACGAACTTTGTGACCATCAAAGTAACTGATATATTTATTGGATGTCACTAATATCATAAACCAAGTGCCAGAGACGTCACTTCGACTTGAGTCATCCCCAAATCAAATCCACAGCAAAGCTCGCGTTACGTCATTGAAAAATAAAAAAGCCAAACCATATGCCTAACATAAATAATTAAGAAAAACGTGCCACCGCTAGGCAGACATTTGAAGAAAAAAAATCAAACAGATGCTATTGATTAGTCTCTTCGGTACCAGATCACAAGATGTCCATAAAATCATTCACATGCCGCAGTCTTTAAAATCCCATATCTCCCCATATATCTATCATTTTAACGACCGCTGTCCTCAAGGTCTACTGCTAGACTCCGGTGACATAGATTTCTAACTTCAAGGAAAACAGAAGCCTTGGGTGTGGATTACACGCTACCAGAACGCAGAAGTTCTTTCAAATGTCGCTGCTTCACGTTTCACTGAGGAATTCAAATGTAAACACTGTTGTTGCTGATGAACCGAAACACCAAAACAAAAGATAAACAAAGCCGAATCCGTATCACGTGTGGGCGACGAACGTTGACAAAAGTGGTTTAACCGCGTTTATGATACTATTTCGCTTGATTTTCAATGCGTTCCTTCTTCACTCTTTTATGCTTGAATGATTCCTTCCAACAGGTCGTAAAATACTGAACTTGTAGCGGGAATACGTTTGTTGTCAGTCATAAAACTGTCAATTGATATGCAAGTCGGTGCTCCTTTCCGCTTCTTACACATGTGGAGAGTCCAATTGTCATTCGAAGCTTCACATAACATCCCGACTGCACTGGGTTACTATAATCGCAACGACACTTAATGATTCCATTAAAAAGCTATAAATCATTGTGCAACCTTAGGCGTAACATGAGTATAATTAGGAGGGGAGGACGGATACGACTTTTATGCATGAGGCAGCCATTCGATGAGGGTGTCGAGTGGGTAAGCTTGTTTTATGCCTAGGCGAGAGAACGCCCAGGGCGTTTTTCAATTAGTTATGTATTCAGCTCTGGAAACCAGTAACCAGGTGCACTTCAAATTCTTGAAGTGTCTAGTTCTGGAAAGAGGTTTAAGGTTTGTAACGATCGGATGATCTTGTTTGATAATCGGCTTACTTCTAAGACCACTTGTCATCGACTAAGATGTTCATCGAGATGACTGGGAGAAAGAGTGGAAAAGAAGTCCAAGCTTCGGCACGGCTGACAAGTTGTCCCGATGATGTGTCAAATTCAAGGAAACTACGAAATTTGTCCCAGTGGAGTTATTTATCCACAGACCTTACCAAGTCGGCGGTGCCAAAGAGCGTTTTTTTTTTACAAAAGGATTGTGGATATTTTGTGGAAACAGCAGTCACACATGCAAGACCAACAGAAAATTTGGCATTGCCTGAATTGACCTTGCTAGTCTATTCAAGTGTATATACTCATTTGAAAAACTGTGGATATGCAAAAGATGGATAGGATTCATTGTTCTCAGCGCCTAAAGATAAAGGTATCTTCCGAAAGGTGACATTGCTCAAAGAGTGGATTTCCTTGAAGTAAGAAGTCTGCGATTCAATGCAGAGTTATGTTGCACAATGTCTGTGGTTGCATTCAAAAATGAAATCAGCTGGATTTAAAATTGGCGAACAATTTGCCGGTGCACTTATGTTGTGCGTTTTACCCGAGGATTTCAGACGGCGAAGATGTCAAAGATGATTATGTCCAAAATATTTTACTTCAAGTAGTTGAGTTCGAACACAATCAAGCGCGAAAAAAATCATACACAAAGACAAAGTGGGAAAAGTAAAATTTTAAGCGTCATGGCTCAAGATTAAAAAAAAAAATGAAAAAATAGTGCTTTTCAGTTCATTTGTTGCACAAAAACCATCGTCAACTGATTGGTATTTCGTTAGCTGAGCGACGGCACATATGACAAACAATGATAGATCAATGAAAAATACAGTGAACCCAAATGGACGCAGTGTAATTTGTGAAAACAGCTAGTAGGTGTTAGTGGAAAAAGACGTTGGCATTGACAAAAAAATCATATTGAACGGTTCAACAAATGACATTACGCACGATGGCGTACAGCACATTCCAGGAAATGTACGAATTTACTTTCAGTGAGTCAAATTGGTAAAAAAGGGAATGAAATGGGGTTCACTGATCTCGGTTGACAAAAAGAAGGTTATTGCGACAGACAGTTTGATTAACACTTACACGAAGTCATCCGTTGACTTAGTCGGCTTCAGTGATTCAGACTGGGATAATCGTAATTCAAACACTGGGTACGTCTTCATAATGCAAGGTGGAGCAATTTCTTGGCGAACAAGAAAGCAACAAACGATTGCGTTGTCGACAACCGAAGCGGAGTTTATGGCAATGATTGAAGCCATACAAGGGGCATAATGGGTGAAATATCGCAGAGCCGAATTAATTCCACAAGCGTCGAAAACGATTGGCATTTATTGTGATAATCGCTGTGCATTGATTTGGTATTAAACATTAATTATTCGGCTACAAGTAAACATGTAGACATAAAATCTAAGTTCATTGTTCAGTCGGCTAAATAAAGTTAAGGCAGTATCAATCAAGTGATAACAGGCTTGCATATATTTGAACCAAGCCTGTTGCAAAACCCTGTAGTCTTGGTATGAATAACCAAATTAATTGTTACCTTTAGACCTTTTACCATACAGTTTTTTCAAATGAAAAAAAAAAATCATTGTGGGCACAAAGATTACTGTGAACTAAAATTTTTACAAATTTGAGAAATGGGTCTTAGTGTGGTCTTCCCAATAATTGTCCACACACAGATTAATTAGAAAAGGGATTGAGAAAAATATATTCAGGGAGGATCTTGCACAAAATCACTGTCAACGGTGTGAATAAATTCCCCGTTCTTCTTCTGCCAACCGTCATACGTGCAAGTCGTGTTTTATTTCAATTACCACTGAAATCCTGGCTCATCAATAGCATAATAATAATAAAAAGGCCACGCGACAGTTCGAAGTAGACTTGCACCTAGCATCTGTAGCACCCTCCCTTAATGGTCCTCCTCGAGATCTCGTTAAGAGAGTCGAGGAAGGGATTGATTATTACCTGTGGTTTGGCTCTAACAAGGACAGGACAGGTACATATAAAGATAGCCAAGTGGTCTCTTTCAGCCTAGTCTAAATGTGTTTCCCCTTATTGGTCAGTAGTCAGTCCTGATCTTCGTTACTTTTTGTACGAAGTCAATTCGACCACTATTTAGGAGGTAAGTTATTTTTTACACATGCATATGTTATAATCTGCCTGCGTTTAGCTGACCTGACTTAGTGTCCTGGTGGTCCTGGAGAGATTATATGCACCCATTTAGTTGAGCCCGCCTATGGACTGATCTTAGGAAGTGTACACTGAGTACTGCCTTGACGGACCGATGAAGTGCGGATCCTAGTCTGGCCATTTTGTCAGCCTTCTCACCAGCGCCGAATATACTATTTCGTTCAGGCTATTCAGGCTGTGATGGTCGAACGTAAATCATTGAAGGAGGCTTGACTTGATGGAATCTGAAAGCTTGGCGCATTAGTAATGATAGGTCGTGCAACGACCGGGTATATGTCATGTAATGTATTGATAAATCTACCGTGGGAGACTGGGAGGTGCTCTTCGATATGTCATAAATCTAATGGCATGCATATGAGCTCTTGTCTACCGTTGGATGCATGTCCAATCTTGTCTTGGGGCAGCTGTGACCTGACCACAGACAGGCGCGGTTTTACCGGTCATCAGCAAAATCTTTTCCGTACCTTTACATTGCAAACTCTCCATATGCCAAGCTTGGCCTTTCAACTTATTTAAGGTTCTAAGTAGATATCGTTGCTGACTCTCTGATCGTTTCAGCTTTAACCAAAATCCCGTACCAAGTGCAGTTCATAATACGATATAAAGCAAGTGTATAAGAGGGCCAAGAACACTTCCTTGCGGTACTCCAGCTTTAGACCTAGCTCTACAGCACCTACTAGTGTTGCATATTATTGTGCTATCACGGGTGGATGGGACCTACAGTCTTATCCCTACACTGAACGGAGAAGTTTGAGAAGTTATTCTAGACAGGAATACACTTTTAGCATTGCCAGTGACTCGAAAAAGCCGTGAATTATGAAAGTAGGTAAGTTTATCAAGTTGAGCAATATTCCAAGGCCCCGGGAAAATACGTACAGCTCATCATTTTGCCGCCTTTTCCTGATGATTCAGTTACATTTCTGAAACTAGGTTCTATCAATAATTGGACACATAACCTCTAGGAGGTGGATTCACAACAATTCAAGTTTTTTTTATGGAAAACAAAACAGAGTTCAAATAGGATTTTCTTGAGCCACTTAAGCATTCTTAAATTCACATTCTTGGTGCAGTTTATGTGAGACATCTTGTGGTGATGCGCCCCTTTCATTGTTAGTGGTGCCCGGTACAAAAATGCGAATAATTTTTTATAAAAGGCGTTTTGCTTCGAAAAGATGGCGCGGGTGTCAAGTTATTTCAGAGAAGTGGATAAAAGTATGGGGAATCTTACATGGCACTCATTATCTGGCCGACAAGTTCGTGTTATTTTGCGTCGCTGTACTGTTTAAAAAGAGGATATTTCACATTGATAACATGCACATGCCAAGGACCATTTGAGTCTTCTTGATGAATCCCTTGATGAAAGGCTCACTTAAGGCAACTCATTTTTCCGAACTCGCTTGTGGAGACTGTCAGCCGTCTCTAACGGCGCGACGCCATTCAACCCGTCCGCGTCGTTGAATGTTTACTGCATTTAATTTACTTTACCTGCCAAACCTGCAACAGTCAGTCATGGCCGTAGTTGATTTTCACACAAAACAAAAGCACGTCTTAGTCACAAGCATGATACCAGAGGACAATCACATTTCACCCAAGTTCTTTCGCGCCAAAAACACAAGTTCAAAATCGCACATCACTCAAGATCGATTGGACACAGTAAACACCGCGGTTTTCGAAAACAACAAGACTATTTTTCACTTTATTCCAATGTCATTCGCCTCTGAGTGCATTCCAAATATGAAAACACAAAACAAAAAACCTCGTTTCCCACGATAACCTCTAAGCAGACAACCTCTCCTCAAATGACTCCGACTTAAGAATCTTCGGTAGCACGTAATGGGCTCTCTTATCTCCTCGTAAAACACCACAGCTTCCCATTGAGCATCACACTATCCCCAGTGACACAGAGAAAATGGGGAAAAAATCCAAAACACACACACGCTGAGTATACACCCAAAACTAATCTAACGCTCAGAGCGATAAGCCGCCGACCGCATTACGGACGGTACCCATCCCGGGCTGCGGCCGAGAAATGTGCGTAAAGCCGCAAAAAAATGACACAGATTATATGCGGTCATTGCGATGATGCCGGACATGACTCGGTTTTCCCGTGGAGGTCGGGAAATGTGAGTCCTATTGAAGGGATGTCGTCTCTGGAGAGACATTACCCGTGAAGACGACGCATTTGAATGTTGCCAGCTGTCGTCTTTCCTTAGACATAAGCGCCCACATGTGTGCGGTGCAGTGGGTAGTTATGTTGCGGGCGCGGCGAATTGATCGCGAAATTGATTGAATCAATTAGCTTCGCGCCGGGGTACAGTGCCGGCAATGAGTAGTCAAATCAACTGACAGCAGACTCGCGGCCGTTGGGCACAGCTGCCGGCAGTGCACATTACATGTACACTGGTTTAGTCATTCCGATTGCGATCGCTGATAGCACGGCCAGCATTGCATGGCATGGACGGATAGTCGGTATAAATCGTTGGCTTAATCAAATTGACGGGCGATAATTGCACAACTGGCAATAGATTACCGGCCGACACATAGTGCCGAGAGGCACCGTTTAGCCCCTGTGGAGGTAACCGAGACCGATTTGCAAGCCAAACGTGTGATTAAGTGCCCCCGGCGCGGCGGACTAACGCCGATCACAACGGGCAGTCAACATGCTTGTTTGCGAGCACTAATGGATTCTCGAAAGTAAAAAAATGAAAAAAATACTGACCGGAACGCGTTCACCCGAAGAGAATCCAAATCAACACAACTGCCAGTACACCGCACTTGGAGCCACACGACAGGCGACAAAAAACGAGCTGCCAAGTTGATAAGAGATTCAAAGAAAAAATGACAGCGGCTCGTGTCGGGGTTTGGCAGTTCTGCAGAACATCACTTGTGCTGTGTACGGACTTTTGGGGAGAATTTTTAACATCAGCAGCAACGGCGAACGAACAGGTTTTCGGCTTGCCGGTAATTCATGTAGACACTGACAGGCGAACTTTTAATCGGAATTAATTGAGTGGCGCTTAAGAAGCGGTACACAGAGAATAGCACCGCACATAAGCTTTCAGCAATTAATCGAAAAGCGAATAAGCACAGCCTCGCCGAATGGGAGAGTACCAGTTGACCCAAATACCAGTCGACGTCGGGAGACGATTGTATGTTGCGGCATGCGGTTAATTGGAGGAGTTGTGTTATTTTAATTGAAGTGATAGCAAATTACTCGAAGGAATGTACTGATGATGGCTTTCTGAATCGTAAATTCCGCATGTCTGATGGCGAACGGATTTTATTAGCATTTGAATGGATTGGCCTTGCCTGCTGAGGACAGTTATGGCCTTAATTCGGGAGATATGAAGAGTAATTGGTGACATGTTTGCATGAAAAGATTTGTCAATTTGCTTGCTCCGTAAAATTGATTAAATTGGATGTACGTCACCAGTGGACTGTTTCGCGGACGAAGAAACGCAGCCAAAAACATTCTTCGCCAAAGGAAAGGAAGTACACAATATGCTTCATGGACAGCGTTGTGCAGGAAATGAGGAAAATAATTTGATGGCAAGGTGTCCAAGTAGTCGATTGCATGTGTTTTCAAGCAAATATTACTTTAACATTCAATTTACTTCCTAGATTAGACAAGTTGGATGTCTGCGTGTTTGTGTTCGGATTCCTATGAAAATTTGTTAATCAATTGCTTATATCCTGGATTAGGATAGTCATATGACTTTTTTTCACAAAAAAAAAAAAAAACCCAAATATACAACACTGTAGCCTGAACAAGAATCCTACGAAAACGGAACTGTTGCTGTTTATGACGGAGAGCAAGATACTCACCTTTAAGCTTCCTCGGATCAACAATAGTACTCTCTCCCTTTCCCCCAGTGCTAAGTACCTAGACGTCATCCTGGATCCCAAGCTCAACTGGAAGTCTAACAGCTATCTATGCCTTTGAAACTTTCGGTAGAAGGTGGTGACTTAAACCCAAAACGACACTTTGGATTTACCCAGTTGTTGTCCGTCCCATTTTCACCCACGGCTCACTAGTATGGTGACCCACCCTAATGAAAACATACCTAAACGATCTCAACAAAGTCCATATATCGGCATGAGTCGGAACTTCCGGGGCGGCAAGACCATGCCCCACAGAAGCACTGATCGTGCCCATATGGCACTACGTTTCTTCAATATATTAAATCGCTTATGGAAAGCAATTATGGTACATACATCAACATCTTCAATACTTGCCGCCTCCCAAATCACTTGAGTGTCTTCAAGGCTAAAGTACTAGCGATCAAAGAACCGTGTATACTTCTTGGTATTACCGCCCCTTATGGCAGAGCCGCAGCTATCTGCAGCGACAACCAAGCGGCCATAAGGGCCATCTTCTCAGTAATCACTTCCTCTTAATAGGTTCAACAGCTCAGAGAAGAACTGAAACAAATCAGTAGCATGTGCAAACTCACTCTCCTCTAGGTTGAAGACAACATAGAGGTAAATGAGATTGCCGACGAACTGGCCAAGCAAGGAGCTTCCGGCAACGCCCCCAATGAATTGATGGGCCCCTTATCAATCACCTCAAATGCACCATCTAAACACATTTCATGTCCTAAGCTAGACGGGACAAATATAAATTCTCATGAAAACCCTCGCCCTCATACATGAAAGGCAAGACTGATGCCCTCGTCAAAAAAGCACTGGGCACTGTCCCATAGGCACCCACGCTGCAAGATTCGGAATATCATTCAACCCACACCGTTACATTTACCTCGACACCCACTCAGAGGACAGATTGCCTCACTTTTTCTGTAATTGTCCGATACTAGCCACACCATGATATATCGCGTTCGACAAACCCTTCTCCACAGGTTGGATTTAGCTTATACAAACAGCCCAGGCCTACGAGGTGAGGTATCAAAACGGCACACAATGCGCCACCTGTACCCAGTTTGAGCCCAAATCGGGTAGCCATTTAAACCAATCAAACACAGGCACAGAAAAAGAATTTTCTACCAGAAATAATACTGGACTAGAGATCTTACACACGACTATCAACCTTCTCGATCCATCCCACTGGAAAGGCTTGACAAGTAACAGCAACGTTTACTCAACAATTTTAAAACGTCCACATCCCATAAAATCTGAATCGTATTTCTCCAAAAAATATTGCATACGCAGTATCGTCTCATTGGGGTCCTAAACTCACCCATTAAGCTAAAAAATTCCAGTGTTCTTCCAGTGACGGAGGAGTGCATTATTGAGTGCCTAGATTTAAACCGTTGATTTCGCAAAAAGTAAACAGACAGTACCACGTTGAATTTCACTGAATTTTTGTCATTAAATTTCCATTGCAGTCTGGTTTTCAGCGTGAGTACGTGGTCAGCATTTGAATTTCTTGCGACATTTGTAGTTCGTCTTTATGTAAGGGCTAGATGGGTGGTCTCCGGCCAAGTGAGGGACCACCAAGGAGATATCTGATGGTGGTAGTTCTTGTGTAGCGGAATTAGGATGAATCACCTTGCAGCGTAAAACATTTGCAGACTCTTCAGATTTAGTAAAAGGCGAAAGATTTATTCGACACTGAAAACAAGCCAGATACTCCTCTGGAGCGCACAATAACTGTCCGACGGTCAGTGTCCGCCCAAAGGAGTTTTCACAGCATTACAGACTCTGCAATACAAATTCATCTCTGGGGATTTTCGTGTAACAACAAATCAGCAAAGAAAATACTCTTAAATCAATCATAACCGTTTCTGTGTTACTTTCATGGCAACTTATTCGCGTCAGCTGCACGCAAAAGCAGCCAGCTGCTGTTCTTGCGTCACGACCGCTTTAGTAACTTGTTGTCGCCTGCCCCATCACAGAATGAACACAAAATGTTTATTTCAATCAACATCTATTAAAGGCTATTCACAGCCTCCTCACGAAAACCATTTTAGGTCATCTGCTGTCGACAGATTCGCAACACCTCAAAACCCACACTCGCTTTAGCATTTAACACCTCAATCGAATCGAAAGAGTCTGGGTGCATGGTGATGCGTCAGTCAGCCGCCCGCATCGCCCACAATGCCTAAAGGCAAGTAACACTTCAATTCACTTCAAATTCAAACTCACCTGGATCTAAGCACAGCGAAAGTTTTATCCATGCTGCAGCGGTTTGGTATCTCCAATTGATTTGTTTTAGTTGAGTGCAGCGAGCACTTACAGGGCGGTGTCAGCATTAGGCGGAGGCAAGGTGTCAGACCGTATCGCTCACCTCACTACACTAAAAAAAAAACACTTCTTCCTTGTGTTCTGCTTCTGTTTTGTGTTATTCTTGATGAATTTTCTTGGAATTCAATTAATGCTCTCACATTACATCTCTCTGGGGATCATTTCGTTTAGAGCTTGCATAGCACCCCACCGGTCGTTGATTTGAAGCTGCACGGATAGCGTTCAGGGACTTCTGGTACCTGCAAAGAAGAGAAGAAAAGGGATAAGCAAACGAAAATCACTCGGGAGCTTGGAGAATTTAGAGGATCTGTTGATTCAGCACGTGAAGAGACAGAGCTGATGGTGAGTTGGTCGCAGTGCATGTACACTTTCCACACGACTGACTGTGAAATTGACATTTCGGTGATCAATCATGGCGGTGTCTGGTGGAGGATATTGAACCTGCAATGAGCTTGGAGCCGCCACCGCTGCCACTGTGAAGATCTGGCGGAACACGCATATCCAACGATGACGGAGTTGACATCGAGGAAATTACAAATGCAACACATATGTAAGGTTTTTGTATTCCAGAGAGGCGCTGAGTGTGGCAAGATGGGGAGCTTCATGCAATGGGTGGCGGCAGCGGTGGTCGTGTCAAGAGTGCAGTTAGGTGAAATGTGTGCAATTCGGCAGGAAGTGAGTTATTAAAATGCACAATGTGTGTGCTGGAAGTTTCTGGATGTGGCGTGTACTCGAAAGTAATCGCCGGAGATTTGGCTTGCCACAGGGAACAGACGGTCCGTTGCCAAAGAACGGAACTTAATGAGACAAACGCAAATGATGAATGCCACTGCAAATGAAGGACAGAGAGTGTTGAATTTTGGCATTGTAACGCATGGTTAAGCATGCCAAAGAAGACAGGCGAAAACTTTTTGCAAAATAATTTATGCACCAGACACCATTAACTTTTAACGGCTGATAACGGATTGTTGAAAACTTTTCCCAAGAATATCAGGTGGAGAAAGATTGCAAGCAAGTTGGCCAATCGGTAGATGTACGAGTAGCTTTCCCTAAGGATTTGCATTTTGTGCTTGGAACATGTACGAAGAGTGGGTTGCTTCGGAAAAAAGTAAGAGATTGAGGGAAATTGTTATCAAAATACTTTGCTTTCGATAATTTCCTACCGCTCTATTCGGTGCACTGGAAGTGAAGATCTACAACATGGCCAAGACTATTAGTTATATTTCAGTCGCCGTTTGAATGGTCTCAAGAGGAGATAGAGATCAGGTCAAGCCCTCACGCAAAAGCACCGACGTGCAGAGATGTGCAACAAGTTAAAAAGAGATCGAAGTAAAGATAGTAGAGTAGAGTATAGAGTAGAGTAGAGTATAGAGGGTGACCAGATAAGAACGATAGAAAAATTGGTTTCAATAAAACAATAACGGTGTGAGGTATAAAATTGATTAATTTTGTATGTTCAAGTAAGCCAGGTCAATGGCAGTGCTTCGAACTGTCGCTCCAATTTTTGATCAAACAGCGTCCTTATTCCGGCAATGGCATTTCGAATGTTGTCCTAGAGCTCGTTCAAAGTGGTTGGCTTGGTTGCGCAAACTACAGACTTGACGTAGGCCCAGAGGAAATAATATATTTTATGAGTTGATGCACATATCCCCACGCCGCCGGGGCGGCAGGGGCCGAATTTCAGAAAAGTCACACAAGACTATGCATGAGAGTAGTCGGCAACTGCGTGCATAAAAACAATGTGACAGTTAAACTGTCATTAAATTGGCAGTAATGTTTGTTTTGTTGCAGGATAGCAGGGAAACCGAAAACTGGTTCCTAGGAACATCATACGGAAATTCTTTAATTATTTTAAAGACATTTCTGGTATTTCGAATATGTTACTTTTTAATTAAAAGCATGGCCCTTTTGCTGCGTATGTTGCTGCTGTTTCTTTCTTTAATATTATTGAAGTCTGGTCAGTTACATATTGGGTATATAACTTAATTCGTGCGTTTTTTTCTCCAAAATTTGAATGTTTCTTTAAGAAAACCATGTACAATAGTATTATTCAAAGTATTGCCCATCTGAAGCTATGACTTTTTCCCATCTTTCTGGCAATTTGTGGATCCCATCCAATTTTTGATATGCTGCTCTGATGTGAACCATATTTCAGTGAGGGCATTCTGCATCGACCGGAACAAATAGTAGTCAGAAAAGGCAAGGTCTGGGCTCTAAGGCTGGGGGGATAAAACTTCCCATCCACTGTTTTCCAATTAGTTCTTAGTCGGAATAGCAACGTGGGGCCAAGCGTTGTCATGATGGAAAATTATTACGGGCTACACCCGGTCTTAGGAGCTCAATATTCAACACACCCTTCTGAGCATTACAGCATTACCTTCGCGCCATGGATATTCGGCTTTGCCCTTGATTTGGCTGGTTGGGACTTTTTCAGGCACAAAGTTCGACATATTTGAGTGAAAAAAAAATTATTGTTGTTTACGCTTCAAATAAATGATATATACTGGAATGACGTACAATGACAGTAGATCAGATGACATAGATTCCCAAATTTGACCATTTTTGAAAGTATTTTTATCCAGGAAAAGCAACTCAAACTTCGCCGTTCAGAGTCAGCTTAGAACTGTCTAGGAGTGGATGGGACCCACTCGTAAGGAAACAATAGCACGCACATCGCCAGTGGCTGTTGCAGAAGCCGGGCCCTTCTCGGACCGTAGCGTCACCCATATTATTATTATTGCCAAGTCACGTTCCCCGTTAGAACACCCTGTTGCCAAAATGTTTCTCTCATAACTTCAAGCGTTGCGTCGCTTGCATGACCTCCTACCAAATTCTGAAAGAAACTAGGTTCGATTCTACCGCCATGCCATTATCTAAGCCCAACAGTCAATCTTTGTGGTTGCATTGATGCTTAGTCGAGCACTTGGGGACTGTGTTCGCTGCAATAACGATACGTTTACTTGTTGACATAGCTGCTGGGTTGAAAACAATCACAAACCAAGAAGAGTTGACTCTGGCGATTCAGCTGATAGGCATCCAATCGACATTTCTAGGACTTCATCGATACTGGCCTATACAGCGGCAAAGTTTTCTGCATTTTGCACCAAGCCTGCGCACTAGAGCCATGTTAACATAACGACAGACCTTATGTCGAAATTCGCGCTGCGTATTTGCAACTGTTTTTTTTTTTTGTAACGAATTCCTCAAGTTTGGCAAACATTAAACAATGCATAATGAAATGGCAAATCTTATTGAATATTTTGACAGCTCGATGTCGTTGGTAACTTTGCCAGCTACTGAAACTTAACAATTGAGAAAAGCTCTCATTGCTATCTGGTCACCCTTTATTACTCAATGCATACTTCCTTGTCTGGAATTTCATCATCGAACTGCACAACATGCTTGAAGGGCTCATAGTACTCCCTCAAGCGATCGACCTACTTCAAAGTGAATTCCCAACCAAAGTCTGCCTTCATTCCGGTAGAAGACGCCACCTTTCAAAAGTTTTGCTACACGCCCTCGTGCAAGTGCAATCGATGCTATCTTCCCTGGAAACTTTAAAGCCTTCATCAGTGTGAAACTTGAAGAGTGGAACAGAGTATCATGTCACCTCCCCCGAATGCCTCTTAACTCTCTGACCCCAATTCTGGAAGCCATATCATTGAAAATACTTCCCTTCGAGTGTATTTATATAACCACCGAGAGTGAGATATGACTCCCACAATTCGATGTCGGCCTCAGTCATTACGGGCGAGCATACACACACCGGAAGTAGCTTCAAGATTCATCGACTCTTGCTCCCCAAGGGGAGGAGAGTTTTGAAATAATGAGGAAGCTATCTCGTGCAAGGGGAAGTTCACAGAGCCCCCCCATACTGTGTCATTTCGTGGCAATCTGATCGACGACAATATCACAGGAAGTTCCAAAGAATTCAATTTCATTCCTCCTCAAGGCCTACCCCTGGTTGTGGAACGAACGAATGATATTCCATTGCAATAATTACTGCCAATGGCTGAGGCAAGGCACATGCCACTCCTCCACAGACACTGAGTGCCTTCGGAGAACAAATGTTATGAAGTGACAGTATTGTGCCAGAAGTGTGCAAACGTGACTTTCCTCTTTGATTGTTGTTTTTGTAGGAAGCGGCGTTATTGTTCACAGGGCTGACAACGCACATCAGATCCTTCTGTTGGCACTCACCATTGGTTTCCCGTGCTGCCTGGCCATCCAGGAACCCGAGATGTGTGTGTGGGCACATTTGAAAGCCTTAACGACATGGTATCCTTATCTTTGTGGCTTCTAAGTGGAAGTGGCTTCATTCACTTGTTTGTCCTCCTTTGCTGTGTGTCTCCTTCGATTTTGCTTTCATTTCCTTCCATCACTTTGACTTATGCCTCCTTAACCTCTGAAGATGTTACGCTAAGGAGAGGGTGGCTAAGTATAGAGTTTTGCCAATTTACCAACTCCCCCAGGGCCGGTGGCGGATGAACGGCCCTGGACAAGCGATGAAATAAAGATGTAATGACCTTCTTCGGGGAATTAAATACTTGACTTTGTCATTTATGTTCGAGGGTTGAACTTGTGAGCCAGTCGCTTCTTGGGTTGCCTCCTCGGGGAGTGGTGATTTTTCAAAATCTCTCACTTCAAGGACGGATATTGAATTTTTTTTCTGTTGTTTTGTATTGTCTGTCGAGTGGACAGTGAAGGGGTGCTCAGCATTAAACTTTCCATTGACTTGTAACTTGTCTGTCTGTCTTGTGGCTTTTTTCAGATGTCCCCCTAGATTCTTTTTTTTTTTTTGTGTCAGCTGAATAAGCCGTTGAGGACGACGATGGGCATCATGATAGGATAATTTTTTGTTTTGTTATGCAAATGGTTGTTGTGGAAACGATGAAAAATATTTAAATTCAACTCTGAAGGGATGATCCATGCGTAGTGCCGAGAGGACGAATTCGCATTCATAGCCCGACTGTGTGTGGCAACTGTGTGAATACAAAACTCCGTCGACTGGTGTGAATTGGAAGTAATCGATCCGATGCAGCAAAAAGCTGCTTGATATTCTGCTCATGGTTGTCTGGTACGGTGTCATGTACAGCAAGTACCAGTATTGTTTTTTATGTATTGCCTTTTTCAATTCTCTCTTAATGAAGTTGTCAAGGCGCTTGTGAATGAAGTGCTAGTGAGTTGGAAATCGTATTGCATCCACTTTGTTACTGTGTGGAATCAGGAATTTGGTTACGTACATAGTCCCTTATATTTGACTTAAGAAGTCTCATTTATACCGTTCAAGCCCGATAACTTAATAAAATAATTGGGGTGGCGCTACAGTCCGAGTTGGAGCCGGGCTTAGCAACAACCCGTGTTGTGAATACCATTGTTCTATCACGACCGTTTTGTATTGTGCCGGCACGAGTTCGAGTTGCGCATTGTCAGTGGAGCGATAAAGGCACGGAATTATAAAAATATGTTTGTGTCGAGAATGCAACCGAAACACCCAAAGCACCTACTAACCACGATTTGGCAGCCACAAGGTTATGCTTCCGTTTGTTTACTTCTATTTAACTTATTTCCAGTTGGGCGTGGGTTTGGACTACCGTTCAATGTTAAACCGACGCCCTGTGACCCAGGAAAGGGTATGGTTGCTTATGAACCCTATCCAAACCTCACCGATGGATAGTGCTACCATTTTGGATTTGAGAATTAAATATAATTAATATATAATTGTATATTAAATATAATTAAAAGAAAAATGTTTGTTATTCGGATGTATGCACTTTTCGATTATATGAACTGACCTAACATTAATTAGTTCATACGAGTATACTCGACACTCTACTGTGCATGGAAAGGGGGTCTGGAAATTAACGTAAAATTTCAATTGCCCAACAAAATATGGTCGGAAAAGTGCAAGTCAACTATGGAGAGATTAATTGAAATAGGGAGACTGCGTCAATTCGAGACGACTGCTTAACACACTAGGCGCCAACAATGCAGCCGCTTTAATGCCAATATAGCAGCAGTGCGTAAACGTGTTAGAGAAAATTCGAAAACACCAATTCAGTGTCATGGACAAGAATTGCTACTATCAAGAAGCTTATGATTGAAAATTTGCCCCGTTTTATTATTTTCTCTAAACTTCACGATGCGCCGTGCGATTCGCTCCAAGAACCTCCATGTTGTTGACAACCACCCACAACTTTACGACAGCCTAAAGTTTGAGTTGATTAAGAAGTTTACCCTACCTCAGACAAATGTGGACAACACAAATGGCGTCCTAGGGAAGATCCTCACTCAGATGCCCTATTTTTCCAGTTTTGAGGTATGGTGTTGAAAAATGACAGGGCTAATTTATGGAAGCTTGCCTTTCCTGTCCGCCAGAGTGCCAGGTATCTGGATGGATTGAAGAAACTACAGCGAACTCTATGAACTGTATCAAGATGTAGATGTAGTCCATAGTCTACAAATTACATATGTATTGACAGATTTTGTGAAGTGTCACTCATTACATAATAATACAATATTTAATAATGCATTATTAATTTAATTCAGAACCGAATATATTCAAAAAGAAAAAGGCTTACTTTTAAAGTGCTGTCTGGTATGGGACAGAACCAAATGTCGTGAATGTTCGTTGAAAACTCGAATTATTGTTGTTGGTGGTTCGTTTTTAGCATAGTCTGAATTATGAAACATTTCAAATAAAATATTCCAAGTACGGAGTGACCTAGATGGCATATGAAAATGAATCATGGAGAAGAGAGAAGAAAATTGTATATGACTGCAGAGTATTTCAACACACATAACGTCATGAATGGCGCGTCTAGCTGATAGCGATTTTATACCAAGCAGTTGGCATCTAGCCTTGTAGCTAGGGTGAATATTCCAATGCATTTTAAAGAAAAGGTATTTGGGGAATCGCTTTTGAACTTATTACATATTCAATTAACAGTGGGACGAGGGAAATATACAGTGCTAATAAGGCGAATGGATCAGTGAATCCTTTAGTATTACATTTGATAAGGCCGACTGCTGAGTTGACTTTTGCTAAAATATGACAGAGATGAGTATGAAATGTCAATGAGGAGTTTAACATAATATCCAAATCTTAGGCACTGTTTACATTCGAAAGATATGAATTTTCAATTCAATAATTAAATTGGATTTCGTAAAAGAGATATTACTTAAATTAAGCTAAACATTATTATCCACGCACCAATTTAAGCTGTGGTTTATATCAATACAAATGCGTAGCGTGGTTTTTGGCCGCAAACCCAATTCATGCCGCCCCTGGTAATTTGTTTACAGACTAAAAAACGGTCTACAGTTTCAACGAGTTATTCCTATATACATATGTAGGTTAGGTTAGCGGTTGAAGTGATTGACGGCTGTTCGGAAAGACAACAACCACAGTTAGGCCAACATAGGCTCATTGTACTACCACACGGATTTAGGAATACCTATTCCACTTGAATAATGCGAAGAAGATGGCTGACCCTTCGATCCCAGAAGTCTAAATCTACGGGATAAGGCAGCACTGCTGTTGCATAGCAAGTGTAGAATGGTTTCTTTCTCATGCTCGTCTCTGCAGAAGGGAAGTTGTAGGGAAGGCATGAGTTCCTATGGTGCAATGCCCGGTGGCGTCATAACAGCCAAAGAGAGTTGAAAGATTCGGCTTGCTGAATCTAATCAGAATAACCGATCGTAGAGTAGGCCAGACGTGCTTGCTAATGAGTCATCTTGTACCAGTTGACCATCTTTGATTCATTTCAGCAATACACATATGTATGTGTGCTTGCAGGTCTGTTCAGGTACAGAAACATTTGTATTTCCGGACGTGAAGCTGCAAGTAACATATTTTCAGGTCAGCATATCTTTGTTGAGTTCTCCTACTACCTAAGAATCCGAATTGTCAGTAGTCAAAATATCGGTGGAAGACATTACATTTGATGACGAGGCTAAAGTTTCAGAAATAGTAAGTTGCTTATATGGCCCTTGGTTTTTTATAATACTTTCTTTTTTTATTATTTTCATATATTTTTTTTTTTTTTAAATTTAGAAAAAGTAAAAATTATTTAAAACAGATCTTCTTACTGGTACCGGGTCACCCAAACTCATTGCATTTTGCTATAAATATATCCCATGGCAATGTAAGCTAAAATATAAACAAAAAAGGGTGAAATGAAAATCGCACCTTCTAGAGCGACTTAAACGTTAGCGGTATTATAAACATGGGTTCGTATGAAGAAAATAGTATCGATAGTTTAAGTTTTTAGAGGCTTATAACTTTCGTTTTGCTGTCCGATGCCTTTTTTTCAAAAACAGGAATCGCTAAGGAGAAAGCGCAAAATATTTGTTCAAAGTAGACAAAGGCATGTTCCAGGTATTTCCACAAAATTTTAATTATAGATATATTATGCACGGCATATCGCGTCGGCATAAAACAAGGTAACTACGCATTTCCTTGTACGGTCTTACAATTAAGGAAAAAGCTGAAATTTTGAGAATATTGGAAATTGGACACTCAGGATTAAATCCATCTCGGAAGTATGGGGTTACAAAATCCATAATAACAGCTATGAGAAGGCAAATTATTGGAGAAAACTTAAGCCGCAAATCGAAACTGTCCTCTTTGAATGGGTTAAGAAACCAATTTCAATTAACTTACTCAGAAATCAAGCAAATCCTTTTAACAGTCAGTGGAATATTCGAATTTTCATGCTAGTGGATCGTCTGCAAACCATGAATGCGTAAAGCCATTTCTAGAGGAATTTTAAGCCTGCGAAAATTATCTTTCTCCAGAACAGATTTATAATTCCGATGAATCTGCTCTATATTGGAAGCGTCTTGTGTTGTCCGAAGAAGTAACTGCTGCAGGCAAAGAAACTTGCAAACCACTTGGGACTATTTTGGGATCATACAAATTCGACCGGAACACACAAATTAAAACCTTTCTTATTCGGAAAGTCCTAGATGTAATATGCCTGTGTTGTATAAGTCAAGCAAAACGTCTGGATAACAGCAAAACGTCTGGAATTGCAGATGCTTTTTTAATTATTAGCCTAGCTTCACATCATCTACTCGTGTTGTGCGTTGTTCTTTGAAGAGAGGAAGGGGCCTACTGTTTTATACCGACTCCTAACGGCCAATTTGAGAAGTTTTTCCAGACATGTATACTCTTAGACCGTAGTCAGTGATTAGAGGTACCGGCCGGGAATCGAAACCAGCCCTGCCTTGTTTGCGTAGGGGTCGACGTACATGAACACATCGCCACGGCCACCACTTTTATTTTTATAAGGGGATTTAAAAATTAATTGAGGAATAAATTAAATTAATTAATTTGTATTTAGCATATATAATAAATTAAATTAATTAATTTGTATCTAGCAAAGCTCTCGCCCCCTTTGCTTCGACACCGAGTCATTGACATTTTGAACACATTTTAATGAGATCATATCAGCAGCATGTAGCAAACATTTACTGTGGTTAACTGAGAGAGTAATATTAAAAACAATAAAGAGCCAAAGTGACTACCTTGCGGTACACCAGAGCTACATTGAGAAAACTTTGATAAAGAATTACCAATTTCAACTCTAGTGGTTCTATATACGAGGAGCGAAGATATGTGATTAAGGAAATTGGAATGGAACCCAAACGCTTTGAGTTTGTTAAAAGAAGTGAGTTGTTGATGGAATCAAAAGATTACCTGGAATACGTGTGAATTCCATCACCTAACTTTTGTTTTCAATCTCATTGACCACGAAGGAAGTGCAAGTCGATAGGTTAGTAGCAGTCGATCGTCCAGACATGAAACCGTGATGCCCTTCCTCTTTGATTAAGAATTCAGTCATATTCTTTACTATACTTTCGAATTCCCGAGAGTTTGCAAATTCCTAAACCAGCTCGCACACATCGATTGAATGAATGTTTCAGCTAAGGCGGTTTTCGAATACGTCCCGACTCGAGAAGAAGATGAACACTGAAACGCTGGTACAGAAACCAAGTGATCGCAGACCTATGGCACTTAGTTTTGATGAATGAAAGCAGCGTGTCACAATCCATGGGTCTGTGGTCTGAGGTATAAGTGAGTTTCTTGCTGCCACACTAGAGTGTGTAATACAGTCGTTGAGCGTCAATATCTATAAATTTCCCGTGTTGATAGTGACGATACCTTGGATTCTGGCGATATGTTCCGTTATTTATCGCACATTTAAGTCAACAGCGGAACATATCGCTAGAATTCATGGTACTTACTTCATATGATCACAATAAGCGGGTGTATTCTTTTTAGAAGGTATACCTATCTCAACGGAACAAAAATGGTTCTAATAAAAATCCACATGCTCTGTGAATAATTCTGACCGCGAACGTCAATGTGATTCCTGTCCATATGCCTACAGCTGATAAGAATCCCCGTCATGATCGATAATCATCAGGCAGAGATACGGACTTGGTCTCAAAACCATGCGTAGGTTTCATTTATGTCTGCCTGATCTTGAAGGCGTTTGAGATTTGCATAGGTATCGCTTCTATCTCGAGGCGCATAAAACGAACGGGTAGAAACAAACACAGGGAGTTGGAAATGTACAACGGAACTGGATAGAAATAACACGTGCGATCCATATGAGATCTTGTCCGCAAACCAGCTTGATCAAATAACAGATCGGACTGTGCGGCCGGGTCGCCATGATGAAATTAAGTCAATTTCATATGGATAATCGATATGAAAGTCATAATCTTGAGAATTTTAATCATGTGGCCTGGCCTATCAAACACAGGGGATTTAGAATATTGAATACAAATTGAGTTGATCCGAAAATGTTACCATTAAACGCCGAAATTTATGATTCATGAGTTCAAAACTGACGCATTTACGATCTAGTTGGTATGTGCGGGCTGGGAACTGAAGCTAGCATCGCATCGCCCTGTCCACGGATGTTATTCACCTGAAAGACGAACAACACCTAGATATCTTGGTCGCTGGACTGACAAAACAGTATATTCGCTTGTGGTAACTTTGTGGAATAAACACGTGAACTCAGAAAATCTAATAGAACTCAAATAACTTCAGGTCATAGTTCCTCAATAACCCTTCCACGATATCTGTTGCGCAAAGTCGATCGAAGCACACACTTTCATTTCTCAAAAAACTCTCGGACCGACGACGAGGTCTATTAATAGGCCAGTTCCCGAAAGTGATCCACAGAGTTTTTCGTAATCATTTCCGCTTCTGTCATGTAAGCAATCGAAAAAATGTTTACTCCCTCCTCGGCCAGAGTGATCGCGAAAAGAGCATAAAATGTCCCTGCTTCTGATAGACAGCTACACCCGGACATGTGGCCGTCTAGGAAGTGTTTGAATTAATTGCTTCGATGTCGCAAGCGGTGTAACCACATAAATATGTTTATTCCAGATGTCGACTGAAGAGTACCGCGAGTGTGGCGATTTAATTGACTTGGCAGGACTTTTCCTGATTAGTCTGTGAAGCCGACATCGTCTTATGCTACTGAGCGATATAAAAATAGATTGATGTTGCCTTCATTAATTTCTGGTCAGACGCACATAAATCAAAAGGAAACCTTGTGTACTCAGATTACAGCGAATAGAGAACGGTGATGATGTCATTATGAGAATTACTCAGACAACCTTTGCGACAAGAACGCATGAACGTCTGTCAAACGTCGGCACGAGCAGGCATTCCAGTGCACCCCAGGGAGTACACACTTCATGGTCAAATTCTCGAGTTCAAATGAGATACGGCCGAAGGAAGTTCGTGACCACTGAACACCATCACCCAGCTAGTGTGAGGTGAGACTTTTGATGTGATTGAAAAGGGGAAAGTTTAATGCGATCAAGAAGGCGGGAGGTTTATTTTTGCATTCTTTTTTTTTTTCTTGTGGGCAGGACCTTAAGCCTATAAATTATCCGGCACTCTTGTCACAGTCGTCTGGACCTGAATTATTGATCATAAAAGAGAACTTTGAAGAAGGCTCATGTACGAACATTTTATACGCAGTTTTATATTCTGTTGCAAACTGAATTGGAGACTTCTGAAGCACGGCATGACTTTGATCGTTCCCCAGATCATTCTGCTTCAGGCGATCGAGCCTATAGCGGCATCAATGAATTTCTTGTGAAGAAGGTGAATGTCTACACATGCTTCAGACAAAATTTCTAAACTGTTTTCAAGTTCAACCAATCGCGTCAAGAGGCAAATGCCTCCTACGACAAGACTTGTCCCTAAGGGAATATACAAGTCTAACAAGCACGGCAAGACTTTGATCGTTCCCCAGATCATTCTGCTTCAGGCGATCGAGCCTATAGCGGCATCAATGAATTTCTTGTGAAAAGGTGAATGTCTACACATGCTTCGAACAAAATTTCTAAACTGTTTTCAAGTTCAACCAATCGCTCAAGAGGCAAGTGCCTCCTACGACAAGACATGTCTCTAAGGGAATATACAAGGTCGCTGAATACAGCAGTCATCTCACCACGTCGCGCCGCAATTTGATGGAAAAATCTTATCAGATTTCTCCGCCGTTAACCGAATTCTTCTCTTCGTTTTCCTGTCGCCCCCAACCCATCGTCGAGGGCGTGTGTGGAATTTGTGCTTCTTTCTTGAACTGACCTTACCGCAACCGGGATCAAATTATAAATGCCACCCCTTCTCCAAGAGCAGACCGAAATCCGTGAGAAAAAACAAATCAAGTGCACTGCAATACTCTCGCCAAGCGCTGGGGGTAACTTTTTTGGTTTCATTTTTCAATTCTGTTCATGTCTCGCTATCCAACCCCCCACAGCTTCGCTTTGTAAATTAAGTTCCCCCGCTGGAGGCGGCGGCGGTGGTGCCAGAAGGGGTATACGTCACGTTTGTTCCTATTTCAAAGCTACTGATATTTATGCAAGTATGGAAGATACATTTTTGCACAAACGCTACACTCTCGCGGTGGGTGGTATTGCCGGGAATTGAACTGCAGGTAATGCGCTGGCAAACACCACTGCTACTACCTCGTTTTCCGATGGTAATTCAAACTGAAATTGATTTCTTCTAGCAAACAACGACATCGACGACGACGACGGCGGCGATGGCGATGGCGACATTGTGGCAACCGCGGTGATACTGCTGGAACAACCACCAGTCGTCATGGAAGAGTGATGTGATCGTTTTGAATACGTCTCCCTTTCTCGGGGATTGTGCATGGAAGCCGGAGCTGCAATATGAGGTGTTGTGACGGTTGCAGGTTATTACTTCATACACATCGGGAAATTGGCTGACTGCAAGGATTCGTGTCGTGTCGTTGAATTTGTCGCGTCTCAGCTGGGAGTAAAAATCAATCTCAGTATCTCAGTTGTTCGATTTGTTGTACTCACGCCGGGGATACATCAGGTATTGGGAAAATTGTTCTGTACCGTGATCTGCAGTGAATTATTGAAAAGGTTTCACGTTGCCAGTGGCGAGGGGTAGGGGGTGACGGGCTCGAAACAATACAAGCTGTGAGGAGTAGTAAGGGAAGTCGCATTAGTAATTTTTATTTCGACTTTGTGAAGGCGGCTTATTGAATGGCGTTGAATAGAAATTGACTGGCTCAGGCAATGGGTGTACTGATCCAGAGAAGCTGCTTTCGAATCGACCAAGGACGAGCGTGATTTCTGCAGATGCGACTTAATCATGGCGTAACCGGATTGAATTGTATTCAAACGAATGATTGCAATCGACTAGATGGGTTTCCATGTGATCTGAATGGCAAGTGACACAACTGTTGTTTTGTGAGTGGTAGCAGGGTGTAGTCTTGTATGGATTGTAACTTAGTAAAGAGTAAAGAAACTTGAAGCGAATTATGGTGAGACGTTGTCCATCTGGTGTTTACGCTTGCTTAGAAGGACGATTGTAATCCATAGGATCTAGGAAACTTCGAGGCGCTTCTGCAGGAATCGTTCCGGAAAGGGTGTAGGTCTTAACTAGCACGCATCTTCAGTGAACATGGTCTATCTCTAACTAACTATAGTTGTGCACACCAAGTTGGTGAACGTCTTGCTTCACTTGAGTGCGAACGTCCGCTCTTACATTTTAGTACAGTCGAGCAGGCTTCATGCCGGAACCACGCCATGGGCTCTATGTGTCCTGGCCTCCTTAGGTATACAACCCTACGCCTACAACATGCGAAGAGATCTGCCTGAATGCGGCTGCACTCCCCGTTTAGTTCGGCTTTGAAACTCCTTCTCCAGATGTCATTAAAACGTGAACGAGTCCATCCGATCTATCGTGGTAGGTAGATGTGACTGAGAGATAACCCCACGGAAGTTGCCTCAGTTCCATTGTGCTGTCACTTTCATCAGCTGTTTTCCCGACACTTCGTTGACCCACTTAAAATACTTGATTTGCACTTACCCTCTATACTAGTTGGGGGTTTTTTGTAATTTAATGATGTCCTTTTTGTATGCTTGCGATGCAATCAAGACTGTTGAGGAAATAGCTGTCCATGTGTTTTTTCTTATCTGTGCAAGGGCTGGGCAGGTTCTGAGGTAATGTAGAACGGTTTTCTATTCCGTCTCATTCCTGCAGCTTCCACAGAAGTCATTGTAGCGTGCTCCAAGTCTTCTGGCCTGATTGCCAATTAGGCAATGGCCAGTGATTACGCATACTGCTTTACTTATGCTCCTCCTTTCCAATTCCAGGAGGGCTTTAGTTCTTGGCGGATCTAATGCAGGCCACATCGCTTTCGATGTCCTACAGGCGTCCAATTCCATCCATCTACGAGAGGTTTTGATTATGGCGTCTTTCAATAGCATTGATCTTGGTGAGGTGTCTCCTGATTTCGTGCCAGTGGTAGATTCGCCCCCGCTCTTGCTAATTCGTCAGCGCTTTCGTTGCCCGGAATACACTTGTGCCCAGGGACCCAACACAGGGTAAGGTGGCATCTATCCACTATCTCCCTCAGAGATTGGCGTCAGAGTTCCATTTCGGATTTGATGCATAGTGTTTCCAGAGCCTTTATGGCAGCCTGACTATCTGTGTAAATGACAATAGATCTTCTGTCTATCGGGATCATTGACAGCCAGAGCCAGAGGAGCCTCATGGCTGTTGTCAGCCCTGGCGAACTGGCGCATACATAAGAGCCTGTACCTTCCTCCGACTTGGAGCCGTCACTGTAAATTTCCGTGACTGTGGAGTCGCATACCTTTCATTCCTCCCACTCCATTCTCAAGATTATTATTGCTTTGTGCCTGATTTCGAGGTCCTGAAAGGGTGTTAGGTAGTCCGATTGTTTAGGAAGCTTCGAGTTATGAAGTAGCTCCATATGCCCTTTGATGTGGCAGTAAGTCCGTTGATGTTCATAGAAAGGAGATGAGTATGATTTCGAGGTGTTGTTCTTAGTGACCTGTGAAGCCGATGCATGCCGTTCATTGTATTCTGCTTATTCTGATAAGATTTTGCTCTGTTTGCTGCCTTCCACCACACTAATACTCCGCAAGTCAATTCTGGTCTTACTATTGCCGTGTGTTATTCTGGGTCGTGGTCTGATTCCCCATTTGGGCCCGACTATTTTCCTGCAGGTGTACAGTGCAATTGCTGCTTTCCTGATACGCCCCTCAATGTTATGTCTCCAGTTTAGTTTACTGGCGACATTTACCGATCTATCAAAAATACCGATTCTTGTGGATTTAGGACAAACATCCAGTTCATTGACTCTAGCCTTACTCTACTGTACGAAGCGAGTCACTTAAATGCGAAAAGTGGTGGCCGTGGAGTAGTGAGTAGGTGTGTTGACTCCTACCCCGGCTGTCAAAGTTCGATTCGTGATTCGTACCACCTCTCTTGAGACACTGACAATGCCCAGAGAGCATACACGTCTCAAACTTCACCATTCGGAGTCGGCAAAAAAACTGTAGGAGTCATCCACTCATGAGAGGGACAAAGGCACACATAGTCTTAACTAGAGTCGTTACTATAGAATCTAGGCCTTCGAACTACAGCCGCTACAGTTATTATTATCATTTTATTGAAATCCCCGCATTTTAACTCAATCAGATTCAAATCAAAAACATATTTGTGCCATGCTTTCCTTAAAATCTGGGTCACATCTGAAGACCATTGGTCGATATTAGTCGCCTTCAGTTCGTTCATGCATCAGTCCGCCGCGGATCACGCTCAACTAAGACATTATCGAGCTCCGCTTTGGCAACCATAAACATATCGTCTAGTTTGCGCCACAGGTGGCTCCCAGCAGCTTTAAATGCCTATACCGCGGCAGGTAACTCCTTAATATTCAATAACTCTCTCGAGTAATATCTGCTTCGGCATGAACAGCACGCAAGTTTCTGCTAAACATTGAGATAGCTGGGTTAATCCGTAATCTGCATGTAAAGACGTGGATTGATAATTCGTGCCATTTGTATAACCGGTTGTTGGGTTAACAACTTAATCAGCCACTGTTCTATGCATTTATACCAGATTTGAGCGCTTGACTTTGATTTAATTGGCGTGACATATTTACTTTCATTTGCAATGACTGCCAATTAATTCCTGTTCGGCCTGTAATTGGTGTTCGACAAACTTGTTGGGATCCATGTCTGAGATGAATGAGTGTTTTTCAGGGCGTAGCTCTTGATGATAGTTATGACACAAGATAATATCTCATGCAACTTTGCTGTTGGATGAAGTGTTATCAAAAGAATGAACAACGAAAAATTGGTGCAATTCAGATTGCCTTCACTGCACACATTTTGTAATTCTTATAGATTGTGGATACCGTTAAATTGAGTTCAATGAAAGAGTGGGGGAATATTTCTAAAATCCTATTCAAGCTCACCCAATGCTGCAAATATATATGTTCTAGCCGTTTGATCATGAGATCATAGAATGGGTCAAATGATCTTAGCAAGACAACATATGAACAAGTTGATTCTGTTCCCTCTATAAACGAATCATCGTGAAGACAACGCACACTTCAAATAAACCAATCCACCATTCATGTGATTTCCCCTTCACCGACGATTGGAAGGGCTTTCTTCTGCTGTCCATGCCGATGACACCATCGAGCTTTGTTTCTAAAGTAAGGCCCGATTACAATCAGCTTCCAAAGTTATTAGTCCACATTCAAACATTCCACCATTTTAACAGCCTTTCTGAGGATCATACTGAGAATCTATCACTGTTTTCATAAATATAATAAAATGCCTTGCTTTTCAGCAGCCATTCGTATTGCTCCCTCACGAGTCTTTGAGCTTTGTCAGTGACTCGAAAGAGGTGGGGCCGTGAAAAGTATTTTACTCAACGCTTGAATAGTTAGGTTCGATTAGGCTAGGTTAAAGTGACAGCTGTAGTAGCTGTGATCCACTTAGATCCTGCTTGTATCCATTGTGATACCACTGCACGGTTCCTCTCCTAGTCAAAGAGACACCTGATAGCTTCCTCATTGTATCCTAGTGGACTATTTTGGGTGATCCAATGCCCACAACAATGCCCACAACATTTCTTATTTCACTGATGTTTAGTCTTAGGCCCGAATAGTTACAGTTTATCGGATTTTATTAATTCATCATTTATTCATTTACAATTGGATTGCACCGAAAGACTTCCAACACACATCATAAATGTACCATAAGATCGTACGATCTTCATCTCCAATTTACTGGTTACTTTTGTAGTCGGTCATCTGTTTAGTTTAAAATGCCATCCTTCTTGTCGTCCATGGGATCCTCTACAGCATACCGTGTGAGCGCCTAAACATTTTCATCACCGCACAAATTAAGGTTATCCCAGAATTTACACCACATTTGGATTTGCCGCCATTTGTGTAGTAAATTGTTGGCATCACTGAAAAAATGTTAGCGCTGATAGTTTGGGCTTAGTAGACATGAAGAGTCGCGCGATACGAATTAGACTAGACTTAGATTAGATATTAATGTGGCCAATATATGGTTTCAACAAGACGGTGTCACGTGCCACACCGATGCAACCCGTGCTACAATTCAATTGCTAAATGAGACACATACTGGCCATGTACTCTCTTGTTTCGGTGAGACATAACACCGTTAGATTTATATTTATTAAGGCATTCGAAGTCAAAGGCAACCACCCTTACTTTGTAACAGGAAAAAACTATGCATCAACGAAATTCAGACACATTCATGCCGAATGGTCATGCAAAATTTCGACAATAGAGTGCATCCAGTAAACTTCCAGTAAAGTCGTGGAGGCCTTTTGCAGTATATCAGAGAATCACGGTATGCACAACGCTACGCTTTACGCTTTAAAAGTTAGCCCCAGCTGGCACTGCATCCATATAATTATTATTGATTGAAGTTATGTTTGCAACAAGCCGCGACTGTGGGTGTATAAAATGGCTCCAAATTTAAGCTCTATTCCCATTCCTTGGTGGCCAATCAAGTGTTAGTCGTTCTTAAACCTCGAGACTTGAGCACCTCGTTCTTCTTTGCCAGGCGAACTACCCATGCATGAGTTGAGATCAGAGTAAATTTGGTTCCAGTCTTATCAGTCCTAGGCGGCAAGTTTCCTGGACAAGACATTTGGAGACACTTTTCGCAGAAATATTGCTGATCATGAATCATCAATTCTTGTCCCTAGCAAAAGTTTGGAGAGCTTTTCCAGTCAATTTTTATAATTTTCTTCCAATTATTTGCCTCGCACTACATACACACAGGCATTTGGTTGGATTTCATGACCAGCGCGTTTGGCCTGTTTTTCAATCGTCGTAAAAATTTAACGCGATGATTTCAATGTCACCCGCAATGCCCAGCGGCTGGACTAATTTATAGAACATTTGGTCTCTTGTGCTGGCACGTGCCAGTCAAATGAGAATACATTGCGGCAGCTGACAATTCAGGGTTGTAAAAAATTGAGGCGCCACATGAAGGAGCAACAAGTGGCTACATATCTTTCGACGAACCCCATTTTTGACTTTATGGCATTGCTGAATATAGCACTTGTTGAATTCTTATTGTAATGCAGATTCATTGCGTCTTTTATGCCCATTTTGGCTTGTTGATCCGAACTTCAAGAGACAGTAAGTGATCCTTGCCATCATGACATCATGATTAATTGGTTGTGCCTAATTGGTGAACAATTTGCCTGGGACTTCGAATTAGCTCGTCGCATCGAATAGTTTCCAGCGGAGAATGCTGGCGTACGTCATTCACATCGATAAGGAGATCTTGGTCGTTTAGACACCGGCCATGCTTTCCCAGAATCTGTCTTAATGTAAATAGCCGATCTGTAGTCAAATTACCGCGCCCACAACCGCAATGCATTTCGAAACACTTTTTACTTTCTCTCTCACCCCTTCCACGTGCATTCAATGTTTTCCACAGTTTCTGAGTCACGCTTTCAAAATTGTGGGTGATACAAAATTTCGTTTTCCCAAGCTAATTCGTTTCTCATTGCATCCTCCTTCTCCGCATAATCGATTTCGGTTTCGAACAATTTCGTGCTGTTATTATGAAACACCACGTCGTTTAGCATTAATGAACAATTAATGAATTCCCAAGCTGATCCGTAACTAAAAGAAAGACCCACGCAATCAGTACCCGAGCATCGTTATCAGTTGGATTGAATATATAGAGGAAATTGAAACTGACATCAAATTGCCATTAAATCGTTGACCCACATGTGATTAAATTAGAATTAAATTAGCTTTATGGTTTCAGCTCATCCCAAGCTGAAAATGAACAAGACTAGCATTCCTACGTAGGCATGAAACGAGCCACGATAGTTCCATATTCTACGGTCTTTTGAGTTGTAAAAGACGTGTGATAAATCATTGTATAACCGTGCGATTTATGAGAGCGGCACGAGGGCGACGCAGGTGGTTGTAAAAGTTCCAAATTCAAAGATAAATACCTAAACAGCGCAAGATGCAAATTGAATAATCAAGTTTAGTGCTACTAATTGATTAATGGAGGAAGTGGAAGTGGGCTTCACTACAAGGAGCATCGTACTTTGCTTTTATTGCTGTGGTTTATTGTCTTTCATCTGGAGCATGGAGTGTCGAGCTAAATGTGAAAAGACAAATGGAAATGTTGTTTTGTTTTGTTATGTGATGTGGATTGAATGCCACTTCTCTGATTGATCAGCAACAAATGACGGAGAAAATGTCAACATGAACAATTCCCTGAATTTTCAAGCAAGAAATTCTTGCATTTAATAAGCAATTTGCTGCCCCAAGTTGTATTTGAGCATTGGGCTCTTTACCCGGACTAATTTTATAGCATTTTGCTAACGTTAATAGATTAGTTAGAATCGACTTTTGCCAGGGCATAATGGACTCAACATGTTAATCTAAATACTCCATGGCCTTAATGCCATCAGGGCACCCAAATAACTACTGCTGCACCCAGCAGAACCTCATACTACTAGTGCCAGTTTGACAATGATTCACAGTTCAGATAGCGAGACACGGCACGAGTCAGATTACTTTGGTGCCAAGAATTGATAACGGTATTTTATAGAGGGGTAAAAACCTCGGGGGTCCATCTCGCCCCGTTTAGGAGTTACGAGCAGTTTTAGAAAACAAAATGACTTCAATTAGGAAACAAGTTAAAACTTCAAGAACGGCAACACTTACACAATGAAGTACTATAACATTCGGTTTTTTGTGTTCGATTCAGAATTGATATAAGCATTAAATGAGTGAGTGAAAATCTCTATTTTCAATCTCGCTTAGGAAGTTAAGCTCCACCAGCATCCAAATATCCAAATGGAGTGCATCTGGTGTGGCTGTACACATCGATGTGGTCTTGGGTCTAGCTTCCAAAGCAACCACTCCTGTGGTGCGTCCAACTGTTCATTCGCTATCAATAACTAAATGTAAATATAATAAATTAAATTACAAAATTAGTGAATGTAGCTTAGACGGAACCGAGGATGAGGACGAATAGGGTAGGGACTCTGACAAGTATACTTCTTGCGATTCGCCTTATCCCACGGTCCTTGCCGTTAGCTTAGGTGGAACCGAGGAAGGGGACGAATAGGACAAAGACACGGACAAATCTTGGACTCTAAACCGTATCCTTGTAATCTGGTCCAACATTATCGAGGAAAGGGTGAATGGAATATAGACACGGACAAGTATTCACTTTACGATTGGCGTTACACAACGGTCACTGTCATTAGCCTAGAGGGTAGCAAGGAATGGGACGAATAGGATAAGGACATGGACAATTCGCATTACCCAACCTGACTGATTAACAACTGTAAAATATATGATCAAATTATTCCTCAGAAAGCGAATAGAATTCATCAAAAGAAAGAACGATTGAGTACCTACTAACCCTTCTTCGGTTTGAATCTCAGTTAAAGCTAAGTTAATGCGCTTTTATCAAGGTTTCAAATCTGGTCCAGTCACCATTTGCCGTTGGGATCAAATTAATGGCACAAGCACAGTGGTAGTAGTCAGACTGTGGGTATCACAATGGACCAACATGGTCTAATTGTGCTGGTGAGACACTAGCAGCTCCTTTTCCTACCCTATCCTACACCATCTACTAACCCTTGAACAAATTTCCATCAAAATAATGCGTAAACATGCTACCCTACTCCTTGCAGAAAGTGTCCGACTTAAGGTGCGGTAATAAGCTTCAATAAATCAACAGGTTCCAAGAGGATACCGGGATCGTCAAAATGTATAGCATTACGACAGCGGAACTCATTTCAACTCATAAATCATGAATCTGATGTCGTTATTTTCAACGACAGCTAGCTAACTCCGCTGCTGACACGAACTAAAAATCCAATTTACACCACAAGTGGGTCGTCCAAGATTGATGCCCATTTCGAATTGTTCTCGCCGTGAATTTCCAAATCCACTTTCCCCCAGGGAGGAGACCATGTAAACCTGCATCAGCACAGGAAACGATGGCCCAACTTAGTGCTGATTGACTTTGGTGGTCACATAAAACATTCAAAAAGAGACTACGATAAACTTTTCCGGTCATGACCTGATTATGCATTTAATCTGATTTCCTTCGTTATTTACAGAGGTTGCAACTCGGAACTGGATCCAGAAACGATCAACGATCAAGAATCAAAAATGCCCGAAATCTTTTATTGAGCGCCGCCAGTTAAAACGACATAAACTCCAAGCAGTAAACGTCATCCCGAGTGGGGATGCATAAAATCACCGTCGGTATAATGGCCACATTGATAAACGGTGTTGGTGTTAATGTTTTCACACCTCGGTGAATATTGTCACTTGATCTTACGAAGCCACTGACGTTTGCAAAATAAAAACGACTCTTAATGAAGGCGCCCACCCACGGGCGGTGTGCAAGTGAAGCACTCACTTCGCCGTGGCGGCAAAATGAGCGTCGTATATGTCGCACTCATCTCGTTTGACACATCAAAGATTCGCACTTTAAAAGTTTAATAGTGCGTTCCTTTAAAGTGTTTCGAATAATGTCGCGCTTTATGAGTGTTGTTTGTCGCTGTTTATTTAAACAACGAGTTGCGTATGTTCATTTTAATTTGGTTAGGACGCAGCCCAAATATTTCGTCAATGGGACCACACATCGGATGTGTCTTTTCACTCGGCTTCTTGTGGGATGGCTTGTCGTCGCTTGTTAATTAATTGAAATTCTCTAGTTTAGTATGCAAGGGTCTTAATTAGGTTCGGACTTCTTTTAATCGACCGCCAAGAAGAGGAGTCGTTTGACCATGACGTAAGAGGTACTCTTATAAACTCGTGTTGAATTGAGCCAGGGTCGTCGGGGTAATAAATGCTTTAACGAGATTTTCGTCAACAAATTGGTACACGACATGAAACACTCTGAACTGCACCTCCATCGAGCTGTGTGTAAGCACGGTGGCCACTGTTACCAGACTTGGCATGCATTAAGCGATTACATTAATCGCATCAGACTTGGCTGGGATTTGTCCGTGGAGTAGACAGGCTTTTGTAAACAGCGTTAAGGTGATATTTTGAGTGTAAATTAGTAAAGCGGTAGTGAGAGAGGAGATTATGATGACGATGCTTCTTTATGGTCGCTGCGGCTTACAGTTGCGCTTGCCTCTGTGAGGATATGCCGATGGTGGCGGTCGTGGTGTAGTGGGCTGGTGGATCGAAACAAAGAAGATCCGGGGGTAAGAGAGGAACCGGTTGCTATGTCCCAGAGATAGAGACATGAGAAGAAAAATTATGAGAAAAGGGAATAAATGTTCTTGAGAAGCATATGGAGGTGGAATGTGGCATTATTTCCACATGCGTTCTTATCGATAGCGGACCTCAATCAAAGACTTCGTTGTGACTTCAAACTGAAGTAACGTTTAGCAGCAACTTGTTAAAACGTATGAAACAAATTGAATTCCCATATTGAAGGTGAATGGTGCACTGAAAAAATTGTTATCCACAGAGAACCAAACCATAGAAAGTAGTAGAAAGTACGTTGTCGTGGAATTTTGGGAAATTACTCCTTTTCTTCCTAATTCATCAGCACATTCGGCCGCTTTTACAAGGTCAATTTCGAATCTGTTGTATCGATGACGATGCATGTTGGCAAAGGAAGCGAGAAGTGTGGGGGATTCGGTGGTGTGGGGGTACTGAAATCGTATCAGCTTTCGAGCGTGCTTTCGCTATTTTCCTCTTTCTTCTTATTTTTATGTGTACTCTCAGCATTGTTGGTAAACGGATGCAAGTGTGAAGAAGAGAGAGAAACCCGAAAAGAGTTATATGGTTCTGTCGAAGTTTGATATTTTTACCGTACACGGGACAATTTCTCCTGATAAATGGTAATATTTGATGCGACGACATCTGATCGTGTGAAAGCGGTCTTTGTTGCCCAGGTACCCAGCATAGGGTAGAGTTACATCTATCCGGTACATCCTTCAAAGATAGGCTGCTGATGTACATATTGATAGTCGGAGGGTTGCCTGGTAAACAGCTGTCACTTAAGCCTGGAATAAGGCTCAAGAGAAATCTAACATATCTGTGTCTTCATCCAATTTGGATCCATCGGTGTAGATTTCTATTACAGCCGTGTTACGGACATCCACCCTGTTCCTCTCTCGTTGGGATTCTGGTTTTGTGGTTATTTTCCCAAAGTCTTCCAAAGGCCCTTCGAGATCGTCCAGTTTGGGAGTAGTTCAATATGCTCTTTACTGTGAGTTTTCCCCAGTGGTTGCATTCTCTTAGTGTAGCTGATAGCTCCCATAAATATCCGTGGGCAAAAGAAGCATTAACGTTTCCAGGGCGTTGATCAAAGATCGCCCTCTATCCTGCTTATGTTTTTTCATGAGAATTTGTTTGACTCGCAGCGCGGTCCGTCTATTTATGTCTATTGATATATACAATCAGGGGGTTGCTCTCAGTCGGATTCTTCATTTGCAGCTTACCTGCTTCCATACAGGGCAATGCGATCCTGTGCATTTCGTTTCCAACTACTTTCCCTGTCAACAACTATATCCAGATATTTGGAATGATCAGTGAAAGTTAGTTCTTTCCCTCGCAGCTTTGGTGGAGTTATGATTGGTATTTTGAATTTCCTCGTAAACAGCATGAGTTCGGTGTTGGGTCAATGGGTTAACATCAAGACCGACGCTGTCTGTCGAGGTGGATCATTTTTTGAGGGACGATTCCACATCATCCCAAATGGTATTGGGGAATTTTCCCGGGATCATTCGCGTTAGCAATGAGTTTGCACCCGATCATACTTACTGCTATCAGTAGTCTCAACTACTCGACGCACTCGACGCAATCTAGCCCCGAGAATATATCTTCATAAGAGGAGACGACAAACATGAAATAGAGATTTTTGTCCACTTGCGTGTCTAAGTATCTTATTAATAAACCTAAAAATTCGTGGTCCTCTACCGTGATCTGAACATGAGACCACTCATTTATAAATACCGGTTCGGGTCAATGAAAATTCTCACATAAACAAATTTGATACACTTTAATGCCGGATTACTGAGCAAGCGTAGTGGTCTTGACCTAGTGTCTAGTTTGAGGCAAAGGTTGTATCTAACTGCTATCTCCTTCCTAGATAGAAGTCAATCCTATGTCTTGAATTATATTGAAGGCGTGTCTAGAACATGTTTCGGACTGGGTTAGGTTAGGTTAGGTTATAGTGGCTGGCTGAAGAAGGCAGTCACACTTCGGCGAAAGTAGACCCGTTCTGATACCACGCCTTATCGGACTTATTTAGTGGCTAATACTTCCAGATCTCCACCGACTCACTCTCATTTCATAGCATCTCCTACTGGGACCACCAAAAACGAACTAAATGTTATTTCGCAGACATAAAAGCTTTCAATAGGTATGCGATTGTTCTGCAGTGCATTTTTCGAATGGACCTTTACACGCATCAACACATACCACTTCTACAGACGGAAATAAATCGGTTTCGTCTCGCCAAACAACAAATCAAAAGCATTACGCCACCAAGAGCGAAATCAATTAACAAAAGCGAAATTGTACAAGCAGAGCTCGTGATATTACCACAATTGCCACTTACTTGCATGCGACAACGCATCTTAATGCAGACAATGGTGTGCCGGGCATACCAAGAGAACTCACCTGATGGCAACGCCCATATGAAATTCCGACCGAGTGTCAAAAATTCCGACACATCAGGTCTCGTCGACTCTTCTGATTAATATGCAACGTGACTATTTAGTCCAAATGAGCTGATCATTATCAACGGGTTCGAATATTGAGTTGAACATACGAGTATTATTATAAATCCTCTTGTTTTTTGCTTCAAGTAGTCTGATGCAACTTTCAGACACCAGTCTGGAAAGCCTTACCCAGAAGTTCTGAGGCAAGTGAAAGGCAGATATCTTCTCTCAATCGACATATCTACGTCTCAATCGACAAATTCGTAATCTGTTTGAGAAAAATTCCATCACACTCATTTTCGGAATCTGATTTTATAGCCTGTAGTCAATCACGCGGGAAGAAACGGCGCAGCGTAAATATGTGTATGGATTAGTCACACACGAATGAGTCCATTTGAATAACTAGCATCATCAAGATTAACCAAGGAACTAAGGCGTGCGCTAACAAGTGCGATTTGTCATTCAGAAAGCCCGAAAGGTGAGTTGCACCCGACTTATTGAACTATAACAAGAAACCTTATGTGATCAGAATAAATTAAGAGTTTACTACTTTTATGAGTTGCGGTTGAATTGTCTGTTCGAAATAAATATCTGAGGCGTGAGTAACACGGTATGACACAAGATCTATTTCGATTGGATCATCCGAAGGTATTTATGGTGTTTATGCACATGGTCAGATTGTTTATCAAATCAATTCCTTTCCCGACCCTGAACCATGACTATGAGTAACAAAATTCGATAATATTTGCCTACGTTTTTGCGTGAAGTAGGAAGTTGTTTTGTGTATGGTGCAGGCGGTTTTTTTTACATTCTAGATGTCTTCATATACATTGAGGTTCGTTGTATGTAATAGAGAACGGGGTAAATACGTAGTAATAAGGAAACAGCAACACTCTACCACATACCATGTTCGGCTCATGCACTTCCGAGTCGTTCAAAACCCGCACAGGATTTCAGCAAGACTGTCGAGAACTGCCTTCATTCCCTTACTGGGGAAGATAGTTCGGCGGGCAGCAGTATATACGGAAGGCAATATCTTCTACAAGTCAATCCAACTGTTGGGTTACCCGGGTGACGTCGAGACCGTCGCTCGGTCCTAACGTGCCCGTAGAAAAACGGGCGAAACGAGCTGGCTTTAAGGTTAATCAGGAAATGACAAAATATACGCTCGTCATACACCACCTGCGATCAAACATCGCGATGGACAGCTTGAACTATGAGTAGTGAAGACGGAGGGAGTAGTGATATCGGGGCAATCGTGCAGCCAAAGGAACGACATTCAAGTAGAGATCAGAGGCATCGTACAGGAATGAAGGCGAATGGAGGAGAAGACATAATCTCGAACTGTATGTATGTACCAAGATGTCCGGAAGGAAAATCCGTGGGATTAGCCACATTGATCGCATGGACACCAATGCCCCAGCTAAGGGGGTATTCGAATTCGAGCCTCTTGATTCTGGAGAGAAAGAAAACCGAACCTTCGCTTTAAAGCCCTTGTCACCGCGTACGCAAGTCAGTTTGGTTTTGATGATTGGAGGAAACGTGCCCAGGACCATTAGCAATGGAAGGCAGCAGATCCTCCATGAGTCGCTGGCACTGGCTTAGCCACATCGATCGCCCGGACACCAATGGTCCAGCTAGAGGGGTCTTCGAATCCAAGCATGTTGGTTCGAGAAGGAGAGCTAACCGAACATCCACGTTAAAGCCCAAGTCAAAGCGTACGCAAGTCAGTTTGGTATTCATGACTGGAAGAAGCGTGCCCAGGATTGTTTGCGATGGAAGGCAGTTATGGTTCAGGCTCAGACATTCCTGATAAGTCTGTGACTATATGACACGACGGCATTACAAAAGTGTTACATTTTTAACAAACTGGAAGATTTCTAAAAGCTTGCTGTTTAGGTGTTGCTCCCATTCATACAAACTTGGAAGAAAATGTGAAATTTCGTCCGAACCATTGAATGATAAATAATAATAATATGGGTGGCGCTACAGGCCGTAGAGGGCTAGTAACTAGCTTCTGAATGATATGCTATATCCATTGATAGGTATTTTCAAGTGATTGTTTGTTAAGTGTCCAAACTTTGTGACACAGTTTCAGAGGCAATGTGCTCCAAAAAGAATATTCGCATATTCATTTGGGCTGAAGATCGAGTTATGTTAAATAACTAGATTTAACTGAAAAAGTATGAAGTCACTGATTCTTAAAAAAAAATTACGCTACGGAACGTGAGGAATGCGAGTACTATTCGCACTTGAACAGCTAAGCCGGTTTGACTGGCATGGTCTGAAAATTACAATTTCCGAAGTTTCGAAAGATAAAAACGAACTACTTTCCATTCCCTTTGAAAGCCAATGAGAGCACATGTCCACCCAAGAGATAATCCTCCGTTGGGCTTTCAAACCAATGCATATACGTATGTATTTACAAAATATATGCTTAAGCAGCTAATTTTTGTTTGCCATCTCTGAGGATTCCCTTTGAATCGATGTCATTTAGTGGCTGAGACGTAACCACTCATTTGATTGCACTTTCCCCCCATTCAAAGACTCAGTTTCATTGACTGTTAGATTAGTCTTCCAAACTTCGCATTTAATTTTGGTAACATCTCTCTCTAGACACGAGTAAGCTATTTGCATACTGTCCGTATTTATAGCCAATTTGACCGTTCGCGTAGCACATGACTACGACCATTCGTCAACCATCGACAGCAAAACTTACACTGTCCCGTCCCAGGACCCACGACAGACTCTCACTTCACTGCCATAAAACCCACAACTGATTTTTATTGACGTCTTTTACTGCAGCCTGTAATTGAAAATCTAACCTTCGAGTTCCGGACGGTGATCAAGTTGAATTCCTTTTATTTGATTTTTTCTTGTAACACTAATCGTCCATTAAAATTCGTCTGCGTTAAATGGGTCCTGTAATGTCACATCATCTGCGTTCTATTTCACTTAATGCGCACTCATTCTCCTTCTGGGTTGATTCGAATTTGAATTTGTTTTGCCGGTCTCTAGGCGGGCAATTAATCATCATCACTGACCCAAGGGTCTGATTAGCAATTATTTTCCCAGATTTATTGATTTCTAACTATTACAATGGAGCAATAAAATAAAACGGATTGATTAAATGAATGACCTAATTGTGAATTTTATTTCATCATCATCTGACATCTTAGTGACAGCTGAGACGTCAATGTCAATGTTTGCAATCCAAATCAGTCAGCAAGCCAGCTCCCATCAAAGGGAAATGAAGTGATAGTGGGTCTTGGTCATGTTCTTTTCGTGATATCTATTGAAGTTAAAGCAATCCGCTTTTGACGTACTCTCGACTGGGATGAGTGCAGTGGCAAGTGTTCTCTGAATTAGTCAGCGCTGACCAGAATGATCTCAGAGTCTGAGGCAGCAACGAATTGTGTTATCAGCTCACTCGTTCTCATTTCTATCTGCTTTGAATGATCGCGCTGATTTTACTTTGAATTGTGTACAGCTAAAGGTATTTATTTCAATAAAAATCCGCTTGTGGTTTGGCGTCTAAGAATTACACGCGCTTTGGTCATCAATTCTGGTTTCTAGACTCAGAGGTTGACAATTTCATGGAACATTGGAGCTTAAAAGAAAAAAATACACTTTTAATCGTGAGTCAACGAATGCGATTTGTCGTGTTTGTTTATCGTTCGTGGGTTTAGTTATCGGTTCCTGTTCTTATTTCGCTCCTCAATGTGTGGACACCTCCGAATGGATAGAACGCAGTTTAACGCCCAACCTGGGGCCGGATTCTGCAAGTGTGAGCTTTTCAGCGATAAGATGAATTTAGGAGAAGACACAGCCACGAACTCTACGACTTGTACAGAGGCATGGTACGTCGAGAGCATGGTCATCAAAGCTCCAGATAAGAGGCTCTTCGAATACGAGCCTCCTGGCATGAGAATGAGAAGAAGACTATCATCGTGGATCTAAGACAATGTGGTACTGATGAATTGAAGCAACCTGTCCAGAACCGTCAACGTTGGAAGGCAACTAGTACTCAGGCTCTGACTTTCCAAGGGTCAAAGGTCTGATAAGAAAATAAGTGAACACCATATAAAATTCCGTGGAACCTCCACGTGTTCACACATTTCATGCAGGTTGTTGGTATGTTGGTCATGGCATTTGCTTCATAAATGCAGGGTGTTCAAAAATTAACGCAAGATTAGCAATGAATGAATTGAATAAAAAATAGCGTTTAGATTTTTTTTTATGGAATTGCAAATTACATCACATCCGGCAATGATCTATAAGGCTGTGCATCCTACACACTCTTTTGTCGAAAATTTCATGAATTTTTCATGGGGTGTATGAAATGTGTCACTGTATTTTCGAAACCATATATGTTACAGCCAGGGCCTAGCTTCCCAGCAATTACTCGTGTTGCGCGTACTATTGTTCTATACTACGGCTTTTGAGAGCCTTTGGCAAACAGTTCAACTCTGAAAAATCTGTGAAAATTATTACCGGGATAGTAGCCAGGCAGCGAGGTTCTGTTGCGTAGGATTTGACGCACATACCCACAATAGCAAGGTCGCCACTGAAACCATATATTGGTCACATCACTGTCATCCCATTTTGGCAGAAAGTGTGTGTCGTCGCGATACCGAGCACCAGTCAACTGTCACTGCTCGGCCAACCTTATTTTCAACAAAGGATGGTCCAACCCCAGTAAAGCGTTGTTGATGAATTTGTTCTTTTTTTTTTTCACTAACTTTAAGCTGTCCCTTGTAAAATTGATTTATTTTTTGTTTAAGTGTTGCCAACAATTTACTGCATAAAAAGCGGAAAATTAAAAGATATTGTGTTAATTTTGCGTCACCTTTTATAAGAGGTGTCAAACTGTGACAAACAAACGGGCGAACAAAATTACGGATACTATAAATGCTCTGTTTTGATGGCAAATGGATATTCTTTCAGTAAAGAAGTAAACATAATAGGCCCCAAATTCAGATAATGTACGAATGAATTTTTGTTGCTTAGTAATAAATGTGTTTTTACACAACCTGCACGCACGCAATGCTTCACCTATTCTGCTCGACATAAGCTTTTGTTGATTCAAATAAGCAAACCTTGCCACATGAACCCATGCCTTTATGCGAGAAGAATGGTTGAGCGCTTAAAAATAAATCGTATTTGCTTTCAATATTTCATTATAATGATTTCATTCATTGAGCCTGCGGAAAAATGTACTATTTCAGCAAAATTGATGTGTGACATCCGACCGGAGTTCAATAAATTCTTTGTGAAAACGACAACAAAAAACGGCAATCACTCGGTGAAACTCGGTCATGACAGGAACATTATACGTTCGAAAATGCTTAATTCTGCAACGTCCCTGAAATGATATTCATTATGACTCCCACACAGTGGCTGCTGGCAGGGAATTTGTGCGAAAATATACGTTCGTTGTGTCAAAAGCTGATGTCTTCAATGGAGTGGAGGCTTTAGATTTAAAGTAGAATTTTTTCAAGTGAAATTCAGTGTTAATTTTTGAATAAAACAAAACCTTTGCACAGTGGAACAACGCAAGAGGACCACACTCAGGGGCACAGCCATGAGTGCTGTAAGGTTCATTGATTGACTTTATGTTAATAAAAGCGATTTGATATTTTCACAGCTATCGTCATTTGATATCTCTCTCAAATGTCATCAGTTAGAAGACAGTGCCACAGTCTCCAGTCTGCGAAGTACCGACATACACGTGCCCCGCGGCGCTCAGTGTATGTCACGATATTTAAAGGTTCCAATCTTTATACAAATTCAAAATGGCATTCGAATCATGGTTCCATTGCCATTGAATGGCAGTACTATCAGTGAAACAATTTGAATCCGGAAAAAAGATAACCCGCCACAATAAATTAGGAACTTACTGTTGCATCCACATGCTGCTGATATACTCGGCTAATATATCATAAAAACGAGGCCAACTACAACTACAACGTTGTGGCCAATGGTCACTGAGTTCTTTTGTTTCTGGTTTAATGGCCATGACCTGCATGAGACCCACCGACTCGAATGCTTGAACATATTATTTGCATGTTATTCAAGTGATACGCTCGGATAGTTGTCACAGAGTTCCGGAAAGTAATGGCGTACACTGAAACTAAGGAATTTGTGCCAAACTGGAATTGGATTTGGTATCGAAACTTAGATACGTTGGGCAACAACTACCCGGATTGTGGGCGCAGGATATACCTACTTGCATACAACATATTTTGGTATGACCCTCCGACATAGCTGGCTTGTGGAGGAACTAAGAGAAACATTGGAAAGTAGGTAATCAAAAATCAATTCACCAACGATCTCGAAATGAATTTCACATCGCCACAACGTTAATCGCCTTCGCTCCAAACATGACTTTTTACGAATTCATTTTCCATTTCTTTTATTCGAAAATTTCACGAAAAAATAAATAAATCCTTATTGAAAATTATTTTTAAGTGTCCCTACTCTCCTTTCAGTGGGACCTGTTTTCGCAAATTGTTTGGTATGACCCAACCATGTTCAATCATCAGTTGTCGTTTCTAAAGAGTGATTTTTTAAAAGCTATAGGAAAGTTTTTCAAAAAAAGCACATAAAATTCAGAAAATGCATGAAATCTTTATTTGAATCGGTAGAACGGCCGTATAATTTAATGTTTGAAGATTATTTCATGCAAATGTTGACCTTGACTGCGCCTCAAATGGTCCATCCGCTTAGTCCAATTTTGGCATACTCTTTCCAACATTTCGGCCGGTATCTCACGAATAAATGCTTCAATGTTGTCTTCCAATGCGTCAATTGGAGGGGGCTTGTCTGTATAGACATGAGCTTTAAAATAGCCACACAAAAAATAGTCTAAAGGCGTAAAATCGCACGATCTAGGGGGCCAATTGACCGGTCCCGAACGTGAAATAAAATGTTCACCGAACTCGCCTCACAATAAGTCCATTGTCACGCGCGCTGTGTGGCATGTGGCACCGTCTTGTTGAAACCACATGTCATGCAAGTCAAGCTCTTGCATTTTGGGCAAAAAAAGTTGGATATCATCTCACGGTAGCGCTCACCATTCACAGTACGGTCCAATGATGCCACCAGTCTATAAACCGCACCAAACTGTGACTTTGGTGCATTGGCAGCTCTTGCAATGCTTCTGGCTGATATTCACTCCAAAATCGACAATTCTGCTTATTTACGTACCCATTGAGCCAAACATTTGCTTCGTCTAAACTGACCATAAAATGGAAGAAGCCCGCGATGAACTGTCTTAACAGATTGATAATAAAATTCAATAATTTGCAAGCGTTGTTCGTTTGTAAGACGATTCATGGTTAAATTGTAAACCAAACTGAACGTGTTTGAGAGTGAAACAAAACACGAAACGTGCGTCAGCTGTTTAAACAAGTGTTGCCAAAAAGATAACAGCTATAAATCACCCTTTACATCGCGTCTCTGCTCAAAAAGTATTCTTCTCAAACTTGGGTCACTCCATTGCAAAACTTCACAAGTACGAAACCTTTCTTCAGCAGTTTGTTTGAGATCAACTCTCGACAAACGTTCCAACTCGTTGCAATTCTCTCTCTTCAAATTATATCATCAACATCCCAACAAAATCACATGTTTCACGTCAGAAGCCAGTCAGTTTCGAGGAAGCATTTTTGCACTAAACAGGTTCAACTAATTAACCGGCCAGAACCAGCGCAAAGCCGTCCCGGGATTGGATGTTCCTGTGCATTTAAAATGACGATTTGTGACACAGTGTCATCTTCGGAACGCAATTACCAGCAACGTAAGCTCTGGTCACATCAAATAATAAAAAGTAAATCTTAGCTTGAGGCCGGACGTGTTTTTCTTTTCGGCCACTAATGGGCTTCGTGGCTTGCGGACAATTCTCCGGAACTTCACCACCAGCAGCGGTATCGTCAAACCCCTCATGACCAAAATTAAAATGCTAATGAAGGAAATAAAATTAATTCAGTTGTCAATATTTCATCGATTACGCTGCGAACGATTTAATTAAATATGATAAAAATGGCCCGAAGATGTGCTGTCTACCGGAGAATTTCTATTCGCATGAACGTGACAACGCGGCTGTGTTCAACAAGCCGCCTTTGACTGCCGAATGATATGGAAATTCAGGTTTCCGCCATTCACCCGAAACTAGGTTCACAGCAACAGCCTCTGCGGGTTTAGAGATAAAGATAAACATGATCTGCGATAGCCGCAACTCATGTCTGGGAATCTACATGTGCTTAGTGGCGAATACAACATGTGTCATGGGGATTGTTCGGATGAACAAGGCATCCTCCGGGCACATGCAGAGGAGGCTGCTCGCAGTATCTGCACCACCATCAGGCGCATCTGCTGCGGACAATTTGTTGCAGTCATTACGCTCTCGGTGGTTTCAAGAGAGGTGACAGTTGCAGTCGGGGCAACCGCACATCCACTAGGCACCCACAACACATTTGTGCAACAAGTTATGATGCCACTCCGATTGGAGTGTCTTGTGTATTTTCTTTTTCGCTTTTGGTTATTCTGGGGATACGCGTCCCTAGCTACACACGCATCAAGCGAGTGAGGCAGGGTGCGTGTTATGAGGAAGACGCGGTGCCGCGCGGCTAATAACATCATCAGATTTGAAGCGAAACGAAGCCGTAAATCTGCGGAATCGAAATGTCGGTATTTTTAGAAAGCCAATAATATTTGATTCGTTTTGTGTTTTTTTTTCAAACAAATTACGTGGAGAACATACGTTTTGAATGGGAAACTGCTTGTGATTTTAGTTCGCGATTGTGTTTCATCTGACATCATTGAGAAGTTATTGAGGGCCCAACGGATGTATCGACCGCGTGATGTGGCGAATTTGAGTGAAATCAGCGGAATGTTTGGGGACGGAGCGCAAAGCTGTTCATGTTGAAATGGTTCTTTGGGTTAGTCTCGAACCGAAGGAGATTGTTATCACATTTCGTGTATGGTCCCTTTATAAATAGACTTCGTTCGCTGCATTCTATTTTTGATGAGATCGTAGACGGTTTCCAGGAACATTCAAAATAAACGTATCATGATGCAAATCTGAGACAAAATTTATGGGAAAGGCAACGCCTTTAGGCCATATTAACACAAGTGTGATGAGAGGTCTTGATTGTCTATGTTTCTATTGGTAAGCCTTGTGTAGGTGGGTAAGCATTGTTCCAAGAAAGAGAATTCAAAGCATTGTTTGAGTATGTGAGCATTCACAGTGATTCACTGGAATTTTAGTTGTTGCTCATGTCACGCTCTTTAAATGAAAAGTAGCGGTAAGTTGACTACTGATGTCCCAACAAATAGAAGTATTCAATTGGTGCTCCGCACTTGACACGTTGCAGTTATGTGTGCCCTGGCGTTGTGGGTTGGTGCGTCGACCCCTATTTGCACTTGAGCACTGCTACCTAGGTTCGATTCCCACCACATTTTCACGGCCTCAAATTTTTCGAGGCACACAATGACTGTTTAGAAAAAAGCTCCAAAATTGGCCGTTCGGAGTCGGTCACTTCCACTCGGGAAAAACCAGTAGCACCCCCACCACGATTGGATGCTGAGAAGCCAGGCTCTGGCCCACTACGGGCTGTAGCACCACCCATATTATTATTCTAATCATGTGCGCCAAAACAAAATGTCCCGCGAGACTACTAATGTTTGCCAACGGTTTGCTATGCCACAACATGAATTATGGAAACCTAATACAAAAATACCAATTTTCGCACTGTGAGCAGATTATTGTCGACATAATCGTCGCTTTTCAGTTTGGTTTGACAATTCTTCCAAAATGAGGACGACAATCGGCGCCATTAATTCTTTATGCTGCAACCAATGCCAACCGAATTTAGTTGGCATTAAATAGAAGATATTGTTGAGAAGGACATGTGGTTTTAACAAAACAAGGAAATATAATACATAACACAAACCGCTTCAAGTTATGATCGAGTTTTGGGCGATATGTGTGTAAATCTTCGAAGATGAAGCTCGTCCAAAGAGAATCCATTTGAATGACCTTAATTCGAATCAAGGCAGTACGTACACTGAAGTACATTTATGATCGAAATCTACAAAAGAAGCACCAGCACATTGCAGAAAGCCGCAAGACAAAAAAGTCGCAAACATCCGAAATCGCTACTAGTTTGAAGGTTTTATCACGGTTAAATTGAATTCGCATTTTCCTTCATATCGATACCGAGAATATATTGAACGCCCCTCGTATGTATTTTTATGCCGTTTTATTCAAAATCATTTAAATCATTCTTCTTAATCACATAAGTTATGAGATACTTGACGACTTGTCTTGACTCCGAAGTCTTTACATGACCTCTCAGCGCCGCGGCGTCAAGCAAATAGGTCAAAATGCGACTAAAGTCTCATAGCGGAAACCTTGCTTCCAAGAATCCCCAAGTCTGAAAATTTTTCGATAACCGCTCCAAAACGGTGGGTAAGTGCATCACGTTTCATCGATAGATAACATGAATGGAGGGCATTTTTTTATCAGATGCCATGTCTTTACATTTGCTTGCTCTCACGTATTCTTGCTCTTCCGTGAGAGAATGTGAAGTGGACTGAATGCTGAATGAGAATCAGAGATGGCGGTGCAACTGGATACTTATATAAACCAGTCCCATTAGACAGACTAGGCGGTTGATAGGCTTTTGGAATGTAACACTTCCTTTGCAACGTTCTTGTTTTCTGATTCAACTGGAAGACTGCAGCTTTTCAAAATTTTGTGTTCACAGATCTTAGTGATCATGGTTTTGAGGCTTGTACTAATCACGAAGCTTTCTTTATAAAAAGGCCATCAGGAAGACATTTCGCGAAACTTGCACGGATTTTGATCTTCCAATTGCGGGGGAATATTTCACAGGCCACTGTAGCCTACAGTTCGCACAATTAAGTATGCGGCCGCAGAATGTCAGATGACGTGGAAGCCTGAAATTTATCCAAAGCAGACTACCGTATAGTGATGTTTCCGGTAACAATGGACTGACATCAATTTGTATCCATTCAGGCCCATTCAGACTAACAGCTCAGATCAAAAGATCCAAGAGTCTATATCATCGCACAGTCAAAAGATAACAATTTTCGCCGAATGAAAATTAGGTTTTCAGTAGCAATCTCCGTTTATGCCTTGAAACTGATCACTCTCATTTTTCCAAGTGCCATCGTATCGATTTACCTTCCATTCGCTCACCCAGCAGTCAGTTTAAGCGGCCATAAATTGCGGGTGCATCCAGTTCTTCATGAACCCTAAAACTACCTCGAGTCGCTCGAATGTGAACCGGTCCGATCGCGTGCCGTTTGATGTGATCCCGCAGCAAGTGTTAATTACGATCGTTAAGTTCACATAATGGAAGTGTAATAACAAACGACCGCTAATATGTATATCCCGAAACAATTTGGAAGTCAATAAATATACTAATTTCAACTTAAACAGAAATATGTGTCTTTGGGAAACAGGGCTAAGGAAATCAAATGCAGACCGTTTTTTTTTTTTTTTTGGCTGAGAAAACAGTTGCGCATGCACGCTCACTAAGCAACCTAAACCACTCTGATCTAGGGAAGCATTTCATTTTGGACTGGCGAGCGAACGAAAGCCAACAACCTCATAGGTCAAACTTTCGTTTTTCATTTGACTGAAACTTGATGTTCCCCAGTGACTATTGTCCCATTAGAGATGGACAATTAATCATGAATGATTCATGGAAGATTAAATTTGATTCACTGAAGGCATCTGTTTCGGATAAGTTCATCCACTTCAGTTGAGCGGAGATGGACAAACGAAGATAATTATTTTTTCTTTAAATCTGCGTCTGAAGAGGAAATGTGCTGATGGTGTTTTGAATTTGGGTCAATCATAGATCTGGAATGTTTCGTCTGCTCCCACCAGAGGAGTCGACTGTCTTGGAATGTGATCATTTGCGTTTATTTTGTGCGCAACCCAATTTGTTATTTCAGAGTGACAGTGCAGATCATTATATTACATTTTGGAAGCTGCGATAATATTTTCGATTGTACTGTAAACCGGAACGCGATGTCTATGAACTCGTTCATCCATCATGTCGAAATGACACCTCAGACAAAAAAGCGTTGACAAGAACATCACTTCACACACATCTTGTCTTGTTTCGCAAAAAACAGAGTCAGTCATCGACTGTCTCCTGAGACAATATTGAAGGTTCATCTGCGAAGCGAGAGATGTAGGTATAATAGAGCCCAATCATGATTTTCAGTATTTTGAAGTCAGTTGACATTCTAATATAGACAAAACCGATTTTTGATGAATTCAAACAATCGATAAACAGACGGGATTTTATGCAAATCACTTGTTGAACCTGATTTTTCTGCTTTGTTGACTTATCATTATTGAATTTATATCACCGTTGAGTGTTATCATCGAATTTCGACTATGGTCGTCTTCTCACTCTGGACGAAATTCATTCAAATCACAGGAATGGCGACGGCAAGTGTTTGTTTGACTGCAAGTCTAGTCAACGATCGATATGAAATCGAGGATAGCTCGGGTTGGTTATTGGTCGGGTGGAGTAGTCTGTATATGTCGTCTGATGTTACAAATTAAGATATTCAACACCAACATTAATTATCTTTTCGAAACACATGTTCCACTTCGTTCTCGTGTTGTCAGAAGTGAAACATTCGAAACAAAAGAAACCTCTTCGATCAGGCGGACGACAATGGAGACGATTTTGGTGGACGAAGACGTACAGTGAATTCAAAGCTTGCAGAAACCTTGTTGATAAGGGCGACAAGAATAATTATTATAAGACAAACCAACTCATCTAGGTTTCTTTGGAAGCGTGTGAGAGAAGTTGGAATGATTAAAATTAACAAACGACGTATTTTCACTTCTGTCCCTTCTGTAGCCCCAACGAGTCTTTACCTCTAACAAATTAAAAAACATCGCGAAGTTGGGTTTGAAGAACGAAGACTGGATATATACACAGTCGGTTGTGTTGGAATTGACAATATTCACGCCGGTTTCATGATTTGCTCCCAATTATACATATATCACCCAAATTTTCAGCACAATGCTTATAATGTCGTCGTATCCTACACTTTGGAAAAAAGCAAAGTCCATCGCAGAAAACCAACCCGCCTGAATATCGATCAGTTGCTATTCTTCTACTCTTCTTGCCGAAAGTGTTCGTATCGATTGTCAGTTGAATCATCACAGATCCCATTGAGATCCAATCAGGATTCCGTAAAGGCCGTATTACTGCCTTGCTAAAATAACCTGACGAAAAACGAAACCTTCCTTCCTTAACTTGGTTCCCGAAAGCACTCAACAGATATAAAGAGTCCATTCTTTGTCACAAACTGTACACCCAATTGAACTCCTCTAATCCCAATAACAAGTTAATTGATAACGGTATTACTGGTGTTCAAGCTGTTTCATATAAATCAAAACTGACGTCAATGTTTGATGTTCACATTGGTGTACCCCAAGGTGCCATTCTCGGTTCGTGATTATTCCCAAAGTTCATTCGTGATCTCCCACAAATGTTGTTGAATTTTTATACTTTATTTTTAAAAGGAAAATTTCATATAAAGATTAAGTTAAATTCTACTAAAGTTTTCCTCTTGGTATGGTTGCAAAATTAAACGCTCAATAACTAAGTGAGGTGAATAAAATGCACCCATGCTCAAACCTAAAAAAATCAACGTCATTCAATTCTCAAAAAACCTGCCATCCCTTTTAAATTTTCCATCTGCAGTTTACTGATTCATATATAAACCAAGCTGTTTGTACACCGTCTATCCTTTTTTCTAGGAGCCACCTGGCTGGTTTATCAACTCAAATTCGCACGATACCCACCATCCACAATCTGGCATTTCGGTCATAAGGTCTACTGACATAACACACAAAATTCCATGCGAGGATAGATGAATGATGTGTCTACAATCATTTAAATAGATGTATCACTAAGCCAGTCTCAACGGTTTGTATGATCTCATGAATTTGCAAAAGAATTTTCAAAACCATTTGACTCTACTTCTATCAATCTCCCTATCGAAATAAAATGTTCGTAAGAACATATTTTCGGATAAGAAATAGTTTATGGACGTCTGTCGTAGAAGCTACCCAACGTAACTCAATTTAATCAATGGTTGCAAGAACTCGATTAGTCAAGTGTGCATGAGGAGTTCGAGTGGGCGCCACTATCGGTATTCGAGCCAGAAGTTCAGCACCTAAAGATCGATCGATTAGCCAGTGTTCGAATGTGACAGCCGGGTATCGTTAATTACTTGTCGTCTTGCGGCTTCAAGCCTAGGTTATAGTGTCTGGCTGTGAAGGCAGTCACACTTCGGCCAAAGTAGGCCCATTGTGCTTCAAGCTTAAGTTCGTATACAAATTGTAAGGCCCACCCAAGACACAGTTGTCGTGTTAATATTGGTCGATAAATTGTGGAAGTTACATCAGAGAGATGCCTAGTCCCCAATCAACAAGTTTCCAATTCTTTGGATCTTCTTATTCTTCAGATCCAGTATCGATCTACTTTAGAATAGTATAATATGGATTATGGTATAGTCCGAAGTGGACCTAGACCTAGTTTCTACAGTAGCCACTCGTATTGTGTGTGTTTCTGTTCTCTCACGAGTGGAGGGCTCCCACCGACTCCCAAGGCGTTATTTCTTGTCGGGCATATTGTCACTGATCAGTGTCAGTGACTCGAGAAAGGTTGGGCCGTGAATTATTAAACTTCTTCGTGAAAGGAATTGAGCCTAGACACCGCGTAGCTACGCACCTCAAGTCATAAAAAAGTAAAGTCTTCCCTTAACCAGACCTCCATCTGGCATCAAAGTCACTGAACAGCCCTCGTAAAAATCGCCGATATCAGAGATCTTTATAGAAGATAGTCTAATTTTTGTCAAATGTCTACGAAGGGACTTGTCTTTTCCGGTTTTTGAAACAATGTACCTGATGAAGTTAACCAGCAGCCTACCGAACTCAATGTGTCAAAAAAAAAGAAAAAGAAAAGGGCTTACTAGGCTTGTGTCTAGACAGACAGTTGTGGAAGGGAAAATAAAACGTTATTCTGGAAAAAGAAGGCCCACACTCAAATGTGCTTTCTTCCCCTCCGAGGAGCAGTTCTTTTTATTGCAAATTCATATTACAATCAGTCTCTGTCACAAACTCACATTGTTCTCCGACGGCATACACCTTCAATAAATTCCCATTTTCATACCTACCTGGCCTTGACAGAAATATCGGGTCAAATGCATCGCCTTCTCTTGTCTATTTTCGCTGTCCAGACAGTGTATGGTCTCCCAAAACGTCAGCACCGCTAATGAATGTGCCGCCAAAAAAACGAGAACACGTTTAAGCAAACTTGCGATTTCTGCATTGTCATTGCTATTCAATTCACTGCCAGATTAGCCTTCGCCTGATTTTAACGAAATTGTGCATGACAGCAGAAGTGGGCGTCAAAGGACACTTAAGCCCGATCAACGCCCATGAGCTAATTTTTTCCGACATGAAATGTCACTTTATCTTGACAATGCCTCTGACCACATTCTTGCACTTTCATACACACACTCTCTCTCTCTCTGCGGCTCGCTGATTAACGCATGCAATTCTCCGACATAAATTTCTAAATCTGTCAACGGGAAACTCAATCCAATTACTTGTAGAAATAAATCCTGAAATAAATGTGACTAACGTCGGCGATTGCCAAAGATTACAGTAGTTGTGCGAATGGAAAATGCTTGAGTAATTAATTCGAGAACAAAACAATGCAATGCATATGCACGGGCGGGGAGAACTCGACAACAAAACGAAGGAGACCGCACTCTTCTTCAAGAGGAATTACTCATTCGAACGAACATGTGTCGCCGCGCATTTAAAGCGAAAACTTCCAAGTTCCCGCCATTATTTATGTGCGTCTTGTCATTCTGTGTGACGTTTTCCATGCACATAAAGTATTTTGTTGACATTTGAATTCTGACAGCTTTACACATCAAGATGTATTGTGAATCTATGTATTTTCCTCGTTTCTTCAATTTCACAACGAACTTCGTTTAGGTGACGAGTGATAGTGAAAAAATGTAATGCGAAGCAGATATGTTCAGCTTCGATGTGTTTGGGACTGCAAGGGGTTCACTGACATTCTGACAGCACAGATGTGCTGTCCCCATGTGACAAATTTGAGACGAATAAGGATTGTATATTTGCTAAATCGAACGGTCGTTTGGATTAGAGTTTTATTAAGACAAGCAAATCATTGTGGCTAGTAAGGGGAATTAAGATTCGCGTACAATCCGCAAACAAACTCGGTTTGATTTCTGTCACGACACTTCGAGATTAATTTGAGCGTGGTCGCCTGAATTTTTGTTTTTTAGACGTTTTCGTCGGTGTGGCTTGGATGAGTACCACAAGACGTCTTAATTGCGGTGAACATAGCGTCTCTAGATCAGAGATGATTGCGTATTAAATGGTAGCTTCAAAAGATGGGTCTCGGGGAAATTGACCGATTGGGGTTTTTTATTAAAAAGAAGCAATAATGTCCAAGTGGATCTTAAAATACACTGTAATGAACAAACGCTTTCACAAAATGAAAATAAGCGTTCAGAGAAAAACAAGCCATACCGAAATTCGCCATAGTGCCATAGGGATCAATTCGTGAGAACACCATGGAATCGACTGTGCTGCTTGATACTTTGACCCACCCGTCGCTTCACTAGCACGGTAAAGCTTCACTAACACGAGCTTCACATTGCTCGGAATTTTGGAAATAAACTTTCATTATTATTTTCTGAACTCCACCACGATGGAAGTGTTGTGTTTACTGAATGCTTTGTCAATTGGTCACTTGTCACATCCCATTTGGAAAGCCTGCGATTCAGTTGTTCTCAATAATGACAGAGTTTCAGCGTGTTCATTTAACATATGATATGTATTCTTGTATCGTGTACCAGTCAAAATGCATATTTTAGGGAAATATCCTCTTCCAGAACATGCAAAACTGATTTACCGTTTTACATAGAATTGCGAACACACGTACCTAAATTTATGATACCGGTGGGATTAACATATAGTAAGTGTGCATCGTTGCAAATCATTTTGAATAACTGTGAGTTATTGTGAATCAACGTCAATCACTGTGAGTTGTTAGGAATCGTTGTGAGTAACGGGAGGAATTTATTTTCTTGTAAATCGATATCAATCATTGTGAATTGTTAGCAATTGCGGAACTGGGGAATATTTAGGAAAATCTTTCTTAAACGAACTTATGGAAGTGCCATCTTTTTCCGATAGACTGCATCGACAGGCAGTTGGTAGCCAATACGATGGAAAGACCCCGTTCTGATAACTCTATAACGATATAGTTCAACCAAGTCTCGGTTTCGAGGAAGAACTTCTTCGACTTTATGCCAGACGAGCGACGATCGCATGTTCACCGGCGGTTTGAAGATGGGCGATAGTATGGGCGTTTATTTAAGGGGGTCTAATTTCTGAATATCCAACTATGCTTTCGATTACAAAACCGTGGCAGCACCTTTCAGGCAGAAACAATAGCGATCAAGGAAACTTTGTCTTGGCTAACGATGTGATATTAAAGACAGCTGTAGTCATAAGGGCGTTCTTTCAAGATGTAGATTAGACACCCATGAGTCGCGTCACTGCTCACATCTCTGGTTGCCTGAAAGATTATGGTGTACAGACTACACTAGAAGACTCTCAGTGGCACTGCGCCATTTCAAATCACCCGTAGGTTGCGTACAGGTTTACAGGTTGCCTACAATGACTTCTGCAGAACTAGCAGAAACGAGGAAGAGGATGAAATCATCGTGAACCTTCTGTACACTCGCAGCAACATATCCTCCCGAAGGAAAAGTCACATAAGGTCTTACTTCTACGCTTACCCAACCCAACTTACTTAGTACAGCATCAGTATCAGCAATATTTAATGCGGCAACGGGCGTTAGACATCGCCAATGTTGCGTCTTGTCACATCTCCTTTTCATTTTGTGAAATGCAGTAAAAATTGCAGTGCAGCCACGGTATGTTTCACATACGGAGAGTTAGGGGTAAGTCATCTTCCTTTTGTAAATGACTTAGTTATCAGCCAGGCAGAACTCCAGGGCAAGCTAGATATTTGTGTGGTCGTGAGTGCTAACACTGGGATGAAGGTTAATGTGGACATATCCGAAGTTATTTCCAGAAAGTCTGTTCAATGCGTTCTACATGTTAGTGGAGTTCCGTTGAAGCGGATGGAGAAGATTGAGTCTCACGGCGTATTTGGGAGGGAGTAGAGCCTTTTTTTTTTGTAGAACTAGCCAGGCCGAACTGGCAAAGTCGAGCTTCGTGTCAAAGCCAGATTAGAGGTTTTCAACTCGGTATAACCTATGGTCATGACAGTTGGGCAATGATCGAAAGAATAAGACCGGAAATACAAGATGCCGAGAGGAGTGAGGAAGAAGATAGAGAAACAAGGTGGTACGCGAGGAACTCACGTAGCATATCATTAAATGCGATTATTTCAGTTAGGCGACCGCTTGGCAGACCCAGGACGCGGTGGTTGGACAAAGTCCCAGAAATCACTTCGAATCTTGTTAAAGTCTATGCCCGAGGTTCAAGTGACCTGCAGAATTCTAGTGCCTGCATTGGCCAATTTCGAGAGATGAGATGAGGGACCTTCAATGCGGTTGTGAAATCTGCTAGTCCGCCGTGGTAACATAATGGATCTACGTTAGCCTTCCACTTTATCTATCGCAACGTATCCCAATTTTCTTGTGTGATTTTCACAATTGCATTCAAATTGATTCCCAATTCTTAACATGCCATGAAAAATAAAATATGAGCTGATGGAGACTATTCTGTTTCACTACACAACAACTTTACCATTTAAACAATTCGCGATACTTGTTTAAGTGAATTCGTATTCCCGTCTTCCTTTACTCCCAAATATGTGTGCTTGGCCTTCTAAAGAGTCAACCAACGTCTCGTATGATAAATAGCAAAATGTTCACATGGCATGTAGTACACTTCGGTTTTCGAGTTACGGCAGAGCGGTCGGTTAGCAAAAACTTTAACTTGCCCACGAAACGCCTTTTGTTTTCTCCGTCAAACAACCAATTTCTTATTTGCATCTTTAATAGCTTCAACATCTGTCGTGGGAACAACAGGGTGTAGCAGATACTCTAAAGCAACGAGAATGGCAGTAATTCAATTTTTTGTACCCCTTGGCTTTTATTTTCATCGCAACACATAGTTTCAAAGAAAATTTGATTGTGCGAAAATTCCAATTCCACCGCGACAGAAATGCGAGTATCTCAACCGTGGTGTGTAGAGAGGTTTTGTCAAATGATGTAACTAGATTAGTGGGTGCAAAAATGAAGTTGCACTCGTTCTTATTCGATTTCAGACTGAAAGTGCACTGAGATGGAGTTATCAAATATATAAATGCAACCTTGGTGCCGTGGAAAACTTTTTGTGAACTTCACATCCGAGGGAATATTAATACGCAGGCGTCCATTGTTTGCTGGTTCTTAAGTTTTTAATAATACAAATTATAATAATAATAATAATAATAATAATAATAATAATAATAATAATAATAATAATAATAATAATAATAAAAATAATAATAATAATAACAATAATAATATTAATAATAATAATTATAAGAATAACAATTATAATGAAGAAGAAGAATAAAAGCACGGTTAGCGGACGATTTAGGAGTAGGCCTGATCTTAGCTTCTGCGACTCAAGCTTTTCCTTCTCAATAGAAAAAGTAGGCAGTGGAATTTTCTCTAACGATTTTAACAAAAGAGTGCCATTTTGAGATTATCGAAATTCAGGAAGCAAAGTTATGGCACAATGGAGACTAATATCCGCCCGAAATATTAGCAAAAAAGAAACTATCAAGACCCTTGAATCGATAAGATCCAAAGTTGTCTCTATTGGAGATCTATAGTCACACAATGTTTCAAGTTGCAATGCTTCAAAAATGATCTGCCCCAATGTATATACTGGATATGGTATATATACAACCACCCTTTCCGTGAACATGCCCGGCTCTGGCAAACCGAAGAAGGCTCCTTCGCTAAATGGAAAACTCTAGCTGCTTTGCGGGGTTCTAATCACGTATGCCGACAATCGTCGGACTATATCGTTTGATCATCGACAATATCCTTTAGTTGGATCGAGTTTAGTGTCTGAACAGTTACATGATAAATGTCTTGACTAAGAATTATGACGCCAATTATTTTTCCAAATGATACCTGCGTGGCAACAAAATGGACTTCACCCAATGAAAGTGAATTTTCAAGCTATTACTACAAGAATACTCGAAGAAAATTTCTCATAAGCGCATGCTCTTGAAACTATCTATTCCCATCGTTGAATCAGTATTTTTCGGATGCCCGTATATTTCGCTGACCCTCAACTGCACCTCGGACAGTAGCACCACATGTGGGAGATTCAAACTTAACTGTGAGGCAGTCTCAATGTTTATCTGGGCTTTCGCAGAGAAGAACGTGAGACTGTAGCGAGACCGTAGTCAAGCCAATCATCTGATGTAAAAATTAAAATCTATTGAAGCACGAAGGGGACTGGTGGTGCAAAGGTTAGGTATACTGAAAAAAGAACTAAATAACATCGTAACAACAAGCCTTTAGGAACTAGGTTACCACCAAAAAATTATCAGATCAGATGTCAGATGCAGTATTCGACTGACTGCCTCAAATGCCGCTGAATTATGATGTTCTTTGTCTGCGCGCTGCTCGCTGAGTTCTTGGAAGTAAGATTGTCCAAGATACCTGCTTTTTGAAAACAATAACGTCTTCTTTAAGCTCAGAAGTAGATTGTGTTGGTCGATAACAGGTTCATGGCCCTCAAATGCACTTGACCGTCTGTTAAAGATGACATCTTTAGAAGTTTTAAGTTCGATCTGAAATTAAGACCCACTTTGGGCTTTCCTACAGAAATTTGGGGATATCCCGGCCATCTTTCCTGGACAAGAAGTCACTATTACAAATGAAAAATGTACAATTTGATCATAGACAACACGCAAAAGTAGCATTGACCTTCCACACTCATAATAATATGGGTATGTGCTGCAGTCCGCGCTGGTCAAGCTCCTACATCAACCACTCGTGTTGTGCTTGCTGTTCGTCTCTCCGAACAACGAGGTCTTTGAAGATTCGGAGCATTGTCAGTGACTTAAGAGAAAGCAGTCGTGAATGATGACAACCGTGCCTGGACTTGACCCCAGGCTAGAAGTACTCATCCTAAACATAAAAATGTCTCCACCCTCAATTTTCGCGTTTCAAAGCTCTGATTGAAAAACGAGCACTAGGCTTAAGAAGACGAATGATTCACAAGACCAAACGCTGCTCATTCATGCATTCGTTTCCGCAGGCGAAAACAAATGATTTCCAGCAGATAAACCACTTTATCTTCATCGGCAACTTTATTTATTTACTTAAAGTTTACCCCGCGCTATAAATCCAGATATTGAGTTTCGGATGCCAACGTGAGTATAGAGAGAGAGAGAGTGTGTGAGAGAGAGCGGATGAACACTTGCCAGATAAACACATTTCGCGCACTCACATGTTTCGCGTAACTCAGTTCATTTATCTTAACCGAAGGCTGTGGATCGTAAATTCACAACATTCCAATTAGCCAAAACACATGTAGACAAAAAATAATCTAAGAATAAACAAAGCATCTGAAGGAACTCACTCAAGTATCTCTGAACCCAGTCACACACCTCGTCTCACAGTGGACAGTTTGGCATGCAAATTAAGATAAACCATTAATATTTTCTTTTCGGTCCTCAGTCCCTGTCCATCCCTCCGCCACCACCCATGTAAACACTCACATTAGTCACATAAACATTCCTGATCATGGACTGCGCAAACTCAAACTCTCATGATGGACGCACTGCCGGCATGGATAATGCCCTGGCCCTGGCCAAAGCACTCAACGGACATGCATATAAAATGGACCACGGCTAAAAATAGCACATGAAATGCAATTCAAAATTTCGACCGAAACACTCCCCAAAAAGCGAATACAGTTTGCATATGAAATCGTGGAAATGTCATTGTGCGTCGCGTTTGCCTTCGAGGCCACGTGCTGTGGGTATCTGACAAATCTCCAAACATTTCTCATATCGAAGGCTGTGCAAATATGTGACCAGAGTGTGTCACAATCGATGATAAGCTGGAAGCACTTGCGCAATGGCGCAGACTTGCGAGCGCGTCGAATGCAATTCGCAAAGCCACTGCAGCGGCTTATCAAGGAAATAATAGCTTTGGCAAAATGGAACAAAAAAACAATGCAAAATCAAACCACATGTTGATAACAAGCGCACAATGCACAGACCACCGCGACAGAGTTGAATTAAACGGGCGACAGCAAAGTGCAACAAAACAAGAGCGATACAATGAACAATCTTAAAATTAATAGTGACTTCATTCAATTTTAATTGGATTCACGATCTGTGTTCGCACTGTCACGCATGTGCATCTGCTGGATGCCAAAAAACGCATCCACACACCCAGCACATCCGCGCATGCCCCGGATTGAATGCAACTCAGCGAAAAAAAGAGACGAAAAATTCAAAACCAACGCTGGCTTCCTGCTGCACTCATTACACATGTATTAGGGTCACACGTACACATGGTATCTGAGTGTAGCCGTGTGCGATGTTGTCATCGCATTTCCTGGGACACCTAATAAATTAAATCGCTCCAATGGGCAAACCGCAAAATGTATTTTCTTCTCATTTTTCGTCCCTGCCCAAAACCGCTCCCAAAGTGATACAAGACAGAATGCAATCTACGAGAGTACCGCGAAAAAAACGCTGAGACATTTGTGTAACCGCGAAGAGATCCTTTCAAGATAATGCACTCCGGCACTGACAGGTGACGGTGGCAAGGCGTTCCTCGTATTCAATTAGAAATACCGAAACGTATTGAAGCTAAAAACCCACAACAAATAGGAAACAAGGAGGACAACTCTGATGGGTTACACGAAGGGCATTAATTTTTCGATTAATATGCATAACTCATACGCCCGGGTGCACGTAGTCTCTGTGGCGTGTCCAGCGATTACAGTCCAACCCCGTCACTCCGTGTCCCCAAAAGGTGTGTTGTGTGCTGGTAATAAAACAAATACTACCTGTGGCAGGGCCTGGCAATCCACGTGACAACGAACCCGCTGAAATGGTTAATCCACAAGTATCTGAGAGAAGCGATGATTTTGAAAAAGAAACAAAACCCTTTTCCGCGCAAAAGGATTCACTGGCACACACTAAATGGAATCACAAAACGCGCGCAACACACAAGTACGCCGAGGGGGAGAACAGATATCAACAGATGCACTTCACATGGATCGTTAAGGATCCTCCTCTCATGTCGACACGCTCTGACCACTTGTTTTTTTTTTTTTTTTTGCTTTATTTTTTGATTTTACCTCTTTTTCGGTGATGAAATATTTCACATAACAACTTGATCTCAAATTGATTGGATTTAATCGCTTAATTTGCCGGTTTTACGGGCGGCACAACGCACACAACACTCGGATGTGGTATCTTCCCAGCACAGCACCGTTTCGTCGTCGGTGAGATATACTCGCACGCACAGGTCGGTACGGCACAGCGGCGGCGGTGTGGAGATGCAAAGATGCAGAGCCACAGAAAACAACTAAATAACAACAGCAAACGATGACGACAACAAAGTTGACGATGTCTCGACTCTCGAGTCTTCGACTTCGATGACAACCGGTATCTCTCGGATAAATGCTATGCGCGCTGTGCTGTGGGTAACGTCAAACGACAGACTGAAGCAGGCATTTTACTTTTAGAACGATGATACCAGCAAAGAGAATTGCCTCCATTTGTTGTTGGCTTTTCCATTTCGTGGAGTGGTGGTGGTTGCGGTGATGGTGGTGGGTGTTGTTAGTGGTTGTGCTGGTGTTGCTCCGCTGTTGCCGTTGCTGCTGCTGCTGGTTGGGATAATGCGAGATGTTGGCGCTCGGGGAGGGGAGGTGGTGGGTTGAGTTTTTGATTTCGATTCGGATTCCGATTCAGTTTCGGGTATGGGTACGGATCCGGAATCTCCAGCCAAATGTGTGCTTTACTTCTTTCTGAGGGACTTGTGACAAAACATTGCGCTTGGCTTTTCCATCTGCCTGTCTCACATGAAAGTAACATTATGACATCGACAATGGCACTGCAAGTTGCCATCATTTACACTAACGTGCGGCTAATGTGTGTGTTAGAGGTGTCCCAACGAATGTTGCTCCTTTGCCTCTGTAGGAAACAGTCCACACCGCAGCACTGTTTGGCGACACACAGTGGAGTCACGCGAATTCTGAGTGATTTTTTATATTATGATTTGATGAATGAGTAAATGATTGCATCCTTAAGTGTGTCCTACATTTGACTGTGAACTGAATAGTATGCGATTTAATTGAAAAAGTACTAATACAAGCTGGAGTGGGGGGCAAGGAAGGACTGTCGTAATTATATCTTAACGGAATAAAACAAATAACCTAAATTTAGACTACTTTGCGGCATTATTCATTCATTCCTTGTAAGCTAATGGTGGAGAGGGATGAAGTAAATGTATGCAATCATATTCACTACCACTTAAGCCAAACAAAATTTGTGGCGGTTTAGTCAAGTGAGAAAGCAAAAGTTCAAAATTATGCCTGGTTGAAATTAAACTCTGGGAAGCGAGTAGGTATATTGTGTGCACAGGTATGGACTGTAAGATGAATCGGATCGTTGTGGGGCACATTGTATGACGCAGAGTTCAAGAAAATAATTATCGATGCCTGATTTTCGTAAAAGTGCAAATTTAGAAACTAAATACAGTACAGCCTCGCTAGTCCGGACACACTAGAGAAGAAAAAGGGGACAACCGACAAATTACAGAGAGATCCTCTTAGTTGGAGAAGTATATGTGTTAAATGGTGCTAGGTTTTGTCTTTGGGAAACTTTTCAGTGAGAAATTCAAGCCTGGCCCAAAATATTCGTCTTATCCTTCAAATAATTTCAAAATAAATGAATAAAAAAATTAAATACCAGCAGCAGAGAATAGAAAATCATCAGACTTAATGTGTAGACTCAAGAGTCGACTGCAAGAATCACAACTAGTAGGGGAACTCCCACAATTGGGTCTATTGTATAAACACACATATGAAGGGATGTGTGTACATAGAACAGAGTCAAAATGTGTACTTTGTCCGGACTGTAGAGGTAAACTTTAGAAAGTGTCAGTTTAGAAATACTGTTTCTTTGTTTTACTACTCTGCTCGGACTGTATTATGAAAGTGTCCGAACTAGAGAGGTGTCCGGACTACTAAAGCGTTTTAATACTGTTTTTTTGTTAAATTACTCTGCCCGGACTGCAGAGGTAAACCTTTGGAAGTGTCCGAACTAGAGAGGTGTCCGGACTACTAAAGCGTTTCAATACTGTTTTTTTGTTTAATTACTCTGCCCGGACTGTAGAGGTAAGCTTCTGAAAGTGTCCGAACCAGAGAGGTGTCGGGACTACTGAAGTGTCCAGGCTATACTGAATGCGAGAAGATATCGTGGCATTATTTATTTTGGCGGGATAGTCCGAGGACGACCAGGAAGTAGATTCTACAGTAACTACTTGCGATGTGCGTGCTATATGCTCCATATACTATATACATTTTCACCCCTTTTTATCATTGATTGCCCTTATTCACTAGATATGATTGACGATGCTTTCTTCTTAACAGGTGCAGGTCCTCTATTATTTAGCACGTATACTTTAAGAAGACAAGACAGGGAAACTAAGGAAATCTTTCTTACAGTACTTTTCTTACCATTATCGGCAATTTAATTAATACAAAAAAAAATAATACATAAAAATTAATATATAATAAAAAAATCAAAACGTCAACCATAACTGGAACGTTTTTAGAACGTTCAAAATCAGGCTCCTTAGTCTTGACTATGATGATCTGGTTATCGGGTTAGTAAACCGAGTAGAGCCAAGTTACACCTAATCCGAGTCAAACCGAGTTACATCTATAACAAACCGAAGGCCGGTTCACTCGGTGTGAGCATATGACACCGAACCGAAACCAACCCGACACAGAATGGAGTTTGTCAATACAACCCGATTTGCTCCACTCCATAATCCGTATTGTTCGTCAACCCGGGTTACAACTCGGGCTGCCTCTACTCCAATCCGGGTTGTTTGTAAGGCTTTCTTGTAGGCACACCCCTAGATCTGCTGTGTTGGTATAATATTTTTGTCAATCTTTGCTGTTTTTTTACTATTATCTACTTTTTTTTCTAACTTCGCTATTTATATGTCAACCTTCGATAACAATAGTGCCCAGAATGAAGTTTACATGCCATTTTTGGAATAACGAAAGTACTGATGACTGGAAGATATTAATTGACGTCATCTTCGTAAGACGAATTCTGAAGTTTTTCAAGGTCGTCCCATAATGCATCGCTTTCACAGTGATCCCGTGTTTGAATGCTCCTATGATCGTTTATACATACGTAAACCGTTATATAGTTATCTGTAAGTAAGAATTGTCAAACTTCGCATACATTACTAGGTTGCTATATTGGCCGATACGGACTCAAAGCCTTATATAACAACTCGTCACTGCCACCGTCTTTGTGAATAGTTCGAACGGGATTCCTTTAGACGACAATCAACCACAGCAGCGCGCTACCCTTGAGTCCTTAATTTACCCCAAGTAGAAAAATATCTTGCCACAGAAACGAATTTCGCTTTGATTATATGATACTTTCGTTGATCGTAGGTAGGAACAACAAAGAGGAACAGCAAATAATAAATATCTTCCTCTCTGAGACTAGTTTAACAGCTTAGTTCTTATTTTCGAAAAAGGAGTAGGTTTCTTAAAAAGCACAAAGATGACGACACAATATAATACACAAAGTGAAAATATATATGATCAGTGTGTATTGTTAGTGAAATGTTGATTATTGTTAAACGTTAATATGGATGAAAATGATGGAATACGTCTGATTTTCAGATGGTATTTTAAACTTCCAAAAATTCCAGACATATTCATTATGTTATGTATAATGATATAGAAGATATTGTCGAGCTATTCAGCTGCTGCTTATTTTCACAATAACGATGACATGGACATTAATGTAATGGAGAAAGATGTGATGGATAATTGGATTCAAACACCTTCCAACGCATTGGTTGGATAAGCATTCGATAAGCTTTTCGCGTGTACTAAGGACTAACGAAAAAATAACCGATTATTTGGATAATGGTTTAATCATTGATTCATTGAAAACTTTTTGAAAATCAAAAAAAAAAAACACCCTTCAGTCATGTACAATCGAACCCGGATTATAGCACATAATGGCACACTATCCTGAAGAAATTTGTCTTTTTTGTACATGTTGTAGTGGCGCAAAAAAAAATAGCACATCGCTTAATGGCACAACCCGCTTTATAGCAAACCAAAAATATGATAAAACAAACAGTCCACGTACAATCATGCCCGCTTATTAGCATATCCTACACGGACCCCAATTGATTTGCAAGAGAAGATATTTGTTTTGAAATTGGCTTAAAACATAGGTATCCGCATATGGGTTATACTCTACACTGTATTTGACTTCCTTCCTCTCCTGGAAGTTTCCAACTATTTGTATTTGTGTGCATGGATGCGAGCTTGCTGGAATTCGCCTTTTATTGCTTTTTCGAATTATTAAAACATTTTGTAAGAAAGCACAACCCGCAATATTTCGTTGCACGGTTGATGTGCTATTTTCTGGGTTCGACTGTATAACAGATTATTTTAAATAACAACTATGTTCCTATAGGATTTTCATGTCTCATATGTGCATTTGTTTGCACATAAATGCATATTTACATCAGTATTATATTTTATTTAATAACTCGAAGTGATATTCTTCTGCTTTTGTTATTCGGATGATAACTGGACGTCTTATCAACTTGTATCAAGTGATGGTTCGAGTTGTTTTTTTTTTGTATAATTCTCTCTTCTCTCTCTTTATATGGATTACCCATTATTTGTTTTTGGCTTTTAGGACTTTTAGGACTAATACAACTATAAATTCGAGAGTTATTCGCCGGAATCAAAACCGACAGATTGAAGATCTATATTATTATTTTTATTATTGTTGAAGGTATATTGCACAGGGACCTTTAGATCTATTGTGCCCGCTTTTCATACCTTTGCAGTTAGTTCCCCTTACATGCACTTCTTTTCAGAGTTATATTGAAGTAATAATAGTAATCATACTAATAATAATAATAATAATAATGGCTATGGCTGCCGCTACAACCCATAGAGGCCTACAGCTTAACTTTTCAGCAGCCACTCGTGTTGTACGTGGTGAAACTTATATTTGATCGTACGCATTGAGAATCTGTTTTGTAGTGGTCGTCGCACATACATGTTCTGGAATTTCATAAGATCCTCCCCAGTATTTGCAGAGAATTTCTTCTGATGCTGAGTCTGCAGGGCCTTGCTAGGAAGCCTGGTAAGATACGGAGGCTAGCTCATCTAGCTTTGACTCAAGAGTTTGATGACATGAGCGTTGTTCTAGATATCTGCCCGTTTCCTTCTTTCTAGTTCCCTGAATTCTTCCCTGATTACACGGCCTCTTGTAGTGCAGAATGAGCCGGGGTCTATAAAAGGCCACTAGGCTTAGATTCGCAAACAATTGCATGGGCACAGATAGGAAGCTAAATGTGAAGGTCCAGCTGGTTTTTATTCTTATTCTTATGAAACGAACCCAAATATTTCCAAAATCACAGTATTTGGGGCCGCCTGGTTATGCAATCCACAGCATCAAAATTAATACCCTCGAATACATCCACTTGCTCCGAAGATGTTTAACTCCGTTTCTAGCTGATAAGAATGGGATCAATTCGATTCGCCATCAAGACAATGACCGAATAAACACTAGAAGGAAGCACTAGTGGGAATTAATACTATCTTCTCGGCACACATGCAATTGAAAGCCTTTGAAAACTGTTGCAGTGTGCAAATACAGAGTCATCAATTTTTAGTCCAGGAATGAGATTTTAGTGACACACAAAGTTGGTTTAGCTTTTGATTCTGACAAGGCAATTTCCTATGTTTTTTGTATGTTTCAGCACAAACTTTTGCAAAGCAGAAAAGGAGGCCAATATCGACATGCTCTTGATAGCAACTGGCCAGTTCACATCACCAAGAACGGAATGGAAACTGAACGGGTCCAGGTTTTGCAAAAAGACCCAAAACGAGTTATGCTACGTGAGATGTGGATCGACTTGTGGGCCCGAGGAGTTTTGAATTTCGAGCTCGGGGATTAACCAAACAGAGCAGAGTGAATGCAGATGGACACACAAGCTGGCCCCACATGATGATTGCAGCCAAGCAACGAGCTATATGAAGAGTATTGTTAGTTGAGGCCCAAATCTGCCCCAGACTGGAGCACCACACAAAGAGGAAATACATTTTCTAAATCAATATATTCGAATTGTAAAAAAAAAGTATGATCCAATGATACCACTAGACCATCATTTTAACGTTCCCTTACGCGGTTCTCTAAAACTTCGAGCTTCCTCATCCGAAGCAGTGTCCCCACTGAATGGGTCACCACCCCCACTGTGCTCTGTTGGTGCCTGTTCCATTGGCCACATCAAGTAGTGCCACTGCCAGGGAATTGGCTGAGAGCGAAGTCGAGTACCAGGCCAGAGAACAGTGTAATAAAAGTGAATCCCCACCACCGGTGTATGATGGTTCGGCAGAATGGGTGACTGCTTGCTGTTTTGGTGGTGAGCACTTTCAACCCTCACGTAGGCACGCACAAAACTACCATCACCACCGTGCAGCGAACCCATTTAGACGTGAGTATATCCCTGGTGCTGTTGTTGTTGTTGGGAATGGTGTGCTTTTTTTCTGTGTGTCTTCTCTTTCTTTTCCTATCGCGAATTGCTTCCGAACGGGTGTAAGCCGAGATACTCATGTATATACAACGAAACAGAAGAGTCAAATATTTCATGGGATCTTCCTTCCACACGAGGAAACTGTCCAACCAACCCATTAGCAACTGAGCCACCCCCAAAATGCCACTTAGGGGATATTATATCCCTAGGTCAGATTGGAGGGTTCACACACATATACCACAGGCGTTGGCAATGACAGTGGCAGTGGAAAATGTCAACGGAAACCACCACCATCACGATGGCACGGACAGGATACCACCCAGTCGTGAGAACTACACCGCACCATGTATTTTGAATCCAGTAGCAGCAGCAGAAGGGATACGAACGAGCCTCTCCATTAGTCCTGGAAATCCTTGGTAAATTTCATATGCACCAACTACCGCAGATACAACGGATTCGCGCGCAAACTATAATCGTCCACAAAACAACGCCAATCTGGTGAGCCTATCCTCAAAAATATAAAACAGACTGAGTGTGTCCCCGTAGCCGATGAGCCGATGATCCTCTGCGTCCCAGTGTGTCGACTGAGATAAAACATTCATTTTGGTCGCTAGGCACAGCCGGCGCTGGCTACATGTGTCATGCACGGTGGCGATGATATTGCCCTTCTGGGGTGGTGGGGCGTATGCCGTCGACTGTCGACAGTATGTGTATAGTTTGGCACATGTGTTGGCGCAAATATTTGTATTTGCATACCAAAGTGGAGCATCAACCCCTAGGGAGACAACCGTATAAACACCTCAGTGCATCGTGCCACCACCAGCAGCAGCATCATACGAGCGCCGCCGACGTCGAAAGGATAGTTCGGTCCAGCAAGTGTGTACTCCCATTCAGATCTCACTTCGTTGTAATAAAATAAAATTAAATAATAAAACAGCCAAGCCAGCCGCCGATTCCTCCGCACGCACCCGTACCGACCGCCATATGGTGCCGGTGCCCACTGCCGAGTGCAATTGTGTATCTTTATTTTTATTTTATCGAGGATATCTGCGAGCAACACGGTCTTAAGGACGGCTTTGCTATTCCTTCCTCCAATGCCAGTGCTCAGTCCTCAATGCCGCTCGCTGATAAAATTTTGATGAAGCAAACAGCGCGCAACGGTGCAAAGAAAGACAAAACAAACAGCAATGGGGATATAATTTTTATTTTAAGACTCATCGGACAAGGGATGCAGCTGGGCTAAGTGATGCAAATGAAAGTCATTCCTTTAGTGGTTTTTCACTCGTCGCTTTCTGTTCTTTCACCGGTATGGGCACACCATACGTACATGCAACTTCACAGGAACCCCACAGCGAAGCCCAAATAAAATGAGAGTTATTGCGGGAAATAATTCGCACAACCGATGACGTGGAATGAGGTCGTGGTCGTGGTGATGGTGGCGGCATGGACCGGCAATGGTGGTGTTTGTTTTTTGGCGAATTGATTTTATGGACATGCAATAAATGCTTTTGACCTTTTTCCCTCCGACTTGATCGATTTGATTGGCATGGGGTATTACTTCGCTTTGAGAGCTGACCAATTGAGATGGAATAAATGTTTTAATGATTTTTCGAATCGACGGAAAATTCTACGTGTTTGATTCGACTGAGATTGTGGCTCTCTGGATGGAGAGCTGGTCTTTCCATATGTGTGTCGTATTGATTTGCTGTCATTTAAGCGAGATGTGTCAAGGATTTTGGCTTAGTCAGATTATTCACTCTTCCAATTGTATGGCTTATGGAGTATTTTTTTTTTAGCAAAAATCTGTGGCCCTTGCCAATGGTAGGAAATTAATTCAGTTGCAGCAGAAAGCTTTCTCACAGTTCCAGCTGATAGATACACCCCATGATAAGGACATCGATTTCGGATGACGTTCAAATTGACGACAGAATTTCAGTGAAATGAGTCTAACGAATGGTCCGCTTTGAAATGTGTTCTCCACCTGTTCTATCTCACCACATCCTACCACCTCAGTATATCGTCCATTCCAACATGGCCAGACTCTGTAAACTCATCTTGGAATTACCGTCAACTGCGTCATGTAGTGGTTTTCCTAAAAACTGAAAACACAGCACTGTGCTGTAATTTTTAATTTTACTCTTTCACTCGGCGACAACATCGGCCATCACTGAACTGAACCAATTTTTTATGCTATTCCATTGCAAATGGAATTCTTCGTATATATTCCTTATGGCCTGCCCTATTCCAACAGGTTCCACACAATGTATTTCGCTTGCGACAAATTTAAAATTGTCCCCCATACGTCTCAGTATGTAGCTAATTACGAGTAAAGGCTAAAAAATTTATATAAATTAATTCGACGGACTGATCAAAAAATTTTATATAAATACAATAATCGTCCTGCTAAGGTCTACATTCGTTTATAAGGTGTATATCCGCACCAAGCTTGAGTACAACGCTCATATCTGGTGTGGTGCCCCCAAGACCACTCTGCACCTGCTATATAGAATTCAAAAACAAGCGATGAAACTTATAGGAGACAACAATATCGCAAAGACATTAGAGTCGCTTGAAAATCGTATCTGCTTTGTCTGTATTTTATAGCTATTTTAACAAACGACTCTAGTGAGCTAGCCAACTGCATTTCTTCTCTCCATGAATTCACCCGCAATACCCGTCTCGTCAGAAATGCTCATCAGTTCACCTAAATTTAGAGACTCGTTCTCCAGCTGCACCATAATCATATTGAATGCTATTCCCAGCCTAATATTTCCCACAAACTACAATCTGCAGACATTTAAGACCAATGTGCAGAGGTACCTCCTCGCTCTGCCGCTTCTCCCTCTTTACCTTCGGCCCATGGTGTGTCTTGACCCCGGACACTTAAGGGTATCAGTGACCTCTTGTGCGCGCGCAACTTATAAAAAAAGATCAGTGGCAACTCGATTCGAATTGACTTTGACAGTTCATCTTGTTTCATCTGTCATATAATTTTAAAAACACTAAAGATAAATCATCCTTAGTATCACACAAAAAAGAAAGACATCGTAGAAACACGTGTTCTCTTGTGGCAACGAAGAGTTAGTTATAAAGGGCGTTTTTTTAGAGGCGGAGAATTTTAAATTGGACTAAAACACAGAGAAATGATTTTAAAATTCATGATTTATTTACCATATAATTTTATGGCGTTAATGTTTGACTATAGTTTCGGGCATCTTATCATAATCACGTAAATTATATATAATAACGTGGATAATGTTCTACTTCTTCCAAGTCCAAGTTAGTAAGCATGCGTCTGACTCTGAAGCGCTAAACCCTAAAACAACTGAAAAATGTCAAATCGGATGTGATAGAAAACATTAAGTAAGTTGCAGGAATTGGAATGACGCCTGTTCATTCTACAAGTATCATCGCGTCGGTCCGCACTTCTTCGGAAACCACGATTATATTGTCATCACCATTGTGTAAAGTGTGGCATCCACGCATGGATGTGTGCAGTAGAAATAAGGATAATGCGTATAACACTACATATGTGTGTTGATGAATATATTGACGACTAGAGTTTGGGCGGTTGCTCAGCAGGAATCGGGGAGTATGGTCATTTGCACACTCGGCTAAATAATGGAAAAGTTATTGTATTTTGCGTTTTGATTGACTACCTACAAAAGCTGCCCTCATTTTCGATTAGAAGCAGCAGACAGGAGATCATTTATATAATTGGGAAATAGTTTCGCAGACAGAACAGAGTCTTGGGGAGCAACAGCGATTATTTGGTAGATGTCAGACTTGACCCAGTGTAATACATCTTGAGTTGAGAAGTCGAAGAGATAATTCCTTAAAATATAGCAGAAAAATTCGTCGATACCAAGAGTGTAATTAGCCTGCTTAAGCCTGAATTGTCCAAAGTTTGGTTTTACTTTTTGAGGAGAAATCAATGATATGGCAGGAGGTTGTCACATGATCGTGGTACTCACAGCTGATTCCACAAGGTACAGTCTGAAAGAGCGAGACAAGTTTTCTCACGTGGAGGCGACATCGAGGCGTCTCATTAAGGGTTTTTTTTTTAAAGCGGCCCATACACAGCACACGTATGCGCGCACTTTAGTGTGTTCATCGATAAAATCAGCTGCACCAACGCTGTATTTCCATGTTCTCGATTTTGATAATAAAATAGTGGAAGAGTGCTAGATGTCCCCTCGATGTCTCTTGATCCTCCGGCATCGACTCTAACTCATCAGGAGTTACGCCCAAGCGTAACCAGGCGAGTTTTTAGGCCTGGTCCAACCACTTCGAACTGGGTCTGCCAAATTTTCGCCTACACCCCCGACAACTGACCTCCTCGTGGGGGAACACCAGGTTTGCGTTTATTTCGAACCCATTCGCAACGCCCTCATGACACGCAGAACTAAATTAAATTGTCTTCGGATAATTCCTACCCTGGTGTGCCTAGACCCCGTTTGGAGCCAGGCCTGACTGGTGGCAGTAGAGCGTCTGGTGGCCGGCCTGTCCCGCTCGGCAGCCGGTGGGGCTTAGCCCCAAGGAACTACGACTAACTCGTCAGGGGTCTCGTGAGCCGCTATGGGGATGGGGGGAAGTCACGCCGCGCACTAAACAGTGAGTGTGGGGAGCAAAAGGCAACGGGTAACGGCCATGACTTAGGATTCATAAATGTTTAGACAGCGAATTTTCGTTGATATCATAATATCTATTTTAAGGTCGTAAAGTCTGTAATGTTTTCATTTTTTGTCATATCAAAGTTTTGTGTTTTTAAATTCCATGAATCTTGTTTAAATTCGACATTAGTAAAAATTAACAACGTGCCAACCCCTTGTGTTTGCAATATAGACTAGGAGGCCATATTTAACACACGGTCTTTGCTAAATGCATCTACTGCGCCAGCTTGCGCACAATGTGTTGTATGCACAATGTGTATACAGGAAGAGTGTGCAGGCATCGAGCAACAATATATATGTGAGTTTCGGTGCAGTTAAACCTAGGCCATATGAGCCTCAAGTTTTTTGAAACACACAATATGAGGTTTCTTTAGCTTTCTTTTTGTTGTATTTTTTAAAAATTAGAGAATAATTATATAATAAATAATTTTAAATAAGAGAGAAATTTAATTGGTTTTATTTCGAAAAATATTAAGGGTGGGCCATATTTTCCCAACTTACTCTAGGACTGTTCAGGCATCTGGCATCGTCTAGAAGGCGAAATACGGCAAGAGTCAGAGCAGAAGAACTCATTCCAGTATCTTCCTTTGCACACTCGTTTCGTGAGTGATGTTCTGTCACGAGAGCAAGAGACCTTAAGTTTTACGCCGACTACAAAAGGTGAATTTCCAGAAGCAAGTCAAGTATACTCCCTGAGGCGCCGTGGTGTTGTGGGTCTGTGCGTCGGCTCCAACATGAGAACCTACGATGTCGAGTTTCGTATCCTGGTCTGACAAAAAAAATTATGTTCACTGTCCCAACTAAATCGAGTCACTGACAATACTCAAAGAGTAATAACTATCTAGAAATATCTTCTCAAAATTGGAGTTGGCAGAAAACTGTAAGTCACTTCCCCTAACGAGAGAGCAATACCACCCACAACTCGAGTGGTTGCTGTAGACACTAGGTCCCATCCCACTGCGGGCTGTAGCGCCACCCGTATGTCTCCTGATTGCACCTAGACATGCAGCGTAGAAGTCGATGCCCTGAATCACTCCGCCAAGAAGACCTCCAAACCACTCACATCCTCTTAAATTGGGCAGATACCAATACCATTTCATTCCACACGTTTCGTATGAAAAATTGCAAATATTTCAAAATCAAGAAGTTAATTGCCTCTCCACTTCCAGCATTTTTACCCAACGACTTTTGATTTCTTTTCATTCGTTTATTGCTTAACAACATCCTTACAACGAATATGTACACAATTCGTGGTATGTATTTGAATTTAATTTAGGAATCCAGTAGTTGACACAACTCTGTTTTCACATTGAAACTAGGTCCCTGTGGTTCATCGACTCCTCACCCATTCCACAGCCGTGTTGGATCTGAAGCAGCACAAGGCGTAACCAATTGTCCACTTTTTCATCGACTAAGCATAAATTAAATTCGATCCGGCAAACTGAGTGGAATATCAAATGCATATGCAGAAGACATCGTTATTGAAAATCTCTGCACTAATAAAATCAACAAAGACACAATCGGATACAAGATAACAGAGAAAAACTATCTCAAATGAATTCTTCCAGGCGGAATGTCTTTCGTGAGCTCTGTTCTCCGTCGTCGGCTCTAGAATTAGTCTACTCGTAACAATGTGATGCCGCACAGCTGGCTTGTTAACATATCGGCGTCTTAACGGATTCAAATAGTTCTTCACAAATCGATTCTACTTTGCCGCCGCCCTGTCGGTTCACCCAGATCAACATGTGAACCCGCGCGGTATTTGAAAAAAAAAAACAGAATGAATAGATTTTCTGTGTGTGAGTCCACCACAGGCGGTGGCGGTTTCCTTAGCACCTGCCTGGTTGATGATCATTCTGGAGCAAGGCTGTGTTCTTTTTTGTGGTGGATTATTGATTGAGTAAACAAGGTCTCGCTTGTGAACGGCCGTGAGGCATTCATTAAATCTTTTCGATTTCATTTCAATTCGGGTCGCATTGACTTTTCTAATCAAGGAAAAGGTACGTGGTATGAACAACTAGTTTGGCTATTGTTCTTACGCCCCTTTGAATGTAGACGACCTTTGAAAAAAATAAGTTCGGTAGCAAATTACTGCCTTACCTGAGTTGAGGGACTCTTCTTTGAGGGATATCCAAATAATTCACAATGAAAACAACGATGAGGGTTGGTGAGCCGAAGCTGTATACCACAAATGACGTGACGAACCAAGCGGATAAGTTTTCAGTTGACACTATAACGAGCTGTGTTTATTGCTGCGTAATAAAAATATGGGTTGCACTACAGTCCGAGGAGGAGCTGGACCTAGCTCCTACAGCAACCACTAGAGTTGTGCGTGATATTGTTCTTTCACGAGTGGGACTTACAATTTTATGCCGACTCCGAACGGTGAAGTTTGAGAAGCTTTTTCTAGACAGGAGTACTCTTTGAGCATTGTCAGTGATTCGAAAGAGAGACACGTGATTTATGAAAGTTGGTAAATTCGGGGATCGCTTCTGACACCCTCTGCGTAGCACTCGTTAGTTTAATGTCTATCGGTTTGGCGTGGACATGTTATGAATCTCGTGTGGCAATCGCCTGCGAGTTGTGATGTGAGCAGGTTTCTGGAGGACGTGTAACGTGCCATATGGAAGTCTCATCCACTCTTATCCAGTTCGCCCTCATTATGATGCAATTATTGTGCTCTGGGACTCTGGTATTGTCTGAAGCTGAAGCAAGTTCTAAGACAAGACTCTCAAGAACCATAATATTTTCCATCGGGCTTGTTTTCTTGGTGCCGTAAACAAAGGCCATTTGAATTAAAGCCATAATAGCATTAATTTTAATTTGAGTGAGATTTAGGGCCATAATCCAATCCTGGCAGATGCGAGGTTTTCTGCACGCAAAGTTTCACTTTATTCAGTCTATAGGCAAGCCTGGTGTATTTAAAGTATGAGGTGGGTGACTTTTTTCGCTAGCTAACATGATGTTAACCATTTTAAGGGTTAAGCCCGCTCATGCGACTTCGTCGCTCCGCTAAGGGTATTTCAACAGCTGTCCGGCAGGCGTCTGGAGCTAGATTAATTTTATGGGATTAGTTCCCATTGGAATGAAATACCACCACATGGAGATAGTTCTCATTAATGTTATGACTTTAGTTCTTATTGAAAAGTGAAATAAAGCCACATTTGAATTATATAAGAATTACTTAATTTTTTGAATTAATTTGAATTAATTACTACGCCATTATGGCTTTAATTCAAATTGCCTTTGTTCACGGCATCGTTTTCTTCGACCAAATAATGGCCATGTAGCAGATAACCTCCTTGTATAGACTGAGCTATTGCGAAACAAAACTCCTCTGTGGCTCTGGGCACCAAAGCATCATCTGAGTGCCATTAACCGGATATTTATCCTCGCACTTAATATTAATCGGAAAGAAAAAACACCAGACAAGCATATATAAAGTCAAGCTGTGAAATCATATTTAAAATACGGGTCGAGTTAGAATTATTAATTTAATTTGAGATAAAGAAAATTTATGGAGAATCATAAATAAAAAGCTTGGCTCTCAAAATTTTATAAAACGCGAAAGTTCAGTGATGGTTTCGGGATGTATGCCGGCTTCTGCTATAAGAAACTTGGTTTTCATGAACTCAAAAAAATACATAAACATTTTGAATGAGACCTTCTCAACAAGTGTTCAGAAGTTGGGTCTTCCAGGGATTTTCCAACATACCAACGACCCTAAGTTGACATAGTGCCCGGTTCGAGAATGCGGTATTTTACAACACTCGAAAGTAATTGGATTCCCAGTCGTCGGACCTTAATACTTTTTAACATTAATAGACCCACAGATGATGGCACAAGAGCCTTAACAAGAGAATGGGCTAATATTCCGCGAGCCATTACACAAAAAAAAAACTCGTTGAATTCGCGAATGACCCGATCACTCGATGTTATAATATCTACAGTGTAGACGAAACTACACAAATTATTAGTTCTATTCTATAAGAGGGTATGTTGTTTGAAATATAAGTGTACTCGAACTTCTGACGCTGACTGTACATGTTTCATAAAATATACTATCTGAGTACTCGTGCCTGTGTCAGTGGCCTTCGTTTTACTTAGTCCATACGGCGAATCCAATTTTGAGAACCTATGATCTACACCAAAGGGTTCGCGGGGGTAAAACACGCACGAGTGATCTTCAGGCAACTCGATCTTCCGCCATAGACTCTAGAGTTTTTGGACTTGGTCCATACACCTCGTCCTAGGTCTGCCCAGCGGTCGCCTACCTCATGGAATCGCATTCATCCCCCGCCTCAATAGTCGTTATGAAGGGGACATTCGTGCAACTTGACCAAACCACCGAAGTATAACCCTTTCCATTCAAAGAAGTGCTCCTCAATGTTCAGTTCCTCGCGCACTGCCATGATTCTCACCCCATCCGTGCGAGTAATTCCCACAGCTGCACAGAGAAATCTCATATCAGCAGCTAGTTCATCTCAATTTCATGACCATGGGTGAGAGTTGGAACAAATACTGAGGTGAAACCGCTAAAATAGCTTGGACACCAAGCTCGTCCTACTTTGTTACAGATCTACCAAGCTGTTTCAAAATTGACCCAGCTCGACCAATTTTACAGGAAAGCTCAGCATTACTCCTCCCATCACTCGTGAAAAAGAGACCAGAGATACTTAAACTTCTCCACCTGCTTCAATAGGACGCCACTTGTAGGCGTTCAAAAAAATGACTATAACCTCCGATTTGTCCACGTTGATAGGACTTACCCTCAACTCTCTCAATGTGAAACATTTCTCGCATCGTCTGCCACATCCAGTCCATAAATACGATGAAGGGAGAGGGGACAAGACGCATCCTTGGAGAGTTTACATCGAGGAACTCGACCGTATGCTTTTCTACAGCTGTAGATCGGTTTGGTATACTCCCAAGCCTTCTCAAGTACCATTCTTAGAGTGAATAGCTGGTCGGTTGTACTTCTGCCCGGAGGAAAGCCGCATTGTTGATCCCCCATCCTGGGCTTGACCAAAGCTCTAGAACGCGCTTCCGTCCTTAGCGTAGACTTTCCCGGGGAGACTTAAAAGAGATATGCCCGTGTAGTTGGAGCAATCTCTTTTGCCCCTTGTTCTTTAAAAGTGGGTCAATCACCCCAGCTTGCCCATCACCAGGTGTCTGACCACGTTCCCACACCACCTTAATGAAACGAGAGGGTCACAAAACTTCTTTTCACCCATTGCCTTAAGCATTCCTCGTCGGATTTCACCCACTTTGAGAAACAATTTCGAACATATTTGCAGTTACCTCGCAAATGTGTTATGTTGTCTTCCAAGTATGGGTGCCATATAGTGCCGTGTTCTCGAACCAAATGTCGCCCAGGTAAATTATTAGGTGTCATAGATGGCAGCATATTTCATTCACGGTCATCTTCCTAACAAAAGGACCAATGATCGCACCAGACGAGCACACCAAAATGTGCATTTTCCGCATGTATGCGCCCGCGGTTGTTCCTCGGACTAAACACGGCATTAAATTATTTATAAACATTCCTATTCGACGAGAAATAAGCTTCGTCGCTGAAGACCATGTTTCAATTTAAAAAAAAGTAGTACTGCTCGCCAGCCCCGATGTATTCAATGGAAAATACCTTCGAGCGTAAATTGCATAATAATTGTTCCTGACAGTGAAATGTAGTAGCCGCTTGGAAAGATTCCCCACCAATCCATCACACAAGAGCACATTCATCGGGCGACCAGTCTAAACAACTCTGAAACTACTTACCCCAAGCCCGCAGGCGTCATAACTACTCATTCAAAGAACGTTGAAGCTTATCTGGAAGCATCCAGCAGTAAGCAGAAGCAATACAATCAGTTTGTTGCTTTGAGAGCAAACCCAGCACACGTCATCCATTTATCCACAATGTCCGGGTAAGATCACCCGCTATCCACAGACAACTTGCGGAAAGATATAACTCAGCAGATATTCTCTTTTAAAACAATACACCCAAGCCGAATCGGAAACAAAGGTCCTTGTGACAACATTTTATTGTTATTTCTTTTCCGGTTTGGTTCCGAGGACCCACGTCGTGTGCGCTTTCAGTCGCTTAAGCAGCATTGTCACCTCCTCCATGCGGGGGCATCCTTTTTTCGCTCGTCGTTCCATGGCAAAGGAAGACCACACACCGTCCTTCCATTACACCTGCCACACCGCAAAGACCACTGAGCGCCGAGCGAGGAGCGGTTTGCATGCACTGCCCCCGATTGGGAGGGACACGGAGCCCTGACATCTTGGAACCCATTCGCCTTTGGCAAGTTGGTATCATCCGAATAAAGTCAGCAAAATAATGGTGGCATCCGTTTTATTGTGGTGCCGGGAGCAGTCGAAACTCGGTGATAGAATCGGAAACGATGCTCCATGGAGCCGGCGTGGGTATGCGGGAGTGCTGCAACGGTGGACCGAAGAAAATTGAAAGTGGATGTATGGATGTTGGTGACTCGAGATAAATACCTTCACTAGGAATATCCTTGTTGTTCGTTCGATTTTGTCGGTTTCCTTTTTGTTTTCGTGTTTGGAGGGAGTGCTCATGTACATCAGCACTTAGGTTACGGAGAAGCCCCGTGAACTCGGCTTGCGCATCACATTTATGGATTTGGATTTTATGTCGGATGAGGTGCAAGAGAGAATTTGGCAAGTCGACCGGATTGCTGGCAGTTCGGCTCTGGCAAGTGCACACAATGTGCACACGTGTTCGATATAAGTTCAGATGCTATCCATCTCAACGACATCCAGTGAATGCGGATGCATTTGCGGTTTTGGATGTAGATCGTGAGAGGATGCATGAATGACGGGACATTGTGTGTGTCTGCAACAGGACACGGAACTATTTTAACCGACATCTGCAGCAGCTGTCAGAGGTCTTGGGATGAGTAATGATGCTATGGAGTGCTTTACGCCAATCCCTGCTGTGTTGATGTCGTGGGTTTGAATAAGGAGCAATGAGTCATGCTAGTTAATTCTTCTGGTTTATATGCATTGTACCAACTCATGGACAGTAATTTAATATGCGGCTAGAAAGAAATCACATTTTCCATCAAAATCAATTAAGACCGAGCAAAAGTACAACCGGTCACCTTTTGCCCATACGAATGGTACTCGAGAAGGGTTTGGAGTGTGACTTGGACTTTGCCGAGACGAGATATGTTTCCCATCGTTAAAGTTGAGGGTAAGTCGTATTTGTTTTGCAGATGACTTGTTATTCTCACATACTCCCAAACTAAGCTCCGGTGCGCGCAAGAGAGGTTTGCTGTCGTATGTGCTGATGCTGGGCTGAAGTTTAACCAGAGGTTATGATCATTTCCAGAACGTGTGTTCAATGCACTGCCCCATCTCGTTGTCTTTTTCACGAGTGATGGGAGGAGTAATGCTGAGCGAATCATGGGATTTTCCGCTGCTGTTTTGGAAGTTGCTTGTCGGTATAGGATGAGAAATACGGAGGTACGCCAGGAACTGAATGTAGAGCACCTGCTTCCTCGAAAAGGGCTATGCTTCGTTAGTTTGGTGACGTGACACGTATGTCCCATGATCAGGTAGGCACCACACCACCCACGACGAGGTGGTTGTACTAGGATTGCCATGCGTCCGTGTGTGTCCTTTAAAACCCTGGCAAGGAACGTCCTACAACGTTCTAAGAAATTGTATAAGTAATTGTAATTTTGAAAATAAGAAAAATCATCGACTTTATGAGAAAAACAGCCAATACAAATCTGACAGGAAACGTAAAATGAAACAGATCTTATTTTGACCAGAAATTAAGTCTGATAGAGATGCCCAACTTCACAGCTGATTTACCCCTAGTTCATCGACGAATTTAGGAGACTGACGGTTATTCACGAAATAACGTAAATGCCGTCCTCTGATTGGTCAATTTAGCTTTATAAAACGATATAAAAAATGGTTGCCAAAAATTTTAAGGGGCAAGAGAGGTAGAAGTTTGGCATCTCTATCATACTTCATTTCGGATTTTGACTCTCTAAATGTCAATCTGATTTTATGTTTGAGTACATGCGCCTTATTTTTGTTTTTTTATTTTTTTGTTTTTTTGCCCTGGTTTTTTGTGCTTTTTTTTTAAAAGTAGGTGATGTCCTCCAAAGTCCAGCATTTCTTTTACTTTTTGTACTAGGCTAGCTTAGATAGCCATGGCAACCCTGGGTTGTACCAATTTCAAAATCTCGCCTGGTTGCTCTTGGGTATAACGTCTGATCATTTAGAGTCGAATGCGCATGCCCTTCGGGCATCCGAAGCTTAGTCTGATTGGACGACTTGATTCGTTCGATTGCTGAAGCTAAATAAGAGGTCGTTGTGGTTGGGCCTTAAGAGTGTCCTGGGAAGACGCTCAAATCTAATACCGCTCAAAGTCCAAGTTGCTTCACATCCTGCTCCCTGTGAAAATGATTCATTCATATCAGAGAATGCGTCTCTAGATCTACATCCTTTGAACATTCTTATCTCCTTACATGCTAACCTGCCAACTATAATCATCTGCGGATAACAAAGGTCAAGTATCCCCCGAACACCTGAACGACCATGTTGTGTACTGATTTATCGAACGACGGTTGAGAATTGTTTGCAAATACACCGACTCCTTTCCAACTCAATCGCTACAACAAAACAACTCAATAAATCAATTTTATCCAGTACTAGCAACTTGTTTTCACCAGTTACAATCCTCACGTAGATGCAGTCGACCTCCTGACAAGGAAACAGCGACCGCCTAAGGCGACGACTCATTAAAATGCCTCCACACTGAAAGTGGACACTGTAGACCGATATTGCCACGCATGGTTGCCGACACTCCTCTCGGCGAACACTTGTTATACCAACCACTTCACACCCATTAAACGACATGGTGTGTGTTTTTTTCCTGCTTTTCCTGTAATATTTCTCGTCCCTATAGCAATCAGAAATATTTTCAGTCCTCCTCAATGTCAGTGCGTTAATCCACACAATTAACGACAATAACTGTCAAATGCATTGCGCGGGAGGAGAATGAAAGGGATACGGAATTCCACCAAGTCGAACACCTCGCCAACCCATAAAGATATCATCGAGACGATTAAACCTACAAGAAAAAAAGAACATCAACCAAAGGAAAAACGAAATCGAAGGCGAAGACGAAGTCGAACAAACCGTATTTTTACACCCTTCAGCTGTGGCTCGTCCGGCGACCGGTAATAAATCTAAAATTGTTCAACTAGTTGTATCTGTCGAGTGTGTCAGGCCGACTGCATATATACACACACATACATGCATACACCAGCCGTAGTGGGAGCATAATCGAATCAAAAGTAGTGACGTCGCACGTTTCCCACTTCGTATTCATCTAGTGAAGTGACTGCGACTATGACCACGGCGGCGACGAGACTGTGGCGTTAACGTTTTCGATTTGTCGCTGGTTTTGTTTTAATTGGATTCTTTCGAGATATATAGTCGACACTTATTCCTCCCCTATTCCCGGTCCTGTTGATTGTTTTTTTTTTTCTTCAAAGGTTCACCGACAACTTACGGGACTTAATTAGCCGCAATGACACTAAATATGCTCTTAGCGCTCGTGTGAAGGGAGAGCGCAACTGCCACCGATAAGCCGGATGAAATCGCATCACTTTGTCGTCAAGAATTTCAACTTCGGATCACTTACGGGGTGCAAGTGTAAGGGGTTTGCTTTCAAGTTGATGAATGGGTATTACTCGCCCACATTGAATCGAAGTGGCTACGTGCCTTTTTTTAATTTTATTACCCTCGTGCTTAGCGTCCGGTTGAAAGTGGATGATGGATTAGATCTTTTGCGTTCAGTTGTCACCTCCGGAGATGGAAATAGAGAAACGCGTGATCATTTCGAAAACAATGCCTGGCCGGATACATGCTTCACGTGATATGCACTGTTTAGGACATCTTAGAATATTGACATATCAGCCTTTAGGAGGAAAGAAAGCTGGAGTCTAATAGAGGACGACTCTTAAGGCAAGTTACTATATCCCCGAGAAGATTCCTCGTCGACAGCATCCCATCCTCAACAGTTCCAACAATATGATTATGTACATGACATGAGCTGTACTTTATTCAGTAAAATGGTACCCTCAAATCTACAGGTACGATTAAATCCTGTATCGTGGCTCGCCCTGCACGCTTTACTACTACCTTATTCAAGCTCCGGCAAACTGATGGGGAGAAGGAAGAGAGAGCGTTGTCGTTATAGCTCTGTGCGAGTAAATCGTGCATATGCTACAGTCACGTCTGATAAGGTAACTACATGGGAGTAGTCTGGTGGTTGTCGCGACGCCAGACAGTGGTTCTATAAGGAAAAATACCATGAAATGAAATACTTTCTAGAAAATTTGTGCTTTTGATCTTTTGATTCTACAAATATGAAAACTAATAAATCCAACATTTTAAGGCTTTCGTTCGCTTGTACCATTAGCTCAAAGTTACACCTTTGAAATACATCAAAAAGTATGCAGTTCGCTGCTCGGAGAAGTAGAGTTTTGGTTCGACAATCACATTCCACCAGACACTAGCTCATAATTTACAAAACGGCTTGAAAAGTCCAGAAGTTCTCATAAAGCAGCATTATCTGAGTCCGTGGTTGTTGTAGACGCTAGGCCGTGATCTACCTCGACTGCCGCTCCCACCGATATTTTTATTATATCTGAGGCCGTAGTTGATGCACCGAACACATTCAGAAATCAAGCTCCCAATACGCAAAAATTGTCTAAAAGTGTAGACGTTCCTCCAAGGCTCTCAAATCCTATCTGTTAGATTTCCATCATAAGAGAAACCTTCAAATCTCTGATCTTATAAATTATCCTGATTCCCATGGGAGCTTTTTGAGGTATCTTAAAGGGCACCCACGCATCCCCAGACTTTCTCTTGTAGTCAACCACCGTCAAATAATCACAAATTTCCCATGCTTGATTGCTCCCTCGGTCAGTGGGCTTCGATTTCTTCAAAGACACTTATCGCCCAACTCATCCATTCGCCTAGGAACATTACTGCATCAGTCACAGCGGAAACAGACCCGTCGCCCGGCAACCATACGAAACAACTACCATTTATCTCACTCGTTAGCACATTATAATCAACCCATCGGATTAGATCGCCCAGCGCAGCCATGCCAGGCGATGCAGAGCAGCCACCACTAAAGGATGTTAGGGTTAAGGGTATTTTACCACTGCCCACTCCATCGCAGACTGTTGCCACGTCGATAATCATTCAATCATGAAAGTGATTTTCTCACATCACCTTCAATCGATAACTAATCAATTCGTTCGGGAGGTGGGAGCAGTGGCGGTGGATGCTGATGCTGGTGTTTATCGTCCCGCAATCTTCAGCTGCGTGGTGGCAATAAAACTACCACTTGTGCCAAGCCATTATCCTGGCAGGAAGTCCGTCACCACCACCGCCACCGCCACTGCCATCGTCACTGCATTGATCGTCTCCATTCAATGTACATACGTGAGGGCAGGGGCAAGCTATCTAGGAAGCTCCCCGAGTTTAAACCTCAAAGGTGCTGTAAATTACCACGACCACAGTTCGTCCGCTTGGATGGCACGGCAAGGCAGTGACCATCGTCTCGGGTGCCGCCGCCGACGCCAGTGCCGCCGGGCCACTGCAGACAGCTGTTAATGTACTTCCTTTTGTGTTAAACGGACTGCACTTAACCAAGATAAATGGACTTGAATAATAAATTTAATTATTTTGATTACATCGCCAATCACCTTAACGCCACCGCCATCCACACAGCCACCAACCGGATGCGGGATGAGTCGTCGGTGTCGGAGGGTGTGAGGCATCGCATTGAGTTACCGTCGTGGACCGCGAACCAGTCAGTGTCATGGTTCTAGTGTTTTATGGACTGGTGGCAGTTTGCGTAATCCTGTCACTCTGCCGCCCATCAATAGGCCTACGATTTATTGGCAAAGCATTTAATCAAACATACATCGCCAGGGCTGCACGTAATGAATTTATGCATGGGACTTAATTTTTTATTGGCTGTCAGCTTGTCGGCTTGTCAACCAGGAAAAGATGGCAGCATTCGCGAAAATGTATGGTTCCCACTTATTCATTAATGGTTTAATGATGGGGACAGTTAAATGACGGCTCTTGGGTTCTGGAGCACAGTGAATAAATACCCACATGGAGGGTATTCGTTGAATCCAACCTCTCTTTCGTTTGAGCCACTCCAAGGTCCGCCGCACCAGGGGTATGTTTGTGTGGCATGGAGGCAGGTATATCTAATGGCACCGATTTATTGGAATCAGGCGTAGATACCGATCTCAAATGAGTCCGAAACTGCGAACGGAATGATTTATGGATCGGATGGGTCCAAAATGTTGCAGACGCGAGTCGAATCACGGACATGTGTTTACCAATTCGAGATGTTCCTCCTCAAGTGGAGCTGATTACTTGCTGGCTCACTGATCGCAGAGGACTGCGGATGGGAGGTGTTTCGATCGCAGACGGACGGCATGAGAAATCAAAGTGTAAATCTAACTTATTCCACAATACGCAGTCGGACATGAAATATGACTTGCGCCGCAAAACGAGATAAACAAAATGTTTGCGATTTTTGCAAGATGCCCGTACCGCAGGTTGTTGGCGGTTCTCTGATTGAAGATTCTCCGTTCCCAGCGAATTGGGATGGAATTTAAATTAGACTTAAGCTCTGGCCCTTGGTCGTCGAATGGGAGTGGACATGATATCCCTTTAGCCAGCGTGGCACGAATTTTAAGTAGCGCTTGCGATCTTGCCGATCTCTTGTGATCAAGGACGTTATTCAGGCTTTTGACCGCGCCGCAATTGTATGGAGAATGGGGCGATTCTGATTCAGTTGCAAGGTAGAAGTGGAAACATTGGCTACAATTGCCACTGAGAGATTGAAGTATTCGAGTCGCTTAGATTTACGAAACTACTGAGAAGAAGTTAAATCATTTCGCCATCTGCTCGGGGTGTTCAGATACGTATAGGAGGGAACCTCCCTTAACGAATTCAAAGATATTGAGCTGGAATAGTATACTGAGGTTCATACATGAATCTGATTGATTTTAATAAAGGATGGTCTCGCGAGGCTTATTTATAACTCATCAATAGGTGCGACTGAAAGTTAAGTCCTTCATCGTTCTTGATATACTACCGATTTATAGCTACTTCTTGTGATCGGCTCATTGAAGTTTGTGACTGTCGTCACTGTTCAGAAGCAATCCTACTTTTGGAGCTAATCCAATTTACCTGAGAGAAGAAGAACAATTAGCGTTTAGGGTCTGTGTGTAGGGTCTGTGCTGCAGTTGTCAGTTTTGAATGATAGTTCCCAACACAAGCTGAAACCGACTTAACTGATTTCAAAATCTCATTGTGAACAAAAATTATATATGCAACTTGAGTTACAGCAAAATTTAAAACCAACTACGGCCCAAATGATGTACAGTAAAACTTCTCTTTAACGGACAGCTGCGGCACCATTACGTTGTTCGTTGTGTAGGGATGTCCGTTCAGAAGGCGTTTAAATACGCGAATATCTGCATGACCTTGACGAGTTGTCCATAAAGAGAGGTGTCCCTTATAGAGGAATGTCTGTAAAGAGAAGTCTCTCTATATATATGTAATATTTATCAATTAATTTTTCTTATATCCTACAATGTCCCGTGAGTACATTGAGTTAATCAAATCCGTATGCCCATGTTGGTCCTTTGGAGATGGGGTGGTGGTGCGGTTACAAATTTAGCTGCGAGGGTGATTGCTATCGATTCCTTGGTAGAAGGGAATAGGATTGGATGATATGTGGGGGATAGGATGGTGGTGTGGTTGCAGACTTAGACTCGATGGTGATTACTATCGTTGCTCAGGTAGAAGCGCTGCAGCTTGTGGTTCAATTTCGTTAGAAATTTCTGCTCGAGCGCTTAGAAGTTTGAGGTTGCGTTGTCTTCCGGTTCATACTATCCAAAATGGAATTGTGTTCCACCATGAGAACCCCAGACCAGAACCATCGATAACAACTCGTTAGAAGCTCCGCGAGCTCGATTGAGATGTGCATCCACTTTGTACTCCAGACTAGACACCAAGTGATTACAACCTTTTTCCTGTCCATGGTGAATGATTTTGCTGGTAAAAATTTCGCATCAATACGGTTTTATGAAACGCATGTGGTTCATACCTAACCTAAAATAGACCATGCTTGTTTTGCTAAATATAAGAGAATCCCGCATGATGTTCTTGTGAACCATTTTTGCATGCAAAAGTCCACATATCGTTCAGTCAGCTTCCATTTATGTCATAAATTCACTTTTGCCAATTCGATCGTAGCTTGACGGTCGCATTGCTTTTATGAACGCAGTTGCCGACCGCTCCCATGCACAATCACTACAGTTTATTTACATTGATGAAAACAAATCTTGCAGGGCTGCCGCAGTGTGACGTTTATAAACTCGGAACTAATTACGTAATCAAAATACATGGAGTGCAAAAAATGGTTGTTAAGCATTAAACGAATCACAAAATAAAGCGAGGCGTCAAATAACAGTGAGGTGAATACAGTTCGCTGTCAAGCATGGTTGTTCGGTGTCACATTCAATGTCAGGCGCCAGGCATTTTGATGCTGACGCATTGTGAACGGCGATCGAGAGTTTATTTTAGGAATACTTTCAATATTTCTGCCGTGACTTTCAATGGGCTTGGAGAGATTAGCCTCAGAGGTAAATTCATCCATCCCGATATTACTGTCCTCAGATAGTGCAGACAAGGCCACTGGCCATGTGCAGTGGCCTTGGGACTTACTTTTTTATTTCTTAGACCAATTCGACGGGGGTTACTTTATCCCAAGATTTAACTTTGGCTCCTGGCAGAATATGGGTTTTGTTGAGCATGAGCATGTTTAGCAAACCGAGGCAGCAATGGTTGTCAAGAGCGATTCTTCTTAGAATCTCCCATTTGATATAACTAACAGAGTTGATGTTTGAGAGGTAGATTAACTCTTTAACTACTTGCTCAACAGCTTATATTTTGTGTTTTCCTCATTGCCGTTGAGACTAGTGCCACTTTGAAGAAATCATATGTATAGCATCTTCTAGTCAATGTCAAGTCCAGGTTTGCAATTATTTGTAAGTCCTTTAAGCATTACACGGCGTATTGTGTGTGGCTCGACAAGGCCATTTTTTCCATCATATTCGATTTGGTAGACCAGTTACCGAAAATGTACTTGTAATCGGTGTTGTCCGTAACAGTTTTCCGCAGCAGTGGTCATGTGTACCTCTTCGTCTTAGTCCGGTGTAGACAACCCCTCACCAGCTAGCGCGATCTTTGGCGCTAGTAAATGAGTAGGTACTACACTAAGCATCATTTTGTTCACAATTGCTCAACTTGCCGGAAACTTGGGAGTTGATCTCAACTCGTGATCTTACCGGCGAGTTAAAAATTTAATTTGTTCACTATTTTAACTCATACGTAGTTTGAAATTTAAAATAAGAAAGTCTTCCAAATTTCAGGTTTTAAATTTCCCCATGGATATTTTTTTGTCATTTTCAACTTTGAGAAGGAAATTCATCAGATTCGTCAATCAAATTTACAAACTGAATCGGATGCGCATATGCACGATAGGTGTATGCAACCAACATGAAGAGCGAACGTTATCAGTTGCTGCCGACATTGTTATGGAGAACAGCACAACCGACTATGCACAGTTGCAATGCTTACAACAAAAAAGTCTACAGACTGCACCGCAAATTAAATTGTATTGTGTACATGTGAATAATTTCGTTTCGTATCTACTCGAAGATATCCAATCTTTCCAAAAATAACTTCAACCAAACAGGTCTATGCACTTTTGTCACTAAATCACGATTTATTCAACAGAGACTGTGATGTTTTTATTTGAAAATTTTTATTTATTTTGACATTTGAATTAAAAACGAACAGGCTACGTAATGAAAGAAAAGAGAGAGAGAGAGAAAAAAAATTAGATTAAGTTTGATTAGGTTTTTAATAGGGTAATAAGGTTTAGATTTAGGTTGGGTAACAATAAGAATATCTAGAGCGCCAAGTTTCATCTTAGTTTTCTTGGCCTGTATGTCTTAAAAAATAAAGTCTGTCCTAAGGACTAAAAAAAAGCAGTTAAGTTAGACGCCGAAAGGCAAACATTCGATTATTTTAGATTAGAGTACCGATCAGTAATATTATTATTAAGACCTTGAATTGTTAGATATTTCAGTCATTTTTCTCTAGTATAAGTTGTCCCGAAAAGAATTAAATAAAAATGAAAGAAAATTAATGAACGAAAAGGGATCTCTGCAGAGAAAAGGTAAATCTCTGATTATTTCTTCTACTATTTCCGTAATTGAGCATATTATCATTATTATTATTATAAATTCTTCATTTCATATTTGCGGGCTTACAAAGCAATTTACAAGAATTATGACATGGCAAATACCTGCCGTCTGCCTGGAGAAACTTTGAAAAATTAAAAAAAAACAATATACATGCAAATGCAAGGTTTTAATAACAAATTTTAAATTAAATTAATAGCTTGGACACAATTGGAGAACTAACTTGAAAAAGTGGCATAGTGTAACAATTTTAATGATTTGAAATATAAAATCAAATAAGTTATAATGCAGTAACTGACTGAATAACTGAGCGCATTATCAGTTGAATGGAACTTATATAGGCTTCCATTCAAAATATCGTAAAAACGCGGCAAAGACGATTTTGTTGGTAATATAACCTGCGAATTTTCTGTAAAATAGGACAAACGGCAAAGAAGTGGTAGATATCTTCGTTTTACCTCCTGTTGCATAGAACAACCTTCTGTTACACGAATTTGCTCCAGTGAGATTTTGACAAAATACATTTTCGTCAACCTTTGCTATCAAATCTGAGAACATGTCTTGCCATAAATCAACATTAGACTCCAGCAGAGAGGAAACTGTTGAGAATATTATGAGTTGATAAAATCACAAGTTATTAATTGAATGTCGAAACTATACAGAAGTTGTAGGGAAAAATCCTAAAGTTAGTTTAACTTTTAGTGGTCAAAATTGCCCTAAAAATTAAAATTTCGGGTATGAATGAAATGAAAAAAAATTCCCCTTAATATATTCCCAGCCTGAATTTGCAAAATTCAAATTTTATGAACAGGCTTTTATTTACATCACAAGGTATCTCTGGCTCATGAGTCCTTTGGTCTGGTACAATACGCCATTGCCAACAACTAGGAGTTGGGTGTCTAATTGAATTTAAACCAAAATCCACAGCATGTTTCTTTAGCTATCAGTCTGGCTAGAAACATGTTATCTATCTTTAACCCTGATCAGCCTAAGCCAAGATTCTCCTTAAACCACTCGGGTGATGACCCAATGTCGTACTATTTTTTCTTAAATAATATTGACAACTTTTATTATTGTTAAATTTAAAAACTAAAATTGTTAAATTTTTATTATAAATTATTCATCTACACTAGTATGGCACTTGTAGCTTGTAAATTCTCAGGTTCATGCCTGGCACATATATCTTCTTCATATTTTCTATTATCAACGGAGTGGAAATTTGTCTTTCTGTCGTCTAGCTGATATCGAATCGATTCTTTGGCATTGTAGCCCGGAACACTGAATGACCATGAACTTCATCGCAGCAGTCTGTAGAATCAAAACTGAAATTTCATATTGCAATGGCGTCAGTGAGCTTCAATTTATGGCATTCCTTTGGTTCACCATGGCCATTCGTGAACTTGACAATAAGACCAATAATAGCTCGCGACCACGTACGGGTCCTTTGTACATTGTGTTCAAGCTATCATACCTTAGTCCTCCAGCTCTGTGAAAAAGTTTTTTCCCTAGAAAATGCTTTCCTTTCTATGCCACGGCTGGGCATTACCAGAGCAAATGTCGGATAGAATGCTCGTGACTGTGAAACACCGCCTAGGTGGATAGCTTGGTGAATACTGATAACGGTATATGTTTGTTACAGTAATATATTCTTAACTTTGTTTTCATTTTTGAAAACGTTGAAGTGTTTGGGATTACTTTTCAAAAATTTGTGAAAATTATTTCCGAAACTGGAACTGTGATCCAAAGTCGCCGTGTAGCCGGATTAGGGTTAAGCCTGCTAGTGAACAGGTAAGACTCTCAAAATGACTCCGACTTAACAACAGGTAATATGTATTTCTTCCCCCCGCGTCCGTCTCTGTCTGTTGCTCCGATGTCTTGGGACAGTTACTGCATATTGGCCTTAGTTCACAATTGTTCAAATTAAGCAATAACTCGCAGTTGATTGTAAGACAAACACAAAATGAAGAAGGATACGCTACACCAGAGGTGCTACCCATTATCATATCGCACAATTCTTCGGATCCTGTTCTTTCGAAATCCATTTAATGTTCATGTGGTAAACGCGATTTGAATTTGAATTCATGTCAATGAACTACAATCCTGTTCACCAGACCAATTCCGCCCCATCACTCCCATCGGATTAGTGCCATTCACTCCCACAAACTCCCCGCAGTGCCATTTCGATTCGCAATACCATCCGCCATCAGCCACCCCAACACTTACCAGATACCCCTCGAAGAACTCAAAACTAAACAAATAAAAGATACCGCTGATATGATTTATGGGATCATTAATATTTAAGTGCTTTTATAATAAATCGATTAATAACAAATGGGACGGACGACCACACCCCTTTCGAACTCCCCAAACCGGCGTTGCATACCCATTCAAGCAGACGTGGATGATCGTCGTAAGCGTACTCGAAACGACTTCACATATGATTCACACTCCAGTAAGCAAAAACCCAAAGCATATGTGCATAATTTGTCTCCACCCTCCAGACAAACTTGTCTCTCACCATTCCATTAGGCCGAGTCTTAAGTATCGCACAGTGTGCGTGCGTGCCAAGCGAGAGAGTCTCTGCGCCTAGATAGTTTCGTTTCAAGTGGGATTCTTGGTGTACTTGTATGGCCCATTAAGCACTCGGGCACGCGGATGATGGCGATGGCAATGGTGAATTCAATATTTCTTCGAATACATCTTGATTAAAACATTACGCCGATGATGAAATTAAAATGATTCGCTTCATGAGCTCTGTACAGAGAATGCTGTGTGTACTCGAACTGCAGAGTCGATCGCTATGCCGCTGACAGAGATGTCAACGTCTGACTGGGCGCGGCTTAGTGCGTTAAGCAAGCCGAGATGAGAGTTTTACGACAATAAATGTAACAATCACACAATTTATGAGGCATTTAGATCTCGGCCCGCGAAATCTGCAGTGCGAGTGAATTTGACCGAGAGTAGGCACAGATATGAAGGGGAGTGGGCATCGACATGTTGAGTAAGTTCTCAAATTATGACTCGGACTTAGACGATTTCGATGGATATTGAAGTTGCTTTGGTATTGTGCTGAACAGAAATTCGTTAAGCTTATGCATAGGAGGCATAAAAAGTTAAGTGCGCCTGTTAAGCTTGCCTTGGTGGGAAATGTTTGCTTGTGAGGGGATTAGTAGATATAGAGTTCAGCGTGAATGTGGCAGGCGTGATGGATTTTGTAATAACTTAGCCTAGGTATCCACGGATAATAGATATTAAATCAGACTTGTGGTGTACTAATGGACAGCAATTTAATCCGCTTAGGCGCCCATGGCAGTAACCTTAGTGTTTCGTCCAACTGAGCCGGTGCTTAGTGTCTGCTCATTTGATGGAAATGTATGCGATCCTTTAAGTTATGACAGAAAGTGCTCGAAGTGGGACCGGAGTTGCAATAAATGTCCCGATTTGGTGGGTTAGGAAAGAATGTTGATTACCAAGGTTCGAATATTGCACTGCACCACCTTTCTTGAGTCATAAAGGATCCTCACACAGCATACATATCTAAATGCTTCAATACTCACCGAGTTCTTGATCTATCCATTTAGCTGAGCATCGTGTACGCATTCGGGATTCCTAAAGATGCTGCAGTACTCTCTTAGTGCCAGTGATTTTACGAAAATGTCACAGAAGATCCCCACGCTTGAAGTGGGTGGTAAGTAGTCTTTTTGTCTTATATACTGGGAGCATGTCCAATTTTTTAGTATGGCAGCATGAACGTATGGGTTATTCCTCCAAAAAACCACATCTCTGTGCCTCAGGGCCGATTAGGCTACACTGTCGTCAAGAGGAGGGAGGAAGTCCTGAGACCTGAAACCTGTTATTCCTAGATGGGCCGATATTTAAATCTTGGTTAACTGTGTGTGTAACTGAGCAACTTTTCATGTGGCCAGAAACTCGATACATCTTACTCTCTCCTAAAGGACCCCTCATATAAGCGGGCACCTCCTATTAGCGAACAAATTGCTTGGTACCGTCAGTGTCCGCTTACCTATCGCTACCTACCCAAGTTTCTATTACTTGCGATAGTCGAATATGCTCTGTATACCATAACACACAGCGTGGCAAAAACGACAGCCAAATAATACACAGATGTCTCATGCTCAGCAAAAACAAATTAAATAAAATACAGTGAAACTTCTCTGTAACGAACAGCAGCGGCACCACCATGTTGTCCATTGTTTAGGGGTATCCGTTCAGTTACCCCCTTCTGAACGGATACCTTCTGAACACACGACTATCATCATGCCGAAACCATGACGAATTGTCCATAAAGAGCGATGTCCATTATAGAGGGGTGTCCGTATAGACAAGTGTCATTATATTTTGTACTCTTAACGGATGCGACACTCCTTAACCTACAAAAAAGCTACACACTGGGAAACACTTAAAATAGTCGAGAGCGGTTGCACCTTGCGAGCTACCTCGCATAATGGTGTGACATCGTCATGCCATTTCCCGCCACAGCTTACGAGTCGCTTTTACTCCCAAGCCAATAGATTTTCACACCAAAAACAAGTATAAATTAACCAACATTTACCAATGTAAATGGTGCCGAGCGACACAATCACATGAATTCCTATGAAATCATAGGCTCTAAAGTCAATACGCTCCCTTAAAATTCATGCGAAATCTAGAGAATATTTTGCCACGTGTTCTGCAACCTCATCTCGTAATCAAACCGATAACACTTTCGATCACAATTCCCTAAGTAGTTGCTCAAACCTCTCAACATGCCACTTCGTCCCATTCACAGTGGCTGTCATCATTCGTATCAATTTATATTCCTAATCAATGAGGAAGCATTAGGCTATTTTGTTCGTCTTCCCTAAACAGAAGTCATCAGAAAGTATTCCCAAATCGTAAATCGTCATCACGACACACACGCACTCTCAAGCGCATACATTCCCGACTTCAAAGCGAAAGCCAACCTCATACTTCACACGGCAAACATCCGCACATGAAAGGCGGACAATTTATTAGCAGAAAATCTGAAGAGCTTCGTTTATTTGCATGGATACACATGGATTCACGAAAATCACTCGGTAGAGTCGTACCAGTTTCATAATTTAGCGATATCATGTTTGACAGCTCTATAAAATCAGCAGTCCACACAAACACGCAACGTAACCACTAATTGCTGATTCATTCGCAAAAATCGTTCTCTACCTCGTCCTCCTACCCAATTTCAATCAGATTTTCAAGCACCTGACACTCGACTCTTTCTGCGAGTAGATAAGGTCACGATATGTGGTCGCACTGCAACAGGAGCTTAGAGTGTTCCACGTCAAGCGGCACGTAATTAAAGTCACTGATCGTCACAGATTGCGAATCGCTCTTATCGCCACAGTCAATTAATGTCCCCAGAGATTACTGTCGCATGCACGCAGATAAACACATACGAACGCTGGACAGATGATAGTCACACGTAGTCCCACTCGTCGTAATCAATTCACATCGGGTGGCGAAACTAAATGGCGAGCAACGACCAAATAGCGCCGGGATACTTTTCCAAACTAGTTTCCCCAGTGTGCTTCAAATCATGGGTAAACTAGCATGATAACCTGCCCGCCAAACCGGCTTCGATTTACATATAAAGCGAATGTCATACTTCCTGCAAGCAAATGAGCATTAAGATGGGTGGAGCCCCGTTTTGAGAACACACTTAAGAGCGCTTTCTGCCAACGACACAATCATCTTATCATGCCGCGACATACCAAAGTCATCTGCTTACGTCGTGGCTTGAATGAGTGACTGAGGCAACTCCGACGAATTCCAGACCGTTCGGAAATCCACGAAGGCTACTCTGTCCCAGCTTCCGTTGACCAACGTTCGGAACCTGATAGGCAAAAAGACGCGGGGAATTTTCCGCTGATAATATTTCATAGACGGCTTCACGTTGGCGCCAATGGTCATCTGTTTCTAGCTGTCACCACTCACTGTGCCTGACCATCTTGGGCGAACATAAAATGTTCTTCCTCCCCAAAGAGCCGTTCAATTTGTTTTTATCGAGTAGTTATCACTTTTATGGCGGTAATTTAAATTCGTCATGATATATTGAGCTCTGCAATAATTCAACCGAATATATGCACTCATCAAAGTGAGCTATGCTCTGGGTTCTTAATGAAGTTTAATCGCTTAGGTTATTGGCTTTGACACACGAATCGTCTAGTTGTGTGACGGATTCTAGTCAGTTGGTCCGGTGACTCCGGTTATGGATAAATAACGTGTATTTGGCCAGTAAGTGGGGAGCCGTGTTCTGCTACCATATCCATGCGAACTGCTTAATATCAAAACGATCGAAGTTGCTGTCCGACGGAGGCGTGCTCATTTGGATTATAGCTTTGATGGAATTTAATTATAATTCACATTGGAATGCCAGCATGTTTTCAATAAAGAATAGATTCTAATTTTATATGATCTGCGATCCGTGAGATCAGCTCCAGATGGAATGCCTGCTTTTGCTTCAATAAAGTTGGACGTTATTGAACAGTGGGATTCGGTTGTTTTCGTCAAAGCCTTGTATGATCCAAATTATTGCAAATAAATTCGGTCTATTAGTTATCCTAATTTTAAACATGCCATTCAGGCAGAAGCGGTGGCTTATTTGTGCAGTGCGACAACTAAGAGGCCTATCGGCGTATGTTCAGGCAGCCACCCGGCAGAAAACAAAGGTCTTAAACAAATCTTACTCCACTATAAAGTATTCCTTACACGATAAGACTTATTATCGGTAAGGTATATTGAGTTGCATTCAGTATTCCGTATTTTGTTCAATACATTAATTCTTACTGGGCATGCCATAAGGAATCAGAAAATGGAATGCACGGTAAATATTTATAAATACATGTGCCTTAGAGATAGGCACATATATCTATAAATATTTATATAATTCATAATACGAAATCAAGTTAATTAACATTAGACACACAGTAACATAAAAATTCAAGAAATAGCATTTATTTATATAAAATTCATAATACAAAATAACTAGTTAATTAGGATGCAGTATAAATATGAATAATTAAGTAAAAGGAATGTATTGGGTCCATACCTTAATTCGTGCAGTTTGCTAAGAGATGGCGTAACTTGTATTATTCCATTGGAACGCGTTGGAAAGCTACTGTCATTGTGCGTCATTTCAGTATAATAACAGCCAAATAATAGGCAAAGTCCATGGCTCTGTAGTCCGGTCCGGTAATGCTCTGTATTTGGTGGGATCAGAAGGGTGTACCGGGTGAAACCATCAACAGACAACGCTTCCGAACACAATTAATCCGTTTGAAGAGAGCAGTAGCCGAAAAACTCCCGGAATATGCGACCAGACACGAGGCAATAATTTTCCATCATGATAACGCTCGGCCCCACGATGCTATTCCGGTTAAGAACTATTGTATTTGGAAAACAGTGAATGGGAAGTTATAGCCCAGACCTGGCCCCTTCTGACTACCATTTATTCCGGTCGATGCAGAACGCGTTTCGCATCAGAGAAAAATATCAAAAATTGGCTTGATTCATTCTTGGCTACCAAGCCGGCGCAGTTTTTTTTGGGATGGGATCCACAAATTGCCAGAAAGATGAGAAAAATTCATAGCTTCAGATGGGCAATACTTTGAATAATACTATTTTACATGTTTTTCTCAAATAAACGTTCCAATTTTGAAAAAAAAAAACAAACACGCTTAGTTAGCTTAGTTAGCTAGTCTGATAGTTAGCTTACAGACCCAATATAGAAAAAATAAGAACTCGTTGTTATTGTTTATCCTCCTCCCGAAATATATAAATATAAAATATAAAATTGAATAATCAATCTATTAATCGGCTACGTTACCGATTCCTTTCTGCATTTAACACTTCACTTATATTTTTTTAAATTAACCACACTTCAGCGATGCTGACACGGAACTCACGCATTTGTGCCAATGTTCCTTGATCCATCGTTACTATGCACAACATTTTGAGACTCTAAATAATAAAATGTAACGTGTAGCATCTATACGTCTTGGTTTGTGTGTACGCTTCCCTTCCTTACTATAAGGGATTTCTGCAATTCTTTCGAAATACTGTACATTTACTTCCATGATCGGTTTGAGTTTACATCTTATTATGGCATACAATATCGCAATAATTCAGAATTAACATGTGTATTCAATAAGATTATCCATTATGTGTATGTCTTATTTACACCCTGGCCTGACTTACCTTTTATAATTTTCTGCTGAGCAGTGCGACACTGATACACTCGTTCAAAGGCTCATTCCCCTCAGGTCGGTACCAGGGTACTCTGATATTCCAGGAAATTCTAAAGCCAATGAACCCACAAGCATGAAGCATCCCTATCCCGAACAAGATATGGCTACGTTTTTTATGCGACTTCTTCAACATCGCTCTTGAGAATATCGTCCAAGACCCGAACGCAAATACAAGACGAAACATCTTCCAGAAGCCAGTACAACTATAATCATACGCCTTTACCGGTAAAACGGCCTTCTTTCGAAGGTTCAAGCTGACATTGTACAAGATGTTCTTCATTCAAATCCAATCATCATTCCAGATTACCCTTGCTGCAGAAGTTTGTTTTTACAAGACTGTTACTGTGCCGATGACGTGACATTGTGCAAACCACATCATGCCAAATTGGAACAGTGACGCTTTTGATCGAGTCATTAGGCCAAAAATTAACATTTGGCATAATATCGCATTCGAAAGTGTCATAGGGTCAAACTAGTTTGCGACATTGTGCCAAATTTGTTGCAGGATCAAAAGTCATCAGGGTTCAAAGTTATAATTAATTTAGCGCAAGGCGCCTGCCTGACAATTTTGATATACCCTTAGCGGAGTGACGAAGTCGAGTGAGCAGGTTTCCTGTTACCGAGCGAAGCGAGCTACCCATCAGTTGGCATAATGTCACGGCACAACTGTAGCCCCACACAAGGCGGTACGATCTGATCATTACATCGAATCCACGCCTGTTGGTGCAACTGAACATCCTGGGAAGCTGGACATGTCTGTCAAATGGCACTGCTTTTAATCAAACTGATCAGAACAATCTGCTTGACGTCAGACCCTCTTTTTGCATACAGTATTTGTTCTATACGTAGGAACAGCCTTAGAGTAGAGTTTGGGCTGCCCTTGCGATGCACGTTGTCATAATCCACGTATGATCCTTTAAATAATTTTGGTACTGCACACTTTAAATCTCCTCTTGTTAACTATCTTAAGGCATTCCGGTAATGACACGACATTTGTAAAACTCGTTTTAGCTAGTTTGGGTCAGTCAGTTTCTAGGTTTGGCATGTACTGCTCGCTCTCGTGTTGATCAGTTCGGCTACTTTCCTCCGTAAACCAAGTTTTCAGGTAGCCAGTGGCATACCTGTTCAGTTCTGTTCGGAATGCGTCTGCATCCTTGCACTCATAGGCGAATATTAAATTGCTCAATTGCTCACCTAGCTATCTCTTTTACAGATCGACAACAGTTTGCTTCCAGTTTTGGGTTTAGGACGACTGTTTCCAATTCCTGACTGTCCCTGGCTAACTGAGTCGTGACAACGCCAAGGAAGTGTTGTCCGAGAGAGCTTTGTCTGGTTTCATGGTCTTAAGATTTTTATTGGCAGCGAGAATGTGCGTTTTTCGATCAATATTGTTCGGGGCCGTTGAAAACACATCACTGCAATTAGAAGCCCAGTCAAAGAGTCTAAGGGCACACTTTATGGATAATTTAGTTCAGTCAGTCACCTAATCCATAATTGCCCATCTCTTGCAATTTTCTTACGAAAAATGAACAGCACCTGGAAGCAAATGTTTTTAAATCAATTCATCCATGCAACAGGTCGGTCGCAAAGTATTTTCCTGGATCTAACTTAAAGCAGAGATACCATACGCCCACGAGAGGAGAGACAAACAGTTCGGCGCTTATGCGAGTAGAACCGTGCCCGGTTGGTCATGTGTGCTAAGCTCGTGTGACGCCAGAAGATTACGATATGAACAATTTATAACAAAATGCCTTCGAATTTAATGATGTCATGCAATATGCCCGCTTTTGAGCCATAACCAAACAATATGTCATTTGCTGATTCAGATCCCAGACATGACATTGTTTCTGTTGTTGTCCCTGAACTGAGCTCACGGCACTGTCATATTCGTCGAGGTCGATTGCGACACAAACAAAATCCAAAATTCAAGGCAAAATCCTTCACCGATTATGTATCCCACAGTTGAGTGCAATCAACTATAATGCACTTCCTGCGCTTTTAGCGATTTCCATTCGCACACAAGCATCAACAAAAAAAAATGTCCAGTCGTAATGCCTTTCTCCACCATCTGTTTTTTTATTTTTTACTTATATTTATTCCACCCCTTCAAAGATATCGAACAATAATAAGTCGAATTGATTCTTTTCACTTCGGCTTTCTGCTCCATTTGCGATGGTTGTCGACCGTTGATGGCACTAAATCAATGGGCGAGATGAAAAATCAATTGAACAATCTGCCAACTGATTGTGGCGTCCTGAACGGCTTCGAGTATCAATGGAGATCTGTGCTGAAGTTCAACACGCTGTAGTATCCCATTGTCTTGCCATCGTGGACGATGATGGGTAGGATTGCATCGAACAATCGACACAAAATTACAGCCTTAGGCAGCAGCAGGCTTTTGAGTTAATAAAAGAAGCGAGCCTATAAAAAAGAGAAGAGGAACGAAAACACAGACCCGAGGATGGGCTGGTGATGATGCGGGAGATCTGAAATTTAAGGCTGCCGCACGCTAGTCAGATGAATTGGGCAGTTCGCCTCTTGTGGGTCGACATTTTTTGCCAACGACTGATTATCTCCGGCAACGGTTAAGGCGAGTCAAGGCATGCGGGAAAAATAAATATAATAACTGCTCTCAGCGGTGAATACCAGAGAAATGAAATAATTACTTTTATTGTTTGCCGTTCTCGTACCTGGGGTATTAATGGCGAAAAATATTTGCAGAATCGAAATATTAAAAATATTCACGTGGGCATCGCAGTCGACTAGGCGTGACTTATGTATATTCGAACGGCTGAGGAAAAACATTGATTTACTCCTGGCTCACACTAGTGGAACTTCCACGGCCGATACATGCATATTTACATCAAGCAGTCATTTATGTGGAGGTGCACGGTCGAAGCGAATACTGAAAGTTAAAAGTTATATATAATAAGCCCATGCCTGCAGGCGCGATGGGCATACCTTTGATCGCCATTATGTTGAATGTTGTCTGAATTTTTGCACGAGCGTTTTAAGTTTAAAAAGAAATTGTTTATTTTGTTAAATCACTCTATGTTGAAACTGTGTATTTAAGTGCAATCTTAGATTATGAGAGTACGCTGCGTGCCACGCACTCACGCCCACACTAATGTCGAGTTCCCACAGTACGTGATTAGGTACTCACGTGGAATTGTAGACTGTAGTACAAAGCAGTGGCCATTCCTTTTGGCCTGGAAGGTGAACTGCATCCATCAGGCGTCAACGATTGAAGGGAACTATTCCGACTCTACCTGGGCCGCAGCCCTGGAGCTAAGTTAGCAAGCGCAAATGCTCATTAGTGTTGTTTTATTAGAAAACGTTTTTCCTAATCGTTTTGCAGAATAGGTTTTAACCAGAAAAGTCAATTTGTAGGTAATTTTATCACTGAAGTTTTGTGTTGAATATTTGAGCAAATCCATTCATCTTACAAATTATTATGTTAGCGTCAAGAAGGAAGGAGGTGCAATTAGATTAACCATCCTTGTCAGCCAGTGAGAGTCATTAATGCGTCATGCAACACAATGGATCACAATGTTACAGAAGAGGTGAAATTAAATTCGTTTAGGATCACGGAGAAGGAGTAAGTTCTTAACTTAATTCAACCAACTCTGGAAGACTCCGATTTAATCTGAAAACTTTTTAAATAAACGTCGCAAGTATAAAGGAACATGGACACTGCGTGTACGAGCAGTAATGATATGTACCAGAGGTAGTATTTTGTCGGTGGAAATATTGTTGCTTTAAATAGGGATCTTATCGCTTTCGGGAGATGTGGATGGACCTATATTGTAGTGGAAATGTGTTAAATGACTGCCAGTATCGAACACACCAAGCAACAGATACAAGTTATTCATCATTTGCTTGATTTTTCTATATAAAACATATCTAAACGGACGACATTGACGTGATTGGTCGGCGGCCACTGTGAGTTTGGAGTGTTTGGAGAAGTTTGTTTGGAGAAGGTGAAGTGTCGTCTGCAGTCTTTTCTGACAAGTGGTAAGAAGAATGCCGCGAATTTCTTACGCATGTATAGGAGCATGCGCTTGGTCGCTCTGCATCCAAGAGATTCATGCCACCTCCGGTTGTGTTCTCGAGAGGGTGTACCTATGTCCTAACTAAGGACGCAGGTAGATCCAGCGCAATTTCAGGCCCTGAGAATGTCGCCTCTGATCCTTGCCTAGCAAGTTCATCATTCACAGACATTCCGTGTTGATCCGAGTCCCACACAAGTCTTATTGAATTTTTAGTGCCGATAAAATTCTTGCATTTCTGAACTATCCAGGAAGTGGTTAAAGGGTTGAGCAAGGGCTTAAGGGCTACAGATTAGCTGTCACTACAGACATATACTTATCCTCTTCCACCTGTTCTTCGCAATATAGTTCCTGGCCATTACGACGCAAGCTCTCTTAATGAGGGGTGCAGTCTCATGTTATGCCCTCCACGAAGGTGCCAGCGCCAGATCCTCCATTGGTTTTGGAGCTATCCGTCTGGCCTGAACCAGCCCTGATTGACGAAGCACTTAGTCTTTTAAAGAGAATAGCTCTGCGTTCAATCGTTGGTCCTGTTTGCACTGGCGGTTTTCGGAGAAGATGATTCGCCCACGAATTAAGGGCAGTACCTCCTACCCACCTAAACAATAGTAGGTGTTCCACTTTCCATGCCTATCGCTACAACCTACCATCTAAAAATACACGCAATCAACACCACTAATCGTAAATGGCAAGAAGACACCACTTGTCTTAAAACAAATTAAATATGGCCTTTGCTCAATATTAAACGATCACTCAATCTGCTTAGACTCAGCAGATCATCACTCAGGACGCTGACCGGCGTCATAACATGGCACTGCACAATTGGCACCCATGCCCGTAGGTTGGGGGTCCCCTATGGATGGATGAAGAGGAGGTTGAAACCACAGGTCACCTACTCCGCTCGTGTAGCAGGTCGTCGATACTTACACCTAGGGGCCTGCTACTTCAACAACCTCAATGAGCTAAAAAGCGTCAGTATTAGCCAGCTAAATCGATTTGTCACAAGCACCAATTTATTTTAATTGTTAGGGGTAATCAATCCGCGTGGTATCACAATGGGCCTACCTTAGCCGAAGTGTGACCGCTTTCTGGAGCCAGCCACTACAACCTAACCTAACCTTGGCTATACTGGCATGAATTGACTATGACAGATGCACCACCTTTTTCATTTTCGAACAAGTGTGGACCAGTGCCACCACCAGGCCAAATTGGTTAACACGCAGTGGCGTTGTGGGATGCAATGGTCTTTCGACATCAGACAATTGTGTTTGTTAACGTAGATTTGCCCTACGCAATTCCTGATTAGCAGGCTTTTAGTGGTTAGCTGGCAATTTGTGGTGGCTTCAATTCTTGTGCTAGATGAACTTAAAGCATAACAAGCAGGAATAACTTGAAGTGAATGTCAGCACAGCACACCAAATGATTTGCAAGGTGTTTGACGAATGTGTAGTGTCCCGCCTGTAAGTCGTCTGCAATCTTTTTTGCTAAGGGAAAACAAGAATGCCGCGGATATCTTACACACCTTAGGGAGCTTGCACTCGGTCTGTCTGCATCCTGGAGATTCATGCAACCTCCGGTTGTGTTTTTTTTTTTTTTTTAATTCATTTTTATTTCAATAATCCGATAACTTACATACTAGACAAAAATGCTTAAAACTAGTTGGACGAACATTGTTACTATTTCTAACTTACTGGCCCTCCGCGGGCACTCTAAGCTAAACTTAAACTTATCCTATGTCTTTCGACTTAAACTACCCTCCGGTTGTGTTCTCAAGAGGGTGTACCTGCGTCCAAACCAAGGACGACGAGACGTTCCCAACGGTGGTCGACATGACCTCATAATTGGTGGGAAAGATGTATGTGGCTCTTCAACATGAATAATCAGAATTGGTGACAAAAATGTATTCTTCTCAATTCTAAATAAAAACTTTCGAGCCATACCTTATGGGCTATCAAATGGGAATGACAGGGACAGGGAGTTACCCTGTTTAGCGTACCCTCAATAATACTTACAATAAGCAAAGCAAAAAGATTTAAACTTCAGGGCTGTAAACTCAGATCGTATCTGAACGGAATCGGACATAAACATCTGCAGTTGTATTATTTTACGAACCATGTCAAGTGCTTTCACTGAACTGATGTAAGTGAAATACATTCTAGTTGGCATGCCACACCGTTATGCTTTCCTGTTCAAAAAGTACACAAACGAGCAACTTTGATCATTTTTGGCGAAATAAGTGCCTCATAAACTGTTGCAGGCGTTATTTATAGTTCGATAAATTTGGCTGTAAGTGCTGCATAAAGTGAATGTGTCAAGCGGCCACTGCATGCCAGCACACTGACTGACTGAATGGTGCAGAAAATAAGTGAACCATTGAATTGAAAGTGATGCCTCTACAACAAGGTGTAGAAGTTTTATAGAAGTCCTTCAGATCGGTTTGTCTTGGTTGATAATCTGTATTTGTTAAGTATTTTATGGTTTCTGTGTCAACAATGCTAGTTAGAAGGTACATAGAAGTGACTAGCACTAGTTGAACTGGTGTATTGTTCCATCGTCCAGCGTAAAGACCTTGGCTACTCATTGGCCTCTCTTCAGGCTTTCCTAGAAAAGAGGTCTTGAAGAAGTCTAATTCGCCGGAATTCGACGCCGCTACGGCGTTCGAATATAACCTCTGTTAAACCTGGCCTCAGCCAACTAGTCCCTCCAGTTGGCACGATCTTTAGCCAGCTGCCTCCAATTTTGAACGGCAAGTTGGTTGAGGTGCTCACTTGTTCCACTTGTGTGCCCCATCGATTTCGTGCTGTCCTACTGGTTCGCAGTCGAAGGTTCTTCGGGCTGCAGCAATGTTGCTCAGACCCATGTCTCTGTACAGCCCTTAGGTTAGGTTAGGTTATAGCGGCTGGCAGCAGAGGGCCAAATTCCACCCGATTTTAAATTGAAGATACGTTAAATCGAATAAAAAAATCGATCTAGTCGAAAAACACAAAAAAGTCAGACGCAAGCTGCAACTAAAATGAAAAGACGCTACATGCGTTCGTTCTTCTTCGTATTGGATAATTTATTTCCCTCTTCTTGGCTACCCATAACCACAACCGCAAAGAATAAAAGACATGACAGCTTACTCCCAGTTTCACAGTGAAGGTTTGAAGTTAAGTTCAGCTGAGTTAAAATGTTTCGCTTAAGACGTCCGGTTTCACAGAAAAATCTGAACATCAGTTCAGTTGAACTTCGTTTGTGTAATGCGATCGATAAAAATCATTCAGACAATCCATTCCTGAGTCTGACCAGTGAAAGCAAATAATACAAAAATGGAAGTAACAAACTGAAAATACATTTTTTTTTTTTTGACAAATAATTTTTCATCAAATGTCGCAACAGAGTAAAATAGAAGCAAAAACGGGGAACGGGTGGTGTCGTTTAGCGAACATCAGTTTCATTGAGGGCAAAAAGCTCTCGCTCTCAAAAGAGCCAAATAAAATGCAGCTCTGTTGCTGAACTGAGGTGAACGGGAGTACGCTGTCGTTTATGTTAAACTACAAATTGAACTCAGTTCAAGGTCTAAACGAAAGTGTATAAATAAACAAAACCGAATAAATCATTGAACTGAAGTTTAAACCAAAAGTGGAGTTCAAACTTGCACTGTGAAACTGGACACAAATCTGCTACTCATTCTGTGTCTGTTGTCCGTGCAAATGGGGTCTTGTTTCCTCGACTCATTTGTGTTGTTGTATATGGTGCCGAAAATGTTAAAGTGAAAATTCAAATCTGCAGATTGTGTGACTTCGTTCGATGCAACTTATATCGATTTGGCTGAACGTGTTTTTTCGTGCTTTGATAAACACAATTGGTCACGAAGATTGTGTGATTTGTAACTTCTGGGTCCGTCATGCCAAAGAACCTCAAGAAGTTATCGAAAATGATCTCATCAGAATCGAGTCTTCATTAACAGAAGAAGACTTTGATCACTTTTGAATGCATACTTTCGCCCAAATTCGCTTTCTTTTTTTCTTTCCCTTTTTATCGGTTTATTTTTGTTCTAAAATATTGTCTATTGCAAGCGCTGCTACGAGTACGTCCACCATCATTCGAAAAGTACTCGTAAGGTGAAGTCTCGTTTTTGCCTAGTTTAGGAGTTATGGATGTTTAAATATAAATTGTTTCTTATGAAAATTCTGGTGCAAATTTTGTTAAAGTATGAATTAAAAGAATCTTTGAATGCACAGAACCTCACGCATGACCCAAATCAGAGACTTGAAATAAGACCCAACGAAATAAAAAATTTGACCTTATTTCGTTTGAAATCTGGAAATTAAACTTTACCTCCAGGCGCCTGCCTCACGGTTGTTGACATACCCTTAGGAGGAAGTCGCGTGAATGGGTTAAACGCGCCGGAAAAAATGGTTAAAAAAAAGCGAGCCGGTCACCTCATACTTTATGTAGGACAGCCCACTGCCTCCCCCTTCATACATATTCCTCTGTTTATTGTAGAAAATAATGTGCTATACCAAAGTGGACTAAGTTCCCTGCACTGGAATTATATAGGAAAAAAATACTATTTTTTACTATTTTTACTTATTTGCCCAACGGTCTGTCCGACGAAATCTGTCCGGTATGTTTGATCATGTGCGGATGAACCCTGCTGATAACTCCCAAAGATGTTCTGTTCCATACATGGCAAGATCCTGCAACATATTCAACATGTTGATCGAAATCGAAATCATTCACGTGTTTAATTTAATTTACTTTGATCAAACCACCTATTGGATGAGTCTGTATACACTTGCCTCTTGCCACAAAATGTGCACGATTGACACACCGCCTTAATGCGAATTTCTGCCGGCACCAATTGCTTAAGTTGTGATGTTCTTCCATGCCATCCCCTTCCGCATTAGCTATATTCGAAATACACGTATAATTAGAAAATTTCATAACACAAGACTCCGATGAAAATATCGTCACCACGCAGACATAATTTGTTTCGTACAAATTGCAACATATTCTGAGAGCTTGAAATTTCTCTCCTAGCATTCCAATTTGAAAAGCTTTTGTGAATGAATAAAAAAGGGGAGAGAGCTTTCAAAGAATAACATCGCACCACTGACGTATCGTCTTGGTGCGCCTGTGTGTTCCATCGTTCTGTTGCGAAAGTCAACGACACCGAGCGTAAACACGTGGTAGAGCCGGCATGCCGGCACGGCACTCGACACCGTCCATGTGCACCGCTCAGAGCTGTGCCGCTGTTTGTACATGTATCCGTGAGACTGTGTGGGAGTGCTTAAGTGAGTGTGTCACTTGAGCACGTGTTACTTTGCACGAATTCTATGTTTTTGTGTCTCATTTGATGAGATTATCGTGTCGATTAGGATTAACGATTAATTTGCGGACTTAAATCGTATGAATCATGAATTCATATCTCTGACCCACATTTTCCCCCGTGGGTAACTGCAGATGAATCAGTCACATGGGAGTCGCACGAATGCGATGGGATCGGCTATAGTCTGTGGAGCATCATGCCAATGGCACGACAATTGGCTATGGATGCCTCACTCTATTTGTTCAGAAGCATGCTCGTAATGAGGGCGATAGCGTGAATCAATTATGTAAGCACCGTGGAAGAATGTCCCAAGGGGTCTCCTTTCATAGTCAAACGCTGAGCGACGCACTCGGCATGGAGTTGGGACATTTTTCTGCTGCCAGTCACACTGACCTACCCAAAAAAGGTGACGTGTCTTGCGAGCCAGTTCCGTGAGACCGTGAGGCCTTGTCGCAGCTGGAAAAGCAGAAACGAGTAATGCACGGAATTAGCCGCTTTAATAGCGTCGCCGCCGCCCGCTGGTGAGCCGTCATGGGCCATGGCGCGTCGTGTGCCAGGGGACCTTTCGCATTTACGAGAGATGACATCGGCCTAAACGGCCGACTATGATTGATGGGGCTCGATTTTTGCTTAATTTCGCTTAATAGCCAGCTTCGAAGGTTCACAAGAGTTTAGTGATTGAAAAATTCGTGCAGCCGTCAGATTAAGGATTCGGTGAGTCAAAACGTGGAATTGCATCACGCAATGCGGCGTGGAAGAGTCGCTCGCAATAATTTATGCACACGAATTTGAATGCAATTTCGGATTCATGTTACGGTCCGCTGAAATAGGTTCGCAAACGTGTCACATTAATGCAACTTTACTGGGTCAACTAACTTTGGCTGTGACTGTCGACGGTTTGCACGGCGCTGTGCCGGCCTAACAAATGCAGAACAAGTGGCTTGTGGACACAGATAATTTGTTTCAAATGCAACGTCCATACAGGTTTGCCACTTGGGTTTCGTTTCCCTGAACCGGCGAAGCGAGGTTGGCTGTAAATGTTGCCGAAATGCGTTCGAACAGTGGTGTGCTCGCAGTGAGAGTGAATGCAGGTGTTGACCTTCTTGGCCTTAAAAACGAATTCCTGTGCGGGAGTCGAAGTGATTTACGCATTTAAGTAGCACTTGGCATTTAAGCAGCACTTCGCTTCCCATTCGCACCAAGGTAGGGGAAGAAAATTATATATTTTCCTAATTTTGGGTAGACACCCAGTGCGAAAAGGGGGGGGAGTTTAGAAACTGCAAGTACGTGAAGGCTACACAGTTATTAAATGCTACACAGTTTTCTGCACTGTAAAATGACAACTATTCTTACATGCTTTTGTTCGTTGCCTTTTGTTCTCTATACGTATTCGTAAGAGTACGGCGCGGCTTCCTCCCAATCCCATAACGGACTGATGGGTTGGTCTAAACCCCACCCAGCAGCCAAGTGGGACAGGTCGGCCACCAGACGTTCGCATAATGCCAGTTTGGGCTGTATGAAAGCAAACTCGAACTGAACATTGAGCAGCTGCTTCTTCGAACGGAAAGGGGTATGATTCGATGGTTTGGTCATGTGGCACGAAAGTCCTCATCATCACGGCTTTCGAGGCGGGCGTTGAATGCGATTCCATCAGGTAGGCGACCGCTTGGCAGACCCAGGACGGATGGTTGGATAAGTCCAAAAACTCGCCTGGTTACGATTGGGCATAACTTCTGATGAGTTAGAGTCCATGGTGGAGGATGGAGTTGTTTGGAGATATCTCGTGCGTGCTTTACTCCCGCGATTATGTGGGTCAGAAGATGATGATATTTTAGCTATATTTGTGTCGTTTTTGTATTAAGAGGCTTAACATGTGTCTCTTAAATACTCCTTTGATAAGCCTTCGCTGATATTTTAACACTTTCTCTCGCAGATATGAAGCTTGGTGAACGCATCATAAGCGAGTCTCCCAAGTGGCTCCCCAAAATCACAGAGCCTACGCTGAAGTGTTGAAATGAGCTCAGACGCATTACGTGATGACCGACCACATATTTTATCATTCTTTTTGCTAACCGGGAAATGGGGGTATATTTTTGGATCAATGGGGAATATTTTCTCATCAGTAAAAAGAATGTCTGCGACAATTTTTCGCGTACTGGCCAAGTTGGCCCCTTCCCTGGGCATTTTCAATGGATTGTTGAATCGTGTGACGCTGCATTTTTACTTACAATAAACTCTTAGCTGTCAAATTGTTTTTCTTTTTAGTGTTGCCAAGAATTCAATGCACAAATGGCTGTACATTTTGGGACACCCTTTATAAGGTCGTTAGGTTAGGTTATAGTGAATTTTCTCAGAGTTCTCAAACACGGAGCCCTTTTATAGAAACCACACGAATTATGGTTTTGGGTGGTAACTTGAGGTGGCTACTGTGTCAGTCTGACTCAAACGATATTTGGCTGACACAAAATATGAAACATGAAATATTATGTAAAGAATTAATACAAATGAACAGAGAATAGGCACGATTCAAGAAGTCATACGTAGACTCGGACCTACCTTCACCAAGAAGAACTCATGTTATGCCTGCTATTGTTCTGTTGGCAAGTGGTTGGGACTACTGTATCGAAGTGGACTCCTCCATGTAACCAATCCCCCAACCACTAGATGCCGCTCTCCCAACGGCGTCGATGACTCGTTCATCAGAAAGTTGTGCGCTCTATGTTGCCCAAACGTTATATACGACCGACTCTTGGCTGGATCCACGTTCTGTTCTTCGTTAAATCTAATCACTTGGTCCTTAAAAAGCAACGATTACTAAGAGTATTTTGCCTGGTAGAATACGTCCCTAATACGAATCCAGCCAAGTCGCCGGATGTTGACTATTCTTTGTGGACGACAGTATATGCGTCGTCCCAAACGTTTTGGTTTATTTACTTATCCAGCAGTGAGCACTCAGCTGTCATTTTGCGTCTTCATTCAACTTTGTGCCATAACGGCGAGAATGCCTAATGATGGAGAAGATGAAACACGCAGCACTACGAGACGTACACGAACGTAGACCCACCGTCCATCAGCGGATTAACAGAACATATGGCCTAGACTACTTAGTACAATATTTGTAGCTGATTAAAAAACACAAGTTCAGCATATCTAAGGAAGAAGAATTACCCCAAAACTAGCCGAATGCAACATCTTTAGCACTTTACTGAAATATGCGACAACTACTGTGTCGGTCCACATTTATTCTGCAAATTTGCTATACTTTACGCGTCTTGTTTTGGGTTGCTAAAAATTGGGCCCTTCGAGCAGGATACGCCATTAACCCACACCCGCACCCCAAAATAAATGCATTTTAGCACAACCTTATTAAACATAAAGTTTCGAACAATAGCGTATGAAGAAATGAAAGACGTTCACGCTGACAAACTGAAGTATAGTTGAAGTGATGAGAACTCTGAAAATCGCACCGTTAGTGTTAGCACAACATATTCCCTCCAACATATGGTGACCGTAGTAAGCATGATGGAGACCCATTAAGGCTCTTTTCGTGGCGTAATGCAAAACAAATTCTTTCACAGCTCTGCCCACACGCCAATGAATAGCTTATAAACCCAAGAGAATGCAAAACTCCTCGAACTTCTGTGTAGGCACGTATTCAGCTCCCCTCAACACGGTAATTAACCAGTCAAAGTTGCAGTCGAAGTCATGTGAATGGCGCTAAAATTTTGTTCGTTTTAATTGAACAAGAATGCAGGTACAACACACACTGTGTGGCGATGGGGGGCTACTTAAACGTATCAACTCGCAGTGGGGTGGCTCGCACACAAACGGTCGTTCGGTATGAGTCACCATGTACCCCGATAGGCTTCTGGGTCTAGTGTTCCTCGAGCATAATCAACCATGTGCCGGGGACGAAAAACGGGAAATGCACAGACTAAAGTAACATACCCAATTGCACTTTTCGAAATTGCAGCAAGGCTGCAACTAATTTCGTATGCAAAACCTATGACAAGCAAAAACGATTGCGCCAGGACAACTTTGGCTCGGATGCATCACTTCATCATGGTGACGGCAAATGTGTTCGTTGTGGAGTAAAACTTTTGTTGGCGTGTGCTGGAAAGGGTAAAATTTAATTTTTGTTTTTGGAATTTTCGAAATTGCTCTGACTTAAGATGCAGACTGTGCCCGAAATTAAATATCCGTTTTTCGGGAGCATTAGTGAGGATGTGCGGGCAAGAGCGTGACAGTAAATTTTCTAAGACGATTTACTCTCACGCACCTGCTGCGGAGATGTTATCATCATGTAATGTGTATAGTACTCTCTAATCAACTCAGGAGAGAACACCGGAATAAATGATGCAGCGTAGAGGGGGTGGCTTGATGGCTTGTGTTGCCTTTGTTGTGCACACATGTTCAAGTGCAATTTGTTAAGGGATTCTCCATAGTGCGTTTGTCGGGTTCTCGAAAGAGAAGCTATTAGATCCCTGAAAGTAATTCAACCGGTTTATGCAGTCAGCTCTAGACTTATAACATTGTATTCCCAAAACTTGAGTTGGTCAACAGTTTTAGCAATTAGTTGTGAAAATATATACGTATTCATGAGTGTACCGTAGAATGTAAATGATTTTTGAGCTGTTGACTTAGGTAATTACGTTTGCGGGAATGAAAGCATATTTTGTCTTGCATTTTGGCAAAATGACTTAATGGATGGTAAGTGAGCTGGAAATATTCTGATTGTCATTTGTTCAGAATATTAACTCATGAAAAAGGACTTGATAGTTCGAGCATTTGTTCAATATAAACTTGTAACTATAAATAAAATATATAAAGCAATAAATATAATAAGTCCTTGCTTTGATGGGTTGGGTCTAGCTGTATGATTTTAACTGAAGTGCATGTTCTGCCGAAACACGCCTATCCTTCTGCTGTATTGATACCATATCGGCTACATAAATATATGATGAAATAAATATGAAAAACATTATTTTAAAAAATAATATTAGGTCTAGAACTTAATGAGTGCGGTTTTTTTTTTTCCAAAATTGGAACGTTTATTTAAGGAGGACATGTACGATAGTCTTATTCAAAGTATTGCCCATCTGAAGCTATGACCTTTTCCCATCTTTCTGGCAATTTGTGGATCCCATCCCGAAAGAACTGCTCCGGCTTGGCAGCCAGGAATGAATCAAGCCAATTGTTGATATTCTGCTCTGATGTGAACCGTATTTCAGGGAGGGCGTTCTGCATCGACCGGAACAAATGGTAGTCAGAAGGGGCAAGGTCTGGGCTATAGGGCTGGTGGGGTGAAACTTCTCATCCACTGTTTTCAAAATACTTCTTAACCGGAATAGCAACGTGAGGCCGAGCGTTGTCATGATGGAAAATTATTGCATCGTGTCTGGTCGGGGCGTTTTTCGGCTACTGCTCTCTTCAAACGGATTAATTGTGTTCGTTAGCGTTGTCCATTAATGGTTTCACCCGGTTTTAGCAGCACATAATACAGCAAATCTGATCCCACCAAATACGGAGCATTACCTTCGCGCCAGGGATATGCGGCTTTGCCGTTGATTTGGCTGTTTGATCACGCCAAAATCACTACGACCTTTTAAATCGTGCAAACCACTTTTGGCACGTTCGCTCAGCTAGCGCATGTTCACCATAAACTTCCACCAACATATTGTACGATGACTTTCAGCTGCACTTTTCTTCATGTTAAAGTAATGAAGAAGAAATTCCCACAAAAACACTTTGTGTTCGACATATTTGAGTGAAAAAAAATTATTGTTGTTTACGCTTCAAATGAATGACATATACTGAAATGACGTACAATGACAGTAGCTTTCCAACGCATGTTCCAATGGAATAATACAAGTTACGCCATCTCTTAGCAAACTGCACGAATATCCGTACAAAGATACAGACCCAATATTATTTAACTCTAACTCATTAATTTTATAATTTAATAACTATGTATAACATTTTTCTTAAGCAATGGGCACACACTTAATTATTTTCAATTTTATAATTTAATATTATTAAATAATGGTTGCTCCTATCTCCACTGTTTTCCTTGGTTGATGTCTATCAGACGGCCTCTACAAAATAGTCCGTCCTTCAAAAGCTACTTTTCAGTAAGTCTGCCTTACTTAACCAACTCGAGTTAGTTCGGCGATATATTGCTTGTCATATTTCAAGTTGGTTGCGATCGCGTTCAATTTGCCTGGCGTAATTTGGGTGTTGTCCTCATCTGTGAAGTCGTGCACCGACCCTGGTTCCATAGCTTCCAACAAGCTTACGTGTGGTTTTGTGCATGCACTGTAAAGAAGGACTGGAGTGAGTAAGAAATACTGGGACTGACAAAAATCCTTCTTCTCATGCTTATTTTAATCGTCTGGAAAATTTATTATCTATATTTATAGATATTATACTATCTTCACGACTTTATCGATGAAATGAAAAGACGGGGAAATCAAAATAAAACGTTATTAGTTTGGGTGTCACAATAGTAAAGTTGTGGAAAGATATGACAAACGCTTTTGAGGTTGCGTGTTGTAATAGATCAAGACCTCAGGAAGCTAATCTCACCTTCAGTGGCCCGCATGATCTACTAAACGGGTCGCTGGGGCAAACCACAATCGAGAGATCTACGATCCTCTCCCCATCGACTCTAACTCATCACGAGTTATGCTCAAGTGCAGCCAGGAGAGTTGCGCCCCCTGTCCTGGATGTGAGAAGCGGTCGCCTACCTGATGGAATCGCATGCAGCCAACATTTGCACATTTAAGTGGGATCGTGTAGCTGAAGAGGCTTGTTGCTTGAGTCCCCGGTTCGCCGAAAAAGAAGCAGATTCGCTTCTCGTTTGAGCTAACTCATCACGAGTTATGCTCAAACGCAGCCAGGAGAGTTGCGCCCCCTGTCCTGGATGTGAGAAGCGGTCGCCTACCTGATGGAATCGCATGCAGCCAACATTTGCACATTTAAGTGGGATCGTGTAGCTGAAGAGGCTTGTTGCTTGAGTCCCCGGTTCGCCGAAAAAGAAGCAGATTCGCTTCGAGTTTGTCCTGCTGAGAATACCAATAATCAGTCTTGAAAGTTATACGTATCGAGGAAAATCCCCGCGATATGGCCACGTTCGTTCTGTATTTCTCCCGGCACCCGTTAAGCTTGCTGACCGATTTGAATTAAGACATCAATTACGTCAGCATCCGACCCTAAGCTCTTTCTGAGACGAACAAAGTCCCAATCTCTGTAAACCACATACCGCATGTAGATCAAATCAATCGTGACATGAAAGTCAATGGAGCCAATGTTACTTCGCTCGGTTTTGTCCCCGGGTGGCCTTTCGATCTGTCGTTTTCAACACACATGACCTGTCAGTGAAACCTCGACACAACATCGCATAGTCGCGAGAGACAATCTCGTTACCATAGTGCTCTACGTGACCAGTACACCATGCCACTGGACCCCATTCAATTATCGTCGTTGATCTTAGGAATTTCCAAACAACAGTCATTATCTATACAGATCGAGCCACCCAGTTGCGCTGCAATCAATCAAAGCTACCGACAGTCCGACCGTTCGCCGTTCGCCATTCAAACATTCAGCTCATTGAATGCGATTTGACATCTGACTAGTGTTGAGCAAAGTCACTGCATTGCCGCTGTACAGAGCTCGGAAAATGTCACAATGTCACATCTCCGTCTGTCAAAACAAGACCGAGGCAAATTCACTACACGAACACGATGTGAGTTGTACCGCGACTGATTTGAAAATGTAATCGGTCGTGCGTCCGCCGCGTTGTTCGAGATTTATTCTCACCAAACGGGATGCAGGTACAAAGGCGGGTTTAGTTTTTAGGTAGACCCATTAGTATGCACATGCGGTAGCGGCGATGTTATTGGCGCCATTCCAGCCAAGAGATGTAATTAAATTATTGCTTACTGTCGGTCGATGCAAATCAGCTGCAGATGCAGTACTCGTGCAATCTGGATTTGATGACGCCAGGGGGATGAGACTAATTACCACAAATTAACACACTCTTCATGTGTGGAGCCGTGTTTGTGTGCTTTTCTATTCGCCACCGATGCGGTTCGCTGGATCCGAAGCGATACAGAGTCGCAATTTCCCCCCCATGCTTGCTTCGGTCGTTTTCGTGGGGGAAAGAAATTGCGTCATTAGTAGTCGAACGAAGCCCGGTCGGATGGGACGTTAACGTCAATTGCTCGGCGTTATGACGCAGAACATATAATCCCGTCAATAGCAAACATTAAAAAGGGAAATAAAATTCTTAGCTTGCACTGATAGTATGCACAAATTCCCATCTTCGATGGCCGGAACCATCTTCATCCCCGGCGAACACCCACGCGCACTCCTGCCATGGAGTGCCGAATCCCGGGAGTGCATAGATGACTTCAGCTTCCAAATAAACAGAGCAGAATGGGAAAATAACTTCCTCATCCTTCTTCGAGTGGTGCACATGAGATGTTTGGTCGGGCATCCGCCACCGCCTCTTGGTAGTCGTTCGCAAGCTCGGTAATGCATTTAGTAGCTGTTTGCCTTCATAGTCGTAAAAGTTTACTTTACATGTGTAACAGTTTTAAAGTTGTTTTCCGCTTGTTTTTTCCCCTCTCCCACTCGCTGTTGTTGCTGCAGAACATCTGCAGTTGCTGTGCACGGCGTATTGACGTATTCGTATTTGCGAGGATTTCAACGTTTGACATGTGCACAATGAACGGAATTGTGAAATACTTGCTTGCAGCTAACTGCTCTACTCCTCCCCCGGTTAAGCAGCGATTTTACATTGTAGTCGAATTTGAAATTTAATTTTGCAGGCACTTCCCGGACTGGTAAACACAAGTACACAACGAATTCCGTGACGTGACGGCAGCCAGCAGCAGGGCGGTGGTACTCCGAGGCACTCAAATTGTTGGTTTTAAGCATTCTGATTAAATTTGGGTGCAATTCCTTTTGACATTTAGATGGAATGGACCGTGCCCTAAATATGCACGGATTGCGATGAAATTAATGAATGGACGAGGTTTGAGGTGAGGAAGTGGCAAATTCACATGTATGCTTGGAAATTTTACATTTTTTTCTAGGTTAAAGATTCAGGGTCACCACATTCACATGCTGAATGAACGTTCGAGAACAGATTAAAGTGATTATCCTTAAAGGTCCTTAGCCAAATTCAAAGGGACATTGCCGATTTTAAACGACAGGCTACATACTGACTAACGTTAGTAACCGTAGCTTTCTAAGGATCTATCCTCGGGATAGAGCTAGCAAGACCGTTTTCGACCGCATCGACCTATAAAGTGAAATCAGACTTGTAAGTCCTTTATTCGATCCTACTCTTTCAGAGAATACGTCTAAATTGGCTTACACGAGATAAGGAAATACACCAAATGCACAGACTCCGAAGCAGAAATCATGTTCCATAGCCGACTTCACGGATGATTTGCCACTTGTCCACTGACGAATATGAACGAGGAAAGTTGGTTCTGAAGTCATGTAATACATATTCTCTGATAAAGAAAACAATACCAAATAAGTAAGGGACAAGAGAAGTAGAAGGATCCACATGCCAAGCCGCCTACGAAATGTAATAATTGCCGTAACACAGAACATTTTAAACCTCACCCGCGTATCCCAGACAATTGTTGATCTGATGAACTAGCTGAAATGTGGAATGTAGCAAAATGTAGCAAAGCCCTTAGTCAGAACATAGGCTCACTTATCAATTACGTAAGTGAAATAGCGACATCCTATAACTACTTGTCTGGGATTGTGAAAAGATGAGGAGGAAGAGGAGGTGACCCACTATTACCTCGACGATTGCCTGATAATAACTGTAGGCAAATATTCATTCAGAGGCCGATAAAGCTTGTCCCATTCGGGACATTCTTAGATTTCTAAGAACTGCTAAGAAGAAGTGCAACCAAAGTCTAAGAAATGAATGATTTCAATCGAAAGTACCGTGAACCCAGAGCATAGTTCGTGAACTCGGCAGCCCCTTTAACCACACCTCGGCGCAATAAATCAGCAGTTCAAATTGTTTCCTGATTTAAGGGCAAAATACAACAGAATTTGAATTCTCTTGAGAGTCCTGGAATTAAGCATTTCCTGCTGTCATATTTTCGGTTATTTTCGTCGCTCGAGGATGTCGATATCGAAGTTGCTATCGCTGTGTTGAAAACATATTTTCTCAATTACAACATTGTTGTGACATCATAAGTACAGTCAACTGTCAAGTAAGATGACACATTCAAGTGTTGCGAAACAAGTTTCTGGTCAACAAAATTTTCTGTATCCAGTATTTATACAAACATGTTTTGCATTTCCAACACAGTTTGAGAGTCATTTAGCTAAGACTCAGCAGTTAGACGAATGAACCAAAGTTCGAATGAATTCTCCATAGAACCCAAATTCGAATGTCGGTCATGAATGCGATGGTAGGCATAAATTCGATGTTTAAGTCCGGCGACGAAATCTATGAAAATTCGAATTTGAGTCTTAATGGTTTGCGTCTTCTCTAGTGAACTTTGAAACACTTATCGTAAGAATACAGGCATTTGAGTGATTTTGAAATTGACTTGTAAATTGTTTCTCAATTTGAAAATGTTTGAATGGGCTGCAAACAGTAGAAACTTCAAAAGGAGACCACATGGAAATATTTTCAACAATTCTTCTCGAAAAGTGGTTTATTCGCAGTCTTTATGTTCACAGGTGAATGGCGGAAAATTATGTTGATGGTGAAACGATTTGAACAGCTGAATGTGATGCGTTTTTAATATATAAAATATCGGAGGGGCTGCATGTAATCCGAAGTCACCAGCGATGGAAGCCTAGGTTGACCTTCTTGAGGGTCAGTTTCAAATGACTGTTGAATTTCAACCTTTCCGTGAAGTTAACGCCAAGATACTTGAACTTTTCGTTTTCTTATATTTCTGCACCGTTTTTTACCAGTCTTATTTCAACAATTTCAATGCGTTATCGAAGCTGAGAATGTCACTGGTACAAGGTATCCATTTCTAGAATCCCCATTGCTTGTCTATGCATAGGTTATGACCACACATGCAACATGTGAGGGCAAACATGATTTTCGTAGAAAGTGATCCAATCACAATGACAAGTGACGCACCTGGCCAGCGTAATGTGTAGTAAAGTTGTTTTATTTCGTAATTTGCCTGGTGCCAGAAAAAATAAGCCAGCAGAATACCTATGAAAAAGTTCTTTCGCAAATTAAGTTGGTGCTCGAAATGAATGAGAAAATTCGTGTAGCGCTGTAGGAAAGCAAACCAACTTGTACTCTGAAAGCTAAGTACATATGCACAAAGCTCATGTTGCTTTCGCCATTCTAGGATTTTACACATACAACAACCTACTGCCAACAACAATGCAAGTCGGAGGAGAACTCTGCTACCACGCAAAGATTTTGCTTTAAATATTAATCACTTTTTGCATCTGCTAGCTACGACAAAAATACAGCCAAAGATGGAAACAACTTTCCCATCTACAGCGACTGATAAGACTTTAGACTGTCACTTTTTTGCTCTAGCAGTTGCGGTTCGGATTGTACAGTACAGTACGCGATATTCGGAGGTGGTTTGCATTAGCTGGACATAAGGTGTGTTTTTTTTTTTTGCAAGCGTATGTACGCTTAAATTTTAATTTGCATGTAAAATATACTAACAACAGGGGTAAAGACCCCTTAAGTTAACCGGGATAATTTTCGGCGCTTGTGAAATAGGCGCGAATAAAACCGATGCTTCCAAGCATTATTTTCTGTGCCCTCGTTCCTGTATTTGTTCATTCATTCATTAGTTTGGTGTATGTTGTTTACGATATCAAGCATTTCTATGCGTGGTTGTTGTATTAGATAATTTCGACATGTTTTTTTTCATCCATAAGTATGCAATTTTTGGTAAATGGATCGTATCCAGGCTATAAAAAGCGATTTAAAAATTATTTTTGCAATTGAGGTGCGATTTAAAAAATTTATTTGAACTGAATTATTTTTTACAATTGAGTTTACAACTAAACCTACAAACTAAGGGTTAGGGTGTTGGCTCAACAATAGGGGCCCAACTGATGTCCTATGTTTAATTTAATGTTTATTATTATTGTCGGTTTATTGTTTATTTTGTATGTCCTGGCTGGTGCTTACATCGGGTTGTTCAAGTCTGTGTGTCCATGGTGGTCCTTTTGGGATGGGGTGGTGATGTGTTAGCCGACTTAGCCTCGATGGTGATTGCTATCGCCGCTCTGGTAGAATCCATGCAGTTCGTTGTTCGACTTCGTTGGAAAGTTCTGCTCATTTAGCAGATTTAACACGTTGAGGTAGCGTTGTCCGGGGATTGTGTCTCTCAGGTTCCTGATTTCCTCGTTAGGATGGTTGTTGATGTTTTGTAGCTGCTTTCTGAACAGTGTCACCATGTACTGTTGCAGGACATGATGCGTGCTTGGTCGTAAAGCCTATTGTTGCAGTGGTGCTTTTGACGGTCCCTGTCGAATGTGACTCCGGTTCATATTCGCAGTATTTTTCATTCGAAAACTGCGAGCTACGTCATGCTGGTCTTAGAGATGGTGTGTCATATTGGGAAGCCATACGTTAAGATCGGCCGTATAAGCTGCTTGTATAGCAGCAGTTTTGTCGTCTGTCTTAATCCATTTTGCTTGCGCATCAAGGGGTAGATGCGATGGAAGCTTAGGTTAACCTTCTTAGGGGTCAGTTTCGCATGACTGTTGAACTTCAACCTTTCCTTGAAGTTAACGCCAAGATACTTGACCTCGCGAGCTGACCAGTCGAGCTGGCATAAGTCAGCAAGTCATCTGCGAATAGACAGCATTTTACTGCGGCAGTTGGATGTGGTTGATCTGCCGTGTAGATGTTGAAAGGCCACGGTCCCACGGCTTTGATCCTTGTGCAACTCCCGCCTTGGTGCTCCGCTCTTCACCTTCAACTGAGACGTAGAATCTTCTGGAATGCAGAAAGCTATAAATTATTCTGATGAGATGAATCCAGACCGTATCGAAGGCCTTTTCTACGTCCAGGAAGCAGGCGACGGTGACCTCGTTATTGTTCAGTGCAGCTACAACATCGTCGTGGAACTTCATTGGAGGATGTAGCGTTGAATGTTTTTCCCGAAATCCGTACTGAATATCCGGAATGATGTTTAGGTCGGTAGACCATCGCTTTAATTTTCGCACTACCAGGTCCTTCAGGATCTTGCTCATAGCGATATAGGCCTGTATCCTGAAACACTGGCAGCGTTCCACTTTTTTCGTATTGCCACAATTTTTGCTATTTCCACTAGCTTTTTTTTATTTATGATGATTGTGAGAAGTATCATCACCATTTGAGGAATTCGCTTCAGGACGATTGTTCAGAATAAAAATCGAAAGCACACTATGGTTAAAATCAGGTTCAGGTCTTTACTTGGTAAAATCATATTCAATATTCATGTTATTGAATTATTAAATATATCTTCTTAAATATGACACACCAGCCGATTTGAACAAGAATACGTGAACCGCTTAAACTAGTGGCGCGGAAACTAACGAACATTCACAATGCGCTATACAACAACCAATTCAAAGAATTTCAACTTTGTAACTATAACCCCAAAACTGAATATCCTGGGACACATTTCATGCGAAGATACAATGTTTGACATTTTCATTTATTAGCTAAGGCACGAGCCAAGTGCCAATGCTTTGGGAGGTACTGAGCAACACGAGAGGTGGCAACAACCTCTATCAGTAGCTCTCAAATGTTTTATTCAGCTGAATCAAACTGAGTGCGGGGTTGCTATAACACCAACCCAAGCCTGTAGCTCTCTCAAAAGCTCTGCTGTTCTCTGAGCTTTAACAGATTTATTGCTTTCTTCTTGAATCCGTCCGACAGCTAAAAACGGAACTAAAACTCATTTTGCTCTTTTCCTTTTCAGTTTCTTTCTTGGGTTTTTGTCTATGCACCCACATTTTTTGTGGCGGTGTCCTATGCTCGAACCAGAAATCTGAGATGAAGTAGAATTTTGTGTTACCATTGAGCCTGCATACATGGTGAAGTAGAAGTATCTATGTGCGCTGCAAATAAATAAAAAAATAAAATTTTCGAGATCAGCAGTCAAATGTCGGAGCATAAAGATGGCGCTCCCTAATGGCAGTGAAATATTATCAAACGAAAAGGTCAAGTATCTTGGCGTTAACTTCACGGAAAGTTTGAAGTTCAAGAGTCACTCGAAACTGTCTATAAAGAATGCCAACCTAGGCTTCCATAGCATCTATGGCTATATGGCACAACTTCTCTAAGACCAGCATGAAGAAACTCGCATTTTTCGAAAGGAAAATACTGCTAATATTTATCGGACTCACATACGATAGGGACCGTCAAGCAAGCATCACCCCCCTACAACAGTAGACAACAGCGACACTGTTCAGAAAGCAACTACTAGAAATCACCAAGCATCTTAACGAGGAAATCAGTAACCTGAGAAACACAATCACCGGACAACGCTACCTCAAGTCGCTAAATCTGCTTAATGAGCAGAACTTACCAACGACGTCGAACAACGAGCTGCATGGATTCTAGCAGAACAGCGATAGCAATCACCATCGCGGCTAAATCGGCTACCACACCACCCAAAAGAACCACCACGGAGACACGGAATTGAACAACCCTACATGACAGCCATTGTAGGACATACAAATTAAGCAATAAACCGACAGTAATAATAAACATTAAATTAAACAAAGTACCCCAGTTGGTACATCAGCAAAATTTAATGGGTTTGTCCTTCCCGAAGCAATGAATGAAAATATTGTCTTCAAATAGTGTCTTCTTTTGGCACACGTAACACATAGCTATATAAACAAACGGCGTATGTGAATATAGGAAAAGGGTAAAAGTGCTGTTTTGTCTTCGTTTGGTGAAGGATGATTTTTCAGATGGAGCTGCCGTCTGTCTGAATGAGTCTCCCCCACCACCAACCGGGAGCTTTCAGCACATTTCCTTTCCCTTCCCTTGCCAACAAACCTCTCATTTGCTGCACTAAATTTGACCGTGTGAACTCACTTTTTTTGGTATTGGCGGAATGAATTCATTAAAATTAATGAAAACATTCAGGCAGAGTACAGTGCCGCATAAAAATACTTCCTCCATCTATAGGGCGGAGAAGAAAACTAAGCAAAAATGGTTGAAAGATTGGATATTGGCGCGAAATTTGATACAAAAATGCCTAGTTTCACAGTAAAATGTGAACTTAAGACGCTTGAAATTTTTCTTGATTCTATGAAAAGAAGCATTAGGGAATTGTATATATTTGTCTCGAATGAGAGAAATGTAATGAAAGACGATATACTGCAGTATTTTGAATGACATAGATGTACATAGATGCTTATGATAATTGGTTGAATTTTCAAATTAGGATCTAATTTGCTAAAAAAAGGACAACTGAGACCACGGTGGTCATAATTGCCATTAAACATGGCACTTCGAGAATTGCACATTAATAATAATAATATGGGCATGGTTGTGCGTGCTATTGTTGTTCCACTCTAAACGGTCAAGAGAAGCTTTTTCTAGACAGTTATACTCTTTAAGCATTGTCAGTCACTCGAAAGAGGAGGGGCCAAATTATTTTGCTGCTCGGGAATCGATCATAACGTAGGCGGAAATGCACCAACCACAACGCCACTAAAGAGATCAAGTTCATCGAATGTTGTTTCTGGGTGAACCATGATATTAGCGAAGAATTATAGTCTGTCCGTTTTTTAATTAATAATAAATGTATTGCTATTGAAGAGGACCATTCACAATTGGTAAATTTAGCTCTTGATTGGATATTGGTTCTGTCTGACTCCAAATACCTATTCGATAGGAAACGCTTCTCCAGCTCACGTTGATGCAGCGTTTAATTTCCTTTTGTAATGCGCGGGTGGATGTCGGCTTACTTACATAGACCTTTGACTTCATCACACTTGTTTGTCTGACAATCAAACGTCGTGATAAAAGAAAAAAAAATAAAACCAAATCCCCCAATCAAATATACAAAATTCCCAAACACACAATCCCCAAACACAAAATTCTCCATAGTTCGAGTCTGTGAAAGAAATTAAGTTTCGCATTGGATTTATTTGCACTTCCAAATCGAAATAAGAACAAATTCCATTTGTAAATGTGGCTAAAATAAAGTCTGGTGCATTTAAAGTATACCAGGAACAGGCTCCGCTCACTAACAGGATTTTAACCCGCAGGGTTTATACCGCTCACACGACTTCGTCGCTCGTGTGAGAACGCATGTACCTTTATGCTGTATGCTGTATGCGACTGACTATATGAGTGGTGACGTTGTTTCGGCGAAACCAAATGAAAAACGGTACACGCTAATGTTAAGCTGCAATCATCAATAAGTATGACATGCATTTTTGACTTGCTCGATAGTCAAACCCATATGCGTATGATGGTTGGTAAGCTTGTAAATAAAAATCCCCATTGTTGCCATCAGGAACGTGGGATTTGTATATTTCGTTTTTGGGGATTTTGTGCTTGAGGATTTTAATGTGGTGGCACGAGTGCTGTCAGATGGATTTGAATGTAAAACTCGAAGTGATTCGTTACAATTATTCAAATGGCCCTAAAGTTCAAACCAGAAAATGTTCATGTCCAACTGCCATCTTCTCCCATCCATACCCACAGTTTGTCATTTCCCATTTCTCATTCACTTAGACTTCAGTCGCCGAGAGGGCAACATTCGTTTTTACAATTAAGGCTTTATTATGCAAAGAGCAACCGAAAGTCCCAAACTATACCCTAGAGAAAAATCGTTTGTAGGAATAATAAATGAAATGACGGATAGAGGCACATGGCAATGACAGTGAGACAACTTTCAGTCAGTCGCGCCGCGTCCGTATTCGTCTTCAATTTCACCATATCCCAGGTGGACGCATCACTGCCAAAACCACACAACGAAGCTCGTCCGTCAGTTTACAAATTCAAGCAAATACTATTCCCAATTGAACGGAATAAATGAATTAAAAACCGCAGCTATGAATATTTCAATACATCCTGATTCAATTTGGTTTCCCGTTCTGTCCATCCGTAATCAGCTCTGTTGGGGGTCTCCGGCAGAACTTTGTCCGACAATTTTTCCTCTCAAATTAGATTAATTCATGATTTTCACTGAGCACAGAGGGAAGGTAGGACGAATTTAAACGAAACGACCACCATTCAGCGGGCCTTGGCTCACCGTCCCCAGCCTAACGCGTGGGCTGGTGCCTTCTCTGTGACTTTCGCACATGGCCATGGCCAGTGTGCCATTTTCTTTCCACAATATTCGTTCGCTTTCGCAGGAGTTTATTTACCCAATTTTCCAATAATGTATTTTCCTCATTTTTTAGTCTTTTTTGAGCAACTCGACGAGATTCGGATGGCTGTCGGATGCCATTGCTCTCCGACTCGGTCTCCGGCTCCGTCTACAACCCATCTATAGATACGTACTCATCCGCGTTCAAATACGGTAAAAGGAGAACGTAGAGCAAATATTTGCCTTCGATTTGAATTTTATCCCCCTCATGGGTGTCCGTGGTCCTGGTTGCTAGGGGGATGGGATGGGTGTAGATGTGCAGTGCCCGCCCAAGAAAACGGGAACTCACATCGACGTCTCGACAAAGAAGCCGGCAACGAAGGCAATCATTTCGCAAATATGTGCACAGAAGAGGACAAGGTCCCACACTTCCTTCAGGAGCATACGAAGAATGATGCGAGCCTTCCTAGTGTATACTCACAGGTTAAGTGTGTTACCTGGGGACTGAAAGTAGCACATCTTTTCGCATAGAGAACATGTCCCCCGATCTTCTGCCGCTCACCTGCTCGCCGAACAAGAAGGAAAAAATAAATATAAATTCCCGGAGCCTGTGCCGTTGCCGTTACCGTGGCGTAATGAAAATTTCAACGATATCCTGAAATTGATTCCTTTGATAGGAAAATTCATGCAAATATAGTTTGCGGAGTGGCGGTGGCAGTGGCAGTGTCGGTGGCGGAGGGTGCGGGGCGTGACGTTTGGTACTGTTGCGGAAATTAGCATAAAATTAAGTACACACACAAAATATTGCCTGTCCTTGTTGTCCTTGATGTTGTCGTCGTCTTCGGCTTCGACTTGGTCGTCGTCTTCGATGTTGTTGTCGTTGTCATTGCCGTTGTCGCTGTCGTCATCCAGTTGTGTATGGCTGTCATTCCGGCATTTGGCAGTGATTATCCGGAAGTGCAGAAGGCAGTCGCTACATTATTATCTGAGCTCACTTTGATGGTCCTGACTGGTGTATCTTAGGGGGGCATCAGCTGGATGTCGGCTGCGGCGGTGGCAACGTGTGATGGCAGAGAAGAAACTTCGCAAACGGAATCTAATGCAAATTGTTTCGAAGTAAACTTCGCCGCTTTCCTTCCGTCAGTGGTGCTGCACAGTTATCTCTTTGTGCGGATGTGTATCCGTATGTAAGCCACAGGAAGCCATTAATCAGCCGCCTGTTCACAAATCCAAAGGAGAACATCACAGGACGAAGTTCCATAAGGGATTGCAGTTTCGCATGCAACCGCGCGCTAATTTGATAATACCGTAACGACCACCGACCACCGACCACCGACCACCGACCACCGACCCACGGCCATCAACCGTCGACGCAGACGTTGGCGTTCATGTGGTCAAGGTCCCTTTTGGTCTTGAAGTGGCTTTAAGTGGTCGTATCCGGTTGTCTTATTCATTTGCATGTTCAAAACTTTGGACAGATTGAGGTGGTTTATAGCCATGACGATGGATATCCGCCCTAGTCGAGTCGGCAGAACGCTTTTTCTCTCCTCAACGAGCTGATCCCTGTGATTGTTGTTTGCTTTTGCCAGGCCTGTGAATACAATCATGGGGGCGTATTATTTATGGAAATTGCACTGAGCAAGAGATTGTCTGTGTTATCTAGTGTAACCAAGGCATGACCTGCTCGGATAGAATCACTGAATTCTCCATAACGTTCGTGAGCGTGATTGCTTTTGGCGTTACGTGGCAAAGTTATGGTATATTCACTTTTTTCTCTTCTTAATTCATTTGCTAGGTTGTCTTCATACAAAATAATGATTTTTTAAAGTCTGGTAGATAATCTCAACAGGACCTAATCCTGAAGAATGATAGTGCCTTTCGCATGCTCGGACGAAACCAATGGAGATTAATCGTTCACTTATCTTGGAAAGCAATTTCCCTGCTAAAAAAGTTTTCGCTAAATGGGAATTTGCCTGGGGACAATCGCCCTCGTTAATTAGGTGGGAGGTGTTTAACCTCACATCCACGTCGAATTATGCGTTCCAGACTCGAGGGTGTGAACCGAAAATATTTCGCTCACTTTTCAAATAAGTAAATATTGCAGACAATTTATGTTTCTAAACCGAAATCGTTACTGGACTCTGGACAAAGATGTGGGAATGGAACTCGGGAATTATTAGCTACTTGACTTCTCCGGAGGGCGTTTCTTGTCTGATGACTTACTCCGTAGTTGAGTGACTAAGTGGTTGCTAACTTGAAAACGGAGCAACGTCGACTATGCTCAGAGCGTAAGAATGAGTTTCGATTAAGAAATAACATGAATCGTTGTTTGCTTTAAAACCTTTTACAGGACTATGAAAAATTGAGATTCAAATAAAATGTTTCGAAAAACAACACAATGATTTCACTGGGGATGTTACCGACTAGAATTTCATTCAAGGAGCACCCAATTTATTTTGAGTGGCAAATGAAACACAAATTCGGAGAAGTTATCTGCCGACAGGCTCATCCATTGCATCCATTACACCATACTCTGGGTGGTGTGCTCTTAGCCCTTTGTTGGCTTACATAATCTGACACTACTACTACTGCGGATGAAATGATGGTCATATCAACAAAGCTCAAGGATTCAGACGAGTATGACAAACCATGTTAACGCAGCTTTTTCGTGACATCGATGGTCACTTCATCAATTTCGGTCTACGAGTTTCAAATGGAAATAAAATACTGTTGCATTTTCAGAAGCATTTAATTTTGTGTGTGTTGTTGTACTTACACTGTGTCATACGACTGGCTGGCGCAGTTGGTTAAGTGCCTGCCCTCGGTTAGTGGTTTCCCAAAGCAAAGTTAATACGCTTTTCTCAGGTCCAGTCACCATTTGCCGTTGGGATCAAATTAACGCCACTATCACTGGAGTGGTCGATCAGTGGTAGGTGTCTGACTGTGGGTATCACAGTGGACCAATATGGTCTAAGTGTGCTGGTGAATTCACTAGCAGCCTTACCCTACTTACCTACACTGTATCAGTGATGCGCATTTGATTGATTGCTTGAGTTAATTAAAACCTTCTAACTAAGACTGGGGCTGTAGAGTGACTGAGCAAAACCAACACAAACACTTTCTTCAGATCGGCATGTAGCAGGCACATTGAACTGCAAATCACTAGAATGTGTGATGTGATTGTTTCGCGTAATGCAAGTTCATCTTGTGGATCCCAGCGTTTGATAGTGCCGATCGGCTATTGTTATTATTGTTGAGGGTATATTGCACCACTACCTTTAGATCTATTGAAAGCTGGTTCTAGTGAAATCAATTCTTCCTCTGATATTAGGTGCTTGCCCAGATATCTTTGTCTTTTGTGGACTAATAGCTCTCAAAATCGCAGTATATGTTCTGGAATTTTCTTAGATCCTCCGCAGAATCAGCAGAGACCTTCTTCTGATACTCCTAGTTTCGTTATAGGCTCCCTGAGTCTGCAGTGCCCTGTTAGGAACCCTATTAGGATACGGGGGTTATTCTTGCTCCTCTTGATACATGCCCCAAACCTCTTTCGGTTATATTGACGCAAGAGTTCCTTGGTGTAATTCATGCCATGAGTGTTGTTCCAGGTATTTGCCCGTTTCCTTCTTTCTAGTTTCCTGAATCATTCCCTGAGGATATGATCTTCTACAGTGCATCTTTCTATGACATATGAAGGATACTGATGCATTTGTCCATGACTTCGTAGTTTTTCTGTCGGGGTTCAAATACTCCTGCCCCTGTTCCTTCATTAGTTCTATATCCATCTGTATACCATTTTACCGTATTGCTGCTCAGTCTGTGGACTACGGACTCTTTGCTCCAGTCCTCTTTGTTGCTGAGCTTAATGGCAAACACCTTTTGGAAATTGAATTTCCTAATCACGTCATCTGTCGGAATGGCCAAGAGCGGTAGCTTTTTGACTAGTGCAGCGAATTGTCTTGATGTAATGCACCTGTCTCTTCCTATTCCTTCTTTTGCCATCCTCATGATTGTTTTGCTTGCACATTCTGCAACCACTAGATGCCAAGGAGTCAGCTCCATGGCAGCAGTTGGGCAAGTTCTCATGGCCCCTGTAATACAGGCGCATGCCAACCTTTGAACTTTGTTCAGTGTCTCTATTGCGTTGCTTAGGTTGGTTCTTTTTGACCATGCTATTGAACCGTATGTAATCGTTGCTCCGACAATTGCTGTATAAATCCATCTTAGGATACTTGGATTCCCACGATTTGCCCGCCAAGCCCCGACAAATGATTAGAGCACGCGTCGCTTTCCTGGTAACCTCTCGTGTGTGTTTTTTCCAGATGAGTTTTCTGTCCAACTACTCTTAAATTATTAACTTTGTTTACTGGTAGCAGTGTTGTGCCCGACAGACTTATTGGTTCGATATGGTGGCCTGCTTTTTTGGCCTTAGAAAAAACCATGGCGATGGAAGACAATACACACTATGCACAGTGGATACTGTGGTACTGTGGGTTCAGAATGTATTTTCCGTAGGAACAGACACTAGGAGTTGTACGATTAGACGTCGGTGGGAACTTATGTCCATATGTTACTTAAAACAAAATATATAGACTCGGTTGGAAATCAAGTAGTTTCATTATTCGGATCATAATTCGTAATTGACAGACAACGCGTAATTGTCCTCACGTTCTCATGTTATTCATATTCAGTATTATTTGACAAATCATCATGGGAAGACTAACACCTCCACAACATCTCCAAATTATTCAGCTTTAGGATGAGTTATGGAATAATAAATGGAGTAATTTATCGACTGTTATTGTTTTTCTTCTTCTTCTTCTGAGGGCGCTATAGTCCGGGCTGGACCTGGGTTCAGCCAACAAGCCTCTACAGGTGGCACGATCTTTAAGCAGCTGCCTAAAATTTCGCACGACAATTTGTGTGAGGTCCTTCTCCACTTGTGTGTTCCATCGGTTTCGTTGGCGTTCTCTATTGCGATATCCGACTGGTTCGGAGTTGGAGAACCTTTGGGCTGGAGCGGTGTTGTCCATGCACTCGACATGGTCTAGCCATCCTAGGCGTTGAATTCGTAGACGTCTAGCTAGGCTCTTATCTCCAATCTTCTTCTCCAAAAACCCTCAACACAAACAGAACCCAATATTGAACGCAGGACTTTTTTCTTGAAAATACTAAGGGCTTCCCCACATGTCCTCAATGTTGTCCATCCTTTTTCGATGACAGCCCATACTTCGTTTCGTCATTGCCTTTACCATACGCAAATCGAGTTTCTGTGTGCGTTATTGAATAGGTTATGTGAAGACGAAAGTACTCGCCGATAAGTCAGATTTGGAAACCAACATTACTCGCATAGTCTTACAAATACCGGTCGCAATGCTCGAAGCAGAGGCTCATAATTAAAACTTTGGAATGTCCGCCACTGTTCGTTGGGGTCATAATAAAGTTTCGGCAATCCATATTCATTTTATGTGTTTTGTTTGAAATTTCAAACAAACACGTCTTTTTGAATAAACAATGCTTGTTTGCAATCTCCTTTTATTTCCTGCCAATGAATGGCCCTTCAAATAGACGTGAAAAAAGTCACTGACTTATTAAACTCTCATTTTCCTCTGTGTGGGCGGAGGGCCTTCGTCCGCTCTCCTTATGACTTATATTCTTAGTCCTCGGCTGTAGTGATATTGATAGAGTTTAGATAGTCAAAGGACACCCCACATCCGTAAGTCATACGACTTCCTTAAATTGGTAATTTTTCCCATTTTCCAATTTTCCCATCGCAGCCCTTTTGAACACCATTTACGTTTAATTGACTGAAGAAACTGCGATAAAAGCAATTTATGGAAATGAGCTGATTAAAAAGAAGTCGAGCAGTGATCCTTATGTCACTCTCCGCCACTGAACTACCATGAAGTTGGAAGTCTTTTGACATGGAAATTGAAGCTAAGATGCAATCATCTTTTTACATTCTGTACTAGGCTTAATATTCTGCTCCCCACCCACCCACAACCATTACGCACTGATTAAAGACTGCTCTTCGAGCTAAGTGATGTCTCATCCTCTCCAGTCGCAGCAGTTTGCCGAAGCGAAATAGAGCACGAAAGAGCAAAGAGTTTCCTCTGTCTTCCATACTGGCACAATGCCGGAGCAGAAAGCATCACAGCATACAGGTCGTTGACATAAAAAGTAGAAAAACATAAGTAATTTACAGAGTTCATCCTTGCCAAGTGAGAGTGCACATTGTCAGCCCGGCATCGTCATCATAACCATCCGTGGCTGCACGGCCATTGTACATTGTGCGATAAATGACTTTACACTCTCACGACCAGTGCTAATGTGGCCGTGTGGGTGGTTTGTTTAAACGAATAACTAATAGACTATCTTTGGAGTTCATCATCACCGCCATCATCGCCATCAACGTCATCACGGTGGACGTATCCCACGTGTAGTGGTTTAATAAAACATGAGGTTTATGTAGTTTCACTTGCATGCTCTTAAATGGTGTTTCCACTGCACTTGGTCTTGCACGAGCAATTATTGCACGTTTCCACATTTTTGTAGCTTGTTTTCTGTGTTTTTTTGAACTTTTTTCTTTGGATATGACTTTCTTGAGTGTTTTGCATTATTTGTTATTTGTTTGCTTTTCAGTTTCATTCAAAATAACTTGATTCTAATGAACTTGTTGCACAACATGAACATTGTGTACACCGTAAGACCTACTGCGATTCTAAAACGTGCGAATCCTTGAAGATCTCTCGGAAGAAGTATTTTCCTAGAAAATAGCTTCTTTTCATGGCTAGGGCTAGGCATTCGCAGAGCTGATGTTGGATGGATTACATTTCAGCCTCGTTTCTTACAGTGTCCGGTAAGGACTCCTAGTAGCGTGCGTACGTCCCTACGACTAAGACTGATCAATGATGTGGATCTCTTCTTGTTCAGCTTGGGCCATAGGGCCATTCCTGTGGCTGCATTATTCAGGCTCAGCCTGAATGGTACCATTTTTATTAGGGAACTGAGTGGTATATGCGCGAACGGGATTGCCAGAGATTCTCCCAGCTCCGAGCCCTTCTTCGCGAGACTGTCCGCCCTTTCATTTCCTAGGATTCCCGTATGTTGGGGTACCCAGGAGAGGGTCAAAGTTCTGCAAGGATATTTCGTCGTGTCTGCATAGTCCATCCAGCTTCGATGTCAAAATTTCTGATGCTGATCGATTCGCCATTAACGCCTTGATGTTTCAGCACGCCGCCTCGTGTATAGCACCCACCTCGGCTGCACGGATTACATAGTGCCGGTGTTGCAAGTCTGGGTTGCAAGATAGGGGTCTACTTGCTATCTCTATACATGCTAGACAAAGTTGAGAATATACAAGTTTATGATACTCACCAAGAAATCTTGGCCCAGGTCCGGACTGTATTGTGTGTATACTAACCCTTGAATGCCCTCATGTCCATTTTGGGCACGGACTTGTTGAACAAAAAGTTTGTTGTGATTTAATACCAATTGTGCATGTACTACCTTACTTTTGTAATATGAAATGTAGAACAAAAGTTGTTCAGAAGTGACTTCTCTACAACATATTATTTGTTCCAAAAAATACATTGTCTTTAAAGGGTTAAGAAAATAATAGGCTGTAGTGGTCGGATATTCTCCTGGCTTGAGAGAAGAGGTTTTACGACATTAAACGAGAAAGAAATATAATCTATCCAACATTTGAGGTAAAACAGACATTGCCCAGGGACTTAACTGCGGTCCGGCCGTCAAAATATAATTATATATCACATTATTCTTGAGTCAGGACAGTCACTCCTCTATCGCAATGGTTTCTAATTATGAAAACTCTACGGTGGGCAGGGAGCTTCAAAGAGAAAGCAATATTGAGGTCTATGAAATATACTCCCTTTCCCCCCATTCATCAGTCTTCGATCCTACTGTGTACATTCCCAGGGGATCGTCCACCGTCACATTGTCAGACATCCCATCCGATCCGGAAGGAATCCTGGTGGAGAATTTCTTTTCGAAGATGGGCGGGGGTAGTAGGTTATCGGTGTCGTTGGAAAGGAAAAGGAAGGTGGAGGAGTATGCTGAAGTGCATCAGACGGAGTGCTTCACAGCGCAGTCAGTATCAGTGAATCACAGTTGCTCAGCACCGAATACCGTGTTGGATTGCAATGTTGAATCTCACCCACCAGGAACACCGACGTGCTTAGTGTTTATAAAACTGTTATGTGAAAGCAGCTCAGACTTTCAGTTCAAAATAGTCAGCTCTCCCTCTGATGGCATGAATAAAAGACAACGTCTACAAACACCGTGACAAAGCGCGTGCTGTTAAAAACAAACTCAGTGCACATCTGTTGACAACACACCTTTGTTTATGTAATGGCCTTTGAAAATCAACAAAATGCGACTCAACAGCATTAGTACATTCAAAATGCCATTGAAATATACTGCCCACTTAAGCCCATTGTCTGTGCGCAACATTTATTCAAGTTTAACTATTGAATTCAATTAATTTTGAAATTTAAACTGGCACAGCAAATGCCCGAGGGAAGTATCAAAAATAATACTCGTAAAAAACGGAATAACAACAGATACGAGAATATCCTCTCAGCGAGCGTTGATATTTTATGGCTGTTGTGTTCGTATTTATTATTAAGAACGTGTCATGAGAGTCGAAACAAAATAGGGACCATGAAATCACAAAAGTGATACCACTCAACGCATCGTATTCCGTGTAAGCTTGGAATCGAAAGAGAGGAAAAACAAAAAATACATAATCGTACATCAGCAAGCGACGCGCATCTGCTGTTGCTTTGTGATTTTTGAAATGTTTAAAACGTTAAATTCTGACAAAACACGAACATCAACTCTGGAGTTTCAATAATTGGCTGAAATTTTTTTTTTCTGCGTGAATTCAATGATTTTTTTTGGCGCTTGACAAGGTGTGACATATTTGCTACTTCTAGACAATGAGCAACGAGGTCAAGAGTCTTTGAGCTGTCTGCTTTTTTATTCGAAAGAGGATGAAATCAATTGAAAGTCACCCGTTTTAGTGGTGTCGAGCCGTGAAATAATTTATTGTAGATTTTTAAAAAATTTTTTATGTGTTTGAAATAAATTTGTAAATGTGTATATAAGTCAACAACTTCAGACTATTTCAGTTCAATTTACTAAATTTACTACGAACTTTAGGCCAACGCAACGTCAGTACATGTATACAGTACATCATTACATGCAATGTATCTGAGGCACTGTTCACTGATCATAACTTACGTCACGTCGTCAAATTTCAATGAGCAGTTAATAGTCTCATCGTTCCACTCTCACTGAAGTTAGTAAAAGTGAACGAAACTTAACGAAATCGAGGGAAGTGGTTTTTATGGGCTTTAAGGCGTGTGTTTTATGGTCAGCTTCACAGAGGAAGTTTTACTGCTGAAACCGTACGAATTAAACCAAAAATTTGAACTCGTTGTAAGGTTTGACTGAACATAAGTCTATAGATTCCCTGTAAGACTAGGTATTTACTTTTTATTTTGTGAAACTTTTTCATTTGTGCGATTTATTATTGCTCAAGCCATATACGAACTTTAAGGAGTTATTTTCGTTGCACTTTAAGACACTTCTTCTTTTGCGTAATATTTGTTCTTCTAAATTGTTAAGAATCGTTTACATCGTTTATTTTTATGGTATAATTCATTAAAAACTACAATATGGTATTACTTGTTTGGGAGGTGCTTATAAAAATAAAATTCAACCTCTCTTGATAATTTAGAAAAATATATTGTACGGATTTTAATGCCGCAAACCTAGAAGACATCCTTCATCCTGAGCATCAAGAATATGTAAGTATGCATGTTGAAGTATTTCTTTATGATGTCTGGTTATTGTAATTTCCAACTGATTTCTAACTTGTCGTATTCTGTATCTGTTCCTTTGTTCTGCAATTTTTATTCTATTTCGTTATGTCGCTAATTCAATGACGCTACCTGACATGTTTCTCAATCTAGTAATAAAGTGGCTTTTCACCATTAACTTCGATAGCCTAAAAACTGTTCTCACCTATACCAGAGAGTCAGTATAATGTAATTTAGACAACATTTTTTTTTCTTTAACTTTGTATTCTATTATTTGTGTTGGATGTTCTCACTTAAGGGGCACTCCACCCATCCATATATAATCAATTTTAAATTGCATTAAATATTTGTTTTACTTTAGTTTTTAGTTATCATTCAACACTTTTTTGATAACTAAGTGCCTATTACTCTTTGTTTAGTATTATTGTTGCGGCAGTGGTTTTGTGGGTATGTGCGTCTACCGCTAAGCAACTGCACCACTCGCTGCCTGGGTTCGAATCCCGGCCGGTACGACAAAAAATAATTTTCACCTCTTTCGAGTCCCACCTTTTCTCCTGACTAAGGGTATACCCAGGAAAGCTTCTCAAATTGTCCGTTCGGAGTCTGTATAAAACTGTAAAGAGAGAACAATAGCAAGCACAACACGAGTGGTTGCTGAGAAGCTTGGCTCTGAGCCTCTACAGGCAGTAGAGCCACCCTTAGTACATCCTTATTATTATTAAAATAAAGAATGTCAAATGAATGTCTTATTCTTTCATATTTGGTTTATAAGTACATTTTGATGTTATTGAATATATATCGAACAAGATTGTAAAGGAATTTATACTAACTATTGAACAAAATTAATAAGCTGGGTAATCACGGAGCAGATATTGTGTTCGAGTTATGGAATGTTCGAGTTATGAAGTGTGAAATATGGGAAAATGTAAGTCCAATATGAGAGAAACCCAAACATTAACAAATTGGCTGTCATGCACGTTCTCGTACGACACCTCGTGCAATACCTAATACAAAAAATACCATTCTGCACATTTTGCTATCGGACCGGGAAAGATGGAAAACTACTTTTCCGGTACTGAGAGACACCAAAATAGAAAAATAATGTCTTGTCCGCTGGGACCGAAACCGCTCACACGTCTTGGTAGCCAATATGTTAAGACCAAAACACTTGATCGACTTTTAGAAAATTCCTTCTACTTACAGATGTTTGACTGTATTTAGACAATCAGATTCACTGTTATTCGAGTGAACACATCTCACAAGTGTTCGACTAAAGGTCGCAGCTGATGAATATGTTGCGGGTGCAATCCACCTTTCAAAATTTACTTGTAAAATTTCGTAAGGGAAAATGCATATGTAAAGATCACCATGGACACATTTCTCTAACAGACAAATATTTGAAAGTTTGCCAATTTGAACCGTTGTGATGCATTCTGCACTAGTGCTCACCTATGTGTTGTCATTATTTTGACAGCACGCAAAGGATTTTATAGGCTGCTACTTTAAGCCACAAATATTGTCTGCTCGATGTGGATGAGAAGCATGGCAACATCATCTTTCGAAATGAGAAATGATACACCGTTACTGTCCATGGTATGCCAATCCTTGACTCAATTTTGTTTAATAAAGTACTGTACTCATGAGGCGCGGTCTGCACCTGAGTTTAATGTTTCCTTAAAATGACATTTCGAGGCTAGAGAAATGGCGAGTTTCTTAGTTCTCAATTTACAGATCGTGACTGGACTATGTGGATGGTGATTTCATTTTGCAAAGTAAGCAAACCTAAAATTTTGTTCACAAATTGGATGTATAAAAATTCACTTTTTGGCAATCAAAAAAATCTCGATTTATGTTAAAAGCCGCAAAATACAAAAATCGCAGATCGGGGCCATGTGTACAGCCCTGCACTCGATATTTTATAAATAAGATTATAGATGACTTGCTCTGTGTATATAAAACAATACAATGATGTATCCAATCTTTAAATATTCCTACCAAGATTTTACTAGTAGCGAAGTGAAAGTCGATTGAGAGCTGCAGAGGACTGAAAAACTGATAACGTACAGTTCTCTAAAAAAAGTTACCGTAAAATGATGCAATTTGGAAAAAATAGAAATCTCATTCCCAGAATATAAGTCTAAAATATTGTGACGTGAATGGTATATTTGGGATTTTATAGTGTTCAAAGTGTTAATCAGTTCAGCCTGAGAGGCAACAAAGAGCTTTGTAGTAAAGTAATAGTGATTTTCAAAGTGTAATAAAGTATAAGAAGTAAATCGGTGTTTCTTCGTCACAATCCAGTGATCGAACCCGTATTTGTGGACAATTTAATTAATCTTACAATTAATTAATCTTATAATCTTACTTAACAATATTTTTGAAAGGTAAATTAAGATTAAAACAAGGTTTCAGGCTTCAGTAGCCAACACAAAAATTTAAATATTGTTTTTCACTTAAAAAATCACAACAAACAGCCAAAGGAGTTGCAAAATTCAATCTAAAAAGTTTGTGTACAGCTTGAAAATAACGTTAATTTAAGTCAATAAATTATTCATCTTATTTCTTTTGGTGCTAGTGATTAGTGGGATATACCCTTATCTTCATGACCAGTTTCGCATGGATGCTGCCAATTTTTCGGAGTATGCTTTTAGTCCACTCAACTAATGAAGCTCCATTTAACATCCCTATATTGCTGGTATCGTGGGTACGGAACTTTCATTCCCGTGCTTCTGACTCGTGCTCAATGGGATTGAGATCTGGGCTCTATTGTGCACCTCGTAGTATGTTGACAATGTTATATAACCGCCAAATACGCGCATTTTTTGCCGTTTTAAAGGGTCATTATCTTGCTGGAAAACGATGGTAAGACACGCCAGCATTTCAGCAATTATTTTTAAATTTCTTTTAAGAATGTCAGTGTAAATGAACTGATTCATAATTTCTTCGATTAGTCCCATCACTCCGACCTGTGATGGCGCCATAAAGACCCACACCTACTTCCACCCACATACACACTTCCGCCACTGTACTTCACTGTTTCCATAAAATTCTCTGTTTTATGGGCTCATTTTGTAGACTCCTTACCTTCGAACGGTCATCAGACTCAAAAACGCTTTATTTTGATTTGTCTGAGAAGATAACAGATAACAGAAGTCTGGCGACTTATAACCATGCATCTTTGAGAATCCGAACTGTTTCTGTCTTATTGACCAACAGTTATTTCCTGGATGTCCATGACCTGAACTCCCTTACAATTAAATTGCTTAAGTTGAGCGCTCATCTTATTAGCCATGATACATGGTCTTTTGACCACCTTTCGCTTGATGACTCGATTATCTCTTGGAGTGAGTTTCGAATATTTTTAATTTATATTCTGCGAATGACAGCTCTTTTATTCCAAATTGCATCATTGCAAACTTTTGTGGAGCCCTGTATGTTATCAGTTTTTCAGTCCTCTGCAGCTCTCAATCGACTTTCACTTCTCCACTAGTAAATTCCTGGCATGAATATTTAAAAATTGGATACATCATTGTATTGCCGATCGTCCTATCAAACCTTTCCAGCACTGAATTACCAAGAGAATCTCCCTCAACACATCACCGTCGCTGAACATGCAAGAATGTATCGAATTTGAAGTTTCACCGATTCACCGATTTTTATTCCCTTCAAGTTTCAGCCAGCATCAGATTTCTCCTTCAACAATGGCTTCAAGATTCTCTTTCACGGAACTGTTCCAGTTGCTACATGAATCATCAAATGGTAGAAGACAATAATAGCCGGGGATAATGTGTCATGTTTCACTGCCTCATCATAAAGTTTGCATCTCTTTCTCCATCAGAGAACATGATACGACATTCTAAATACTTCGAGCAGAGTTATAAAGCGTTCATTAGAAGCGGAACTACTTAAGTGCCTCTTTAGTAGGGTGCGTTCTTTTTCATTTGACTAATAACACATAACCTTCCACAGGCAAATGTCAGCATCTGACAGCAGTTTTCTTTTGAGACTTATGTGTGCCAACAGACACGTAATATATATCTCGTATTCTTAAGGCGCTCCTTGTTTCCTCTGGAAATGAAGTGTTCTCAAGTACATAGAAGTGTGGCCTGGACCTATTCGCAGTGGAAATCGACTTGACTGCCATTTTCCGCATTCATAACACACTTCAAAGTAATCATTTCTTCTCGTCTATCAATGAAATCTGCCGACCCTATTGCCCCTCCGGCCATTAACCACATCCTGTGCACCCGGCATGAATTGTGGAATTTAATGTTTGGGTGAATTCATTTTGAAGGAATCCTCTAAATCCTTTAAATCCTCTCTGGCCAAAGGGGTCACCGAAAATAACGACGGAATTGTCGACCTTCGGTCGAGTAGATGTTCCATTTGAGCCTTCAATAGATGGCCAATAGAGGGGAATAGATATGTCAACGCTAATTGCTGAAAAATTAATCCCACATTATCCAATATGAATGATCGGCGACCGCCGAAATGGAGATTCAAATCCATACATTGCCGACCGGGGAATTGCTGCGACAGAGTATGGTTTCTAATTGATTTCCTCATTTGGTTTGCAGTGTTGTGGAATAGCGAAATTGGCCATCCGGGCTTGGCATTGACATCGTGGTCTGCGTGTCGAATGCATCTGCTAATGGAAAATACCGAAAGCCTGCCCAGGGTCACCAGTCCGGTCTGGCGTGGTGACGACGTGCGATTGTGTGTGCGTGCGAGAGGGAGGACGAAGTCAACCCTTTATGTGATTCCTGATTATTAATTTGCAGAGCAGAAAGGCCATTTATGACCATTTTGCGCCGATGGGAGTGTGACTGGGTGGTCAGTGGTGGGTTGATTGCCTGTGTAATCAATGCGCTGTCGGGGGTTGGGGTTATGTCAATGCAGTGGATTCCGCGGGATTACATTGCGGAGACATGTGAATTTAACAGGAATTTAGGAGTTGATGGATGGAATCTATTGCGATCGATAGCAAGCTTCACGTATTTTCTTCATTAATTTTGAACTAGATGGACGACTGTTACGAGAAAACAACTTTTGCGTTTTGAAGGATTTTGGTATTGTAGGGCACTCATGATTAGTGAAATGTAGGTGTGAACGAATATTGATTAGGTTCGAATTTATGTGTGTGTCAGACTGTCAGAGCAAGGACTTAATGAGACTTTTGTGTGAGAGGTACATTCCATGTTTCGTAATGAGGGAATGCCATGCCTGAATGACTAGCAAATTAAGTTCATTCAGGGGTAGACATTTTGGATTTCCTTCAATTCACACTTCCACAGATAGGTTGTTCTTGGAAACATATCAATGGCCGTTGGGCGGTGGTAGGGGACTTATACATTTCTGTCGAATTTTGGGCGAAGTCCATTGAAATTTGTCTAAGCGAACACGCAACCTGAGAGAATACTCTCATGAGAGTCGATAAGATTGTACGAATACACAAGTAATTTATTGCGGGGGTCAGAGTAAAAATAAGTTGTATCAGTTTACTAAGTCATAAATATATTTGTTGCAACAGACTAAGCGGGATAGCTTGAGAGGTGGCTCATCGGACGTTCCATCCAGATCAAAAGGCGAGAATTGTACAGTCGTCTTCACCGCATAACCTGACAAAGAACATTAACAGTCTTGAACTCTTAGAGGAAGATATGAAACAAAAAAAAGGAGTCACAATGACGGAGACTATGACATTTGGAAAGAAAGTGATAGCCACCTTATTGTAGACGCGTCGGGCTCCACGTTGGGCGCCGTTTTGTTGCAAAGCAGAAGCGAGCGCAGTTTGTCCTCCCGACAATAACTCCAATTTGTGACCTAAACAATATGGGATTTGGCAATGATTAAGATTTGGCAACAATTTCTAAACTAAACAAAACTCAGTCGCTTTTTAATGGCTTAGTTGGTTAGTGGGGTCCCTGGTTTGAATCCCAGTAAAAGCAATCAATACGGCCTCTTCGCATAGCGCCTTGGATGTTCCTAACAGCATCCGTTGTCAGGTGTATGTAGCAGACGTCCTTGGCATGATTACGTTTATCCATCTCGATTCTGGTGGTTGTGCGGAGGTAAAAAATAGAATTTTACTATGAATAACTGACAAACTGCTCGGCACGATAAAAGACTACCATTTACAGGTGTTCGCCTGAAATCTAAGAACAACTTATAGTCTGGAGGCCGTTCAACAAAAACGATACGTCCCCGGATTCAACGTCCTGATGGCTGGGTCAGAGCGCATGGACAACCTAGCTCTGGTTCCCGATTTCCAGCCAGTGCGATGAAGGTAAGTGGAGCGCACAAGTTAATACAGACGTCAACCAACTTGGAGTGTGCTGGCAGCTCGTCATAGATTGCGCTCCCTCGAGAAGGGAAAAGCTTGACCGAGAGCCGTAGCGCCACACAATGAGGAAGAAGCTGAACATGGAAAAAGTGGCACAAAAGGTTCCCCATGCTGGGAGGTGGTCTTGTTTTTGGTCATTTTGAGACACTTATCGGTTCAGTCTTCAAACTGTGATCGTCTGGCTGTAATCTGAATCCAAAGCTGATTTTACAACATCAGAAGAGGACAGAATATATATCTGCAAATGCCTACCGACGAGGCAAAAGATACCACCAAGGAGGACTACGGGTCCTACGGAACCTGCCCGGAGAATGATGTCAGAACCATGTTCGGTGGCCCAATATAAAGAGAACATCATTGGCGAAGTGTTCGAAATGCGTAGCTTATGTTTAAGTCTAAACAATTTTAACATGGCCTGGGCGGGAGCCACGTTAGTTCGAGCCGATTGGTGCGGTGTGAAAAGGCACATTCAGCTGGGTAGGCATAGGATTGATCATAGGTCACGGACAGGAAGAAAGCAGTTGTTTGGTCAGAACCTGTGACTAGTTAACTAAAGGTTAGAAATTTGTATAGAAAGGTCCAGGCATCCTGTGGATAGAAGGTCTGAGAAGTTGTAAGTTGCTAGTGTTCCATTAGCAACAAACTTTTGGAAACTCGTGGGCAAATCATGGCCCTATACGGCGATTCAGAGTGTACTTTCCTCACGCTTCCTCTGGATTGACACTTAATGCATGACAATCGGTGGGCTAAAGATAAACCACTACTTAAGTGGAACATAATGTTTAGCGTCCACTGTGAAAACGAAATTTGTATTGATTCTAAGTCTATCCATGGATCGACACTGAAGCTCGCACTGTGAAGGCGGGCATTAAAGTTCACCTGAAACTGAAAATCTTTGAGGGTATGGCTGCATGCCAAATTCGGAATTACTGAAGTGTTCCACAAAGCGATTAGAACGTTCAAGCAATTCCAGATTTTCCACATGCCTTCTACTGCTTGTGAGCAAAGGCAATTGGAAAATAATAGAATGCCTTCCTCCCCCACTTCAAAGCAAGCATGGCCCCAAGCCCATGATTAAATTCAGCGCAACCCTCTGCCGTTCCACTGAAGTCTCAAGTCAAAGAAACAAGCAACGTTTCCCCTTCACTTAAGTCCTAATCATCTGGCCAAATGAAATAAAGGTTGCTTAGCCAAGTGTAATGAGCTAACGACTTCCACTGGCAGGTCGAAAAGTTATTAACTCCCTCTCTCAACAACACATCGCACCGCACAGCACCGACCCCTCATCAAGAGTTGCAACCCCAATTGTTGTAATTCAATTCATCTCCCTTACGACTGAAAGGCAATAAGACTGCTCGAAAAAAAAAACAATTTCATTCATTCACGGCAAACGTTTAGTTAACTCCACGAGAAGCCAATTTTCAATTCGTTCGCAATAAACGCTAATAAAGTTTTCCCAACAAACAATAAATACAGAAAATTGTTTCTCATTCAAGCCCGGCCGACCGACCGTGCGGTAGTTCGGTTAGCGACGTGTCGCGTCCGTACCATTTCGCCTCCTCGCCGCAGCGAATATATGCCCGCTCTAGCCAATCTGAAACCGCTGTGTACACAGCAAACAAATGTCCCCAGGGGGCGATTTATTTAGTCCTTACTATCCTTGTCGAGCGCCACATTGCCTTAGGCGGACGGCGGCATCGAGTTGAAAGCTCTGCAAATATATTGCCCAGCTGATGTTGTCGTATTCTTGGTGCACAGTTTCGGTTATTTGGTACCTGCGGCTGGTGCTGGCGCCTTACCCATGGCCACTTGTTCCCAAAACTATGAAATTTTCTTTAATTTGGCGGAGGGGGCTCCACTCAATTGTTCGGTCCGTGACCGTGCACTCCGGAGGCCATCAACTCTGTTGTGTGTTGCCACCTTTGCGGCCGATAATGCGAGCTCCTCTAGCAGAGTTGTTGCCACCGCCACAAAAGAATCACTAGAAGTTGCGATAAACATCTCTTGAACTAGGAATGCTCAGCTCTCTGCTCCTGCCAGAGCGGTCCTCAATTCACGCGGAACATTTGCCAACGAAAGAAGTTGTTCTTTTTTTCTATGACAATAAATTTTGGACAGCATTTTTCGTCCAGGGCACATCGCCTGTGCTGTGCACCTTGGCCGAGTACACCCAGAATGGGTCCGGAGTGTGGACTGATTTATTTGCCAGTGCCAGGCAAAACATAGTTGTGGGGGTGGGGCGGCCGGAGTGACACATGGCCCTGGCACATGGTGGCGACTATTAATTCTGCACGGCAGTAGTTTTGTGCTCGTGACAGCGCCCCAGAATGCCTCCTCTACGAGCAAAGTGTGAGTGTTTATTTGAAGACTTTTTTGCCGTCCTTTCGGGGCGGAGCGCGGCGATGGTTCATCACCATTGGGATAGGACACTTCAGAGATTCTAGCATTTCATTTGATATCCATCGGATTCTGGATTTTATTTGTTTTCTCTGATACGTTCGGTCTGGGTATTGTCGAAAATTTCACTCTTCGCTCGCCGGGCCCACGGCCATCGGCAAACACAGAATGCAAATTCAAATGCAGGCGGGTATTAGATTCGGTTAACCGAAGCTCACGGAGAGGAGAAGTGGGAATCAAAATGGGACTGTGTGCATGGGAAATGAACATCAGGAGCAAGCTATGAAAAAGGACGCTCTGTCAACGGGTGATGTATTAGAGCTAGGAGAATCTGCTCGCTTTTTTATGCCGCCTCTGTTGTCTGTTACTTTTTGTTCTTGCTCTTCTGGTCGCGCCCTGAAAGGCGCACTCGTACATTGTTTGTTTATATCCCCCTCCAGAGATGAATATGTTATACGACGTTGAGAATGGCAGATAGATTTATTTAGATGGATGCAACAAGATTTAAAAGATGTCTATTTAAGTGGTGAGTTAGAACTGCAGGCGAAGTGGAATGGCAGCGCGGTTGGCGAACGAGGCATGGTGGTTGCTGTTAAACGGCAGTAAAATCTGAAAATGGATATATTTTACGATGTCCTTATACTGTTGATGTAGCTTCGGCTTATAAAAATAAAATGAGCGATTCTACGTATCAAGATTGACGTGCCTGTCGGCATGTGGCTGGATTGAGTGTGATGGGACGAAGGACGTCAGGGGTTTCAATGTTGGTAACAACTTTTCGAGAATATTGCTATGTTGCTAAACGAATCACGATCTTATACATATCCATCTTATGAATGGTTGGGAAAGGGTACACAAGGCGTATTGTATTTTTCGTCCCCTTGAATTGAGTGGCATCATAGAGGGTGCAAGTCTTTTTATTGGTATGTTTATGAAAACTGAATCAAGTGCGCCTGTTAAAGGAGTTCACACAACGCCTGCCGCCCTGCTGTGAGTGCTCCACAAGGCATTCTTCGGAAAAAATTCTACGGTTATTGAATTTCTAAATGGAAGGGATACAATGCGTGTCGTTTGTGGGTGCTGTAGTCCATGTTTCATATTGAGCTGGTGTTTGAAGTTCTTTTATATTGGCACATTTAATTTCTTTAAGTGCCACTGGTCCAGGAAGCATTCGGTACTGAGCAACAAGTACTCGATTAATAAATATGGACACAAGCACAATATCGTTACCTGACTGGAATGTTTTTGCTCGTTTTAGTTTTTTTTTTTTTACAACTTCTGCATGTTTATTGCGCTCCTTTTCATGCTTACAGTGTTTTTTGTGTGTACTGAAATTCAGTATCGACAGTACGTATATCGCTGTTTGTCTTGTCCCAGGGAAAGTAACGAAAGTAACTAGTAATCATAGGTTTGTAATCAGTATCCCGACGAAAGGTAAAGTATACAGGACATGCTGTTATCTTTGCTACCAATATCTGAAAGGATGAAGTTACAGCTGAATCTGGGTCTTAACTAGAACAAGACACACACCTCTTTTCGACCCCTTTTCTGTACACTCAATTAGTTAAATTTGTGCTTGTTTGCTGTTTGAATTGTGAAAAGATTTGGAAGAAATAATGTAAATAAAATCAACATCAATCGGATCCCGGTGCTGATATTTTTTATTCAAATTATTTAAATGTTATTAAGACATAAACTTTAGACGAATTGTTTTTAATTCAATATTCGCTTGCCGACATCGAATGGAGCAGCCGGTAAGGTACGCCGGGTGCTACAGTCCGCGGTGGACGTGGGCCTAGCTTCTGCAGCCTTGTTCCGATTCCGAACGGCGAAGTTTGAAAAGTTTTTTTCTAATCAGATATTATACACTCTGAGCGTTATCAGTAACTATAAAGAGGTGGAATCATGAATTATGAGAGTTGCTCGTGTCGGGCACTGAAGCTCACCCTCATTCCCATCGTTTGGGACGACGCACCTGCCCACTACGCCACGGCTGCCAAGAGTTGCTTAGCCACCTCAAAATGTGCATTATAATGTAGCAAAAGCATGTCGAACGGTTCTACGCATATATGGTTAACTAATGAGGATTTAATTTGTATCCAAAGTTAATGTTAAAACTGAATTCAACAGTCATCTTAAAGACGCAGTTCGATTCATATGATATCATACTACATTCGACTCTCGGTAATTCGAAACTCTATGCTTCGAAATTCTCGATAATTCGAACTAATTGTTGGAAAACCCTTGTTAAATCGAACAAATTATGTGTGTTTTGTAATTCGAAGCAATCAGCTCAGTCGGTCTCCCAGCAAACACGCTGTAATTCGAAATCAGTAGCTGGTTCAACCTCAGCAATTACATTTTTTTGTCGTTTTAGTTTGTTTGTTCTCCGTTCTTTGCCCAGATGTTGTTTCCAATGCCTTGAACCCGTTCGATTGATGACAACGTAGGTAAAAAATACAACCTTTCAGAATGGATGGAGCCTTCTTTCCAAGATTGATGAAACTGTGACTTTCGATGACGACATTTTGACGTTGACGTAGATGCCTGCGGTGTTCTGTACAACGACGGAATTTTGGCAACTTGCAATTCAAGCAGCAAGACAATCAAGACGACGGACAAGAAGAATCGGAGGCAGAACCAATTCTGCCTGTCACATCCGAGTGGCCGACGAGGTGTTATCCTCTTTGGCTGTAATAGACATTACCCTTGACCAAGCACGCTGGAAATCAACAGACAATTTTTTGATAATTCGAAATCGCGATAGTTGGATATTTTTGTAAGGTCCCTTAATTGTCGAATTATCGAGAGTCGACTGTAATTAGTGGTGCGCTACGCATTTTGGATTTAATGTCATCAGACGTACCGATATCTTGAGCAGAAGTCGAAACAGAAGAGAAAAGTCCCTGTCAGTTTTCCAGACAGAGGATTACAGAACATTCAATTCAAAGCTGGTTAAGCTTATTTTCCATATGAGTGTTGCCTAAACGTCCAAGCCAAAAAAAATCAGAGCCAACTCACTGATTTTGTAAATCAATAATATAAATCAATAAAGCCGTTCCACTAATGTGTGCGAACATGTTTGCAGTTGGAAGGATCCACTCACAGAACTAGCAAATGGTAGTAGCCTTTTAGAGGAAGTAATGTATTTGCAATATTTCCAACTGGGATTTTTATTATATATTTTGTGTGTATACAAGATTTTAATTTTCCTACATTTGGATACGCGACATATTGGGTTAATCTAAGTTATTTGCACGAAATTGAATCGGTTGCGTTCATACTCCAATAGAACCTACTTACTACAACGCATTGCAGTGACTGCGTAAGTTGCATTTAAGTGCATTTATGTTGAATATGGAAAGTCGAGAACGAAAACGCAACGGCCTTAGGTAAACCCTTCAGTGAGTCTTTCGGGAGCATCAGAAATGTATTATTGTTCCAATGTGTAATGTATTGTTGTACACGTTTCGATAGCTTTGATATGAAAACGGCACTCCATGCTAATTGATTTCACTAAGCACACACATACACCTTAGAGAAGGAAACTGCTAAAGGTGCAACTATAATGGACTTGACGTCCTTAAGAAAATGATATGATACATTTGTTCACTCTCTACGTACGTAAATGACAGTTGGTATTGTAATTTTGCTTAAGCTCCCTAAGGCATTATGGTCAATTTGAAATTCAACTATGTTTCTGGTTACTTTTCCTGGCTTTATGTTTGCTCATTATGGTTGGGCCTTAAAAATAGTTCACAGTAAAGCCCCTCAAGAGGATAATTGGACAGTAAAGCAACGGAAGTGTCGCTCAAAGGGTGTGTTTAAGTACTCCTTACTTACTTTAGAGTATACCAGCAACATTTCAGTCAGGAACCTATTTTAACTGCGTAATTCTCAGTAATTCCAAACGCTTCTTTCCAGGGAATAACAAAACTCATCGACTACATCCAAAACATAATTTACATTAATTTATTTATTAATTATATATATATATCATTTTCTTACTTATTGCTTTTACATAAATGTTTAGTTTTATTATTTTTTTTTTTTTCATCTTTTAATTTATACAATAACTTGTAATGTAGTATTACCATCCTAGACATGATCTCGATTTCATCTCAAACGTTCGGAAAACATTGTAAATAAATCAGATATATCTAAGTGTTTCCATCTTTTTCCTTCGTCTTCTTTTATTTATGTTAATTTACAATTTATACAATTTTTATTTATAATTATTTTACGATAAATTTTACGTTCAAAACTATCCTATCACTTGACGCTGTCGTCTGTTTTATTATTTTTGGATTTATTTTTTCTTTTCATGTTTTTTCACTTTTGAGTGGGATGAGTCTTCTTGACTAAGTTTTAAATTAATATTTACAGATTTTAGAAAAAGAGTGTACAAAAATGAATTCTTGTTAAATGGCGACTGAAAGCCGAAAGGGATTTTATGCGAAGAAGAACTGAACAATTTAATTGAACAGATTGTGCATTCTTCTCTTGGAGAGAAGAAATGAAATAAACTTACAATCATGGTTGGTTTTTTGTCTGATTGAGCTACTGATTAGAGTTCGTTTAATTTTGTTGATGTTTGTGTTTTCACATTCTGGTTAGCAATTAGTTCATATCTACTTAACTAACGATTATATTACTGCTAGCTTAGATACAAGTTTCTTTTGAATGAATGTATGCGCCACTCTCCGTGTATGTACACTAGATATAAATGTATGCCTTATCAGATAAAAACGCGTCTTTCTTCCCACATACATTTTCTTTATTTCACTACCAGCAATTACGTACCACTCGCCGCTCTCAATAAACTAAAAAAATAAAAAAGAAACTAAAATGTTGTATATCCCGCGTACATAAAAACAAACGTTGAACCACTGGAAAAATTATCACCGTACATGCACCAGCTTCGTGCAGTCGCTCAATGCTGAATTTGAAGGACTTTGGTGCTGTTGCTCTTGTTGTTGCTGTTGCTGCGGCTGTGGCTGTTGGTGCCGACTTGTAACACAACTGAAACCCGCAGCTATTCGCAAAAGCTCACATAGTAACAATAGCAAATTCAGGAATGATGTTATTTGAGTTATGCCGGCTGTTAGCTTAGATGCTGGCATTATTCTTGTGGCAGCATTAGTTTGCATCGCTTCTGGTCGCTCACCTGTAACGAGAGAGTTGGGTAAACTTTGTTTCAGAAAACTCAAAATGCGATACATTGCATGTGTTTAAGGGAGAAAAAAAGCAAGGAAAAAAAAAACTATATGTACCTTTTACAAACGAGACTAGCGAATGCATCTGGATTTTAAATGGTTCAACATTTAGTTTTACAACCGCCAGTGCGACGCGAAAAAATATGAACATTGGCGGAAATGGCAAGAAAAAATATGGCGAGTAAAAAAAATAAACTCACTCCCTTCGTGATGTGAGCATATTTGCAGGAAGGACGGATGAGGATGAAAAACAGAAAAAAAACAAACACAAAATAACAACTTAAATGTAAAAAAGCAAAGTTTCATGTTCGAAACCCTTGACGAGAAGAATATGCTGCTTCTCGAGCATGTGAACGTTGTGGGCTAATGAAATCACTTTGTGGAAAGTTCCTAGTACTGAGCGGGGTTTACTTGTGTACACATCTCTTTGCAATGAGTCTCGGGGAATTAAATCACCATTAAGAGTCGTTTCATGGAACATGATTGAGTGGAGTGTTGGTACTGAGTGTGGGTATTTTTTCCCTTTTTCTCTGGATAAAACAAATATGTGCAGTCAAAGGTATTTTGTTGTTAAGTGCTTTTTGCTTGATGAATGGAGTAAGGGAAACGAGGACAAAAAGACAATGCACTTTTGGAGCGGACAGAGAGCATTACCGTTGCTGTTTTGCTTGTCAAACCGTTTTTTCTTTTTCATTTCTTTGATGAAAAAAGCATCACGATAATTGTTATTAAAAGGCTTGTGTGTACACTGACGGGTGTAAAGGAAGGGGATATTTCTTTATTATTCAAAGTATTAGGATTCTGGAGGAAGTAGTGGCCTCCGCTGTTAGCAGGTTAGTGAGAATCTTTATCCAACTTTCAGGATTGGTACATCCACAAGGAGCTACCTGGTGCGGACTACTTTTAGAGATACTTTGACATATTCCGAATATGCACAGGTCTAAAATACTTCAGCTCAGGCTGTGACTTTGGAGTAGAGCTGGCGTTGGATGAGGCTATCCTCTTAGGCTTACCAGCACCGGATGCAACGGGACCCTTTGACCGAAGGTCTACAAAAGGGGCTTGGTCTCCCAGTTGGGGTTAGTCAATGAGGTCAGCTCCCTCACCACATAAAAAAATGCTCTTTAGGAGACGACCATAAGCTTTGGATATAAACGGACATATTGTGTACGATCCCAGCTAACAAGATGTGGAACAGCACGTGGAATACAATGTGCCTTAACAGACAACGCTGATGACATTGATATGATTGGCAGCCATCCATGGGCATTTGCTGACCTTAAGACCGAATCTGCTAAAATGGGTGTAGCAGTGAATGATGGCAAAACGAAGTATATACTGCCTTCGCGTCAGTGAGTAACCGATCCGTCTTACTAAGGTCCAAACAGATTTGAGCATTAACTGTACGGACTGCACGGGTTGTGCAGCCTAAAGAGCTTTCTAGTAACAGAGGACGGTGGGTTCACCTTTGTGGAGAAGGATTTCAGCCAACTTTGCTTGCGAAACTGGAGTGACATCCTGTATGATCAACTGGGCGTGAATAAACGATTGGCAAAATGTGTGCCCCATTTTCCGACGATATCAAAACAGAAGTTGAACATTAAATTCAAGCGGATTTTTTTACAGCTCACGAATCCTGAATAAATCACAATTAAACCACCAAACGTCATACTTCTGCCAGCGAACGTGCTGAAAAACAGGCAAAAACATTTCACCTATTTAGCAGAGTTTGAGAAATCGTATTTGTCGGAAGGGTAAAAAACGTCGAAATAAGTACACCGCTCTGAAAGGAGACGGCGTTAAAAAATATATTCAGTTTAAAAAAAAGAATTAAGTATGTATACTTTCACTGCCACTGACTTATCATGCGTCCCTTTGCGCAAGTGACTGCTGAAATTTCAGTGAAAACCTTGCCTTCTACCTGATGCCCCACATCAGTTTGGATTTGATAAGTGACGCATATAACAGCCTTGAGCAGTGATTGCGAACTCAGCCTCCAAATGCAGCAGCGTTCTTTGCCATCCATTATTTTTCAGTTCCTTGTCTGGTAACAAAGTCAAATTTTCAGAACTCATCGACAGACGAATTTGTTTTCTGACACCTGTCGGCCAGTGTTGCATCCGCGAGAAAGCTCCGCTCTCCCGCATGTCACGGGTGGGAACATACCTCATTGATGACTGAAATCCATCATCGTCCTGTCGTAAATAATTAAGATCCTCAGCAAATACTCAATCGCAGTGTGGTGGACGTGCGTCGGTTTAATCCATTGTTTCGCTGCGAGAAAATGGAATTAACGATAGCGGCTGGAGTTTTGTTCAAATATTTTTTTTTCCGAAATTTTTTTACTCCGAAAATTGCGAAAGTAAACACTTCCGCAATTCTTCATTCATATTCACGAAAGTGCACTGTTTCTGAAACGGCTCAACCATTGCCCCTACATACGTAGCAATTATTGCTCCTCTAGAGAGAACGCACTGCAATGCCAATGAAAGTCGCAGATTCTCTTCTTTGCATTTAATTGCTGCAGCAATCTCAGGGACAGCGCTGGAGAAATGATGTATGTACCTGAACCGTCGGATTGTTGCAATTCGCATTGAATTCACGTTTTCCTCGGATTTTCGCCGGGACTGTACTTTCATTTCGGTAAAAATGTGATAGTCGTTGATAACGCTCTCGCCAAAGGAGGAATGTGGGTCATCATGTTCGTTCCATCATCTGTTCGAGATCTTGAACCCTCAATGCATCCAAATGCAGTAGCTGAATACGTGCTGTCTTCCACGGGGGTTAGGGGTGGAATTCAATTCACTCGCTTCACACCGCATTCACCCACATTTTTCGCTGATTCAGATTCGAGCAACTACGTACTTAAAAGCACTGAATCCTAATCGCTCGTGTGTAATCTGAATGTTGTCCCCATGTACGAGCACTCAGGGTGCAGACTCACTATTCCAGCGTGCTTATCGGTGAGATCTGGGTACTGCATCGACTATGTAGGTGATGTTGCATCTGGTTTAGTCGTCAAAAGAAGACTTTGAGAACTAGCACTATCTACGATCTGCGGACTACAACGGGTGTAATATGAAAACATGCGACCCCAGCACACTCCGCCCTAATGGGGGGAGAGGAGGCCTCAAGTCGGTGGGTGAGTGTGATTGACGGCAAAAGATATCGGTGAAGGGGCTAAATGGGATATTTGCTCGTCAGACAAGGATACAAGTATGTGTGACTTACCTTGGAGTACATGCACGCGTATGCTGGCGATTTCAGTGTTCGATGGATAGCATGAGTATTTGCCGGAGTCAGGCAAGTCGGCGTCGTCGATGAGCAAAATTGATTTTGGATCGTCCGATTTGCTCGTGATGAACGTGATGCCTCCACGTGATGAGTCTTCACTGATGACCTGTTTGATAGAGTAAAGGGAGATGTTAGTACGTTTGATGTGACTTTTTTTTTTTAATGAGATTGAAGTCTTTGACGTCGGCTTGAAGTGTGATTGGTGATGGATTGAGCGTAGGCGCCTCTGATCAAAGTGTTTCGCAAGCCTTGAGCATAAGCCAGCTGCTTGAGGTGATACATTCCGAAAGAAAAAGAAACCGCGAAACATTAACGAGGCGATGGAATAAATGGCACTTTTAAGTTCCACAGAGAAGCTCAAATAAAGGCTGACCAGATAGGTATGGCTCTTTTTACAGAGTTCGACCAAACACCAGGATTGACTGCTTGGTCCGGTTTATAGCGGCACCATCGACTGTATTAAGTTCAACATGAGCGGGTGACATGCCATACAAGCGCCACAACGCTCGAAGTTGCGAAGGCGTCAGGTTTTTTTTTATCCGACTTGACATCACTCGATTATTTACTGTCGTACTCCGTCAAGTCCTTAGTCTATGCTAGCAAGCCCATCATTTTGGACGAGCTCACGGACATTGGGAGACGCATCAAAAATTAGATAGACTGGCTAAAACATTGTAAGGAAAGAGAGAAAGTGCAATTTCGTATATAATGGCAAGAATGTAGCTTTAAAAGAAAGCCAGTATCAATTTTATATCTCACATCGTTGTTCCTTTATTGAATTTTCTTTTCCTATCGTTCTCATGTGGTCACTCTGTATAACTATTTATTAACTAAACCAACGCAAGTAAGCTTAAAGAAGTCTTAAATTGAGAAGCTAAAAATGATGTTGTTTTATCAAGGAACACCTTCATTAATTTGCGTGGTGGAAATGTCACTGTGGACAGTAAACAAATAACAGCAACATCCGATGAAGTAGAAAACTAAATTAAAATCATGCTTTGCCAACGTCTGCGTGTGATTCTGAGCACAGAATCCACATTAGCCCCTTTGTCAATCAACTGAAGCAGGTGCCATTTGAGTGTGAAGTTCACAAGGCGGAAAATGGCACACTGCATCCAAGAGACAGAGTTGGCACAATTTTAAGGTCACCCAGATGTATGGATAGCCATCAATAACTTGGATTCCAACAATTCGACAAGGACCAAGATCAATATCGAATGATAGAGAGGTCTATGCATTGCATGGGGAAAAATTATGTTGTCAAATCGAATTTCTGGTTAAACTTCAATTAACTGACTACAAAGTGAGCACAGTGACGATAGGGTGGCATGAAAAGCCCCATCCAGACGCAAGGCAGTCGTGTGAGGAAAATGGAGGAGGATCTGGATACCAATCAAACAGGCAATCTGTTTTCTTTCACAGACAGCAATTTGGGGCAGAAACCTCATCTCTAACGCCGGACACGGCAATCTCCTTCGGTGAGGTACAGAATGTATCCTTACTTGAAAACAGCACTCCGGCACCGCCTCAGATGTGTGCGAGTGTGATTGGTAGCAACGTGCACAGTAAACTTACCTTGTCTTGATGATACCAAAATATATGTGTCGGTGGCTCTGGGCTAAACTTTATTGCACATGTCAGATTAATGGTGCTTCCCTTATCCACGTACAGGTCTGGACCGCCGAGTATTGTTGCTGTTGGCACTGGAATTAGATACATACAAAAAGGATTTGTGAGTGAAAAACTATCGGAAAAGGGATTCCTTTTGTTAGTTGCGTTCGGATATCACTCGTCTTGCTTTTTTTTTTTGCAATTTGAAGTTAGTTGTGTTAGTGGACACGAGATGATACATAAATGTGTGTGTAAATGGGATCAGGGATGATGTTACAGTTCAATTGATGGCACTGCATTAGTTTGCCATGCAGACCATTACGGCTCGAGCAGGAATGCATGTTTAGTGATAAGCTGGCGGTATTAAGAAATGCACAGGGAGACTCGTATCTTACATCGGTACGACTTCGATAGGAATACGCACCACCTATCTACAAAGCTCTACACTGGGTTCTGTTGTACCAGGCCAGGTCCACACAACGAGGATACAAATTGCGAGAGAAAGGACTAAAACAGAATCAATGCAATTACATCCTTGAATGGTGGCGAATGGGTGGGCATGGAATGGGCAAACAAGGACATGAGGTGAAGGTTGCTGGTACCTATGTATCTGTTCATCTACAGCTGATGACAATTTTAAGGATTACCGAGCCAATACGCTTGTCTTATAGTTTTGTCATCCTTTGTTCTGCATCTTTGTGTTCTTTACTATTAGTTCTCGTTTGTTGAATGTGAACCGTTATCGATTTTTCTGTTTGCCATGTATTGTCTCTGTACTCGCTGCGGCGGGTGGTTTTGTGTGTGGAGGGAGAAAGGCAATTCAATATTATATGTGGCAAAAAAGGAGAACTCGCCTTTTGGTATAATTTTGTGGAGGGTTTATTGTGATTGTGATCTTAACTCGGATGTTAAGCTGTGTTGAGTCGATTCTCCATTTCCCTTATGTTTATATACGTCCTTACTGTGGTTTCTTATTATCTTGGCAAAATAACTAATTCAATATTTGTGAATGTTCACATGATATGGACGGGAAGAATTTATTGCATTGGAACGGAAGACAATGTTTGCTTGTGGTTTTAATGGGACTTTCTTTAAGTTCTCGAATGAATGGCTTCTCGAAAACACTCGTTCAGAGATGTGGGCTCATTTGTACAACAATCTGGTTGTGAAGTCGCTGGTAAATGGAGTATTCAAGGATTTGAAAAAAATTTAATCAATGTATGTACATCCTAATGCGGAAAACACACAGGCATAAACAAATCGTGTTTTATTAGAACACACACCAAACGAAGCAGAATGTAGCACAGCAAAGCGTGGACTCTGATGTCATCAACATGTCAACATGAGGATCAACCGAGCTCACTTATATCCCTTGCATGCAAACACTCTATCTGCATGTAAACAAATGTCAGGCCTGTGCATGAAACTGCATCAAATTGTGCATAGGTCGTAGAAGAGGTCCGACTTAAAGTTGAAAGATGCTCGGCTTGGAAGACGCTATTCCATCAACTTTAAGTTACCGAGGGGACCAATTAATGCTCATTTAATTCAATTCATCGAGTATTTTAATAGGGACCGGGATTCAGGAGGTGAATTTAAAATTATCCAGAGATTCAAATAAAGGAGTGTCAAATTATGGAGAGTCGACTGTATATCTGTGCGTGTGTTGGATATTATATCACATTTGAGGTGATCATTTTTCCATAATTTTCATTTAATTTTAGAATTTGTTACATCAAATTGTATTGTCCTCTACTTTCGAGGTGAAGAAAGAAATTTGAAATCTTGACTTTGATATTTTGGACGAATAGTGGTCGCCTTAGCGACCATGAAATAATTGTCTTCGTTAGCTTGGAGGGGAAGGCAACCACTCAATCAGCTGTTCGGTAGAGCTCACACGTATTCATGTACTTCAATTTTGTTCGTGTCGGTGAAAACGTCAGAAAACGTTATAAATAATGATTGTCAACAATTTTAAGGGGCAAGAGAGGTAGAAGTTGGGCATCTCTATCATACTCCATTTCTGATTCAAGTATTCATTGTCATCCCTTGCGTCAGGTACTTCATGGCGAACGGATGTTTTGAGGCGGATGTAATATGTTACCGACTGATGTTCATGGTAAGTGATCTGAACTGAAATACGGTAATGATATAAGGTATTTGCTTAATATTGCGAAGTACTTCTTTCAAGACAATTCTATGGCAGGGAACCCTAGGAATGTAACTACTACACCCCCTTGAGCAGCTCTATAATGTTACCTAGATGACTGCGTTGTCGTTACCAAATAGTTTCAATATCGATTTGAGAACTAGTACTACTGCCTCTAATGATATTCACTTCACCGAACTCTTCAAACACTTTAAGCGCCATTTACTAATTTCCTGAGCAAAAAAGACACATCCTTGGACTAGTCCAGAAACGTTTCGTATCCCGCAGCATGACTTTCCATCATCTAGCACACATATAAAAAAGAGGATACAAAATGAACTTTCCCCTTAAAAGCCTAATGGCCTAACACAATTTGTCGTATATTTTATAACTCAACTAACACCCTTCGTCACTGAAACATTTTTTATGAAATTACCACCAAAACTGTCTGCCCCGAACTCACATGAACGTTGGATTTTAAACTAATTCCATCTCTGCACCATCTATGTGTCGGGACTTCACCCTTCCCTCACTTCCCTCACATCTGTTTCACAATTTTATTGTAAATAGAAAAGTTTCGGTGGGTGGTCACCAGTAGGCACCCACACACCCACGTGATGACATAATAATGTCAACCATTACGACACCGCTTATTTAATTAACCTCATCCTCACGCCCACCCATCAAAAATACATGACTTGATCCTCTTTAACTTTTCATCCCGCCCGTCATTCTTATGAAATTCCCATAAACCACACAAATATATGCGGACGACCACACACATGTGTATGGGCACACATTCAAAACTAAATGTCGCAAGAACTATGGATTGTCTGCTTGCCCTCCAGCCCACAACAGTGTATCCAGCAAATACGTTCATCCATCCAAAAGCGGAGTAACTTTTTGGGGCTGCCAACTTTGCAATGCAAAAAGATGGAGGCAAACAAAAACTCTGTCGAGTGCGCAAGGATCAAATGGCCGGGACGGGCAAAAAGTACACACACTTCAATAGCTATTAAAATAAAATTCACCGGGAGGATGCGGAAAAGAAAATGCACGTTAGTTCGCAAGCAACCGGATGCCATTAAAATCTCATTATAAGCAACCACCAGGCCCACACCAGCCATCGACCCATCAAGCTATTCGCTGATGTCGTACACCGTGCCTCATATCTGTACAAAAGAAGGGGAGGAATAATATGGAATGGGACAGGGGGCGATGAGAAAAACTTTACAAGGATTAAGCATTAGCAACAACCAAGTGGCAAGAAAACAGCACTCTCACTATCAGATTAGCACAAAATAACACGTGTTAAGAGGATACACATCGCCGCCATCCGCTGGCAGTCATCATATTACACTCACTCTTGCCTCTAGCGGGCTTCTAGTTACATATATTAGCAGAATGCAGTAGTAAGGTACAAAAACAAAACCAAAACTAAGATAAAAGAAAGAAACTTTAAACACCGACCGGCTACGGTTTGAATCGGTCCATAGAGTCCGGCAAACTCGTCGTCGCTTCCTTGATAGACCCGATCGGAGCTGATGTAGAACGTGTCGTCGTTGTAGTATTGCTGCAGGAGACTATTCTTTTCGGTGTCAATGATGTCTGCGAATGATTTTGAACAACACAGATACATGCGTGAATGCTGGATATTAATTATTCATTGAGTGTTATGTTTATAATTTCAATATGCTTGCACTGTGCTCAGGGCCAGGCGGTGTCCTGATCCCCTCTCTCTATCCTGGCTACAATCTCTGCCATGTTGTCCTAGTTTCACAATGTTCTGCGTCTCAGTTCCAGCCAGGCAGAGGCACAGAAGCAGGGAGGGAGTATCTCTTATGCGTGGTTTTTACGATCCAACAGATGTGGCGCAGCGGGTGAGTGGGTGGATGAAAATGCTAACCGACAACAAGGATGCATACTTGAAAGGATGATTCCATATTTCAAGTGCAATGATGGCGGCTTGTGGGTTGAGGAGAAAAAACAACGAAAATCTCTGCACTCGTACGTTGAAAGCAGTTCGCGTAAAAAGTATCTCAACATAATCGTTACCACCATTACCACATTACAATCCATAATCAGATTTGATTTTTTTTCTCCTTAAATCTCTAGCCGTCCCCTCTGACATTTAATTTTTTTTCCTTCCTGTTTTGCGGTCATTGCAATTTTGCTGGCTGCGTGGATGGCGGTGGCATCATATCCTCTGTGGCGGTTGGCTCTTTGCTTGTTTATTCCGTCGTTACTCATCGCGGTAGAGTGGCGGAGGAGAATGAGGAGGCATTAATAGGTTAAGCATCAGGGGCGGATTTTCTCGCATTGGGCGAGGATCTTTCAATTATATTTGTTTTATAGGAGCTCAAGCACTTTGAACATTGCTCGTTTCAAGTAATTAAGAGCCATGAGTTGAGTTTATGTTTCCGTAATTTGAATATCTCTTTATGGCCTTAATGCAGTTTGCTCTTTAGATACAATCGCAGGCGAGGCTAGCGGCACACATTAAGTGGGAGTTAGCAGTAGTCCGTCATTTGAACCGAATAAGTTGATAAAATAACAAAATCCTTGAGAAATAGTTCTATTTAGCGCCAGACATTTACTTGTCTAAAAGAAAGGGGAGGGAATCTGTTAATCGAGTGTTTTTTGTAAATAGAACACGCCCCAGGTGTTTCTCTGTGTAATCTTTGACCCATTTGGAGTCATTTTTATGTTTCGTTTTCTGTTTCTGTGCTTGGTTGAGATCCAGGTCAATATGGGACTTTAGCTCCATTAAAAGAAGAAGAAGACGAACCTGTTTCACGACCGCCGTGACGTAGAGGAGTACTTGCGACGACTCGGTTTAGTTACCGGCACTACAGACAATTAGCATACTTCACTACACTACCTCTCACTGCAGTGGGTGGTTGCTATAGAAAGAAGGGCCAAGCACAAGTTGGTGTTGTGCCACCGAAAATACATTCTAATTATCTTCTGTATTTTTTGTTACATTATACTCTGACTTTTCGTTGAAAGGACAACTTCAATAAAGTTAGCACTATTGGATAGCACTTGATATTAGCCGTTGTAGTCCAGTTTTGGAGGGGTCATTATGTAATTCATAATAACCAGCTATACAAGACGAAATGATTTCCTAATTGTGTAGCAAGTTGAAGAGGGTCTCTTGTAAGCCAACTTCTATTATTTCTGCATCACTGAAAACTGTCTCAACTAGCTAAGCCTTGATGGCTGAGGAATACTCGTTCGTATTTTTAAGCATTTATTTTAGCTTTTTTATAGCTTTTCTTCAACCGTGTAAGAACGGAATCGATTTTATTTTCTACAGCGTGTTAAATCAAAATTGCGTAAAAACAGAATTCGGTGTATGTAATTTTTATAATATTACGTTTTTTGATCTGATTCGAATGTTCCTCGAAAAGTTTCTTTCAAGATTTGTTTCCTGTGTTTTTGTTTACACGTCATGAGTCAAAATTCAAAATGTCTTGTTTTGTCACGGAACATCATAAATCGCAATTTGGTATAGAAGGTGAAGCTGCTTCTGACTATTTTCAAATGAGTTAAAAATGCCCCCGGCACATAACCAAAGAAACTTGAATTTTAACTTATTGCCAAATGAGGCCAGCTATGCGTTGAAGCTTACATTGTGTTAGGTACCTCACCGTCAACACGTTTGGTATTCTATTTTATGAGCCTCAAGCATTGGAATGAAAACACATAATATTGCTGAATGGCTTCGGTAATCGGGCTACGATGTCGTATGTCACACAAGAATGCTGTAAGTGTTGAAAAGTTTTTTGAATAAAAACATTATACAACACAAAATGAAGAAAAAAACTAAAGAATTTCATATGTAATACGTAGTAAGAACTTATTGTTTTTAATTTGTTAAATAAATATTCTTCTGTTTAAATGCGACATTCGTGAAGTATTGTGTTAAATTGGTATATTCATTAGTAATTTTATTCCTTTAAAAGCGTATTTATTATTTTGTATTTATTTTTCTCTTGTGTTCATTTATATGATACAAATGTTTCACAAACAGAATATGTCTCCATGACGTGTTGCTACTTGGTGTACACATTTTCTCTCTCATCTAATTTTCATTGGCCCGCATGATCTACTAAAGCGGTTGCGGTTGCTCGTACAGAATTCTCTCCATATTGTTTTATTCCAGTTCGTTTGACTGCATTTTGACTGGAGACTCCATCAGACCATTCCTCGTTGAAGCTGCGGCTGGTCATGCGATATCGCTCAATATTGCTCTATATCGCTGCCTGAATTGCAGGACATGCTTAACAAGAGATCTTGATTCAGCAAAACCAAGTCACACGTGATCAAATAGGCCAAGACACAGTATAGACGTGGTCTGAGTCGTCTTCCTCAGCTGCACTTGTGTTTTTTTTTTATTTATCCATCACAGAGCCACTGAACAGCGAATTAAGGGTTAACTCTCAGTACCGTTTTCCGCAGCAGATTTTTGCCGCGCAATTGAGGATCATCTTTCTTTATCTCGCGTTGATACATAAAGTATTGCACTGTTGCGCCTATTTAAAGCCTTTAAAGCACATTCTTTGGTGTTCCTGTCCCGGATCGCCGTATATTTGTCCAGTGGCACCTCATCCAATGACTTGAGGATATCCCTTTTGCTTCCGAGAGGTGGTCAATGTTACATTCATGTATAATACAAGCAACTAATGCAATGCAGTCAATGCTTCCTTTTACATTCTACTTCATCTTCAGCATTGGACTGCACACATCTGCTTTAAATCGAAGTTTCAGTTCGCTGATTGCACGTTGCAATTTGATTTAGTTAGCCAGTGATACTGGCGATCCAAAAACTAAATTTTCATCTTGTTTCCCTCATTCGGCTGACACAAAGCTCGTGAAACAAATTTGATAACACTCCCGCAACAAGATATCATTGCTTTCTAATCCTCGCTCGTTGCAATGAAGGCTTACCAGTAAATCCATTTGAATCAGTATTGCTTGGATTAATGGAATTATCGGTGGGATTCCATTGTTTGGCACACACTCAAACATACGCCTGAGTAACGTTCACATGCATGTTTTGTCTCTTGTTTACCCCTGAACTGCGATGCACACCCACGCAAGGCGTGTGTCGTAACCGAAATCCACCCCTGTTAGATGCACCCGTGCCCTTGATGAAAAAATCCTCCTCTCGCCGGTTTTTTTGTTTAGTTGACCCGCCCCACTTCGTGACAAATTAGAAATGAAATTCAAATGCCCCCGCATTCCGCCGTGAGTCCCTTCTCGAGGATTTTTCATGAATAGCTCTAGATAGAAATGAATGAAAGAAAAACAGAAAAACAAAACCCCAACCCCATCTCGAGCACACATTCACACACAGCAACCAACTTACCAACAATATTTAAGTTCACAGAGAAACTTCGAACTGGCTGGGTGGAAATTTGGCACTCGTATACCCCGGCGTCACGTTTTTGAGCCCATTTTATTTGCAGCGTCCACTCGTCTATGTCCCGATGGTATGATGTTTGGAATCTCTGATCTGTGGTGTACGTGTACGTACCGACGGTGAGTATGTGCAGGTCCCTGTGACGTATCCATGCGACCTGGAAATGATATGATGAATGTAAAAAAATGCATTTCAACAACAGCGATAGTAGGGACATACAAGTGGAGTTGCACATAATGCACAGGATGAGTCATTGTGTTGTGGAGGATCTATTACTTATATGCTTAGACTAGAGTATCTACTTCTCACTGCAAGGGGGGAGAACCAAATGTGCAACTGAGCACATTTTGTGTGGACCCAACCTTAAAGTCTTTCAGCAGGTCGTACTACGTGTAAATACGATTGCACGATGATGGGACGAACAGGAAGGTGGGGGAGGCGTCGGGGAGCTGAGCGATATGTAAGTACGGCTGAAGCTGAAGCTGAATTGCTTGTCGGTTTTTAGGTCAAGTGTTGACAGCACACAGAAACCGGCGAAAGGAATTTCGACCCATGCAACGACGAAATTAATGACGAACAGCTGCAGTGGCATGCGGAGCCTTTTGTTCTGAGCACGGAGAGAGAGCATTTTGGTTTTTGTGCAGCATTGTTTGGTGGATGTTGGATGATGGCATGTGAATAACGGTAGCAAACGGTGTGAAAATTTAAATTAATTTGATTTATTGAATGAAAAGGAGACCATAAGGTAACAGATTGGAAGCGAAATGGGAGTTGTGATAATCTCAATTGGGTAACAAGTTAAGTGGCACACTTTGCGCTTAAATGCGTGCAGTGTACTGCATTGCCGAGAGTGGGGGCTGAGTTGGGGTGGTTCTCAACAATTTTTGTTTTCTGGAAACTTGATGACCTAAACCATATGCTACTTAAAGTGATAAATTCTCCCGAAAATGCGTAGCTAGTCGAATTTCACGTTATACCATGATCGAGTTCGAGAGTTCGAGGTAGAGGGTGTTTTGGATAAATTCGACTTAGAGAGAGAAACATTCTAGATCCGTAACATTAAACTTACAATTTTTTTATTGCACAAAAAACTGTATCGGCTCTGTTCAACTGCCTAGCATTGATTTTCAAATGTTTTTCATATTCCACCTGGAATTTCGCTAAAACACGATATTTTTTCTAGATAGACTTCCATTGCCTTGAAATACAAACTATTTTAAATCCAACGAACAATACAAGCAAAGTGATAACACTGTTTTTGTTTGCCATTGAAAGCGGCCCTTTTTGTACAAAAACCCGGTAAATTCGTAGCCGACTTTTCAATCTTGTTGACAAGGGAGAAGAGGCAAAAGAAAGCACAGAAAGGAAATGAATTAAACCATACACAAACTGAAACAATGCTGCTTAAGTCTTGAAAAAGGACAAGTTGGATATGTTTAGGTTGGTATGTATTGGTAGAAATTCAATGTGCTTACGATGATGGCATACGCGATGTTTATTGAGCTGTGAGAGAGTAATTTTTATTATGTTTTCTGCAAAAACAAAAAAGTAATCCACTTAAGGGGTGAAAACTGAGGCCAAGAATCGGAAGAATGTGTTCGAGTTGGATGGAGTTTCGACTTATGGAGAGTTCGACTTATGCAGAATTCGACATAGGGAGAGTAATTTTGCATGGAAAATTGAGGAGAATGCTAAAATTACACAGAATACAACTTCGAGTATGGGGAAATTCGACATAGGGAGAGTCCACTGTATAGCGGAGTTACGACAACACTGAGACACTCAATATTACTCCGCAATGACTTGTCCGAACACATCGCCCACTGCATATACACGAAGTGTGACTGTGCGTTATCATTTGGCTAGCTACTCATCAAGTTAGCGTGTAGACCCGGCTGTCAGATTGAAGCTTACTCACAGGAAATAATTTTTTTTTTCAATTTTCGGTAAAAGTCAAAAGTGATATAAAGTACATGTCCTTTTCTTTGTTTTATAATTTGCGCGCGCACAAGGAATTGTTAGTACCCTTAAGTGTCCGGGTTCCAGACACAGCACGGGCCGAAGGTGTAGAGGGAGAAAGGGAGAGGAGGTACCTGTGCACATTGGTTTTAAATATCTGCGGATTGTATTCTGGGGGAAATATTGGGCTGGGAAGAGCATTCCATATTCGTGTCGTGCGGCTTTAATGCGGAAAAAATTATTTTTCCGAGTAGTCGGTTGTTTTTTTTACGTCAACAAGTAAATTAGATTACAAATTAGAATCAATTTAGAATTAGAAATAAATTAGATTAGCAAAAATAATTAGCGCACTGATTGGTCTCAAATATGTAGAAGTCTGATGATATCATCAAAATGTCTATTGGGCTAGGTTTTCTGTTAATCTTTTATGTTATTAAATTATTTTAAGTTCTTGCACATTTTTTTTTACAAAACTCTCACTAATTCGGAAAGTTCGTTTATTCGGACTGACCCCCCAACCGTTCTGAATTACCGAGCTATTATTGCATTTCTGGGTGAGTCACATCAATGCGCATACGTATTATTTAGTTTGGTGTGTGTAGTCAGTGCATTTTAAGTGTTTCAAAGTGTAGCTTTATTTGTTTTATTTTTATTTTTGAAGGATTCGCTGAGAGTGATACAGTGTCTTACCCTACTTGTACTATCGGATCCTATTCCATATTGCCATGCGAGAAGGCAACATTTTTGACTGCATTTTGACCAAATTGATGTTCTCTACTTTTTTTTCTTTTGATGCCGTTTTTTTAAGTCTGAATTATGGTGTCTACCTATGTTTAGTCACTGAAGACTTATTTTTTTCTCATTCAGAACTCAGTGAATCTATCTATTTATTTTTAATTTGATAACAATTAAAATTAAATTAATAATTAAATTTTTTTAATTTAATAATTATTTCATTTAATTTAAAGAAAGATAATATTTCAGTCACATGTCTCACTGTTGGGTATCAGCTGTCTTATTGTGTGTGCACGTGTCCCATCAGTGTGACAAGAGTTTTGCCGATTTGTTTTATTACCAATTCTATGCCATAAGAACAAAAACTGAATTTGATATGCAAAAATTAAGTCCAAATGGCAAATGGATACATATTAGAATTTCAAGTTGTTTTGAAAACTTTTCAAGTTACAGTAATCTAAAAAAAGTGTCTCACTGTTGGCGTGCCTCCCCTACATACGTTTATGTTTTTTCCAAATTTAGAAAACTTGGTTTCGTATCAAGTCATTATTAGTTACTTATATGTAAAAAACATTGAGAATATTTTAGGTGTGCCTGGGTTAAACCACCGAAGTCACCCTTTTCTGCATTTATCCTCGTTCTCTGTAAATAATCACCCCTCCATGTTCTATAATCGAAATCCTGCCACCATTTAAAGTAAATTAAATCATTTTACCACCATATCGGCCCACATTCAAAACAGATTAACATCACACACTTTCGTCTCAAAAGTGCAGCAATGCATAGCTTGAAATGTTTTTGAACACCCAACCTTGTTGGAGTGTATCCAGCATTAGCGAGCTAAATCAGTTTCCATCAACATTCAAGGACTCAAACTATAACGAATTTAATGATTCACATTCACTCCCTGGCAGTCAATTCATGGTCGGTAACATTAGCCCTTGAATGCCATTCGATTGACCGGAAAGTGAACGATTTGAGTGCTCAGAGCCATTAAAATATGTAAAACAAGAATGATCATAATTTGGGATAAAACTAAAAATTGATTGCCTCATATTTTCGCAGCGTCAACAGCATCTACCGGCCCCAAATCACATCCAATAAACTGGTCAAACGATTGAAAGGACATGAAATATTCGATTCAATTCATCTATATGCATCATGACCAACAAAATCCCGTGATGTACGTTACAATAATTTTCATTTGACAGAGGGCCCCCGCTGTCGGTCGATGTGCACGCCTCATTAAAGCTTTTCGAATAAATTTCATTATGCCTTTGACTGTGAGTAGTTCACCAGCATGCGAAAATTAATCAAATCATGTCGGAGTAATTCGCTGCCCGCATAAAATAAAGCAAAGCAGAGACAAAATTAGTGGTTTTTTGAAAAAAAAAAAAATCATAAATAACTAAGAGGGTTGTACCAACTAAATTAGTTTGTTTCCGTCCATAATAATCAGTTATACGGACTTAATCAAGTTGACGTATGAAAGCGGTAATTGCTGCGGGAGCGATCAAACGAAGCAAGCAGTTTGTTTTCATATTTAACGTCTTGTCAATTGCCATGAATATTTTGTGATTAAGTTAAACTAGGCTGAACTAGTAGAGCCCGAGCCGTAACTGAATTTATGGTTACGTCGGACGGAGTGAGAATTCACCAGAAGCATCTTTGCTCTTCAAATAACCCATTGTTGTAATTCCGGTGAGTGTGGAGCTATTTCGCACTTTGCTCCCGCTTAAATAAGCAAAAACTGAACGAAACTCAACGAAACTGGGTGAAGTGCTAACTATGGGTACAGTGTATAATTTCCGTGCATTCCCCTCGATTGCCGAATGGACTTAAGTGTTCGTACATATTATCTGGTGGGGTCTTATGTATTCATTATCAAATTTCGGTGAATTCGAGTCTATGAATGTCGAGTCGAAAATGTTGTTAAAATAAAATATTAACTTCCACTTAAAATTCGAATAGAAACATTTTTCATTCTAGCAAGTACTTCGGTTTTATGGATTGCAACCAATGTTCTGACGGGTATTTGCCTTTCAGACCGGACAAAAGATATTGGGTCCCCTATTCTTGCACCCTGTTGGGAAAGGGAACAGGACACGGTCTTTTGTATACAGGCCAACGAACCTATTGATGCACATGTCAAGTTGGCATATAGACATCTCTCGACGCCCCTAACATAGACACCACAATACCCGATATGAGGTGAACCTGTGCCTGGAGCTGACGCCGTTTGTGCGGAAGATGTGATAGCACGTGTGGCTATACGTAACCGTGTATAGCCAACATATTGTGTTGGCAATGGATAAGATCTCCAGAAAAAATGAATGAAACCCTACTCCTACACGAACTTCTTGCCTCTATTCCATAAAGTCACTATCCGAAACTCAAAGAGAGTGCTTATATTGGAGTACACGGAAATCCGCTTAAGAGATTAGCGATTTAAAGATTCACAAATCCCCGTGTATACGTAATTAAACACAAACTACCTCGCTTAACTGAAACCCTGCTTAAGTAAACATATTTTTTTCATTTTTCGTCGTCAGGCTTAACTGAGTTTTACGGTACGGAATAACTTGGTGACTTAAAACCCAAGCAGTTGCTAGTTGTGTGTATTGGGAGCAGCCCTTTCTCGAAAGACTATCCCATGCATCTTATCAATAAATTCGAGTCAATAAGATGAGTTGTCAAGGTTCGACGTTGCTTCATCCCTCAAAAGGGGATAGTAGAAGACAGATATTGCAAATAACAAAAAAAAATTATTCTTCTCATGAATACGTTAAAACGGACGAAGTCAAATTGCTGTCGCGACTTATCCTCTCCGTCCATCAATTTTTGCCATCATCATCTCTTCATTATCCTTCTGCGCATTGTTACTGAAACTGAAACATAAACACTCGTAGATACACATAGCAACGCACTGAGAAATGGACGAGCGAACGTCAATCCAAGCAGCTGTCTGGTGATACTCGTATAAATGCTTTTATCCTTTTCAGTTGTTTTCTTGTACGAGTATATTCCACTCCCTTTTTATGGCATTCCTTTAAGTGTAGTGTATCTTAAGTGATGCTACTTGCTCTGAAGAAGTTAATTATGTTGTTGGGTACACTGTCATGACTTGAAGAGATTCTTTCGTTGCTCCTCGATGCCATGGATTACCATTAGAGTCTGTCTGCGGGGCTTGCGACAGAGGACGGGCAAGTCGTCCAATTTTGAAGGATACGAATGGATCTTTGGTTAGGTCTCAGAAACTCTACACCATGTTACTTGAATAATGACTTCGACGCTGTTCTTCCGGTTTACATTGTCTAGTGCTTTTTCACTCAGATGTCACTTGAATTTTGATTGAATTTCTATTTTTTTTTATTTTTGGTCTAAAAGATTGACGACTTGGTTGGTGATTGACAACGTAGCCGAATCAGGAGGAGGAGCGCTCTGACGTCTCTATGACATGAAGCTAATAGAAAAATGATTTGACGTAGATTAAGGATGGCTTACGATGTATTCATCGATTGGTTCCTGTGCGCGGGGGTTGCCTATCGATTGGGGGCGTTCAAAATTCCATTGAAATATGCCGAAGTAAATTTATTTAAATTCAATGGAATTCATTATCAAATTGAAATTGACTAAGCTGAAAAGTCAGCTGTTAACAATGTACTGAGTGTTAAACGTAAATCACTTTCACTTATGGTGAAATAGGCAATACTCATGCACATCAATGGAGTTAGTGAGGTCTGCCTTAATCGTCCTATCAATCGTGTGACTTTGCACAAATATTGCTGTTCGTCGACGTCGCTCATAGGCACAGTGCCTCTGTTTTGAGGAAAACAGCAGATAATAAGGGCTTTACAATTTTAAAGCGGATGTCTTGCATGATTACTAGTGCCGAATGAATGAAAATGTTATCGACGATGTGGCCTGTGCCTGGGTCAAAGATGGAGTTTGCTGCCACGGCTAATTTAAGGAAAAAATCTGCTTCAGCGGCGATGTCGACGACCATTTTTGGACGGATGCACTCATCAAATCGGACAAGCTAGAGGGGATGCCAATCCAAGCAAGGTGGCAATGGATATGCAAAAAAGTCACGATATGATGCAGATTGTGAGCTGGTAGCATTATCGGACTGGGCTTCTGGGAAACCGCAAGCAACCGCAGTCCGCGAATGACTTGGATGTGGCCGGGTTCAACTGAACGACGTTGCTAATGTCACAGTGGACATTCTGCAAGAGGGTTTTTTTTGGTGGACATGGTAAGCTCGCGAGTATGGGGACATGAGATATCAACGGAAATTGCATTTTGAAGATCAGTTTCATATCTCTCTACATGCTCCCAACCTGGCATGTGCAAACTTCAGCTTCGACTGTTGAGAGGCAGAACAATTGCAGACACTGTATGGAGCTTATATCAGAGAACTACTGTCTGTCATTACGCCTCATTCGATGTTTGGATAACATAGTGTGCTTGCCTGCTTGTAAAAATACACCATTTTAAAGTGAAAGCTTTCAAAGGGTAGAAAGAGCGTTAAACATCGAATTACCCAAGCCCGGAGCACGTGGTCAAAATCGTGCCCGTTGAGGTTAGCTAACAAGACTTAGCGAATTTTTTGCGATAGCTAAAAATATAGAGGAAAAGGTTACCTCGTAAAAGAATACACCCAGCTCATGATCTCCGGGCAGTCGAGCCATTAACCAAACCGACAAAGACCATGTCCTGGATGTGCGAATATTCAAGAAGGGCAAACATCAACTCTGAGCTCCAATTCACTCCGGTTGCGCATTTGTTTTTGAATGTACTATAGTCGTATAGAAACCCAATACATCTTTCGTTACGAAAGCTCTATGACAAAAAAGTCGATGTGAAGCCATGCGTAAGCGGCATTAATTTCTGGTCAATACAGTAGAATGGAATTGTAACAACTTGGCAACCATTAATTGTATTTATAACTGAGCGCATTATAATTTAGGCTCATACAAATAGCTCGTAATATAGCATACACAAACTGAGTACGTTTGCAAAAGGTCAAAAAAAGGGGAACAATGTATGGCTCCATGGCATATGTCGACCTATTCAATTCCAGTCTTACAACATTTGCAACCCTTACTAGTGCGTCTCTATATTCGTAGGGAAACCAAATTGATTTGGGACAAAAAGCCACTCACTTTATAGTTTGTGTACAATTTTGCCAAAGGCCACAGATAGAACATAATGGACTGCTATTGGCCGGAAGTCAGTTTCCTAGAAGTTCCTTAGTGCGGGACGTGTTTTAGAGTAATGAGAATAGGATCAACTCGTGCCCTTAAGGTCCGCGGTTCGAACACAGACACAAAAACCTTCATAATTCATCGATGCAAAAGCGCAAGAGGGACACGCTCACGTTTAATTAAATTTGACTACGGGGATGGGAACGTTCGCCAGATATGTACACCTTTGCACTTATGCATCCCACATCCATACGAGAATCTAAAACAGATTCCAATTTTCAATTATTCTTTGTGTGCGAGATAGCTTTTGCAAGCGCCCGTGGGTGAACACATCAAGGAAATTATTTTCCTGATGGTAGTTGTTTCATCCCTCCTGTCAGTTCCACCCCCGTGAAAAAAAACTCTCGTCCACATGTCATTATGCAGCATTTGTTTCCCATTTTCGTAGCAATTAAGGATACACATTATACATACTGTTTTGTTGCCCAAGTGCTTAACACGACAACCCAAATATGCAGATTTTCCAACAAGGGACGTGATATTCCTTGGCATAGTAACATCAAAATACGGCTCATTCCATCTGTGGCCGTGTGGGGAGTGCAGCGGGGGTGAGTGTGTCGGTTTTTGATCCAAATTATTGTGATTCACCGATGGTCTCTGGTAGCACATGGTCAGACCTGAAATTAAAAATAAAAACGGATATGAAAGAAATGAATAACCATGCATACATTATCGTAACGTGAGGGAGATACAACGATGAATATGAAATGATTGTCGGGGGATGACGCCTTGGATCATCAATCATTTCCGCTTTGACTGAATGAGTAATCATAGGCTCTGCGCTTTGACGGGCAGAAGTGGAAATTGTTCAAATGTTTGATGGTTGAGCTCGAAGTGGAGCAACCAGTGGAGCGTAGCTGTTGAATGGCAGATGCATTTGTCACTGCCGACGGAGCAGTCTAAATTCGGATTTCCTAAAAATAAATTGATCCGGTAATCGATTATTTTGATGGAAGTCGGTTTCCATTATCCGAGAGATTCTTTTGATGCATCGATCTGAAGGGTTATGCCTTAAGTGGGCAGCAAACGGTGAGGGAAATGCATGCTAATGGGGATTTTAATTAATGCGCGTTTTTATCCCTGGTCAACACAGAATGGTTCTGTTCTTGTTGCATTACTAAGCCACAACATTGGGGAGGAGTATGGTGAATTGTGAACGAATTCAAAGGACCTTGTGGAATCAGAGTTTGTATTTGCGAATACTTTCCTTAAGCATTAATTTGCTATCCAAACGAATCAACGTTGATGTCGATTTTTTAAATAATGTAACGCAGCATAATATGCTGAAAATATCTATCGACCGCTGAAATGGATTACAACGTTAACTTGGGGAAAACTGAAATTTGGAAAGGTTCGGTGAGCTTAGCAACTTCAAAATTCCAATTTAATTTTCATCTTAGTCACGGTATTCTAATCAAAATGCATGACAGACCTTAACGCGTCGTCTCTTTACTTAACTTGAGAGGCCGCACTGCAGATCCGAATTAAATTACCAACCCGTGCCGTCGTCGGTGGTTATAAGAAGCAACGACCGACGACTGCTTCTTATCATACATTCATGTCAGGTTTCACAGTGAATGATGAACTTAAGTTCAACTGAACCATAAATCAAGTTCAAAATATTGGTTTAACTCTTCTGGTTTCACAGAGACACTTGAACCTCAGTTCAGTTGAACATCGTTTGTGTAATGCGATCGAAAAAATTTGGCAACCCTTCCAACTGTTGCGTGACCTTGCTGCAATGCTTATTGGATTATTTATGCATTTGCTATAATTTGTGGTTTCAAAATGTTTTTTTTCAGTCCTTCGGAACTATTGTACCGCATCCATGCTCTTTTCGGTAAAGTAACAAAGAAAGGAAACAAACCTACAGAATCTCTTCGGGCATCTCATCCATGACCAGTGAAGGGCAAATAATAAAAATGGACAAATAATGTTAAATGAAACGTCCGATGTGAGTGCTTAACTCAATTTATGGAAGAGCACGGAAATAACTGTTACATGATATTTATCATATGGACAGAGCAAATGGAGAGTATGAACGATATAAGCGAAAATGGATTTATTTGAGACCATATGCCTGCACTTTAACAAATAATTTAAAAGTAAAATCCATGCGGAGGGGATGAATTCCATTGCCGAACATCAGCTGCATTGAGAACCAAATGCTCTCGCGCTCAAAAGAGAGAAACAAAACGCAGCTGTGTTGCTGAACTGTGGTTTACACAAGAGTACACATTCGATTAACTTAAACTGCAAACAGAATAAATCGCAGAACTGCAGTTTAAACTGAGATTCAATTTGCGCTGTCAAAATGGGCATCAGTGTCTGGATTCAATTCCCGATTGGAAATAATTTCGAAGAGTCACGAAAAATGCTACGAGGAAAGAGCCATTTTCTTGAACTGCGCCGTTTAAAAACGGCATAACATAGTAGATCCCCTGCAATCGTGAGAAATCACATAAAACACATGTAATTGTAGAATGTGGACAACTATCCGTTAGACTGTAGCATCACCCATATTAAAGTAGAGAATATTCAACTGGGTGGTGACACTATGCATCAATAGATCATATGAACTGGAAGTATCCTCTGAAAGGAGGGGTGGAAGGTGATGAACTAATCCTTTTGCATTGCTAAAATAAATTGAAAAAATATCACAGAAATGTCCAGTAAAGCATCAGAGATACATTCGATTGGCAAGGTGTTCGAGTTTGGTCGGATGAAAATCTCGATGTAATTACTCAAGGAATGACTGAGGACCTCAGATGATGCTGGAACAAATAATTTCATCTATTCACTTATATTTTTTGTTTTTATTTGTTGCCCTGTAAATACATTTCTTGGGCTTGTGATGTTTAATCTGTTTTTGCCTGAATTCAGAATAATTCGTAACTCGCCAAGGCCATTTTTTTCATCCTTATCTGATAGCTTATTAAGATTCCGACCCTCAGACCGATTCCAGACTAACTGACAGCAATCGCATACTGACTACGATTTGACTAAGATATTGCCAAGACTAAGGGCTGAACTAAAATGCGCATGAGTGTACATGAGGTAGTGTCAATCATTAACGAAAGCAAAAAGTACATGCCTAGCTTTAATGAGAATATGCGTGCATGTTAGAAATTCTTTTTCAGTTTTCCTATTTTCCCTTTCAATTGCCAAATTCACATATGCGGAATGCGATCCAGAGCGGATTAGGCCATGCTTCACCAAACATTTGTGTAGTTTTTGTACAAAATGTGCCAGCTGTCACAATTTATTTTGATGCCTAACGAAACTTTCGCAATCGTTCGTCGCCGACAATATAGGTTGCCTCATAGGGCGGGTGTATTCGTTCACTCACCCTTGCGGGTTTGACACTACCTCATGCTCCTTGTAGTCCATTGTCCATTATAGTTAGGCCTTAAGGCCTACATGGCCGACATTGTCAAGATATCACGTCAAACACTTAATATAATGGGTGGAGTGAATACAAATGGAGTGAGTGTTTTCTCAGCATTTTGGGGGGAACACTCCATTTTGTGTGAATAAAAGTAAATTTCGTTAACTTTAACGAAAACCCCCAACAACAGGAATGCTTTGACGGAGCCATAAATAAACCAAGGAAATCTGAAAAGGAAGAACAAGATTGCTAGAAAGAACGCCAACTCCAAACATGTTACGTTGGAACCTGTGGAAGAAACATTTTCATCCACAGACTTGCTCTTGCCAAACTCTGGATTTATATTGCTTTCGCATCACTTTTGTAAAAATCTTATTGAAGCTATATGAAATTATTGATTTTTGAGTAAAATCTATGCTTTTTTTATTACGTTCTTCTGTGTTTTTTCTTCGAAAGCAGTTTTATCTCTCACAGGACACTGCATCTCTATGACCTATTGTGCTCCCTATTCATACCTTTGCTTTCTTAAGAGCTCCCCTCTCATGCAGCTCTTTTCAGAGTTGCATCGAGGATTTGCTGCTCCTGTTACGCGAAGGAGGAAGAGATTTACCCTCGAGTATTCTCTCTAAGCCAGTTTCCTTTAGGAATCTGAGAATGGAAGGAGAAGGAATCCAATGATTTCCATTCATCCTCTGATATTAGGTTCTTGCCGAAATATGCCTCTCAAATTCCCAGTATATATTTTGGAATTTCATTACAGTCTCCGCAGAATCAGCAGAGACCTTCTTCTGATGCTGCTAGTTTGAATACTTAGTCATGAAACTCGAATCTATACAGGTTCTGCTTTGCCCACCTTTGCACTCACCCTTAAATTTCAAGAATGTAGCTTTCAAACCTCAACTTAAGGGAATAGACTTACACTGAGGAAAATTTGCATTCACAACAAACGGAATGTTTCCTTCAACGAAAACAATCCACTCATGAGTGTTTACTAGGAGTGTTCAGAATATGATGCGGCTGTGTGGCAGAAGTAGGAACACACCGAAGTTATAAAGGCCCGCTTCTGTTGACGGAACCCTTCTGATGCTTCAGCGACTGTTCCGAAGATATTGATTCTATGTCCCTGAACGCGCTTATTTTGTTTGTGCTACTAACAGAGGTGCCGTCTTGAAGTTATTATTGCACATTGTAAACATCTGACGAGCGTAATCTCTGCCTCATTTCCAGCCAAACCCATCGTAGGGGAGTACATGTTAACGCCCACATTTATTTGTATTTTTAGATATTTGTAGATTGGAAAAAATGGAAAAAGATCTTCAAATGCGAGAAAATTAGCAAATGTTCGTATCAAATCGTCAAGGGCAATCACTTGCCAACACAAAAAGCTGCAGTATAAAATTCCTCATTCAGATGAACTCAAAGCGACATAAATGTCTCCCCCTTCCACATTCTGATGAACTCAAAGCGTCAAGAATTTGAATAAACGTCGTAGATGCAATAAAATGTTCACAGAAACACGTTCCTCCACTCAAACTTCAATCGGTTTTTTTGCATAAATAAATTTAAATATCAATTTAACATTTCAATCTGCTCCCACACTCGAGGAGAACATGAGCGAGTTGGCGAATTTTTGTCACGCCAACCTGTCATCGAGAATGTCGTTTGTAATTAGACAAGAGCTGGGGACACCACAGTGACAAAATACAAGAAATAAAAAAAAATTGAAAGAGAAACAAATGTTTGGGGGTGATTCTGATGTCAAAACATTTCGGGACTCTTTAACGCAACGCACGAAAAAAGACGGAATACGCTCGTCTAAGTGTTTTATTTTTAGACATAATTTTGATAAAAACAGATGTCAACAAAAAGCAGATGATGCTATAAATACATTGTTGTGGCGTGGTGTTTTCCAATCTTTTGAATCGAGAAATGAACGTTTGCACGTCAAATCTATACAAATTGCGTAACAGGTCGTATTGATTTTACGAACGGACGGCATTCTGAGCCGATTAAGTTTCTCTGATAAGAGGGAACAGAAGTTTCTTTTGGTTTTCTGAAAATTAAATACGTTTATGGTCATGACTAAATTGAAGCTAATTTCAAATTCTTTACTCTTGGCTCTTTTCCAGGTCAATGGGACCACTTGGACGAAAGAGAGAAAGAAAGAGAGAGAGAGAAACTCCTTGCACTTGGAGAGGCTACATCCATCTCCAGCCATTTAAACTGAACCGCTCCCAGACCATCACCATGGGCGATAAATCTCTTTGGGATGATTGACACGTCTAATCAAGCCTTGCAGTAACGGCGACGTACATCCGCTGATTGGAAGTATACCATATAGCCAAGCGATTAATAATGAAGCACACATCTGCGGGGCGTTGCACAAATGAAGTCCACGGACAGCCGTCGAAACTAGGATTCTGACAGACCATGTGCATACACACGTCCGCATATGACCAGGCGGGCCAAAACTACACGTACAAGGACATGTGCTACATTGCTACCATCCTCACTTGCTCACCATCCAACATGCAGACGTAATTAAATCGTTCAAATGCCACCTTGCTCATTCACACATGCACACACTCAAGGCATCACTAGAGAAACCAAGAAACTGAAGGAAGACCAGCGTCCCAAAGGACCTAATTTTTCGCGAGTGCATAAAGTGAAACGTCGACCTACAAGTGCGGCAAATTATGAACTTGAGATTAAAGGATTCACGCTGCGTTGGCTTGCTGTGTCAGTGTGTGTCGCGAATTTGGCACAAGGTTCTTCTCCATCTCACGCTCCGTGGTAAATCGATTCGTTGTCGACAGACACGAGTGCATGCTGCTACAATCGTTTGTGGCACAAGTGGTAACGATTACTGCATGGCGTGGTTTGATGCGAATTAAGTGATGTCTTCTTGCACTGCTAAATTGTCGGGAACGCCTGCGTTTTTGTGGTTCGTATCTTATATAATTCAGCACGATGGACATTTCTGCATTCAAAGCGACTTGGAAACGCATAGAATGTTGCTCAAGAGATTGCAGATAACTAGATATACCTAGAGTGCATGTCAGATTCTTCTTTGTGTGGTGCTAGACTCAGCCAACAAGTCCCTCCAAGTAGGGCGATCTCCGGCTAGTTTCTCATGTCGATTTTGTGGAGGTAATGGTTCATCTGGGCATCCTCTGCTGCGTTGTCCCACAGGTTCGGTGTCGAAGACTCATACATTTTATCGTCTCGTCCGTAGATGCCTGACTAGGTTCATGTTTCCGCTCAATTCTTCTCCTGCTCGAACTTTTCTCTTAAAGATACCGACGGCTTCATGCGACTTTGAATTTGCCCATGCCTCCGACCCATTTTAGCCGCTTCCGTCTCAATGCCAGCAAACGCCTCATTGACTACTTGCTGTGTTCTGCCAATCACCTCAATGTCATCTCTGTATGCTTACAGTTGATAGTTTGAGGGTATTCTGGACGATCGTGTCTCGAGTGTGAGAAGATCTTCCTCAATCCTCTCCAGGATGATGTTGCGCAATTCACATGATAGCGTATTCGTAACCGGCCTTAATGGTGCTGCGTGAGTACTCCCTCGTCGTTGTTGGACGCTGTCATAAGCTGCCTTGAAATCGACTAATGGATGGTGGCTGTCGATTCGAACATCTTGAGTAATATATCGTAGTGTGAAGACTTTCCTGGCCTGAGCCCACTGTGGGAGTTTGTAACCTATATACATATCCACAGTTGGCGCTGTCAAAGGTCTTTTGTTTCTTATTCATATTTTTGGCTATGGATGATGGAGGATGATTATTGCTAATACTACTCAGTTCTGCAAGTCGTAGGAATATGGGGCGTCCTAGTGACTGAATATGCGAGAGGAGAGGGCACTGCGATAGAAAGTGTGCAATAGATTCATCTTCTTCTTCATCCCTGCACCTTCTGCAAAAATCCTTCTGGATGCATGAATACCGATGGCGCAATGCGCAGTTATATCACCAATGAGGGTTTTGAGAGACTTGGTCTACCCATCCTGATCAGTTCGGTGACAATATCTGTACCTACCATCAGATTTTTTTTTTAGCCACCACAGAGGTTCTTTAATCATATCGTAGTATCTGACTGAAATACGCTACTGTGAGATTGTAGTTAGAATGGCAGTTGGTAATTTTGACCCTTAGAGTAGACTCCCACACCCATCTTTGATCCATCTGTGAAAATACGCAGAGGACCCTCCAGCGTTTGGTTTCCAGAATCCGGTAAGCTGGGGAGGGTACGGTTAGGTTAGGGTTTAGGGGCTTCCGTTCAGCAGGGAAAGACAGCAGCCCCACTTAAGCTAATATGGGCCCATTGTGCTACCATGCGGAACTGTGAATACCTATTCTGCAAATCAATAAGTGCTTTTAATAAAGCGAAGGAGATGACTGACTCTTATGTTGCCCAGTTCAGCCAGATTATCGAAGTGGTGGGCCTCCAGGTATCTGAATCTGCGGGAAGAGAGAGCACTGTTGCTACACGGACCGTGTTCAATTGATTGTGGAAGGCATGCTGAGGTGAGTTGCGGTCGTGTTTCGTGGTGGGGATTCAAATTTGATGTTAGAGTGTCTAGAGCTAAACTCCTTCCACACATGCAGCAATTTCAATTTGATCGTCGTGCTGGTCGTGACCTGCTTGCCGAAGAGATCTATCGGCGGAAGGTTAAGGAGTTTATTTCGAGCTAGGGAAGGGGTTGTTCGCATTGCTCCGCTGATGGAAATGAATGCCATCCTTTTGAGCGGTTTGTCTTTGATGACTTTGTCTAGCCCGGTCCACATGATCGCAACGATGCTCAGTGGAATGAGTGTGTCTACCGATTCGAATAGCCAGTCAACACTCCAAAGCTTTTTTACAGCAATATAGATCCGTACCGGCTTTTTTGACGTGTTGCTGGATGTTGGGTTTCCAGCTGATCTTCGCGCCCAGAATGAGGCCTGGGAATTTGGCACTAAAGGAACTCCCCTGATATCGGGGGGGTCGAAGGTGTGATGGGAGTTTGTCCTACAAAGAGAACTAGATCTATTTTCTGCGGGTATATCCATCCACAAGGTCGCATATCTCCTAGTCGATTGCATGATATCCCTAGTTGTGTATATGAATTTTTCAGACGCCGTGATGGGAACATCATCGGCATAAGCAATAGCCTTGCACCTGACCTTCAAAGTGTAGGTAGAAGTTTGTTCTCGAACGATGACTCTCGAAAGAAACCCTACCATTTAGTTATTGCTCTTCACCGACCAATTGAATGACATTTTCCTCATTTTCCAAAAGCAATGCGACTGAATAATGCATTTTTTCGACAAACCACTGGTCCATGAATCGATTCAAGTTTTCATTTTTATTTCTGAAGAAAATACTCGTCTTACCGCATTCGCATTGAAATAAAATAGTCATGAGCATTCAAATGACCGTCTTTAATTTCCCAAGCCCAGCTAAGAGATGTGCTCACATTCCAGTCCACTAGATGTGCTGCAATCGAACTTCAAATATTTCTCATGCAGTCATACGAGCACGAATGAAGTCTTAGCAACACAAAGACTACCAGGATTTCCATACTCGAGAGAGATGCCTCTTAAATCCATTTTAATAATACACATCGCAAATAAAGACCCATTGTGCCCGCACTGCGGTGTGTTCTCTTTCATCCGTATTCGAATCTAAAATGCATATTCACAGTTCACTGGAGCGGCACAAATGTCCCTCCATCGCATACAGGACAATCGAGTCTCTGATGGAGGACATCTACTCCTATTTTCAATTTTATGGCAAAATATCTTGTACAAGGGTGGTGGCATTCAATGTCCTTCCAAATGTTCTCAAAATTAATAAATCAAAACCGGCAACTGGAGTTGTACTCAATGGGAGTAAAGTCTGTGGACCAGACTATTGCTTCGCCGTGCGACGACTGAATGGCGCAGTTGGTTAAGTGCCTGCCCTTGGTTAGTGGGGTTCCCGGTTCGAATCCAAGTTCATATGCTTTTATCTGGTTTCCAAATCTGGGCCATTGACAGTTGAGAATCAGTGGCAGTAGTCTGACAGCGGGCATCACAATGGACCAACATGGTCTAAGTGTGCTGGTGAATCCACCAGCAGCTCCGCCATGCCTACCTCCCTACCTCCGCTGTACAGAGACTTATTTAAAGGATGGCTAGGCATCGGCAAAATAAATCAGCGTGTACCGAAGCAACCTCATGAATACAGTATTGTTGCTCCTGCCCATTCACTTTTCGCTTTGATCAGTATCTCTAAATTAACGCAGAAGCATGCTACTCGTGTTTTCTCACAAATCAACCAGTGGGCGCATATATTAGAATATATATTTGAATCAATATTTGGCGAAGAAGCACTTCGGAATATTAAGTCGCCCATTGATGCTTTGATTCTGCGATTCGACGGCCGCAGGCTGCTGAATGCAGACTGAAATTGTACATTCGTCAGTCGAACCTGTCTCGCATTGTTCTAATTTCTTGGATCGCAAATTGAATTCTATCAGAATTTCGTTGACGGTACAGGCAGTTGCCGCAGCAACACTGGGACTTATTAAATATATATTCCATTTGAAATTCTCGATTTAAATCAAGGACCGCCACTTACCCCCTCTCTCTGTGTGCTTACATTTTTCTGACCGGCTTTTTTTTTCATCATCTCGCATCCACTAGCCAACTCCACTCACAGTTCTGTGCTGAGTCCATGTGGGTGGAATTTTTAATTTAAACGTTTTCCTCCAAGGTATTGACGATGATGATGATTGGTCATCCTAAATTGGATTTTCCTGTATGTATCCATTCGGTTTCCCTGAGATGGATGTTCATGGTGGGCATGTGCTTGGTTCCGCTTTGGAGACTACAAATCAATATTTGTCTTGACTGGTCGACGGAAACAGAAAATGACAAATTTGTTTGGAATCAGGAGTACAAGATGACAAATGATGTGCAAGCAAATAATGAAATGCTTTGAATTTCTGTTTGCATTTGGGAAAATATGCTTACGAACAATTCTGTTTGAGGCTTTGAGTGTGTTCAGCATAAGCACAAATCAGGTAGCTTGCTGGTGCTTTCTTCAAAATCAAAAGCCTATCATTGGAGAGGCAAAAAATTCGCCACACCTGGACATCCTCGTGTGTCTTGCTATACTGTCATCCAAACGACAACCAGAGGCACTCACTCTCCAACTGGTAGACTGTTCTTGTCTTCAAAAGGTACATAATTAGAGGCACTGTGTGCATGGCTGTAGTGTAAGAATGCCAAAAATAAAGCTGAATCCTATTGTTGTCTTCAAGTGGGAAATCGAATAAAAATTATTGGGATTTATCTGTACACCATTGCGAGCTCTCAATGTATCGTAGTGGCACAGCAATTGAAGAAGCTCGTATTAAGGTCAATAAGGACAAAGCAATATATCCTGTCGGCTAAGAAACTTTCCGTCACACACCACCCTAGACAAGACATCGCAGTCAGCAGTGCAATTTCAAGTTAGATTATCTCGGGCAAAATGTGATCTCTGCAGCGGCCATCCCAGTGGAGATCCGACGTAGAATCGTACAGCGGTGCTGATTCGGTTTGTCGACACAACTGGGTTCAAGACTCCCAACTCGAAGGATAAACATCGACTAAACATCGTGCTCTACCATGCTTATTTTGCCAGTCTTGCTATATGGTGGCGAAAGCTGGACCAGAAGCAAAACAGCGGATGATTCGTAGTGAAAAAGTCGACTTCGGATACACAGTTCCGTCTGAGAGGAAGGTGAATGGAAAAGAAGACAGAATCGCGGGATCTATGAGCTGAATCAAGAGCTGGGTGTGGTCCGCAAGGCAAAAATCTCGTGACTGCACTGGCTGAATATCAAATGTCCAGCGAAGATGATCTTCGAATCCTTCCTGGTTGCAGAAGTAGAGCAAATCCGAACCTCCGATATAAAGACGAAGACATCGATCACACAAGACAGTTTGAGTTAGCTAAGACAGCTATAATTCAGTTTCAGACCCTTTAGGGGTCGCTGCTAAGCAGGTAAGTAAGTTAGTAAGTAAGTAAGGAAGGAAGTGAGTAAGTAAGTAAGTAAGTAAGTAAGTAAGTAAGTAAGTAAGTAAGTAGGTAAGTAAGTAAGTATGTATGTAAGTAAGTAAGTAAGTAAGTAAGTAAGTAAGTAAGTAAGTAAGTAAGTAAGTAAGTAAGTTTATAAGTCTCTCAAAACATAGGTGCTTGCCTGACAGTAGTTGAGACATCGTTAGCAGGGCAACGTATTCGAATTTGAAATATAGCGTCAGGCAGATTTTTGTTCACGCCAAGGTTACTAATAGTAACGACCACTCAATGTATGAACTTTGTATGCTAACTGCCGTGGAGTAGCTGCAATTCCAACTGATCAGGCATCCATATGTACCTCCTGATGACAATCGTGGCCGTAAATAATGAGCACTGGCGGATTGGAGAGAGATTCTTTCAGAGTGTTGATAAGCCTCTTCCTTTCGAGGCCTTCACATTAACCCATGATCCCACTTCAACAGTTCTGACAACGGTGTGCCGATAAGTTCCTGATAAGATAAGTTTTTCGGTTTGAATTCTGGAATCATATCTTCTATTATATCTGCTTTGCCAATCTTCCTTGCTGCTAGACAGCTCGTCGCCCATCGCCGTCGCCAATGTCCACCGCTGGTTTCACTGTCTTCTCTATCGATCGTTTCCGATCAATTCCCCCCGATTGTACTTCTGCACTAGACTTTGAAGAAATCGTTTCTGACTTTTTCGTGCCGCTGACGCCTTTATATGTGTCGGATTCCTCCTCTTAGCACTTTGTATGATCTTCATACCGTTCTGGTTCGGTACCACCCTGCCCCTCCTCTTTCGGCATGCTTGTGGCTTGTTCTGCCCCGGTTGGCTGAGTTGAGCCGGAGGGCTCTGTGGCATTCCCCAGTCGCTCAATCAAGTCTTCCTTTAGACAACCTAAATTCAGACCCCGTGCTTTGAGTCTCCGCCAATCGTTTCTGTTGACCGCGGTAATCGTTATTTTTTTTACGTACTCAATAATACAAGAAAAAACATAATTTACTAAATTTGTCGCGGGAACAAAGCTCGCTTGAGATATTTCCGGGTCACTCAATAAACCGCCATCGACTCTTACTCAAAAAAATCTATGCAGTCCTTGGAAGTCTTAATGATGGGGGCAGCCAGAGAGACATAGCTCTTACCGTTATAAGATGAAGGTGAGCCGTATCAGGCCGATTGACTCCTATAACAACACGAACACATCTCATGCCCGCAGCTTGAATTTATTTTAAAAGTAAGTATTTTTTACTTCTTAAGAACAAGCGTGGCGGCCGTGCCGTTTTGGGTATGTGCGTTGACTCTTACGCAATTGAACCACGCTGCCTGGGTTCGCTTCAACGACAAAACAAACGCTTCACGACTCCTTCTCTTTCGAGTCACTGACAACTGCACAGATAAAGCTTCTCAAACTTGGCCGTTCGGAGTCAGCATAAATCTGCAGGTCCCTTCCACCCGTGAAAGAACAATAGCGCGCACATCACGAGTGGTTGCTGAGAAGCTAGGCCTAAGAAGATAAATTTAAAAGAAGACATTTTAATTAATATCACACACTTCCCAACAGCAAATATTTGGTCCACGCTTGACATTATAGTGCGAATATCCTCAGTTCATCCTCCGCAGTGGGTAGCTCATGCCAAAATACATAATATAGGCATCGTGTCATTTGTCTTCAGGCGTTCATTACTGGAACATTAAAGGATTGTGTCTTGTTTGGTATTTACTATGAACTGTGACACAGAGAAAGGCCTGTGGGCAGGTTTTCACGCTCCGAGTTCGCGCCTTCAAATTGAAATTTATAATTCGAAGCACACACCAAATGTACATCTTACTTATAGTTTGGATGTTTGATCTAAGATCACGGCTAAACGGTTGGAAGGATTTTGATAAAATTTGGTACGTAGTTAGCTTGTGGTCTCACTTGAGGTAAAGGATGTAGACTTGCCATAGCGATAAAATTAGTTTCACTTCATCTCGCATATTTTGATAATTAAAAAAAAAAATAACTAGTACCCGTTTTTATCAGATGTTGTTCAGGGGTTGAAATTGATGCACAAATATCCAGAAATCCCAGGCACCCTCTCTGCCTGTGTATACGCATTATTGTGTTGTAAATTGTTGTTCTACAGACACGGATATGATATGACCAACGTAGAACCCTTTGTAAGAGGATATCTCGCGCAAGTCACAAACATGTCAACGCCACCTATCATGGATATGCCAGGCCGACTCATTCAGCATCCTCATGAGAAAAAGGACATAGTTCTAGATAATTATGAGATCGTATGGCTATATGAGATGATCAGTATCGAAATCACTTGCGCTCGGATGGGACGGCTAACGATAAGAAAAGAGTCTTATTGCTTCGGGTGCAATAATGGATGATGATCAATAAAGAATGGGATGATATAGAGATTGAGAAAATAATCGTGGCAAGACTTGGAATTTTAACTGTGGAAAAATAGTTGATCAAATGCGTAAAGTATAAAGCGAAGAACTTAGTTTATACAGTCTATAAGATATTCGCGATATTTGCAGAAGGAACGTTTGCCAGTATTCTATTGGAAATAGGATAAAGGGCATATCTATAGATAATAACGAGCTACTTTCTTTATTAAGATTTGTGTTATGATGTTAGTCCGGAAAATGACAATGTATGTTTCGCTATGCAATAGCGTATCGCGTCCTTATTACAACCTCTGGTTTTTTCTGCCAATATTAAAATAAATATGCAAGTTTAGGTGACTGCTACACAATCACGCTAAACAGATTTAAATGGGTGGTATACATTTTTGTATGTCCCAGGACAGCCACTTTTTAGTATATGTTAACATTCTGAGGATATACATACATAATCGCAATTTTCACATCTAGGTCTTGAGACTGCGTTGCCAAGCACATTTTTTGGTAGCATTACGGTCCAAATGTATCCAATGCACTAGGTACTATGATACATTTTTGCAATCTGGCCATTATCATCAATTCAACGATAACCATATAAAAAGTTAAACAAAAGTCTTGGGGATTAGTATTAGTACCTTTAAGATTAGCAACAGGCGCGTTCTTTCGATCCGGCGCGTTCTATTTGATCCAATCCTTCATTCAAACAGTTTAAAAATGCGAAAAATGCAATAAAAGCGTTGGCTTCGGTGTCTCTCCGTGTTGCTTCCAGTAAGGTGTTCACTAACTGCTACTTCATGAATATAATATTACAAATAGAAAAGCTTGTACTACCACAGGTAGAATGTTATGCGTCGCTTCCATAATGTACATTTTTTTTTAGAAAACTTCGGAAAACTGATTATGAAATGTTTGTTCATACAAACCGAAACAAGCAAAAAGTTGTATTGCCTATAAGAACGAAAAAAAATAGTAGCTCCAACCAACTTTGAACACCTGAAGAAAAAGTTAGCAAAGCACCAATTCACTGCGCCAAAGAAGCTGATAACTTTGAAGCTATCCGCATCGTGATGTGTTTGTGGTACAGACATTGAACCCACCCACAAATTGTGTCCTCTACACACGACTGAGTGTGGAATGAACGACGGTGCGCTGAATGTTGTTGAAGACCGAACCATAAAGATTTGTATGCCCTTTGTATTGTCTTCTCTTTCTTTCAGATTTTTTTTTGATATGTGGATTTGTTTTTCTTCGATGCGCCCAAATGTATTAACATTAGTTGTTTGGATTGAGAATGAATTCTCTTGCCATTCGATAGAAGCAGAGAAGGGCCGTTGAATTTGCGCTTGATAAAGATGGACACCAAGTGCCTTAGATTATTTATTATACATGTTGTAGGAAACCTAAGTGTATTGGCAGTATATGCAAAATAGAGATTTCGCTTGGGTGTGTTTTGAACACTTGCGAAACCTTCGAATATACGTCACTGGTTGACTTTCCAAATTCCAGCAAGCTCGCATACTTATTCACAAACAAAAAGGGGAAACAGGACAAAGACAACTCTTCCGTAAAAAAAAACTAAAGCACAACAAAAATGATACATTGCATGGACTTAAGAAACAAAACTTCAACTAACATAGGCTGTGCTAAAATAGTTAGTCATTTTTTTTTACGATTTCTTTGAACTTATGGCAATTAAATCGCCTTTTCGCGCAACTTTTTAAGGACCAAAATATCAGCGTATTCCACTTTATTTTAAATTTCCCATTCAAGTGATTTCTCAAACAATTGTACTTCTCTAGAAGTCACTAAACAAATCGGATGATCTACTTCCGGTTGTTGTCCTTCTTCGCCTTCGTTCTTCGATATCTGAAGATACACGATGCTCGTTCTAATTGTTTAAATCGGCTGCTTCCCATTTGTCGCAAGCTGCTGCCAAGCTAAAAATTTCATCTTTTATTGATGCTCCTTTAATAGCTCCACAAATGTTGTCTGAACGAGGTTTCTGTGCTTTTCCTTTTAGTGACCTGTGGTGTGGTGCATTAGCACACGCTAATAATGCGATCCTTTGTTTTTTGTTGAGCAGTTTTTGTTCTGGATGTTACACATGCCTTTTCCGGAAACAGCTCTCAATATAGAACTGCGTCAGCGTTGTGCAGTTGTTCAGTTGTTTATTTAGGCGATGCTTATGAGTACTTATGCATAGTAGTAAGTGAAAATCATAACTGACTTGTATGCTGTAAGGTTCAACGAAAATACAAACTATTCACTATTTAGAATAGCTCGTATAAAATATAGTTTGTTCACTATATCGAGCGTCTACTGTATGTAAATATTTACCTATTTAGTCAATTAAAATAAAAATTGTTCTCAGGGAAATCAGCTGAATTATGAGTCTAAGCTTACAAACGGGCAAAATTGCACGTGAACTCTTTGTCAGTTTTTATGGGATATTATGTAAGAGGGCTCGTGCCAGTACAAAATGTACAAAAAAGACAAATGTCTTGACTATAGTGTGCTATTAAGCGATGCGCTACTATCCGGGTTCGACTATTTCAAATAAAAAAAGTTCGCATACGATAATCACATTTATATGAAATTTTACATGAATGCACTAAAATAATAGTATTACTTGATAAATAAGTCAATTTATATATAAAACCACAGCTTCACCCCGATATTCAACGCCCCTCGTATGTGGATAACAAAGATACATCTTGGACCTACATTTCACTTTTAATGTCAAATCGCTTAGAAGCTCCATCTGCTGATAGTAGGGCTGATGCCGAGGTGATTCTTGGCTCCTTTTTCACCATTTTTGTAACAATACTGTGAAAAATTACTCGAAATCTTTTTATTTTATTTATTTATATTTAATCCATCCAGAGTACAAGTCAAGTTATGCCACATAAACATGCACGCAACAAAACCTCGCGTCAGGAAACTCTCTAATGCCTACAAGTACGATGTCGAGGGTACATCTACTAAAAAATAAGCTCCACTCGTGAAAACTTGTACAATTTGGAAAAATTATATTTGTTGCGTTTGTTTAAAAAGGAAATCCTCAAGGTGTTTCTCTTTTTCTGCACCTTGTCAAACTCAATCCATATAAACCGGCATTTCCGCTCAGAAATTCAAAAAAATCAGACTGAGGAAAAAAAGTATCCGAAAATACTTTGCCCTGTGCAACCGGAATCCAAGTAATTAAAAATACCATTCCACTTCAACCCTATAATGTGAAATGAAAGAACATTCAATCGGCATTTCTGTGAACATTCAGAAGGACCGCAGTACCCCGGGGGTCTGGTGTGCAAGTATACTTATGAGCGTGCTGGCGTCAGAGTCCTACGTACGCTCCAATTAATTGAATTCACTGCGGGAAGGATAAAAATAGCGCACATAACATTTACATGCTTAATCACAACATTGACCTTCACTCGGCTAAGCTGCAAATGCGACAACCGCGCTCTTTAGAATGCAACCAGGTGTTAAATACAAACATGTAATCATCCTTGAAGGGGGTTAAAGGACGATGGTGATGATGATAAAAGCCACGATGACGCCAAGGGTGACGTAGACGAAGATGATGTCATTACCGTATATCGATCATTAAGAGGGTACACAATCAAAAGGATTTTTGAATTTATTTTCACTTGTCAGCCCCTTTAATCCCCTCGGTTGGCTATTCAAGTGAATAACGAAGTGGAACAATTTGATGACATGCTGTAACGTTGGCCTTCAATTGAGCCCCCTGATTATGGTGTCAACAGGGTGGGTGATTAAGGTGTTATTTATTTATTTTCGTTTTTTCCGTTTTCGTTTTTTGTTTTTTGTTTCGTCACTAAATCCCGCGGGATAAGGGGCAGCTTGTGGTAGTTCGTGACATGAAATCGTTTTTCGGTGGCTTGGGCGCTGAAGAGAAACCGATGTGAATGCGGCTGGTTGATGATTGACCTATTAAATACGGTCACAGGTCGAAAATCAATTAGTTCTACTTTTTAATGGCCACCCATTCCAGTCGAAATTGATTGCCTCTAGAAAAGGTGAGAAGGAGCTGCCGATTTGAGGTCGGGACAGAGGGGAACGTGATTATAATTTGAATTGGAAATAGAAACAAAAAGGATTCTCAAAATGCCAAGAGCTTTAATTTCAATTTTCATTTTGAGTTTTGTTTTTCCATCTGCTACTTCAGGGCAACGAAATCCGAAAGGGGTCAAGTGAAGGGAGCAAAAACAGACCTTGAATTTAGGAAAAGTGGTGGAGTGGTGTTTGGGACTTTAACAGAGGATAGGATTCAAATGACAGGCATTTCAAATCGATATCCAAGGAGACTGTGCTTGAAAGGGTCTTAATTGAAATCCGAGTGACATTTCAGGAGCCACAAATAGACGAATTGTTCTCCTGCACTCCTTGGACCTGACACACAGCCTAAATCTCGAAAGCAATTTGCTCTATATCTAATGTAGGATAAACCATAAGCTGAAGGACTCTTGTATTTGAACATTTTGCGTTATTGAACATACATAATGGGAAGTTCAAGTCCACTTTGATGGCATTTGTTGCTCAAAGTCAGTCAGAATCATGCCCGTGTATTGATCGGTAGTAAATTCAAATTGAACCCATAATAATTCAACCTTTTCAATTCCACCTGACATTTACCACTCCCGAGGGTAAGGCCGTCAATTTAAAGTGACAAAAGTCAATAGATGACTGCCTCCGCAAGCAAAAAAGGATTTTGAATTGTTGCCCAAAACCGAGCATAATATTGAATTTGAATATTGAAAAAAGTTCCATTCCTACTCGCCTGGGTCGCTCGTCTTCGAAAGAGTGGACCTTTCATCCTTTATCGAAATAGTTTGATTCAATAATAAAGCTTAACCTGCACCTCTCTGCAACCTCTTATCCATTTCCCTAGGCGGTGTCAAAAGTTCTTGGATCTCTACTTATTTTTTAAGTGGATTTCTATTGATTGAACCCCGAACCGGATCTATGGTGAGGACACAGAGAACAACCGAAGGACAGAAAGAAGAAAAAGAAGGCACGAGTACAACGTGAAAAACTTCTTCTTAGTTTCAAAGTTTTCTAATTGAATAGGGCGCTGTTGAAAAACACCGCAATGTTTGTTTCACACACTCACTCCCCATTCCTGCACACTCTGTCTAATACTAAAATTTTACTCTATTAGTATGTGGTGTTTGTTGGAAACACAGAAAAAGGGGGGCACACAGAAGAAAAAAAGTACATGAAGCATTACAAATCGCTATCAGCCACAGGGGTGTAGTTTGGCAGTACTAAGTATTTCAAATGCTGAGAGCAGAAGATAAAAGTTTTCCCATCAGAATGGCTTCTCGCTTTTGCGGCATTGTTGGCGCTGGTAGTGGTGTGGTGTGGTGTGGAGTGATGTGGAGTGGTCGTTGCCTTGTACGTTTTTTCTACGGGTTTTGTGCACTTCACTGTCATCACTCACGGTGAGTGATGATTGTGTCTGTGAAACATACAGATGCTCATCTGTGTGGATTCTAATTGCAGGCAATTTCAAATGCAGCGATGGAGTGAAGGTAGCCTTCAGTGAATCGGTTTGGATTGGCGGCAGGAAATCAACCGCATGGTGTGGGGCAGTTAGCAGACGCCTCTTCCAGAAAAAAAAAATGAACTGAGTTTACTAAAATATGAGCACTTTGAGGAGGAAACGTGCAATTAGTGCGATGCTTGCAGCCATCGTTTTCAACAAATGAAGTTTACATAGTTGGAATTATTCCATTTTGTCCAGACTAGGCTAGGGTTTCCAAGTCAGTGCATTTTGCGATATTTCCAATTTCGGGGTAAAAGAAATTAGCATGCAATTGGAGAAGAATTGTGCAAGTTAGAAGGTTACAATTTACGAGTCAAAATAGTTCAGCTATGTCTTGAGTTTGAAATTATTCGAGGGAATCTACTTGACCTGGATCGATCTGGATAGCAAATGCCGTAATGAATTAATGCTGACGGTGGTTTGTGATCTGAATGAACACACTGAAGTGACCAATGTACAAAGCGGAGTATGGGAACAGGGGTTAAAGTTGGAAAGAATGTCAATTCGGTCGTCAATTCACACAGATCCATAGGTATATCACAAAGGGAGGAGTGCCGTTTAGGCTAGATTGGGGTCAGTTGATATTAAGCACAGTTTGTGGACAGAAGCGAAAACGGCTGCTGGCCTACGAAAATTAAGAGTGCATTAAGCGGAACGGTGTGTTTTATTTATAACTAGTATAAAAGTCTGTCGTACGAGAGGCAGAATGTTATACGTCGCTTATATTCATTGGAAATAGAATACTTTGGAAACATATGAAATATTTATTTATACAAAACAAAAAATAAGTGGTATTTCCTATAAAAAAAGCATCAGCCAGATTCGAACGCAGAACTTGCAAAAAGCTCCAACCCACTGAGCAACGCTCCAACCCACTCCAGCAAGATACTCGATAACCTCCAAGGGTTGTTTATCGTTCACATTTGGTATAAGTGTGACATACTTACATAAATAGCGCTTTATTATATGGTGATTAATTAAGCGAACTAGTGAATCACTATCGAATTGTGAACCGCTTAAACTAGCTATATATTGTGTGCGTTAATATCTTCCACAACGAAGCAGCTATAACTTCTTCTGCTGAGAAGGTGGATTTATGCCGAAAACTCAATTAGCATTATAGTTAGTTGGACCACTGAACTTTACATGCTTCAGAAAATGTTGGTCTTTCGGACGTGTCCATGACGTTGTACAGCTCGTAGTATTTTCTCATGGTCTCCTTGTACATAAATAGGTACATTGTATCATTGAATGGGCACCGAGTGATACATGTATTGTGTTGCTCGCAATATTGCTTATACCTTGGAATCAAAGAAAACAATGCGCATTGCCGTACTAAGGCTCATCTGCATCCGAACTTTTTCTCTTTCGGCTCATATGGTGACTTCCATTTCACTCTCTACTCTATTTACTTATTTTTACTCTTAAAAGAGTGGCACGTTGTGGAAGCACACCCAAATCAGGTGACAGGAGTGCGTGGTATTTTTTGCCAGATGGTTCCCCCACTCAAAATCCGATGCCACCTGCCCTTTTGGCTGAAACATCGATCAGAACACAGCATTTTTCTAACTTCCTCAATATTTGTTTCATTCCTCCAGGTCTTCACACATCACCAGGTCTTCATCACATCACCGAGTGATCGTCGTCTTCACGGTCATTAGGACCACCACGAAATCTGCCATCCCAGCGGTATACTTGTGCGTGAGATAGACACGGTCATCATAAGCGATTTCTACTATTATTTGAATGTTTCTTGAGCAGTTCTTAAATAACATAAAAAAAACCTTGCTTTTGATGCCAGAACTTTTCACACAACCGTAGGAACCATGTTCTACGAAATTCGGTGACGTAAGATGTCTAGAGAATTTTATAGATGAATAAAAGAGAATACACTGTTCATTTAAAACAGTCACTTGGGAAATGCGACTGACTGTGTACTTCTCTTATAAGTCTCTTTATGCCAGAAATATCAAACGCAACGTCACTCATTTCGGTCTTAAGCTGGAATCCTCTATTGCGTAGTTCCTCTCAAAATATGCAATGCATGCATTCACATTCCTCACTCATGTGCACTCAGCAAATAAAATTGCACGGATTTAATAAAAATAAATTTCAAATGCATCAGGTGATACATTTGCAGCAAAACATCTTATCTTGGCAACCCTAGTCGCAGTTCAAATGTGTGCAAACGCGTACTTTCTCATCCGCATTAAGAACTTGGCGATAGCACAACAATTTAATGCGTCTTGCTTACCACATTACCAGGCCCCTAGTCACCCCTCCATCCACCAAACAAGAGCTGTTGGTTTGTGCTCACTGTGCCAGCAGGGAAACTATTACACTTGTTATGATAATTGCTGCTTATCAAGTGCGAATGTAGTGTACTGCAGATGGAACTTATGTTCCGTGAGTCCTGCCTGGTGGCACTCTTCGTTCCTTGTGCGATATGCGAGTACAGCATCTCACCCTCATCTAGCTCTACATCATCACGTTTTTGTTCTAATTACTAAAATACTTGAAGATACTTTGCGGAAGAGCAATTCACACACGAAACCCCGGTACCTCTTTAGCATTGTTCACTTCATTCCGAGCTCAGCCCGGGGCTCGATGGTTGCGCTGAAACGAGCGGGTGGTTTCTATTTAAGTTGATAATTTTGTATAATATCTTGTATCTTTTGGGTTGAGGTAGTGGAGTGGAGTTTGTCTGCCCAGACAATGCAGTGAAACTACGTATGTTTGAGCGCTTTCTTGCGGAACGGTTTGAATGCCTTTCAGGTTTTCGGTACATGAACTTCTTTATCAGTTGTGTATACATGTGTGCTTTCAAGTTTGTTGAACTTTCCGAAGCAGAAATTTAGGGATGGTATCTTATTTTGAGAGAGCGAATGAGCCCCTTTGTGTTGATTTCTCCTGAAGAGTGCATATTTGCTATCTAGTGACTATATAATGTTTTCAAGCCTTAAAATAAATATATGAACGTACACCGTGGGGTGAGGGAATTTGAATTTTGTTCGAATGAAACGATTAAAATGTTTGCATGAGGCAAATCTGTGCGGAAAATGTTCTACTCTCTTTGGGTTTTCATTGTGCGAACTTTCCGAAAGCCGACTTGGTGATTCCTTTGAGATTTATTCACGCGCATACGAGTCGGTACTGTCTAAAGTTTGAAAAACATAATAAGCTACATGGGTGTCGGGATGTCTGGTTTTGTTCCGATGGATTTTGGTGGGGGAAGTCGATATCAGCATACAATGCTGCTTGGGGATTTATGCTCTTCTGCGTCAACATGAGTGAATTATGGTTATTGTAAAAGCAATAAGTTGATGTCACTCACATTTCTTGACTTTTTGACGTTCGTTTTATTTTCATTTTTTTCTTCGTTCGGTCGTTCCATCGTGTACATTGTATGTACATAAATCCGTTAAGTTTCTTTCGTAAATAGTTTTAAAAGGGGGCAAGTTTAATCGAGTCCTTAATGAGATTAACTATAGGGGGTCTGTAACCTTTGTTGGTCGTGATATTCTGTCTTCAATGTACCGATGTTGCTTTAAGGAGAAAATCATTTTCCTGTAGGTTTATAGAAAGCTTAACTAGTCTAAACAACTCAATTATCCATTGTCATTAGCACAATGCCATCAGTCAACGTAACGCCAGTAGAAACAGCCAGGCAAGAACTTATGTGTGTGAACATGCAGTGCAAATAAGATACCTCTAAGTAAGTGACTTAGTGCCATCATATAGAGCAACGAGCCTCACTGACACGGGGGTATGGTCGAAATTCACGCTGCTATGAAGTCCGAAGACACATCAATAATTGGATTTAGTAAACACTCACATATGTACCATGAGATTCGAAAGAATCAAAATTCGAGCATCAATTGTCGTTTAAGACGCTCCCACATATTTCACTCCCACTTACTGGGCAAAATTTAGCGAAACTTAACGAAACTCAATGAAACTTAACAAAAAATTATCTAAATGGATATGCACAGTGATGTATTTTGCTCCCACATATTTCACTCCCACTTACTGGGCAAAATTTAACGAAACTTAACGAAACTCAATGAAACTTAACAAAAAATTATCTAAATGGATATGCACAGTGATGCATTTTGCACCAACTTACTGAGCAAAGCTTAACGAACCTTAACGAAACACAATGAAACTGAACAAACAATTATCTAAATGGATATTGATGTGAATAATAAGAATCGAACAGTGATGCATTTTGCTCCAACTTCCTGAACAAAACTTAACGATCTAAGCATAGCCCTTTCAGTTCGAAGAAGTAGCTACTCAACGTTGAGTCCTAGATCAATGTCGTGTTTCTCACCCTATCCCGGTGAGTAATTTTCACAACAGCACGAAGCAATTTGTATTCGCGATCTTATTCTCTCGGCCATTACCCAAATTTCATGACCGTAGGTGAGAGTTGGAACAGATACTGAGTTGAAATATAGATAGCATTTACATATATTGGGTAATTGGTTCAATTCGTGCGGTTTTTTTTTTTTTCAAAATTTGAACGTTTATTTTAGAAGGACATGTACAATAGTATTATTCAAAGTATTGCCCATCTGAAGCTATGACTTTTTCCCATCTTTCTGGCAATTTGCCGGCTTGGCAGCAAAGAATGAATCAAATCAAATTTTTGATATTCTGCTCTGATGTGAACCGTATTTCAGTGAGGGCGTTCTACATCGACCGGAACATATGGTAGTCAGAAGGGGCACGGTCTTGGCTATAAGTCCGGTGGGGTAAAACTTCCCATCCACTGTTTTCCAAATAGTTCTTAACTAGAATAGCAACGTGGGCCGAGCTTAGTCATGATGGCAAATTATTGCCTCGTGTCTGGTCGCTACTGCTCTCTTCAAACGGATTAATTGTGTTCGGTAATGTTGTCCATTGATGGTTTCACCCGGTTTTAGCAGCTCATAATACAGCACACCCTTCTGATCCTACCAAATACAGAGCATTACCTTCGCGCCATGGATATTCGGCTTTTCCGTTGATTTGGCTGGTTGGCCAAGCTAAAATCGCCACTTTTAAATCGTGCAAAGTCGTCGCTCAGCTAGCGCATGTTCACCATAAACTCCCACCAAAATACGATGACTTTCGGCAGCAGATTTCTTCATATTAAAGTAATGAAGGAGAACACTTTTTCAAGCACAAAGTTCTACATATTTGAGTGAAAAAAAATATTGTTGTTTACGCTTTACAGTAGCTTTCCAACGCATGTTCCAATGTAATAATACAAGTTACGCCATCACTTAGCCAACCGAATGAATTAAGTTATAGACGCAATATGTTCTTATAATCAAATGGTCTTAATACAAATCTTTGGTTGAGAATTTCAATTTTCCTCGCAACTTGAAGTACTCCAGTTTATTCGTGTAAAAGTTCATCGTTTTTAAGGTTTTATTTTGGGAAACTTGCAGCACCGCACACCTTCCCAGTTTCAGTCTCAGTCGTCTGGAAAAAGAACATGAGTTACCCTCAACTCTCCTAATGTGAAAGTGTGAAACATTCCTCGCCGCGGCTGCTCTGCAACATCCAGTTCATATAACCGACTAAAAGGAGAGGTGACAAGATGCACCCTTGGCGAAGTCCAACGCCCACGGTGAAAGTTGTACCAAGTACAAGTACCTTTCTTAGAGTGAAAAGCTTAGGGTAAGCCGCTTAATAAATAGTATCAGTTCAGCAAGTTTGCCCAGATATTTTAATTGACTTATGTCAGCTCAAAACCATTATGTTTGGATCTTAAGGGTTCCTTTGATGATCGCACTTCCGGGTTCCATGGGGAGCATAGTTTTTCTTTTTATAAAAATGTCATAGAATCCAGCGAATAGAAACTTATTTGAACAGTTCAATTTCAAAAACACATACATGGTAACGTGGTCATTGAACGTTTTTGACTAGTTTTCGAAAATTGTACAAAAACTTTCTATGACGCAAACATTGCTGTGGAGAAGGTCAAGCGTCTGTGTTCTGTTCCCTCTGCATTACTAATCCGCCTTGCTGTTGGATTCGCAAAAACAGAAAATTGCTTCTGAAAACATATGCAAATCATTTGGTGATTAGATTTGTTTGTTCAGGTGAGGTGCCTCCAATACTAAATTTCCCATACTTTGCATGCACAAATTGCGTCAGTTGGAAGAGCTTCTTACTCGGATACAGCACGTAAACTACGAAGAAGGGGAACATTTCGAACCTCAATCACTCAATTCAATTTTAATTCAATACTGTTTAAACTCGCCGAAGAGAATCCATTCATTCAACCATTTATTTTTCAATTGATGCTAGACCAAGTGTTGAATTTTCTCTTAAGTAAACACTCACACGGTTTTCGAAAAATTAAAAGCAAAAAAAAACGCATTTTCCACAAATTGAATAAAATTCTTTTCAGGTCGTTCAGTCGTTCAGTTAAAAATTGCATTTTCGCATTTTTTCAAGTTTAATCAGTCCGCTATGAAGGGAAAACTGCACATACATACGAACATTTGCACATCGTGCATGTGGTGCACATCCCTTCATTATTTTGGAGTACGTGAAAGCATCCAGATTAAATGGATGACAATACCCGTATTGAACGTATCAACAGAGATGAAGAACAAAAACACAGAAAACAATCCCCCCGACCACGGTGAATCAACAATGAATCCCGCACATGCAATCAGCCAAATTACACACACTAACACCTCGGCTCTATTTCGAACTATTTTCAGCAAGCTTCTGTTCAAACCACGTCTTTACGGGCCAAGAGAGACAAGGCCGCACGGAGTGCACAACATATTCTGGATATTACCCGCATTTTTCCAGGGCATTCAAGACTAGATTCTGTTGTTTTTTTCCCCGACATTTTCCAGTCCTGCACTAGGACCTTTCAATGTGCAATGCATGTGGTAACGAAGAGAAACATATTTCATCATCAGAAAGTCGGGCATGAATATGCTGATGTTGCAGCATTGAAGCACTGAAACTGCACCCCTATTTCGACGTTTCGCGGTGGTTATTATTTTCAGAAATTTGCATCCGAATGCGGAAAAAATCTCCAAATGGGAAAATGGATTTTTCAGCCATCCGCGAATCCGCGTGTATGGTTTGCACTCTCTGCCCGAGTGTGTGTGCATTGAGAGCAAACATTTGTGCAATCATTGCAATTTAATGAATTCAGGTTGTGCAATTGCAGAGCGAGTTCGCGAATGGTGCCGGTTCGGGTAAAGTTGAGCAGATTGCTACTGCTATCGTGCACCTTGGCTAACTACAAGCAAATGTATCGAGTCCGGGTTGAGTTTCGCTGTTCGATTAGCTTTTGAAATTGTGGAGCAGTACTGAGTTGTAACAAAAAAGTATTGATGTTGTGATGGAGTAAGTGAGTTTTCTTTGCCAAAACTTTCAAAGTAGATTGCAGTGAAAATCGTTTGATGATACCACGAGTCTATGCCTGCCGCTTTTGGAATTGGTGGGTTGTTGAGTATTGCGTTCAGAATGTCTGCTTTTGAAATTGTGAAGGGAAGGGAGTCGGGAACAAAGGGATTGCACCGACAACCGATGTACGTGGTGGTCAAGAAATAACTCTGAATGAGAAGTTAGTCAATATCTCAAAAATAACGAAAGTTCGGAGGCAACTTTTTTTTTTTAAATGATGAAGGTCATGCTTGGGACTTTTGGTTAGCAGCGACATGATAAGAGCGTTCTTTCTGCCGAGAGTGGACGATATTGATGAGGAAAATTTTCGGTTTTCACAAGACTGTGCCAGATGGCATACAGCCCGCGAAACAATTTGATTACTGAATGAGACATTTCCTGCTCGTGTACTATCTTGTTTCGGTGTTCAGAATTCCCCCCCCATAGATAGTGTGATTTAACGCAATTTTTTGCGTGCTTATTTGAAGTCTTGACCCTTGACATCAAAAAGCCCAAGCCCAGCCGTGGAGGAAATTAAAAGCTGCTTCAACGAAATTCAGACACATTCATTCAGAATAATCTGTGACACGAAGTTCTGAGATGGGCCTGAGCCTAGTTTCAAGAGCAACCGCTACTAATTGTGCGTGCTGTTGTTCTTTCACAAGTGGAACGGGCTTAAAGTGTTATGCCGACTCCGAACGGCCAATTTGACTCGAAAGAGGTATGGCCGTGAAATATATATTGCTCGTAACGAGAATCCAACCTGGGCTGCGCAGACTCAAGTGCGTATGGGTCAACGCACCAACCCACAAGCTCAATCAGCTGGGCATTAGCAAACCACTGTTGTACCTACTGTGTAATATGCTTGCTGGTAGCACGTTCGTCATCAAAAAAGGCAACGTCACCTCTGCAGGTCAAAAATGGTCTCCAATAGGGTTCCGTTAATACCCCGATCCTGCCCTAAATTGAAACTAAGCGCTCTGATAAGATTTCTTCCTCAGGTTATCGCGCATGCCGACGATTTGACAGATCTGGTCCAAAGATCGAGAGGACCACTAGCGTCTCGCAGGGTATCTTCGATTGATTCATCAGATATTGAAATGACTGGGAGTTGAATATCAAATTCAGGAAATTGGAAACCATTCTGTTCAGGACGCCGTTGTAACACGCCTTGCCGGATATGAAAAAGAATTGACGAAAGTTCTCAATTGTCGGACGACACGGGAAACCACTGGCGCCAGGGACTGTAGTCAGATAGCGGCGGGTCTGGCTGGATCATTATCTATATATTTCAAACATGTAGATAATAGGCCTTCAACCGGATAGTGTCACCTATGGTTGCCCCGTGTGGTTGAACGTAAGTGCAAGCTTACCTTAGGCTTAGGATCTCAGTATAGAAAATTCTACTCCAATGAAGTTTTATACAACAGGTGGTGGAAATTTCCTGTTGAAGGCCAGAGCGATGAACTCGGTCAATAACCTGATCTTTGGGGCTTTCCCAATACCATGAGTAGTTTAATAACTTCATCCCCCCAGAAGTATTTCTCCATTTGAATAAACGTGAAAAAATGTGATAAAGATCCTCTTTCAACACCGCCAGTTCAACTGTGGAAGTGCGATTTAACCACAACCATTCCGTCCTACGACGAGCTGAGGAGAGTCTCCTCCAGTTCAGTACGGCGGTATCAAGGCGAGATGTGAGGGATCTTGCAACGCCGCAAATTCTGGTAGCTAGAGAGCGAAGGAACTCCGTCTTCGAAGCCTTTAAACCCAGGCTAGAAAGGCTAGTACAAATCCCCTCATGGAGAGTAGTCGGTCCTGCCGTGCAGCGGAGTTGATTCATATCTTTCAGTAGCTTAGGTCGTTTTACATATTTTAGGGTTAAGGTAGTTTCAAGTTGTATAAAAAAAAGGAAAAAAAAAAATTCAAACATTTTTTTACACAAAATAATATCAATAAACCATTTACCACCCGGACAGCTATAACTTCGAGATAGACATTGACTTCCTCAGTCTCGACTGAGCAGTGGACATTAATGACAACAGTAGTACTAAAGTCAAGTGCGCTTGAGTCATCGAGCCACATCTCCAAGAACAGAGCTTACTTTGTGCAATATATTGATGATCCCAGTAATGCTCTACAGCGTAGAAACCTGATATGCATTTTTTTAATTTAAAAGCGAATGGAAAGGCCCTTTTCGAGAAAGAGAGATTAACATGCGGTCATTGGTCGGATGCAATGCTTACGCTGGCTGTGAGACTCATTTTGTGTACGTTTCCGACAATGCAACAATGCAGCAGAGAACGCCTTCATTTAAGGAGGTCGAGAATGATCTCAACCAACTCGGCAGGGATATTGGGTTGAGTCCCAGATCTACTCGGGACCGAAGCATAGTACTAGGAAGAAGATGTATATGAAGCTGTGCTAAATGCTATACAAATTCACATTATCAAATCTCAGACGGTCCTGAACACCAAGAGAATGAAACAACTGAGCTGATAACAGAGCCTGATAACATTCCACCACTGAAGTGCATATGTAGATGGGGCAGGACTACCTACTTACTGCAAGATACCCAAGCTTTTTTGGTCCAATCTGAATAGTAAATAAAATAAGATGAAAGAGACTCTTGCGGGAGTGTGATGTGCAATGAAATCTACTACTCGACGTTCTGTCGTATTGCGTTAAAAAGTAGCACTGACGATTAATAACCAATCGTCACTGTGTTCATGCTCAAACATGCGTTCGAAATAGTGAATTTATTTCAAACTCAATTTAATCTGTCAATTAAAAATGTCGACCCAACACTTTCTCATAGTAAGCTTGGTACGAAGCGAGGCGGGCTGCTACGACAGCCTCAGGTGCAGACACTACTCTGCAGATATCCAAGACTAAACAAAAAAACATTAAAGCGTGACATACAAGAGGTTATAATATACTCCCACATTCCACCACAACTCTGCAGTCCCAGAGTCTAAACCCAGAAACTCGTCACGTTTGAGTATCATTCATGCGACTCAAAGGAATGATTCAAAAGCGTACTCAACACAAAAATAAACACAGATTATCTGGATTCCTAAACAGATGCCCCGCACTTCAAGCCATTTCATCAATCTGCACCCAGGCCGTGCGGGCAGTTGACAAAGTCCTCAACACAACATCTCACTTTTAGTGCCACTAAACTGTGCAATTTTCCAAAACACGTGCACACACTGTCAGGCGAATGTGTATGAAGCAACACCCACACATCCACACATCAAGTATTTTAGTACACTCAAATCCATTTCCTAAGTCATCAACAATTTTCCTAATCCATTGCTATTTTTCGAAAGTACTGCACTTAAGATTTTCCATCTAACCAGCAACGTACATGTGCCGTAATAAACGTTGGCCCCAACCCCAATTCAACCCCCTTTCAACGCCACCTTTCCATCGGCACCCGTTGTTGCCGACGACGACGGCTTGTGCCAAGCCTTAGCACAATTACCCCGGGCTGCAATAAAACATTCACTCAACCCTTTTTTTGTATTTTGCCAAGCTTCCGTCCATAAATAATTCACCTGCATTTGCACCAACAGTTCACCGCCGTCATCATTACACTCACACTCACACACATGGGGATAGGTCCCATTCCCCTTTTGGCCAGTTTTATGACCTCATGAAATGCAAGTTACTTTAAGAGTACTCGGGGGCGGACGTAGGGCATTTCCTCCAGAAAACACATGCACACCCCCGTTTTCCGCTGCTGTGTGAGTGTCTCCGCCTCAATCTGCACGTTACATCAGCGACATTCTACAGCCGCGCCGCTCTGCGCGTGGAAAGCGAGCACTGAACGGATAGGTCACCGGTGTTTGCTCAACTCCCGTGCTTTGCGGTCAAGTTGGTGGCCATCAGGAATCACTCGTGGCATGCAAGTGAAACGGTGAACCCGTCCGACCCGAGTGCCGTCCGTTTTAATTAGAACTTCGCCTAACATCACGGTCTGTACAGCCGACCGCCTCGATTTTGTCTTTGAATCGCCACACTCTCCCCCACCCTGGCGCTTAATTGAATGTCGACTTAGCAATCCCCTCCTGCACGAGCTATGGGAGGTCACAGAGTTGGAAAATTGGGATAGTCGAATATTTGATTTAAATAATTTCTTGGGCTGGTAATCCAGCAATTATTCATTGTAACGCCAAGTTCAGTGTGCGAAAAGTATCTGCACTGACACCACCTCTTCCTGCGAATTATGGGTGCTGCGCCGGAGTTTTGCTTTTAAAACTGCCACGCGAGTGAAGCCACAGGATTGCCGTTCATCAGGGAAGCTCATGATGGTAATTAGCCCAGGTCAAAGAGAATTCAGTGAGAGAGTGTGTGTGAGGGGTTGGGGTTCATAAATAATTTAATGAAAGTTACGAACACACTTACGCTGGCGGAGGAAGGGGTCCGGAGGACCTCCAGTGCAGGCCTCTACCCAGGGTTCTGCCGGAATCTTATGCTGCTCACACCATTAAACAGTCATAACAAGGAGCTTTCCGGTGCAAGGGTGGGTGGATCTCGGGATAAGTAAGTTTTGGGTCTGTGTGTTGCTCTGATGGTGTGTCATTAATTCTGCTTGTAAGGGCGTTCATCGACGAATGGTCTTAAGAATTCATGGGATTTTCCAAAATAGTCCATCGGCACGGCTCCGCAATTGGGACAATCTATTTGGGTACTAGGTCGCACACCCAGATGGTTCCGAATGGCTTAAATGGGTGCCATGTGTTGCCTTTCCTCCATCGGATTGTGCGATAAAATAATGGAAGTAATGTGTTTACGAAAAATATTATTGACATCTTAAAACGGGTGTCCTCAGCTCGAAGCAGTTTGTCGTCTAGTTTGCCAAAATGGATTTTCCCATGGACGACTGGATTTTTTTTTGCAGGAAAGAAAAAACAGTGTCTTTAGAGGCGAATGCGAACAGGAAGTGGTTTGTATTTAGAGGACAACACACTTTCGAGATGTATTTTTTAAGTGCGCATCAATGAGGGGGCTTTCTTGTTTTTCGTTTGATACGGGGCGTGATTTCAAGGGTCCTTGGTGGAGTGGATTAAAACACTTATCGGGAAACCATTTAATTCATGGCCCCTGCTTTTCTCCTAACGTCACTGCAGGGTATTTAATGGGAAAGCAATGAACACCAATATTGCTACTAACCACTCGCTAATCGGACGGCAATAGAACGTGCACCTGATTCACTTCTAGTCTAGAAGTGTGTATATCGAAAAAATTATGAGTGAGCTCGGTGCACGTACAAATAGGGTAGACTAATAATACACCTCATTTGAGGAAATAAATACTAGCTGCCCACCAAACCTTCAATCCAGTGGCAGAAGTGTTGAGGGTAGAAACAACTGCATAAAACTTGCTTTTTGAATTGTATTCTTTCCTCGGGGAGTGCTGGCAGTGGCGTTGTGGGTGTTTGTTTCGAGTGTCGAAAAAAATACCAAAATGATATCCCCCTACCCCTCACTGACTATGCTCAATGGGCGTAGACTCCGAACAGCGAACTTTAAGACGATTTTTGAAGACATTCATACTTTTGCGCATTGTCAGTGACTCGAGGTGGGGCCGTGAATTATGAAACTTGGTAGAATTTGGCACAGTCTGCGTATGAGTCAACACACCAACCCACTACCCCACGCTACCCAAATTTCCAGACTGTTCAAAAAAGTACAATATTGACAGGAGGCAAGTAACTCTGCAACGCCCACGATTCCAAAAATAGGTCGACTTGACGTAGGTTTCAAGTCAAATACAATAAGACGTCTGCACAACCAAAAAACGCACAATAGCAAGCCCTTCCCACTAACCTCAGTCAAACATTCCCCGGCAATTAGTACAGCAAGTATACCCCACAGCGTCGGCAGTAGTACCATGGTACCCGTCCCAATAATTAATCATTACTAAAATACCTAATTGCGGCTGCTGGCTTCGGTGTAATCAACACTTATTGGTTTATGCGTGCCGCACTGCCAAAGGCCCCTCATGCCACATCGCTCAAAAATGCAAACAAATTAATTGAATACACCAACCCACGCATAATAAGCAAAACTCAAAACTCACTCTCGTCCGAGGTGGAAGGCCCAGACCTTGTTTCTTCAATAATTCTTTTAATTACACGAATACAAGAAAAAGCAGTGAAAAGTGAATACAGGAGCCCGTGTATGGCAGCAATAAAAGCAAGAAAAAGATGAGAGGAGCGAGAGACGAGGATTTAATTTGGTCGAAAATGTAAATGTAATACTTGCTTAACTCAGCCACAGGCGAGACGAACTGAGCCGACTCGAGCTGCGTTGAGTCGAGTTAATTAATGTCATGCAAAGCAAATTAAAGTATCTTACTTGGCGTTCAGGGGCCTGCCTTTCCCACTCCCGTCTGGCAGACGATTCGTGTGCTCCTCAGTTCATGTAGATAAAATACGTGCTAATTAAGAGGGCTGCATTAAAACGGGAGCAGAGAGGCCGCCTCTTTTGGCGCAGTGCTCGTCAAAAAAGCACATGTTTAGGCCGCCGAAAGAGGCGGTCTTCGAGGGTGGAAGAAGGTGAATTGTGATAACTTTAAGTGTCCCGTGCATTTTAATAGCGCGTGTCGCTTTGTTTCTTCTTCGCATGTATGCGCACACTAAAGGCACACAGATGTTCAGATTTCGTTGGTTTGGTCCTCACCGCAACGGCGCGGCGCAGAGCTCGTTCGCAGAGTAATCGCCTCAAGTCACAGAAACTATGTCGCCGATCCATTACGCACACAGAATGAAGGAGGTTGGGCTTAGGTTCGCGACACTGGCGCTCCTCCAAGAATCGATCAAGCAACTTGCACGACACTTAAAATGCGATATAAATGTGATGTGGCATTCATCTGACAGGGGAACATCGGGCATTAAACCACCACCGCCGTAGACGCTCCCGTCTCGACGGGATGGAGGAACGATAACAATCGTTTGGCGTCTATTTTAGGGACATTTCCCTGACGAGGTATTCACAAGATATGCATATGTTCTCGGGCGAGCCAGCCTTTGTGTGAGCGATATTTGGGTTTCGATAATTTGAATGTTTCGGGAATTAATCGTTTCCTCTTCGTAGTTCCAGGCAATTAGGGTTGTCCCTTGCAGAGAGACGCTCCCGGGGAGCGCTAATGAACAAGCTGGCGTTGGATGAGTCTAGCTGCCCCGAAAAGGGGGCTGCTTCCCTTGATATGGATTCGCAGGACTGTATTAAAGTTTTTGTGGACAGTGTTCTTTAGCTTGTTTACATAAATCGGCTGTGGGACGTGGGAGATTGCACGAGGATGGCAGCGGAGACAAAAGGGGAACGATAATCGACTACAGATGTCCTTGTGGGGTGTGTGAGAACAGACAAGCAATTCACATAACCCATATCGTTTGTTTCGCAAGAGTTGTGCAGGACATTAAATTTAAGAACCACTCTAACACACTGAGGGGACTGAGACGTACGGTTCTAGTTGGAGGCAATGGTCTGAGTGAGATATTTGCGTCAGGAGCAGAGGAACCTTATAAATAAACATTATACGCAGTCGGATATCTAAGCTACTCCGTGTCGACACAAATCTCTTAAAGAGGACAACTCTTAAAGAACAGGACAGAGGCAATAAAAACGAACATTCCCATGCACAATGGAGAGAGATGGTATGCAATGCAGTGGCACTCGAATGTGCAAAGTGCATTTAAGGGGACTAGGAGGAGATAAGTTAAACGATCCGCAAAAATGAAGAGCTCTCTGACTGCTCAAACTTTTGAGGAACTCTTTATATCTCGTATTTTTGTGGGCAATATTTTCTGAACAGCTCAATATATCATTATATCAGCTTGGTATGTTAGACTCTTTTAGTTTTAATATTCCTACAAAAATTCGACAGGCCAGATAATTGACAATCAAGGTAGATAACAAATTAAGGGAGAGTTTCAATGTCAAAGGCGGTTACGAAACATAATGTTCGAAAACGGCTTCTCGCAAAACCAGAGGCATGCAACTATCAAAAGTTAAAGCAATTCGTTTGATGACATGATTGGATGACAATGGTCAAGACGATACACAGTGGAGCAGAATGACCTCGAAACCTTCCACATGCTAGGAGCTAGAAATTTGGCATAGTTACTCTTAGTATCATCTTTTCATTGCCAAAGTTGCATATGACAACGCCAACTAAAATTAATTTGTTGTAAGAGCTACCATGCTGCAGGTATGATAGCTCTGCACTCGCAGCAGAGCAGAGTTCTTCCGTTAAAATTTAAATTCGTATTCCATTTTCATCTTTTTATCGATCTCATCATATTCAAAAGCCTCACAATAAAACTCACAGAAGGTACAACTTTTAAACCATCGTACAACAAAATTAGCAAAAATTACCAACCAATTTTAACGGTTCGTCAGAGTATATTCAAAAAACAATAAAAAAAAAAAACTGAGGCTTGGACGGTCTTGGAACATAATTGTACCAATGTTTTTCAGAAAAAACGATACATACGGTCCTCCTAAACTTTACGAAGACTATAAGGCAAAAACTTGATCTAACAGTTTTGGTCTTACTTGATTTTTCAAAAGCTTTCGAAACTGTTAATCATGTTCTTTTATGTAAAAAACCGAAAAATACGAAGCTCATTCATTCCTACCTGACCGACAGGAAACAATCAGTTCAAGTCGGGAATAACTTATCTGACTTTCTCCCGAATGCCACTGTTGTCCCTCAGGGCTCAATTCTTGGTCCTCTTTTATTCCCAATTTATGTTAATGAACTTCCATCTCTAAGCGATAAATGTTCCACTCATATGTATGCGGATGATGTCCAATTATACTTTCGTTGTCCACTTGGGCTCATTGAATTTAAAATTGCTCAGCTTTTTGTAGAAATTAGTTTATAACTAGCTTATAAGATATTATATCTTACAGTTACTAAGCTGTCTCGAAATAATAAATGAATACATAAAAAAACTTAGACTTGGTACCATTAATGTTACTGTAATTTACAACTGAATGTACTGTCCTCTCACAAAATATTTTTTTTAGCTTAGGACATACCCGAGTTCTAAGACAGAATGTGACTAAGATAACGGCTTAGGAAGGTTAGCTTATGATGAGTGGGATATTTGAGTACTCGAAAATTCGAACGGACACCTAGAGAGAATTAGATTTCTTGATCTTATGCCAGCTTTGAGGGGATTCTGTCCGGGAGGCCCTCAAAATAGTCAAGCACAAGATCCCCAAGCCTTAAAATCCCCATGTTTTGAAAAATGTCGAAATTTTGTCTGTTTTGATATTTTCTTATTGTATTGACTGAGAATATTATACTGCTAAAACCCCGGGCGTAGTTTTAATTAAAGTTCATCACCAGGCGCCTGTTCGACAGATGCATATTTCACGTGTGTTCATTCTCAAGTAAAATAGCTACACAATTGAAAGCAGCCAATAAGACAGCGAAAAATAAATAAATAAGCAATATTTCACTTTCAGCTTCTCCCCAGCGGATTCCTACAACCAGACCCGTATACAACCGACAGTCAAAGAAACATTCCAAACTCGCCTGCTTATCCATAGTTCAATGACATCTACCAAATTTAGTTTGTACTCTTCGTGTTCAAATGTTTCTCTTTTACTACTCAATGCCATCGTGAATACCCAAAATTTCTTTTCATATTATTGTCCCACTCTCAGGGGAGTATGTCTGTTCAGTTCAGTAATGCCAGCGGCATTTTCAATCCACTCGCATTGGTTGCTCATGTCAGGCACACAGACATTACACAGAATGGCATGTCAACAAGACAAACTCGACTAAGGATCAATGTCCCAGCTTGCAATATTTGCCGAACTCACAATTATCAAAGAATGTTTCAAGTTGATGCAGTTGTCTGCCGCAATGCAAGTCAAATTAACCCAAAAGCACACCCATCACCAGCGCACCCACCCGAACCTGGTCAACAACTGTGCAGTACCGTACGAATGAAATTAACGCACTTAATTAGCGGACAAGGAAAAAAAGCACTCGCTGCAGAGCATGAAGAAACAAGCGCGCGCATACGCCCCCAGCCGTACTCTAATGACCCCCTCACTACTGCAGAAATGCTCCCAGTAGAATTTTTGTTTTGTCAAGGACATTTGAGTTATTATTTCATTTAAGTATTTTTTTCTTTGCATTTTTGGTCTGTCGACTCTTCGGTCGGTTGGGGGTGGGGTGAAAAAACAAAATGGAGGGAGAACTATTGTCGGGGTAGATTACTTAGCCGCCATTACCACACTGCATCAGCAAGCATCGCCACCAGCAGTACCACTGCATTCCTTTGGTTGCTTCGGCTGCTTTGTTGTTATTTATTAAAAATCCTATTTGCTGTGAGTTCATTTTCTGCTTATCCTTGGTGGCGTTTGTTGGATTTTATGGAATCTATGCCACACTGTGTGTCTCTGTGTCACTGCTGAGATTATGGTACGAGGACCTTACTGGGGCTTCTGGTAGCTTTCTTTATGAATGAAAGGAGCCATTCCGTTCGAGGGAAGCTTTTTCTTTCAGTTAAATATTTGATTTGAAAAGGATTTCCTGAAAGGAATCAATGGGGAATATAGTAATTGATTCAATTGCCCTTGGGAGAGAAGCAATATAAAATATGAATCGTCTTGAACGCGATCCGAAAAGAAGTTCCTTTCAAGAGTGACCGATTCCGATTGTGAATGAATGGACGACATTAAGATGTCTTCCGATGGGAGATGCGATAACTTTGTGTTCATACATTCGGGACAACCGATGGCAGTTCAGGAGATAAAGGCAAAAGGAGCATTTTCAGAAATACATACATATCTCTCGAGTCGCTGGGTGGAAATTGTGAGAAATCGTTTGAAAAACTACAAGTTAACGTTGATTCGATTTTGGACTTTTGTTGGAAATGTGGACGGACAAGGTTTGTAGCAAGAATGGATAGTGATTACTCGAGCAGTTTCAAATCAGCATGTACCTTGTTTTGACCTCACTTTACTTTCGTAATGAAACTTGCGAATCTAATGAAGCATGACTGCTGCACTTTTAGAGAATAATCTAAACCAAAAAACTAATAAAGTGTGCTACGCCTAGAAGTGTGTAGTCAAATTGATTTTGTAGAAGTTAGTCAAATGTAGTCTATAGGATTCTCAACCTGTTCCACGTTCACTTGTTTTCTTCGATTATAGCTTAGAGAAAATACTCAAATTTGAGTGACTAGTTCAAATGTTGCAAATTAACTACGGAGGTACCCTTTTTATTTCAGAATTGTAGTAAGTGAGTGTAGTACGCGATGCGTGGGGAATACTCCGTCAGGACACCCCTATATAAATACTAAGCCTCTGTTAACATATACTTACTTTAATCCGATGGTGAAGATTGGACCTACTAACGAGGATGGGGTACCCAACACAAAGTTGCTAACACATGCCGTCGCTCATCTAGCTCTGTGACTGACACTGGGTCCCTTGTGAATTTGTTTGACATTAGATCACTTTACCCAAAGATCCAGGAAACGACTCTGTGCTCCCTATTGGCAGACAAGTTAAGTTAAGTCCTCACTACGTACCACTAACTCCGTCGCAGATTATACGATGGCGTGAGTACAAACGGACATTCTGCTGAAGAGCCCACCAAATGAAGTAAGGGCACATACTTACAGTTCTGCACGTGAAATGTGAAGTCTCTTAATCGGTTATGTGCAGCCGATGAGCTCGTGGAGACTCAGGGCTTTATAGGAATGGCGGTTTCCCAGAAACAATGCACAACATTGGAGACATGACCTGATCGCCACCACGGACAGCTTTGACTTCGAGGTAGTCAAGGGCTTGACCTATCTCAGTGCCGGGGTAACTAGTACAAGCAACAAGAGCACGGTGATCAAAAATTATGACAAATTCTGTCAATAACTGTTTCTTTAAGCTCACGAGGCAATGAAATAACGCGGTAGGTAGTATGAAAAATACAGGCTGTTCTGCAACATAAGTCTAACCAGCCGTCTACGTAGAGGTCATAGACTCTGCCTGAGAGGGTCTCCGACTAGTAACCAGCAAAGCATCTCGACAAAGGTGAGAGACGCCCGCTTTTAAGGCTGGGCACACAAGTGAGACTTCAACATAACTGGAGCGGAACTGCAGACAGCTGGTCACGTCAATCATTCAATTCATCGAGGCCCTTACAAAGAATTGGTACTGACGTATTTTCCTTCCTGTTGTCCAGTTCTATACCATTAAAGAATAGGATTCATTTCAAAGAAAGGCTCTTTAAAAGAGCCTACCTCGCCCATAAGTTCTCATGTTTTTATCAAAATCCTGTATCTCACGCAACAGCTGCATCGCAAAAACAGAATATGTAAACTATAAGTCATCCATAAACACCCGAGCCCATTTTCACCGTTTAACCCGAAAGTCCTCCCTTCCTTGTTGCGAGCGTAGAATTTCTCAACATCACCGCCCACATCGAAACCAAAGTGCTCTCCTTACACAGAGTAAGCCCGTCAGCGTTGCGTGCCGCTGCAACAAACAACAACCTTAAGATTCTCGTATGGAATAACAACACTACATGGGCAATCTATGTGCTTTGACACCATAGCCTGTGACCTTTCTTACGTGAATTTACCCCCTCCAGGTGCACATCGTCAAATGCTAAGTCGACAAGTGCCGGTCCCGCAAAGGCGTTTATAATCCTACATTTGAGCACACAGGCAAAACCAAATGCAGACACCCGGAACAATTAGCCCTTATTTGTGGGCGTGGGGGAACGTGTGTGTGTTAAGGATCCCTACACAGTGAGCCCGCCCGGTTAATTTCCGTGGCAATCAACACCCAACCAACTCTATCTGCTTACACCGACGAGTACGGCTCCAAGTGCTTCCATGCGGTTTCACGGTGTAATGCATTAATTATTTGCATTAATTGTTTTGAAGCATCCACTTCCGTTGGGGAACACGGCCCGTTGTGCATTCTTTTGTCGTTTGTTTTCTATTTTTTCTTTTCAGATATGTCCAAGCCCACCATCCACTTTCATCATTAGAGTGACCACATCAACCGCAGGATTTATTCCTGCAACCATAGGCACCCTCCGATAGGCAGCGCAAAATTCATCTTTGTGCAAAGCATGCTGTTGTTTATGAACTTTGGGCGAGATAATTAAAACAACCATTTATCTGATGGAGGAGGTGGGAGGAATTTCGCTCGCGAATGCGGATAGTTGCGGCTATGAAATATTTCGCGCCTATGTCTGCGGCTCACAACTGAACAACTCGCTCAATGTGTGACAGTGTCGACGAGTTTCGCCGAATATGCGCCACAATGGGAATTGGAAGTGTTAAATATTCACTTTGGTGAATGTTTACAATTTTTTCCTCTCCCTGCCATTAAATTTAAAAATAAATCATTGAAGTCGTAAATGATGAAATATTGAGGTCATTCGTGTATAAATTCTCTAAATTTTTGCAATTCGAGGTTAATGTTATGTGACGCTGTGTTCACGTTGAGCTTGTCGCAGAGGTTAAAGGATTAATGGCTTGGAGTAAATAGTTGAGATATCCCTTGGAATTTATGATAAACTGCCTATTTAAGTGAAACCTCGTTCGACTGTTTGTGCATTTGTGTGGATATGTTTGCTGGGTGCTTGCTGGGGAAACTAGAACCGTACCCTCTCCCCTTGCGAAGAAAACGAAGTCGACAATCATCCCCTTTTTGGGGGATGTCATTGCTACGCGGGAGGTCCGTACTGCAAGAAATTATACATTTTGCCATTATTTGTCAATCATTCGCAGACTTTAAGTGGATACGAAAGTTTGCTAGGCGGATAGGAATAAAATCATGCTCCATTGTGAGGGGGTTTAAATACACGGATAGCCCTATCTTCATGCCGGGGCCATGACGAATTGTCCGTAAAGAGAAGTTTCACCGTATTTAGTATTCCGTCTTTAAAAGCGAAACTCAAAGGCATTTTAATAGAAAATGAATGCAATAAATAGAAAGCAACACTATGGACCATTGAGCTCTAGAGTGTAGTTGGGCTCTCTACTAATTTCTGTGCACTCCACTTCTACCACTGGACTCTGTGTCCGTTCATCATATTACTTCCCATAGTCTCTTCATTAATGGCAACTGATTCTTTCTCATAATTTCTGCACTTCACGTTTATCGTTTTTTTTTTTTTGTAGTTGTGTAGCCTTAAAAAATAATCGTATTAAGTGATGACCACGTTTCAACGACAGACAGTTAGTTCGAAATTTTATGAAATGAATCTATGGTCGCATGTGTATGCTTTCGTGATATATTGTGGTGGCCCATGTTGAAAATATGGGCCCATCTCATAATTATATGCTATGAGAAGATTTTCATCCAAACGCTGGCTTCCATTCGCCGTAATCGTGGACCGCTGGCATATATTCATATATTGATGGGACATTAGGCAATCTCAAAAGCGGCTGTAGAAGTCTTTGGTTTCTTTTCGAGAAAACTTCTGCATGCGATCATTAGTCCTGTTTGCACTGGTGCGATCTGAATAAGAGAATTCAACCACCAACTGTAGTCTGTACAGCGACATGATCCTAGTCAGACGTCTGCCGATGCAGCGTATAAGGTAGGTGAGCCATGTAGACCGTATTAAAAACTCAGCTCCAACTTGAACAGTCATTGAGTACAAACCTATGGGACAACGCATCAATACCCACCCGGAGAATGACTTCAATCAAAATGTGAATCTGGTGGCAGTTTGTCAGAGATCCCTCTTCAGCATTTTTACTAACGACTTGTGATATTTTCTATATACCGTGCATTTCAATATTGGATGGGCTTTGAAAATATGTAAAAGACTCATATATTATCGCGGCTAAGCAGTAAGGCCGACTCGCATGCCGTGACGGCAAAAGTTAGACTGCCTTCACAGCATCATGCCCCCCTAAGTGAGAGGTACGTCATTAATGTACATACATGAACTCTAGTCATCAACATCAACTGCCGTACCAGAAACATAATGCCACCTATCCGCAACATCCAGCACAATTTAAGCGGGAGAGCGACGGAAGATCATCGTTGTCAACATCAACTTAGTCTACCAACAACATGGACCCGTTGCTTACAACATGAACGAACTCTCTTCGGGACGTGGGTGGATCAAAATTGTTATCATGTAGTCAGTGAGTTTACTGATGTCTATTTATTCGGACTTATTTAAATAAAATGTATATAAAATAGTACAGACCTTCTAATAACTCGTGCGTACACTATACACTTTCCTCCTCCTCTATGTTAGCTGCGGAATGCTTCTATCTGATTTGGAATTGAGAAAAATTAATAATTTTCCCTCAATTATTCTAATCACAAGACAACTTCCTGCACTGAACCGTGTTTTCCCAGATCGGACATCTGACATGACTAAAACCAGCTCTGTACATAAACAAAAACATGTCATCCCAAGATTTTTTAATTTAGCAGAGGGATTTCAGATGTTGCCCAGTGCCAAACATTTCATTTATCCACTTAGTTGCCTAAATTGGTTAAGCTTGGGTAAAGTATTCTTGCCTCATTTCAATTATTTGCTTCTGGTGACATAATGAGAGCAAAATTGCCAGATTTGATTTAAAACACAAGCGAAGCCTTGCTCCAAATGTACACTGTCCCATGCCTCCATAATCGGGTCTTAATGGCTCCAGAGATCTATTGTACCTACAAATGTCTTCGCTTACTCCTGATGTTTCTTGTTTATTTAGGAGATAATTCAAAATGTTCACCCCTCTCGCTGGTGCTGCTAATTTTTTTTTTAAAATAATATATTCTGTCCTTTCGCTGCTGACTGCACGTTGGAGAGTACACAGTATACCACTTTAATGGGAGTGAACACAAAGAGGCGACAATAAAATGTCCCGGAATGCGTACCACCCATTAGGAAGCACCCAACTCGTTTTTCACATTTACGTTTTACCTTGTTCTACAAAAGCTTAGCACCCATCTTCATTTAATTAAGGAAGTATCCACAACGGACCAATGGCATTTTGTTTGCCTTTGAAGCACTTGAAATGAAAAAAGAAAGGACTTTGAGTCGCATTGAAAAATTGAAGACGCCAGCATAAGTCTGTGGAAGGTTGGTCCTTCTTATTTCGTTTGAGTTTTTGTGCGTAGTTCGGAGAATATTGACCACTGATGGCTAGACAGTCATTCTCTTCTATAAGGGAATGCGTCTTGAATATTAACAAGAACATGATGTTCGTTGTTGTTAGACTTCTCTAAATAAATTTTTTTACATGCTGAATGCTTTTATTTAATTAAAGTTAGAAAAGTCAAAAGCAAAAAACCATAGAAAATAATCCAAATTCAGGAGAGTGAAAACAAGAGATGAGAGTTGGATCGCATTAATGTGTGTGGAATCTAAAAAGCTATCAAAATTCACCATTGAAATTCATCTACCTACATCTACATAAATATGTGTTTGATATTTGTTTGTCCGTTCATATCTTGAGTTTGGCAACACCGAATTTAATGATTCTTTTTTTGTGGGAGAGGAAAAGAACATAACGAAAAAATGATCGAAATCAGAGCTGTATCATGAGTCGAATCGGAAAGTCACTCTCACATACGCGGTGCATCGAAAAATCCATCCGCAAGCGCATTGCAAACATCTCTGAATTTATCGCAGAGCACTTCCCATGCATCATCAGACCAATCGACTGCTTTAGGAAGGGGAAAACAACGCGGCAAATTCAAGTCCAAATTAAGCGTTATTAAGCGTTATTATTCTGTCCATTGGTCTGCCAGTGCAGCAACCTCCGGTCAGACTACTTCACCGAAAATTAGATAGACGCTATAGTAGACGCAAATGTAAGAGCGCTAGAAAGTTAAGAAGAGCTATAATGAACGTGAACGTATAGCGCAAGATCACGTTCGATCCTTTTTAGTACTTGGAGATTTAACGATTTAACAACATTAGATTTAGTCAGCTAATGTCGGAAGAGTACATTCAACTTCGAGAAGCAATGATCTCGGATGGCAATGTTGATGAAATTGGTCAATTGACTATTTTATCACCTGCATACACTGGCAATCCACAATGAAAGGCATTGTCGATAGAGTCGATTGAGGAAAATATTTTAAAAACGAACGAATGAATGAATTTTACACGCTTTAACTAAACCGCATTTTTTTTTAGAGAGAACAGCCCCTTGCAAATGCGCTCAGCTAAGAGGGCATGGGTTTGCTAGTTTTATATAAATTAAATTTAATATTCTTAAAATAATATTTTTGGCACTTCACAAGACAATGCACCTCATGCAAGTGAACGATAGCAAAACATTTTATTTATGTGGATTTTGACAGATTTTGCCTTTCATTTTCTCTCTGTTCTTTTTTCAATAATTTATTGGGTGTATAACTTATTCGGTTTGCTAAGAGATGGCGTACCTAGTATTGTTCCATTGGAACATGCGTTGGAAAGCTACTGTCATTGTACGTCATTTCAGTATAGAAGCGTAAACATTAATAATTTTTGTTCACTCAAATATGCCGAAATTTGTGGCTGAAAAAGTGTTTTGTGCGGGTAGTGTTCCTTCATTACTTTAATATGAAGAAAACTGCTGCCGAAAGTCATCGTATTTTGGTGGAAGTTTATGCTGAACATGAGCTAGTTGATGAAGGTTTTAATGATTTAAAATTTTGGCTTGGCCAACCAGCCAAACTAACGGCAAAGTCGAATATCCATGGCGCGAAGGTAGTGCTCTGTATTTGGTGGGATAAGAAGGGTGTGCTGTACTATGAGCTGCTAAAACCGGGTGTAACCGGTTTGGGCAACGCTACCGAGCACAATGGGCAACGCTACCGAGCACAATTAATCCGTTTGAAGAGAGCAGTAGCCGAAAAACGCCCGGAATATGCGACCAGACACGAGGCAATAATTTTCCATCATGACAACGCTCGGCCCCACGATGCTATTCCGGTTAAGAACTATTATTTGGAAAACAGTGGGAGGGAAGTTTTACCCCACCCGCCTTATAGCCCAGACCTTGCCCCTTCTGACTACCATTTGTGCCGGTCAATGAAGAACGTCCTCACTGAAATACGGTTCATATCAGAGCAGAATATCAAAAAGTGGCTTGAATCATTCTTGGCCGCTGCAATTCTTTTGGGATGGGATTCACAAATTGGTAATCGTACTTGACCAGCTTTATCGATAGCAACATCGCATCGCTACTAGTCTACCACCGCTACCGAGGCGATACCGAATAAGCTTCAGATTGATCGAGAATACTTCGGGGGAAAGCTGTCTAATTTTGACAGACAAAAAATACTCATAATATGTCCAAGACAACAAACTTTGCAAAGAAATACGTTTCGATCCCAAAATATTGCCTTAGATCACCCCTCCCAACGGATCTACATCAACACATATGCATATCGAAAGACTGCTACCAGGAAATAGATCCCCTCCACTTGAGATCTCAAAAAAAAAAAAAAAAAATAAATTAAAAGTCTTCAAACTCTCCGCATCCATCCACCACCGCTGTTCACACATTCCGATCACATTCTCTGCATGAGCTCCACCAAAGAAAATCTCAAATGAAACTTTGTAAAGTTCTGCTAGGGAAACCCCATGAAAGTAAACAGCAGCTAGACAACAAGAAACTTTTTTTCGCGATAATGAAACCTTCGGAAACTGAATAATCTGAAAGCATGAATGCGAAGTAGATTATTTCGCTTCTTCTGGCTCATATGCCCTCTGCCAATCCATGAGTTACTTCGATTTTCCTTCGGTCTCCTTCTCGATTTCAAGCCAACAACGAAATGTATTCCAAAACTTTCCAGCAGCTCTACTTTAGTTGCAGTCAGTAGTTTTGGGCAAAATAACCGGATAACGGGTGGCAGCCAACCTGCCCCAGAGCCCGACAATCCACAGCACACCGAGATTAGTTTGGCAGCACCACACAGTATCTATTCTCGAAATCGATTACGGAATTTTGCATTTTTTTTTTGTTTAAACTTTCTCTCTCGGAATTTTCGCCAGTAAATTGCATCATATGAACCCGTCAGGCTAGGGACAAGGCGAAAGAATTGGCTGGGGTTTAGTTGGCTCACCTTAGGCACCTTACAGTTGCGAGCGAGGAGGAACAAAAAATCAACCGTGCTCTCGGTTAGAGGGCTTAACTTTTACTCGATAATCCTTCGGTACTGATCAAACGGAAGTGAACGGGAATTGAGTTTATCACTCCGTTCCCACCTGCGCCCTCTCGCTGCCACGCAAACACTTGTTGGCCCCCTCCCCTGCGAAAGGATAACTCTGTTCAACTGATTTTTATGCAGTAACTTAAGCTTTTGTTGCGCCCGCTGTGAGTACTGAGTAGGTTTCACCTTCATTGCGGCACGTGAATTCTTCTGGAGGGAACGCTCCATGCAGTGTTTGTTCTTTGCCGTAGCCAAGGGAACTCTTATTCACCAGAATGGCATTAATATTAAAAGGAAAATTATGAATACGATCCTGCGAATGGAGAGTGTGCAAGTACAAGTCGGGCAAGAGTTGAAAAGGCAAATAAAAATGTTTTGGCAAGGACTTGGTTATTATTCTTTTCGGTATGTGTCTTCTTTGAATTTGGGTCACGAAGTGACTCTGTGTACGGTGAGTGGCGAGAAGAAAGAAGGAAAAAATATGTATAAACACAGGCGATGCGCAAGACTTTAGTGCACGTTGTACTCTCGTTTTATAGACACTAGCACTTGGATCTGGGACCGTAATAAAAAGTGGATTTAGCAGATGAAATCACGTGCGAGTTTCATTTCCTTTCGCCTCTGCTCTCAGAACTGGGCTAATCCCTGTAGTTGCACAAAGGCCAATCTCTCAATCGGATCTGAGGAATTCTCATCGGGTAGTAACAAAAATGATTGAATGCATTCATCTACTCTGAAAGTGGATATGAAAGTCGGCATCTAAGGATGTGGGTTTTGCTTCAAGGCTGATGGAGACATTCACAATCAGGATGTGCTTTGTTTTGAAAAACCAATTTGAGTCCGCACCGTGTACAGTACTTGCAGCAAGTAGGACTTCATTCGAATTCATTTTCCTCTTGTTTAATTTGTAGGATTGATGGATTGATAGGATGACGCGACTTTGAAGAGTTAAAATGGTAAACGTAAAAGCGACGACGAAGAAATAATAATGAAGAGGACGAGTGCGATCATAATAATAGTTTGGCGGCACATTTTCGACGGTGACTATACAAGGACGAAGGTAATAAGCTGTATCCATCCTGCGACGATTCTGCGGGGCATGGTAGAAGACATCTCATCTCCCTATTCTTCACATTTAACTTGTCACTGTGACATCATGTATGGAGGGCCAATGTACACTACATATCTTCGACGCGATATGAGGAACGACGCAATCGACACGGAGAATTTACCGGAGTTTTTTTACAAAGCCCTGTAAGTTTTACCTTTAACAAGAACAACTCCAAATATTTTCGACAGGCCTAAGGATCACTGACAGAGTTGGCACTTAGTCTAATAATTCTTACCTTACTTTCTCTTGAAGCAACTAGTTCCTAATTTTCTTCGACTGTGGTGGTGATACCTTTTAACGCGTCGCTTGGACGTTCTACTTCCGTAGCTGGACGCTTTTATTGAATATAGTGCGTTTTAGGATGTCGAAATAGCCGGAGTGAGTTTTAAATCTGCCGTGGTACACCAAAAATTAATCTTCTAAAGTTCTTCATGATTTACGATTTCTAATGAGCATATTTCCAGGATTTGCGATTTCATCTATTTTCGATTAACCAGGCCGAAACGATCCGATAGATGTACCACAAGACGACACGAGGCTCGATACCCTGAAGAAGCCAGTTGTCGCATATAAATTGTGTCCTCACACATTTGACATATGATCTGTTCTATGACTCCTATTAGAATACCACTGACTTTAGAGCTTTAGAATTTACAGTTCTCAATTTCCCAAACGAAAAATGCGGGAAATATAGTTTGAAAATAGTCAGATGCAAACATTTAAAATTCAACAATTTGAGAATAATAGTAGGATTTTTTATGTTTTTAAAATTATAGTGTTAAATGCTACATCATCAATGTTTAAAAATATAAAATGTATAAATATATAAATTTAGAACAGTAAAGAAAAGAGAAACACAAGAACAGAATTCATTATTAATATTCAAATAAAAAAGCATAAATGTTATATAAACAATAGGATCTCGAGTGATTGTGGTCAAATTCAAAAAGCCATGTCTTCATCTTATTATTAAACATTTTTTTTAACGTAATGACTTCAATTCAACAGGTTACTTATTAAATAATCTACATGAAACAATGCAATAAGTATTTCTGAAAAACGTAGTGAGACATTTTGGAAAGTTGTTAAAAAGGCTGTGGTTTCTTCTCAGATTATAGCGATCAGAATATCTGTTATTCAGGTAACCACATCTTAAGAAGAACATTTTCAAAACTCTGTAGTAGTATAAATGCCTTGGAGGAAGAATTTTCAATTTTGTAAATAATGGCATGGATGATAGTATTTATTGCATATTTTTCTAATTACACTTTTTTGAATAGTCAATAAGTTTGAAATTTTAGAGCGAGAAGTACCACCCCACTGTACTGTAGTTTGGAATGGAAAAAAAAACATTTATAAATGACTTAAGCTTATGCCCAGGGCGAACGAAAAGTAGTCATATTGCAAAATTACCTTATTCACTTTCTTCACTTTCGCAAAGTTACAACGAAAACTTAACGAAACTGAACGAAGGGACTATTATCGTCACAGTGCATCATTTGCGTTCAATCGATTGTTTATCTGTACAGCTATGGAGCGAATGTGAAAGCAGGTAACGAATGAATATTGGAAAGGAAGATGACAGCAGCAAAGGGACGTAGTTGATGAAGAGTTCCGGCAATTGATTTGTTTTACAATTGTTCACTTATATTTTTTCTTATTTTGAAATAAGAATATTTTTGTGTTTGATCATTTGAAATCGAAGTCTCTATTGAGAAAATGTCTGACATGTCAACGTATGCCAACGACTAGCGTGTTGCATCATTTCCCTAAATCATGCAGATGTCCATACAGGTGAACGTCCACCCTACATGATGCAAAAGTTGTAAGCAAACGAACAGATCAAGTGACTTGCTGTGCAAGACTGTACTGTCAATGTACTTCTGCATTTGCCCAGCACTAAATGTCTATTCACCAAATCGCCCGAGGCACTCTTTTTACTATTCTTACTTAGGTTCAGATGAACAAACATACCCGACCTCAAAAGATTGGCGTCTAATTTCCTGCAGACTAAATACACCATCACTCCTTAATCCACAGAAGTGCAAAACTAAAGAACGACCTACTAGCATGTGGTGTCGATTGTATGTTACACCACAACATACAGAACGACTACCAAGGACGAAACAGGGCACAGATATCTGCCTTGGTTCAGTTTTCTTCCATAACATACTTTTCAGTTTGTACAAGTTTCTCTCCACCCCCTCTTGGCCCCTCTCTGTGTTTCTCTTCCATTGCTGTTGTGCCAACCTACTGCACTTGCACATCGTTATGTGGTATTGTTGGCAAACACAATTTGCTAATGGGAAACAATTTCATCCAAGAGAAACTGTGACGACGAAGACGACTCGAAGGTTGCCTTCGATTGTTGTCGTCAATGTGGAGCACTGGCAATATTTAAGATTTCTGGTTCCGTTTACGGCCATGTATGCACTCCAAATGGGATGTGCCTACTTGTGCAAGTTCACTGACTTGCTGCAGCGAAGGGCACTCACTCTCGGTAAATTTTTAAGTTACATCATCGCTCCTTAATGGAAGGATACACGCAATTTATTGTTTTTTTTTGTTTCTCCCTTGCTCTGGAAATCACAGAACAGATATTCATTAACATGCAACTCATGCGGAAGGATTTCATTTTTCAAATATAAGATTTATTAACGGCCAAGAAAGTGCGAGACGCAATGAATAAATCCTCTGTTGGGAGGAAGATGAGAGAAGGGATTGGATGTTGGATGTTCTTTAAATATTCAGCAGTCAGCGGAAGGGTGAGGAGAAAATTGCAAAAATATTATGGTTTATCCTTAAATCCGTGGGAGGGTGGGGGGCTGCGCTTAAGCATTTCCTGTTTGTTTCTGCTCCTTTATAAGATTACCAAGTAGGGAGTAGTTTTTTTTTTGTTTTTGTGAAAACTTCGAATATGCCGGGAGAGGAAGCACAGTTTTTTGATTTATTAAATCGCTGGAACAACTTATGAAGGATACTAGGTAATGAAATTTCCATTGAGCAAATGGATTTGAATTTAATTTAAAATTCTTACTAGAGAACGAACGGGGTGGTACGCAGTGCTAGTCGGATGGGAAAAGGGTGAGTGAGGAAGGAGCTCGTTAATTGGACCAATAAAGGAGGGTATGGGTACGAAAATGTAGTGATTGCAAAAGGAGTAGAATATCTAAATCATGTATGTATTTTTTTAAGTACGTATGTGGTCTACAGTAGACCCCCGTGTCATTGTTATATGACGGGTGGATGGGACCTGCACTTTTGTCCCGACTCCGAGTGGGAAAATTTGAATAGGTTTTTTATATCCTCTGAACATATTCAGCGACTCGAAGGAATTGGATCCGTGACTTATGAAATTTCGGGGATTGAATGTGGCATCCCCGGCGCACAGAGCGGTATTTGACCATCAACCATGTGAAAACCCTTAATTTCTTTCAGTCCAAACAAAATACATGCAATCAAATAAAATATAACAAATAAAATACTGACATTGCAATAAGAGCAAATGGAGCTAGTTCAGCTAGTTCAAGATTTTATTGTTCGCAAAACAGCATACAGAATTTTTTGTGTGTTTTTAGCTTATTAAGCTAATTGGACGATTTTTGAATCGGAATCGGTGCCTGAAGGTCTTCGTTAAATAAATAAAATTAATGTAATGTTGTACGATATGTTTTATTGTGTTTTGACTAACAAAGGTTATGTTTTTCACTTCGACACAAACACCAAGGCGGCTTCTTTGACACCGCATTATAGAAATAGTATTGAAAGGTATAATTTTATGTTTTTTTTTTTAATTATTTATCTACATCGGAAGGGGTCTAGTAGCTCATATATTATCTGTACATAGTAGCTCATATAGTACCAGGCACATACATCTTCATATCTGTTAGAGCGAATTTGCCGTTTAATCAATGGAAAGCAAATTCCACTTTCTATAGTCTATCTGATCCAGTTGATGTGACATCAAATGGCGAACCGATTCTTTGACATTGTTTCTCGAAACTCTGAATCTCAGAAATCTCTGAAATCAAAAATACCTTCTTTTTTAGTGACCGCGTAAATAAGCGGTCCTTTGAATAAAAACGTCCTATGAAATGAGCTTCCATTTCTGACATTCCTTTTGTTTCCCATTGCCATTCGTGAATTTAAGACAAATAATAGCTTACGACCACGTTTTGGGTCCATTGTGTCCATTCTACTAGGCTACCATGAAAGACCATCTGCAGTCCCAAAACAGATTCGAGTGTGAAACTCAGGAAGTTGACAATCAACGCCGCTCTGTGAGAAGTTATATCCTACAAAATGCATTTTTTTCTTTGCGAAGACTGCGCATTCGCAGAACAGATGTTGGATAGATTCTCTTTCTTCCTCATCACTACAGGTTCTGCAAAAGCCGTTGTGCGGGATGTTCAGCCGCATTTGAAGTATGCATATGACTCAGTGCCCGGTGAGGACTCCTATTATCACGCGTACGTCCTTGCGACTAAAGCCGAACAGTGATGTTGATCTCTTGTTGCTCAGCGTCGCCATTTAGACTTCGTGGTTGTTCCAAGGTACAGTCCATGGCAGCGTCTTCTCTATATTATTTTGCAGAGCTGGATTCCAGTATGTCCCCATACCCGGCACAGAGTCACTGAATTCTACAAGGAGCCTCGTCTCAACGTCTGAATTGCCTAACCAGCTTCGATGTCAGAACGTCTGATGGTATGGCCTTTATTGCGTAAGGCGTAAGTATTGGCCTAGCAGCGCTAGTGCCGTCTCGTGTATTACAACCACTTCGGCTTGAAAAACGCTGCAGTTTTTTTTAAAGCGCTCACAGAAGTCTCTCGCAATTGTGAGCCCAGTCGGTGTATGCGGCGATTACACACACACTTGCTCCTTCCATTGTTCCCTGTCCGAAAACATTTGATAGAGGTCTGCAATAATTAGTCTAACTAAAGTTTCCCTGTTGTAACCATGACAATTCATGCCACTGAGCATAAACGAAATACACAGCACATAAGGAGCTACTTTCCGTGAATTCTTCTATTGTTGCATTATGTACAAATGAGACACCGCCTGAGTGGATTAGTTTGGTAAATGCTCATGACATTATTACATGTCCCCTTCAGTGCAGAGACTGTTGGTAGTGTAGTGAATAATACGGTACTGCACGACTTTCAGAAGAGGCTCAAGAAGCCTAAAACAAGGATCAACAGGGCTTTCTCGGAAGTTATTCTACAAAGTACTGGCTTTCTAAAACAATTGAAGATGTTTTTTTGAAAAATTGCTACAGTCATTGACTATGTTCACAAATATGACAGAGGGAGATGTCAAGTTTCGAAGAAAAAAGGAATATTCTGAGTAGTTAGAATTAAGCCTTAATTTCGGTTCTGTTTTAGTTTCCCGCGCGACCTCTACACCGGCACAAGCCAAAAACATTTGATCACTCTGTTAAAGCTAAAGATTTATACCACGCTTTGCATTCAAATACCATTCTGCGACCACGAAAAAAAAAAATTCTGTGGATATATCATTTTTACTTCGGACATGGGTTTGCGGTGCTAAATATTTGAGTACCTCACCATCAAGTGTCGAAAACACTGCAAACTACAACAAAAGGAGGTGCAAACTTTTATGTACACAGAAAGTGTTGGTCTGTCTTGGCCTCGACAAACGTACAAGTTGAGACAGTGCGAAGCCCTGTCGCACAGCCATCAATGACGAGCGTGTTCGAAAAAAGAAGGCAACTACTCCTCAGGACCACGTGCGACGGGTAAAGGGATTCGCACTGGTATTCTTTTTTTTTTTTTTTTGTGGTTCTGCAGTCCGTGTCGTGCCTGAACAGCAACACTCCACACACGAAATTGTACGGTAGTACGCGGAGGAAGTCGAAAATGGGTGGCGCTACAGTCCGTAGAAGGCCAGCGCCTAGCTTCTCAGCAAACCACTCGTGTTGTGCGTAATATTTTTCTATCCCAAGTGGAAGGGACCTACAGTTTTATGCCGACTCCGAATGGCCAAGTTTGAGAATCTTTTTCCTAGACAGTTAATACTCTTTGACAATTGTCAGTGACTCGAAAGAGGTGGAGCCTTGAAAATTATTTTTTGGTCGTACCGGCCTGGGAATCGAACTCAGGCAGCGTGTTTCAGTTGCTTAGTGGTTGGCGCACATACCCACAAACCCACGGCCGCCTAAGGAAGTCGATAGTACACTGAAACTCAGTTGTTAATTTTTACAGAGTGATAAAGATGGCTAACGCATCCAAAAATCAAGTTCCGAGGGAGGGGTCCCTTCGTGCCGACGTCGTTCAGATGGCTAAAGATGTCAGATGGTAAAAGAATGCAACTACTTGGGAAATTGTGTTTTTCTCCAATTAGAAAAACACGTTCTGAAGAATCCCTTAAAAAATAGCATATCCTTGAGCGTATAACTCTAACTGTGAACACACACGCCAGTGTACACACGAAATTTACTACCTCCTTTATGGATGCCATCCACTTAAGGGAAAACTTGCAGACGTAATTAAAAAGTTTAAACTCGGCGTGTGCACATATATGTGCATGTTTATGCACACGAACCAACAGACAACCCGGCCAAGTACATCGTGAGTGACAACATCGAGAAGGACATACTTTTTCTTTCGCGTGTACTGGCAATGTGGGTGTATCCGCCCACAGCCCACGAATGCAGCGAATTATGAGCTTGAAATTAAACGACTTATGCCGGAATGACTGCTCTCAGTTTCCTCAGTCTGGGTGCATCGAATTCGGAACAAGGTCTCCCGTACCTTCTTCGCATTTAATCGCTTTCTCGTTGCTCCATCGATTGTGACAGTGTTTGTCGAAAGGATACTCACGCCAAAGATGGATGATTCTTTTAGCGTCGATGACTGCTACTGTTCGGGCTGATCTTCATCGTCAGCATTGTTGATGGTGAGCTAATGGGTCCTGTTGAGGGAAAATGTTCTTAATCCTTCCCGCTTGCCAGCTCTTCATTCTCTAATGATACGCTTAAGTGGACTGCTCCCCCCTACATCAGTCTCTTCGATTATTCGTTCTCCTTGTGTGGTATCAACGGATGCATGGGGTTAGAAATTAACAGGAAGCATCTTAATTATATGGCTGTAAGCTGGTTCTAATCGCTGAGTGCGTTCTTGTTGAACTGTGGGTAAGAGGATAACTCAAGTTTCCCTTTCCAGAATGAATTAGGTAATTGTTTGCGGCTCTTCGGAATTTTCTTCACCACCACACTGCCTAAGAGAATTAATTAGTTTCTTTTTTTAGATCTGTGACTGACGTTGGTTAAGAGGTGATGTAAGTCGGAAAGGGGCATGTTCTTGTTTTGGATTTGGATCTTCCAAACAATCGGGATTTATGAGTTTGAGGGGGTAATGTTGCTACGTTCTGAAATCTACGTCAAAATGATTGACACAATCCTTGGGGATGAAGTCATAACTTCGATGTACGTGACAACAATGATGTACACACAATCTGTTCGAGGAGGAGCGAGGATGACGGTTCACTCCGCTCGGCAATATAATGAAATTCAAAGTGTGTCTTGTGAAACACAAACACGTGAATGACTATAAATTGAGGCGAATGTGATTGTTGCTCGTTCCTGTTGTGAATTTCTGTGGAGGCAATTTATTCATTCATCTCGACGTATTTTTGATTTCACTCTTGGTTCATGGTTCGATCCCAGCCGTGAAAAATAGCTCCGGTTTTAAGTTGACCTAGAATTACGTACATGTCTTAGTATTAGTTGCATCAAGAACGTATAGGCATGTCTTGTGTCTGTTGAATACTTCGTGTTGCGGTTTTTGGAGAGTCATAGTTGCCAGACTTTATGCTTATCTACAACATAAGCAATTTATCTACGAAATGTCATGCAAATCCGTGCAGCCATATAGGAGCTAGAGCAAACACTTAACATTGCAAGCCTTCCAATTTGCAACACAAGTAAAATGAGACAAAAAACATGGTAAAGACAACATTTTTCATTAGAACAAAATGGTTTTCGCATGAAGAAAGTTCATGTTTATGGCAACAAATACATTTCAATACTATTTTGAGGACCATGTCTGTTTGACTGGTACATGCCGTCATAGATGCAAATCGCACTTAATGCACTTAATGCAGTTGCCAACCATTGGACAATCTGACGAGACAGAAGAGATCTACTTAGACAATGTCCTGTGATAACTCAGCACTATGGCACTCAGCATACTACACCAGCAATTGAATTCTAACAAAATTTTCAAAAGTGTGCAGCACCTGGTTAAGCTTGAAATCACAAGAAAAGCAGTTCCATCTAAAATCTATCTCATCACGGGTCAACTCGGCATGATCAAAGCGCATCACTTTGTATTTTCCCACACCCCACTCATCATTCCACTGACAGCATCCCTCATTGGATGCTGTCACACGCAGCCCCAAGGTCGTTAAAAAATTCATGCGCCTCGAAGCTCATTGCCCTCGCACAATGCTCATGAGATGGCAAGGCAATATTTAACAAGGATAAATACAAAACTTTTTAACCTTCATAGAACGAGAGTCATGAAAAACTTTTGATGTGTTCAGGTCGATTAAGTCGTTGTGCGACTGTGTGTGAGCGTGTAGGGGCCCATTTGGATATGACATTCAATTTGGGCATTACGAAGGGTTCCCTCCTTTTTATGTCGACGCTCCGCCCTCTCAGGTAAACCCTGCAAAAGTTTAAATTACGAAAAGAGGTAGTAAAATGAAAGTAATGTGAGACTTTTATTCGCCTTTGTTCCCTATCGGGATCTGTCGGTTTAGAACTTTATAAGTTCCTCAATTATTTTCCCCTCGTAATAGATGTTTTCTTCAGTTTCTGATAATGTTGTGTGTCATCTGCTTATTCGAGGTTATGAGATCCGTTTTCTCTGTACAGCGACTCTTGTTGTTATTTCCAAATTTAATAGGACACCACAAAACACCAAGGGCTATGGTGGGATTCTTTGGCTTACCTGCAAGAGAAAGGAAACAAATATTTAATTTGGAAAATTTCAAGTGTATTTTTAGTAATAATGTGGGTCGCACTGTAGTCCAAGGTGGACCATGGTGTAGCTTCTATAGGAGCCACTTTTGTTGTGCGTTGTATTGTTCTCTAACTCGTGGTTGTAGGACCTATAGAGCGACACCTACAGTTTTATAAAGACTTCGAAAGGCTAAGTTTCAAAAGATTTTTGTAGACAGGTATAATCTTTATGTACGTGACTAAAAGGAGGTAAAGCCGTAAATTTAAAAGTTGCCGGTGTCCGTAAAAGTTGAACTACTTAAACTATGACGGTGGCCTTGCGGTATACTGTAGCCGCAGAACTGGTTTGTTGCATATGCCATTGGCACTTTTTCGAGAAAACACACATTTAAAGGTTTGCATACTTGGTACGGATGTGTAGTTTGGATTATGTATGGTTTTAAAATTAAGTTAGTCTTATAAAGAGGTCACGTGCCAATTTTCAAACGTAAAAGTTTACCTTTTTGCCTTGTCTTCTGTTAGACTGATTTTTGTTTCATACACGTGGAACACAAGACGTGGATAGGGCACAAATCAATTCTCATCCAAAATATCTGAAGAGCAAGAAAGCATGAAGTTGGATGCTAAGATTTGAAAAGAAGACTCGATTTCATCTTTTTCATTAACAAAGTCATAATCATCATCTGCTGACCCGCATGTTAAAATGGAGTCATGGGTGTAAGCCACGCACGAGAGATTAACTTGATCCTCAGCCATCGACAAAAGTTTTAAATTAAAAATACAATGAAATAAGAATATTCTGCAAATTGCTAGTAAACACTAAAAATATCTCATTAAAAAATCATAGAATATCTACACAACTGCAATGGAGTTGGAAAGCCAGATCGGTGCGCTTGATATTTCGAAGGCATTTGACAGAGTTTGTCATCAAGCTCTCTTGTCGAAAATGAGTGCCTATGGTATCGATGCATCTCTTCGTCTATGGATTACAAATTACCTTTCGAACCGTTCAGTTAAAGTTGTTTTAAATGGATTCAAATCCACCAAATAAATGCTGGCGTTCCCCAGGGCTCTGTTCTGTGTCCGACACTCTTTTTCATTTTTATAAATGATCTCTTGTCTGGTAATTCTAATCGAAACCATTCCTTCGCTAGGTCTCGTGAGGTCCAAATTTATCAAGGACGGTAGAGAGGAGCTGAGCTCCTTCGCAGCGATTCAATCTAGTCGCCGTGCTGGCAGCTACCTGCCTGCCGAAGAGATTGTGGCAACACATATATTTTAATTCAACGTAATTTCCATTTCCATTTCATGAAGTCATATAGTTGTCTCTTTAATAATAAAATGTTGGTGAATTAGTTCAGAAATAAAACGGCCGTCAGAGCCATATAGTTTTATCTTTCTCTGGGTTCCGGTCTTGTGGCTTATATTGTACTCAGTGTGTACGTTTTTTGGATTTTGTTGAATAAAATTGATTATCGTGGATTTTTTTCAGTGGATTTTATTTCAATATTTCTACCGACATCATCGGTCATTGGCATTGGTCACATCAATCCCATCATTGGCCTCCCGCCCAAATTGATTAACCATCACATTAATCAACACTCGCCACAGTTGTAGTAATAGACCAAGAGCAATTCATTTGTTAAAAAAAAATGTCTGCATTTTCAAACTCAAATTGGGCTTGATTGGGCCCAGCTGCCCATCTTAGGGTTAAATAGGAACATAAATGACAGTTGGTTCCTATTGCCCAGAAGTAATTCTTCTCGTTACTTTTCTTTCGGCTTCGACATAAGTTAGCCTAGGATTGCATACGTTCATTATGGTTGGATCTTTAGACGGAAAATGAAAAAACAGTCCAATTCGAATTCAGCCAACATTTGGATATTCAATGGCAATCTTCATAAATTGTGTAAGCATGCCTTAGATGGGGTTTATGTTGTATTATAACTAGAATAGAGTTATATGAAAGTCTCCGTGCACATTTATTCAAACCTAAAGACGTTAATCGTGGTTAAAGGGCATAATCACTTGAATCTCCTTTTAAGATCTTCCCACACTCGCCTGTGCCTAGCTCGTGATGAGTTATAGTCGATGGCGCAGAATCGAGTTGCCTGGAGATCCCTCGTATTTGCTTCATCCCCGCGCCCCCTTTCGAGGCCAATGCGAGTCGGAAAATGATGATGTTGTCAATTTGTTTTTTCTCTTCCACTATGACTTTTCACCCTTAAATCCCAATTTATGGAGCGACTGGTCGGCCTACCTTTGGCCTACCCCGGTTCGAATCCCAGTGAAAGTTAATGCGCTTTTATTTGGTTCTCAAATTTGGTACAGTCACCATTTGCCGTTGGGAACAAATTAACGCAACTATCAAGAGTGTGCTCAATCGGGGATCACAACGGGCCAACATGGGCTAAGTGTGCTTGTGAATTTACTAGCAGGCTCCTTTCCTACCCCACCCTACGCTAGATACATTTAAACGTCGTCGATTAGACGTTCGATTCTAGACTAACATCGTGGAGTACTCAACATTCATATAACTCTATTCCCGTTATACAATAGTATAAAACCAAAAATATGCTGTGGGCTCTCTTAGACCATTATAATTCTGTGGAGCATGTAAACTCATTACATAACATTACATCTGCCATAGCCCCACCACACAATCAACCATTGGAAATGATTACAGTTCCGCAACCACAGTCAATTTCACAGACCAACAATCAATATGTGCACACATTCCTGGCTAACCAAAATGGGCGAAAACAAACTCTGTGTCTATTGCCCCAGAGAGTTCTTCACCACTGTGGCGTCCTCATGTGGAAATTAAATTTGTTTATCACTCCTTAATTAGCAGTTACAACCAGTACATGGTCCCCCTAAACGCCACCGCACATTTTAACAATCCATTAACTTTGTGTCACTAGTATTCAACAGGAAAAGATAGGCGGAAAAAAAGTGGGAAGAGAAAATTGAAAAAAAGGGGAAACTATTAACATGGCGGCGAAAACACACAACACAAGCGGACACCTAAATTCAATGCATACCTCCCTAACCTAAATTTCAGTGGCCAAAAATAGCGTACCACGGATGTAGTCGATTTAGGAGGCGGCCACATCGTTTAAGGGGTAAATATTTGAACAAACGCGGACATAATTGATTACTAGCATCTGTCAACCGGAGTGCCTACATCCATCCCAAGTGAATACATGTTACGGACGACTGGATGGGTCCCTGCTATTGACCTCCCCGCCATGGATAAATCTTCACCTCATCGCTTCACCTATGAGCGAGCGTACATATGTCCGCCGGTTGTCATACATACTCATAGATCGTGCAAATTGAGCATAAACTACCGAACAGATACGCCATAAATCGTCGTCACTCCCACGGTGTCCGCTCCTGTTCATTGCCTTGTTGAACACGCTCCAAGGCGGGCGACTGCGATAGACACAAACATCAGCAATTACGCGGGTATTCATGGATGGTGCCGCTGTCGTCTCTATCCATCTCGCGGTAGTCGTCGTCGACGACGTTGGAAGAGTCTCGAATTATTAATAGCCACTTAATACCTCTGCCACCACCATCCCACCTTTTCTTCTCATTTATTGCCCATAAATCCAAACAGAATAACGCAATTTCAATTCACACCCAATAAGATAACGAATTTATTTTTAGTTTATCGTCCTAATGGGATGTTTGAGGGTCCCTGATGATGCGCGCCTCCCTCTTTCGGTCGCCTCCATAATTCAGATGCAAATTAATCTCGTCTCTTGTAACTTCTGTTAGGTCGTCAATTTACTGCTTTTACGTTTGAGAAATTCATTTCGCAAGATTCTGTCCAATATTGACCGACATCGCATTCTTAATGTTCGCGAAATATTTTATTATCCGCAGCGCATCAGATGGATTTGAGTTCAGGTTTTCTTGCCGTGAAGTGGGAAAATGGGGGTGGAACGTTGCCGTGAACAACGTGAGACAGATGGGCGGGTGTGTCTTGGACGGCATACATATGTATTTCATCGTCGACGGAGGATTAGAAAGAGAGCCAATCCGGTGATATTTATGACGGGCCAGCATTATTTATTCTCTAACCTCTTTTGGTTGCCACATCAAACGGTGCTTGTGGGTCATGGGAATGCAATTGCGAGATCATGACGGCATTTGACAAGGACAAGGTGAACAGACCACAGTTGCCAACATGAGTAGGCACTTGTGAATTACGAAGAATCAATAATAACATGATTCATCTTTGTCTCAGGGGCAGGGCGGCTACAGCACGTGACGTCCTTGTTCATGGGCGTAGTTTAAAGAGACTTGTTCAAGTTTAAAAAAATCTGCTTATGCAGATAAGGAGTGGAGGAGATTTAGACCCGACAAAAAATGACACTTGTTGCTTGTGAATAGATTGTGGACTATGCCAAGGCCATCAGAGGTCTACATGTTGTTACGTGTGCATTAGAATTTGTTGTGGAAAAGAGGCGAAGGAAAGTCTGTAAAAAAGGTCTGGTGTATATAAAGTATGGGGTGGGTGGTTCGAGGTTTCTGATAAAAGGCTATAAAGCCATGTGTATGAGTCAGGTAAACATGGTTAATTAAAAGAAAATATTAAAATTAAATAAAAATTAAAAAAATTGAAAAAATATGCTAATTTAAAAAATGAATTTTTATTTTCTCAAGAAAAATAAAATGTATTTTAAGCAAGAACAAAGCATACAAAAATACGTTTGTATATTAAAATTAAATTCACCTTTAACCTTGGAAGCCTTATTTACAGATTGTAGATCCACAATATTGTTGAATATAACAAGACCTCGCAAAATAAATGCATTTGGATTTGTCGCCAGTTATGCAGTAAGTTGTTGACAACACTGAACAAAAATTGACAACTTCGGATTAGTAAAAATGGAGCGTCACATGACGCAGCAACGTGTTTTCATTATTGAAGAATATCTTAAAATCAATTTGAGCTTAGCATTATCATTGGACTGTACTTTGGGAAAATGAGGTCAAGCAAGTGATTGTGGTCGATATCGTGACATGATAATACTCTTTTGTCTGCCGAAATTGGATGATATTGATGTGGCCAATATGTGCTTCCAAGAAGTCGGTGCCACATGTCATATAGTCCGTGACACAATTCAATTACAAAGTAAGACATTTTCCGGTCTTTACCTCCTTCTTTTCGGTGAGCAAAATTGGCCCCCGAGATCTTGTGATTTAACAGCTTTTTTTGTATGGTTTTTGAAGTCACGGGTCTATGCCGAAAAGCCCAATAATCAGCCGTGCAGGAGGTTTAACACGCTTCAATGAAATTCAGCCACATTTATCAGAACAATAATGACAGTCCGAGGTGGAATTGGGCCTAGCTTCTACAGCAACAATTTCTCGTGTGCGTGCTATTGTTCTTTCACGAGTGGAAGGGACCTACAGTTTTGCGCCGTTTCAGAAGATTTTTCTAGAAGAGAATACTCTTTGAGCATTGTCAGTGACTTGAGAACGGTGGGACCGTGAACTGTGAAGGTTGGTACAGTCGACTCTCTATAATTCGAAACTCAAGAAACCTTTCGAATAAACGAGAGCTCGAATTAAAGGAAAACGGTCGAGTTGAAGAGGAGCAATATTTTGACACACTTTATTACAGAAGACACACTGAATTACGTACACACAATTTAGCTTGCTTTTTTTTACTTTGTTAATCTGTGATTTTTTCTAACGGATAGCTGGACAAAGAACTGAGAACAAAAAAAAAAAAAAAACGGAAACGAGAAAAAATGGATATACTGCGAGGAAACCAACTATTCATTGCGAATTACAGTGTCCGCTGGCAGCCCACTGAGCAATCCCGCCGAATTAACGAGTGTACCAAAATACACATGTTTTGTTCGATTTTTTCAATGACTTAACAATAAAATCGAATTATCGAGAAATTCAATTAAATGAGTTTCGAATAAGCGAGAGTCGACTCAAAGTACTTTGTGATTCAATAAAAAAATTATCTAAAGCCTAACAACTGTGTTTTCTGTTTAATTCAAATCCTGCGTTAATTTTGGGACAATATGTAATTTGTATTTCAAAACATGACGGTTATGTATACTTCGCAAACCAACATCGCATGTTTACAGACACGGATACACGAATCACATACAATGAATCATTCCGGGTCCAGGAGCATCTGCTAAGCCGCCACATTCTTCAAAATAATTCTCTGTTACAATTAATAATAATAAAATGGGTGATAATAGACTCCGAGGTGGAGATGATACATGAATGCGATAGTATAACCGAAGAATGCTACTTTTCATTGTTTGTGGCATATCACAACTGACAGCGACCTGAATTATGGTGCGAGTGGCCAAAACTAAACAAAGAGGTTGATTGCTCCAAACGCTTTCGGTGATCTGTACTGGCCAAGTCAAAAGAAAATGTGGATATCACCGACGAAATGAGCACTTAAGGACTTCGGGCACGTCGGTTCATGCCCAGCCCATATTCTAAATTCCCCTGTCGCGTCACATCCACATCACCCCAAGGGACATACCCAGAATAGGGTTCATAGAATCATCTCTAGAAGTGCCAACAGTCGGTCACCATTGCGGTTAATTTCAGACTCCATCATCAAAGTGAAGCCAAATTGGATTCGAAAGCAAATGAATAAATTATCAAAATTAGTGCGATGAAAACACAACAATAATCAACTTAAGTCCTGATAATTTTACTCAATTAGAGGCTCGCCCACTCGCCACAACATCCGCTCATAACCGAAGCCACTTTTCCTTCACTAACTCATTTTTTTTTTGTTAATTTCCAGCTTGGAAGAGCCGTGAAAATGGCGCCGAAAACATAACCACTCTGCAGAATCTTATCAATAAATCATCGCAAGAAATGAACCAGTGTCAGGGTGTCAAGACAATTCCATGTACCCCATCAGCCACCCACCAGTGACAAATGTTACTTATCGCATTGCAGCTCGCTCTTGCTCTCAGTCGGAAATGTCGCGCTTTGTCTCTGGGTTCCCTTCTCCCAGACGGCGGAAATAAATTTGTCAAATCATTTTCATATTTGACATCTGAATGGCTCACTTTGCCGTTCCCATTCGCATTCCTTCACCTGATTCGTTCTCACTTTCAGTGGGATCCAGTCATCAGCGAGCGTTGGTTGCCCAGGGAATCTCTCGCATCCCTCACACCCACCCCAAAACACACGAAAAAAATGCTCGCGTGTGTCTGCAGATCTGTGGCAGCAGATAAAACAGTTCTCTTCCTCTGGAGTATACGACAAGGATATCAAGTGAAAAACATCCAAAAGGGAACTGATTTATGATGGCAACCTCGCTTTGTCCTACAAATTAATACACCCACGCACAGCACCTTCCAACAAATTTATGTGTTTGTGCCGTGCAACTTGTACCAGCAGTCTCCCACTCAAAATCCATTTATCCCTTGACTTCATGTTAAAAAATGCACGATGGTGGGGGTGGTTGGACGAGAGCGGGGCCTTATTTTGCTTGCATTTCTAGACGAATCTCCACTTATCTGGCACCGAAATAACGACCAGAAAGAAATCGCAAAAAAAAAAAAACACGAACATCCTCTAACACAAAATCAATGTGAGTGCTCATGTGAATGGGGGTAAGTTTGAATATGTTGCTCTTGGTTGCTCGATTAGATATTCTCTTTTGAGGTCGCTTCCACACTATGGACATCGTTTCGGTTGATTCTGGCAAGCGCTGGCATATTGTCATGTGGCAAGGTGGACGGCAGCACGATAGGAGGTGTGTCATAGTAAATCATCAGCAAGCTACTCGCCGAGCCGCGGTGGATCTCAGGAATCACTGGACGAACATTACGGGCAATTGGAGGAAATTCATCATCTGTGTTGTGGGTGGATGGGGGAAGTGTGAGAAAACGAGGTCCATTAGGGGAAGCAGTGTTGCAAGTGCTTTCCAAGTGGGATGAGCGAGTTTCCTGATTGGAAAGCAAATAATTAAAACCAAGTAGTTCCTAAAGCACCTTTGGGTTTTGCTTGACAACAGGGATCGTTTTAAGGCTCATGTCAAGTCTGCTAGCAAAAAGATGTCGACGATGCGAGCACCCCTCTGCTGCCAATACGTCGGTGGACCTGGGATGCCAGTACATGTCTATCCAAAGTGGTTATCACTTTTTGGGGGAATGTGTGCAAATTTGGAGCCACTGCGTTATCAGGACAGTTTACAGCTTCAGATCTATCTCAGACGATGCAAACGATTTCGCAAATGAGATGCGAAGGGTGTCCAAACGCAGGAAAGGGATAGATTAAAGGAATGTGGCATAACCGGTGGACCAACTCCACGAAGGAAAAACAGACTCACAAACATTAAACATTTGAACCTTGGACATTAAGGCAGACATAGGACTATGAATACCACCTTACGCAATTTCTGTCTGAAAACGGCGCTCCCTCGCGTACTTACTCAAATGCGGACCGGACAACTCGCCTTACTTTCCGAGTACATACGGAAGAGGCTGCGCAGTATGTGAAATTATACTGTAGACGCTTTGCGGAGGAGTGGAACTTCACATACTGTCAGTTACAAGACGCAATGGGAGAAGCACTGAACGGAGATATGTTCATACAATAGGCAACTTCTGGCGACAGAACATAATTGCTAACCATTCCCGCGAAGGAATACCTAACGTAAGTCCCTCAGGGAGAGTGGTGCAAGAGGTATGCAAGAGGCAAGCATCTTTCGAAGATTGAATGCTGCATCAAGTCGAATCCAACAAATGACGGTCAAAGCTTGAATTCAATATTTTGTCTTTAAGCAACCTTCCCACGTTTCCAGGCAGCGACTCCTACATGGTCCTGAAACTCGATAGGTTGAATTGACCTGTAGCTGGTGGAAAGAATGACGTCCGTTGCTGGCTTCCAGAATCAATTTACTTCATTTTCCATTTGGAACACGAGAAGAGCGTGAAAGCATAATCCCCGCAGGCAATCACCTCTCCTACAACCTAATGCGGCAGGTTGCCGAGTCCCCGTCGGTCCCTTTTGGACGATCTCCTATGCCGCTTAACGGCCCTTATTCCTCCTTCCCCCATTTCGACTTAATTTTACAATAAGGTGAACTGTTTTCCATTGCCAGACGGCGATGTTAATTACCCTTTTGACCAACTGTGTCCAGCAATTAGAATTCATGGAAGTAGCCCATTAGAGAGCGGCTTCATTGGAAGACCTTTAATTATCCTCAGTCGTCAGATTTCGAATGTGAATGGGATTTGTAGTACTGTATTTTCCGTTCGTTTTCAAATCGATCTGACAGCTAAATGGCCAGCAGAAACCGCAATGTGTTATACGCTATACCCAAATCACAGTCGCCAATCACAATTCGCCATTTGTCATTCCGCTGACAGATAATGTCAAAATAATACCATTAAACGCCTGCCAAACCAAACAGGAGGCAAACCCAGAAATCGAAGAGAGAAAAAAACAACACAGAATCTGCCAAAAGCTCGTTGCACAGATTGATGTATTCGTGGGAAGATTGTACATACACAAGTATTCCCGGGGGCTAATCTCGGAATATGTTGGTATGGGCGCATAGTTCGTTTTCTGTTTCCTTTCCTTGTTCCTTGAGCTTGGGGTTTTTTTCCTTCGTTTGATTTCCGGTCCAATTGAGTGTTTAGCGGGAGGATAACATTTTTATTCGAAATGATTTGGAGTTTTTGTGTGATGTGGGTGTCTTTTGTAGTCCTCGACTGCTTGTATACAAATCATGTTAAGGATATCCATGCTGCTTATTATGAGGATAATTCATTTTTGATGGTCTAGCTTGCTACCAATTGTTCGGCTGGTGTTGGGTTGTGCCTGGCTTTGTGTGGGCTTTGATTAAGTGTGACTGAACTGATGGTGGGCGTTTTTTGTGATAATCTTCACGCTTAACAGCTGCGAGGGTTTCCTACAAAAGGACATTTAACAATTTCAGGAAGTGATAAAAATCAGCTTTGAAATGTATTTTTCGTCGCGCTCTTTGTTTTTTGACGTTTTAATGTCATTAAGCTACTTAAGCTCGGGAAAATTTCACAACGAGGCAACTGTCCTTTGAGGACAATCTTATTTATTGTGTACACATCGAAGTCACACTCCCCCTGGAGGAATATATCTAATTCAGTGCAGTTTTGAACAATGCCATCAATATTTGGATGCCAAAATAAACCCGTGTCTCGAGACGAATCGTTCAAATTGTAACTTTAAGTTAACAGCAGTGACAAACTGGGGTCAAAGATAGGAACCATTTGAATGACACTTTAATGGAATTTTCAAACGCACGTGTTCTACGGCTTTGGTGACTTCAATGTTCAAACTGCAGAAATATAAAAATTTATAAGTTCATCTATTTCGGGGCAAGTCAAATCTGCACAGGGCGGTAAAAAACAATTATGTATCAAATCAACGAATGTAAATCAAATCAACGAACGACGCACTGTGGGGCAGAAATGCACCACAAGCTGGCATTAAGTCGAAAAATTAAATGTGACATGAGGGTCCGTTGATGTTATTTTTTATGTTTTGTCTATTCGATCGTATGTCTATTCGATCTCGAACACATCTCGAAAAATACGTATCACTTGGTGTCATTTGCTCAAGGTGAACAGTATTGCGATTTTTCATGCTTGTTTTGTGTTGGTTTTGAGTTTACTTAGTAGCAATTTATTTTTTTTAGGATGGAGTCTTCAGGTGTTTGATAAGCTTTAAGTATTTTTTGTTCAAAATAGTGCTACATTTTGAGAATCGCTTATATACAACTCATAGCACCGTAAAGTCGCATTTTTTTTTCAATGTAATTTTATTGATGAACCGAATTAATTATGTTGCGGGTGAGATCCGGCTCTAAATTCTATTGGAGCGTATAGTGTGACATATGAGCTCCTTAGAACCGTTAAAATGTCTTGCCCCAACTTCCTCCCCTTTTCTTGGCGACTTTTTTAATGTTCCTATGTTTCCCTATGGTTTTGGAAATTCGATTGATAGAATGCTGAAACTTCAGCCGTAATAAAAAACGGTGATGTGAGCATAATAAAAAAAATCCACATTATAACATGAAATTGAAATTTCAAGAATTTGCATATGAGACTGTAAAATATTTTATTAGCAAGTACGCATGGTACTATATACCACGTTAATGATTTAAATGCTTATATTTATATAAACATGTACATATTTTCTGAAGTATTTTAGTCCATGCATTCCTAACAGTTATTATGTAACATGCCTTTTCTTAAACTCAGACTCGTGTTCCGCAAAAAGTCGGCGTTTTACTGGGCGTATCCATACATAAATTAAATGCTGTTTCTTTTGTGGTGTTCGGAGTAACCATGCCAAAATCCAAGTTCTTAGCTGTACGGTTGATTTGTTCCCAGGTTGTAGGCTTTTGTTTCTACCATCGAAATAACACTAATAGCTTTAGGCGTCAGAACCTTAAGAAAGTGTACTTTCATTGTATTAGAACATGAGCTTGATCTTAAAATCCATATTTATATCTATACACGTGCTTAAATATCAATAAATATACACATTTTTAAAACAAAAACAAAATATTATAAGAAAAACAAATAGATAAGTTTAGCACTTCTGTTTTTACATTTGTATTAAGGAAACGACTCTTTAGCGTCGACCATTGGCACATTTGCTAAAACTTTTGCTACACCAGAAGATATTGCTCAAAAATTAAATGAATTGTTTAAGAATCATCTCAATTTCAGGGATTTATCTAATATCAGGGATAATAGTTTTTCAATTCTCAATCGATAGAAATTTTTTTTTTTAATTTTAATCTTAAAAATATTTTTGAATAAATTTTACCTACACCGGACTTAATATGACTTTTTGTGTAGCAACGACATGCGAAAGAAATGTTAAGAATACTACAAACCACTCGCTAACTTTTTGTTTAATATCAAATATCGCACTAAACTTGTTAACTTTGATCGCTTGCAAATGGCAAACTACAAAAGGTATGCATTTTTCAAAGCAAGTATACCGTACAGAACAGTCACTATTAGCGGATGCACTGATGCGTGGTCGAATACATGCGACATTGCTACTTGACATTGTTGCAGATTAAAAAATATGTCGTATATGCGTTCGGGAATATGATTTTTTGGAAAAAATTTGGATAACGGATCTAAACTTAGCACCCAATTATGAGCGTTGTCCAAGTCAATTATGTCCTTTTCAATTTTGTGCATTTTATACCGATGACTTAGGATTTCAAGGTAATATTGGCGGATTAGCAGAAAACGATCGAGCCATATCATCTTCAATCGCTGCATGTTTTTGTAGAAAATGTAGATTTAGGAGTTTAAGTGCTAGAAGGAGTAAGGGGCCAAGCACGGAGCCAAGAGGAACACCTATAAACAGACTATGTTCTGAGTAGCCACACTTAAACAGACTCTCCAAAAGAATTTCATTATCGACAGTGTCAAATGACTTAGAAGTGTTCGACAAAAATCACTGCTTCCAGTTTCCTATTATTTAAGTCCTTATGAATAAATATGGGGACATAAATAAATAAGGTCAAAAAACAAAATAGTCATTCACTACAAAAAAAAAACAACATTTTTTTCTTAAAAACAGGATAAAATAACAGAACAAGAGAAACAAGGAAAAGATTTACTGTTGCATTGATCGATAATAGTTAAAACGTGCTGTTTTTAAGTTTAAAGTATTTAATATGCTTTTAATATAAATAAAAAGAGAGCGAGACCAAGAAGCTGTATTATACTTCAGCGTTAGAGATAATAGGCATTATAAGTGCTTCAACAAGTCTTCGAAGTGTCCTAAGAGGAGTACAGTCAGTCAATTACAGCATTTGTGTGGTTATAGCATAAGAAGTTCCGACTTATGACAAAACCATGGGTGATTGCAGATTCTACCAACTGAAGTTTTGTCCCAGACGTACGACTGGGTGGCGAATTTAGTTAAGTGCTTGCCCTTGGTTAGTGAGGTCCCCGGTTCGAATCCCAGTGAAAGCAAAGTTTATGAGCTATACGCTTTACTCTGGTTTCCAGCCACCATTTGCCGTTGGGATCAAATTAACGGCAATATCACTGGAGTGCTCGATCGGTGGTAGTAGTCTGACTGCGGGTATCACAACGGACCAGCATGGTCTAAGTGTGCTGGTGAGTTCATTAGCAGCCCCCTCCCCAATCCTATCATTTTCCAGAAACCCAAATATGAGGAATAAGTTCAAGCTCAATAGACCTGTTAGCGATAAGAACCGCCTGGCACTTAGAAGGATTTAAAGAAGCCCATTTCGTGATGCCCAGTCATCTATCGCGCAAAGGTCAACATTAAGGCAACGAGTTAGGATATTGACTTCTGACCATTTGCTTTAAATAGACTTGAACATCGTCTGCGTAGAGGTGAAAAAATCAAGAAGACAAAGAATCATTACCATCCAGAACAGTCACCATATCAGAAGCTCATCTACGATTTGGCCTAAGCCCGGTTTGACAAGAATTCAGCAGATAGTTTGGTGGAAAGATACTCTTGAATTTGTCGACATGATAAAGCAGTGATTAATGACATAGGTTACCATCCTCCTCAATCGCATTTGATTTTATACTTGTTACATATCGAGCCACTTCTTTCTTACTAACCGCTCGAAAAGCAGCTAGAGTGTATTGGGACGTGCATTGAAATCGAATCTTGCAGTGCTTACATTTCCTAAGAAACAGTTATTTAACTCCTCAGCATTTATCGTACAAGGAATACGACTTTAACCATTCACACTAACCTGATGAATATATTGTGTGATTCTCAGGACACCGTTTAGTTGTAGTTCGAAATGTAAGGCCGAATGAAACCCTTAAACCATTGTGCCACCACTTCCAGCTGAGTCGGTTATTAAGTCACTTGCACGTCATTTCATATAATGAACTCTGTAGAAGCCGAAAGGAATGGATCTTTCTGTGATGTTGGTTGTAGTGCGCACTCCATTGTTCTCAGGAATCTTGTCATATCACTAACGTTCTCATCTTCTAGGCCCTGATTAAACATCAGCGCATGGTTCTTTTTCGATTGCCCGGGACATGTGTCGAGGTAAACGAAGTTCGTTTCCAATTCTTGATCACCCCAAGGCTTCTACAGTTACAGTTCATTGTAGGTCGCGCACTTTATCCTGTATTGAATTCCCCTATCCCAGTTATCATGTGATCTTAGTCTCTCCTATTTAACATAAGAACTAATTGTACCCTTTCTTGTGACAGTGGAGTCGAAAAATGTGCTTCCCTTAATGTAACGCCCTTTCAGACGACTAAAAAAATTCGCGGGGAAAACCCCCCTGAGAGACTGTGTAACGAACACCCCAGTTAACTGACGGAAAGTAATTGAAATTGTTCACAGTTCGTATAGGATGTCATCAAAACCATGCGACGGATTATGTACCTTCTGCTGAACAATAATTTTCTTGAAAACACTGTCCACAGAAAAGACGCCGTCGAAGAAATTCAATTTGCTAATATCAACAGTAATTGCTATTTGCACCAATCACTTAACACATTCCAGCGTTCCAGTTGTGATAGAAGTGCCCAGCCATATGCATCCACATGTACAGGTAGAGCTCCTCCAACCTCTTACATTGCATATAACTGGCACACAGAATATTTATTTTCTATTCGATTGAAAGTGCCCCACCGATTAGAAAGCATATCGGTGTAATCCCTACCGTGCCATTAACAAAATCACCCCTACCCACCTCCAGCAGCACAACCACGCTGGTGGCACTATCATCAACACCAACTTCGTACTCGACCGCAAAACGTATTGACGAATGTTTAATGTTATCAATTACGGAATTGAAATTTAATCCATTACGCTTAATGAGCTTGGTTCAATTAAATTAAGCTTTCCGCATCTAATATCCGGTTTCGCTAGATAATTCCAGTTGTTAGATATGATTATCGGTGTGATTTAAGTGAATCAAGTTAATAATAGGGGTGGCATTACGGTGTGAGGGGGTGATCGTAAGTGCATTAGTACTCGACAGTTTCTTCGACGGGTTGATTCAGCAAGACCTTCAAATGTGATGACGCTTTCAAAAATTCGCTGCTCGTGAGATAATTGCATGTGTATGCGTTTCAAGCAATTTAAAGGCACATTGAATAAGTTGCAATTTAGCATTGCTATTCACAGAACCCACGCTGAATTTAAAGGTTTTGCGGTATTTGTCGCACTTCGGCGTGACTACCTGTCTTTCCTTCCTTTCCTATTCAACTGGGTTCAGGTGGACTACTCTTAGCAGCGGATCGATGCGTCTCGGTTACACCATTGAAATTAAGCATTTAGAGAACTTTATGGCACAAACGATGGCGATAAGCTGAATCATTTTTGAAAAAGTCAGAATTCAAATTCATTCGATAGTGGACGACATTGAAATGCTTCTTCTTCGTCCGCAACAACAAGAGTCCCCAGATAGAGCAATTCCTGGCTAAATGCTCTAAATTGTATAGAGAAAGTTAGTTCTTTTAGAGCGTCCTCGGTGACACTGTCCGAGGTATTCGAAGTCGGACTTTAGGTCTGGAGCCCATATGCTCTTTATGCCGTAGACACGATGGCCTTTAGATTTGTAGACGCCTGTTAGACTCATGTCGCTTTAAAGTCGGTTTAGTTCATGATGGATTATTCTTCTCTAAATCTCACGTTGGGACAAAGAAAGCAAGCAGGTCTCTCGAAGAAACGAAGGCCCTCTTCATTATCTTCTGCAATTGTCCAGACCTCTGCGCAGTACGTCAGCGCACTGAGATGATTGATGTCTTGCATAAATTAGCCTGATCCTTCGAAAACTTATTTTGTACCTTGATAGATCTGAACTTTGATGAAGTTCGATTAAGTTTCCTCCACGAAGTGTATGGAGTTAAGAGTGCTGGGCCAAAAATCTGATTTGGAAGCATCCCTCATGAGACCGAGCCGAGGGATGGTGCTCACATACCAAAGGCTCGAGACAGCAACGAGCTCTATTTCCAAATTTCAGAATTGTTCAGCCCCATCGGAAATTCCGAAGAGAAACCGCTGTTCTTTGTGTTTTATTTTTTCCCTAGAGTAGAATACTCCCATCGCCAATTGCCGTAAATAGAATTTTCCCCAGAAATGTATAAATTCGAATTGGGTTCGAAATAGTTTGAGGGGAACAACTTTGTGAAATGAATATATCATTAATCCAGACCAGAAGATAGTGATAGAAAAGATAAATAAAATTAGTACAATTTAATAATACCAAACTCAATATTAAAATTATAAATATAATTTCCTCTTGGTCCCTCTTGGGACCAATGCTCGATCGACTGCTTTGCTTCACTTTATATTTTACTCTTCCTCACTTCGACTATCCTGATTCAAAGTCACCATCGGAATGCCGGCACTTCTTCGTTTTCTCTTTCTACTTCTAGCTCTCTTCTTCCGTGTTGGCATTTGTTTCGTTTTGAGTTACAAGAGATTGAAAGTAATTTGGAACAAATACGAATGGACACAGTAAGGATTTCCGTGAATTGTGCCGGCAGTTCAAGTTCCAGAGGAATCGAAATATGGACAGGAGCAGCTCATTAAATGTGTAAATTTCTTCCTTAGACATTTTCAATATTTTTGACAGAAATGAAGTATTATGGAGACAGCCAAATATTTTTGACAACCATTTTTTATATCGGTTTCTAAAGCGAAATTGACCAATCAGAGAACACGTTATTTCGTGAATAACTGTCAGAATGCCTCTCAAGTTCCTTGATTGGCTAGGGCTCAATCAGCTGCGATGTTAGTCATCTCTATAATACTTCATTTCTGGTATTTGCATTTTTCAAATTATTAAAATGTAGTTGTCAAGGAAATGAATTCATGGATGAATTTTGACATAGAACATAATGATTAAAAGCCTTGTGTTTATCCGCGCTCATATCACAAGCGGCGATAAGTATCAAGGTAACTTAAGCGGATATAGGATTTGTTGTAAGCGTATATACGCTTGCCAAGAAAACACGCCTTATAATTATTTAATTCAAAGGGAATCCAAAGAAAAATTAATGCATCTAAAAAACAATAATCGCAGCGGGTCACACGGAGTCCCGTTAGAAATACATTTTTGTTGAGATCGCAGGCACCGCTATGCTGTTTGCTCACTTTTGTGACTGACTGTAAGCATGTACGTTAATTCATGTAACGCATTGTACGACAACACATTGTAAATCAATTTTATATTAATAAAAAAAAAATGGAAAGAAATTCAATTGCAAGTGGTTGACCTTTTAAAAATGAACATGGGCAGGGATTATGATTTCCGTGGAAACTTACTTACTTACTTAAGGTGGCGCTACAGTCCGGGGTGGACCTGGGCCTCAACCAACAAGCGTCTCCAGCCAGCTCGATCTTTAGCTAGCTGTCTCCAGTTTCGCACGCATAGTTGGTTGAGGTCCCTTTCCACTTGCGTGCGCCACCTGAGTCGCGGTCTTCCTCTACTGCGCCGTCCCTCGGGGGTGGATTCGAAGACTTTTCGGGCCGGAGCATTGCTTTCCATCCGCTCTACATGACCTAGCCACCTCAATCGTTGGATCTTCACTCTTCTGCCTAAGTCGATGTCGCTAAACAGCCCGTATAGTTCGTCATTATATCTCCTCCTCCACTCACCATCTATGCAGACGGGACCGAAAATCACACGAAGAATTTTCCTCTCGAAGCAACCAAGAGCAGCTTCATCCGCTTTTGATAAAGTCCATGCCTCCGCGCCATATAGCAGGACTGGGACGATTAAGGTCTTGTAGGGCGTTAGCTTGGTTGTTCGAGAGAGGGCTTTGTTTACCAATTGCTTTCTTAGCCCAAAGAAGCAGCGATTGGCAAGAGTTATTCTTCGTTTGATTTCAGCGCTGGTGTCGTTGTCTGAATTGATAGCGGTGCCTAGGTAGACAAAGTTTTTGACTACCTCAAAGTTATATCTGTCTGCTGTGACGTTCTGACCGAGACGTCGGTGTTGGGTGTCCTTTCTCGTTGACAGCATATACTTGGTCTTACCCTCGTTTACCGCTAAACCCATCTTCGCGGCCTCCGTTGCAATACCCACAAAAGCGCCATTGACATCACGCTGCGTTCTTCCGATAATGTCAATATCGTCGGCATATGCGAGTAGTTGGACGGACTTCTGAAAGATTGTTCCTCTGGTGTTGGCGTTCGAGTTTTGAACAATTCTTTCAAGAACGATGTTGAAAAAGTCGCATGACAGCGCGTCGCCTTGTCTGAATCCTTTTTTGACATCAAAGGTCTCGGTTAGGTCTTTACCGACCTTGATGGAGCAGCGTGCATTCTCCATCGTCATCCTACACAAACGGACGAGTTTGGTAGGGATGCCAAAACTAGACATTGCTCTGTATAGCTCGTCTCTATAAATGCTATCATACGCGGCCTTAAAATCGATAAAAAGGTGGTGGGTATCGATTTGTTGCTCCTGGGTTTTCTCCAAAATCTGCCGCAGTGTGAATATTTGGTCGATGGTGGATTTTCCTGGCCTAAAGCCACACTGGTATGGACCGACCAGGTTGTTGACGAATGGCTTTAGGCGTTCACACAGTACGGCAGATAAGATTTTATATGCAATACTTAGGAGACTGATGCCTCTGTAGTTGGCGCAGTTCAGAGGGTCTCCTTTTTTATGGATCGGGCATACTATGCTGAGGTTCCATTCATCGGGCATGTTTTCCTCCGACCATATTTTACAGATGAGTTGGTGCATGCTCCTTACCAAATCATCGCCTGCGGCCTTAAAAAGCTCGGCGGGTAGGCCGTCAGCTCCCGCAGCCTTGTTGGATTTTAGTTTGGATATGGCAATCCTCACTTCATCTGGGTCGGGTGGACGGAATTGTTGATCTTCATCGTCCCTTTCATTGGGGTTGAATGGTTCGTTCTGCCTGACAGCGGAATTTGGTTCTTCGTCGCCGTTATACACTCTGCAGAAATGGTTTCTCCATATCCTCAGCATCGACTGTGACTCTACTACGATGTTCCCTTGATCATCCTTACAGGCTTCGGTTCGGACTTTATAACCTTGACTGGTTAACTTTACCCTTTGGTAAAATTTCCTTACCTCATTCCTGCAGTAATATCCCTCTAGTTTGCCGATCGCGCGCTTCTCATGCTCCTTCTTTTTTCTCCTGAGAAGCCGGTGTTCGTCTCTCCTCTTCTGCTCGTAGAGCTCCCGAGCAGCTCTTGTCCTTCTTTGCAGTGCCGCTTTGTATGCTTCTTGCTTGGCTGCATTCGCCTGCCGACACTCGTTGTCAAACCAGGGGTTTCGTTGTGGTGGCGGATTGAAACCCAGCACATCAGAGGCGGCATCTCTGATGGCTTTTTGGCAATGCTGCCACTGATCTTCAATACTTGATGTTGGCGGCGTAGGATTTCTTAAGAGGTTAAGGGAGACACGATCGGAAAAGGATTTGGCAATCTCTTGCGATTGTAGCCGGCTGACGTTAAACTTCCTCACAGTATTTCTTTGTCTTGGCGGTGTTCGGGATATCCGCAACCTTATCTTGGCTACAACAAGGTGGTGGTCCGAGTCAATGTTGGCGCCTCGGAACGTTCGAACATCTATAATACTGGAGGAGTGCCTTGCGTCGATCGCAATATGATCAATCTGATTGACGGTTGATTGATCAGGAGATCGCCAAGTTGCTTTGTGGATATCGAGATGTGGGAATCTTGTACTGGCTACTACAACATTTCGCCCCGCAGCAAAGTCGATCAGCCTAAATCCGTTATCGGATGTGGTGTCGTGTAGGCTGTGCTTTCCGACCGTACTGCCAAAGATGTTCTCTTTTCCAAGCTTTGCGTTAAAATCGCCAAGGACAATTTTAATGTCGTAGCTAGGGCATTGCTCATAAGTTTTGTCCAGGAGCTCATAGAACTTGTCTTTGGTGTCGTCATCTTTCTCCTCTGTGGGGGCATGTGCGCATATAAGGCTTATGTTGGCAAATTTAGCCTGGATGCGAATTGTCGTGAGGCGCTCGTTCACGGATCTGAACGATAAGACTTCTTGCCTAAGTCTGCCTCTAACGACAAATCCACATCCAAATAGGCGCTGTTTTTGCTGTTTGTAGCAGTCACCGTAATATATATCACAGTTTTTCAGCCTTCTTTTGCCCGGTCCATCCCATCGCACTTCTTGGATGGCGGTTATATCTGCTTTGCAGCAGTCTAGGGCTTCCGCTAATTGTTCGGATGCACGTGGCCTATAAAGGGACCTTACATTCCACGTACAGATCCGAAGATCGTTGTCCGTATATCGTTTGCTGGGGTTGTCATCAGTAAAATCCTCCGTTTCCGAGGCTTGTTGTTGCTTCGTAACTATATATTTTCTTTATGTGGCCGGGCAGTTACCCCGACGGCACAACCCCCAACCTGGAGGGCCAGTTCCTTTTTTGTCACCCCTAGGACAAGAGGTCGCACTTATAAGTTTGGCAAGTTGAGCTCGGGTGAACTACAACCAGTACCCGATGGCTACCACTTGGAGGTAAAATAAGCACAATTGGTGTGTAGAAAAAGTTACAACACTGGGCATCGCCAGGTTGACGCCAGTCAGTGCCTACCCGATTCCCGCAACACCCAACCCATTCCGTGGAAACTGTTCGACAAAATTTCGGGGGAAACGCGTTTTGAAGACACATTTTTTTCTCAATAATATAAGCAGAAAATGTAAAGAAAAAAAATTGGTTAATAGCTAAGTTTAGGAGATATCGGGGTTTAAATACTATTTTTTTTTTCTATGTAAATTCCGGTGAAGGGAAGACTACATTGAAAATGTGTGGCGGGACATGCTCTCCATTGAAGAGCACCATGAGGTGTGGGGCTCGCTTCGGTACTTAAAAGGATTGTAACCCTAGGGCTTAGCCCGCTAACCCGACCTCGCCGCTCCGCTAAGGGCATGTCAACAACTGCCTGACAGTTGCCTGGAACTAAAGCTTAATATCCAGATTAAATCTCGATATCTCCTAAACAAGACAAAAACGAGAATGTTGGTACTTTATATTTTGTTCTTTTATCGTCGAGATTTACACGGAAATATTCTTGGAGGTGTTTAAGCAGTACATTCGTTTGATGTGATCTCTAGTTGCTCGCGTTGACATTCTTCAAATGTTATTTATTTCTGGTACTCATGCGAAGTCTAGAGTTATGAAATGAGAAGTATCGATATACCAAAGAGTTTCCAAGAAATCGAAGATTCCTTGCAAAAATCCGCAAATCTTAGCAAGTCTCGATGGTAACTGGTACATTAACAAACACACACCAGCATTGCTTTGGATGCAACGAGTGTTATTTGAGAAATTAATGTTGCCATGTGTAAGTGTGTATGAATGCGAATAAACACGTTTTGTACGTTGAATTTCATTGTAAGTTGTATAAATTTAGCCTTGATTTTATTCAGAATTTCTTAATTACAGGACATAACCTTGGGAATGCGATGCGAGCACAACTTGACCAGCTACATATATGAGTTCCGAATCCTGTAGTTGAAACATCCTTCGAAATGGATACCGAGGGTGACATTTTACGACTCTTGCATACATTTTAACTTAAAATAACTCCCGGAAATACAATGAATTCCCTCCTCTCCCTCACAACACATCGCCGTCGACCAGCGTGCGAATATAATATGCAAAGCCCTCTTTTGGCATTGGTTCCATGTGCTTGAACTTACAATTACACTTTTGGTTTGCCAACGTATGTCCACCCGAAAAGATTTATACCCCAGCAGCGAGTAGGGGCCATTAACAATACTGCATGACACCATGTGGGCGCAACACGACTTAAACCCCCAAGAAAAAAAAATAAACAAATGAGACAAAATCTCAACCAAAAAGTATAGCAATACCCACATATCTGGCAAAAACCCATAAGAACAATCCCTTGACAAATTATAATTTCATGTTACCGCAATTTATGTCCTCTCGCAATGGCCGAGCCACCGCTGGGTAACACAACCCCCTACAAGGCAAGGAGGGCACACATCCATTTGCATCTGACCACCAAATGATGTTCATGTCCATGGGTACGTAAGTTATGCAGCAAACAGCGAGTAATTGCCACGTTAGAGGCAGATAATTCCAACAATGGCCACACTCGCATCTAGGGAACATTTTCGGAGCCCGCGCACACCTCAAGGCTAATTATTTTGGTTCAGCCAACAAAATATGTGAGCCTCGAAGCATAAACGTTCTCCCAGCCACTCGCTCGCGGCCTCTATTCCAGCCCGTCCAGGAAAAAAACTGAAATTAATTTCTCAAAAGAACTAAACAGCCGCGTTCTGAAAAAACAAATAAATGAGCCGAACGAAGTCGTCTGACAAAGTGGGAGGGCGACGCTCAGTATGGAGAGAGGAACGGCCAAGAACAGTGGTGACGTGAATAATGAGCTCACCTCCATCACAACTCGCATGCCATTAAACATTCAAATCCACCCTCATTCAACTTTATGGTCTGGATTAAACGCACCATCCCTGCGATGGCGGAACTATTCCAAACAGAAGCCGTGCCAGCAGGAGGTGTTGTCAAGACCAGGCAATGGATCGAGAGTGATCGGAACGGAATGAGGGCATTGAATTGGTCAGCGATTTAATTTTCTTTTTAAAAGTTCTGGTGTCTGAAGGTTAATTGGTTTTCTTTCGTCGAAATATTTGTGCTTCCAGAAGGATGGGTGGCTCCAAGGGTTTTATGATTGCCTTTGTGTTTTGTGCGGACTTACTACGCCTCCCGGGGCGCGGTGTTAAATTATTCACCAAGAAACTTTGGTGTTCAGAAAGTCCCCTAAATGCTTGCAGGTGTAAAGTCGGGTCAAGTAGTAGGAGGTCCCTCTATGAATATTTAAATGCAAGAAATTATGAGAGGCGGTTATCCCGGGGATATTCCCTGACGTGCGAACGTCTACTATTCAACACCCATCGTCTTGGTGGTGTACAGGTATCAACAAAGTTTTTCAAAATCTTGAATTATTGAGGCATTCACGAGGGTATTGATTTACTGGTGATGATAGTAAAATTTCTGGTTAACTTCATGTACTTAATCATTACCGACTGCGGGGCAGATTGCTGAGCTCTTGGTTTACAACTTTATCAGGCAACTATAGTTTCAACCACATCTTCATCCATCTAGCTTCTTCAGAAGTCATTATAGGAGACACCCAACCTTCGGGCATGAGTGCCAATTGTGCAGACGCCGGTGAGCGTCCGGAGTGAAGATCTGCTGAGTATAAGCAGATTGACAGATCATTTGCTATTAAGTGCTATATTTCTTTTGTTTTAAGGCAAAATTGTGCGCGGTATGTCACAATGTCCCGACCCTCACATGAGGTGTATGCTCAAATGCTCAGTAAGGGACATTTTTGAGTTAAATATGACATTGTCCACGCACTTAATTGCGGCCTCACTGTCCGAACAGATGGTGATATATTTGTGGATACCACAATAGGAGTGTTTCGAGTCGCGGGACTGAGGAACGGAAGAAGGCACTGGACTACGAATATTCGCGCTATGGCAGGAAATCTGTCTTTCCCTGTGGCATCGATTGTAGTATATTCCAGGCAAAAGTAAAAATGATCAAAGAAGATGCTATAGATGGTTGCTCTAGAGAACCCGATAGACGGGTTATCTTTCGCTATATACATAGACAGTTAGGCGACCATTAAGACTATGGATGCACCATCACCTAAATCAAAGATGGTAAAACTTCCCCGTCTATCTCTTAGAGAGGTATCGGTTAGATGCAACCGTGCCCTATGCTGAATCGCTCGGCATAGTGGCTTTCCAGGCAACGACAGTGCAACGAGTTACCTAGAAAAGTGGTGGGTTTGCGCTAGCAGATAATCAGGATACCCTCCACCTCTCACTGCAAGTAATAAACACAATGTTACTTACAAATGCCATCAATACTACTAATCGGAGGTGGATGAACCTAGATACTTGCAGGGCTTCAAGGCTAATCTGGCCTTCAATAAATCCAAAAAAAAAACACAAGTACACTCCTAACAGAAATTTAATCGGCAATGTAGTAGACATGATTACCGGCCATTGCTTGTTAGGCACAAAAGCCAGAAGAATGGAAGCAATCACTTCTGCGGAGCTATAGGGACGGAGAGGAAGAAGAAACTACGCTTCACCTCGGCTCCCAGCAAGAAAAAACACGCTATACAGCTATTCATTAAACAGCTTAGAAAAGACAGCCGTCAGAAATAAAGATTCTGGACATAGCTAAAATTCTCAAAAGTAATGGCTGAAGAAAATGGCTGAAACCCACCAAAGGAGTCATCTTGGCTATGCCACTGGCATACCAGTAGCTAGTTCTCTGGTGTTTTTTTAGTACACTCGTATATAAACTGCCGGCTGGTGATGTAACAATGGATACAATCTGGTTCTGAGTGAGTCACTGGTGCAGGATTTGTTTGACTTGATTGATTTCTCCGTGCTGTTTTGGGAGTTATACGCCGGGATATGGTCTGAACACGTGGCAATAATGTTCCCGTCATAACGACTTCCAAGGCGTGCTTGAATGCGAATCCATCAAGTAGGCCAACGTCTGGTGGTCGGAACAAGTCTAAAAACTCTCCTTATTGCATCTGGTCCCGGACTCCTGAAGAGTTAGAGTCGATGCGTGCTTTGACCCCGCAACCCCTTTAGCGGACCAAATGTTCCTTAAGTGGTCATGAAGTTGAGATGGGATGATGGGTATATTTGGAACATGTCAATGAGTTGAGTGTCAATCTTTAATTGTCAGTCGATTGTTGTTCGCCTTTAAGGCTTTGATTTCTGTGACGTGTTGTTTATCATTTGATTTAAGTAGATAAACGACCACCTAGGACGATCTTTGCTTCCAAAGCTGTCTTTTTTTAAATATTTTGTGATACTTGTAAACGTTTTGTAACACAAGGGAAGACCTTCTACAGAGACAACTTCTTTTACAAAAATTTAACAAATCTTTAGTCAGCAAAATAAGATTTTGATAAAATCTCTTAATTAACTTTTGTATTTCACAGAAAACATTTTCATATTGAACGAAAATACAGGCGTTAGTGACAGTACTACCAATCTAGACAAAAATTTAGTTTGTACAGTAGAATCTCGATAATGTCAACTGTCCAATAATGTGAACTAAAAAATTATTCACTATACATATTCTACAATGTGAACACGTGACAATTTTTTGCTATTCGGAAATGTGGATTTTTTTAGCTCGTCTTGTTTCTTTTCTTGTTTGCTTGCAAGGTCTAACGATTTGAAAAGGGAAGAGACGACAGCAAAGACCTGATTTTTGTTTAGTTTTTTCCTGTTAGTTTTTTCAGGTGTTAAGGTTTAATTTTGTTTTTTCTTGCTTTTCTTGCTGTGTGGAGTTAGTGTATCACTTCCGTGGAACTATAAAGCTGAGATTCCTTCAAAGCAAAAGCAACACAGATTCCATACAATCAAAGAGTTTGAGAAAATTGGAAATTGGCTACGTAGAAGTAGGTCAATTGCAGAAGTATGAGATTACAATTTGAGTTTATCAAAAACCGGAGTCTGGAGTGGGAAATCGAAAAACCGAACCTCAGAGATAGCTCAAGCAGAAATTGCCCTTTTTGAATGGCTTGGCTTAAGAAACAAACATTTTCCAATTTCGACTAACTTATTGAGAAATCAATCAAATCCTGAGTCATATTTGCGGGCAAAAATTGACTGCAAACGATGAAACTGTAAGACTCTTGCTGGAAAAATTAAATCCATAATCAGAGTTAAAAGTTAGGAATCATGGATCTATTGTGATAAAAATTGGTAACAATTTTTCAAATATATAATAATTAAAATCTTTAAATAAACTGGCTAAAAATGTGAAAAAAAAAAGGATTGCATGCCTACTGAAACGAATATCAAACGAGATTATATCCATTAACTTAACTTTTTCCTCTCTTTTGTTGAATCTTAACAATACATCAGAACTTTTGTGTGTCCGACCCACAAGGCTCTGACAAAAATAGTTCTAGAATGTAGATGCTGAATGTGACCATTTAGATGTCCGAATGACATACGGTTGGAACGTTTCGAGTATTTAAAGGCCATCTAGGCGTGAGTACATAAACACAGCTGTGTATGTGCTCACTACATGTGTACCTAAAAGCAGACACAATATCTTACTTCTATGCTTCGGGGAGGATTTTTCAATAAAACCATTAAATTTTGCTGAAATTATTTTCTGTTCGACAATGTGAATCTCTCTAAAGTGCAAACTGGCCATGTTTCAATACGTTCACGTTATCGAGATTGTACTGTATGTACATTGCACAGAACGCTGATTACTCTTATCGGCTTTTACTCCTGTTTATTGCTCATATCACGAACCAGGTATCTAGCGGTGTGTGCATAATCCGAAGGAAGCTTTAGGGCATCGGTTTCTTCTGGTGCGTCTCTGTGAACCCGGTAAGACATATTGCTAAACAACTATTCTAAACTTCTTAAAAACAAGTTGCAGTGTTAACTGATAAGTTTTCATTTTAACTAGTTTCCGCTTTGATCTGAATTTAATAGTTGAGACCGCCTATAATAAGTGAAAGTTGAACGCCACTTTTACAAGAAACAAAATCATTAGATACATGCCATGGAATTGGTTAAACTCGGCTCGCATTTGCCTTTAACTTGAAACCACCCCCAGGCTTGCCATCAAACAGTGTAGTCGAACGTGGATAATAGCTCGCAGCGTGCATAACTTTACCCTTTCGAGAAATAACCCACACTATATGGAATTTCATGAATTTCCAAAATGATGCTTTTTAATTAGAAAAGTTCAGTGCTACCTTCGTAATTGCTTTCACAACATTAGAATAAAAATACACTCAGCCCTTCGTGTATGACTAAGTACCCCGGGCCATCCATGGCTGGGTGCAAACTTGTTCTCGTCGTCAATAAGTCTTTCCGCGTGGCACAGCCATTTTTGAGAAAATATTTTTCCCTTCAGAGAATGTAGCGAATAACATTCACGGAAGGACTCCTGGATGAATTTTAATAATCCCCAGACTGAGAGCACATGTCAAAAGTTAGTCACGCCAGCCGTGATCTGCAGATTGAAGCACTTCTAGCTTGAATGTCAAATCGTGTCCGTGATATTACACTGCGTTGACACCCACACACATCTTGTCGGCCTTGGCCAATGAGTTTCAGCGCGACTGAAGAAGAGTGTGCGTCGGATACGAGATTTATGCGATTATTCATTTTCATTCCGTGTACTTACGATTGAAATTAAATGCGTGGGAAATCGTATGCCTTACCTGAAATTAAAAGAAAATTGTTTTCATTAGAACACACGAAACTCAGATCCTTCAAATTAAAGCAGAGACAATCGACTTTGTCATCCCGAGAGCAATTTATTGTGTTTATCTTGAGTGACAATTGATTGGCATTTCGAAGAGCGAGTGAAGAAAATGAATTAATTCGCAATTCATTCCCAGCGCAAATCCCTATCCTTGGCAATTCATCATGAATCTCGAACCTCGCGCTCTTCCCTTTCGGCATAAAATTGTCATTTCCATACGTGACAACGTGGGAGCCAGCATACAAAATTCCAATTTATTCACTTTCAATTGGAATCGATGAGCCCAGATAAGATGCCTACTTCAATAATGACAGTCATCTAATACAGCCAAGAGATCCGAAACAAGATGCTGCGCAGCGCTGGCTCAGCAGAAGAGGTATACGAAAAACCCCTGAAGAACCATTCTGAGCGACACTGAGTGATGCTGGAGGGGGCGGGAACAGGAACGGATGAAAGTTTCCAAAGGACGATAAGCTACAATAATTCATCATTAATATTCATGCGTTGCAAGAAAAGGAGGAAAAAGTGAAAAGAATTAATGATGTTCGTCACAATCGCCTCACCTCGGAAATCAGTTACACTGCGAGACACCACAATCAGGACATTTTGGATTAAATATTCCGATGTGGGGAACGGTCTGCAAATCTGTGATAAGAAAACTTATGAAATTCTGTATGTTAAATGCTTTAAGAAACTCCATTTCGTGTCAAATCGTAGGAGTAAAGGGAGCGACAAACGTCTTGATATAAAGTCACTTTTCGAGCTTTGAGTTCTTATTGTCACTCATTGTTCAGCCATTGAATTTTTTCGGCATCGTGTATGTACATTTCCTTAGCGAATACTGTTGTACAACGGTAGATATAGACTAGTAGCTGAAGAAATATACAAAACCAGTAATCACCTGCACGTGCCTTTACACTGTGAAATAATGACTGGTGATTGACTATCGAGGGAGGAAAACTTGAAGAAGGCTAAGGATATCTGAAATTCAATGGTAGGTCTTCTAATAAAATGTTTTCAAGGGAGTCATAAACTCATTCAGCTCTGATTGTTATAGTTCAATGCAGGAGGACGCACAAGAAGAAGAAGGTGCTGGTGAAAAGGAAGTTTTGCAGCAGCGTCAAGATCAAGGGGATGGAGTTAATGGAGAAGAGTAAGAGTTTGACTCATCAACACGCAGTAAGATTACTACCCACAGCCGCCCTAGAAATGCTTTTACATCTCCTTCACCTTTGGCAAAGTTATGACCACGTATGCAGCCATAAGGCTAAGGGAAGGTAACCGTTGGGCCAAAAACCCACGGAAAAAGCGACAAGGTCATATTACAAAACTCGAATATCCCTAAGGAGACAGCTAATGTGACGTCTTTCATGGACTTCGAAATAAAGTACAAGACTTTAATCCCCACTAGAGAAGGATTGGATAAAGATAAAGCCTGATAAAGCCTGCATTGGAAATGTGCACTTACGGGTCCAAATCTGAAGAAGGCACGGGATCAGACAATACTGCCAGTTTACCAGAGAACACTGAGGCAATCCGGTTCCGAACCACTGCAATGTATTCCAAGCGGACGTAACAGTTGCTCAAATAACAGTCATCCGACTATTAATGAGCCCAAAAGTCGCGATTGTATTGTACATAGACAGTCAGGCAGCCATAAAAGCTCTACACACACCATCGATCAACTTTAAGATGGTAAAACTCTGCCGTCTAACTCTAAGGGTGATAGCGACCATATGCACTCTTACCCTAGGCTGGGCCGCGGGCACAAGGGTGTTGCGGGCAATGAAAGAGCTGATAAACTATCAAGAAAGGTGGCGGGCACTCCCCTCCACTGAAAAAAGTAGTATCGCTATTAATGACTTTGCAAAAAACGCAAATGGACAGAACTTAACACCTGCAGGATGACGAAAGCGATCTGGACATAAATCAAGGAAGGTCTGATTACCTCCTAAGGAGTGGAAGGTAAGCAGTAAATTAATAGGGTTGATAAGTGGCCACTGTCTTCTAGGCTGTCTAACCGTGCCAGAAGACTTAGGGCACTATATATCGTTTTGGTCTGCTGTGGCGGAACATTTATTGAGCCTCATTCGAGGGATCGTTGATGCAAGGGCTCAAGCTAAGTAAGAAGAACACACTAATGAGGATATCCCATTGGCAAAGCTTTATAAGTCTCTTCGAAGAGTAGGTACGCAGCAATACAGGAGATCATAACAGAAAGCAAAATTGTAAAACAGGTACAATAGACAAATGGTCGCAATCTAGAAAAGTCACAAAATACATGATAAAATAAAATAATAAAAATCACGTGGGGGTGCTACAGCCCGTAGAGAGCCAGGGGCTAGCTTCTCAGAAAACACTCGTGTTGTGCGTGCTATTTTACTCTCGCGAGTGGAAAGGACCTACAGTTTTGTGCCGAATCTGAACGGCCGATTCGAGAAGCTTTTACTCTTTGAGCATTGTCAGTAACTCGAAAGAGGTGGAGTCGTGAAAATTAGTTTTCGTTGTACTAGCTTGGAATCGAGCCCAGGCAGCCAGTTTCAATTGCGTAGGGGTCAACGCACATACCCTCAACGCCACGGCCTCCACGAATACTTGATATGATGTGTCTAAAATGCCAATGGGCTACACATGTTTCGACGGAGAGCCGTACATTACTGATTGTTGCTCCTAAACAATGCTCTGGTAAAGTGAGAGAAATGGCGCTATAATTCACGAAGTTAAATGATTTGGGATTCAAACTTGTATTATGTCTCATGAACAAAACCTCAAAAAACATTGGCTCCGAACCTGTTGGACAAGAGGATGACCAGCAGAGGTGGTGCACCAAAGTGGAGACGGACCTCAACCGGCGCACAATTGAACGCAGTTAGCTAGAGACCGTTAGAACTGGAGAGTACTCTCGAAACCTGTTAGACAAGAGGATGACCAGCAGAGGTGGTGCACCAAAGTGGAGACGGACCTCAACCGGCGCACAATTGGACGCAGTTAGCTAGAGACCGTTTAACCTGGAGAGTACTCTCGGTTGATGTCCAGGTCTAACTGGCACTGAAGCAACAATATTTCATTTTAACTCCGATTCGGCCTCTTGTCACTTTGAATCCATACATCTTTGAACGTAAGTGGCTGTCTGACAGTTTGTTAAGATACCTCAAGCGAGCGACTATATTCATGTCGCTGTCGGTAAAATCTTCCGCTCCAGATCCCATTAATGCATGTAGGCCCAAACACCACACGAAGAGCGGGCGAAGACGCATCATTGCTCTAATGGCAACTAATGCCAATGCATACTATTCCAAAACGTATTGTGAACAATTGTACTACGCAAACAAAAGCAAACAGAGCATCGGCAAATGATGCCTGTTTTGTATTCAATAGCATCGTTTACTTTGCATCATTGCATTTGCATCAGTACGTTTGCAGTGTGATTTGACATTTTGGAAAACGACCAGCATTTTTCTCTAACAAGAGACTTTTTCAGCCGTTTTTGAAAGTACCGATGCCTCTGCGCTTGAGGTCAGGACGGGGTGATCAAGGTCTTGTATAAAGAGAGGGCCTGGTTCTTCGAGGAAGTTCTTATTGCACATTTGCAATTGAGCTGCCAAAACTAAAGAAGCGTCTGCTCACGCTACTGATGTTAGTATTATTCACGTTTCTCTCGCGTTGCCAGACTGTTTTTTTTTTCTATAGAAAATTAAGCCTTGTAGAATCCAAGAGAATTCTAAGTATGTACATTTTTATGTCCTTCAGTACACACTAAAATTGGTCTGATTAACCATCTCGACACCCGAGATGATGCAGATCCTTTAAATTTTCAGGAACGTCGTGCGGGAAGCGCATTTACAGCCCTACCCTCTTCGGACATAAATAATGACCAAGCTGTTTATGTTTACAAGGATCTTAAATGTTCCTTCAAAATCAAATTGATGTTCTTCAGTCACCAGAGCATCGTTTCGGGATTCAGGAAATTGTTATCCTTTGTAATTTCAGAGCAAACACCTGAAGATTCATCAGATCAAAAGGAAAGAATGTTATGGTTGAGCTGGGAATCAATTAGAAATAAATTAAAGAAAAGGAGAACAACCTTTGTTGCCCCAATTACGAGGGGCGAAGAATTCTCTGAAAAGTTAGCTCTTGACATTTCGATTTGTTTTCAAATCAAAGAATAGGGATTGCAGGGAAGAGTCAAAATAAGTCGACTTGTTGTTAGGAGTACGATTTCCCTATGTACATATGTTCAGTCAAACTCACATGCCAACGCCATTGAAGAGTTGAATTTGAAGGCAGACAGTTGCACTATATCACTTCCAAGCTCAGAACTTAGACTGCAAATTAAAGCCCCAGATTTTGTACGGAAACCTTATTCCGTAACTCGTACGATATCGGATCAATTCAAGAGAAATCAAAAAACTGGTGTACTTCGATTCGACGAAGGTTAACCGTGTAGGGTTAAATTACGGAGTACGTGTCACGAACTATTTGAAAGATGTTAATTTCACGCACATCACATAATAGCACACGTGAGACGTAGAACGTGAAAACCTAGTAGAGCAAGTGGCATAATTCCGGTGGACTTGGCTGTGGCCTGGTGGTAAGCTGCCTGCATTAATAACGAACATTCGTCACCATTTACAGATGAGTGTTTTTCTATCATCCCATAACCTCCACTCCAAGGCTAACCGCTGTATCCAATTACGTCTTGTTCAAATTATTTTCTGCATTTCTTTCTTATCCTTTGCTGAGGGTTTTTCGAGGCCCCTTACCCCAGCCAACATTGCTGCCGCATAGGCCCTTCAAACAAAACCACCATCCTCATTGTGTCTGAAGGATATCATAAATACCAAACAAATTAGAAAAGCATAGCAATTCGTTCTCCCCCTTTCACGAAAGACGATGATGTGATCCAACATGCCTTGTAGACATAAAAGGAACAAATTAAGAAAGTTCCATTTGTCCATTGATGTGCTTTTGTTTTCGCCATTTTTGTCTTGTTTTGTGTTTTTTTTTTGTATTGTTGCCCTTGTTGGCTTGGTATCCCTTTTGGATTATCCTTTTTACGGATTTTCGCTTGCACTGGCCATATACGTGAATGTGATTGTGAATATGTTGTTGTCCTTATCCCGAAGCAGGAGTATTACACCGCCCCTTAGCAGGGACTACTTAATCAGCAGGCTGGAATAGGAGTGGTCTTGGCTTTGTGCTGCTGCCACAGCCGGTGAAGGCACAACAACATGATGACGGCTAAAGCAGCAATGATGATCCTTAACTATGTAATAATTTACGACCCCCAGTGGGGTGTGTGTCCTGCGAAAGGGGTTGAACGGATGCCCTCCATTGGGATACTTACTCGATCATAAAAACTAATGAAGTGAAACATAACCTTATTAAGTTTCCGATTTTTGTTTTTCCCTACCACCTCCCCATTCTGTGTTCAACGTGAAAAGGACAACGAAAAAATCGTTTAACCCGTTTCATTTCTATGTGTTTTGCTGTAGCTGCCGTGTTAGCATGCTTGGCGTGTGTATGTGCGGGGAAGGGGGGTTGGGGTAAACACTGCGTTTAAATCGAATTAAAGTGTTTGTTGCTCCGAAGCTCATGGAAGCATGTTTGGGTCAAGGAAAGCAGCGGTAATTAAGCTAATAACATTTAGTTATTTTTGCTGCTCGCTATTGAATTACACATGCAGGACTTCTATTTAATTGTGAAACGAATTTCGTTTGTGTGAACGGATCAGATGAAAAGGGGCCGACACAAATAGGAGTAATTGACGGTTCGGTGTCCTGTCCCTTGTTTTTCCTTGATAATTCTGGGATATTATGTATAATAAAGGGATGTTATTGTAGCTGCTTGTTTTGTGCTAATTATAGGGCGCAATGGCGACAATTAATTGCAATTAAGATCTAGCTTCTCTTGAAATGGGAGCGAGCATCTGAGTTTGTGTGGACAGGGTTGTCTGAAATGACCCTCATAAAGTGGCAGCTTAACGTGCCGGACAAGCTTTTCATGGGATGGCGGATATAAAATGATTACAAGAAATGGCTTCGCAGTAATATCCAGAGTGTATCTAATCTGTTCGAGATTTGAATCCCATGCGACTATAATGGGAATGTACACGCGAGTTGGGAGTGGGACGGGATTTGAAAATGAAATCAACGTTTCGACAGAATGAATTGAATTCCCCCAACTTCTTGAATTATTTAATTTAAATGGGTGTTGTGGTAAATGAGGGCAAGAAATAGTGTATGACGTTGAAGAGATTCGAAGAAGCAGTTCAACTGGGTCATGATGGTCAGCGGTAAGAATATTATTGTGGAAATTGGACGCTTAAAGCACCTTGCTTTAGTTATGTTGAACAAAATAAAACGAATAAAGCGCACGCGATTACCCTCAGCTGCTTGACTCCTCGAATTAAATCGATCAGAGAACAGATACGAGTATATGCCAGCAATGAGGTCTATACGTCTCTCTAAAATTCTGCTCTATTATTTCGAAGACACGTGTCAGTGTTATGCGACCGTTGGGTAGTGGGTGTCTAGGTGCAATTCTCTACACAAACAACTTGCATAAATGACTTCTTCATCGAATCATTAACAATGCTCAGAGAGTACAACTCTGGTATAAATAGCACTCACAACACGAGTGGTTGTTGGAGAAGGCACAGGTCTTCCTCCGACTTTAGTCCCGATCGTGTAGTTAGCAATGCCTGTTTATTCGGCCTCAAAAGGAGCTATAGCGTCTTGACTCATACTGACCGCATACTGATCTCTGGGTCGCATGCACGGGCAGAACCGAAGCTGGTTGCAGAAATCCTTGGTCGTTACAAAAGAAAAATTTATATTTGTATGGCACATTTTACTAATAAAATACTATAGGCGTGTTTTACTCAGACCTCAGAACTTTTTTGTATCAAAAGTTGTTGCTTGTCCTTTCTTTCCTGGCATCAAATGTCAAAATACGAATAGAGCGCCTTTATTGCATTTTTTATCAAATGTGTTTTATAATGTTCGTACAAATATGGTTTTATTTCACTAGAAGCGTTTGTGTATTAAATAAAGGATGGATTACAAATTGGGTTACGTTATTCTTTGCTGAACTATTTAGAACACCAATTCCGATAATTCTGCTGCACATTAAAAAAATGTTGTCAGCATCTGTGATTTAGTGGTGTTATCTGAATCGTATGAGAGGCGCCACCTATAATAGAGGTTCTTCAACTCGCTCTAGGCAGTGTCAAATATCACTGAGTGCATTCTGCTCAGTAATTTGTTTTGCTGCTACTGAGCTGAGTACAGATTCTCAAAAAAAAACACACTTAATATAATTTTATAAAAACAGAAAAAATATAAAATATTAAAAATCAGTGCAATTTAGTTTGATTTAATTTTTATTCATTCCAGCTTGATTGTTAATTTAATACTATTTATAAAAAAATAAAAAGGAAGATAATAAGGCTATAGCTATGAAAGTTAATGTTGAATGATATAAATGTGTACGAAATAATATAATGTGGGGTAAGAACATAATAATAGTGTGGGGGGAATATATATATATACAATTATATATATATAAATAAATCATAGAAAAAATTCAACAGCATCTAGTGTAACGACAATTTCGTGGTATTTCAGTTCCGTGCCACCAACATGCTTGATAGTATTCTTGTTGCACGCTCGCATTGTGTTTGATATCCGTTTAAAACGATGGAATCAATCCAAATAAGATTTCAGTCGAACAGAGTTTTGCAGTAAGCACCTTCCTCCACTCGATATTTCCCTTGCTGAACTGTGGATATTTCTTGGGAAATCTTGATGGAAGGATTATCTCTATTCGTCGTCTATGCACAGTTATTGAACCAATATGCGATTTGTTGGCTGGGCGTTTCTCGACATGGTACTACTAACCTTCTTATCTATTAACCTTCAGGCGCTGGTTTGCATGAAAGCTGATCCATAAATGCTTGACATTTTCTGTCGGTGGTCATGTGGACCTGACCTGATAGCGTTGACACTGTCATCATATCCATCCCACCTGATAGGTATCGCCCTCTAACCCCGATCATCGAGTACCGGAGTCTTCATTCGATTGTCAGCAAAGTAGTTTCTTGAGCATCGTGATAGTAGTCACTTCAAACGCCAATCAATGCGTCCTACAAAATTAACTGGGACGTCAGTAATCTCGATTGATGGCGGTTGACATGAGGATACCATGCAGCATACCGCGAAATTGAACCTGGCAATCTACATGCATCCCATGAAGACGCATCACTGGCAGCCTTGTGTGCCGCTGCGTGTACGCGTGTGTGGGTTGTGCATTATGCAGAATTACACTACGTAATTAATCGAGTTGCTTATCGCTCTACAATCAGCTGACGAAGCAGATAAACCCGAACAGATATGTACGTAATATCAGCCACAGTGAATCCCAGAAGATAACAACAATTCAACAACCGAATTAATTAACACCACCCCCTTGGAATGGAATCTATTTCACCCGCATCGTGTTATTAATCAGCATAAACATTACGATTACGTGATTAAACATGGAGATGCAGTACAAGCAACACCTTTATGGGTCAAGGATTACACCACTAAGATAAATTACCGTTGATAGTGCATAACATACCCTTGGGTGGTCCGCAGTGCATCACACCTCGGTCATAACCCGTCGCCTCACAAGCGCCGAGGAAGTGATAATGAATTGGGGAATAATTCATTGAATGTAATCCATTTCGTGAAATTGGCATCCCTTGCCAGCCGATAGGTTAGCTTTCCAGATACGAGTACGTGGCGGACGGCTTTGTGAAGCAGAAATCTTTTCATGCCAACATCACGTTGGCCACAGCGAGTACGGGCCACCCAGACGGCTAAATTAATCAATCATAATTATGCTTGTAGTGTCCTACAATGGACAAGTTGACATGTTCAAGGATTTTTTGACACACTGTGGGCTGGTCATCTGCACGATGATTGAGATTACACTCGTGGTGGAGAAGGACGGCCGGGCGTAGAGCGCGCTGTGCCATCAATCTGCGTGAAGCTTTTCATTTGTTTGCATGGCGCGGGCTCGTGCTGGGCATGGGCAGCCACAAGCGTAGTCGTGGTCAATTAACTTGAGGGCTGAGGGATAAGACACTTCCATGAGGATATGGATGATGAGCCTCAGGAGCAGCCACAGTAATACGTGCCTGACGTTGGCAAATGATTCCTGTAAGTATCCGGCGGACATTTGTTAGCTAGAAAATATTAGTTAATGGCAGTGGATGAGGGGTTATTTGTCATGTTGGTCTGTCATGTTGTGACAGTTATTCCTGTTATTCACGTGTTGCTTACGAACTCTGCGCTGAACGTGTGGAATTTGGTTCATAAAACCAGGTGTATGCTCGGAGCTGAGACATGATGAGGTGGTGCATGTGACATTAATCAAATTTTGCCCAAGGCTGTAATGCAACGTTTTTGGGCAATCGTGAATAATTTCGGTGGACAGTGTAACATGTATTTGCGAAATTTTACTGAAGTCAAATACATGGACATTGTCGGTATTGAATTGAATGAATTCGGAACTTGAGAGGAGTTCAATCTTTGACGATGATTATCACCATCTCGTTGGTCGAGTGGCTTGAGTTTTTCAGTTGACTTCATCTTAGAAGGGTGCAGGCTAAGGGCCTTTCGCAAGATTTTCATTTGACTGTTAAAACGAACATTAAGACGAACAATTGGTGTTAGTCACCGTCAAAGACACGGTATTTTGCGTGACAATCTTAATTATTTGTAATTCTTCTTCTCTTCTTCTAGGCGATGAAAATGTTGTTTTTACTGAATGTTTGACAGCTTCAGTAACATTGGTGCGTCCACAGCGTACGTTAAAAGTCCCAATTGCATAATCCTTTAGAAAAATTCCCTTTCTACCAGAGGCTTTATACATGAACTTATCCTGCTCCAAATTCCTTTCAATTTTCAAGGCATTCAGGGTCCGTTCTGACGACAATGTCGTCAAAGAGATTCCGTATCTCAAAATAACTGCCTTCGCCTTCTTAGTTCACACCTGAAAGGCATTCCTTTTAGAGTCTCCCACTCGCCCACACCTCGTTCACATCAAAGGAGAAATCCCTGTGAAATAAAATTCAATAAAAGAATAATTTATCCGATGCGAACCGTTCCAGGCATCCATTGCAACAACAAGGGAAGCGATTAGAAGGCTAACTTGGAATGTTCTTATCCCACCCATCAGACGAATGAGGATGTCGAATGGAGACAGCAGCAGAGTAAAAAAAAAAGCAGGAAAACTATCTGAACAATGTCGCTCTGGTGGTGGTGAGACAATGCATGAGGAAAAAAATGTCATTCCAGATCTCGCTTGGTGGCTGCTCCATTCTCCAGGATTGCATCCTGCAAGCACGTATCATGAATCATGGCAATGCAAAATGCCCGAGAAGAGAAGTGAATACGAGAACAATTCAGAGTGAAAACGAGAGACCAAAAAGTCAAGTGAATATCCTGAAAATGCTTTTGTTTTGCAATGAACGGAACAAGAGTGTTCCGCCATCCCTGGGATGAACGCAGAACAAGAAAATATAAACAAGACAAGCATTAAACTAGAAAAAAAAGGAGAAACTAAACGAAAGCCGCGCCGTCGCCGCCCCGTTGCCATTGCAGTGAAGCCATTTTCAAACGAATGAATGAGTACCCTCAACATTGATGCTGTGCAACATTTTACTTACTTTTTGCCTGTTGGCCAGTTCTTGTGTGTGGGATCATAACAGAGCGTATCGAGGACAAAGACACCACGGCGAGAGGGATCTGGTGGCGCAAAAAAAGCACAGAAAAGTTGCATGGTGAGCGAGTATACAAATGTTTCAGATCGTATCTGCATGGTTCCAGAGAATGTGAAACTAGCAAACCTCAAGGATTATGTTGCGGAACGTGCGAGGAAATATTTCTTAAGTCCTTCCTCTTGGGTCCCGGGCAGCGTTATCCTTTCTCGTGCTTTCTTTTTCTTTTATTTTTCTGTTGTATTTCTGTTAGTGTAATGGCAAGGATGGGGTGGCTCATTTTTTTCCGTGCGAAAAGTGCCAAATGTGTGATTCTTTTGTCTCTCTGTGGTATTTTAAGCGGATTTCTTGTACTTGTTCTCGCAGCTTGGTGTGGGAAGGAATTTTGATTAGAAACCCAAATGCTTATGGTCATGTGAAGAGGGAATTTCGTGGCGAGAAATTAAAATGTGTACCCGCGTTTTTAGAATAATTTGCTTCTATATTCTTTTTGGCTGGAATGCTCAAAGATGGGGATGGAGTTTAATGGTGGGCATCTGTTTGTCTTGTGTGGGATGAAGCACCGAGCCGGAATGTTTTTCGGTAGAAAGTGGATTTTATGTGAGGAACTGACGGAGTAAATTGTCCGTCTACAGAGTTTGCAAATAAAACCAGGAGTTTATGCAGAGAAATGCTTGACACAGAGAGCACTCCATCTCTAAAACCTGCAAACTGTTCCCCTAAGTCGATGTCATGCACTGAATCCAAATGAAAAACATTGCAAGGGGACACAGAAAAACGGTCTCTGTAAGTTAATAGTCGATGGTAACTCAATCTCAATCTCTGTGTCAAGCAAAAATCTATGATATGTGTGGAATTAGAGTGAGGTTCATGGCAGGGACATATCCACTCGCGACTTCCACATACTCTCCACGTTACTGTCAAAAAAATACCCTGCATTATGCGATATGAGCTACTCATTAATAGGCACATTAGGCGGAGTTGAGTGAATGAGAATGAGAAGAGGTGCGAAGACGGAAGTGTCGAATCATGGCTATGGCAACCGAAGAAACGCAAAATTCCATTGTTTTTGAGTTACGTTGGGCCTTCTGGCTTGGAATGCTTAAGGAAAGGAAAATCATTAAGCGGCCAGTCAAGTAAAGTTGACGAAACTAATGAGGTCCAAGCTGAGAGCTCAAGCTTCTCAGCACACATCACGCGATTTCTCTATGCTTTGTAACAAGCAATGAAGCAGCGGATGAACTTTCCAAGAAAGAGGACGAAACCGAAGCCAAACGTATATATATATCAAACCACCTCTTGCGTACGTCAAGAAATAAGTGGACGACACGATGATTGAGGTAGCAAATTGAATGGGGAACTCTCTAGCCACCCCCAGTCCACTCGGTTGCTGTGACCCAAGTGTAGTAGTGCAAAAACTGAAATAAGAAAAGAGAAAATAAGGGAAAAGAATCACTCCCCGTTGAGACATAGAACACGGGGGCAATATTTCTTCCAAGATCTCCTGGATTTAACAAAAATCCCAATTAATCTCTTTTCAGATTTACGGGGTGTCAGGATGGTGGCCCAACGCATCAAAGTGACGAGTACGAAGTATGCCCTAAGTGGCTACACTCCCACAATTGGCACCACAATGCGTTCAGCAGGACATACAGTCAGGGTCAAAAGTGAGTGTACAGCCTGTGTGTGGATACTATGGGCACGGCGAATTTAGAAATCACGGATAAAGCTGGTACAATCTTAAGCGAGCTGCCTCCCATTTCGCACTCCAAACTCATTGAATTCCTTCTCCATTTGTATGTCATCGGATCTGTGGGCGTCCTCTATTGCGTTGTCCCACTGATTCGCAGTCGAAGATTCTTCGGTCTGGAGCGGAGTTGTCCATTCGCTCTACATGGTCGAGCCATCCCATGCGTTGAGTCTGTAGGCGCCCATGTCGCTGTAGAGTTGATGGTTGAATCTTCTTCTCCAAAAACAATCAATCCAAAAAGAACCAAAGATTGAACGCAGAAGTTTTCTCTCGAAAATACCAAGGGTTCCGTCATCTGCTTTTGAGATTGTCCTGGCTTGTGCGCCTTACAGCAGGACAGGGACGATCAAGGTCTTATAATAATTTTTGATTGGTCCTTCGAGACGAAGTCCTTCAGTACCTGGGTGCTTATGATGACGTTCTGGCCGAGTCGTCGATGTTGTACGTCCATTCTCGATGACAGCATATACTTCGTTTTGCCCTCGCTCAACGCTAAGCCCATTTTAGCCGTCACATCTTCTTGTCTAAAACAAACATTGAAGTTCTCGGTGAGTACGAAAGTCTCGGTGAGTACGAAAGTCTCGGTGAGTTCGTTGCCGACCGTGATGGAGTAGCGAGAATTCTGCATAGTCATCCTGCACAACCTGATGATTTGGGCAGGAATGTAACAACTTGACATTGTGTTGTATAGCTCGTCTCGTTGTACAGCCCGTCCCGGCGGAGTTGAAGGGTCTTCTGTCTTGTGGATCTTAACTAACTGAAAAACTAAATAACTCTGAAGCGGATCACTGACAAGTCCTACTATCAGGAACTGCTCAAACTAGTTCTATGTTTGCTTACAGATCTAGATGGCGGTGTGTACTTAATGAATTTGATGAAAATGGGGTACTGCCATGCCTCTTATTCCCAACTTAAGAGCAGCCTCATCGGCAACGGGATCGCCTTTACAACACAAATTTAAATTCAACGTTGGAAATGTCAAAAGGGAGAAAACTGATATCTCGTCTTTTGTGCTGTTTTTCTACATTTTACTGTGATTTCATCAAATTGTATTTTATCTAAGAGCAGTCTTGGTCGGCCGAGACAATGGACTAGTCATGAGAGCGTCAAGAAGTTTCTTTCGATTTTGCATTCCAATGTGAATGATCCTTTGACCAGTGATGCATTCTTGGGCAAGTTCAGATGCGAATTACAAGATTCATTCCACTGAGCATGCATTCATTGTATCCATTCAAATGGACCCTTCTGTAACAAATGCCCTCTCTTGACTTGCCCTTCGGCCACAGTCTCGCAAAGAGGAGCCCATATCAGCCACATGCACAATTCCTCTTCAGTTCAACCTTCACCTACGCAAATGCTTTGCATATTTTGACCAACACCACTTTTGTCGGCATCGTTTCTCAACTGCCTACTGTCTATATCCTTCCCTGACTTTCATCATTCCTTTTGCCACCATTCATCGTCGGCAATCCACTTAGCCGGAATCAACCCCTGGGTGCCGACATAAACACTCACACACTAGCATTCAGACGCTCGAAAGCTCAAGTCACGGGGAAGGCTTTTAATTCATAATACCGAGCAGCATTAAACAAGGACTCTCTGGGGCTATCAATGTGCCATGAATGAAGAAGGACGCACGGCTTTTATCATAACGTGGCCGTCTACAAGCATTGGCAACCATACACTTTAGTTTACTTTCGCAGTTGGTTCGTCGTAACCGGAAGTGTATACACGGTCGTCTGGTGATTATGTGAGAAAGTGTGGTAAGTGTGAGAAATACGAAACAGTGTGTCTTTTAACGATTCACTCAACTCCAAATCGCTCGGAATGGATGGATTAGATATCCGACCAGGAAATATAAGAGATGCGACATATGTACTCTTGGGAGAAAGAAGAATACGCACAAATTTGTACCTTTATACAAGCGATCTTAATCGTGCCGCTTGTATCAGCTCTGACGGAGTGGTATCCTGGAACTCTGTCGGATGGCTAATGCCTCACCAAAATCACCTTGTATTCCTTGTGATGGAGTAAACAACACTGCTTATTGTGAACTGAAGAATGGGAAATAATAAACTTTTTATTCACGGTTTCCGGCTTACGGATAAAGGGATTAACGGATAAGGGATTTACCTCGGGGAAGGCTTTTGCAGTTGCCAATGGGGAAGGGACTATGTACAGAAATTCGTTTTGAAGGGATTACTTAAGAAAATCTATTGACTTTTGCTAACTTGAAATTGCGACCTGAAAATTGTGTACATGTGGAGTAGCCGATTATGAAGGCATCCGGTATGCCCTAGTCGAACACAGACCCAACGACATGTGGTTGCATTGTGGTTCTGCCATGGAGACGGCAGCACTATGTAATGACGCACGAACGCCCAGCTTTGAAAATAGAACACTGTTAAGTGCGTATTCCTCATTTCTGTCTTTCGTCCTTTGCGTCGCTGCGACCTGTACGTTAATAATTTTGGTAAATGACTCTCTCTCAACTCCTCCAGGATCAGCCTTTTGTAGTTCAAATTCTACTCCCCTATATGCTTCATAGTTCTGTCATATGTCGACAAGTGTTCCCACACTTTCCGAGGTCAACGCGCAGGAAATGCTAGGCTGCATTCTGCCGACTCATTTAGCGATCATTGGCCGCATATCGTCATATTTACAATAAGCGTACGCATTACCAGCGTCGTACTACCATCAGACGAGGAGTGCTTCGAATGCATTGCACTGCACCACATATTGTTTATTTACCCGACGTACGTAAGCACACACTCAGCTTGGGTAAACCGGGTCATGTTCTGGACGATCCGTGCGCATGCAATATAATTCGGCGTGGTGCCTGGTATCTTGAGGTGCACTTATTATTGCAATATGCGATCGGCATAGGGCCGGGTAGGCTGTGTGCTTCTTGTTGGGTTTCACATGTCGACTCTGACGAAATATGACAGAAAGACGAGCAGAGTAATGAGTAATGGAAATACGAGTAGGTTGCGCGTATGTAGTGTGATCTCTACAATTAGGTTCACATCGGCTTTGGCTAAGAAGATATATGAATCCAAATTAAGATTAAATTAATGGAAATTATTTCAGTTCAAGTAGGACAGGTAAGAGAAACAAGCAAAAAAAAAATGGTTTATACTCGGTCTTGGACCGTACCTGTGAAGGTAGGTGATTCCAGAGATGTACAGGGTGAAAGAAAAAATGCCTGCGAGATGACAAACATGTATGAACAAAACGTATCAATGTAATTTAATTGTTTCATAGGCTGTTTCTTAAATGATTTTAACGAGTAATGTGCCAGTGGCGATTCCTCTCAGTAAGCCAGTTTAGTGGCGCTAAACCAAGCTTTCAGATGCCCTAAAGAGAGCATGTCCCTTACATGTGTCTTTTCGTGATATGTTTATTCATCATATTCATCACACAAGACTCCCATAGCAAATGCCTCCCTTGAATCAATCTTAACCGCAACAATTTGCGCTAACAAATCCCCACACAGCCCAGCCAAATGTAAGGAAGATGTAGCGCAAAAAGTTGCGATAAACCCCCACACATCAGATTCCAACTTTAAAGTTGGGTGGAAGCAAGCAGTGTGCTTTTGTGTCCATGCACAGGAACAAATTTCTGCTGTTGAGTGTTAAGCCGGCGCGCAGTTCAACTTCTGGGCAAGGGCCAGCGAGTTTTGACTGTAGAGAACAAACTTTAGCGTTGATGCTCTTACTTTGGTTGATAACTATAAGAGTGCGCGTTAGAGTGACAGAATATAATTCACACAATTTCGTTGTGTTGGTTGCAATGTCTTTATGAACCATAGTCTATATAGACATAAATCCAAACATGATTATATTACGCCTTATAATAATGTTTACAATAAAACAGCGAAAATGTATGCCTAATGTTCTACCTCATCGCAGTGTTAAAATAATGAATAAAATGAGGAATGCTGCATGCGATCTGGATGTCTTACGACTTATAAGACTTACATACTGGGTTTGTAGCTAACCCAATGCTTATGGCCAGGATTCGCATGCTTCCAATTCGCATCCAAGGAGATTACAACATTGGTCCGAGGCATGATCAAATCTTCGAACTTTAAAGACATACCGTGCGGTCGCGTTGACAGCTTCAACCAATTTTTGCACAGAGAAGTGATCACAGGCAGAAAACAATTCACAGCTAATTGTGGGACTATTAGTGCTTTGGCAAGTTTTAATTTGACATTGATTGGGAGTATGTTGGTAATTTGCTAATTGACAAACCTCTAAGAGACGTATATACCTATGATACTACACTGTTCCAAGATTTTTAACTCAGGTTACATATTTGACTGGAACAGAGTTTAGTTCTATGAAGGGGAAGTTTGAGAGGGATGGATGGTGTTTTGAAAATGGAATGACTTTGGTTTTGTCAGGATTGAGTATAAGAGCATTTTCTTCGGCCCATTTCATAATTGAGCTCAAATCCTCGGTTTAATATTGCAACTGAATCTTCAACCATACCTAGTTTGAAACTTAAGTAGATTTGTACCTCATCTACATAAATATGATATCTGCAATAAGACAACACTTAATGACCATTGAGAATAATAACGGGGCGAGAATACAACCTTGAGGTACTCCATGGTGAACATCACAAAAGGACGTGCGTTCATCGTAACGACCGTTGCAACCACGTGGAATTCTACCCACAAATGTTTTGGTTTTACTTCAAACAAATATTAAGAATTTCGGAGAATTTCAAATCGCTTCCGTTTTTCGAATTACATGTACTCATCCACCAACTAAAGTCGACTGCGAACAGACGCTGCCATCACATCAAATGCAGCGGTAATTTCTTATGGGTCCGTCGGGAGTCAAGCATCCCTCCGGCATCACACATAATTTGAGCGCATTTTCATTTGTCCCCACTCCCGTCACCGTACTCAATAATGTATCGAATAGTCATTATTGTTACAGAAACAGGAATTAATGTTTATTTCTCGACGCAAGCATATTTCAATCCTTACATGGAAGCTGCTTACGACCTCAGATCAGAAGGCCACCGCACTCGGCCTTCACCTGGGCAAATGGGAAAAACATCAACGACCGCAGAAGAGAGAAAAGGGCGAATCATTTAACTCATCACTGGGATTTGTGCAAATTTTTCTTAAGTAGTTTCAGCGTTTCGCGGGGAACTTTCACAATATAGATGTTATGCGATGGAAGTTTTCCAATACACCCGAACACACCACAGCACACCTTCACCCCGCCCAAGGCGCAGCCATTATGGATTCCTGGGGGTAGCTCACCTAGACGCACTAAAAATGTGGGAAAACTCCCACGAGTTGCTGACGACACTACCGTTTGGGGTGCGAGGGAGCTTGGAAATTTATTCGTCGAACAGGAAATTGAAGTAAGGCATTCGGTTTCAAACTATTGATCCGTTTTGCTAAGTCGACTCAAAGTAAGGAATCGTTTATTATTCGTTTTGCGGAATTTTCAAAGTTCAACGGATGCAGGTTGATGGCAAATGAAGGTACGTCCCAGCGGGGTGCGCTTAAGGGTCACAGAGTGCCACATAAATACCCGGCCAACGAGAGGGAGTGGAATGGAACTGAATCCCAATTCAATCATTCCATAGTGTGTGATGTCATCGACAGTTGCCCGCCCTGCTTAGGTTCTTCAACAACTCGTGTCGGTAGTTTGAGTAGTTTTGAATTAGGAATGATGCCTGATAAGGATAAAGGTTGCTGAGAATCAATAAAAAGGAACCTTCCCAATTCACGTTCACTGTCACATGCGGTATATTGGAATGTTCTCGCTCCTTCATTGACTTATCGAACAAAACTGGCGGGCCCTGTGTTCAACTGTCAAATCAAATGCCACAATGGCATAACCATAACAAGATGTTCTCGTGTCGATAATGATTGATTGGTATGCTTTAACAAGTCACAAATAAATATTTGAAGGGAATTTCTGGTATATTGTTGACGTACGATGGGGTATTCAGTGACCTAACGGGTTTGAGAAAGGTTAAGAGGGCTTTGAACAATCCGTGGAATGAGTGGCTTTGACGTAGATGTTGAGTCTATGTATTTGCATTTCCATTGTTTAGACAAATTGAGTGCTTGACATTGTTTTCTGCCAAAGTTGGGGTCAAAATTTGTTCGGGATGGCAACCGTGATAGATGGATAATTCATTAATTTACTTTCCGTATTTTGACACGAGTATCATGTGGGACATCCGGACAAAACGGCTCGCTTAGACCAGGAAGATGGGTACATCGTGCCCATTCGCATGTGTAAGCAGTTTATTTCGCCCACTTAACGAAACAAAAGTGAACGAATCTTAACGAAACTAAGTGAATGTGTTATTACGATCACAGTTTTCCACATGAACGCAGAAAAATCTAGCATTAAGATGAAAGTTAATAAATAAGCAAAATTAACTTTTTTCAACAAATAAACAAAATTACTCTAGAACATACCGGACATCGCCATCGCTCGAATCTATTATCGAAGCATCGGTCAAATCTAGCACAGTCGAATTGTGGCATTAAGCGGGTTGTGCCTTTATCCAATCTTCCATACAAGCAGTTTAAAATGCGAAAATAACATGTAAGCGTTGGTTTCCCAAATTCCTGGAAACTCGCATACATCGTAAACACAAGAAATATAATGGGAAATTTAGAGGATACATGTAAGACTTGGTAGGTGTTAAGTGAAATGCTGTGTAAAGTGTAACAAATAGATATTAAGTCAATTCCATAAAAAGCTCCCTTCTTTTGAAAATCACTTGGATTATGGATCTGTGTAGTGTGTGGCAACAAGCGGACAACATTGCACATGAACTGTTTTGTCATATTTTTTCATATGATTTTAAGCGGCTTGTGCCATTTAGCGATGTGCTGTTAACGGGTATTGCGCCAGTACTAATTGCACAAACAAAACAGCTGAGTCAACGTTATTGTGACACTCAACGGTTTGTACTGTTAAGCGGTTTACTATTATTCAGGTTCGTAGTAACCAAAAAGGGGTTCTGTAGTTGTTAAGTTTCGCGTATTTCGAGCAGATAGAGATCGTCAACCTAAGCACATCTATTGGCAAAATATGAAGATAATACGAAGAAAAGATGTGTATAGAGTGTATAAATATTTGTTCATTAGAACATGATCTCCGTCTTAAGTCCGCTATGTCAAAGGTGCTTGTCATATATCGTAGAGCTTTCGACCTCACAGGTCTCCGGTCTGTTCGACTAAATCAACAGCCTATAAAATGGGTTGATTCTGCTAAGAATCTTGGCGAGGTAATTGACCGCACTCTTCGTGGGACACGCATTAAAAACGAACACGGTGGGCAAGGTTTATAATGGGCTACGTGCTCTAAGGGTCACTAAACATTTACTACTAACTAAAATGTAATTGTTCTTGATGAAAACACTTCTACTGCCGAATTAAATTGTTCTTGATGAAAATTGTTAAAATAACTTCTACCGCCGATATTACTACATATATGCCTGTGGGACTTTTGCACACCGGACTACAAAAGTACGAAGGAACGCAATGTGGCTTATAATGGTATTGCTAGGTACATCTTCAATCTCAGGAAGAGAGACCAGGTGTCGTTTTTCGCATGCCACATTACCTGCACCTTGAATAGCTTACTTAAACTAATGCAAAATCGACAGCCTCAATATCTGTATAATAAGCTACAATTCTTGCAAATCTCGCAGATCACTACTGATTCCACCACCGAGATACTCTTGCCTAGTGTCGGCTGTGGAATTCTTTGCCTGTACACTTGAGAGGAATCACTAATACGAACGAGTTTAAAAATAATGTCTTTTCATTTTTTGCCCACTGAATTAAATAACTTCCAATTTGATTGTTATACTTACAACTCTGCATGTACAAGTGTGTCACTCCGCAAAGTTTTTAAGGATAAAGTTCAAAAAAGTACTCATCGCCGATTTCCTTGAATTTTTTTCTTTGCATAGCTTAACACATAGGAAGCGGTTCGTGGTTCTTAGAGCAAACCACTAAAACGGATAAAAAGTCGTTTGAAAATTGAAAATCCTTAAAAGATACAAACTTTTGAAAAACATTTTGTGAGAAAACTCAAATATCTCAAAGGCTCTTAAACTACAATTAAACACTTTCAATTGACAAACATGTTGTTAAAATCCGTTAACAACATTTTTAAAGCATTTTTTTTGGCGTTTTATTAAACTATTCACAGAAAAAAATTCCAGAAAACCGGAAGAAATTCCAAGTACTCTTGGAAACTTCGCCCATTTTTAATTTATGCTTGCAAACTATTTTATAAAAGTAATATTAAATACGAAATTTACACTAGAAACACGATCTTCCAAAAGTCCGTACAACTGTTAGCATACGCGGATGACATTGACAGCGACCCGTCAATGAGGCGTTTGCTAGCATTGAGACGGAAGCGTCTTAAATGGGTATAGCGCTGAATGAGGGCAAAACGGAGTATATGCTGTCCTCAAGAAAGGACACACAAGATCGACGTCTTCGACAGAGCGTCGCAATGAGCAGCTACAACTTCGAGGTAGTCGAGGACTCCGTCTACCTAGGATGAGCAGTAAATAGTACGAACACCATCAGTACCGAGATCAAACTCAGAGTCACTCCTGCCAACCGCTGTTTCTATGAGCTCAAAATGCAATTTAGTAATAGAGTCATCTCTCGAAGGATCAAGCTGACTTTATATAATCCCATGATAATGGCAGTCCTCCTATATGGCGCGAAGGCAGGAACAACCTCAAAAGAGGATGAGGAAGTCCATGGTATTTTCGTGAGAAAAGTTCTGCGTGCTGCATTGATGGTCTTTGGAGGAGAAGATTCAACCAGGAATAGTACGGGTTGTAAACATAATTGGCTGAAGTAAAAATTCAATCTATACGTCGAAAGGGGCAATTGCCTCCACAAGAAGAGACTGTATGCATACAAGTGTTCTCATGGTCCATATTTTTTCTGCGGAAGATTGAGGCAGGTATGACCACCACTGTCAATTCGAATCGCGTTAGGTTAATTCTAAACGCGTTATGATAGACATTTAAACCTCAATTTTTTTATCTAAATTTACTTGCTGAAGCTCAATGGATGACCATGTACATAGCCAGGAAGAACGATACATAGTGAAATCTTCCTTTCAAACGATGCAAAATTGTTGTCATTAATTTCAAAAAATATATATATAAAATAAATATTAATATATAAATATTAATTTACATGACAAATTACAAAAAAGAAATGTTTAACAACATTTTAAAATTTTATAATGGCCAATAGTTTTTCATTGTCTCATGCCATGTTGCCAGTCACATCCTTCCTATTTTTCGCATTTTGAAGTATGCCTCTCATCTGCTTTGCAACTGTACTCTGTACCGAAACCCGCTGGTATTGTAGGTACACTCTCCGCCCGCATTTTTGTAGGAGATACCGTAAATTTTCCAAAATATGTCCAGCCAGCTTGCAGTTGATGCTAAATCTGTGAATCCTTTGCGAATTGTAGCTTCTATTTGCGGTTGCGGAATCGCACAAAACTATTGAAAAACAATTTCATACCGAATACCACTCAATGAAGTCAAATGACCTTAAGGTGAGGTGAGGTTGAATTTGAATCCCATCCACTAAGAAGTTCATTGTTCTTCTTTAACATGTCAGCAACCTGAAGTTTTCCAACAATAATTTCTGCTGTTGTTTATTTTTACATGCATTCGAAAAGTTAATCAAGTCTATCTTCTATTTGATTGTTAAAATATATTTCCTGGTGGCATTCTGAAAACACATTTTGATAACACAAATCAGGCTTATCTTCCTAAAAGGCCACTGGGATTACCTAAGGAGTATCAAAAGAAGTCACGAACCTACAAAAAACAAAGATATCTAGGCAAGCACCTAATATCAGAGGAAGAATTGAAGTCACTACAACCCGTTCTCATTCTCAGATTCCTAAAGGAAACTGGCTTAGAGAGATTACTCTAAAATAAATCTCTTCCACCTTCGCGTAACAGGAGTCCATAAAACTCAATACAACTCTGAAAAGAACTGCATGTGATGGGAGCACTCGAGAGAGCACAGGTATGAAAAGGGGATACAGTAGATCGCACATAAATCAAGACAATAGAAACGAAATGTGAATAAATCAAAAGAGAAAACCTTTAAAGCAAAATGGGTGGCGCTACAGCCCGTAGAGGGCCAAGTCCTCGCTTCTACAGCAACTCGTGTTGTGTGAGCTATTTTTGTATAGCGAGTGGAAGGGACCTGCAGATATATGTGGACTTAGAGTCCACATATATCTGTACGGGTAATTTTAAGGACATTTTTCCAAATAGTTATTACTGGAGTATTTTGTCAGCCACTCGAAAGAGGTGAAAATATTTTTTTTCGTACCGGGAATCGAACCAGGACACCGTAGGTTCAAGTGCATAGGAGTCCACGCACAGACCCACAATGTAACGGCCGCCGTACAGAATAGTTACTGTCTATGAATAAATGCACAGATGCATTCATAGGTTACACAAGTTTTTGGACAAGCAAGAAGCAAGTATGTAGTTTAGGCCTTAGGGTATAAATAAAAACCGCTCAATCTTGTTTTGGGGTCCGTCTAAAGGAAAATATGTTACAATTTATGAGCGTAATTACTGTCCGTCGGTCCACGTGAAATGTAACCTATGTGCTGCAAACCAAATTGTCCACCTAAGGTAAGTGTCTGCCTAATATAGGTGTCCGTCTCAGAGAGGTGTCCGCACAAGGAGATTTCACTGAAGCCCCAATTCCCTCTAGAGACAGGACTGTCATGTAAACCTACCCACCATCTCAGAACCAATAGGTATATTGAAGTCCCCACACTCGTAGCTGCATTCACATTTACCCCAACTATTAACTCGTGCAGTTCACAGAATTCTGATTTCTTGCCACAAATAATTCGTAAACACAGATTCTTGGCTTTCATCAGGAACACACTGATTCTCGATCGCATGGCCACGTACATGTATTCAAACTTCCATAAATTCAAAAAGCTGTTTTTATTTCCTTCTAAATAGAGCAAACTAAAAAATCAAATAAAATATGAAAAAATAAATGCACTCCATGCACAATTTAAGGAAGTGTCCAAAAGTCACGTTCGTTGTTTGTAGATTTCCCAGTGTTGAATATTGTGTTGTGATGCACTTGCACTGTTGCCCAAGTGAGCTCTGTCGAAAATTTTCAATTTCTACTTTTTACGATCTGAAAATTCAATTTGATACTAATACGAGAAAAAAAAAAAGACCCAGAAGCACCAGAACAATAACGAGGAAATGGAAACACGTGACGCATACCCCAATCGACAGGACCTCACGTCCTGGCAATACCAATTACAAACAGACAGCGATGCCTCTGAGAGCCACTCAGTATGTTGAATGACAATTTTCTATTGGAAAATGATTAGATCCAGGGAAGTTAGCATGTGTGGTGGTGTGTGGGCTGAGTTGGGAGGAATTGTTAAAACAGAAGTGTATGGCAGCATAACATTCGCATGTACAGTGCTTCAAATGTTCCCCGTGTGTGTCCATGTAGGAGCAACTCAAAGGAGTCTAGCGATGACACTACACACCTACATACATGCACATACGGCCAAGCGAAGTGGAGAGGAAAGCAAGCTTTAGCTGACAGTTTGCGTGATTGTATTAAAAAAGACATGTTCGAGTGCCAAGTTTAGTTTCTCGGTATTAGGCCTGCTCCCTTTGAGTTCTGCTTTGTTTAGGCTCCTTTCGGCGTGTTTTCGTCGTTTCTCTGTGGCTGCGTGTGTATGTGTGGACGTGTTTGTTCCCTGCTATATCCGTGGACTAGATCGCGTTGTTCTTATTGAATAAAACATTCGCCTGTCTGTTTTTATGTCGCCCCCAATAAAGCGATTGCTTAGGGCTGACGGCCGCGTGCTGTGCGGCAGTGGGGTGGGTGTGCCGAATGCGAAGAGTGTGAAGAAGGAGCAAAGTTCCCGCTCCAAGTGCACAAGGCGGGCGTATTCTTTAATGGTTTTTCGAAAGCCTCCTAATGCCTATTATTGAAATTGAAAATTGTCCACAGGGGGCTGTCAGTGCCATGGGTTGGCAATCTTTTTCTCTCAATTCTTTCCCGTTGACACGAATTTAATTGGTGTTTATTGACACAGACAATGTGCTCCGTATTCCAGGCCATGCGTAGGCCCAGAATCAATATGACCGTCTAGCGGGAGTGGGGTGCCTTCCCGCCACGGGGACTTTAATAGATACTTCAATGGATGAAAGTTATTGTTTTATGAGTAGGCCAGCTGAGCTCTGTATTTGCCCTTTGACTGTTGATTATATTGGCGGTTTAAGTGAGGCTGTTTTCCGCGGTGCACATGTACGCGTATCATTGGTGATTTATATTTCATTTGGTGATAAAAATATGGAGATTTTACGCTCGTGAAATTTATACCGTGGAAAATAAGCCAAGAAGCGGTGTTACACTCGTATCCACTCCTGCCAGAGTGGCGGGTGTAAAACGCGAAGCGGTCGTTAAAAAGTTTTGCAGGCAAATAAAAGAGTTAAAAGCAGCAAGGTGGCCCCACCGCAGAGAAGCCGGATATAAACAAGGATTTCTAATCCTGTTTACTGTCACGTTCGGCATCGTTTTGTAAGCCATTAGATTATTGACGAAATGAAGTGAATATTCGCGCATTTTTTATCGCAAACGTTTTCCGAATTGTGTATCCAAACGAATTTGGTTTCGTTACCGTTTGTGTACTTTGTTGGTCAGTAGCTTTGCGCCATAAACCGCGAGCTCATACCGTGGTTTTGGTCAGTTGGCGTGCTTGTACGATATCATAAGGCACTCTTATAGCACTCCATTAACCGATTACCTTATTATGGTTCGAGAACGCGAACTGTTTATTGAGTTACCGACGCGAGCAGTGAGTGGAAAGGTAAATGTGTCCACTAACGAGTGGGGGATTTGAACGTGATGAACGGTGGTTACCGTGTGAGCAGTGAGACTACAGAGTGGGATCATTAAAACTCAATTGGCCTTAATAGCTGCAGAGAACTTTCGGTTAGTGACTCATTTATTTTACCACTTTTATTAAAGATAAGCCCTGGCTGGTGTGTATGGGTTTTCACGAATACCCGTTTAAGATGTTCCATGTTTTGGGTGAGGATACGGACTTCGTACGAACGCCCGAGCAGACTTGGTACATGTCCTTGGTCATCTTGCCACATCAGTCCCGCTCATCGAGATGGAGGTTTGTGAAAATATCGACAGCGGATTAAGGCGCTCCTGGGGTTTTCGAGGTTTGTGGTCCTAATTGATTTAAGGAAAAAAATGTACAAAAACAAGCTGTAGACCATAAAGATTGGAACGTTCGGAAGGGAATTGAGTTGGTGGAACAGCTCTGCAGAGAATGTCCACGAATGTCCACATCCGACTATACAAAAAGAAGGACGTACTTATGTGCAACAAGGTGTCCTATATTGCCGCGATTAAATAGAGCGAATTTTACATGCACCTGAGAGCTATTCAAATTGGGATGGGGGCGTTTGTGTGAAGCAGCTTTGAAGATACAACGCAGCGAAAAGTAATAACAAATGACTTCCTTGTTACGGCGTACTCTTTAGCAGCACCGAATAGCCATTCCACAGGGTACCGTTCTTGCTCTTTTATTATTTTATGTCTGTCAATTCATTTTGGGTCACTCATTCTCTTTAAGTCCGATAGTAGTGTCCGGCACACCAAACTTCACATGTCATTTTCTTCAACGATGATGGTAATCTTTTACTCGCAAGATAAGTTAACATACAAAATAGTTGCATATGGGAATGTAAACATCTACATATAACCGTCATCTACCAAAAAACATCACCACATGGGGTGCACTTTACTTCTGTTTAGACTCTAGTTCATACCCCATAAAGAATATATGTATGTATAAACTTCATCGTGAAGCTTTGTTCATTGCTTAAGGGGAATGTTAACCGCACATTCTACACAATAGGTAGGGTAGGGAAGGACCATGTTGGTCCATTGTGATACCCACAGTCAGACTACTACCGCCGATCGACCACTCTAGTGATAGCGCCGTTAATTTGATCCCAACGGCAAATGGTAACAGGACCATTGAAAACCAGATAAAAACGTATTAACTTTGCTTTCACTGGGATTCGAACCGGGGAGACCACTAACCAAGGACAGGTGGTTAACCAACTGCGCCATCCTGTCCTTGGCTTTATTGTTAGAAAAAAGTTGGGCACCAGTGGGATCCATTCCATAATTATGTGTATCTATTGGAGGCAGCTGGTACAATCGCATATCTAGTCTCTCTTTTGTCTTATAGGACCTACAACACGCTCGCCACCACGTAGGTTGTATCTCCCATCGATCATGTGTCCAACTGTTACCCTGTAACGCAGTGAAAATCACTCATTTTTTGGAGTGACAGATTTGAAAAAGCGCACTTGAAAGGCACGACGAGTACACCACGCCAATGTACTGCCAATCATCATTGCAACGCAAGAATTCATTTCCTCACCCTTGCGTTGATGCGTTAACAATGCGATCCAGTGATCTTAAGCACATTATCCGTTGTATGATTACAATTAAGTAACTCCTTGCAGAATCTCAGATCTCCACAAAGGTCACTGGAGAGCCAAGTAAGGAACATGTTCTGTTTTAAAGGATATTTTGACTTTTACTGGTCATTAATCATTTTTAAAAACCAAACTTCGCTCAAACGCATCACCTCCCTCCCAATCCCTAGCGTTGCTCTCCCTGAACGCTTTCCCTATACAATCCAATTTTCAGATGATAACGATTCCTCAATGTCACTCCTCTCCGACCACCATCCGCTGGCAAACAAAGTAACCGAAAGTGGGTCACGGCTCTAGTATCTATCTAACTACTTTTCCGTAGTCATCCGTTCACTCTGCTCCGACGACAGAGTGACTGTGCCTTTTTTCGTTTTATCGAAATTCAATTACAAAACCCGAAACACTCAATTAAAGTCCACCGCTCTGCGGGAGGCTGTCCCAAAATTCGATTCGGAGAAAATGAAAAAGGTAAAAATGCCTCCATCATGGGAAATATTTTGTCATTCCTTTGTGAGGAATGGGGGCAATTTTTATTCGATTTTACTGAATTGAATTTGAAGTAACAACGCAGTGGTGCCCACTTCGATGAAATCACCCGCTTTCCGTCAGAACGACCTCAGACCTAATTGAGGTTACTGCTAGAATGTATTCTCTTTCGGGCCGTGTCTCTGTGTTGATCCGAAAGTGCCCTGAAGGACCGTTGTGTCGGAAGGAATTTTCCGACTCGCATGCAGACATTTGGGCCCTTTTCATAAAAAATCATAAAAAATCATGAGTTAGGCCAGCTACAAGCGTTCAGTCAGTTAATGACTGGTGTGTACAGGTCGGGGGAAGGTTGCGTCGGATCAGGATCCTTTGGCGGCTCTGTGGTCGTCGGCGACTAAGGAAACACCACAGTTGAGAGGAACAACCAGCAACAAAGAATACAAATTGACTGTCATTGTTGTAAATGGTGAAAAATGAAATTTAATTTGGTCTGAATGCCCCGTTTTCACTTATTTTCAACTCGCCTCGGCACGATACACTTCCACCAGCATCCGCACAGCTTCCCATTTCTCTTGTTCTTTCCTACTTCGTACTCATCCAGCACAACGGAATCGCTATTGTATTGCTGCATTTGTGCGCAGAGGGGCAGTCACCCTCACCCTGGCGGTATTGTGTCAGGATGTTGCGATGAGAATCATTACATGAAAAATAACATCTTTTATGATCGTGTTTTCCATGTTTCCCTTGTGCACTGTACCGGCGGTGGTGCGGCGCGGTGAGCGAAAAACTGACAACAATACTGCAAAGCACCACCGGTATCGCAGCCGCCCTGCCGATGACGGTGACGACTGCGGCTGGCAGCCATACGAGCTCCTTGGTGGGTATGCCCTCGTGTCGGGGAGAATAATGATGCGCTATCGAGGTTGTAGCCGCATGTCCGTGCCGTGTACACAGCTCGGTGCTCTAATTTAAAATGTATTCCATACTTTTGCGAATAATTTGAGCAAGGCGTACGGTGTTCAACCTATGCTTGTCAATCGTCCGCCGCGCCGCCAGCACCGCCCGCAAGCCTTTGTGTCTCTCTCGATCCATCCTTTGTGAGGAGGCATCCTTTGGGACAAGAGACTGATTATTGCCTTGATCCATTTCACTCCCCATCGCTGAGCCCATCAGCATGTACATATTTATGCATGTGCTTCTATTTCTCTTTTCGCGTTATGAGTCTCCGCACATATGACCGCATGTATATGAGGCTGTTGCGTAGCACCGCACACAATGATAACGAACAGCGACGCATAATGGAAGCCAAAGGATACTCTGTCTGGCGCCTGATCCTTTGGGAACAAGTTGGCTTGCAATGGGATGATTATGATGGATTGCTAATGGAAAGTACAAATCAAGGAGCATTGTGTGTTTGCTTTCGCTTAGAGGAGCCGAGATGACACAAAGACCGTTCGCCTTCGTTTCACAGTTTGCCGAAGTTATTGATGCTTATTAATGGGACTGAAAGCGCCCATTCATAAATGGAAAGTGATTGCAGGAGTTGATATTTTGTGAAATAAGCGATGACGACCAGAGTTAAGCCTTTCGCTCCATTTTCCGATTTTTCAGTTAGGTTTGAATTAGGGTTGCTTAAACTGTTCTGACAACACTGCCCCCAGTCAGTGGGGTGAATTGATGACGGACACTAGAAAGAGAGGGGTGAAATGATAAAAGGAACGAAAAAGGTAACAAGAGCTTCTGTTTGGCATGCTGGCCTTTTTATTGTTGGGTCAAGTAGAAAAATAAATGGAAAATAAGAAATTTAATTTTGAGCCAATTGACCAGAGAAGGTGGCTCGTTTTCTCCATAGTCAGCAGGGATACCTATCCCTTCCGCCAGGTTTAAGGATAACAGTATGTTTAAGATTTATTGCCTCAGAAGAGCGTGCGCTATTGTTTGGGTTTATCCCTTTCAACATTGTTTCCTCGAATTTGCAACAAAAGGAGACACATTTTGTATTGAGCAATTTCCGGTTCCTTTTCAATTGAAAATGGACGAGTGTGGGCTTTGCTATTAAATTAAACTTAATTTCCTAAGAAATCTCATATTTCCATGTCACAAGGCTTGACATGGACATCTGGAAGATTTACAATTTCATTTGTCTTACCGACAATTCATAGTTTTCGGTTGTATGTGTCATGGTCGGTTGGCTCAAAAGGATATTTAAATAAATACATAATCCATAGCATAACTCGGCGAGAAGATGCAAACCGACCATACTCGTAGATCTGTGAAAAATGTTGTCCGGCCCTCACTTCGCCGACTCAGGGGAAGGAAATTCAACATCATCGAAAGAGTGAAATCCAAGATTGGTGTGTTGTCTTCTTTGCAATGAAGTGGACCAGGAAACACGGTAAGGGACTTGGTAAGTGGTGAATACAAGCTGAAGAGATGAGATTTCTTAGTGCCATTGTGGGAGTTACTTGCCGCAAACACGACAGTACTCGAGGAACTGAATTTTGAACAGCCGTTTCTTCTATCGAAAAGGGCTATGCTGCATTGGTTTGATCACTTGGCACATCATCACGACTCTCGAGCCGTGCCTTGATTGCGAATCCATGGACTAGGCTAATCTCTTGACAGACCCACTACTAGATGGTTGGAACAAGTCCAAAAACTCGCAAACACATGATGAGTTCGACTGGATGACGGAGGATCGAGTGGCTTGGAGACCTTTCGTGCATGCTTTAGCCCCGCGACCCGTTTTCCATAATGACATATCGAAATACACTTCCCATGCTCAGCGCTCTATCGTATCGTATCGAAAAAAAATACAACCTTTTCCAAAGCCCCACACAAAGAATTTAAGCGAAAGCAAAAGGCATATGATCGTCGGGGGCCACACCCGCTTGGCATCAAACGCAAGAAAACTGGTTCAGGAAATGTTCTTACAACAAATCCAAACACGCTTCAGAAAATGACAGCTACGGACTCATGGACGAACTCCATAATACGTCCAAGGGCAGGGAACGTGTCGCTGTCCCTCCGTTGGCATACATAACAACTGTCACCTAAGTGTGGCTCGCTTACTGTCAATCGGTCCGATATATGACAAATGCTTCACATGGGTGGCCATGAAGGCTGTGGCTACTTCCTCTTCTTTTTTGTGTGGTGCTACAGTTCGGGTGGACGTGCACTCAACCAACAAGTATCTACAGCTAGAACATTCCCTGGCTAGATGCCTCTAGTTAGGCCCTCCTCCAGTGCACCACCTGAGATGCCATCATCCGCCTTTCCCTTGTCCCACAAGTTCAGATTTAAAGACTCTTCCGAAGTGGGGTTTTGGCGACTTTCTGTCAAAATGGACGCGTATGTGGATCGTAGTAGTACAATAAGAGGAAACCCTCTGCACAACTGTTGTCACGTAGTGTTGTCCAAAATGATGACAGTATCGCTTTAGGAACCGGAATGCTGAACGATAAACAAGTTTTTCGGTTGGGATAGGACGTCATACACGTTGGCCATACCATGAGTCTTCGTAATTAGCCATCAGGCCCGAAAACTCAAGACGACCCAACCTCTGGTTTGGAAATCATTAGATGGCTCACACTTAGAAATTTGCTCCCTGCAACTGGAAGCATATTTAACGGGACTGTATTAAATGGAGTAAGACACGCACTTGTCATCACATGTCTCGCATCGAGTCAAAACATCGGAAGTCTTTTCGATGAATGACATTGTCTTGAACGGCAAATCTAGAGCAATTTCACTGAGATCGACTCGTCCTACTGGTACCACTTCTGTTTTGCAAATTTCACTTTCATCAATGTGGGTATGTGAAAGTTCAACGTCCATTCTGCCAATCACCAAAAACTCACTGTATGCATCTCAAGCCCCTTAATCAATTGTCTATTCATGTGAATCCTTTTATTTAATGCCATCAATGCCCAAGCTAAATCGAAGCTCAATCAAGCAAAGAGCATTCCCCGTTTCCCACATGCGACAAATTTCGGTCCACATGAAGATATTCGCAAGGCAACATCGTTTTAATTGACACTCAATCAGGAAAGCCATTCAATTCGATCTAGATTCACGCTTTGCTTCCTTCCGGAGAGCCGTATAAGCCATAAGCCATCCTCAATCTAATTGCCACCAATTACCGATCAATCTCGGTGACTGCATCAACCACCAACCAGCAACCACCCTTCACTGAACTATCGGCGGCAGCATCCAATATGAATGAAAAGCATTTATAATTCAATAGATTGCTTCATAAACCGAAGTCTTGGTGTAGCTTGTCAATCTAATGCATTTATGTGCGCACTTCTCTCTCTCTCAGAATCGAAGTGCAAACACTTTGTGCCCAAACAACACACAACGGGCCACTAGACTTCATAACAACAAGTGCTTCACCATGCACTTTGGCCATGTCAAATGGGTCTGGTACGATGAAGGCGTATCCGGAATGTGAGTTTCTCCTTCGGCGGCGACGGCGGTTGTGGTGGTGGTTTCGTTAATACGTGAGTGTGGAACGTATTCGTTTTGGTGAATATCCTTTGTCTGAAATATCGCTGAAATTACAGTCACCGTTCGCCAGGGACGGACAACATGTCGCACAAGGACTTACCGCAGTTTGCGTTCTATATTCACTTCAACTCGTATTCCTCTGCCCCATTGTGTGTTTCAGGCAATTTCAGGAGCATACTTTCAAAGAGCATTTTCTGCTTCATGTCCTGGAAGGACTAAGCAATTTGACCCACATTCACCAGAGCACACACACGTATACCGAAAGGCGTAGAGGCATTAAAATGCGTTTTGTCTTCCATTGTGGTCCCCTCACGAGTTGCACAAGTGTGTTGGGGGCCTATAGCCCGGCGAAGTCACAAACTTAAAAATGCAATGTTCATTAAAAGCACAAAAGGAACACGAAAGAGGATGTTCTCGACCAGCTTAGCCCCATCCGACCAAACCCGACCGAATCACAGAGAGCATTTAAATTCAAAATTCTAATTCAAACAGAACTCAAGAGGTGGCCATTGCGGCTGGCTGGGTCAACAGAGAAGGACATCCTCATCATTTAAACAGGGAAGTAGAATGTTTGCATGACGTCCTCGTACTTGGATCTCAAAAGGGACCCAGCCATCTCCTTTTCGTCATTCTTTTGTCACCATAAAGGATCTCTTTTTTTGTGCTCGCACTGTGCAGTCATTCAAATCATTTGCATTCCTTTCGCAGGACATGGTGAGGTATTCTGTTCCGTTCACTTGATGCTGTAACGCTCGTAAGGCACTTTATATCATTATCCCGGGCTCAGTCGAAGTGTTTGCACCACCTTCAAATGCACTGCACGAGCTCTGTGAAGTCCTCCATCTCAGCAGTCGGCATCGTCGTCGCTTCCTTTTCATAATTTCCACCTTTCCCTGTCCGCCCTCCTTTTCATCCTTCTCTCAATCTCTGCAGTCAGCACCCATCGTTCAGAAAAAACGTCGAAGGGAAACCAGAATAGATGTCTAGATTCTGCAAGTTTAAGAATCTCGAGCTGTAGCAAACCCCTCCAGTGAAGAGATATGCGAAAAATGGGGGTTGTTCCGACCTATTCCAGATCCGAGACACTTTGACTGTCAGCTTTATGGCAGGTTTCATCGTCAGATGCTGGCATGCTGGTGGCAGCAGAACGTAGCGATGAATGCGTTTATCGTCACCGGTAGTCGGCGGGCTTGGGGCGGAGATACTATTGGGAAGTGATCATTATTTTGCAAAATGGTACAAGTGCTGGTGACGAGCCAGAGACTCATCGTTGTATGCTGACACCCAGTTCCTCTGCACGTATGAATGTAATCGTTCCGCGGAATCCATTTGCATCTCGAAGGGGACTTTCTAAAGTCTCTTCATACAGGGACCACCCGCCGCGCCGCCCTCTGTTAGCCCCTTGAGAATGGAGGTTGTTTCTCAATCCATGCAAATATTTTTTTATTTCAGATTTATTCTCCCCCTCCTTCGTTTCACGAAGAGACCCTGGAGGATTTCACGTTCTCAAAACGGATTCAAATGCGTTTCGTCGTTGCCGCAGGGGTCTTATGTGTACAAATACATTTGCAGGGTTAAAAGGACCCCTCGGCCTTTGATGATGTTTCACGGGAATTCCTGAATGGAGTTCAAGAAAAGACTAGAAGCGGTATGCGGTCGCTGGGGTTGGCACTTATTTGCGTAGGGAAAGAAAAACTTCAACCGGATGCACATACATTAGAACCTATTCGCAAATCGCCTTGGACTAGTGTTTTGATTTTTCCACGCAGGTGTTCTCGAAATACCTGACCTTTAGATTGTCACAAAATCGATACCGTGCGCATGCAAAGTGTTTGTCTTAGGGAGTCGACTTATGGCGTGTTCAAAACTGTGCGTAAATTAAAGTCTTGAGCTGTGTGAAAACGGTCAAAATGTTCCTAAACTCCAAATTATTTGCCCAGTATCAATTAAATCCGAAGAGCCGTTTGGGGGCGAAGGCTCCCAATCATTCCGACGTACCACATCGTTGGTTGCCAACTACTACTACCCAAAGCCAGTGCAGCTATCTCAGGGAAATCGGTATAGTCAGAATACTGACAAGGAAGTACGTCCATACTGTGAGTCTAAAAACTCAGCAGAGAGTTCTTACCCCTGGGACAATCGATGGGTAGCTGGTATTCTGTGGAAAGGCATTAGAATAAATCAAAAAAAGACTGTCATAGATTTTATATTGTGCGAAATTAAAAACATGAATTACCTACCTACGGCTGTAATTTGAGTTGACAATTGGGTTAGAAACTGACGACGATTGTAGCTTATTTTGACTGCAAATGGTTGTCAATAATAAACGAAGTCATGCCAGCAATATTCAATATATTTGGAACTGAAGCCAATGTATATCGTTTGGTTCCATGTTTGCAAGTCGGTCGGTCCATGGTGTCGACCCCACCTTATTGGCATCATCGTCATCATCTTCTGACCCGCATGCTCCACTAAAGGGATCGTGGAGGTAAACCACACACGAGAGATCTGCAGGCAACTCGATCCTCCGCCATCGGCTCTAACTCATCAGGAGTTATGCCAAAGCATTTTTAGACTTGGTCCAACCATCTCGTCCTGGGTCTGCCAAGCGGTCGCCTACCTGATGGAATCGCATTCAACGCCAGCCTCGAGAATCGTGATGAAGGGGACATTCGTGCCACGTGACCAAACCACCGAAGCATTTTTTCTTTGTTCTTTGTTCGAAGAAGCAGCTCCTCAATGTTGAGTTCCTCTGGCACTGTCGTGTTTCTCAGCCTATACCGGCGAGTAATTCCCACAACAGCACGGAGAAATCTCATCTCAGCGTCTGGTACTCGCGATCTCAGTCTTTCGGTTATTACCCAAATCCCATGACCATAAGTGAGAGTACTGAGTTGAAAACCGCTAACTTGGCTTTGACACCAAGCTCGTCCTTCCTGATTACAAATGTACAAAGCTGTTTCAAAATTGACCCAGCTTAACCAATCCTACAGGAAAGCTCAGTATTACTCATTCCATCACTCGTGAAAAATACCCCGAGATACTTAAACTTCTCCACCTGCTTCAATGGGACTTCATTGAACAGGCGTTCTGGAGATGACTTGCCTTCGTTGACCTTCATCCCAGCATCAGCACATACGCCCATAGACCTATCGAGGGCGCGCTGGAGTTCCATGTGGGAAGATGTGATTATAACCAAGTCACCTGGAAAAAGAAGATGACTTGCCCTCAACTGTCAATGTGAGGTATTCCTCGCCTCAGCTGCGCCGCAACAGCCAGTTCATATATACAATGAAAAGGAGAGGTGACAAGACGCACCCTTGGCGAAGTCCAACGCCCACGGTGAAAGGTGTTGATTTAGCACCGCTATCCCGAGCACAGCCGCTAGTTTGTGTATAGGACCATCAATCCCATACTACTGCAGAACACTCCAGAATTTACCTCGAGGAACTCGGTCGTACGCCTTTTCCAAATCCACAAAACAACTGTAGATAGGCTTGGCATACTCCCAAGCCTTCTCGAGTACCATTCTTAGAAGGAAAAGCTGGTCGGTTGTCCTTCTACTGGGACGAAAGCCGCACTGTTCCATCCCGCATCCTGGGCTCGACCATAGCTCTAGAACGCGTTTGCAACACCTTAGAGTAGACTTTCCCAGGGAGACTTAAAAGGGATATGCTCCTGTACCTGGAGTAATCTCTTTTGTCACCTTTCTTGGGACAATCACCCCAGTTGCCAGGTGTTTCACCACATTCTCAGGCCACTTTAACGACACGAGAGAGTCATAAAACTCCCTCTTTAGCCATTGAATTGAGCATTTCTGATTCGGATTTCATCCATACCGGCGGATTTGCCAACTTTTAGCGATTCAATCGCCAAAATGACTTCCTCCACCGTTGGATTATTCTCCGCCCCACTCAAGACTACAGGTCTACAGGTCCTAAGGCTCCGAAAAGTGCTGGCTCCATCTGCGTAAGATGTCCACCTCATTGGAAAGCAACATACCATCAATGGATTTGACGCCTTCGGTGATGTTGAATTTGCTTCCTCTGAGTCGGCCAATGGTTTGGCATTATAGCCCAAAACTTGATTCGGTCTTGGAAGTACAGGTATAATCTTCTGTCGACAGCACAATAACTGCTTTATTTCATTTTCGTAAGAACACAATGGTATTTCTCACAAACAATGCCTGATACAATGGACGGTTTTTTGAAACCCCGGGCAAAGACAATGAGTTAAAAATATTACCGCACCACTCCTTTGCCCAGATTTATCTCTCGCTCTGCATTGGGTGATTTGAGTGTATTTATTTTGCCTTTCAAATTATAATTCATGCGTGAATCGTATACCCACCATACCTTGATAGCGCATTTGATTGGTTTTTGAGGAAACCATTTCTTGTTGACGGCTATGCTGTCATCATCATCATAGTAATCAGTTTCCGTTTCTTTCACTTCCAACTCGACTTCAATACCAGGCGCATCAGCAGCATCATTATCCGGCCCATATCATCAGCAAATTGATCCTATTCCTCAGCAATGTCTTCCTCCAATTTTGTCCGCCACTTTTAACTACATAAGATTAAAGAATCACTTCCGACCCTACAAACGAACTGAAACTGAAACTTTACTCTGGACCCACTTAGGCCCAGCTGTTACTTTTCGATATTCAAACACAATATTTTGTTCGCCAACTGGGCCCGGAACGACCGGATATGGTTTCATTGTGCTCAGGAAATACCCCCGAAAGAAGCCAGGATCAGCGTCTGAAGTCAGCGAGTTTAGGCCCTATTGACTTGGAAAAAAGAAAGTTATGTGTATATGTTCAAACTAATCTGATTAAGTCCAGCTGCCCATCCTAGGGTTGATTGGAGAAGCGTGTCGCCGAAACAAGACAATTTAGTAAAAGCGTTAATTAAACTCGTTAATAGAGTAGAGTTTACCCTAGAGGCAACAGTGTGGTTTGCAAAATGAATTAATGCAAGTGAACATATGCAGTAAAAGCTTAGTAAAGGGACTAAGTATTATTTGAATTTGTGTACAGTGGATAGCAGAAGTGTTGTGCTTTATTTGATAGCATTTGTGAACAACTTTCTTAATTTAGAAAAATAAAATTTAGAAAAATAAATTATAGAAAATGATTTGCCTCTCAAGACACTCCCAATTGCTGTCACAGAAATCTAGTCCATGACTTGTTTCACGGACCATTTCTCATCAAACGTTCTATCAGCACCGGGTGTCAACCAATTAATTACAGTGCATGACTTACGGAGAATTGAGACAACATGCAGGCCCACCCAAGGCCTGTGATGTCACAATAATTCCAAGAATCTGGATATTGGCTTCAAACATTCGTGTAAACCAACATTTCCGAGAATATTTTATACCCCACACCGTAGTTGGCATCAAAAGACATCAATTCCATCCCATCACACCACGAGGATGCATTCATTTTAAGCATCGAGAATTCTGTAGCTGAGCTTTTGAAATAAGCTTTGGATGCACTTTCAACGTTGGCTGAAGACACCCTCTGCTGACCTAGAGGCGGCTTGCAGTTCATTTAAGGTGTTAACATTTTAACTCCCAGAGCGCATTATTCCTTGCCGCCGCTATTCAACAAGAACCCAAACACAATGCAATTGCAATAAATATGTACAACTTTGCCTGCATTCGTTTGCGTGATTCCCGGTATTTCACATCACCCGATTCTCGTGAACCGAAACTACTGAATTTAATTACTATTCTCATCCCCTGTGACCAATTTCAAAGCAGGCTCACACAATTCCCTATGACCATACACATACGTACGTATGTATCCTGTGTGCCTTTGTACTAGCATCAGCAGAAATTCCTTCAGTCGAGCGCTGAGTGTTTGGTGCAAAGTAAATGAAATTGGAAACCGGAAAGAGGCCATCAAGCAGAAAATGGAAAAACTTCTTCACAGCCAGGCAATTAATTTAGATGAAACCTTGGCACACACCTTTATCACTGCCCATTCACTGCGCCCACCAATAGACATTCCCCAACAAAACATTAGCCAAGTTGTAAGAACACGAGGGTATGTATCTCCTGAAGACACCATTTCACACTCGACTCTATCCGACCATCCTGCGTGGACACCTCCTGACATGCTGGCGTCCCCTTTGGAATCAATGCGATGAGTCTGGACATATTCCACTCCAGCACCAGAGCGAAAGTGAAACTCGAACAGGTTTAATTAATTAATAACAATGGCCTGAACAAGAGCAGGACACTTTCCTTGATTACTTTGATGAGTTTCATATCAGCGCAGATACCGCCCGCGCCTTCACCGTGACATGGATTAATGTCACAACAAAAAAATAATATGCCAGGACCCTTGGACAATCAGGAAAGAAAGAACACAGTGTTCAATTAAAGTTCCTCCCCCGAAATGACACACAAAATTTGGCACAAAGCCAGACTTATTAAAAAGTTATCACCAACACCACAGGCCCACCCACGACAGCAGCACTCTCCAACCACCAGCGTTCACCGCAAAATTCCCCAATCAAATTATGAAGCGACACAAAAATGTATTCGAAGCCTGCAAAAACCAGGCAAGCAGAGAACAAACAAGAAACACTCGTTCAGTGTCCGTGCGATGGAGCAGAAGTATGCGGTGGTTTCTCTGTAAATCCACATAAATACGAAGATATCCTTCAGGAACCTCAACTGCTGGTGATACGCAGTATCTGATAAGTATTTTTTGTTGCCGCGGCACAGGGAGGGAGGAGGCAATAGACAAAAGCGTCGACATTAGGAACGAAAATTGAAATAACTTCCCCGCCTGGAGCAGGATTAAGGAAGAAGAATGGTGACTCAACATGGACACAAAATAGATTTTTTTTGCTGTGCAGTGTCCTTTCGAGGTGAACATGTGCTAACAATAAAGTATCCATGTTGGCGGCACAACCTCATTCCTGCAGAAAATTTGAACAAAAGTGAGAAAAAGTGGAGGTCACTCGGGCGGGGTGATACTGGTGAAGGCCAAGACACAGCTTAAGACAAGCACCAAGAAAATTAAAATACTCGTAAAATGAACAACGCAAAGAAATAAAAAAAAGCGAATGTACAGCGAAACAAAACAAAATACCAAGGACATTTTAAAATAAGCCAGGAATTAACTCCAGAGCACACTGATTTCATAAGTAATCTGAGGAAGGAGAAAAACTGCGCTTGGCTTTATACAAAAGGCACGTGATCTGAGCACCGGAGGTAGTGAAGCAGCAAACAGAAAAAACGAACTCACCTCCACAGAGCGGAAATTGGCAGAGGAAAGCCGAGAAAAGTTTCAGGATTCCGCTGACAGGTGTAGAGATTTCCCCACTGCGACCACCGTCACTGTGAAAGTAATTGTCTTCTTCTCCAACGAGAACGAGTGGAAAAGACAATCACGCTTGACTGAACGAACACCAGAATAAAGCACAAGACAGTTTTCTTTTCCTATTCGTTTCGAATATTTAGTTATCTTTTCACGGACAGTGGCAGTATTAATGTGCAGTCGTTGAGTGCGAAACGACAAAGAAGCGCAAGCTGATTTTTTCACTCTCCGTCGGCATGGGCATTAGGTGCACATTATAAACAGAAGTCACAAGGGACCGTGATTTCCTTTTTCAAACTAAACAATTTATTCTCTCTGTATGTCGTTCTGCCAAAAGGCGACCCACGTCAGCCGCTTACCCCAAAAGTCAAAGCTTGTCTTACGGTTGCTAATCCTCCGGCTCCATGTGACGATAGCTGGGTAAGGATAATTTTATTCAAACCCATGCTGAATCGAATCCGAAGTGTGTACACATGCACATCTGTATCTAACTGAAGTGAAAATCGCATGAATTTCTTTTTTACGATATACACAAGGTTTCGCTCGCCTGCGACAGAGGCGAATACGTGAGAATCAACCCCAACCACTTTTGTTTCACACCACCCACAGGCAACAACGAAAAAAGGGCGAAGGGAAAAGAAAAGGGATATTCGCTGCATGATTTATTCGTGCAAACACACTGGTTTCTCTGGTCTTGGCCTTCTACAGCAGGTGCTCCAGTGGTGCCTCAAAAAAAAAAAAGAAAAAAGAAACCGCCACCCATACACATCGAGAGCACAGCGTGCGTGCGGAAGTGTGGGGAAGGATAGTGTAGTACAAAACGACTGCCAAGGGAGAATTTATCATTTCAGATCAGCATGGAGATTTTCAGGATTTTTTCTTCTTTGTCCTAATAGAATACTAAGAGGAGGTTTCTAAGTGTATCATTTGCAATATACTAGCAATTCGTTTCGCATTCGATGGAAATGGGTGCGGGCTCGGGGGTGAGGGCGGTATGATGGACCAAATGGGATTTTTCTCTCGTTTTTGTAGCGGATGTTGAGGATGGGCTTTTTTTTCCTCTATTTTTTTTTTTTTTTTTTTGGTATATTTTTGCCTTCTTCTATTTTGGCTTAAGTGAAGAGCGGACGAAGAAAATGGACAAGCGGAAGGATTTTCTTTTTGTTGTGATGTATGCATTTTCGATGAAAATACTCTGTTTAAAGGATATTGCTTTAGTGGCAATGATTGGTTTGAATATTTGATTTAGCAAGCTGTCGTTGGTGGACGCTCGGGTACTGTCTGATGGGATGAGTATTTTTCCAGTCGGTTTGTTTGTGGCACAGGAGGCATCTGGCTATTTACTGAAGTCTCTGTAAAGAGATTTCTCTCAGAGAGAGAGAGAGACTCAGACAAAGCGTCAGTGAAATACCTTTGGTGAACACTCTGACTAGGCTTGTCGCCGAAAAATTTGTGAAAGTCGCACAGAAATGTGTCTCGGAGTCGCAACTGTCCGAAATTTAAGGTTTTACCATGCTTAGGTGGCAGTGGTGCAGTCATTTAGTTGATTTTTCCTATAATTAGTGTTGAGTTTATTGCTTATGAGAAACTCAACGACGTGTTTCGCGAAAGAAATATATTTGATATAAAATAGTCGCGTTGCGGCCTCAGGAAAAAGTGTCAAATTACGACTAAACCCATATAGCGGCAACCCAGACTCTGACCTTGCTATGTACAAGGCCATACTGGCCTACAAGGAAACGAAGAAGTGGGCACTGTGCCATAGGTGCACAAGCTTTGGGTCTGAACACACTGCAACGACTCTTGCGAAGGCTACAGAGAAGAGGAAAAAATAGAATCTGTGCAGAAAAAGAAGGCAGTTCATAGGAAAGCACTTGTTCTTAGATTGAGCGAGATTGAGTGTACAACTAAAAATCATCCTAAGATTCATAACCGAACACCTCGACGGACACACTTATTCACCATTAATTCAAGACAGGATTTGAGTTAGATATCACTCGAAAATGTCAGTGGTCACCTTGGTAAGATGGATTTAATTTGCAGGCTTCCAGCATTTCAAAATATTTATGACGCTTTATTATTATCCAAATGTGAAGTACAAGCTTTTTCGTTCGTAGCCGACTGAAATCATGATGTCAATCATGATATTGCAAATTCCAATTTGCTTCGCATACTAACGCCGAACCCCTTTATGTTTCGCCGGCTCTTTACAAATCGAATCTATTCGGAATCGGATTGCCTGGCTCTTTTCATACCTTTTCTACCTTACTGTGCTGATGTATGGAGAATAGCTTTGTGGTTGTGATGAGTGAACGGATTTTCTGTCTAAGTTGGACAGTCATTGGAAGAGTAAAATTCACCGCACTCTCTGCGGAATGTACCGCAGAATAAATACTATCCGGAGAACATGCTGTAGAGCCTCATATCTTGAGCAATTACGTAAGCTTATGTATTTTGCGGGGCGCTATTGTGTACTGCTATTCCTTGTTGCCAATGCTAGAGGCGGATACATACAGTAGGTACACACACAGCAGTGTCTGACAAATTTCATGCTACAGTGTGTTCCAGGGAAAATATTGATGTAAGAGTCAGTCGTATGGACTACGAGGTTAAAGTGGGCTACCAGCTTTTCTCGCAATGCTCAAATACAATTGAGGTGAGTCTATTCAAGCTCATTAACCCTTATATCAACACCCAAATTCGGTCCCCTATGAAAACACCCAACACACCTGGTTATTTTTCGCCAACAGGTTTAAACACAAAACGACGTCCGACCTGCGATTGAGAAATGTAAGAAGTTGATCAACATTCTACTAAGCATACTATTTTTAACCAGCGCATCTAACTACTGTTTATTATCACATTGGATGTCAATGAAAATTTTAGAAAATTTCATGAGGTGCCAACGCTAAATTATATCCTTGACCACAAAAAAGTACGGGCTGTCAAAAATGGTAGATATGACACCACATAGTGAGTTACTGGGTTAACTTGGTCAAATCAACATTCATAGATACTATCGTGGGGTGCTTGTACAGAGCCATATACCGGATTTGTACCTACGCTTACAATTTTGCTAGTCAGTGCGACGAATGAAACTGGCTGTCTATCATAACAGCAATTTCAGCCACTATGTTAACAGAAAAAATTCCCTATATTTGCTTAGTTTATACAAAAAAAACCTGATCTTTTATTGTACGGTTAAGGCTGAATCAAAATAAAAATCCGTACCCCTGAAACATGCTATTATTTTTTATTTTTGAATATACGAGTAATTTGCTATTTTCATATTTGCTAGGTTTGTCAAAAACTCGTTACCATTGTTGTTCGAATAAATAAAGAAAGTCGCTTAAAATTCCTAAAACATACGCTGGTATGCGGGTGTTGACAAAAGGGTTAAACATATCTCAGTGCCATTTCAGCCACGGCGCGCTGTATAACGATGTGGCATTTGACAGCAAAACTTGCCATAAACATCCAGTTTGAGCAGGACACCTGTTTAGGAATTCTAAAATGTTTTTCTTGCAACTACGAGTAAGTTTGATGGGTTGGAGCAAGGTGGGAAGTTGTGGGTGGGTTGGGTGGCCTGGGAGATGGGCGTAGTGTAGGTAGGTAAAAATATCATGTATAAAATGTTATATGTAATAAATCAGTATGTAGTAATTCATTATAAATTAATTAAAAAAATATTTAAATAAAATCAGAATCATCCAAAATCGGCCAACTGGCGTTCAAGACTTAATTCTATCTAACTTGAATGAATTCCTTTACTCTTCGTCACTCGAGCTACTGTTACAGTTCTTAGTGTTTCTTTACCCAAATATGAACTTTCCGGAGGGTAAAAGCATCCATCGCATTATATAACAGCGTGGAGAGGTGAACTCATAAAATTTCTAATAACTCCGAAAGGTGCAAAAAGGTCCAGCTTTGTTCCGATTAGAAGACATCTTAAGGTACAAGTTAAAAAAAACAATAAATCTGGGACTGCTGGGGAACACAAAAAAATCCTCCACTTTATTGCTTCCATTTTATTTTGGGGTTAAGAAGAAAAACAGATACTGGAGTGGTGCCATAACCGTTCTTAGTCAAAACACGAACAGTATGGCCTTGTTATTATTTGTTCAGCGCAAACCTTCAGAAACCAATTTCATTTAAAAATCTGTCAAAAAAGCTTTTAAAAAAAAACTGACCAAGCAAAAATGCTTAATGTTGCTTTTATGAGGTAGTGTAGCGCGTGTAGTCGTCTACGAAAACCACTCCACTTTGCACTGTCAATGTGGACAACTGGCTTGCCCGACTTGGTGTTTTATTTTTCTGAAAAGCTGCATACTTATTTAGCTTGAGTTGTGAAAAAATGGGGGTTAATGTCATGTTTTGGGGTCACATACCCCACAGTGCGGTGGCGTGAACGTGAGTTTTGTGCAGTTTCAACAAATGTGTGTGGCTGATTAATTATTACGCGTAAGTGTTTTTCCTTTTTTCTGCTATAAAAATGTAATTTTGTTGGTCCATTATTTTTTTAAATACAAAAAGTTAATGTGAAATAATATCATGTATCATAATACATGGTTAGCACTACATCCCGAAGCTGGTCATGGCCTAGCTTCTCAGCAACCAACGTGTTAGGCTTGCCATTGTTCTTTCACGATTGTAGTGTTGCTTAAACATCGATAGTCTATCGATAGCATCGAATGTAAAATATCGCGCACATCGATAGTTTTAAAACAACTACCGAAGGACTATCGATCATCATCATCATCTTCTGACCCGCATGCTCCACTAAAGGGTCGCAGGGGTGAACCACACACGAGAGATCTCCATGCAACTCGATCCTCCGTCATCGACTTTAACTCATCAGGAGTTATGCCCAAGCGTAACCGGGCGAGTTTTTGGACTTGGTCCAACCATCTCGTCCTGGGTCTGCCAAGCGGTCACCTACCTGATGGAATCGCATTCGACGTCCGGCTCGGAAGTCGTGATGAAGGGGACATTCGTGCTACGTAACCGAATCAACGAGGCATAGCCCTCTCCGTTCGAAGAAGCGGCTCCTCAATGTTGAGTTCTTCGTGCACTGCCGTGTTTCTCGCCCTATCACGGAGAGTAATTACCACAACAGCACGAAGAAGTCTCATCTCAGCAGCTTGCATTCCCGATCTTATTCTTTGGGTCATTACCTGAAATTCATGATCATAGGTGAGAGTTGGAATAAATACTGAGTTGAAAACCTCTAACTTGGCTTTGACACCAAGCTCGGCCTTCCTGATCTACCAAGCTAATTCAAAATTGACCCATCTTAACCAGTCCTACAGGAAAGCTTTTGCTGTCTACCCTGGGGTGTCTGGGCCCCATCTGGAGCCAGGCCTGAATATTGGCAGTATGCGAGCGTGGCATGTCCCGCTCGGCATGTCGAGCTAAGCCGGAAGGAACTATGAGGTGAGGGGGAAGTCACGCCAAGTACTAACCAGTGCGCGTGTGGAGCAAAAGGCAACAAAACAAGTACTATCGATATTCTTAATAATTAAAAATCATTTTAATATGAAGACTTACCCCACTTCAAATCATTGCAATTTGTTACTTGTAATTGGGGGAGTCACCGAATTATAATTGCCTTTCTAAAGACATTAGCGGCTGGTGTGGTAATTTTCTCAGCCTTAAGTATTGTTTCAAACATTATCTGGGCTTCAATACGTTTCGAGACAATCAGTGATGTCACCATCACGAAGGAAGTCATTTGTAATTTTTCAAACCGATTCATAGTAGAGGCAGCAAATTTGTGATATGTTCAGTGTGCAGGCAGAATATGAACAATTGGGAAATACTAGTTATTTGAGCGACCATTTAAGAAGATAACACCAACACCCACTTAAAAAACAAACAGAGTCGCCAGTAGAATCAGATTGAGACCCAGCTGTAGCACTTACAGGAGGTGGTGCAAGGAGATATATAATGACTTAACATTCTGTGCATTCACTCTTGATAAGTGGACAAGCCTGGGAACTCTCGCAATCACTTGCCATTTTATGCACAGCGAACAGCTGAAATCAGGTTTGTTAATGGTTCTGAGAGTTGGACGCCATTATACAGCTGATACAATGTTGTACAATTTTTAATATTGACTAAGCTCTTATTGGTATTCTTGCTTAGTTTGACATTTGGTGATGGACGGAACTCAAAACATAATACAAACGGGAACGATTTGAAATTCGCCATGCTTTAGACATACAACTAACCTTTGTGCAAATCTATCGATAGCATCGATATTACAGATACTTTTTGTTCAAAACCAGCGATACTATCGGAAATGGAATCTATCGACGTTTAAGCAACACTACACGATTGGAAGGGATCTATAGTTTAATGTCGACTCCGATCGGCCAATTTGAGAAGGTTTTTGGAGACAGTTCTACTCTTTGAGCATTGTCAGTGACTAGAAAGAGGTGGGGCAGCGAATACCATTTTGGTCATACCGGGAGTCGAACTTAGGCAGCGAGGTTCGGTTGCGTAGGGGTCTACGCAGATACCCACAACGCCACGGCCGAAGAGAAATATTATATCTGCATTAATAAAAGGTGATTAAGTTTAAATAAAAGGTGATTACGGTTTTTAAATCCACATCAAGTGCTGTGGCTAATGTGGGCTACCGTGGTGCTGGCTAATATGGACTACTGAGTTGAATGCGTTTCATGCCAGATTTGGTGCAACGAACAGTGTGAAAAAGCAATATTTATTTGCCAGTTTTCATATGGACTATGCTGGCCCAAGTCACCCTCCACTTTTTTCCTCCATCTTTGTTTTTCGTTGCTTTCTTCCATTTGTTTATACAGTGAATTAATTTTTTGTTATTAATTATGTAGATATTTTGCTTTATTAGTTATGTTTATTTTTTGTCCAGTTTATTTTTTAAATCTTGCTCAGATGATGTCTAGTCCCTTACTCTAGGACAAGCTGCAGCATGTACAATAGGTTGATCTACTTTCTTCACTTTATAAACTTGTATCCCGAAGCTGATGACAGTTAAGAAGAGACAGTGGTTGTTGAAGCACCTTGGCTAATCAAGTAGTGCTTCCCCATTCAACAAAACCAGCAGATTTCACTTATTTTGAATCGGCAACAAAATTGCAGAGTTCTAAAACCGCCCATTTATTTGAAAATCCTTTCATAGTGTTCCTGAGTGTTGGTCACTTGACCACTCAACTACGCATCCGGTGGGAAATCATCACATTTGGTATGATATTCTTCCTTTAATCGATTTCAGCAAGAACATCGAAAATCGAACACAACTCCTGAACGAGTGAGAAGAACATGAAGGCCCAAGTTATAATAAAAGGATAACTAATTCCTTCCCCGCCCAAAAGCCACACCCTCTACGAACATTATTTATGAGCACAATAGTCGTTCTGGAAGTCTCATCACAATTTGAAATCAAATATATGCCAAGAGCGAAAACAATTCCACACAAACTTATAAGTGTACTGTATGGGAGCTATTTCCACAAGATGTAGATTATTTCAAATCCAATGTGAAAGTCTACCTCCAGCATATTATACACACACCCACACTCGAACACTTTCGGAATGAACATTCAAACTCCAAGTCCAACCCAGTTGCATACCGTCTATTCAAATGTGAGATTCTTTATGGCCGCCCCTTTGTCTGATTACAAATAATATCAATAACAAAGCTATACTACAGTATGCATTCGATTTAGTCGGTTTAGGCAGAAGGTAGCATGCCTCGATGAAACATGAATTTACCAAGAAGACTATTGAATTCTAGTCGATGGAATTCAGATGACAGTGAATGGAATGCTCAGTTCATGAATCCGACAAAGAGGCGCCTGGAAATTAATTCGGGGAGGGATTCAATCAACTGAGAACCGCCACTATAATTAGAGATTTGTATGCCTGAAGGTAGTTTACATTTTTTTATTAAGGGATGTAGGGGAAAACATAATAGCAATGAGCCATATTTCGTTGGCATTGATGTCCCATCACACCTTTAATTCGTGTGTGGGTAAAATTAAAAAAATATTTAAATTAGGTCTTTTATTTAAATGGTCTTAGCGCTTAGATTGCGTCTTCTAAAAAATATTTATTTTTTTGGCAATCCAAGCCGAGTTTCAGTTTGAGGAGTTAAGTTAGATAAGAGCATTTGTCTCCTGTTCCATTTATTTTTTTGGAAATGTTTGTACTCGAAAGTGAGGGTGCCTAACGAGCACAATACGAGTTTCAATCTTTTACATTCCCACGACATTTATTGTACTTTATAGGAAAAGTCATAAAGACCCGCAACGAACAGTTTACTCAAACATTGCGAATATCTTCGTCACACGCAAATAGTTAGACCGCACCTAATGAATCCGATTAGACGGGTGTGCGCACATCGGAATATCGCAGCGAGACCGTATGATTTCCCATTGCTTGATGGGAGATGATTGGGAGAGGCCGAAAGTCCAGGTCCAAGCGGATTGTCTGTTGAAACAACGCCAATTTCATTCCTCGTCGCCCCATACAAGGCGTATCTTCCTCAACATCTCTCGCGTGATACGTCAAATGTTAGGAAAATGTATCATGGGCTTGTCAAGGGGGTTTCCAGAAATTAACGCAGGATTTGATTTAAAAAGAAAACGCAGGTTTTAGTCTTTAGATTATTATTTTTTTATTGAATCACAAGGTACATAGGATAGGTTTATTTATGGAATAGCAGATCCGGCAAGTGACCTGCACGGCTTTGCTTTTGGGTATGTGCCGCACCCTTTTGCCATTTCATACCATTCTGCATGAATGTGGCTGAAGTTCTTTGATTTATTTTCTCTTGCAATGCCCGGGTGTCTGTGGGCTTCTGGACATATACCTTTGACTTCAAATGGCCCCAGACAGAGTACACGACTAGAACATGTCTCATGCAGCAAGACAAGATAAATTCACGGGTTGTATGTGGCACCGCCTTCTTGAAACCACATATTGGCCACATAAATATCATACCATTTTGGACAGAGGAAGAATTGTCTTATCATGTCGCGATATCAAGCACCAGTAACTCTCAGTCTAACTTTCAAAAAAGGATAGTCCAATGGCGCCAAATGAATACTCGTTTTTTTTCCTGTGATGCACAATGTTGACTACGTGACCCAAAACTATTATCTGTCTTTTTCAGCACCCTTTAAAAGTTCATTGCATTTTGATAAGTGTTGCTTTTTAAACACTGTTCGAACAAAGGGTTGGTTGGCGAGGCTTGGCGACATCTGTGGCAAATCTGAGAAGACCTCATTAATGAGTTGCTACGGCGATAGCGGCAATAGCGAAACGAGTTGGCTTTAAACTGAATCAACACAAACCAGGATATATGGTGTCGAGGAATAATCGTTTCATCGCACACCGCCCAGACATTATCCGACATAAACCGCTCTGAAGTTGGAGAGGTCCTTGGGGCATATTTGTATCTACTGTGACGCCCTTGAACCTACGGCGTTTAGGTTCACTTCTCGATACTACAAAATAAATGTTCACGGCCCCAACTCGTTCGAGTCTGGCAATGCTCAAAGATAATAATAATTGTCTAATAAAATATTTAAAAAAATTGGCAGTTCCGTTCGGAATGGGCGTTCAAATGTAGAACCACTACAGGCTGCAGTGCCAACCGAAGGAGATCCGAACTAAGATCGCCCGTGGCAGCCGTTGCTACTGCAGTTTGTATAAACAAATTTGACCAGAATATATGGCCCAAGGCACTGATGCTCTGCAAAACTATTATCTTCCAACATACAGCTTTTTCTTGATGAGCAGTGTAAACACGGAAAACATCCTTGTTGCACCGTTATATATTCATCAATTAAATTATTAAATAAGTCTAAGGATTCATTGCTCTGACTTAACAGCTAACAATTGTATGTTAGCTTTTTAAATAAATAAATTATAAAAATAATTATTAATCAATATTTAACAAGGTTAGTAAGAAATGCAATTTTGTTAAATTATCTTTTCACGCCACAATAAATCGTTCAGTGTTCCCGTCTATAATGTTACTACCAAATTGTGTGGAACACCGATTGGTCTCCGTCGCCTCGTCCACAATTTCTGCAGTAAGTAGGAAAAGCAAAACCATTTCAATATTCCACCTCACGCTCCTAGCAAGATACATCTCAACCAGTACTCTTCTTCCTCCTCCTCCTCCTCATCCCTCGACCCAAGCATTCAGATACTCGATGAGACATTTCTGTCGCTGCATGAATGGATGCCTCGGCCATTCAATCTGCTTTTTAACTGTCAAAACAACATCAACTACTAATAACCTCATTGTAGACTGGCACATCTCTGGAAATGTGAAAAGCACTTCTGTTCGTCGGAGTTCCCAGACAATAACAGTTTCTCGAGGCTGAACAAGTCAGCGTTTTCAGCGCCACTTCCAAATGCGAGAAGGACATTTCTCCCCCAAACCAGTGACCTCCCGTCCAATTCACTCTCACGGTACTTAGCTTCCGGCAATGGTAGCATCCATTTCCATAAATACCTCAACCTCGCGCTAACGAAATTAAATTACTCTGGACAAAAACGAATTTCAGAACTGCCGGCAGCTGTGGCAAGAGTTGCCTTGCCCGAAGCATGTTTGCTCGTTGATACCAAGTGATTGCTGGCACACACATACATACGTATATACGAGTATATACAGAACAGATCACAAAGTTTCCACAAACTATAAATCTTTCGAATTGCTATAAATTCTCAGCACAGCACTCCACGGGATAGCGTCAAGGTGCCAAGGCAAATGCTCTATAATGATGGCAACGGTCTCTGAGACCTCTCAAGCTCTCAGCCATGCTCTGCCAGTTTGCCCGCCCGAAGGCGTTATTCGATAAACCATGGCAACGAATTTAAGTTGGCCACCAAAATTTTATTCCCAAACATTCGCTCTTCAACTCAAGCTGAAGTGGATTCGTGCCTTATCTGCCGTCGACGGGAAGAATTTCCGCAGCTATGTATATCTGCTACGAGATAGTGCGATTTGTTGGCAGAATTTTGAAGACCCGAAGAGGAGCGAGAGAGTTTTTGGCAAAAGGAATTTCGGTTTATGGATGCGCGTAAAAAGATTCCGTACTTTCAACGACCTTTGACAAGGGCCCACGGATGGATGGTAAATGGACGGTTGGTACTTTGAAAAGTAAATTCAATAAATCGAAACAGATTTGCTGAGGAAGGTGTATTGATACACAGCACCGTACACAGGATGTAACGACGATGGCATGAGCTGCAATAGCGAGCTATAGTGTGTGGTCGTCGCTGACAAGAATGGCAAATTTCTCCGTTCCGATGAGTAAATAATTGTTGTTAGTTTTTGAGTATAAACGACTGAAACTAATTGTGTCTTCAGTTAATGAAATGCTGTTCTAATTCAATCGAAGGCAGGCAGGCAGTTCTGTTTGAAGAGCGAAATTGAAATCAGATTAAAGGAGATTTCATTTATTGATACTCCGGTACACAAAGGTCGGCAGAACTGTGCAGATTCAGTGCAGATTTATTTCTGTGATACGAAGACCCAGTTGAAGAGAGAAACGAACAGAAGTGGAAGTGCAGGCTGGGAAAGTTGAAGGTATGCGCATTAAAATGTTTGAACCATTTGCTGTTGGCTCCTAGTTGTGGAATGATTTTCCTCGATCCGATGAGAAATTGCTTCCCATCTTGGACACACTTAATTATTTAAGAGGTCGTAACGACTTTGACGTTTTCATGAAGATTGTTCTAGAGCGTGTTTTTGTGTGTCGCAGCAAGTAATGTAGTTTGTACAAGTACGTCATCACGTATAGTTGACGTCAGGTGCTCTTGTTGCGTTTGAAAGGTCTAGTGTGTTTTGTGGGATATTCTAAGCTACGAACTATAAAAGACAACTGACACGATTTTATTAAGGTTGTCCCATAATTAGCCCGAGATTTGAATTTTCCACCATTTGTGCAGTAAATAGTTGGCAACACTAAGAAACAACCAATTTGATAGCTGATAATTTAGGCGTGCGATATAACGTGCTCTCATTGTTTGACAAATGGATGCTACCATTGCCGGAAGCTAGTATATTTAGTTTGGCGGCCACAGTTCGAACGTTTCATACACAATATGGTTGGAATAGTGTTTTACTTTGTAAACTGCTACTACTACTACTGTGAACTGTGATGGATTGAAGATTTCGGGGAGACTGGATCAGTTGGGGGCGCTCGAAGTAGTTGGTGACTGTGTTCGTGACAATTAGAGTTCTCGATATCCGCATACCCGGAAGTCGGGTACCAAAATACCGGGTACCCGTATGGTTGTTACAATGAATGCTAATAACAATGAGTTCAACTGCAATTCGTACTCAATGCATGCTAAAAAGGCATTATGCTTTGATTTCTTTTGGTGGAGTACACCAATGAATCCACCTTTCATCGGTGTTTCCCTTTCCTCGCTGGCAGATGCTACAAATCGGATTACATTTTTCTAATTATAATTTCATTCAATCATATACAACTTTAACTCGGCTTGGATCAGACCAACTTGATAATTGAATGGGTGTTAATTTAAAGTGGCATTTAGAGAAGGAGGGCAATGTGTCAGCCAATTTATGTGGAACACGACAAATGCGCTCCTTATGCGCCAAAGTGATGTATATGTAACGTACCTGGTGGGATTGTGCCTCGCCTCGGTCAATTGATTGGTAAATACGAAGCACATCCCAAAGAATGCAAATTCAACTAACAAAACATTTCCAAAGCACATAAGAGGCATCAACTACAACAGCAAATGAAAACCCAGAAGTACACCATTACCCTCTGTTATGCAAAAGTAATTCACAGATTTGCCGAATCCTCAAATGTCAAGTTATTCTAATGCAAATATTTAGACAACTTGCAGAGCCCCTGCACGTTGAACAACAAAACACTTTGTCTCCTCACCTGTCACATGGCACGCACAACAAGGGCGCCCACACAGACACTTGTCATCAACAGGACCCGAAGGCTTGGATGCTGCTGAATTTTGCAAATAATACAAAGTTAAGGTACCTTGTACATTACAATCCAAACAATGACTTATGAATGGTTTAATAGCCTCTGGGCGAGTTTCTTGAAAAGGTTCTCTGTTTGCCCACTCACACCTTCAGCCATCTGCAGACAGGACAGAATGACGTCCAAACAATGCTCTTAGCTTTTCATTCTCAGAAGTTTCTTGTCTTGTAGTTGCGCATCTGCCAGTACTTCACCCAAATTGCAGTGAACAAGGGGGTGTGTTGAAACATAGTCTTCTGCAAACATTTACTCTCGGATAATTGGGGCATCTTGTATGACACATGGATTTATGCCAACATTCAGCACACGCGCATACGCACACATGCACACTCTGAAAGATACGTTAAGGACGAGCTAACTTTACTTCGGATTATATTCTCAAAGTAAATAAAACAATGACATCGTCTATTGTCCCTTTGAGACAAAAAGATTTGTATTTGCATCTATGAAGCTAAAATGTAGGTTGCTTGACTTTTATTTGAACTCACTTGCATACTCGTGCTCGTACTTGTACACACTGACGACAGCCTCACATCTGTGTGTCAACTTCGTCCTGGAAACCCTATTTAGTGTCTCGTTTCTTAATCCTGTGCAACATGGAATTAAGGGATTCTTTTATGGCTCATAAAACCCGCTTAGCTTTGCAGTAGCTCTTTGCATTATCGTGATTGGGTTCGTTACCCCGATCGTAAAACGTCGCCTTAATAGCCATGTTTGATGCGCGCACTTTTCGTCGGAGTGCAAGAACAAATTTCCGCAGGACGCCTTTATGAGTCTCAACTGAGGCGGCTGCTGGATTGGCGCGTTGTTGTTTTTCCCACGAGCTTTTGTTCACCTGCCAATTTGACACATTTAGTCGCATACTTACGCTGCATTTTGTTAAAATTTGTCAACCATCCGTTATGTGGGTAGGAGTGGGGTTGGTTCTGCGGAAATTAGGTTATCAACTTCGTATTATGAATAATGAAGGAAAAGATATCCTGTCTGGGCACTGGGACCGGACTATGTGGGCTATGAAATTTCGCTGGAGGCTTTTGTAAAAAAAAAAATGACTGCGCTATGTTTTCCGGAAATTCCCATTGGACTCACATTTCAAAAGGTGTGCACGGCGATGCCAATTTCTGGGCGGTGAATGAGAGGGGACGCAAAAATATGAATCTATTCCACGAGCGGAGCGTACAGTGTAAATGCATGTAAATGTGTCTATTGTCACTGACGCATGAATGGTTCGGAATTGAAATTTGTTTCCTTGACGGACTGAAGTTGAAATATCACCTCAAAGGTATGGAATTCATACAGCACGGTGATGCGTGATGCCATTGTGCCTGCATTCGAAATGGTATTTGATTTAGAAGGTCCGGTCAGATGACACAACTACGTGTGTTCCGTTAGTTGGAAAAACATAATTCATAACTTTTACCCTGATACGTTCCAGTTCTCGATGACATTCCTCGAATCAGCTTCAAATGGAATTTCGCAGTCAGCTGTGCGCATTTTTGCAAAAATGGCGGGAGCTTCAGGAGAGAATTTTTTCAATTATTTGAAGGACAAACGGCAGACGAGACCCTGCAAGGAGATTGCCGAAATTGATGAAGCGCAGGAGACAAAATACCTCTTTTGTCTGCTAAAAGCGTAAGCTGGATATTGTTATTGGGAGAGCATTTGAATCTTTCATGCTAAAATTGTGGTTTTGTGAACATTCCTTAAGCAAATGAATTCCGAGGCTTTGGGACAACGCCAACCTCCGTGCCAAGGTTAGGTTATGTCGGCGGGTAAACGCTGAGTTGCATCCATTGTGATGCCCGTGGAAGTTGATAACCTTTCCACAGTCCTTCTCGTGCGTTAAGGATGCCATAAAGGGATCTTGGCAAGCCTGCAAATAGATGTTATTGGAATCTCTGTTATATCTTGGAGGTTCGGGAAGAAGAATTCTCCCAGTGTTCCCAGTGAGTATTGTCCTCAATCTCCTCTTCGTCCCCACAGTCTCAGCGTATGGTACCATGGGTAAGTCACATTTTTTGCCCGTGGTATCTGAGGTGATTATAGCCAGTTATCGCTCCGACTACCATCCACTTTTGCCTTTTGTTGCATTCGAGGAGTTTGTCGGTCTTTACGCTTGTGTACCTATTCGAAAGGCCTCACAGGTCTGAAGAGACCCCAATCTTCATTAGCTAGCTCTAAGATTTTATTGTCCACTTTACTCCTGATATCAGCTAAAGGTGGATGAAATCATGGAGTTGCCTGGGATGGGTCAAGTTCGGACGCTCGTGTCTAAGTAGACGGATGGGTCAGTTTCGCACCCCCGTGTCTAAGTTAATGCACATAGTTGGCGAAGGACTTCAATCATATTTGATCTACATCGGTCAGGAGTGCAGCATAAATAACGAAGAAAGACAAATTCTTTGAATATAAGTTTGATAAAAAAAAATCGTGTGTCATTTGATTAATGCTGGCACAAGGAAAGAAAACAAATTATTTGGGTTTAGCGTAATTTCATTAGCCGTCCGGATTTAATTATCAGAGACTATGAACATTTAGCTTGAGGTTTGTCATTTTAGAAGACAGTTCGTTTACCAATTTTGACCGTGTTCGAATTGTGAAAACTTGCTTTAAAAGTTGTGACTTTGCACACTAAAAGAAGACTACGTAATCGTCCATATAATCGTCAGTTTTGTGTACAAATGAAAGCCAACGAATTACTTTATTTAAAAATGTTCTTTGAAAATAATGGACTACAACACTATCTAATACTAAAACATGACTGAAGCAAAAATGAATCTTAAGAATTAACTGACTCCTTCTGGGTTGTAACATACAAACTGAGACTGGCTTGGTTACCCCTGTCTTAAGTCCTATCCATCAATGCAAATATCACAGCAGTTAGAGAAAGTGATGAATAAGATCAAATCTATTTTCACGCTGAGTTCAGCATCTTGTCCTTATAATGTGTTACTCGTGATATTGTTCTATTATGAGTGGATGGGGCCTACGAACTACGAAAGTCGTAACTTGACAAGTTGTTTTCTAGACATGAATACTCTTGGAGCCTTGTCAGTCACTTTGAAGACGTGGAGCCGTGAATAATGCCAGTTGACAGAATTCGCGTGTTGAAACTGGCACCTCGATGCGCCGTAGGAACCTCGCCAACGCGATCACCGCACTGTTATAAAGTTAAACTCACTCATTAAATTAAGGCATGGAATGCCTGGAATATACATACATACGACCATTGGATGCTAGAACATCAGGGTGACCACTTTTCAGTCAATTTTTTTTACTTAATTTTTGAGTCAGTTTTATAATTGTCGCTTATTAGGAAATGAAAATCCAATCCACTACTGCTCTCAAAAGACCATTGCACTTTTGGCATTTGGCTAGTGGTGTCATTGGTCCATGCTTCTGCGGAGTTAGCGAAACCGTTGGACAACAGTAATGGTAAATTCGCATTTTTGTGTGTGATGAAATCGGAGATGTGCAAGACAAGACGGTGCCACACCACCAGACGACTCGTTGTTGTAAGGAAAGTGAGAGACTTATTTCGAGTTTTTGTTATGTGAAGTGATTTAAGATCGTTTGAGTTCCTTTTTTGCGGGGCTTTGTAAAAGTACACTGTTCGTAAGTTCGAACCGCTTTGCAGACGAATATTTGTAAAGTTTTGGCCGAGCTGTGACCTGCTGTGTGCCGAAAAAGTCATCGAAACTTACCTTGTCAAAATCATTTATGGTAGAACTTCAACCGAGTGCTGACGAATGATGGTATATTCCATTCGTAGTGATAATTTTCGAAACAATACAAAAAAAAATATAGAAAACTACAGAATTTTTGTATTACATTCTTGTTAAAATTTGGTTTATTTAAATTGACTTTCAGAACTAGAGAGACACGTTAGTCTTTCAAGACCTACAAAACGTCGCCATTGCACACTTCTTCCGAACGCTTCTTCGTAGCATAATCGGTAGTTCCTTTATTAGTCACATCTCTGTCAACTAACTGCTAGTTGCGTTGACACTCACTCCTTCCGCCTCACTCGCAGTAACTTTCTCTTCTCTAGAGCATAATGAAGAGTGAACTCCGTGAAAGAACTTCTACTCCATAATTACCTTCCTTGAACTCAAAACACAAATGCAGTTCCTTTTCCTTGATGGGACAATCCGCTGAAGAATGTCAGATCTCCCCAAAGTCACTAACTAGACAAGTTAGGACCATGTTCTGTTTCAAAGGATACTTTGACTTTTCCTCGAGTAAAGACTACCCCACTATCTCCCGTTTGGTTACATTTAAAACAAGATTTCGTTTAAATGTCAAGAATTAATCCCGCAATCATAGTCCCCAGCGTTGCTCTTTTGAAGGCTTTGCCTGTACAATCCAATTTCCAGAACATAACGAATCTTCGCTGTCATTCCTCTCCGTCCACCATCCATTGACAAGCAAGATAAGCAAAACTGGGTCACGACCCCTGGTCTCCAGTCATCCGTTCACACTGCTCTGACGACAAACTGAGCCGTTTTATCGAAATTCAGTTGCAAAACCCAAAGCACTCAAAATCACAGATTTTGATCCAAATTTAATTCACAAATGTGCTTTATTAAAATCTAAATGGATTACCCTTCACCTACTCTCGTGCGTCCTATACGGCCAACACGCTAAGTACCTATGTGCCTCAATTCCATCATTATTTTGGCATGGGAATTCCGTTTTTGAGCGCTGTATGGCACTTGCCTTTCCTGTCACGGAATATACGGTTAAATGGAACATTCGTCAATGCATAACTTATCGCTGTAATTGCTCACACTTTGGACTTCCTTAACACGGCACAGGGTTTATAATACCACTGAACTTTATCAGATAGTTACCATCCCCGGGTTTATGTCTTGAAAGGGCTACAGTGATATCATTTATGACGCCAGAGAGGAGACAAAATCCAACAGTATTCAACCTTTATTAATTCCTGGAAATAAGGACTGGATTCAGTTACTCGGAAAATTGGTTACTTTCTTCGAGAGAATTTCGAAATATTTTTGTTGACAGCGATTACCGAATACTTCTGGAAGGTGGCTGAAAGTGATGGGTCTATTTCTGAGAAATCAAAGTTATTTTGGTAAACAGCCACAGGTCTCCATGTCCCAAGCAATTTTCCCTGATATGAAGATTCCTTAAATTGTTCGAGTTTTTAAGTGAGAGAGTTTAACAACACACAGCAAGGATGCGGAGTCGGGAGTGGGTTGTCTAGATTTGTTGAGAATTAAATTTTAATACACAAAAAACAATTTTTGGGCCCGCTCTTTAATCTATTTGAGAAAACGTTTGCGTTAATCTTACTGATTGCTTTTCAGCTAAAGCACGGACTGTGAAAAAATATGAAAGCCACTGAATACATAGCATCAATTCAAGGAAATTGCGAACTGCTGGAGAAAATGTTCTGATGTGTGTATGTCATATAAGGACACGGCGCATCGGTGATGCCTTGTTCTTCGTCTTCTTGTAGTCTTACAGGCTAATGTTAACGCAAACCCAACAACCCTCCCCATTAGAGTGCACTGTGACGGGCGGGCAGCTCACCTGAAATACCAAAGGTAATGGACGTACATAACGATTTGTAAACTTAAGAAATCGAGATGATTGCGAAAAATGATATACTGCGACTGTAGTGCTCACTTCGATCACTTTCGTTAAGTTCGTTAACTTTTGCTTAATTCATGTGGTTCTCCCTTAATTGCCCGACGTTCCCCGAAGCAATTGTAGGTAGCTAACGATTCTTCTAGCTACATTTCGTTCGATTCTGACAAGCTAACATTCGTCAATTATGGTTGTGTCCTTGGACGCGGCCGTCCTCTGCTCTGTTGTCCCACAACCACGAAATTCATGACTTGGAGCCATGTTGTCCATGTTCTATAAGCCCCTGCACCTTAAGCGTTTAAAAGGCAAACGATTAGCTGAAGTCATATTCCTGCATTGCTACTATTTTACGGTTAACAAGGTCTACCTTGGCGAACGACTATTCAACTTCTTGTGGCAAGACTGTAGTCGACCAGTTGCACAATATGCCACTCGCACATCAATGAAACGCATGTTCTGTTGATCGTCGTCGCCGACCCTGATTGTGTAGAGAGGAAAATTAGGCTGTACGCCGCGCAGTAAACATTGCCAGACACCGACTCAGGGAATTTTGCGTCGATATCATAGCCTACATTTACACAATATCTAAAGAAGCCAGGATACCAGCAAAGAACTCATCATCAGTAACGACGCCTACTTCTGGACGAACGGGTACTACAAAAAATAAAAATGATCAGTCTTGGGAATGTTCCAACCCACACAAGGTCGACCAAGTGCTAACACATTCGCAGAAAGTCACTATTTGGAGAGAAACATTAGTCGCCGGCATGGTCTTAAATCTTCGAAAACATCAGCAGACGTCGCAATCAATTGATGTCATAATGAACATTCTGCATTCGGTACTGGACTTCGGTAAGCCCTTCCTTCCATTCGGTTTTGACGTCTTGTTTCAAAAAAAGTGGTTAGCTGTTATTGCCATCTCCCTTTTGCTTGTAATTTTGCAGTGTCTGCTCCAGCCCTTTACGGAACGTAAACAGCATCTTTTGAAAATAACACCACCACTCATGTTCTGTTCGTGCTTGTAATGATGTGAGAATTAAATGAGAAAATAATTCACATAACGAATGCACGTTAATTTACAAGAAATAATGAGTCTCGTGCATTCAAGCTGACACGACCCACACGAGACCCAATCAAAGGCTGCACGGAAACGGAAATGCATTTCACCCGTTCTCGCTCTCTTGAGGCCAAATGTTTGCATGATGGCAATACTACTAAAAATAGTTATTTTTCACCGGATTAAACGCACACACGCTCACGGCAAATACTCTTAACAAATCGTGAACAATTGCACAATCCAACAGTTTTCGGCGGTGCCGACGTGTACGGCTTAAACATCCCATCCCTCGAGGGATATTTTTCATTTGAAGTTATATTTGCTTGCTGTTTTACAATGGCGGGAATTAGGAGTAGATAGTGAGCTAGCTTGTCAACCAGTACGCAATATAGACGGAGAAGGTGGGGTTCTGGTGGGTATATAATGGGACTAAGAGCTTAAGTGTGATGGGATGATGGGACGATGCGGGGTTTGCGCCCGCAGACATATTTCTAGGGGGGTAGAATATTTTTTTATTTTCAATTATTAAAAATTCCTTAATAGTAAACAAAATAACACAAGACATTGGTGGAATCCCCGAGCCTGCAAGCAGTTTTCATATTTCAGGAGACTCATTACACTGATGTGAGTTTCGACTGGTGGTCATATCAAAAAACACAACAGTAGGTTCCGCGTAGGGCTTTTAATTGGTAGTATTGCTGTTCATCTCGTATGAAGTTTTCCTTAATCGATGATTTCTTTTCTTGATTTTTTGACCGGTCTTGCATAGGGTATGTCACCGGTTAGCAGGGATTGACTTCAGAAGGGTGAATTTGACTTTATATTGGATCATTGCAAAAGTTCGCGTCCGATCTTAAGAAATAAGGCCGTTTTGGCTGCGAACAAGATTTTCTCCGTCTTTTTGTGAGCTCGCCTGTTTTTGAGCAGTCTGGTCCATATCCGTGTTATGTGACCTTAAATGTCATGACGACGCGCTGTCAAACTATAACACCATTCTCCAAATGATCCTGCTAAAATCATACGCCAACTCATGGCACGACCTCCAGAATTTATTATTATTATTTATTGGTAAGGCGGAAGCGAATAAAATGATTCTGGTAGCGAACGAGGGGAAACAAAATGTATGCTTTCCTCCAGAACGGACATGTAACATCGACGACTTGCTGCTGGCGCCATAATGGACAGCTATAACTTCGAAGTAGTCAGGGAATCCATCTACCTTGTGTCCGCAGTAAACTGTACTGAAAGCAAACGTGGAGAATAATCAGAGTAACTCTGGTCCATCCCTGTCTATTTGAGCCCGAGAGCCAAAATTTCTACGCATCAAATGCCGCCATTTATCGCATGTAATTGGATCATGCTTTCACACGGTCAAATTCAAATTTGGTTGCATATGATTTTTGCCAACGCATTTGAGTCAACAAAGGACAAAATCAATTCGAGCATTCATACAAAAAAAAATCCGAATATACTCTAAGACACGCATCGGGTAGTTTCCATCATAACTATGCTTGTCAGTTTATTGCAAGCCAGCTAAATTAGTTTTAACATATTTACCAAATCTACCTGTTTACCTACTTTCTGTTTCAATCGTTTTGTAACAAGCTGTTCGAGCAGTCCTTTCATTTTTACAAAAATGGGGAAAAATTGCATTGATGACCGACTTCAAAAGACGAACAGTGACATTGGCGTGGCATATTTCATAAAAAAAACATAGCAAACTATAGCCAGTACTTAAATTCATTCAACCCCAGTAGCTCATATTCACACACCTCTTCGTAGAATATACACATTTTTATAGCATCCAAGAGTTCTGATTTACTACCCAACATAGCGGATTGATGCTTGGTATGGTCTTTTAAGTAAAGTGCATTCAAAATTTCTTAACAGACATCCAATGGGATTCAAGCCCTAAGAACTAGTTAAGTGTCTAAGATCAGAACGTTCGGCCATGAATGCGTGGCTAATCTTTGCGAGCGTGAGTGCACAACTAAAATCAATCAAAGCATAAATCTTCTCAAACAGAGCACAATGTGTCCATATCATAATCATGAAGAGGTGAGGACTGTCAGCGGCCAAACCTATCCGACTTAATAATAATAGTTTCTCAGCAACCACTCGTGTTGTGCGTGCAGTCGTTCTCTCATGAGTGGAGAAGCCTTTTCTAGACAGTGCATTGTCAGTGACTTGAAAGAGGTTGGGCCATGAAAAGTATTTTGCTCGTACCGGGAATCGAACATGGGCTGCGTAGGCTCAAGTGCGTAGAGATCGACGCACTAACCCATAACGCCACGGCCCAAAAATGCATATATTGACACTTAATGTGCTCATTGAGATAAACAAAATTCAGATTTTCAAAATTGGCACGCGATGTTTTTTTCGGCTAATATCTCCAAAACCATTGGGGTATTCCTGTATGCCAGAAATTCAATACACTGTACTTTTCGAAGTAGATTTTTGACGCAACGCAACAACAACTACATCATTTCACTGCAGCGGCCTCCATTTCATCCCAAAGGCTTCGGAACAAACAACTGCAAATAACTCTTAGAGAACGTTAAATCGCTTGAAGCTCCTCGTGTCAAAATTCGCTTGCACTTTTCACTTTATCCGTGCTCTCTGACTCTGACGAGACTTAGATGGTGTTGGATTTTGTAATGATGTCTAAAAAGCATTTGCGATGTCAAACTTTGGATGCCGTCAGTTCATGGTATCCTCATATTCACTGGAGATAACTTCGTTATAACCCCCTAATCGTGTGGTCGTTTTTGAGTCCACCAACAGTAAACTTTCACTCTCAACAACCCTCCCGAAAACTCTGCAACGCCAACCCCAAACGCACGGTTGTGTTCGTGTTCGAAGGGCAATTTGGAGTGGCTTATACTGCACTGCTCAAGATAAGGGGCGACCTTCGAGCAGTGCCAAGGCGATTTAGAAGCTTTCATTCGCCCGTATTTAGATTAGATATTCAATTAGTCCTAGAGGAAAATCAATTAAATGAAACTTTATGGCGGCGCCCTCTTTATTTTCGCGTTACACTGCATGCGAGGTCCTTAAGTGTGTACGTATTCAAATTTGAGTACATCACAAATCCATGCGACAGCATTTGAGAGAGTAGGGCCTTCTGTTGAGCTCAGAGGCGGATGGGTGCGAATGACGTCCTCGGTATGTTAGTTAACTTGCCTTGGCAGTGTGCTCCAGATTCGGATTCCGATCCCCGGCAGTGTGACGCGAGCTGACATGCGTGTGCCATCATCTGGAGGGGCTGCAAATGTTATCCAGCCATTAAGCAAATAAATTATGCAAATTACGTGATTGGTTTGCTCTATTGAGCTCTCTTCCTGTCATTTGCATATCATTTTCATAATATAATATGCGAATTCCGTTCTGAGCTCCTTCCCAGCTGCCCTGGAGATGGTCTCAACTGAACGATCCAGAGTCCCTAGGTGGCTGTGCGGTTCGCGCCTGCTGTGTCGGGGATCGGATACACATTTCATGGCGCTAAGTGCGGAGCACGCAAATTTGTCGAAATTGTATTTGAAAAGTCCTGACGGAAGAGGAACAGATTGAATGGTACATTCCTCTTATACGCCAAATCTAGTGGGTGTATGGCGCGGCTTGACATGCACAACACGCAGAGGGTGTACTCTCAGGGTTTCAGTAAATATCTGATTAAAATGAAATCTGCTCCAGCGATAAACATGCTGTAATAAGCCACGTCGAGTTATGTGCATGACTTTCATGGCATTCGTGAGAGTATGTGTGCCTCCTGCGATAGGAAGGGGATCACGCGTCGGGAAATATTAATTAGACTGCGAAATGTTAGACGATAAACTTGAAATAGTCCTCAACGAGATTTCAGAACTTTGTAACCGACTTTGAATGAAGGCAATGTGAAGCAATTTAATTTTTGCCACTTTGCATACAACTCTGCTGTGGTTGTTGTCACAGTGCTTGGATTTTGGTAGACTTCAATTAACATTTGCTGACTAGATTAAAAAGTTATGTGTTTGTTACTCAAACTTCCCTTAAAGGGGGTAAATTGACTGGACATTTGGAACATTGTCTTGCGGTGGCCTAGCCACTGAACGGAACTACATATACGCATAACGTGACAACAACTTCAACATAATATACATAGACAGCACTCTTCGTTTTCTGGCATTTGTGATTGCCATGCTTTTGCCACTTTCAAGTCCGCGGAAGATGGCATGCTTTAGCGCCTTGACTTCCAGATGTAATCTGCCAAAACGTGTATTGGCTTATTTTTGGCGAATGACTGGAGTCAAGGATCTCTTAATCCCTCATTTATATCATATTACTGTAACGAGATACGATGACAAGCCACCAAGCAATTACATTTTGCAATGCATGTGGCATGCACTTTGCCGCCACTTGTGCACTAATGGCAACAACGTGGCATTAGTCTAATCAATTATAAGATTTTCTCCGTCAGTTTAAGAGCTTAAGCTGTTCACTCGTTAGTTATATTAATAAAAGAAACACTCGTTTGATGGTTACAGTAGGCAATTGATTGCTTTCGCTTCATATTACATTATCCTATTCTGACCTAACCGGCAATCCTCTCTTTGTGATAATCTCTGTCTGTGGTTGTTTCTTTTATTCTATCACAATAGGTTAGCTGCTTATCAGTGCGGATTTATGCCGTGGAAGTCCTCTGTAGACCAGATCTTCACATTACACCAGGCTTATCAACAAACCCAAACTATCCAAATCGGCACACCACCTGTTCGTCGATTTTCAAGTCACATATGACAGCGGGTATTGAGACGAGCTGTACAGCGTGATGTCTAGTTTTGACAGCGACACGTTTGGCTAAGATGACATGGAGGTGATTGTTCGAACAAACAAAGCGAGCCGTTTATTTGGCATTGAAATGGAAGCAGCTAAAGTATGTCTGACAATAAACGAGGGCAAAGCAAAAAAGTGCATACTGTCACCAAGGAGGGTGCATAACATCGATTCATTGGCCAGAAACTCACCTTAGGCAGCTATAACTTCGAGGTAGTTAAGGACTTATTCTACCTCGGCGACGTATTACAAGCGCATCTGTGAGATCAACCGCTTTTTGTGGGCTCAACAGGCAATTGCGTAATAGACCCCTCTCTCGGAAGACCAAGTTGACATATCACAAGACCTTGATCATCGCCGTCCTGCTCTACGATGCATTGGCAGGGACACTCACTTAAACGGACCACAAGAGGCTCGAAAGAAAAGTTCTGCTCTCGATCTTTGGTCCTGTTTGCATTGACGAGATCTGGGGAAGATTCAACCACGAACTGTAGGGACTGTAAGGCGACATGAGTATAGCCAGGCCTCTACGGATTCAACGAGTAAGATGCCTAGGCAATGTTGAGCGTGTGAACAAAGTAGCTCCGGCCAGAAAAATCTTTGGCTCTGGGCCTATGGGACAACGCACACCACGCTTCGACTTGGTCATACTAAACTGGCTTGGAATGCGAAACTGAAGATATCTGGCGAGGGATCGGTTGGAGAGGTATGTTAGACTTAAAATAATAAAAAGAGTGCTTTTTACAAGCTTACTAGCGGACCCGAAGCAGGCGCAGACTGATCACATTAAAATAAGAATGAAAAAACACTCGTTTTACTGTCGGTTTTCCGACTTATATCTTATTCTTATAAAATGCTATGTTTTTACTTCAATTATTGCAGAGCCCTTTCGTAAACTACATTTTTTGTTTCCCGGAGTTGTGGTATAAATAAACAGAACTAATAGCTTAACTACACGTGAACCTGATACACATAATTGTTTGTGGGAGAAGCATGGATACAATTCCACACAATTCCAACACTCGTCATTGCGCCTTGTTTATTGTCATAGCAACTGCAAGACCTATTGGAATTTACAATCTTTTGAAGTCAAACACACTCATATACGCTTCGATTAGCAAGCGGGCTCTTCCTTCTAAAATTTTCTTCTTCATTCTTTCAATTCGTCAGGCTTGAAAAATGAGACTTAAGAGATTTCAATCGTTTTTTTAAATACCTTGCAGCTAAATATTTACATATAAACATACAACAAAACACACATTTTGGCATTCTGTGTGTGGTAGGTGCTCTCGAAAACTGTTAATAATTTCGACGTAATTCTTTCTGTGTAGGATAGAAGATGTCACTTCGACGATTTATACATTTCATGATAGATGATGTGGTATATGTGTACAGTGGAACTTTCCCAAAGTCGAATTTCTCCCTAACTCCAAGTTTTTCGTCATATTTTAGCATTCCCCCTCAATTTTAATTACAAAAGCACTCTCCCTAAGCCGAAACACCCTCTAACTCGAAAACACTCTTTCGATTTTCGGCCTTTGTTTTCACCCCTTAAGTCTATAACATTGAAAACTCGTCCACGAATTTACCGGGTAACCGGGTCTACAAAAAGGGACGCTTTCAGTGGCAAACAAAAAACAATGTTATCCTTTTCCTTCTGTTGATGGTTGGATTTCAAATAGTTTTCATTTCAAGGCAATTGAAAGGTATTTAGAAATTCCAGGCAGTTCAACAGAGCTGATGCAGCATTTTTGTGTAAGATGGTAGTAATATCAATTGAAAGAAATTTATGTTACGTGTTACGGAAATATGTCAGATTCGACTTAGGGAGAGTTCGCTGTATTTCAATGATGATGTGTTGTTCCTCCAAAGCAGCAGGCGATGATCAGCAAGCAGTGTAAAAAATACTTATTTTCATATATCTTGACACACTAAAAATCAAAGCATCTGCGCATCGGTTTTTTTTTTTTTTTGAAAAATTGTGACATATGTGTGGAAGTGTACTGAAAATCATGTGTTTTTTACGCACGCTCAACACACACTTACGCTTACCGATTTTAGCCAAGCTTCACACAAACCATAGACCCTAGGCCAATACCAAAGATATGTGAAAGTTTGGTTGAAATCGGTAAATGCGTTGAAGCGTGACAGCGGCGACAAAAATTTGAGCCTCGATTTTTTTTTAATAATTGTAGATAGACATAAATTTTGAAGTTGAATGTTAAATTGAAGAAATTAAAAGCTGCATCAACGAAATTCAGCCGCATTTATGCAGAATATAAATAAATTCCGCCAACCATGGCTCTCTGGAAAATAGTTTCTATCCGGGAACGATGTTTCCGGACGAAAAACGATGGAAAGAACGAGTTGCTACAACAGAGGGAGAATCGTCTTTTACCCCAATGGCCCAAAGACGAGCGCCAGTACAGAGGTTGGGATCTTCTGTGACATCTTCGAAAAATACTTAAGGTGGCTGTTATACACGGGGCGGTGCTTGCGTTTAAAGATCAATGCGTTAATAGCTTCTCGATCAGCATCGTGATTGGTAGCCAATAAAAGCCATCGCATCAGACATTTTGACATCGAAGTTAGTTGGAGTATACAGACAAACCGATACCTCTGTTTGGTACCGGGACGTACGGAAATCTTAGGCAATGAAAGGGCGGAGAAAGGATCGGAAAGAGACGAGAAGACGAGGCCCTGGAAAGAGCCAGTATTCGCTGGCTCAGCCTAAATATTCCAGCCACAGCAAGGGCGCTATCAAGAGATCAACATCATTTATCAGTTTTAGTCGTACGCACTCTAATAGGACTCCCTACCGTACCTGTGCCATAGGAACACAACATATGCAATGAGACTGCCTATACCGCATAACGACTTTTGAAGAAGCTGCAAAAGACGAGGAAGGAATAGAATATATTCCACATCTGCTCTGTGAATGCCCAGCCCTAGCAATGGAGAGATCGTATTTTCTAGGAAAATAATTCTTCTCGGAGATAGAAATTTTTTCAGATTCGCATACGAACCTGGCTGGTTTTGGGATCGCAGTACCTCTCACAAGAGTTGATTATTACTAAATATGGGCACAATGGACCCCACACATTGGTCTCAGTGAGACGCTGCCAAAAGGCCATCAGAGCACCGAATTTACCCACCTACCCAGCTGCCTATGCAGAATAGACAATGGTCATGCAAAATTTCGACTGACAATTTGGCTGATGTGTTATTCCAAATATATCCCTATACACTTGGTTGAATAAGAAAAACAATCTACAGATTAAGGACTGTGCTTTCTCTAAAATTCGAATCGTCGAACCCGAATTTGGGACACCCTTTACTTCGACTAACGTCCTTTCAAATGTGAACAAGAATAATGCCATCGTGGGTGAGGCAGTGTAACGACGTGAGTCCCACTGTTTATTTTTACAATTCTGCACATAAACAAATCCAACACGTGTACGTTTTCTTCATTAACAAATTAATCTCAAGTGTCAACCAATAGCTGAAGCTAAATTTCTAGCCTGCGTGGGGTTTCCCCAGCTCATTTCTAGTGTGAGCAGTCAGCAGGCAAAATACTGTAATGTAATTCCCATTGAATAACTTTCGAAATTTGTTCACTTCTTGAGTATTCTTTGCCCTTTTCGCTTTTAATTAAACTAAGACGCATCCTCTTCATCTTTGGGGTATAATTGCACGTTCGTTACGTATGCAAATATGTATTTAAATTTCGAGGGCCGTCCCATTCCAGTCGCGCGTCTGGTTGCATCTTTCACCTTTCGTTGCGCCCGCAACAAAAACAAAAAATGGGAACAACTTCGTTGAGTATTTCTTAATTTTCAAATGTGCACCCTAGTTCATTGAAAGTTTTCTTCTTAACAAAAACTAACACAAGTTTAAAGGACGTACGAATTTCCCCATGAGAACTTTTCACTGGGTATCTCATGGAATCGTGCCCACAAAAAGGGCAAACAGCCGAGCACCATGAGCTGCCACCAAACTAATTTCACCCGAAAACCGAGACAACGTAATTACTAAGAAACATCTCTATCCTCCATCCCTGGAGCTGCTGCCAAAAGTCATGTTTCAGTATGCCTTTGATGCTTTCGTGCAGTCGGGGGGCGGAAGAGGGTTGCAGGTCGTTACGGCAACCGCATTGTTTGGACCAGCATTTGTCGTAAATTCGACGGAACAGAATGGGCCTTTCTGCACCTGAACGTGAATGAGAGCTGAAAGGCTTCACATCATTCTGTGTGAGTGTAAGGATTCAACGCCCGCTTGCATTCAGATTCGGCGAGGCGAGGCGATGCGAGGCCAGGGAGGAGAGCATTTTTATGTATCCTCTCAAACTCAGTTAACTTTGGGACCGAGCTGCAAGAAGCACACTGTTCGCTAACACAGCGAAAATTTGTAAGAGCACACTAGAATGGGGCGCCAAGGTCCTGCAAGTTTTTCATCAGCTTAAGTGGAATGGCGCACGGAAACAACTCGTTCGAACACAGTACATGCCAAACGAGACACTCGAGCAGAGCGTTGCGTGCACGGCGGCATCCACGAGAACGCAACACTGGTGGCATTTTCTCATAACATTTTTGTAGCCTATTATCGGTCTAGAAGCTGTTAATCACATTTAAGCGCCCTTAGCATACACATGCAGGGGAGCAAATGTAATTGCGAGCATTTTGTTTATTTGTTTGCGTGCGACGGGCGATGCGGTCTGGAGGGTGCTTGGGAATATGCATACACGCACATAACCATTTTGAATAATCAAAAGGTTGTTAGCAGTTCTCCATTTTGCTCAACACACAGTCCACGCCGTCCGGACACGCATCATTTCGCCATTTCGCCGTTTCCCCCGCACCCGCCGCTGTTCGGACGAATAAAATGGACAACGACAACTCGATTCGGTTGATGGCAGGAAAGTAGAGGTTGGTAAGTACCCCCGATGACGAATGGGCCGGGGCTGCCGTGTAATGCGATTAACTTAATTAATCATCTGGCAGGGCAGCTAACTCCAGTCGAAAGGACTAAAATATAACTACGTGTCAGAATGTTAAAACATGGCAATTGGCAGTGGATTTTTCTGTGATTTATCGCCAGTGATAAATAGTCATGCGGGTGATTGATGAATCGCTCTTGAAGTCAACTATTGACCGGAAAATGACATGAAAAACAATGTTTGCCAGTATGTTTCTTGACTGTTTGATCACCGTTCGGCTTTGTTGTCTGCTGCTGGCTGGCGATGGTCTGTGGGAATGGTGATACGGAGATAGCGTGAAATATCAATTTGGTTCTTCGAATAAACACGACTCGACGTGAAAGGGAGTAATTATTCAGTGCCGTAGTGCTTGTAATTAATGACTGGACTGGAAACATTATTTAGCTTAGATTCACTCTTAATTAGGTAGGCAACAGTTTTCTAGGTGTACCTTGGAATGGGGCTATAGCGGAGGGTTGAAATTTAGGACGCTCCATTTTGCTGACGAAATTATTGTGTGTGCTGCAATCATAGCTGGTTTTGGGAGACTTCTGGGAAAACCAATATTTATGATGATGTTTCTTCGAATTAATTTTCTTATTTTCCTTCGATTAAGTGACATCATTAGGATAGAGGCTCTACTATCCACTTGCCATGACCAGCGGTATTTGGTAAGGGAAATGGGTTTAACATATGGCCGTAGTTGCAGACCCCATCAGAAGCTCACACTGGTCCCCGACTATTTAACGAATGATTGCGGGTTGTGTGGTTGCCGATGAATGTCGGCTCTGCGAGGCATATTCAATGTCTTAGCGAGGTTGTAGAGGCAATTAGATCAATTGACGTTGTTTTGCTGGAAGCTATCCAATTAATATAACATGGCTAGGATAGAAACAAATTCTGGCCAAGTAAACAATTAAATCACGTTTCATGAGTAAGACGTGACAGGCTCAGTTGCTCTTCAAAATCTGACAACATGACGAGTGTACTTTTGAGCTTTAACGACATCTGTACCAGACTAAGACTTAGACACACTCTTCTCAAATTGGTCATCTAAGCTTCCTCTTGGACGTGAACCTTTTGACAGACTGAACTTGGCGCGGGTGTAGCAAGGAAGTGTATCAATTCATCATGAACCAGATTTCCTCTGGAAAAAGATCAAGACACAAGTAAATTTAATGATTTTGAGGTTTTAGAGTAGAGCTATTCAAAGCTATTCACAGGTTGTGCATGTTCGAACTACTTTATAGCCGGGATACCTAGGTTTGAGTAGTAAAGGGTGTCCCAAAATTAAAGCAAGATTTAGTCAAAATTTAAACCCTGTTCTTAGTCTTAAGGTTGTTATCTTTTAATGAGACATAAAGTACATATTAGACCATACGATGCCGTGGCATTGTGTCAAATGACATTATGCCAAATTGGTACAATAACTCTTTTAAAAGTGTCCTTCGGGCAAATATTAACTTTTGGAATAATGTCGGTTTCAAAAGTGTCATGGCCAAACTTGTTTGCGACATTGGGCCAAATTTGGTGCATGGTCCGCAGGCCATCATCGGTTTACAAGTTTTAAATGTATGACTAATCTAACTTCAGGCGCCTGCCTAACAATTGTGGACACAGACGCAGTGGAGCGACGAAGCCATTTGAGCGGTTAAATCCTGCGGGAAAAGGGTTATTACTATTGGATATGGCCGAATTTCAAAATTTAGCCGGTAAAGGGGTAAAGGGGTGGCTGGCTTCACTCGCTAACAGGATTAACCCTTTTTTTTCGCAGGGTTTAAGCACTCTAACCGCTCAGTCCACTGCAGCTGTGTGAACAACTACCAGGCAGTTATTTTTTATGACGCACTTTCAAAAGCGTTATTGCACCATTTGGCACAATGTCACGCCACCGACCGTACTGCCTAAATGCGACTGAATTTTGTTGATGCAGTTTCACAGTCAGCGCTTGGCCATCCTCATTTTAGGGAAAATATGGTCCAATGATGTTTATTCATTTTGATATACGACAACACGTTTGCATGACGCCCCTAACCCTAAACTGTCAGCTGTCAAATTGCTGCAAATTAAAGTCCTGCGCTAATTTTGTGACACCCTTTACTTAAGAACAACTTCCATTTTGAACATGACTGCCTACCTGACGGTTGTTGAGGTACTGCTATACTGCTAAACTAAGGAGTAAACCGTTACTTTACTGAAGCCCTTTGATACATAGAAATACTCACTCAGGACTTGCAGCTAACGCGAATCTGTGCAATACCTGAATATATTTTGTAACTTCTGAGCAATAATTCTTCAGTTCGGGGAACATTCGAAAGCGCGTCTTATCAAACGTCTTATCGAGAATTTCGCCATATTTCTCTGTAACATCCTCGCTATAATTTTTTCATCACAACAAACTCGTAGCTATAGTTCGTATTTCGGATTAAGACTAAATAATTTATGAATGAGATTTTAAATGACGGCTTTTGCACCCGATTGTATAACGAAGTTCGTAACATTCTTCGCTTTCCTCTTATTTTAACTCAATTACGGTCTTTCAAGTCTAACCAACTCTTACCTATGAATAATCGCTATTCGTTCACTGTGTTGTAGTTTCGGCTGCGAGTCACACGTCCGATTTACTACCGCCCTGTTTTCGAGTCTTTAAGTGTTCTGCGTTTTTGAGGCATTTTTTAATCAAAATTTATAGCGCACATCATATTATTAGATGACACCTAAAAATATCATCGCTATTTAACGATAGATATTTAATTGATAATTTATGGCATAATCGCTGCAGATCTTGAAAACTAATCTCGGCATGTGTAAACAAAATCCTGTTTAATAGGTGGGACTTAATAATATTTGTTTACAAAAATCGTATTAAACCGTGCATAATTTACATCAAATATAGTTTTTATTTATGCGACTTAAATTTATAAATATTTGTCCGTCATAAATTTAAGATTAACCAAGTCCAAGTGTGCATGTGTGCGATTCAATGAAATGTTACCTCTCAGTTGGGTGGATACAAATTTGTCAACTGAACTTACCTGGAAATAAAAAAGAATAATTTTATTGTGCGGAAATATATGCATGCGGACAAAGAACATTAAAAACTCATTTAGTGACTTCAGTTTTCCTAGCATTTAAATATTTGGTTTTTATTTTACAAATAAACATGAGTATTTATATTATTTTTGTTTTATAGGAGACTGGTTGATGAGGGATGTAAAGTTTATGCTCTTCTACATTGAAGAGACTTAGGTGTCTTCCGATGTGATCCGCAGAATGTGTTCAGCTTTAGCGTTAAACATTCAAACCAATTTTATGGCTAGTTTAAGTGGCGCCAGGTATAACCGAGGATCTTAATTTACTGGTCACAACATTGGATTGACGATTAAATTTGTAAATCAAACTGGATAAGTTCTACCTTTTCGCTTTGGCGTTTTGTATGGGACATAGGTGAAAACATCGAATTGAGTATTTCGTCATCGGAAGCGGAACTATATTTTATCTGATCTTGCCAAATGAAAGACAGCGTGAATGTTTAATTTCATTTTGCGTTTAGTAGTATATTTTACCTGACGGGTAATGGATTAAGACAATAAATATTGGTGCATTTTTTTGAATTATAAGGCGGGTTCCAAAATTTACACAAGATTGAATTTGCCGACATCTGTGATATAAATAGTGAGCAACACTGGAGCGACAATCCGAAGCGGACCTTTACTTAGTTTTCGGAGAGGTCCTACAGTTTTATGCACGGACATGCGAGGTAAGCACGAATATAATGTAAGCACTAGACATTGTAGGACGTAAAAAGTTCACAATAAACCGACAATAATATCAAATGTTAAATTAAAGAATGTATATCAGTTGGGCCCCTATTATTGAGCCAACACCCTAACACCCTTAAGTTTGTAAGCCTATTTGTAATCTCAATTTTAACAATTATTTTTCTGTTCAGCAACATTTTTTAAATCGGTTTTAGCTTTTATGCTGATTCCAAACGGCGAAGTTGGGGAAGCTGTGTTTTTCTAGACAGCCATACTCTTTGAGCATTGTCAGGGACTCGAAAGAGGTGGAGCCGTGAATTATGAAAGTAAATTCGGGGATCGAACCTGGCACCCTCTGCGTAGGAGTGAGAGCACTAACCCAGTACGACACGGGACACAACGACGTATTTTCATTAGTGCCCTTCATCTTACACGCGTAATACCCGTTCGACAATCGCCCGAGTGCCTGGGTAATGCCGGCAATATCCAAGGTGGCGGGTACGCGGCATTTTTTGGCTACCGGGTACGCGTCAGCATCGGGTAACGGGTACTAGGGGTGACAAATACTCTAATTTTTCAATCCCTAAAGGCCTGTTAGTTTTTGTTCTCTCAGATGCACACCTGAAACCTCTTCCGGTTATGTTGGCCAAAGAATTTCTTGGCCTGGACACGGCCCTTGCTGTGTCTTGAACCCGGACACTTAAAGGTACTAAAAATCCCTTGTGCGCGCGCAAAATATAAAAAAAAAACCTTCATTGCATGAAGAACGTTGTTGCGGGTATCTGCCCGGTTCCTTCTTTCTAGTTCCCTGAACCACTTCCCTTCTCTCGTCTGCTGCCTCGGCTAGAGGTACGGAAGCTAGAGCTTTACTCCCGCTTGCCCCATCGGCAATTTACGTGCCCTTGCCTATCGGGTTTTCCAGAGGTCTTACAGTTTTCTGGCTGGTTCTGGATTGCACTATCCTTCCGCCAACCCTGCTGGCCGCTTCAGGCTTAGCACTTATTTGGTTTCTGTTGAGAACCTGCTCAACACGACTCGCCGCTACTTCTGAGGTTGACCCCTTTTTTTTTTTAGCTCGCATTAATTATATGTTCTTTTAATTTAATTTTGTTCCCACTCGTAGCTGAAGAATTAATGGTCCTCCAAATCAGACCCTCGCATTAACGTGGTAAGGCCATTTAAATTTCCAGAAAGTGGCCCGGCTAAGGGTGCGAACTATATCCAATGGGCACGGTTCACGTAGCACCATGGATTAGGGGGTGATAGACTTGGTTCGTTGACTTCTCATTCCTTCTGGTCACGGCATCTCTTTTCAGCTATAGCTATGCTATGGCTCTCAAAGTCACCTTTCCAGCAGGCATTGCTGTCTGCCGACTTAAGCCTCCGTACCACGACAAGGTGTCCATCAAGCAAGACATTTGACCATACTTTCTTGAGAATGAGGATGCTCAAGTAATATGACAGTATAATAACAGTTCTTTCTGCCGTAATTGGATGATATTGATGTGGCCAATAGGTTGTTTCAAGAATACGCTGCCACATGAGACATTTCCTGGTGAAGTCAAACAAGCCCACACGCACCCGTCGATTACAGTATCAACGCACCCATTCACATTTATGAAGAATGGTCGTGGAAAATTTCAAAATAGAGCGTATCCGGCAGCAAATAGCTCAGCTATATTTTATCCCATAATCATCATGTCGGCTTCAGAGTCGAGAACTAAAGCATGCACGAGAGATTTCCAGGGCACTCGATCCTCCGGTAACTTCCAAGCACAACCAGGCGAGTTTTTGGTTTTGGTCCAACCTACCTTGTGGAATCGCATTCAATAAAAATAGCCTAGGGCCCTGTCACTTAAATTAAACACAAGTTGAGTGATTTCAATGCTCTGAAAATTAAGCATAACACAGATTCAAACGTACTACTGACGTTTGATGCATCATCATTTCATGTCAGTTACCGATGCCTACATAACTGTCTAATTAATCATTTTAAGCAAAACGCAGAGTGCATCTCGCTTCAATTTACTCACCTCTTTAAAACACATCCAACCTAATGACGGTAAAAAACAACACAGAAAGCCAAAACGGAAGTACGAATAAAGTTGAAAATGTACTACGTTATCCTTCAGAAATCAACCCACGAGACCTTCTATTCATTATTCGGTAACTTATTCGACTTGACTGATGCGAGTATGTAAAGTTTCGGAGAACTTTAGAATTTACTTTTCCACAGTGAAAGCCGTCAGGAGTGATGTAGCACGCCGGTTCACGTAATGATGCTGCCTGCTCGGGTGGAACCCATTTGAAAAGAATTATATCAGCCCGCATGACAATTTAAGTAAAATAATGTTGTCTGTGCTACACCACAGCACATTGTTGCTGAGTAAAGTTTTTGCGAAGCCTTCTCCACACAGTTTCGCAGTGGTGGCAAACTATTATTCTTGATGTTAGGCAATCGGGGGCTAATTTGCGTGAGTAGTTTTCCCATTAACGGGAAGGAGTTCCTATTTCCATTTGATGATGGAATCCATTAATGTATTGCCTCAATGCCCTACTTAATGCGGCAATGATCTGTTCGAAACATGAGCGATATGACTAATAAAAATCAAATTATACATTTAAGAATTTGTTTGCGGAGCTGAGATATATTTGCATATTGGCTGATGTTTAGTGCAGAGCTCTCTGTAATGCATGCCAGAAACAGTCCACTTTAAAAGACGCTTTGTAAACCCAAATATCTTGGAGAAAGGACTACCTTTAAAATAGGCCTTCCACAAAATGCACGCCACATCGATGGCTAATCAATTTCTAAGAAAAATCTAATGGATCCAAAATATTCATAGGTATGTAATCACATTCTCGTGACATTAATTAAATGTAAACTCCGAAGGCTGGATAACACCGTTCACCACCGTGTCGCAAATAAGTCAGGCAAAAAACACATCAGCCTAATGACATCAACTGCGAAGCCCCTGAATTACAAATTTGATGCACAACACTGTAACCCAAGCGATTTGATTTATATGCATGATTTGTTTTAATTTTGAATTAAGCCAACACCACCACCTCGTTAAAGAGAGCCCTCAGTAGATCAAAAGATAATCGAATTCATGCATTTTTCCCATTCAAAGGTATTTGTGATATAATTCACAAACTAGCAACATATTAATTTCGAAAGAAAACATGTTTCATGTGTGCCCCTTTCATTGAATTAGCAATATTGGTCAGTGAATGCTTAATTCAATGTAAATTCCATTAATCTCGTACTTTTTTGACAGCAGCGAAAAATGATTACACGAGTGTTATAATTTTTTTTTCTTTGTTTCAAATTTATTTGCTTTGTTGCGTACATATGTGGACGGTGCGGGACGGCGTAATGCTGCATAAGTTATTTAGTAATTTAAAAGCACACGCATTACTGTATGTATATCGGATTTCGGATGTAAAAATAATTGGATTTATTTGCGTGAGCAATTAGTGTGTAAACAAAGAGCCCGCATTGGAATGTAATATGAGAACGAACGGCGAGATGTCCAATTATTTGGCTTCATAATTGGACTTTAAATCAATAAAATAAAATGTTTCAGTTTTGAATATCCTTTAAAATCGATATTTTATTTCATTTAATAAAATCGAGTATTCTGATGATGTTTCCATCTTACTTCGTGAGTAGTTTACCAGCAACCATTAAATAATGTTTCAGATGTCGTGAAATGGGACCACAAGCATGTGCAATTGAAGGGAAGCCAGATAGGGTGAAATAAAATCAACGCAAGATTTGAAATTGACACCATTTGTGCAGTGAATTGTTGGCAACACTGAAAAATAAGAAAAGAATTGTGCTTTCCACAAAGCGGTGCCACATGCCATGAAACAGGGCGTGAAGCAATTCAACAACTGCATGAGACATTTCCTTGTCGTGTATTCGCTCGTTTCGGTGATTAGAAATGTCACCAACATTGTGTGAGTTACCACCACTTTCGTTATTTGATGTCAAAGGCCTATGTCAACAAGCCCACAACCAGTTGCGCTGTACAAGAGGTAAATAAACGCAGCACCACAGCTTTTCAACCAAGTTTATGCAGAATGGTCATACAAAATTTCGACAGAAAAGGGCGTATATGCCAACAAAACCGTAGTGGCCATATGCCCGGTGTGTCTTTCCACAAACATCCCTATCATCTGTTCTTTAGATACAATAAAGCGCTATATATGCATGTAAGTATTTCACACCTACACCAACAGCGAACGAAGAAAACCTGGGGAAATATCGGGTCCGTTGGCGGAGTGGGTTGGTGCGTTGCTCACGCTTTTTGCAGGTTCCGTGTTCAAATCTGGCCGATGCTATTATTATTTTTTCTTTTTTAGAGACAATAATTTTTTCGTTTTCCCGTAAGACTAGTGATACAATAAAAAATAATAATAATTTTAATACCAAATGACAATGTAAAGAAAAAAAGTGTTTTTAATGTCACACTGTCTGGCACACGCTTGAGGGGAAAGTTGAAATGCTCCTCCACTTCGATAACAGATAGTAATAATGTACTCTCATTCGCGGCAGAAATTTCTCGTAGCATTCAAAGGTTTCCGCAGATTCGACTCCGCATCCCTCTATCTTGGGTCATTGTCAGTGATATAAAATTGTGTGCACCTTGGCGAGGAATAAGTAGAGCCTTCAGTTGCGGTGGCCACAAGCATGTTTCCTTTTCGGGAATGATTGAAGTTTGATTAAATTCTTATTAATAACTGGGCATGAAACCTGACTCATATACGACATGGTCCAACGAAGGCAAGGTGCGCGTCCGAATCAAAGCTGACTTATGATTACGTGTTGCAGTGAGTTCATAAACCGGTCTACAAGCAATAACACGATAACTTACAAGCAACTACACAAAATTTCTTTAAAATATGAAGCTCACCGATTGGAAGCTGACAGTTTTTCAACGTTCGATTGAATGAATTCACGTTTTTCGCTCATATTGCATGCGGAATAACATCCACACTGTGCACGCTAAAGCCTCCACATAGAACCCTACGTGACAGAGGCACGATATTACTTGGAAAACTGCAGTCAACTTCATGGCTCGTCAGGCATTTCACTTAATGGGATTTTTATTGAAATGTAGTCATCTTCGAATACACATTTGATTACAATCCTCCGAGTCGATAAAGAATTTCTTCTACTCAGCCATAAAAACACCCCCGCTCCCTGCAGAATCAAATTAAAAATTAACTGAGAGTTTTGAAGCGAGAACATGGTGGTATCCAGGCAGTCGTTCCTGCACAGTAAAATTGCAGATAATTAAATATGAAAAGCACTTCAACCGACTGAATCATCATCATCCAGAATAAATTCAAAAGCTCATGCAATTGGTTTCTATTGAAATTGTAGTATCCGCAATAAAAGAAGCTTTCCACTTGGAACCTCGATAAAATTCGATGGATTGCATCAAATAAACGAGTGTTTCGAATTCATTGACGGCCTGGAGTGTGGTTTGATTGCACCCCACTCGACCTTCGACAAGTGTATTATTTAAATTCATTAAACTCAAGAACTGCCAAATTATGCAGTTGTTTCGTTGAGGAAGGATGTGAGCGAAAAATGATTCCTCTTGATGTTCGATGATTTTCAAGTTCTCATCAAAATTGTTGACTACAAAGCAATTTTACTTTTAATCCAAATTCCGGTGCAGGTATGACCGAATGCCTTTGTAGATACTCACAGACGGCTGGCAGGAATTAATGGACTTAAATTAAATCCCCTTTATCGGCGGAAAGTGGGTGACGGCGGGAAGCAATAAATAAATTAATTTGTTTCCCTGTCTAAGGGCGGCATTCGAGTGCAAACTGCTGTCAATTTATTAATTTATTCATCATCTGAAGTTGAAATTGGGAACATAAGTAGATGTGGCCACTTAGCCGATTGTAGGCTATCGAATCGTGAGGTCTCAATCATAAATGCTGATTGTCAAAGGAACACAGCTGTTGTGACTGAATATTCATATCATTCAATTACCTTCTTATGGACATACGAGGAGTCATTGTTCGTAGATTAACTGGAATTTAACACTAGAAGTTCGAGTATTATTTATGTCCTCGCCTCAATTAGGTCACGTTGTGGGAACAGTCCCACCTGTGTATGCGTCGACAGTTTCATGATGGGTTATCTAAAAAATCGTGGCTTTCATGGCGACGACGGAGTGAAGCAAGAATCTCTCCCTGTTCAGCCTGTACGTCTCGTAAATCGATTAATCCCGCATATGAATGGTTTTTTTTTTTGGAATTGGGACATTTCGAGGACAGTAAACAGAGCTCCTGATCGAAATTGGACGACAGCATTGGAGTCATTTGGAGCACCTGACAAGATACGGTCGATGGTTGTGGCCCATTTCTACTAGGACTGGACCTCCACTAACCAAGAAGAGACGAAGAAAGTCGTTGAGTTCAATGACAAACGAACCTGGTCTGTAAACCCAATAAGAGGAATAGTTGCGCTATTTAGCTTTGTGCCCAACGTTCATTGCTTGCTCCTCTCATTCATAGTCTGATCAATACCCATCTCAAGTTCACAAGCCCATTTAGATTTCAGAGAGCACCACTCTCCACAAATACGGCTGCAGCCCGTAGTGGGTCAGGGCCTAGCTTCTACCACAACCACGTGTGTTGTGCGCGCTATTGTTCTGGAAAGGACCTACAGTAAACAGCGACGTTTGTGAAGCTTTTTCTAGACAGGTGTAATCTCCGAGCATTGTCAGTGACTCGAAAGAGCTGAAGCGGTCCATTATGCAAGTACCTCGAGTCGGTAGTTTCACGGTACTGAATGAAACAGTCAACCACCGTCCAAACATGTCTCATTGTGTGTGTCTCATTCCTCAGTTTGACTAGTGTAGGCAAGATAAGCGGCTTCTGAATTGATCGCAACAGCGGATAATGCAAACCTATTAATTAGGCTTTTTCAACGAACTTTCATTCATCCGTTTATCTACAGTACATAATACCGCTCCACACGAGACAAGATCCGATTTATATCCACGTGGCCGGTTGTCGTGAATTGTTGACAATTATTGCTAAATTGACGACCCCAGTTAAATTGCGCTTCATGCGATTAAAAGAAAACTACTCCCCAGCCCATAAATAAATCAATTTCAGATCGTTGTCTTTTTTTTTTTTGCGCAATTTATTTCGCAAGCGTTTTTATTAAATCATCGCTGAAGGCATACAATTCACGAGCAGCCTGCATCGGATCCTCTATGGCAGGCACTACATGACCATTTGGTCGATAATCATGAAAATTCGCAGTCAAACTTAACGAGGACAACAGGACGTATTTTAATTAAAATCCTGTCCAAGTTGTAACTTCGGTAATGAGGGTGTTTCACAAGGCTTAAGCCAAACTCACATTTGAATTTCCCTGGCCGCCAGACCAGACCGTGAGTTCGTGGCACCTACATATGCACGCGCCCGCACATTTGCGCTTTTGTTTGACATTTTAATATCACTTCAATGCTCAATTTGCATAATATTCCTTCTGCCAGTGGGATAATTATATTTATTAAGTCCTTTTTTACATTGGAAAACGAACGCCGGTGTGCCATAAACAAATAGTCGTAAGCGTTTTATATGAAGTCTGTTATGAGAAGGCGGGGTCACATTCGTCGAGTAATTTCATAATTAAATGAGCGGGATTAAGCTTGTATGTCATAGATATGAGGCTTATTTTTTAATTTCATTTCAAGGAGCAATCAGAACTGTTTACATCCATGCTGGCCGCCGTGAATGGGCGACGATTGGAATTGTTGTCAGGAATGCCGGAGTAAATTAAATCAATCAAGCCCCACTTGGACGGTAATTTATTTATTCTGTGGGCGTATTTATTCAAGAGATGCAATTAAATGTAAGCCCAATGAAAAGTTTGCATTTGCATTTTTATTTTCATTAGTAAATTTACAGCGAAGTATCGTTGACTGCGAATTTATTGGCTATTTCCGGATAATTAAGGCTGCTCTTTTTCGGACTCGCCGGTGGGTGGCACTCGGACTTTTGGTGGCACGCTGCCTTGTGCTTGTGCAGCCAGTTATGTTGTTTATTTTCCATTTGTGCTTACTGTTCACATTGCAGTCTTTAATTTTATCTTCTCGCTTGATGAAAGGTTTTCAATAAATCGCAGGCCCTCAAATAAAATTAGGTCGGCAACACGAGGCCCATGATGAATGTTTTACAGTTTTCAAAATTTTACACATTATCGATTTATGGGTTTGCACATTTTATTGTACTTGAAAGAAGGTATTTTTATGTGATTATAAAGATTTGAAGTGCGAATTGTGAGAATGACCCACTTCAAAAGCGTTTACGCGTTCAGTTGAGAGAGTGGGGCTGGATGTGTTTTCATGGATTCTCGATTTAGTATCCGCATTGTAGCGTTCAACAAAGTACGGTTGTCGTTCTCATTAAATCTTCATCGTTTCTTTTTGGAATGGAAGAGCAGGGGGGTGATGGCGGCCATGAAAACTGCCAGAAGTTCTCAAATAAGGAATTGAATTCAGTTTTGAATTTTCATTGGTGATGCGGGAGTTCATAGGGAATACATTCTTGAAATGGGTTTTAAGTGGACTGCCTCGTAAAATGATTAGTATGGACGTAGAAGTTTCCGCCAATCACCTCGGAATTGACGTCTGTCGTCAACGATGTTTAGACCTGTCTTAAGGTTATCGTCATCGGCCACTGCTTTGTCACGACCAAAAAATGTCTCATGAGGAAATTGACAGTCGTTTTGAAATCACACACCAATATCATCTTCGTCAGAAAGAACTGCGTTATCATGACGCTATATCGAGAAACAGTAACAGGCTGTGCTTGACCAACGATGTGTCCAGTCCAGTGTCCAGCACCATACAGCAACACATTGTGGATGCTCCACTTTTACTTACCCTAAACCCTGTCAAATGTTTTTTTTTTTTTTTCATTGCAAATTATAGGACATCCATTATAAACCACTAGATTTACTCAGTTTGGCTTAGACCCATTCTGTTTCTGCTGTATGCCTCAATCGTCTGGTGGCACTCTGGTCACACTCGATAGAAAGGCTGGCACTACACATTCAAAGAAGGTTGCAAGGTCAGACCTGGGTCAGTGGAGCACAAAAAACTATATCTTTCCACATGCTTGACATGCAGTCCCACTCTGCTTGACATCTCATGTCCGCAAACTGCAGTAATCGGATTTCGAGCCTCCTCACCTTGGCTCACTTTGAAAACACCCTAGTCCTCAAGAATATTGAGTTTCTAACCAAAAATATTGACTACACTGTATCGAAAAGCAAGCAATTTACTTTCTGAATCCCAGAACGCGAACTTCGAACCAACAACCTCCTGGAAAGTTCAAACCCCGCCTGGGTTGGGTACCGCGACATTCGCAGCAACTGTGAAGAGGAAGATCTTTCCAGGCCAGCAACAACCGTGTCGCTCGCAACTAACACCCAATTATAGGATACCCTTCGACACGTGTAGATCTCAAATTAAGAAACTTGCCACCCGACCAACTACAAATATCTACTTCAAATATGTCAGACAGATGGCGACACCGAAATTATAAAGTACCCGCTTCACTTGATTAAGCCGAGCTAAGCCGTTAAGTCTTCGGTCTAATTCTGTCCCCTTAGTCTACGTAGGATAAAAGTCTACCCGTTCCGCAATTTTACGATGCTCCAACCTGCCCCCAGACTATCTCCATCATCATCCAGAATCCGTCACAACCCCCAGTTGCTCATCTTTCAAATAGAGAACAAATTTTTTCTAATCCCCTAAGATACGGCTTAATCATGACCTTCTTCACACATTTCGAATAAAACCCTTTCGATGTAAGAATTTCCCTCAAATCCGGCCTCTCACCCCCAAGACGACAAACAAGACGAAGGTCCATTCTAATCCATTTAATCATTCCTCGTTGCAGTCTAAAATGGATTATGGTTGCTAGTCTCGGTAATCTCAGTAATCTGCGAATTATCTACGCATGCATGTCCCGACATCTTCCCAACGTAGCCACCCCAAGAAGAGCAGCATATTCCCCTACTGAGTCTCATCCATGAAAGTTTGTGGAGAGAAAGTGGTGAAATCTTAGCGTATCTCAAAATTCCCCTCTTGGGTAAGCCAAAGCAACTATTTTCGCTGAGAAAGCCAATAAAAACCAATTAGGAGGAATCCACTGACACAGACTAAGGTTGGAGAAGGTAATTAGGTTCACTACAGATCGTATTACAAATTTGTGTACACAATTACCGGGAAGCAGTGACAACAACTCCATCCGCATCGACGAGGTTGCGAATTAACATTGAAATTGCGGGCGTGCATATCAGAGAAGCATCACTTTGACAACGCTTTGGTCGCATTGGTGTCGGATGGTGACTGGGGAAATTATCTGTGAATACCGCCTTGAAATGTTATCTGCTCGGAATGGTTGTCTTAATTTACTCGCATTAAGTACCACTCCCATGATAAGAGACGACGACGAACTACACCCAAATGAAATCTGTCACCAACACGGACTGAGCATCGCATGAATACAAATGCCGCCGGATAGCTGTTTGAGAAGTGTTTCAACAAGACAAGTCACCATGGATACACATAGTTTTCTCTCCGGTTAACCTGAATAAGTCTGCACAACAGATCTCGGGAGACAGCGGAAACACTGGAACCACGGCCCAACCCCCCGCCACATTGGTAAAGAGGAATAAGTTTCTGAAATCCCTGTACCTGACCGGAAATGAAAGGAAAGAAATATTTCTGAACGAACAAACAAACAAGTGCCTTCAATTATTCGAAACAAAAGAAAAGAGAAGCGAAAACTTCTTCAGATCGACCTTCATAATTCATTCATTTCGAACTTGGAAAGAATCGTTCGTCACCTCGGAACGTCGTCGGTCGTCCACTCGACTGTCCACGGCCACCGAAAGGGATGGGATGTAAAAGTTTCCAGAGTACCAGAAGAAAACAGAGGAGAGGAACACAAAAAAAAAATAAAGAAACTCGAAACACAGCACAAAAATTCATTAGTTTAGTAAAACTCAATTTAATGTCCTTTTTGGTCCTTTGGCAAGGTAATATTGATTTATTGTTGAGTGGAGGACAGGACAACAGACACATCTGAAAACGGAAAACGAATTAAATTCTGCAAAGTATTGCAATTAAGGCAAAGACAATGGACGTCGCTCGATAAAATTGATGCTACCACAGCAGCTGCGTCTTATATTTGATGTTGTGACTGGGTACGGATGCTTTTAAGAAAGTTGATTCGACATCTTCGGCAAACACCAAATGAGGCCCGAGACAAAGTGAAACATCCACCCATAATGCCATCAAGAGGATTTATATTCACCGGCCTTGGAAAACAAAATCCCCAAAGGATTTGTGTGTCAGCAAATCCTGCCAATGCCAATTGAACAGCTGTGAGTCACTTAGACTTTAGTCTAGTCTATTCTAAAAATGCTTTTTGGGGTGCTTTAAAATACTTTCAAAACAGAGCTGTTTCCACTAGAGTAAAGAGTATAAACATGCTTCCATCAAACAATGTTCCAAATTGAAACTGCAACGCCTATTTGGGCGATCCACTCAGTGAACCACTATCCACAGTCCAATTTAATTTATTCCGTGGAATCAACGTCGGATGGGTGTTAACGAGATCTGTCACCTCAATAATTTCACACTTGCAAGGTGACGAAAAAAATCGGAGAAGCGAAAGCCTGACACTTGAACAATGACAGTTATTTTCATTTGATTAGAATTCGGCTGACATTTTACGCTGAACACTGGGTTTTATTTGTTCCATTTGGATAAATTTGTTTGTGAAGTAAATTACGGGGTTTGCGGTGTCCGTTTGTGTAATTATAGCAGCCAATGGGGGCTGAATTGGGATTTGGTCAACAGGGACCAGCAACTGTGGAGGTACTCGACGACCCATTGAAACTATACACACACCATAATATGGGTGGTGCTACAGGCCAGGGCATAGCTTCTCAGCAACTGGAACCTGGAGTCGTTTTATGACGACTCCAAATGTAGAAGTATTTATTATGAATGTTGGTTAAGTCGGGAATCGAACCTGGCATCCTCTGCGTAGGAGTCGAAGCACTATCGAACAAGAGTGGTTGCAGTAGAAGCCATTCAGAGGTCCATCTCGAACAGCACACATATCCCGATCGCAGGGTGCTGTGCTAGCTTTTATACGGCGATTAAAGAACAAGCGAAACTAGCTGGTCTTTGGTTTTAGTGCAGTGTTGGAATTTGCTGCAGAAATGACGGCAAATTAAAATCTTACGATAAGCTTCATATCTAAGAATGTTTGGATTCGATTTGGTCTGAACTTTGTAATAAATTCCCTTCAATTTAACTCCAGTAGTTTGATTTCAAATTTAGAGGCACTGTGCCCGAAATTAGTTCACCGAATTAAGTTTGCTTACTCAAAAATGCATTGCGGCTGCCCAGAAAGTCTCACGTCCACAGGACCACCTGACTACACAGCTTCATCTGCTGTAAGGTATATAGGGTATATAAGGTTGTCCCGAGGTCAAAGTATTTGAACCAAAAGTAGGTAGATAGATAGATAAACTGACCAATCCAATACGAACAGAAATTGTCAGGCATAAACACCTACAACATACAGCAACGTACGTACTGTAACGAACACCTAAAGACAACTTATTGGTGAAATTCTTGAGCACATCATCAATCCAAGTTATGTCATTTTGATTAACATCGAGAACTAAAGGGATATAGTTGGACAACTAAGGGAAAAAGAGCATGGGAAAGAAGCAACGAAAAATCACGTACACATTCAGAACGTCCCTTTACGTCCCCAGCGTATGGGACTTGCACATTTATTTGCCACTACTGTCAAGGGGATATATTACCTAACAGCCAAGAGACATAACAACAGCATGGCGTGTCCAGAGATTGCCCCCCTCCATAACGTTGAGATTTCAACGTGTAAGCAATAATGAATCCTCTGATCCTTTGTGATATTTGATGACATTCGCAATTTCAGCCAAAATCCACTGCCACTCACTGACACATGACAATCGTAATGTAATCCACAACCACCACTCAGCACTCAGCACAGCACAGCACCATCAGCCATTCACACATCGCCAGCAGTCATAACCGCACACCGTCGTTTCTTCGACAATGAATTCATATTATGCTGCCACTAACTAAAGGATTTTTGGTGAATATTCGATTTGGCTGAATGTCCTTCGTTCAGCACTTGTTGGTCGATCAATTAAAACGTAATCAGGTTTGAGTACTCTCCTTCTTCTTCCTTCCAAGTTGAACAGAACGAACGTCAATTGTTTTTCTTTTTGTTTGCTTTCATTTTCACTTCTAGGGATGATGTTAGTTTCTTTTTCTGTCTCGTGGGGGTGGCTGGGATCAGTCGACTAAGGCAACAGCACTTGTAAATATTTGCACATCACCGAGGTTGCCTCCGCTTAACTGAAAGGATTTTACATGCGTAACCTTTTTATGCAAATTTCATGCGAAAACATAAATATTTTATGCGGCCCACCTACTGGTGCAATCATAAAGTACACACAAAGAACAAAACGAAAACATAAAATAAAATGGATAACAAGAAATGTGTGATTCAATGAACGCGTTGACTTCACTTAAACTGAGAAAAATAAACCAAAAAAAGAAATGAAAAGAAAAGAATTGAGCTTTTTCTTTTGTGCCAGCGGGACTTGTTGTTGTGGTGGGATGATTGTACTCGTACTTCTTGGTAACATGGCCGGTCACATGGCTGGTGGAAAACTATCAGAAGTAATGAGGGCGCATTTCATGCATAATGAAGGAGTACTGTCGGAAACGAACTTAATTGCGAGTTGAGCGTAAGAGGCAACAAAAATGTTTATGGCCCGATGTAGTCATGCAGAAGTTGTGGGCGATTCAGTCATTCAAAGTGGGTGTGTGAATTGAAGTTGACGCAGTAGTCCCTCCTCATCCTAAGGCTAACGGGGGGTGGCATACAATTGCGGGTTTATTGCACTGCACGCACGCCAGAGTGGGTGGACATACAAATTAAAATTAACTTCTGCTGAAAGGCATTCAAATACACGGCTAATTAACTGAAACCTTTCGCTTTGGAAATCATAACATTTTGGGTATTCTTGACTGGCAACAACACAATGATTAGCTAACGTGGGGTAGATGTACGCCCCTTCACCTAACTTGGAACATTGGCATACAGCAACTTACCCCAAGCGGATTTTCATCAGTGCATATAATTGCTCTGAGATGGGGTTGAGTAAGATAAGTGTGATTTCCACGAAGCAGATCCATGGATTACTTAGAGCGGGAATAGACAAGTCAATTATCACTTAAAGGGAAGGGCAGGGTTAGTTGTGGGAGTCCCCTTTGACTTACAACCAGAGTTGAGTTCGTGGAGTAGTTTCTTTCACTCTGGAGTAGTGGACAGCTAACAAACAAGTGCAGGGTTATCTCTGTTTCTCTCCCTCCCCGTCTAGCTGGTTAAGTCGATAAGATCTGCTCCCATTCATCCGATGCGGTTGCTCAGCTTCCATTGCTGACGACAATCACAATGCACGATTTACTTCGTTGAATTGGATGTCTGCTGGTCTGCTTTGCAAATTCAGAGCATTTTTCTGTTATTTTTTATGCCTGTGTCTGGTGTTGGTTCCCACGATGAGGCATGTCTGGGATTTAGATGCTTTGTTTGTTTGAAGTGGTATCGATTTTCTCTGTGGATTAACAAGTAATTCAGCCTTGCGTAGATGCCCTTTAATTCTGTTTTCAGAGTACGAACGGTCTCGGCTTTTTATACCGATTATATAGAACATAAAGCGGACTCATGGCTAACTTCGCTTAAAACACAGGAAAGACATGGCTGGAGAATGGTCTGGAAAATATCTTATGATGTCTATTGCGTATGGCTTCTACGCACTCAAATCCTGGACTTTCGGAATGGAGCACCCAACACGCCGCAAGCAATGGGAAATTATAAGCTCCTAAAGCAAAAAACGTAAGCAAAAACTTTTAAAACTTGGTCTCGTAAGAGTGCTAAATAAAAGAAGCAGTGTGCCTGTAAAGGGCCTTAATGCTCAGCTATAATTAGCGTTATGAAAATTTAGTTAGCTTATTTAAAAGGTACAAATACACTGAAATATAAATCAGAACCTTAGTAAACACCTCAATCAGTTTCGTCAAGTTTCGTTGAATTTTAAAACATAACCGAATGTTCAAAAACAGACTACAAATGTCATTCAGAAAGGTACACAGCGGTTGACTTAGCACCCACTTAAGCAAGCGAAAGTGAACGAAACTTAACGAAACTGGCGAAGTGGTTATTTTGATCACAGTGTATGCATTAGTGAACTCATACGTCTCCTTATGGGCGTAATAGTCAGCATTTAGTGAGCTACTCATCCAAAGAAGTAATTTAATAATAATATGGGTGGCGCTACTACCCGGAGAGACCCAGGGCCTAGCTTCTCAGCAACCACTCGTGTGGTGCGTGATATTGATCTCACGAGTGGAAGGGACTTACGGGTTTATGTTGACTCTGAATGTCCATTTTTATAAGCTCTTTCTAGGAACCTATTACTCTTTGAGCATTGTCAATGACTTGAAAGAGGTTTCACATTTTGCTCGTACCGGGAATAGAACCTGCACGGCGTAGGTTCAAGTAGGTAGGGGTCGACGCAACAATCCACAACGTAAGAAATTAGGAAGCAAGAAATAGTAAAATTAAGAGTCTGCACTAAATAATGTAGTAAATACGCTAAGCTAACAAACCGCACTCTATGTGAATAGGAAACTGCGGCCACTTGCGAAAGGGTCTAAAGAAATTGAAAACAAAAACAGTCTCTTAAATAGAGGGCAATTTTATTGCATCAAAAGTTTTTAGAGTTTACCGGACGTGGAGGCACTTATTTAAACCGCAACCGAGAATCACAAGGAATGTCATAAATACATTCAGGGTTTTGTTCTATTCAAGTAAACACTTGTTTTGAGAGCCAGAAATCAATTTACAGGACAGCCTTAAAATCGCTGGCATTCCAAATCACTGGTCAAATAAAACAGGAAATGGGCGCTCTCATCCATCCCGCAGACCGTCCCTGTCAGGCACATGTACATGTGGGGGAATAGCCTCGGGTCGGAAAGCTTTACATTTTGATAGGTTTACGACATTCAAAATGATAAACGCGGACATGTGATTTTATTTATTTTATCCAATCTCTCCTTTTGATGCTAAGGCGAATCATATCTGAGCCGATGCCTGCCATGCTTGCAAATGAATTCTCAACACCCCAGACGAGCGCTTACACGCCTGTACATATTTCATGCTGATAATCGCATCATGTCAAACTGGCCTACACCATAAAGTTAATGCAATTTACCCCGTTTGACCTTTGACGTTTTGGTATTTTTTTTTTTTTTTTGGTAGTCAGCTAGTCACTTTCCATGCCATGTGATATAAGCACATCCTTACAGCGAGAAGTACTCTGACAAACTCCACACAATCAAATACACACACACACGCACACTCGCCAGGTTGAAGATACGACGGTTTCCCAAAATAAAAGGACACCGATGGTTTATAGCCCCAGCATCGAGCCTGAAAGATGATGGGAGTAAGCAAAAAAAGGATAATGAGGGTCATGCCAATGCCAATGCCAATGCCAGCTAAGAGGGAGTAAGTAGAGAGAGAGGACAAGGAGAACAGCACAAGGCAGAGACACAAGAGAAATACGAGCGAGTTTCGCAAATCTGGATGCTTTATCGATTGCTTCCTTGAATTTATGTGTGTTGACGGATCTTGTGACATTTACAAGGATAAACTGGACATTTGGCCACGCAACCTCTTCAGTCAACACTAGCAATGACTGGGTTACGAAGTGGGGATTCCCAACGCAGATCATCGGCGATATTTCATCGATAGAATCTAATGTGAATCAGGATTCGTCAACCATAAATAAACGGAGACTAAAGCAGGAGACTAGGCTGCCAGAGGAGAGAAGACGGGTAGCACAAGGCTGTCAGGAAAATTAATTACACAGCCAAGAAGATATGTGTACAGTCAAACAGGAGAGGCTAACATAATTCATTGCTTCTTGTGGTAAACGTAATAATGTCCTTATCGCCTGGGAGTTCCTTGCGCTTTCTCGGTGTCTTGTCAAATCCAGCCCGGGCAACGACGGTGGAATGGGCAAGCAGTATATTAGACATGTGTCTGAGGCTATTTCGTTTGTAGATTCGAAATTATGAGATTGATTGAGGATGTTCGTGCTGTGTCCTATTTTCTTCTTGTTCTCTTTTCTTCGATCGCCATACACGGCTACACAAAACTACATAACAGTCAGCGGGCAATGTCCTGTAATTTCGGAACGGTTAGGCTTGAATGAGCTCGGTAAACGGCCAGGGAAATTAATGATAGCAAATTTATTTATTGTTTCGATCTTATTTGGTGATTAATATTTCCTTTTTCTGTTTGCTTGTGTCCCCTGCTCACTGTTGACAGAGGATAATGGACGGGGCTACGTCAATGAGTGTAACTTTACTGGGTTGCATGTGTGATTTGATGGACAGATATTATTCGCTGAGATGATGGATTTCGGGAAAGTGCTTTCAACTTGTTTCAGTGTATCTAAGTGGCTTGAGGTCACTTCAACGACTTTCTCCCGGATGGAGTCATGCTTTTCATGCGCTTTCAATGAAATTGAAATGGAATTTGATGCCTGAGGGCGTATACGTAACTTTTTATTTTGGATTTTTTGTTTACACTGTCATTTTGAAAGGTGGCCAAACTTTTGAGGAATATATGAAGAGGAGTGGAGGCCGTGGTGTTGTGTTTTGGTGTATCGACGCACTCGTGCCTACGCAGCGTAGGTTAGAGACCGGTACGATAAAATAGTTTTCAGTGCCCCATCTCTTTCGAGTCACTGCCAATGCTCAAGGAGTATAGCTGTCTAGAAAAAGCTTCTCAAACTTGGCCGTTTGCAGTCGGCATAAAACTGCAGCTCCCTTTCACTCGTAAGAATAGCATGCACAACACGAGTAGTTGCTGGAGAAGCAATGCCCTGGCTCTCTACGGAGTGTAGCGCCACCCATATTATTATTACTATGATGTAGACGAGACTAAGGGAAGAAGTAGACGATTTACTTCCCGATTCACATCCGAAGTGAGGTTGGGGAAGGCTGGCGTTAGTTTATTTATTAGACCTTTTCACCTCATCATCCTCATTAGCTATAATGAGCCACATGTTCCACCAATGGGGTCCGGCCACTCTCTCGGGAGTTTTAGGACTCGTCCCAACCATGTCCTAAATCTCTTACTTCAATGGAACTCTATTAGCATGTGGAGTTCAGTGAACAGGCGTTCTGCCGCTGAAATATCGAACCAAGGAATTTTGAATTCAAATGGGGATTTTTATGTCAAGAAAAAAAGCAATAAACATGATTGTTTTCTACATCCCGCCCGTGGGTCCAATAATCCGCCTTTGCTAAGAAGGTAGTAAAGACGGGTAAAGTAAGTGTGCAAATTAATTTTAAAGCTGCTGGGTAAATCCACCGGTACCTCTTACGCTAAGAACGCAAAATGTGTTGGGGACACTTTAAATCTGCTCCCTTCAGCTTATGTACATCCATTTAATTTTTTATAGCTCCGACTATGATATCAGCGTTCCAGTTTGCGACATTCAGGAATTAGTCATAAATCCGAGAAACTAAATCGTTTTCTTCAATAAATCTTATCGCTTATTTCCGTAAACGTTGTTTTTTTACGACACTTGCCTGTCAATCATGGAACAAGTGGTTTTTAACGAGCTACATGGGCCATTCCGAATGCCGATCATAACAGTCTGCTTGATTGATTCGCCCTTAACGGCGAACTGAAATTTATTGGATTCTCAATCGATATTCGATGATGAAGCGAGTACCTACGTGTATCCTTTGCCACCGAAACGCGATGTGGTGATTATATTTTAGCACAAAAACCAGCAGTTTTTGTAATGTAAACGAGGGGTAATTGAAGGTATTTTTAGAATTCGCTTCAAATATGATGCTAAGCATTTGTTTTTTTTTTGTAAATTCTACCATCGGTAAACAACGTTGAATGTACGAAACACATTTCCCTTCCACTTTGTAAATTTGTTCAACCGAAATTTAATTTTCATTTACCCGACTCGTAAATCAACAACTTTTGGCAAATTAAAGGATTTACGACTCGTTTTAAAATTTTCCACTGCAGCAGTAATGTAATTGCGCTAAAACTGGGGAAGCCAGGGGCTGTTTCGCTAAGGCGGTGAGCTATTAACTTATTTATTTCCTTTTATGCGATTTACACGCACTGTGGAACGCAACGTTAATAGAGGCTACATTTCTAGAGTGTAGCGGGGGAACAACGTACCTGCAGATATTTTATCGCCTCTTCTAAATGTTCCCCGCCAAAGTCAAGTAAGAACGACGTGCATGACCTGGTTCGGTATCCTGGTCGTTCCAATTCTTTTCAAAAACACACCCCCACTCTTTTCATTCAGCTGGGTTAATCACAACAATACCCGGTAGATCCTCGGCCTCGCCCGGCAAGAGTGCTGTGCAATCATATTTCTTCATTTCCTCAATTCCTCAACCCACGCCAAACATCACGCGTGGCTTCATCTCAACCCCGTCCCATGTCATCGTCGCAGCCAACTTTTGCTGACTCTTCCGAGTGACGGCTGCTTGTGGGGTGTGATGGGGCTGATTGGGCGGAGGGGTGGAGGGGTGGTGCGAGTTGGTGCGAAGTTGCATTATGATACACATCTGTCAGGAATAGAAGAAAATTACGAAATATCTCGTACGACCCCGACCGTCGTCGTCGTCGTTTAGTAAATACGAACATTTCATCTTTTGATTAAAATATATTGTCCGGGTTGAGTAAGAAAGGATGTGAGCAGAATTACGTTAGGAAGGAAGTGACAACAAGTGAACGACCGAATTGTGTGGGCATACATGAAGTGAAGTGTGAGAGGTGCACTGCTCAGTCCCTGTCCCATCCTCCGACATTTAACTTAGTTTAATTGAAAGATATATCGTGAATCTAATGACAATTTATGTTGTTGGGACAAAAGGACCATGTCAGGAAATATGTTCAAATCCACTTCGCTCTCTCTGTTGGTTTTGCCGGGACGCAGATGAACATGTCTTCAGTGCCCTCCACGAAGTGAGGCAATTTGGGCACATGTGTGCTTAGTACTCAGTCGAGACTTCCTCCCAACATCCCAGTTGCAGATGGGGGCATTTGTAAATCCTTTCCTTCGACTTGCCATTGTTTTGTTCCAAAATATTAAAATGTATTATGAATTAAATTGAAAACCCATATGTGCTGAGCAAAAGCAAATAATCTGCATGATGTGAGGGTAGAAACAGCATCCTTTTCGTTCAAGGGCTAATGGATCTAAGCCCCACTCCATTAAGCGCATACGGCCCGAGACAATATGTGAAATCAGAATTTTTTTTATACATCCCCTGACGGGTGTTTACTTATATTTTGGTTTATTTTTTTTTCTTCTTGTGAACAGTGCCCCAATGGAGAGGCAAATTCATGAGTGCAGACAGATTCCTGAAATGTGTGAATATTAAAAAGTTTGCCACTCTTGCAGAGATGAGAGGGTATTTTGGCTTTAAGTTGGAATTTTGGAATTTTCGACTTATGTCTGCTTGGATGGCAGAGAGATGGTAATCCAATTTTACGATTTGTTTGCTTAAAATGCGTGAAGACATTAAGTGTGGGCGTTATGTTAGGAAGCATCGTATTCGTAGATAATATCGAATGTGCGGCATGGCCTGTTGGAAGAATTTGGCTCATTTCAAGGGAATTCACTTTGAATCGGGGTTTACAAAGTTTTTTTGTAATGATTTTTATTAAATGTGCCCTGGTACAATTCTGTAGATTCAAAAATGTTCTCCCTTTCGGAGTTTACATTATTTTGTAGCATTCATAGGATCAAACATTATTCTCCTCCTTTCTTTTCGAGCGTCATATTGCTGGTGGAAAACTAGAAACAAAGAGCAACTCTAGTTTCTACACCTTGCGTCTAGAAAACTACATCGGTACCGTCTGACTACAGCTATCTACACGCTTTTGCGGGATATACACATTGATCGAAGAAATGTGTTCATTGAAGGACATTTCACAAAGCAAAATGGTGTCCGTCAGATATAGGGTTGTATTCTTTGGATAATTCAATATAATATATTTTACGCTTAATTGTAGGCAAAAGGTAGAGGTACAACCGAGCAGCTTTTCACTCTAATGGTACTTGAGAAGGCTTGGGAGTATGCCAAATCCAAGTACAGTCCTTTTGTAGATTTGGAAAAGACATATGCCCGAGTCTCTCGAGAAAAACTCTGGAGGGTTCCGCAGGAGTATGGAATTGATGGTCCTCTTCAGAGCGAAATTCAGTCTCTATACACAAACTGTAGCAGCTGTGTTCGGGTTAACGGTCCTAAATCAACAGCTTCCACCGTGGGCGTTGGACTTCGCCAAGGGTGCGTCTTGTCACCTCTCCTTTTCATTGTATATATGGACTGAAGTGTTGTCGCATAACCGAGGCGAGGAATGTTTTAGATTGGGAGAGTTGACGGTAATTAATCCTCTTTTGCAGATGACTTAGTTATCCTCACATCTTCCCAGTCGGAACTCCAGTCGGAACTCGCAATCGATAGGTTTGTGGCCGTATGTGTTGATTCGCTGAATGCAAATCGGAGGTTATGGTTAGTGGAGTCCCATTGAAGCAGGTGGAGAAGTTTAAGTATCTCGAGGTCTGGAAAGAGTAATGCTGAGCTTTCCTGTAGGATTGGTCAAGCTGGGTCAATTCTGAAATAGCGTTGTAGATCTGTAATCAAGAAGGCCGAACGCTTGGCGTCAAAGCCAAGTTAGCAGGTTTTAACTCACCACTTATTCCAACTCTCACCTATGGTCATGCAATTTGGGTAATGACCGAAAGAACAAGATCTCGAGTACAAGCTGCTGAGATGAGATTTCTTCGTGCTGTTGTGGGAATTACTCGCCGGGATAAACAGAAACAGGCGAGGAACTCAACATTGAGGAGCTGCTTCTTCTAACGGAGATTATTATGCTTCGGTGGTTTCGTCATGTGGCACGGATGTCCCCTTCATCACGACTTCCGAGGCGGACGTTGATTGCGATTCCATCAGGTAGGCGACCGCTTGGCATAACCCCTTGGCATAACCCTTGATGAGTTAGATGGCGGATGATCGAGTTGCCTGGAGATCTCTCGTGCGTGGTTTACCACCAGATTGAGGATGATGATGACGCCTAATTTTAAGCTTTACGCTCTATTGTGGTAGTAATCAGGAAACATCATGGAAAGCGTAAGAGCTGCATACAGGAGTTATGAAAGCTAATGATCCAAAAATAGGGACTAAGTCATGCCATAATTTTAGTGGAATATTGCTCCAAGCTAGCTTGATTTGATCCCTATCGTCCCTTAACATCAACCCACAAGTTCTGTTTAATCGGATCGAGACGTTGACTTGCCAGCTGAGAATCCCTTCCTTTTTCTACCTTAGCCCAACTGCACTCTAAACGTGAGCACATATCGGAAAGCGGACACTTCTTGCAGAATTCTCTTTCTCAAAGAATTCTCAAAACCACATGGCTTTATAAGGTTCACCAGTATGATCTTGTGCATATTTTGATTTTACTTAATGCTCATTATAAAACCGCATCTTAAAAATGAGAAATATAAAAAACACATTCTAGTGATGTGGGCCTACTTATACTACTACTTTATATTTTATTTATCCTAGGTTAGGTGAAGTAGCCGGGGCAACTTAACAACCCATTGTGCTGCCGCGCAGACCCAATTGCTTATCCCCTGGAGGTACTGGCCGGTTGTTTGATAGCGAAGTAGTCTTTCCTTGGAAATGTTAAGTCGATGAAATTGTTCAATAAGTGGGCTGTTGATACTCATATCATTTACTCGTTCCACTCCTGCCAAAATCAATCATTGGAGTTTGTTGTCTTAAAGTTTGCTCTACCAGCTGTGGCCAGTAATGAGATCAACTATAAGGATCATAGTTTGATCTCGTTACTGGGCACAGCTGGGATGATTACGTCCGTTTTGGACCGCTTTTTGTTGACGATGGACCACATCGTTATGGTTGTCTTACAGTCGATGCTCGTCAACAATCAAGTGTTCGTCACACGCGATATTGTTTCTTGTTGCAAGACCTTACATGTCTCTATGCAGTCTTCAGTGGATAGAGAATGATTTGTGAAAGGTCTAACGAGCTCGACCGCTTCGAAAGGGATGCCGCTATGCTCTTACACCCTTAAATTGACTCTATGAAATTACCATTATTTTCAGCTGATATCAATGTCAGTCCTGCCGCATCAGTCTGAGGAGCATTGCTATAGTCTCAGAGCTTCTTTATTTAGTATACGCTTGTTCTACTTCTTGAAGTAGATGTCATTCTTTCGACTTAGCCCTCCTTGATAGTCTCTTGCGATGAAACATACTAGCCTCGGCGTGTGATATTTATCGGCTCGTCTTTAGTTCCGGGATAGGAGCTGGTTGAGAGCCGGATGTAAGCTCGGTGCATGGAAAATTAGTCTCCAGCCTGAGGTTAAGGGTCTCAGTTTTTGATTCAGTGTATGTACCGCTTTGTTAAGAACCTTATCCAGTTTGCTGGTCTCACCAAGTGTTTCGATATTTCCACAAAAAAATCAATAAGAAGCTCTTGTCATTAACCGAATAAGCTGCTTGTACTTTACTTTTTTTGATAGGTAAAAGTTCCAGTTCTCCTCCGAATTCGTCTTGAGAACCTATGTAGAAGCTTTCTCGTTTCATTACGAATTATCTGTACCTTTGCGTTTCACCGTGGAACAGGTTGTCTCCTGGGGAAGTTTCTGGGGCTGGAGATGTTAGATCAAAAAATTTGGTGAGGATATCGTTCAGATGTTGAACTGCTTTCCATCTTTTCCTGAACCATACTTTTATGTATTCTTAGAAAGAAGTCTAAACGCCTCCAAAGTAAAGCTTAGCAATTCTCTTAAATATGTCGTAACTTACCGCAGTCAAAGGTTTTGAAATCAGAAAAATTCGATCAAAAGAAACAAGACATCAACAATCTCAAGTCTACTGATTTGAACTTGCAACTCGATTCATACGTTAATGCAGCCTGAAGACTCAATCAACCCTTTGTTCCATAATCGAAAATACGTAAGTAATGTCTCTTGCTCTATTCATCAGCAAATTGATCGCTCAGAAGAATATCTGCAACCGGTAGATTGGATTTCACATGTCCTTTGCAAAGAATCCTTCTAAGGAGCAGGAAATATCATATTTTTACACCAACACCAACCTTTAGATTGATACCTCACAATTAAATACATTGAAGACAATAATTCAAGGGAATCTCTTAAATGGATTCCGCAAAATCCCATTCACGTGTTGAATTCGTAAGGACCATTTACCATGCTTAAGTTTAAATACAAGCTCATCACTCCTTAAGACTTTACTCGCCTGGCTTTGGCCTTAAGCAGCACTCATTTGAATACCTGAAGAACGTAACAGGCTTTCCTTATTTACATATCCACAATTACCGAGAAGAGCAACTCCCCCTCCGGCACAGGTAAACAACTTACATTCTCCTTATAAACGCAAATTAGGGGCCTCCCACATTATTTTCTTATTTTGTTGATTCAATTCTTGTTGATACCTTCAAGGCATATTGCAGGCCGAAAGTGGATGGAGCAACAAACGATAAGTACCTTGGGAGTTCCAGGCGTAAAAGACATGCTCTTCAGATGCATGAACAGGTAATCCCTAGAGTGTGGAGTTAATGACAGAAATCAGGCCTTTGGGTGTATATACTTCACGTGGTGATTTTAAAATAACCCTTGCAGTTTGCCCAAAATACCAAACAAATTTAATTCTTCATCCCGCAATCGTCCATGCGTCGCAATTATAAGAACCAAGTTGCTCCATCTCACGATGGACTTTGAGACATAATAATATCGTTCGGGACCGCATTCCCGAACAAACGCCAGAGAGACCAACTCCCTGATTGGTGTGTACCTCGTCGTGGCCAGGGGTTTCTTCGCTTTGAAGTCAGTACGACGGAGAGAAACTCGACTCGCATAGAATGAGCTCAAAACAATGGAAATAATATCAAATTAAAGCGAAAATTCTTTCTATTACTTCCGACACCGTAAATGAAACAAACGAATTTAAATCTTACCTCATGCAGACCAACGAGGGTGGGCTTTGGGAACGAGGAAGTGGTCGACTAACGAAATCCGGTCTGCGAAACAGCGGAGAAATGATCAACAAGAAATAAATAATAACAGCGTCCTCGTTGGCCGCTCTCGACGCTTCAGCGTTTCTCAGCTTTTTCATTTTGGGAAATTTTGTTCACATTTTATATTCAAATAAGGATATTCTCCGCGGAGCCTTATGAAGTAGAGTAAATTGAAGAACAATTTTTCTCAGCAATTCAGTTGAGACATTTACGAGCCCGGGGAGCAGCTGACGTTTCGGGGAGTTTCTTTTGTTTCCTTTGTGTTTTTTTTTTTTGTATGCCTCCCTATTTACTCTTTTGCATTGCTCTGTGGAAAAACTGCTGCAATAGGCGAGGACGTACTTTTAATAAAGATAATTAGATATTCGAGTGCAATGGGACGTTGCTCGTTTAAATTTTCCACAAGATAACTATGAGTTTCGAGAGATTGAGAATGTCGCTCGTATATTGCCATGATAAATGGAAAATAAATGGTGGGAGGAAATATTGACTCTCTACTCTGTGTCTTTTACACATTACTCACACTGAACAATTCGTTCAATGACAATAGAGCTTAACCACACCATTAAAGGGAACTTGTAGAAGTAAATCTGGTGCTTCTAAATTAGGATGACCTTGGCCATGTTGTCAGGATTGGGCATGACGACTACCCGATTGATTATGCATGTAACTCAACACATCGTCTCCACTGGACATACTGCCCAACATTATAAACACAATCTGAACAGCCATCCACGCTCTTTTCTTTCGTGGGCAAGTTATGCCATGCCGCTTCACTTTATCGTTGGCTGCGAGAACGTCAACATATAGAAGCGGGCAACCAACCACCAATCAACAAAGTAGAGCTCACTAAGGCCAGGTGCAAAACTCGACGCGTTTAGTGCACACATTCTGTTTTACTCGCTGGACTCAATCTGCAGTTCGCGTCTGGCTTGCAGCAATGGAGGTTTATAAAAGGAAGCGAGTAATTTCCGCGTACCTAGCGCATACAAATTATATTCTCAAAAAGAAGCGACGTTATTGAGCGCAGAACAAAGAGCTGCGAGAATGACGCGTGATGCCGTAGCGTCATCGCACGTTGGTATGAACCACTTAATTTATTTGTGAATACCGTAAAACGCAAAGGCGCATGTGTGCACCGGGCCTAACAAATAATGTCAAAAAATGATATTCACCAACACTTCCACTCTTACTCTCAATACTTACCACTTCATTCAAACAAAATCGTGCACATATTGGAGAACGTCAAATCTCACGTGGAACTTTTGAGCAGAGCTCATGCCATGCTGGCAAGATTCTCCGACACAATGTAGGTTTAGACCTGGATTTTTGTTCCTCCCCTAGTTTTTTTCATATCATGTTCATGAACAGGGCAGGGTTCAAGTCCAGACGACGTGTAAATCGACGTCTGAGAGAATAAGAGCGCGCCGGAAACTGTTGGGTTTTGTAGAAGTGTATGCTGTCTCGCAGTCCATATTTTTGAGACCTGTTTTTTTTAACAAATGTACAGAAGGAGGAAATGGATGGTGGAAAGAACAAAGTCTAACATTTTCATTTTTAATACAAATTTGCGTAAGTTTTGTGTAAGTATTTGTACAGGAAATGCAGTGCTAATTCGAAATTTTAAACTCCTCTCCTGAAAAACTATAAGACCGACTTAGGCGGCTATGACTTGTGACGATAGAGATATACACACAATTATGCTAGTAATGTTGGCTTTCAAATCCATGATTGTAACTGACTTAATGGGCAGTGCGTGGTCTATTCGACAGAGTAACATCCAATAACGTACATTGAGACTCGAATTTTCCGATGGCAATGATAATACAGGTCTCGAAAAGTCGATAGCCGCTGATACAGCTAAATAATTTGGAGACATTGTTGAGGTATAAGTGGATTTGTTAAGCAATACTGACTAAGATGGCATTAGAGAGTTACGCACTATCTGCCAAAAAAGAATAATACATTTTAATGAATCACCCTATACGCCCACGTCTGTTATTTCAACTGCATCCTGAGTATATTGACACATTATAATGAAAGATATAAGACGTACATAAGTCAGAAGTGGGAACGTACCCCACGTGGGATCTCCCACATTCGTTTTACGTTTTACGTTTCATAGTCAAATGCCAACGAAGAGTGAAATTATTACAAGTGAAATTTCTTTGTTTTCCTTTTGTATAAAGCTATAAACGGTATTGTTTCGTTACCAAAATATGTCCGGACTCCATGTTACATTCTCCACGATCTTGCCCGACCTTGCACCATGATTTTCGTTTACTTCGAAGTTTCGAAGTACTCTTTGAATGGTAAAACTTTCACCAATAGTGACGACCATATCGCACTTCCCCCAGTTTCGTGCGAATATTGCCCAGAAGTTCTTAGGACATGAAGAGAATCATGAAGTTGCCATAACGATGGCAGAATGCCATCGAATAGAATTGAATTTTTATAATTGACTGGAGTCTGTTCGTTGTGGAAAAATAGATATTTTAAACTTAAAAAGCCGAAACTACTTTCTTGTCAAGTCAATTTATTATGTTGGGTCGATTTGTGCAAGTAATCGTTTCGTATACTTATACCGCCGTATTGATAAACACCAAGTAGCGACGAATTAGTCTTAAGACATGTGTTAATTGGTAATTCTTATTAATAAACGTGTCTTATCTTTCACTGACATGTGATAACGAGCGGATACCTTAATTCAACGAATTCGGCGTTAAAAAAAAAACGGACAAATATTTATCACAGAGTTGGTTGTCAAAGTTTACGGCTGAAATTTGGTTTAGCAACTGCGTTTGTTCTATACCTCAAAAGCTATCAACGCAATTCACAAAATGTCCTCCAATTTTATCGATGTCCTATATCGAATGGATAGGCTCAGTGAAACCATCAGACGAACAAAAATATAGAGAGATTGTGTCAGATTTTCAAAGGCCAACTTGCATACATTGATAAGTCTCGCAAGAGATGATTGAGAAGGCGGCAAAAAGGGTGGTCACATCCCCGTCAATATCCAAGAGATGACTGCAATACGTTATTGAGGTCGTAATGAGGTAAGGATGCAACAAATCATATTCTACCTTCCATTCCATTTCCATTTCCAGAAAGAACGTAAACGAATTTCGCAACACAAAATAAACACTATGCAATATGGCAGATGTACTAGACTGATTAGTACAATTTAGTGAAGTGTTACCGGGGAGGAGATAAATGTGTTTAACGAATGTGTCAAACAAATATGTTCACTATCCGTGTTAAGCATGTTTTAAAGAGCGGAGAGCGTTTTTTCTTTATTAATATAGCTGATAGAAAACACAAAATTGTGTGCGCAAACCAATAAATGCGGGCTTGAATTTGTCTTCTGTACTGTAGCCATCACATACGTTCTGCAAAATGGCTGCGGAAGGTAATAGGAATAGATCCCGATGTACATTTTACAAGTCATAATCGTTAGCCATTCAGCGGCTCAAAACCAACAATCAGCAAGGTTTCAATGGAATTTTAAAAATTAAGTCAGCTGGGGTTCATTCACAGTTGTGGCAAGTGGAAAATTAAGTTCAAGTTAGTCTGCGGTACTGTACCGGATTTTTAGTTTGAATTTCTGAATTCAGCCCTTTCTAGCTTGAAAGGACCCTAGCCGCTCCTTGATGAATAAATACAGCTTCTGCAAAGCATAGCCGCTTTAAAACTGTCGATCGTGGATGGCCTGATGGCACATGGTGCCTCACTGAGTGACCACTCAGCCTGAACAAAAAATGCAGGCCGACTCTCAGTAGCCTTATCGGCAACATCACAGGCTACTGCGGCATCAGAACTCACGCCTTTAGAGTGGGTTTGCCCTACAGACTCTTCTGTAGAAGTTGTAGAGACGAGGAAGAGGAGAAAACCATCGAGCGCCTTCTGTCATGGGGAATCTCAAAATCAGTTGAAGAAGCTCTTTGTATCGTTTTTTGGTCCTGTTTGCTTTGATGTCATCTCAAGGACAAGATTCAACCAAGAACTGTATGGAATGTACACGACATGAACTTCTATGATGCAATGGCTGGACCATATAGAGCATAAACAACTCGGCTCCGGATCGAAGAGAACCGGTGAGTCAAAGCAAAAAAAGGATGCCCACGTATGGGCTGGCGTACATCAGTGGAGATGGACTAACCTGGACACATCTAACTACCCAGAGATCGCGTCAGTTGAAAAGGGAGACTCAAGGCGACGATGAACAATGTCGGCCATCTTCATAGTTTTGTCAAAAGCGCCAACCGATTGACCGAGCATAATCCAGGCACCCAACTGGCATACGCTGAACTAAGTGTGACTGGCAGTGAGCCACTAATTGCACGACAGTCTTCCCAGATTTCAAACCAAATACCCACCAGAACCTCACATCCCCAGCAACAAGTGTCTACTTTAAATCACGTCTTTAGTAAGATGTCTCAATTAACAAGGCAAACGCACAAGTTCGCCCCCTGAACCCCATTGAGTCGACTCCTTTTCTGTTTGTATTATCGTAACGACCTTAAAATTGCGGAGGGTATCACACAACACACCCCGAGCATTATTCAGTCGCAGCTCGATACAACCACATCGTGTCATCAGCACCACCTATTGTCACCGAAACTGTCAGCCACTGGCCCGACGAATGAATTGGCTTTCTCGCCACCAAAGGAATTTAAAATTATGCACGCGTTTAATTTAATATTTACACTTCAGATGCGTTACGAATCAGCGCTTAAACAGCAGCAAGGGGGCCATGATGTGCCGTGGATACGCGGCCTGCCCCGGGCCCCTCTGTGACACTTTCGGAGGGATCCCATCCACGGCGAGCTATTTATACGAGCTATCGTGTGTTTACATCGCGCGCTGCTGCGTAGGGGTGTCGAACATTTGTTTGTTTAACTTTGGGGATTTCGGATTTCGGTTTGTGGAATTCCTAAAAGACGAGGCGCAAAAACAAAACACTAAAGTACGCTCCGGAGCCACATCACAGCGGTGCGCCCTATTTGTAGCCGAGTATCTACGGGCATGGTGGACAAAATAAATGCTTCTTCACTTTTTATGCACGGCTTTTTTCACATGCTCCCCGAAGTGGGTGGGCCTAGCTGGAGCAGAGGCGGCGACGGCGACAGCGGCCCTTGTTTTATGGGTGGTTGTGCCTTTGTTTGTGCTTTGTCTTGGACATATTTTTATTTGACGCAGCACGACAGTGAGGAATCTGTTGGGATCCATGGATCCCCGGATCGATGCCGCGTTGCGTGGCCTTTGAAATGTACGCCAGGGTTATGACGAAACAGATGAATGTGCGGGTGGGGGATTCATTGCCTTTCACTGTGTGTTTTACGATCTGGTAAACGATCTTGGAAGACACTTACGAGCTAGAAGTTTGTTAGTTGTGAGATAGCAGGGTGCCAATGACAGCGACAGCGACAGCGAAGTTATTGAGGGAAATTAGTGAAATTGGGCATTTAATGATCGTTTAATGGGGAGTCGGGTAAATTGGATGCAATAAATTCGTCGGTGTTAATCTGCTTGACGTATATCGCTTGTCGCAGGCGTATGCTAAAGTTGAGATAGCAAATTTATTGCCTTTCTGCTATGGTGCCGTGTAAAAATTGAATGCTTCTAGCTCGACATACGCCTTAAATGGTAGATAAAACGATTATGTGATTTGTATCCGTTTTTCTTGCTTGGTTTTGCTATCTGTACCGCAAATGGATTCGTGAATTGTGTGTCACATTGTTGGAGTGAGGTACAACCGGGAACGATAAACCGTGCGCCATGCAGTGAAGACGTGTTGGATCGAATTGCATTTGCGGTCCGTTTGTGGATGTCAGTCATTTGCGGTTGGCTGACAGCTTTTGAAGATACCACATGCGACAGTCACGTGATTGCTTGGTACACGAAGTTTCATCCCCATAGCGTTCCACGTGTTGACGTTGGCAATGACATTATGAAGTGTCACCAAATGGCATATCGATGTGACATGTTACAGACGCCGGCCTGTAATAACTTCAACCGCAAGGAATGTTGTTGGCATTCTCATGAGCCGCTGAACTCTGCAAGCACGTGAGCGTGGGCAATATTAAATTTGCATTGAAGGTAGGCTTTTAGCAGACATCGTCTGTCATTGCGATAAATTGGAAGCATTTGTAATTCTTCCAATGCGTAATTAAGCATCGTTGGAAGGAGGGCGATATCACCGAGGTCAAGTAAATTAGACCAAAGGAAGTAGTTTCGTTACGACCAAATGAGATAGTTCGAGTGTCCCATGAAGTAATAAGAACAAACAGTTAGGTGTCCATCAGCAATGTGTCTACAAATTAAATAGCAAACTGAAGTGCTGTCAAGAATTTTAAACATCGTTGTAGGTTGAACGGCAAGAAAATGGCATTGGCTAGGGTACAAACCACTCTTAATTCATCGTCTATGTAATCCTCTATTAACAAAAAGGGATGTGAAGCAGTAAGTGAGATATGGAATTTGATTTTGCAGTACCTATTCAACGATAAAGCCGCTGTAGCGCAGTGGGTAAATGAATCTACTCAGACGCTGTGGGCATAAACCCAAATGCCCGCAGTCTTCATCGGAGTCAGGCATCTTACCCATCTTATAATGGCTTACCACCTATCGTATTAGTGCTCTTCAAATATATCAAAAAAAAATCAAACGAATTTGTTAAGAATTCATTTATCCATTGTGCTACTACTGCCGTCCCTATTTTATGGAAAAGTCTTGCAAATGAAGTACAGTGGTAGGATTGATGTACTAGTGATCGATACGAGAACAGTCATGTCTATGTTCAATGTCAACACAATTGGACTAAATGCAGGATACATAGCTCAATAATGCTGAAATCGCTTCACACAGATGGCTAACTTTGAAAAATAAAAGCTTAAGACAGCGGCTTATCAATTGGGTGGATGGACGGTCAGATTATAAGGTTCCAGGGAGAAGGAGAATTCCAACGCTCTTTATGTCAGCAGAAGATGAAAGTCTCCTATTGTTTCCGACATTTTGTTTCTAAACATAAATAAACCGATACAATAAAGACTCAGTTTCACTTAGTCATATTTTGTGTAATCCCGAACTTTTGGATTGTCTATAGCTAATCATTGGGCTCTGTCTTATAAATTCAACAAGACCAGATGAAGTGAATTCTCTGTTGCATCGTTTGTGGAAACCATTACATTTTTCGAAGCATTTTTGGCGAGATTAAATAAGTGGTCACATTAACGAATACGTTTTGGAACATATACCCCGAGTGGAAAGATTTATGATGTACCAATAAATTAATTCGAGCAAACATGTAGGGACATACATATGTTAATTTTCTGTACTTTATTATCACATTGGCTGCCATGGCTATCATATATGATAGTTAGTGATGTTGCCCAGGGTACCTTGGCTATCAGATATGAGACCTACAATTTCATTTGAGGCATTAGTTTGCAAAATTCATAGCGACTAGCACAAATCCAGTATGTGCTGATGTTGCCAAACTCCCCACCTTACAATGAATGTTTTAGCTTCAGCAAGCAAGGAAAAATATATTTCGAATTGTGCCCAAAATTGTAATACAATATAATTATGAAAGAAAGACTATATACAGGACAAAACTAAAGCACGAAACTGATTTCCCTAATTGTGAAGTTTTATTAAATAAAACAAACACGCAAAGATAGCATGATTCGCTATAAAAATAAAATACAAAAAATCATTAAACATAGGAAGACTCATTTAACAGATGAACCGCAACAAAACTAAAGCACCGTCGGTATAAAAACATTTCTCTATCAACTTTAAGGATTTTTTGCAATTTTATTTTATAATATTCTCTATTCAACCGTTGTACATAGTCCAAGAAAGAATAGTTTGTAACTTATTTCGGTTAGCTAAGAGATGGCGTAACTTGTGTTATTCCATTGGAACATGCGTTGGAAAGCTACTGTCTTGTGTCATTTCAGTGTATGTCATTCATTTGAAGCGTAAACAACAATAATTTTTTTTTACTCAAATATGTCGAACTTTGTGCTTGAAAAAGTGTTTTTGCCGGGAGTTATTCTTCGATACGTGCTAAAAGTGGTGATTATGGCTTGGCCAACCAGCCAAATCAACGGCAAAGCCGAATATGCATGACGCGAAGGTAATGCTCTATATTTGGTGGGATCACGGTGTGCTGAATTATGAGCTGCTAAAACCGGGTGAAACTACCAATGGACAACGCTACCGTAAACAATTTATCCGTTTGAGGAGAGCAGTAGTCGAAAAACGCCCGGAATACGCGACCAGATATGAGGCAATCATTTTCCATCACGACAACGCTCGACCCCACGTTGCTATTGCGGTTAAGAACTATTTGGAAAACAGTGGATGGGAAGGCTCACCCCACCCGCCTTATAGCCCAGACCTTGCCCCTTCTGACTACCATTTGTTCCGATCGATGCATAACGCCCTCACTGAAATACGGTTCACATCAGAGCAGAATATCAAAAATTGGCTTGATTCATTCTTGGCTGCCAAGTCGGAGCAGTTTTCTTGGGATGAGATCCACAAATTGCCAGAAAGATGGGAAAAAGTCATAGCTTCAGATGGGTAATACTTTGAATAATACTATTGTATATGTCCTTCCTAAATAAACGGTCAAATTTTGAAAAATTAAATTTTATGAATTTAAGAAAGGTGCAATTTTTCTGAATAATTAGAATTCTGACAATAAAAAGCCAGCAAATTTGTTTCTTAGGACTATACAAACTTAACTAAAAGTCTTTCATCCATGAACTAATATAACAAATACAATTAAGAACCAAGCGCTAGGACAATTTTCGAAAAGGTTGTGGATGGTTGTATAACAACTGCTTGTTTTTAGTATCTTAGTAAGATTTGAAAGAAAAATAGTGCGAAATAAAAGACAGTTAAAGCGTAAAGCAAGGGTGCATTAATTTTGTTCCACTGATGAATTAGTACAAACCCATTATTTTTTGTGGTTTTCTTTTTTCTTTTTTATTGTATGGTTTATGTTACAAAATAATGCAAAACAAACTTTCTTAAAATCCAACTTATGGAAGTAGTGATTTTCAAGGAAAAGTAAGTGAAAGTGTGGGGGTGTTTTAGTTTTGTCCGATACTGTATATACGAGTATATGTTAATATTATAATTCGTTTCATAAAATTGATTGAAGAAATCTTTAAAAGAAACCTACAAGTTCTGAAAAAAACAAAACACTTCTCACTTAAATTCATATTTCTTCTTATGAAGTAAAAAAAGAGAACAAAAGCAATAGCATTTTTCATACAAGTCAAATTCAATAATTTGTTGGTGCACACAAAGGATATAATTTTTGCCCGGAGATGGGATAGAAATTCGTGTTTTTTTGGCACCACCCAAGCAAGCCATGACACTGTCTCGTCGTGTGGTGCTATGGCTATCATCTCTAAATGCCAGAACTAAATTCGTCCCGGGCGTCCAGGATGAATTGCAAATACAGTCGACTATCGATAACTCGAAACTCAATAATTCGAACAGATTGTTAGGTCCCTTGGAGAAACCTTGATAAATAGAACAAATCGTATGTGTTTTGGTACGCTCGTTAATTCGAAGCAATCTGCTCAATCGGGCTGGTTTCCTCTCAGTAATTCGAATTTTTTTGTCGTTTTTGTTTTTTGTTCTCTGTTCTTTGCCCAGCTGTTGTTTCCAATGCCTTGAACCAGTTCGACTATGACGTATGTGACGTGAACAAAGTATGTAAGTAAAAAACGCAACCTCACAGAATGGATGGAGCCTTCTTCCCAACATTGATGAGTCTGTGACTTTCGATGCTTTTGCACATTTTGACGATGACGTCGATGCCTACTGTGTATGACGCCGACATTTTGGCAACTTTCAATTCAAGCAACAACAATCAAGACAGCCATCAAGAGGAATCGGAAGCAGAACCAATTCTTCCCGTCACATCAGAGTGGGCGACTATTTATTGCCCTAACTGGCTAGACATTGTTCTTGACCCAGCACGCTGGAAGTTATTAAAACAAGAATGTCACTGACTTCTGTACAAAATAATGCGTGTATTTTTTTCGTTTTTATCCTTCGCTCCAACTCGACACTGTTTTGTTAATTCAAAAAAAAATTTGAAGGGAATTATCGTGAGTCGACTTAAATTGAATGTCGATAGTTTTTAGTTCTTTGCATACGAAACCAATTTCATATGCATTTAAACGCATTTTCATTCAGTATTCCATCTTAAGTGGCTTCAATAATTTGATTGGAATTTTTATAATTAAGCTAACAATCCACTTGAATTTCCCGATCTCCCATTTTTGTGGGACAAATATATCCACATTCCAAAAGACATATTTTAACTTGAAACAATTAAAAATTCATACAAATTGCCGGCAAGCAGATGTAGCTACCCCGTGCTGAAACCATAGACGTCTGTAACCATTACCTTACCTTCATCAAATCACCACACTCCTTTATCTTGTCTCAACTCATCCTCATCTCAGCGAACTCTTAAATCACTTGGATTTACTTTGAGTTAAAAATAATCCACCGTATCTTTCGGATTTTCGAAAATAATATCCACAAAAGTCATATGACGCAAATGAATCCCAACCTCAAACCACCTTAGCCCTCGAGTATCTCTAAGTAAATAATACTCCAACTGTTGAAGACGCAGGGCATTCCTTTTCGTCACCAGATGTAATTCAAATTACAACGCTGTCAATAGATCAAGAAGGCCTAAGTAAATATGTATAACTAAGACACCGTATTTTGCCGGAACAAACGATACCTCTTAGCGGATTTCTTTTGAAGCTCATTTCGTATTCTTGTGGAAGTCAGTCGTTGGTGTAGCTGCCGACAGGAGAATTCTCAGACACGCCCACTTAACACTTGTAATTCCTAATTCAATGCAGTGAATGGAAGTCATCAATTTAAATGACATGTCTCTTTGGGACCCCTTATGGCGGAGGCACTGCTGCCCATAGTGGACGTTGGACTTAGGCCTAAGATCTATTTCTGTTGTGCGTGGTATTATCACTAGTACCATCTGAGCATTGTGATTGGCTCGAAAGAGAGATATTAATAATAACACAGGTGGCACTACAACCCGTAGACGGCCAGGGCCTAGCTTCTTAGCAACCGCGCTCGTGTTGTGCGTGCTATTGTTCTCTCACGAGTGGAAGGGACCAACAGTTTTATGCCGACTCCGAAGAGCCAATTTGAGCTTTTTCTAGAAAGTTATACTCGTTGAGCATTTACACGGGCCATGAACAGTATTCTGCTCGAACTTGGAATCGAACCTGGGCAGCGTAGGCTCAAGTGCTTAGGGGTCGACGCAACAACCATCAACGACACGGCCGCCATTCGAAAGAGTTAGAGCTTCGTACTATGGATGTTGTTCGCGTCAGGTATTGAACATAGACACCCAGTCGACACGGTCTCCAGCGTCAACGATTCCAGTGCATCAGTATACATGCATTGACTGTTTTCAATAAAGTCTGCCAATTATTAAAAACTACTCTTTATGTGTTCATGGTCATTGCGCACGTTCGTTTTCATTCCCATTTAATTCTACCATTATAATTGTTACGTAAAAAGAGGTCATGAAAATAAATAAATAAATAAATAGTGTGCTAGTTGCGAAGAGCCATCATATCAGAGTAATTTTAAATTTAATTTAAATATAAATTAAATTAATTTAATTTTTTTAAATTTTAATTTTCATCTGTCAAAACCAGAAAGTTTTGCGCAAAATAATAATCAATTAATGTTACATTTGTCAAGGTATGTGAACATATTAAGTTCGTCAAGCTAACAAAATATGTGAGTATCCATGTCCTGATAACTCAATGACTGGTAATTCATCACAATGAAGTTCATTCAAGAGCGGTGTGACATTATATTGTTGATGATTGAAAATATGATAAGAGTAAGGTTGATTGATTAGTTTGGACTTACAGCTTTCTGCCAATAGTGAACGTTACAGTTGGTGAAGATTTCCTTGACCGTCGAAGCTAGTTTGAGTTTTCCCAGTGCCCGAGAGAAAGCCTTTGTGATAATGACCTTCAGTAAGACCTCATTCCCATTAAAAGCTGTCGAGAGCATCGATATTAATGTTCGAATTGCTATGTTTGTATAAGGGTTGGTCCTTTAAGGCCAGAGCTACAAAACAAACTAATCCCTTCTGTGGCAGGAATCTATGAAAAGCACAATCATTTGTCAAGGGGTATGTACAAAAATAAAACTCTAGTAGTAATCAATACAATTCTGATTTATCGGTGGAATATATAAGCAGTTATGACCCACATTATGAGGGGACAACTTTTATCATAATGTATTGTTCCTTTACTCTACCGGGAAATTTATTTTTACACTAATTGGAATTTACATACCCCAGGGGTTTAATTTCACTTGAAACACATTCCCAGAGGGAGAGAGAAAGAGTTGGGTTGGGAGTAGGCTTACCAGAGTGTAAGAATCTGCCGTCAATAGATAGACACACGTACGACCTCCACTTATGTCATAATAAGCGTCAGGTTATTGAGGGAAATTATAGCCAGGATATGAGGACATAAATCATGATCACAGGACATCCCTGTCTACTTATTCGAATCATATCAACTAATGTAACCGGACTACCATTAACCATACCGTGAGTGATCACGTGTCATTTTAAGGGTGTAATTGCTTCCAATCAAAGTCAAAGTAAATGACAAAATTTACCGACAGTTGTCATGGAAAGTTTATTTGTGAAACAGAAATAGCTTGGGCTAGAAGTGATTTTTCGTATTTGAGTGGTTATTTAAATAAATAAATTTGGAATGGAAGCTACCAATTAGCATCGATTTGGAAGACAGCATTGAATTTTGCAAAGTAAAAAACAAAACACATGTGTACATCACAATGCTTAAAAAAGGCACTATCATCCCAATTTTAAAGCACACAGAATGCAGCAGCCTCGGCCCTTTTTATGTAAATGTCATCTGGGAAGCGAATATTCTGGTTTCCATTATGCGCACCGATTATGAAGCATGAAAAACATAAATATATTTTTTTTCTTGAGGAAATGCAATTTTTCTTAATTTTCTTATTCGGCCTATAAATTAATTTGTGCGGTTTTTTTTTTTAATTTGAAAGTTTATTTAAGCAAAACATGTTCAATAGTATTATTTAAAGTATTGCCCATCTGAAGCTATGACTTTTCCCCATCTTTCAGGCAATTTGTGGATCTCATCCCAAAAGAACTGCACCGGCTTGGCAGCCAAGAATGAATCAAGCCAATTTTTGATATTCTGCTTGATGTGAACCGTATTTCAGTGAGGGCTTTCTGCATCGACCGGAACAAATGGTAGTCAGAAGGGGCAAGGTCTGGGCTATAAGGCGGGTGGGGTGAGCCTTCCCATCCACTGTTTTCCAAATAGTTCTAAACCGGAATAGCAACGTGGGGCCGAGCGTTGTCGTGATGGAAAATGATTGCCTCATGTCTGGTCGCATATTCCGGGCGTTTTTCGACTACTGCTCTCTTCAAACGGATTAATTGTTTTCGGTAGCGTTGTCCATTGATGGTTTCACCCGGTTTTAGCAGCTCATAATTCAGCACACCGTGATCCCAACAAATATCGAGCATTAAATTCGCGCCATGGATATTCGACTTTGCCGTTGATTTGGCTGGTTCGCCAAACCAAAATGACCACTTTTGGCTCAGCTAGCGCATGTTCACCATAAACTTCCACCAAAATACGATGACTTTCGGCAGCAGTTTTCTTCATATTAAAGTAATGAAGAAGAACTCCCCGCAAAAACACTTATTCATACATATCTGAGTATGCTAACAAATGTCAGACAGGCGCCTGAAAATCTGGCGCATATTAAGAATGGGATTTCGGTAAAGGGGCTTAAAATCCCGGTGCAGTTACTTACTTACGATCAATTTATCGTCCGAGTCTGAGCAATTGCTGCCTGGCGGTCCTGGACACGCTGCTTCCAGTCATCAAAACCAAGCTGTCTTGGATTCGCCATTCGGTCTTTCGCTCCTGGAGCATTGGTGTCCTTGTGCTCGATGAGGGCACGTCACTGCAGTCGACGGATTTTTAATTTGGCAGAGTGTGATACACACGACAGCAGTTTGAGCGCGATTATTCTAACAGGCGTCCCACTACACTGCGTGTTGGCAGTCTTGCAGTGTTGCCTCGTACTCGGAGGGTTTTTTAGTTCAAAATAATTCAGCTAGTCTGGTTGCTTATTTGAAAGATTGGCACAGAAAAAAAGCGCCGCATGTCACACGAGTTCAGAGGATCGTCAAGTTGTGGTGGCACAATCATTGTTCCAACTTTAATTTCTATACTACATATTAAAATTTAATAAACACAAAAAATATATGCAAATTTATAAAAAAATACTTTAAGAAAATGTTTCATTTCCTCAAGAAAAAAATAGGTGCATAATGGAAACTAGAGCCGAATATTCAACCGCAATTTGTGCAGACTGTATTAGCAAAACCAGTCTAGCCATGCCTGGGGATTGTGCTGAGAAAGCATGTGCATGGCAAGATTTTCCTGACATATTCTACTTTTCAAAGCCCAACAGTTGAATTTAACCATTTCACGGGTTTTAGTAGGATTTAATTACGGCCACTAGGAACTCTCTAAGAGAAGCAACCCCTGCCGCGAGTTGTCCTGAAAAAAGGGTTCAAGCACTTTGGCGATTTCCAACTCTTTTAAGAAAGACAACACTAAAATGGATGGAAATAAGCACCCATGCAGCGTACAACAACTCTCCTCAACCACAGACGACGGCGCACATTTATGAATCCATAAAACTGCAAAGACCCTGAAAAACTTCTAATTCAGACACTCTCCTTGGCCCCTTAAGTACCATGGGTCATATGTTCTTGTTTACCCCAGCCTCGTCTGCACCAAGTTAGAACTGAGGGAGGGAGAAAACTCTCGAAACACTCGCTAATAAATTCATAGCCCAAAGCAAAATTAGTCAAAAAGTCGTTAACAGCGGTAATTAAGACACCCAACCGCAAAAGGCATCGAACTTTCACTGCGGTGTTGTAGCTTTCCCCGCTGAGGGTCGTCTAACACAAGATGAAATGAAACATTTTATTGTCAATAAAACCTCAAGCGCCACCTACGAAAATTGAAATAAATTGCTTTTCGACAGAGAGAAAAAAAAAACCTAGAATTGCCAACAAGGGCGTCCCCGCATGCACACACACCCATTTGGACGTAGTCGAGTCAAAAACGCAAATAAAATTCAACATTTCTCAGCCAGTGGTGGAGGCGATAAAGTCTGACGAAGCAAATAAAAAAAATAAATAAAAATCACAATATGACATCGTCAACTTTTGTCGAGGTGTCATTCGTCACCCGCAAACCAAACTTTGACATCCGCCATCCCAAGGGATTTACACCAACAAACAAAAAAGCCGAAAAGAAAACGCGGACGGGAAACCAAATCAACTGAAAGCGGTCGCCTAAGCACAGCCGCCTCCATGTAAACGCACCGCACACACCCGCCACATGATATTTTCGTGGAAGTCCCCTAAAATATATGCAAATGAAATCGTGGTATTAATGTGTCATATTTGTTGGCAGGTCCTCCCTATTCTCTTCTGTTGACATTCGGCGGCTCCTTTACGCAGTCGACAGGGCGCGTCGCTGAAAACAAACTGCACACGACATGTTAAAAAATTGCCACTGCTTAAAAGTTAACGTCTTGGAATTATTCTATTTTAAATTAAAACGAAACACGGAATGGATTTCCTTAAGTTTGGAGCACCATGTCACCGGTAGGGACTGGGGAAGACGAATATGATTCATTGTATATTTTGGAGCATTCCAACCACAACCGAATGGGATGGGGAACGATGCGATGAGTAAGGGGAGAAGTAACAAGACCAAGTGTGGTATCCGCAATGTTTCAAAAAGCAATTAGCAGCAATTCAAAATGAATCAACCACTAAACAACAAAGGATACATTCCCAACAATGAGGAGACCGTCGCAGCCGCACCGTGTCCTTTGTCACTTAATGCGGGGGAATAAATCTTTCAGGTACGCACACACACGGTCGCAATCTGTCACGAGCACCCACCGAGTGACTTGTGGCGAACGTGTCTCAGGGGAAGCGGGAGGAGGCAAAACACTCGTCTGAAAGGTGAAGCCATAAAACAACAATAATAATTGTATCCAACCGATGCTCAGCTCCAGCTGAGAGGCGAGAGGTGGAATCTGCTAGAATGGATCGAAAGTCGTTGTACCCGAATTGAATCAACAAACTGAACTTACTCGTTGCCCCGAATAGTCACGGAGGCCGGTGATAGACAAGTGGCAAATGTCAACAGAATCTGTGGCATTGCGGGACGCATGTTCCGCTCAATCAGATGGCTGGAGGCGGAAGGTTGAAATTAACTGGCAGACGGATGGAAATTTCAGCTGAAAGGGTGACAGTGTACATGTTTTTCTTGTTCGCACTCTCCTGGGAAGTAGGCTGCGTGACAGGAGGACAAATTAGTATTCTCAACATTGCACGGCTAGGCCACAGTAGGATAGCTTCCGTAACCAGAATTCTATCGAAAATAACCTTGAATCAGTTTTGAAATTTGAAATCGGTTTCAGGATTTTGCAGGTATGGTTGTGTTCAAAGAAGGGCACAAGTCTCACATTACTCCAACAACAATCTATATTGCATCCCACTTGCAACACCAAACGCACAGGCGTCTCACACTTAAACCATAGCCATTGAGGTGATCTCCGCGACATATGAATTTCTTTTTCGGGAGAAGTTCGCAATTTTTAAGCATCTTCAAATAGCTTTACTTTGGGATTTGATGTAGCAATTAATTCGTCTTATATAAGTGAGGGGTCCTATAATCTCTCTCGTACACTGTAACCATATGGTAATAAATTTCTGAACAAAAAATGAAAAAAACAAAAAATATAAACTCGGGTGTATGCGCTAATCTATAGACGACTTCACTGTTGCTGACGAGCCTATACTTCACTTGGAGACGTAAGGAGCCATGTCAGTATTTCACTCATAATCGATTCATGTGTCAATTAGAGCATAAAAGTCAGCCATAATTGACTGAAGTAAACTTAAGCTCATATGAGAACCGAAAATAAAGTTGTCAGAGGACTCTTCGAATCTGTGGTAAATTCGTACACTAATTTTCAACTGCTTTAGTAGAAAGCGATTGATGACATTATTAAAAAAAATTTAACGAAACTTGACGAAACTGATCGAATGGGTAATTATGGCCAGAATGTATTATGTCTGTGTGTACACTCGATTGCACAATACCTCGTGTCAATCATGGTTGGGTCTTCATGGGGGTATAGCAGAATAACGACGCCGGTCAAAGAACTAACAGTGCGACAAAGTCGAAATAGGTAGTAAACTATACGACTTAATTACTAGGCATTTTGCTTCTTCCCACCTTCGGATGACGTCACCTCGGTTTCGTGTTCAACAGGCATAAGCTTAAGGTTCTATTTTATACTCCCCGAATTTGGTCAATGACCATTTATAGTCTAAACGAATTCGTAAAACACTGAAGTCCAAGAAAAGGAAAGGTCTGCACGTTCCATTTGTTTTCAAAGCAACAATTATATTCTCTCCAAAGCTAGGCGCAAAAGTTGGTTAAGAAATGTGTATTTCGCAATTTCTGTCCGTCGTTTTATTGCTCATTTCCGATATTTTATGGCTGAAACTGGTAGATACGATTAAAATGAATCGGGTATGAGGCATCAACCTAACGATGCATCGACCATTACATTTAAGAGCGTATGTATCAAAGTTATGGTGCTAGCTCACTTTGATCATGGGTCAAGCAGGAAAACCCAATTTCAGAGTAAACTTAATTGTGTCATTAAATTATTTATGGCCTTGAATATCCTTGTGCCACCACGTTAGTGCAAATAATAATTCTTGGAGACGATGGATATGATATTTTTTGCATTTTTATAGATTTTTTTCTATATTGCTAAGCCGTTATTGAGACTTGATTGGCCTCGGCAAATCATCAAGGTCTTGTCTTCAGAAATACTGAATATGATTTACCGAGTCCAATCAAGTCTCAGTTAGGGCTTAGCAATACAGAAAAATAATTCAAAAATGACAGTTGAACATACAGTCGAATAGAGCTCAATGTTATGTCGGCAGAAGGTACGAGTCTAGTCCGATAGATTTCGGAGTTGGTCAAAAGAGAGTTGACATCGACAATGGATACCCTTAGTCGTCAACAGGAATTGTAAGTGTAATTAGTGACTTGAAGTAATTTTCTTAATCGATGCGGCATTCAGATCCAGGCGGTTATGAATTATTATCGTAAGATCTTGATTTCTGGAAAATAATCAGATTTATGTATCTCAGGATCTCAGGATCCCGCCTCAGCTTTGCTTGGTCTCGCTTGCAACGGATGTCTTTGTCCAGAAATTGTATCCTTTTACTTGCCGTCAATCCGAATCGCCTCGTTGGCTATTGGTTGTTGCTGTCAGCCCGAAGTCTCTGTTGGCTTCGTCTAAACCTTCGGCTGGGTAGCCCATCTCAGTATCCAGCATAGGGCTTATTAGGTAAGGCTTGGCACTATATATGCCCAAGGGACGGGATTAGAAATCAATAAATATGAATAGATCATACAGCGCACCTGTATGATTAATGCAATACACTAATTAATGCAATATTTTCGTCCCTAAAAATATACCCTGCCAAAATTAAGACGTCTTACAGACGAAAAATAACATAACCTACCGAAAAGTGGAGTCAATCTTTGCACAATCTTGACTTTTCAGAGGTGTTTAACATGACATTACAACAGCTGACCCTTGGTAATTTAAAGAAGAATATTTCACCACGAACACGCTCGTAAGACAATTGTAGGCATATAACTAAAGATACTGTCACCAGGAGAGGCCTGTTGGTTGAGGCACAAGTCGATCCGGAACTGTAGCACCAAGATCAGATGAACTTTGGAATCTTGTCTTTTTGTCGAAAATACCCAAACATGGTATTGATGAATCTGGAATGTTTTCTAAGCCTATCACCATCATCTTCTGACCACACTTAAGAGACCTAGAGGCAACTCGATCCTCTATCGACTCAAACTTTTCAGGATTTATGCCTAAAAGTAACCGGGCGAGTTTTTGAACTTGGTCCAACCAGTTCGTCCTGGGTCTGCCAAGCGATCGTCTACCAGATGGCATTGAAGGTTATGTTCAGTATCGGACGCCTTTTCTCCTTTTTTATAAACTGTCACAGAAACAATTCGGAGTTTCTCCATAAAATAGAAAAAATAAGAAAACCAAAAATATTTTCGCCACAATGCCAACCAGGAAATTTTGTGTCAACGCATATGCTTTGATGGGGGAAGTGGTCTGTCCGCTCGCAGATGTTGGTACCGAGGATATCGTGGGTACCAAGGGAAACGCGGTGGTAGAAATGGCTGAATGAATGAGTCTGAAATTTCGTATTGTTTCGTTTGAGAGATGGCAGTACACAGCGGTACTATCGACGGCAGCAAAATGTGAGTAAGATCTATCATGCACCTACAAGCCCATAGTCTAAGAGTTATGGCATAGAGAAACCACAATTTTGCTCTGTAGACGCAATGAAGAAAACGGCGATCATGTAAGCACCAGGAAATCTTAGCCATCACATGATTACATCCCAACAAAATTGGACTGAGCTCAGTCAATTCACGTCCACCATAGAAGAACATATTAATTATTGATTTATTTTATTAAACATCTATTATTCGTGCAAGCCAATGCATAACATAGAGCTTGCACCGGCGGGGCAGGCGTTAGAACTGCTTGAATTTATAAAAATTCTCCGCATTTTTAATCGAAATCATTTAAGATTACTCCATAAATTGAATGGCCTCTAGCATGGCTCATGCATCATCACAAAAAGAATCAATACTCGCTGGTGAAGTTGGGCCTGAATTAATTACGAATGCATATTGAAATTTGTTATGAAAAATTGAGCTACAAAAATGTGTTTCGAGGCTTTCGAATGTTTTTGGCGAATTTAAAATTCAACAGAAAATTGTCACTAAAACCTGAGAGGAGTTTTAAATTCGAATATCGCACCCCAGCCATTAAGCATTCAGTTCAAATCTGTGTACAGGAAATGTGATAAATCGCCCCATCGTCCCGGACGTGAAGTTTTGTGGGAGCAAGGATGGGATTAAATCGATGCAAGGTACCAGAAATATTTTATTTCCGCCCTCGAAATGTGCATATTTTTTCCAAGCGGCTTAAGAACTACTCTGGTGGAGACTAGATACAACAAGATGCAACGGGTATCTATAAATTGTCTGAATGATATAATTTTCAAAATATTCCTGCGGAAGTATTCTATTTCTTTTTTATATGCTGTGTATGTTACAAATTGTTATCCGATATGTGGGAACTATGAAAACCCTGTCGTATGCAAAAAAGGCTTCCCTTACAAATTGCATGACTTGGGAAATTTTGTCTCTAAATTTCTTCCTTAAGCATGTTAAAGGGACTGACCTACATATTTTCTGGCTGGGGAAAGGGGGAATTGTGTGTGTGGATATTTTTTTAGAATCTGAAAATATTCGCCTTATGTTTCGTGGGCGGAGGGTAGGAATATGACCAGACAGTAGGTGAAATTGGGATAAAATTGCTGCTTAGGACAAGGACCAGTTGCGTTCAAAATTATAGCAATGCAACATCATGCCTCCTGGTTTTGAAAATAAGAGGTGTGTTTTTTTGCAAGCGTATATACGCATATCGTCGCGTAGTAATTCATCAAACAAAAATTTGCAGCGCAGATCACAATACTGACATTCACATGACAATTGTTGGAAAAAAATATGAACGTTTCACAATGCAGCGTTCGTGCCTCGACTACGATATCTGTTTTAACGCATAAATATGTCACAATCATTCGTTTTCAATTCAAACGCTGTTAATTTCCGTTGGACTTTCCCGCCCACTGAAAATGAGGAGTAACGCAAGGGAAATGTCAAAAAGCACCAAAATGTTTGAGCATGTTGAAAATATTTTGGTGAGAGCTTAAATGGGATTACGTTACTCTGACCGCACTCATTTTTCTTCAAAACATAGCACGGCGCGGCGAATGACATGGAGCCATTCAGAGGAATCGGTATAGGGGCAGGAGTAGCACATTAAACAAAAATGAAGCATGATAGAGATACCCAACTTCACAGCGGATTGACCCCTAGTCCATCGACGAATTTCATAGACTTTTTGACAACTATTCATGGATTTTATGCCGTTATTTACGATACGATGTCAATGCCTTTTTGTAATTGGTCCATTTGGCTTTAGAAAAATATAAAGGAAAACATTTTAGGGGACAAGAGAGGCAAAAGTTGGGCATCTGTATCATACTTAATTTCTGACTTTAAATTTGCAAATTTCTTCCTTAGCCATTTCCAATGTCCTTGCATTTTTCAAATAATTTGTTTTTGTTGTCAAATAATTGAATTCAGGCACGAATTTTGTCACGTTTGTACAAATTATCGATAACATTTATTTCACAAGCGGCGGTAAATATCTCGGATAACTTCAGATAAAAGATTTGTTGTTAGTATATTTGATAGGAAAATTGAAAAAAAAACACGCCTAGTGTCACCGTCAATTGTAAATATGTAATGTCAAATGAATCAATTACCAGCTCTTGTTCTATTACTAGGATATCTTTAGGATTCGTTGGGAAAATTTTGTCCCGAACTGATCTTCGTAAAAATACGTATTCTTGCCATTCGCAATAAAACGAGTGTTTCTGTTTTCTGACCCACAAGCTCCACTAAGGGGCGAGTTTTTTGGACTTGGTCCGACCATCTCGTCCGGGGTCTTCCAAGCGGTCGCCTACCTGATGGTAGTCGTGATGAAAGTGACATTCGTGCCAAGTGACCAAACCAACGAAGCATAGACCTCTCGTACTGCCGTGTTTCTCACCCTATCCCGGCGAGTAATTCCCACAACAGCAGGGGGAAATCTCATCTCAGGAGCTTGTTTTCGCGATCTTATTTTTTCGGTCATTACCCAAATTTTATGACAAAAGGGGAAGAATCACACATTTTTAAAATTGAGTACTAGCACTGCTATTTTTCGAACGCATCTGTATATACATGCAAACAGTGAACTCTCTAATAATTGTCCACTGACGGTAACAAGAAATTTGTCCGCTAATGAGAGGTGCCCGGTTATGAGAAAAGAATACGACTTTGACAATGTTGATAACAGACATAGCATGTATGGTGTAACAATTCATTTTACAATTTCCGCGGCTTATGTCTTACGATTTTATACTTTGCCGCTAACATACGAAGGCGAACACTGATTTTTGTTTTCTTATGTTGTAAGCACTTATCTACTCACAAACCTACGACAGCAGGGAATAAATACCAAAAATGAAAGTATGGATTTGGAGCTGTTGCATTTATAACTGGACTAGGTTTTCCCAAGCCATGTCAAGAGATACAGAGCTCTAAAGTTACCCTTTCGTTTAGCTCTGAAATTCTTGTATTTTCTCACAGTATCTAATGCGCGCATGAAAAGTGGTATTTTAATAACTGTTTGGTCCAACATAATTTCTTTAATAAACGGCTTTAATGTTATTTAAGCTTGCGTGTACTAGAATGAATATATTATTACTTTTTGCCTTGAGCTACAGTTTTAGCTAAACCAAGCTTCAACGAGTGGCTAACGGTATCAGAAAGCTATGGTATTAGCTTAACTATTCTATAAAGAGTGGTACCCGCACTGACCCGCCGGGACACGAGTTTATACAAATTTGTTTTTGTAAATCGGTCTTTATAAATATATTTTTGACTTTAGCAATGTTACAAAAGTTATAATCTCTTGGCTGATAATGTTTGGAAAGAGTGCAACTGGGACTTTATTTTCCCAACAATCACTCGTGTTGTGCGTGCTATTTGCCTCTCACTAGTGGAAAGGACTTACAATTTTATGCCAACTAGAACTGCCAAGTTTGCGAAGTTTCTTCTAGACAGTTATAACTGTTAGTGACTCGAAAGAGGTAGAGCCGTGAAAATTATTTTTGGCCGTACCAGGCAGCGATTTTCAGTTGCTAGGGGTACGCAAATACCCAAAACGCCGCAGCCGCCACCACTTTATTTTAGAAGATAAATAAATCTTTCTCTTTAAGAAAAAAAAATTAATACAATGACGGATGTCTGAGATATTAAATTTCTTACTCTAGAATCTTAATTTAGCACACGTATGCAGAGGGAGTGTTTTATTGTTTGTTGGACTATCGACAAAAAGCGCCAATACGCGCCAACAGGAGACCTTGTATATCTGAAAGCTGAAAGCGTACTTTATTAATATTGTAAAAAACATATCTGCCTACCATTTTCCGCAAGAGCCTTTTAAGTGTAGTAATACGTTGACCTGAATTGCACAAAATTATAATTCGATTATAATCACCAAATTGAGACGAATACCAATTCTGCAAAGTAAGAAATCTGTAACTTGTGAAACTGAAGACCAGTCTTAATTAAATTTGAAAAAAAAAAACTACTGTGTTTACATACCTAAACGTTTTTTCTTTTTTTCAATTTTTTGCTGGGTAAGAAGGGCAAAGCGCAAAGAAAAGGAAAACAAACCGAGCAAAATAAGATATAGTGAAGCGTGCCAGATGCGCTATGTCCGTTTAAGAGAGAGGGAGAGACATTCTATTGCGGTTGCGAAAATTGCCTGTCCGCGTCTGGTTATGAAAGTCTGTTATATGAGAGAACTATTTACATTAAAAATAGTGTAAATAATCCAGTCATTGAAATTTATCCGTTTATGAGAGGTGTCCGTTATTGGAGAACACACTGTATACATTGAACTTGGAAGTCTTATATTTTTGTCGGTCCAAACTTTCTGTTATAGTAAGTGTGTCGATATATAAAATATGTCATAAAACTCCAGAAAGACCTCTCAGCACGAGGTACTGCACACATCATCATCAACAAATCAACCGACAGCCTATGAACACATTTCTGAAGCTCAATTTTTCATAATAAATTTCAATATGCTCTCGTAATAAATTCAGTTCGAACGTCACCAGCGAATATTGATTTTTTGCTGATGCACAAGCCAAGTTACAGACCATTAAATTTATTGAGCAATTTCAAAAGATTTCGATGAAATATTCGGAGGATTTTTATAATTATCGTCAACATTTTAATGGCTCCTCTGCCGGTGCAATCCATTTGTTATGCATTCCCATAATTAGTTGAACTGTGGCGTGTGCATAAAATAGAAAAAAAATAAAGGAAATGTATCCTGCGCTGCGGCAGAATGTGCTAATTTGATTTATTAGCACGATTAATGAATCGTTGATTGGAATTACTCCAGTAATTTTAATTACTAGTTCAGATGCACACACACACGCACTGTTAATGAGGAAATGTTTTTAAAGTCTTTAAAAGCAATCGTTTAGATGTATCGTACAGTGTGCCAAGAAAGTAACCACACGTGGAAAAATATATCAGCCAATTTTTGTATCAGGTGCACCAACGAAACGTGGAACAATTTAAAATAATGTAAAAAAAATAATAATTAAAATATAAAAATATATACAATAAAAAATATAAAAAAATAGAATCGAAATAGAGACGGTGAAAATTTACGATTTCTAACGACGCAGCTTCATCGGCACTGTAGACCGTTTTTATGGTGACTCAATTCGAGGTTTTGGCGCATTTCACATTTCAATGACATCAAGTTTTATTGGGTGATCTGATATGCACCCAATAACCGCAGGTGTTCCCCAAGGTTGAGATTTGCCCACATTTTTCCCCTTCTTTGAAAATATTTTTATCTTTGCTCGTCACTCCTCTGCTGATGAAACTTCAGTTCTCCGCATCTTTCAAGAATACACTGGTGGTGGCATACAGACTCTATTCCCCCAAATACCACCTCCACTTACTTCACCTAAGCTAGGAATACACTAATTTCCTGAATTTAACTGAAGGCAGTGATTACTCAACAACTATTCTCATCAACTATCGAGGCCGCTTGAATGTATGAATGAGAACGCTAGGCTGGCAGACAACAATGCAGGTGCGATGTGCACCTGTACTAAGAATTTACATTAGAAACGAACTTTTTTGTTCCAACGATTGAAAACTATTCCTTAAGAGACTGCAGCTCCTTCGCTTTTTTGGGAGACTGCTCGTACTGCATTCGTGTAACTTAGTCGAGTTTTTAAAACTATTACAATATTGGATCCCATGTAATGGTGTCCACTCAATATTGCCTAATGCCATTAAAATCTCTACTCGTATGTGGTCTCATGTAGTCCTTTTAAAGCTGCGGGAGCTGGATGGTTTTGTATTTGGGCTGGCTGCCCAATTAATTTGTGCAATATACTCGACGTCAGAACCCTGATGTTGCGGTCCTGTAAACTGGACCAAGTGGACAATTTTCTTCCGTCAGCGCAAGATGACGGATCAGATTTTCTGCCTCACCTGTCAGATGGGTTTTGAGGTACTACATCTTTTGTACCTTGAGTATGGGTTGATTGTCTACATGTTGGGAGAACAAGTCCAGGAACTGCATCCATTTAAGGTAGTCACCAGCGAGTTCTGTGATCGTAACCTATGGAAGATTCAATTTCCTTTTGATGTGGGCCCTCTATCGCCATAACTCTCTCTTTGTGGATATACCTTACTTGATATAGGTTTCAAATACCCCTGCACTTTTTCTTCAAGTTCGATGGTTGTCAAGTGTCAAGTGTTCATGGCTTCAAATTCTGCTGGTTGTAACCGACACACTATGTGCGGATGGTCCAATTTATTCCCACTATACGACCTCGTTTCTATTCTCCCACTACAATTTGACCCTCTGTCCCGCCCTCGAAACACTGAAACACATTTGTGTGCACTTGGACAACAAAGTTCTACTTCTACTCTCTATAGGACAATTTTAAAAATAAATAGATGCCATAAAAAAATACTTCCTCTCAAAAATAAAAATTGGATTCAATTACTAGATGCGTGTGTATCTATAACGAAAAAATAGGACTTCCTATTTTGTTAACCTTGGCCAAGTGTACATAAATCTCTTGAAGATTTCTCTGTCAAGATACAATTTCACGAAATTAAGTATTTGCAGATTTTTGTTCTTGTCACGGAGTGTTTCATTGGATGTACACGTTCGGGAATATGAACAGTTTGTTCGTGACTGACTGATGCACGTACGATTTTGGGTACGCTTCCTGCGCATTTCTGGTACGTTTTCTTAAAGAACGTGTTTACAGAAGGCGTGAATTAAAATTAAGCAAAATTAGTCTAGGAAGTTACGTCAACATGGTGTCCGTGTATTTTCTTTGCCAATGTTGGGAGGAAGTCAAATGCCACAAAAATACCTATTCAACGTACCTATTAGGTAATTGAACACAGAAACCAGTCAGTCGTTGCGGGGCGGGCTCAGTTTGAGGCGTGAATTCCAATGGCACAGTGCCAAGTGATGTGGCCATATTTGATTCGTAGTGAAGCATCCACTGACAAATGACTGTCTACCATTTATCAAGGTTATGAAGTTGTTTGACAGTCGCGATAGGCATAAACAGCGGATCTCCATCCAGAATGTGGCGAGTGCGTCCGCTTCGCAATTTTCTTCGTGAATATTACAATAGTACGTTGGAGGCTTAAATTCTCAACGATTTCGTTAAGAGATAGGCGGCAGTTCAGGGAAGTCTTTGAGTTTGTCTACGACAACGTAGGCGATGTGCCCATCCAAACAAGAACAGAGCGGGCAAACTTAAGTTGCAGTCATTAAGCAGACAGCGACAAGAGTAACCCCCCCCCCATGAGAGGCGTGGGGTATGTGCGATACATAGGCAATGACTGTTTCCCAGCTCCGTCCGACATAGTTTCAAAATCCGGTCGAATAGTTGCGGAAAATGTAACAAACGAATGAACAACAGTAGCGCTAAAATATTTCCAATAATTCGTTATTCTTAAATGCGTTGGCACAAATCCTACCCAAACAGTGACAGTCTACGAAACACAATTGAGCAGCAGTTAATTTGAAAATCAACAAGATTAACCTCACAAGTCGGATCAAGTTGGCAGGCACTTGACGGTCCTCAAGGAGAACGCAGGAAAAGTTGCGCCCACTCTTGCGGCAGTCTCAAAGTGTTTCTCCTTCTAGAGTCACCATTTGCACTGCAAACAAGTGCCATGTCATTGCTGTGAAACCCTTCGTCTGAAAACGCTCCGCCTGTCTGCACTAAAATCCCATAATTTTTCAAGCTAATGCGGAGACACACATAATTATGCACGTCCACGGCTTCAGGGCAGTGTAACCAATTCAACAAACCAACTGACAGTTGGCAACGACACGAGGTTGGACGCCCTCGTGGCTGCATATTTTCTGGCAGAAAATAAATTAAACAGACACTGTTTCGAATGGGAGCTAGAATCGATTTCCAGTCTGCAGGGTCTTGCACAACGTAACCGATACTTTGTGCACTCAGGTGGACTCCAGCTTAATCCTTGAAATTTCAGCATCAGTTCACTCAACTGGGGTTACCTGTCAAGTTGTTCAATGACAGCCAAAGGCTTTGCAAAGAAATGTGCACCGCAGTCTGAGAAAAATCGATTAAGTCACAATAATCGACGCAGATTCCTGCACAATAATCCATTGTATCGTGCATCGTCCACGGCGACATCAAAAGAGGAAGCCAACTGAAAAAAAAACCCAACAAATTCACCAAGCGAAGTGGGCGTGACTTAAAAATGACGACTGTCTAAGAATAGTACACACAATTTTATTTGTGAGTTCCTTCACCTGTCACCAATTAATTGATCGACTTTCCTTTAGTTACGCTGAAATACAATAAACGAGAGGCCTCTGAATCAAAAATTCAAACAGTAACAAAGCGAAACAATCTCTTCAGATACAAATTATATCCTGCCAACCAGGCGGAATGCCACTCGATGGTAGACCGCTTGCTTTTCTGAGTACGTCAGCTCGATTGATTAATGGCTTTAAGGACTGATATACGCACAACTGTGAGAGAATGCTACAATCCCATTGCGTAACCGGCTAGAAGAAATGCGATTAATCAGACACACTTTCTGAGGAAGCAGCTCTCGAATGCTCGAGCACTTAACCCTTGTCGGGGCGACTTAATCAAATCATTTCGTATGTAAAATTATTCAAACAATTCATTCAACTGTGGTTAGTTTTCTTCCTTTGTTTTCTCTGAACAGGACATTCAAAAAGAAAATTTTCCCGTGTGGAGGACGGATGGGTACTCACTTGTCATGTAGAAGAACAACGTTATAGCGGCGATCATGATGACAGTTCATGTGATTTTTATCGCTCTCGGTGGTGATAGTTGTTGAATTTGTTGCTGTCTTCGTCCTAGATGCGAAATAATAATTAGGGCTAGATACGATACGATGTTTGTTTGTTTATGGGCCGCACGGTGTGTTGGTTATCTGATTATATTCCCATTCGACATGCCATGTGATATCCAATTTATATTGCAATTAAAGCGATTATAACGTGTCTCGTGGTCATAAAATATTCCTGACTTACTGCAGTAGGACAAACCGCGCGCACACACCCCGTCCCAGTCGATTCGAAATGCAAAACAAAAAACCAGACAATAAAGGGTCTTCACTACACGGGAAACGTACACCTGCACACGGTTCTGTATCCTGTTGTTACAAAATTGCTCCTTGTTTCAGTATCGGCACAGAAATAATAACACACAACACATGGGCACACGCACGATGTTTAAGCACTCAATTAGATGGGAAACAGTATGATTCGTTATATTCGTGTCAACTCCTTCGAGACGGATGCTAAGGCAGTTAACTTGCGAAACGAACCCAAAGCTAACGATGAAATAACCAACCGCCAACAAAGATGAGGGATTACAAGGTTACAAGGACACAGAGTGCAGCACAAGGTGGACTATGAACATACAGATTTCGTTTTTTTCGCTTCCTTTTTTCTTTTTAATTATTCACACTTTTAATTAATTAAAGCGAGCGAGCGAGCGGCAGAAGACAAACGTATTCGCGACGACTACCTCAATGGCGAGGAAATGCATCCTTTGTATGGGACTCTGTGACGTAGCATATCCTCGGGCATTATACAGACATTGTCGCCACCATCACGCTCATCATCGTCATCCTCAGAAGCATCAGCGTCCTTGTCACAGACATCGGTTAAAGTGAAAACGACGCGACGCTTTTGCCTTTTTTTCTTCGTTTTCTATTTTTATTTTTTTTTTTTGTTTTGTTTGTTTATCACCTCTTCACTGTACACTATGTCGTTTTTTTTTTGTTTTACTTAATCCTCTTACCGCGTTTTGGAATGGCAATGATGGGAACTGCAACAGTATCTAATGGATGCTAGACCGGAACACTAATTAAATTCAGCACAAGCACATCAACCCGCGAACGGTTGCCCCTGACTGACGGAGGACGACGACGGAGCACGTTGTTATGAAATTATTTCGGATTTGCAAGTTTTATCATGCATATTGATTTTTCGAACACCATGCCCCCGACATCGAACTCAAGTGGAAGTCGTAAATCGCTTTGCAAGTATCCTAATACCCCGGAGGCTGTTTATGCTAAGATCCACTTGCAGCATCGCATTTTCACTTCATTACGAGGTGTTGCGAGACGCTGCATCCGATCGGAACACGAAACGATGAACGAGCAAGAGGAATATCCTTTGGGATGGATCCAGATTGCGCTGCCGTTACCGTTGAGCAAGTGCTGCGGACTTTTTGAATTTATTTTCTTGAACAACACTGCACACGGAGAGGCAGAAAACATGCAACAGACAAAAATGCGTTAGCGAAGTCCTAATCACTGGATGCGTCGGTGTGCCGTCGCGTCATCGATGAGAAAACGTCGCAAAGATACTGAATCTAGAACCTGGTGTGTCAACTGAATATGGGGAGCGCAGGTTGTGTGGATTCTAATTCATTTTATCTCAATTCGCCGCGCCAGAGAGTACATCAACTGAGACTGTGCGCTCAAAATAGAACCCTGACAAAGTACACACACCACGAATTCGCCGTGGAACGGCCCCCACAGACTAGGTCAGTTCTCGGTGCTGTCTCGTTTGTTTGTGGATCGTAAGAGAGGGCATGCGCTCCGCAAAGGGTCTTCATCGCTACATGTCGTGGTATTGTGCCTCCTTCTGCTGCGGCCATTCACTACCCAACTGCTGGCCGAATTGCGCTCAGACGGATGCGAAAGCAAGGACAACTAATCATGGATAAACTTTGAAGTAGGACAGCTTCCTCCCTAGCGGGCATACACACGAGCATTCGTACGTGGTCAATCCGGACCGAAGAGAGTTGTTTCGAGTTACATGCCACACTTTCACTTCGATTTAAAATTACAATCGATCCCATGCAGGGAACCAGGATCAGACGACATCTCCCGTCATGAGGAATCAGTACGCACACGACTGAAAAGAGAATATCTAAACACTGTATTTCGACTGCTTGAAGCGTTCGTCTATCCCCAATATACCCGCGACGAAAGTCAAATCATCAACTGCTCCTTCATTCAATGGCTTAGGAGCCGGAATGAGAATGCCCCGTCGTGCTGTTCCTGCCAGGAGCAGACAAGTTATGCTCCATAGAAAAATGGTACACAAAGAATATCGCAGAGAGGATACATAACCCAGAAAAGAAAAGAAAAAAAAATCAAAAGCCATTACTACTCGTATTTCTGCCAGTCCCGATGGCTGGTGCAGAACGACGAGATTTGAGGGAGCTGAAGCAGAAGTTCGCCGAGAGACAGGCATTTGCGGATTTGTTTATTTACATTGAGCGAGCGTACACACACACGCATCCATTGGAAGTAACGACGGGTGGATAAACCAGGAGCTGAGCATGAACGAAATGCGAATAAAAAAGTGAGAAAGGGAGATAGCTTGACGAAAGTGGGTGGCAATTTCTAATGAGAAGGAGGGGACGTAGCATTGAAGTGGAGCGGTTTATTGAAAGGTGTCAGAGCGGACGCAATGTGGTGTCTTAATTAAGTAATGAGCATTTGACTTGTGTATTTCAATGCACACTAATATAAGTGAGTGCAAGTGCGCCTGTCTCTCGAGTAAATCTTATCAAAGTGCATGGTGAAGAAAGGGATTATAATTCTGACTTAGGTTCTGTCTTAGTGTGACAAAATAGATCTCTTTCTCAGCAACAACTCGGAGGATTTCTGAACGAACACACTGCAGTAGAAGTGAGTAAAAATAAGTCCTGGAAATAAGTAGTTAATCATATAAGTATGATAATCATTAATCTGCAATATCTGCGCCTTACGCCCTCTTCTATGGAAGACATGAGATGATCTATGAATCCGCGACGTGGTCAACTGCCATCTATGTGCTGAAATGCTCACAACTGCAAAGAAACCTGGCATACATCCAGACATCGAACATTTTTGATTGAAATTCCGTCTTCCAAACTGAACCTTTCTAATTTTGGCCTTTCCGTCCGTCCGTCCGCCATGTTTTTTACCCTTTCACAGCTCTTTCTAAGAAATTATAAGAATCATACAAGCTTCTGCGAATACTTTACAATTTTAAATAGATGCCCATGCATAGGCAAGAAAGTAAGTCGCACGTTCCAAACGTCATGTAGTGGAAGCATTCACGGCAAATGAAGTAGAGGCGAAGCGAGCTCCTCTTTAGGTCAAAGCAGACAACACAAAACGTATGCTGTCGACCAAAAAACGTTTCGTCGCACACCACCTTCAACAAAACATCACGACCGACAGCTACAATTTCGAGGCGTAAATTAGTTTGCTTACCTCGGGGCTAACGTAAACTGCACAAACGACATCACAGTGACGATCCGACGTAGAATCGCCCTTGGCAACCGGCGGTACTTCGGTTTGTTGAAGCAACTGGGCCCAATACTCCTAACTCGAAGGTCAGTCATGCTATACAAAACTCTTATTTTGCCAGTCCTGCTGTATTGAAGGAGCTGAAAACTGGACGACGAGAGAACTGCTGACTTGATTCTTGGTGCCTTCGAAAAAAATTCTACGTCGGCTTATTTTGCCAGTCCTGCTGTATGGAAGGACCGGAAAGGTGGACAATAAGAGGACTGACTCTTGGTAGCTTAAAAAAAAAATTCTGCGTCGGCTATATGGACCCGTCTGCGAGGAATGTGAAAAGAGGAGAAGACACAACCGTGAACTCTACAAGCTTTACTAAGATGTGGATGTAATGCGGAAGGTAACAATCTGTCGCTTATACTAGCATTGCCTGGAAGACTTGTTAATCGTGTCAATTGTTTTCTATCGAAGCATCAAATACTACATCTGAGTCAGTACGGCTTCCAAAAAGGCAATGTCGTCAATGCAAGCCTTAACAAGAATCATCACGTAATTGTGCAATTTATCAACTTGAATGAAATGCTCGTAGAAGGTGTTAGCAGAATGGGATTGAGAGGAGTCCTGGCAAACTGGCTCAAATGTTATCTGACTGACAGAACTATCCAAGTTAAGGTAGCTGATACTTTGAGTACTAAAAAATGCGGTGTGCCACAAGGCTCAAAATTGAGCCCCATTTTATTCATCCTTTTCACGAACGAGCTACTGAAGTTATTGAAAAAATCGACTGCTTATGCGTATGCCGACGACATAGCAATCGTGGTGAAACACCAAAACTTGCATCCAGCTGTGCAGGATTGAGATAATGCAGGACGAATTCAACGCTGTATCCTAATGGTGCAATTATAATTACCTAGTTCTAATTGCTACGAAAACAAAGGCGATGCACATACGCACTTCATCAACACCTGCAGAAGTCTTCCAAATTTTTCATCGAAGAGCAGAAGCATCAAATACTTAGGAATTACCATCGGCGAGAACTTTCTTTGGCGTGAGCACATCAACGTTCTACGCCTGCAACTTAAGAGCACCGTCTTAGCAATGACGTATCCTAAACCTTACACAAACGTGGAAGTGCTTAAGCAGGCGTATTACCCATTAGCAGAATCGCGCATCAGATACGGCATTCTCCCCTGGGGAAACGCAGCAAAATCCCACCTGGATAAGATACGAAGCACACAACATCGTCTTCTAAAAATTGTTAGACACTTTAACTAAACTTTTCAATTTCTATATGTCAAAGCAATTTTCCAGATGACAACACTGCTGCAGTATATGAGGGACCCACGGTTCCAGCAACCATTAAGTCACACGCTTAACACCAGAAGACGTGCCATGGAATGCTTGATGTTCCGGGAGCATACAACTTATATGGAGACCGAGAACTACATTGCACCGTCCCAAAATTTACGAATTCGCTGCCACACTGTCTTAAAGCAATTCCGAATTTCAAAAAAAGAAAAGAGAGATAAAAAGGTTATTAATGGAAATTTATTCCGTGTCATAAATTGTTTGGTTCATAAATATTAATCTTAATGAAATAATCTTCACATTTATGGAGTAATGTTAACTAAAAAAAATTGCAGGTAAACTATTGTAAACTGCAAATCTATCAATAAAAAGCCTCTAAATAACAAAAAAAAATTTACAACTTCATGTACGCATATAATACAGCCATTTTTGTCCGTGTAAATATTTCAGAGTAGTCTTGGTTAACAATCGTATTTTCCAAGAACGTCGAAAAAGTGAATTCCAACACATCTATCGTAAACTCGTTTATAAACAAAAAGGTCTAACCAAAATTGTATTGTCAGTTACTACTCTCTGAGCATTGAAAGAGATGTGGGCGTGAAAATTATTTTTGTCATACTGGGAATAGAACGTAGCTCCAAGTGCGTAGGAGTCATTGCACAGACCCATAACACCACGGCCGCCACTAAAGTAATAAAAATAACTTGGATCACACAAATCCAGCTCCATTTTGTGTACAAACTGTTTAACACATACATATATAGTTCTCGCCAAAAGTAACACACGAAATATCCTCATATTCGAAGAAAAAATCTTGTGATAGTTTCAGTCTCCATCCTCCGAAGCGGATGAAGTCGGTCAGATCCATTTAAGCTGAATTGCGATTCATCAGAAAAAAAGTTTATAGTTTATTTTAAGTCACAATAAAGCTCTCTGCGTCGTATTGTCTTAAATTGAAAAATGTGCTTTAGTATGGTCCACTCACTTTTGAATGGATGTTAAATTATTTTATTGTATTAAAAATATATCGATAAATAAATAGTTGCGAACTAGACAAAATAGAGAACTGTCCTTGAAAAATAACTTCTTCTAATGGAGCTACTGGCCAGATCCCAACCAACAAGCCTCTCCAGGTGGCAGGGTCTTCTACCAACAATTGCCTAAGTCAAGTTGGTTGAGGTACTTCTCCATGTGTGTTCGCCATCGGTTCCGTTGTCGTCCTCTATTGGTTTGTTCCACTGGCTCGGAGTCGAAGACTCTTCGGCCTGGAGCCGTGTTGTCCATGCGATCTTCATGGCTGTTCAGCCCGCACAGTTCGTTGTTGTCCTTCTCCATAAACCCTCAACGCAAACCAGGACCAAATAATGAACTCAGAACTTTTATCTCGAATATATGAAGGTCTTCTTCGTCTGCTTTTGTTGTCCAGGCTTCCACTCCATAGAGCAGGACAGATATGATCAAGGTTTTGTATAATGTAACTTGATCCTTCCAGAGAGGGCTCTACTATTCAATTGCCCCTTGAGCAATAAGAAATGGAGACTGGCAAGGGTTATTTTGCGTTTATTCTGGTACTGGTGTTGTTCGTACAGTTTACTTGGGAGTCGAGTTAGACTAAGTCCTTCACTGCCTCGCACCACATGGTGCCTTTCTGGCCAAGTTATCTGTGTGCGTCCTTCCTCGATGACAGAATTTACTTCGTACAGCATATACCTCGTTTCACAGTTAAACCGATTTTGGCCGCCTCCGTTTCAATGCCAGCAAACGCTTCAGTGACGGCTCGCTGTGTTCGACTTATCACGTCCATGTCCGCGTATGCGATCGACTTTTGGACGACCGTGCCTCTTGGTTTGTTATGATGTTAAAACAGTCACTAACAGCGCGTCGTCTTGTCTAAAACCTTTTTTGATATGGAAAGTCTCAGTGAGGTGGTCACCGACCACGATGGAGCAGCGAGAATTCTCCATCGTCCTCCTGCACAACCTAACGAGGCTGGCAGGAATGTCAGAACTAGACATGGCGATACAGATCGTCCTCTCTATGCGCACTTGCATAAAATCGACGAATAAGAGGTGTGTGTCGATCTGCATCTCTAGTTTTTTTTCGAGGATCTGTGTGAAGATTTTGTTCAACGACCAGTAACCATACTGATAAGGACCCAGGTTATTGGCGAATCGTTTCAGACGATCACACCAAAAGGCAGAGAAGATTTTATAAGCGATGTTAAGAGTCGTCGGTAGAATGCCTCGGTAGTTGACTGTAGATTGGGCAAACGAAACTGAGATTCCACTCGTCGGCCATGCCTTCCTTCCAACATATCTCACAGATGAGCTGGTGCATGTACCCTATCGGCTAACCTCCAGCTGCATTTAAGAGTTCTGCAGAAAGTCAGTCTGATATCCATATCGCGAAGGACTCCTCTATCATCGTCCCTTGTGTGGAGTGGAACATTCTGCTTGACAACGGGTGATAATTGGTGCCCCACCTTATACTTCTTTAAAATGTCTACCCAAGCTGTCATACGTTTTAACGAAGTTCGTCCTCCTTCGAAAATTGCTTATTCGTTAAATGTCCTTTTCAACAGCGCTTTGTCTTATATCGTCGTGGTAATTGTTTGCACAACTGAACATACGACTGATTAGTCAATACTCAAGGATCGTACTTGTCTTCCCTTTTGCATGCCAGCAGTCGGATGTCTTGTTACACACTGGAAATCGAATCACTGCGGTTAATATTTGAGACTATCCGTGCGAACGTTGGGTAACCCACAAAACATGAAAATTATCAAAATAACAAGTACAAGTATAAGTGACTATCAGTGTAATTTCAATTTCTTGCGGGTTGTGCCACTTTTGCACTTTTATAGCTTTATTTACTTTCACGATGATGCCGCAAAAGTTCCAACGGCCTCTGCAGGCTATACATTCAGCTGACAGCACAATGAACCACTGAGACGTATTCTCCACCTGGTTATTCGTAGAATCATTTACCCACTTTGCTTCTTTGCCTGCGCTAATGGATGAACGGTCAGAATCAAGAATGGATTTACACGTACAGTAAATTCACTGCAACAACGGTAAACATGCCCGACTGGTCTTCGTTTGGGTACGTTTTCGGAGAATTCAAACAGGATTCCAGCAAGTCCACCAGAACAAGCATACGTGTGCTAGTTGCCAATTTTGCTTGTTATCACATGGAGAAAGCTTCTGTGTGTGCCTCCTCCCAGAGAATTGCATCGTTTATCATTTTCTTCTTAAATAGTGATAAATAGCTTGTGGCTGCGCAGTAATGGATAATCTCTGAAGAAGTCTTCGCAAATGACAAGTGGTTATTATGGTCGATGTTTATCATTTCAGTGATTGTGATTTCCATTGGATTGCTTAGGTTTCCTTCGTTCTCCTCACTTTCATTATGGTCGTGTTTTAAGTATTGTAATTGCGTAAATAAAAAAATTACGGCTTCAGGCTAGGGAAGTCCAAATAGACCAGATATTCACACTACGGCGGATCCGAGAAAATACCCAAGAACCAACACCCACCACCTATACGTCGAATTTATGGTGGATACGAGTCCAGTTTTGACATTTCCGTCAAATTCGTAGTCCTGCCACCTAGTTTGAAGAAGTCGGCACAGCCATAAAAAGGCTCAAGCCGCATACTCAGATGGCTTACCGTTAGAACTCTTCAAGGCCGCTGGCTATGTTCTGGTAGGGAGTAGATCGTCGTCATCGTCGCCTACAAGAACCTGTCCAGCGTACTGTGTGAACGTCTAATCGGCACGTGCCAGTGCGGCTTCCGGACCGGCAAACCGACAAGTCGGTCCAACTGTTGGGGTACGCAGATGACATCGACATCGTCGCGCTTTCCCAAAGGGCCGTAGTAGAGGTTTTACAGCGAAACGAACTGGTCTCAAGGTCAAAGAGGACAAAGCCAAATATATGCTGTCGACCAAAAAACGTTCCGTCGCACACCACCTTGGACAAAACATCACGGTCGACAGCTACAATTTCGAGGTAGTAAATGAGTTTGTTTACCTCGGAGAAAACGTGAACTCCACAAACTACATCGCAGTGGAGATCCGCCAGTTGCAACCGGTGCGACTTCGGTTTGTCGAAACAACTGTGCTCAAAAATCCTGACTCGAGGGACCAAGATCATGCCAGTCCAGCTCTATGAAGCCGAAAGCTGGACGCTAAGCAAAACTGCAGAGCTGATTCTTGGTACCTTCGAAAGAAAAGTTCTGCGTCGAATATATGGTCCCGTCTGCGTATAAGGTGAATGGAGGAGAAGGCACAACCGCGAACTCTACGAGCTGTACCAGGATTGTGAATGTAGTTCGGAAGGCAGAAATCCGTCGACTGCACTGTCTCGGCCACATCGAGCGAATCGACACCAACGCTCCAGCTAAGAGGGTCGAATCCGAGCCTCCGGTTCGAGTAGGAGAGGAAGGCCGAAACTCCGGTATAAAGACCAAGTATGATGATGGGATGACTTGATGACTGGAAGCAGTTTGCCCAGCACCGTCAACGATGGAAGCCAGCAAGGCTCCTACTCCAAGGGTAGTAGGCTTGATAATTCAATTCATTCGAAATTCATCAGGTTGTGCACGATGATGATGGAGAATTCTCCCTGCGCCATCAAGGGAGATAGCAAACTTACCGGAAGCTTCAATGCCAAAGAAGGATTTAGGCAAGGCGATGCACAGTGGAACGCCTGCATGCAACGCCATCTCATAAATGGTTTTACGAAAGTAGGATTCCCCGAATTCTTTATCTGACAATCTGCAGTCATTATTTGCTGATTTAGAAAGAAATTAGTAAAACCAACCGCAATGCTCCAACTCATCAGTAAAATATAGTCGGAGGAAAGCAGGTGCGATGAATGGAAGCGCAGCATCGTTTGCCCTATCCACAAAAAAGGAGACCCTCTGAAATGCGCCAACTATTGAGGCATCTGTCTTCTGAACATGGCATACAAGATACAATCAACCTGGCTGGTCCATTCCAGTGTGGCTTTAGGCCAAGAAAATCCGCCATCGATCAAATATTCACGCTAGGGCAAATTTTGGAAAAAAACCCAGGAACAACAAATCGATAACCATCACCTCTTCATAGATTTCAAGGCCGCGTATGACAGCATTTATAGAGACGAGCTAAATAGAGCAATGTCTAGTTTTGGCATCCCTACCAAAAGCGTCCGTCTGTGTAGAATGACGATAGAGAATACACGCTGCTCCATCAAGGTAGGTAAAGACTTTACCGAGACCTTTGATGTCAAAAAAGGATTCAGACAAGGCGAAGCGCTGTCATGCGACTTCTGTAACATCATTTCAACTTGCACGCCAACACGAGAGGAACAATCTTTCCTTAGTCCGTCCAACTACTCGCATATGCCGACGATATTGACATTCTCGGAAGAATTCATGGCACCTTTGTGAGTACTGTGACGGAAGCTCCGAAAATGGATTTAACGGTAAATAAGGCAAGACTATGTATGTGCTGTCACCGACAAAGGACTCCCAACACCGACGGACAGAACGTCACAGTAGACAAGTATTACTTAGACACGACAACGACAACAGCTCTCAAATAAAACGAAGAATAACTCTTGCAAATCGCTGCTTCTTTGGACTAAGAAAGCAACTGATAAACAAAGCCCTCTCTCGAACCACCAAAGTGACCCTCTATAAGACCTTCATCGTCGCAGTCCTAGCGCGGAGGCATGGACTTTATCAAAAGCCGACGAAGGTGCTCTTGGTTGCTTTGAGAGGAAAATTCTTCGGCTGATCTTCGGTCCCGTCTGCATAGATGGTGAGTGGAGGAGGAGATAAAACGAGGAACTGTACAGGCTGTTCGGCGACATCGACTTAGCCAGAAGAGTGAAGATCGAACGATTGACATGGCTAGGTCATGTAGACCTGATGGAAACCAATGCTCCGGCCCGGAAAGTCTTCGAATCCATGCCAGAGGAAGATTGCGATTCAGGTGGCGCACGCAAGTGGAATGGGACCTCAACCAACTATGCTTGCGAAACTGGAGGCAGCTGGCTAAAGATCGAGCTGACTGGAGACGCTTGTTGGTTGAGGCACAGGTCCACCAGACTGTAGCACCACCATAGGTAAGTAAGAAAGTAAAATCAACCGCCAAAGTGCAACGGGTCAGAACATTGATCTGACTAAATTACTTGTACAGACTTTCCAAAATGCTTCCTGGAAACATTACATTTAGAACTGTATGGTGTCACACATTTTTGAAAAGGGCAGATCTTCAAGTGTTAAAAATACGAACATAATAGTGTTGTACACGACATATTCTGTTCTTGGCTGCCCCTGTTTTGTCTGTATCCTGTTTTTTTCTGGCCCTGTTTTATCTTCAAACAGACGGTTAGCGCTGTTGGGCACCGGCCAGTTACTTGTCTGGCAACAGTATTTAATTAGTCTTAATTCCAATGCCATTTGATAAAGTAGATTTGCTATCAATTAATATTTTCTCATTGCGGTCCATTGATCAACGACGGATGTAGTAAATAGTAATTGGAAGAATCTGAAATCCATCATCAATCATTCCAATCCATCCACATCAGGAGAACGTGTGAGCCCCGCAAATACCTTATAAAAAAAGTAAAGAAAAAATAACAAACAAGATTAGGCGGCGTGGGGTTTGTGCGACGACTCGAACACACTTGAACCTCGCTGCCTGGGTTCGATTCCCGGTACGAGAAAAAGAAAAAAATGTTTCCACGGCCCCACCTCTTTCGAGACACTGACAATTCTCAAAGGGTAGTACCTATCAAGACGAAGCTTCTCAAGCGTGCTCATTCGGAGTCAGCATAAAATGGTAGGTCCCACTCGGGAGAGAACAATAGCACGCTCAGCACCAGTGGTTGCTGAGATTCCAGACCCTGACACTCTGCGGGCTGTAGCGTATTATTATTATTAAATATTCAAGAATACAAAATGTTCAGATTTTTTGAGACAGTGACCCCGTTTCGGAACCCCAGTGCGACGCGCTGTCATGCGACTTTTTCAATCTCATCCTGGAGAAGATCGTTCCAGACTCACACGCCAACACTACAAGTCTGAGCAACTGTTAGCATACGCTGATGGCATTGACGTGATTGCCAGAACACAACGAGTCGTAATGAGGCATTTGTTGGCATTGAGATGGATGCGATTGGAATGTGTCTGGTGGAAATCAGGGCGAAACGAAGTATATACTGTTTACAAGAAAGTCGTTTTAGACAGATCATCACAATAGGCATCTATAACTTCGATGTAAACAAGGACTTCGTCTACCTCGGCACCCCAATAAACAGTACCAATGACATCGGTACCAAAACCAAACAGAATACGTGTTGTCAACAAATATTTCCATGGGCTCAAGATGCAATTGACAAGCAGACAACTCTCTCGAAGGACCAAGCTGACTTTTGTATAAGACACTGATCCTGTCCTGCTGTACGATCCAGAGGCATGACAATCTCAAAAGTGGGTGAAGGGCTTTGTCTCTTCGACAGAAATATACTGCGTGCGATACTTAGGCCTGTTTGCATTGACCGCATTTGGAGGAGATGACTGAACCCTGAAGATGTACAACGACATAAGCCTAGACAACTTGGCGTGAGAAACTGCAGACAGCTAGCCAGAGATGCTGGTTGATGGAGGCCCAGGTCCACCCCTCACTGTAGCACCAAATAAACCGGAAGAAGAATGAAATGGAGGACTTGATACATTTGTCACAAATTGTTGGTGGATTCTCCACATATTCTGCTTCTGAATATTCCCCATTAACATTCGTCTCGAACACTTAAGTAACCACCACAAGCAACTCCTTCTTCTCCACTCTACATCGCCCAACACGGTTGAGTGAGTAGTAAACAAAAACCAAGGAATTTGTAATCACACCACTTGAGTGCCGTCAGTGCACACAAAAGCGGAGAAAAAAAAAAAAGAATCGATGGCACTCAGATCAAGGTTTCGCAAATTATCAGTCTAATGGTCAACTTCAATTAGCCGACATCACAATCCAGCGATCAGAAAACAATACATTTTCTATTTTCATTTGCTCAACAAATCCAATGCCAATGGTTCTCTAATGTATTTGAAGATAAAAATAAAAAATAAAATCCAACTGGAATAGATAATTTGTCGAGTTGATTGCGATTGAATGGCAAATATTGCACTCGAATGTCCACCCACACGGACTGACTGGCAACTCACTGTTTCATTGCAATAGAAATCTCAATTACGGTTTATTGCTGCCATGGTAATTTTGTGATTCACGCTTGAATTCATAAAAAAATGTTTATGCACATCACCGTTGTTGGAAAGTTAATACGCTCTTTTTTCTGTTCATGAGTGGTCAAGGCAAATGTAGTCGCACATTTTTTGGGGAATTCTATCAAATTATTCTTTTGTTTACTCTCACAAGCAGACAAATTGAGACGCGGCTGTATTTACATGTGTGTACACATTTAAGCATTTGCATAGGACAACTTACTTGCGGAAATATGGAATGTGAGTTTCGCTTGGAACATGAATGTTGTTCTCTGAAGCTGATACTGGTTCCTATCGACACACTCTTAAACTGAATGTGTACTCATGAGCGGAATTCTGCTTCCCGAGGGATTAAAGTCATACACGTGCATGCTGGCACAAACAAACGTATTAAAACAGAAGACGAATTATTGCGGACACACGCATCATGTGGCATTCTTCAGACTTGGAATCGAGAAGTAGTCATAAGGGACTGAGTCTGGTGAATATGCAGGATGGAGTGGCAGTTTGTAGTCCAATTTATGGATTTTTGTCATTCCTTTGAAGTGGTCTCACGGTTGCGCTTATGGTCCAGTGTGACACACATCACCAAGTATGTTTCGAGGTGTCCAAAAATGCATATAAAACGTGATGGACCTGCTTAGTTGGAATATCCACAGCATCGTTTATTCACTTTTGTTCTGTCCATCATTCCATGGATTCCATCGGCGACTTCTGGCAGGATGGTCACTTGTGGGCAACTTGAACATTCAGCGACAATTCTGCGTGTTATGGTACAAACAAAAAATGATTCTATGGTGAACCATCAACCAATGACATTGATGGTCATGTGTTGCATGTGTACCCATGGCACAGTGTGCGGTAATCAGTGTACGTCATATCAGTGTACGTATGTCCCTTGGACTAAAGCCGATCAATGATTTTGGGGTTGATCTCTTCCTGTTCAGCTTCGGCCATAGAGCCCTTCCTGTGGCTGCAGCATTCAGGCAGAGCCAGTGAGTACTAGCTCTATCCAGGGATTCGTTTTCTTGCTGAGTGCTGTAAACGCGTACGTGATTGCCAGAGATTCTCAATTTGATCGAGATTTGGCAGCACAGTACGGCCCATCGATAAGGACTCCAGTGACATCTAGCGGCGAACACCAATCTGCCAAAAGATGAAGATGAAATTGAAGTGGCTACACCAACTTCACTCGGAATTAAGATTTTTGCTGGTGTGGGCACAAGCGAAATGTTTATTTTTTAATTAAAGAATTGAATGAAAAAATAAAATAACACAATGGAAGCTCTAATTGTACCTTTGTCTTTGCTGCAGAGAGACATAGTTGACCTTAGTCCCATCATCTTATTGTGGCTAATCCAGAGTTCCTGGATTAGGGTCCGGCTTCAAGTTCTGAGAAGCGACTTTACTTCATGGGTCCTCACAAAAGTCTCCTCTTCACAGCTGCGGTCGCCTCTTACGACATCTCCTGTCCTGCTGATTAGCATAGGCACGACGATGGTTTCTCCTGCGATGGTTCTATGATGTCGTTCATCAGGATTATTCGTTCTTGAGTTCCTCCTCGCTCGCAATGGTCCACCCCTGCATCGGGGTCGGACGATTTTGTGCTTGGAGGAACTTGAGGAATTCCTCTTTGTCGAGGCCCTCATCTGGTATGCAGATTCTGGACTTCGGTGCACATGTCATATCGTCTAGGAGGACTGGATAGCAATTTCTGGAAGGGTTGTTGGCTGCCGTAGAGCACCCTGCGATGTGGAGGTGAAGGTGCGATGCTCCTCTTGGTTTTGACGGTTGGGTTTTCCTTACAAGTCATTCTTGCACTGGCGCCCGCAGCTGGATCGGAGACCATCTTGTTAATTTCGCTCTTCTCATAGGATTTTGTGTGGCTTTTTTTGGCAATGACCGCATTTGCTCATACTAGGGAGTACCCCTCCATCTCAGTGTGAGACGAGGGTACCTCAGATTCCAAGATGTTCTTGACGTCCTGCTCTTTGAGGAATTCCATTTTCCGGCTAAGGCCGTCCGATATTTTGTTCAGATTGTGTTTTTCTGGAGTGTTTTCCTCTGGTTCAACGAGTAGTCCAACTCCATGCAGATGTCCTCTTCCTGACTTTTAGTCGTCAAGGCTTCTGTTGTTTTTTGTGTGCTTTGCACTTGTCTATTTTTGTGGGCATGTGGTTATTGCAGGGTTGTCTATTTATTTGTATTTCTGTTTCTTTGTTGTTCATTTTATTTAAACATTTGATCGCTGACTCACGGTTAGAGCCGGAAGACCGCGTAGAGGCGTTATGCACGGGTAAGCCTGTATACAGCCGACTCTCACCAGGGCGTCTGAGGGTGCATGTTAGCGGCTGCTATAAGTATTCCTGGACACGGTTTCCTTTTTGCTCACACCACCCCTGACATTAGGTTTGAATATCTCTTAGCTTTCAGTCCAGTCGATTCCATCGTCCATTACACCTGACACCGCGACGAGCTGAGAAGTCGCTCTCGGGTATTCAACACTTTATAGTTTGTCTTGTCTTTATTACCCGTGAGTTAGCTTGTTCTTCGTTTTTCCTATTCATCAGTCTCCATGAAAGCCTCCGCAATAGCGCGACGGACAAATCGAAGGTACATTCCTCCCCTACCCATATTGTTACAAAGAAATCACTGAACTAACCCCACTGACAAGCACCACCAATCCACGGTGCCCACGTCGATGGCACTCATTCTCACTCGCTCTGGTGAAGGATCAAGCCCACATGCTGCTAATTGATTGAAAGAAAAATTACCAACAGTTTTTCAGGTCCTGTCCCAACCCAGTGCCGCATTGAATATTGATTTGCATAAATCTCTCACATTTGACATTTATAGCTCATGGATAATTATACATTCCAATGCGCAACGAGGCCTCGGTCAAAGGGGTTTTGGCGCGTTACCCCAGAAATGTGCTTTGAGTTCCATTTTCAAATGATTATGCAAATTTTTCGCAGCCATTAAATACCGCGTGTGCTTCTTTGTCGACGCAAAAATAAAAAAAAAAATTACGAAACGACCGAGAAATCTCAAAACTGGTCGATTATACGAGTCTAATAAATAATTGAGGTGACAGTTGGAATGACCCTCTTTGCTCGCCCTCGCCCGACGATGACTGCAAGGCTTTTCGGAATCCTTAAATAGATGGGCATTCGCGGCTTGTGCCCTGATCATATCACAAAACCGTTAGACCTATTTTCTGGTCCCCCGGTCGGTCCATGGGGGAAATTAATTTTTAGAATAAATTCTGTTTTAGCCTCAAAACTCATATAAATTCGTGTCACATAGGCCAGGGCGCACACCGCAGGATAACGAGGCAATGGAATGTGAGTCCTGATGGCAGTTAGTGGCAATTTTTGGTCGTTTGGACTTTTGTGCCTACACACCACCCACGCGTTGGGACATTTGCATGCGTCGGAGTGTATTGAGTCCGGACCGCATCCGCCAGCGAGAATACACTTCGGAATGATTTATTGCCACGTAAATATCGATGGACAAAGGCGGAGCCCACGAGCGGCTGGGTCTCGGTCGGGAAAGGAGTAAAATGATTAACGAATCCCGATTGAGTGAGTCAAAACAGAAGAGCGTTCAAAGGGAGCAGCAGCACAAAAATGGGAAAAGAAAGCCCTTAATGACATCGGAATTCAATTTAGAAACCCAAATGCAAGAGGGTTTTGATGGCTCTAGTGAAATACTGAATGGTGGATGGTGCCTGATGGTTGGTGGTTGGTGGTTGATGGGTGGGAGGGAGGCGGTGTCGTGTGAGCAGCGCAAGGATTAAGTCATGCACCAAGGCGTACACACGATCATCAATTGCGGTGCGCCGGCCGGGGTGAGCGAGCAGTGAGGGCTCCTATTCAGCGTTGAATGGCAACCAAAAGGGCGAGAAGGGGAGATCGGCGACCGGCGACCGGGACTGAATAGAATGAGTTATTATGTGACACGCAATTATGGACATTTATAATTAATGCATGTTTGTTCGGGACTAATGCTTACTGGGATTGGATTACAGAGTGTTTCTTTTTCGCCTTTGTTTGTGATTTTTTGTGTGGCTTTATGTTTTATTTGGAATTCGAATAATAATGGCATTGCATACACAATGAGTAACGATTGTTGGAAGGAAATGGCGACGTGTGAAATGGGCTTGGAACTGTTTTGTGTGTTATTCGTCGGCACCTGCTCATCGCTACGGAGGGTGGAGATAATTACAGAGTGCTTTAACACGAAGCTAAACATTTGAGGAAATTCGAGTTGAAATCACATATTGTTACTGTGTGGCAGTCTTGGGGCAGATCGCGTGATGGGAATCCGAATTTGACTCGGCGGTTCTTACAAGCAGATGCTTTTAGGTGGATTTTTTTTGTAAATGTTCTGCATTATTTAGGACAAAGTCCCTTAAGGACTATTCACCTAGTGATGGAGAAGGGCATAAGGGGGAGATAAAGAATAGAGGTGAAAGGATAGCGAGTGAGGGGTCGATGCCCGTTAGCTTGAAATCCTTGCAGGTTGTATGTATGTGCCTGGATACATTGAGCAACACAATTTATTCCACACTCTAGTTGTGCGGCTGAGAAACGAACTTCTAAATTTCACCGAGCGCAATGGGTCATACAGATGTGCAGAAAAATCTGTCTTTCTAACGCATTGAACCAAACGTGGTTAATTCCACCCCAGATAATGATGGAATTGATATCAGGATTGAGTCATAGGATTGTCATACGCAAGGAGACCTTGTCGAGGAGACAATAGCATTCAATTCGCAGAAATGTTCAGTTTTTTATATTTTTTTTTAAAAAATGAGCGAAGTCAAGAGCGCTTTCATGAATGGATGGATGAATTGGATTGCCGTCGCCAATGATGGAAATCACATCTTGATTTCTCAAGAAGATCTCCAGGGTATCTTTAACTCGCTGCAGAAGAAAAAGTCAGTGGGAATCGCTGGTATACCTAATATTGTGCTTTGCCATCTTCCCTCCGAAGCTGTGCAGATTTTCACAACATTGTTTAACAATGCGCTGAGTAATGCGTTGGAAAACGTTGCGTGGTGCAACCAATCCTGAAACAATAGGTTAAAGAAAATAGTATCATACGGGACAACCAATTCGGATTCAGGGCGGGGCATGAAACCATACATGCTGCGTCTAAACTGGTGTCCGACATTCATTGGAATAAAGACAAAAGACAATGCACGCGTGCTTGCCTTGGAGAAAGCGTTCGATACCGTTTGGCTGGAGGGCCTCTTCCTCAAGCTAGTCAGGCTAGGCATAAGTAAACCATTGCTATACATGATCTATGACATGTTAACAGGTAGAAAGTTCGTCGTGAAAAGTGGCGAGGTAACTTCAAAAACGGTCTGCAACTGGGAGCGGTTGGTTCGCCGATCTTGTTTTCAATATTCACTGCCGATCTTATAGGTTCAATGCCGCACTTAATTGCGTACGCCGACGATATAGGCGTACAGATCAGACCCGAAGGTCGAAGTAATAAATATCTTGTTGCAACGTGACTTCGAACATATTCAGCGATTTTGCGACGAATGGAAGTTGATTATCAACTTCCTGAAGTGTGAAACTATCCTTTTCAGAACCCCGTTGTACATGGCATCATGGGATACGCGCACAAACTGGCGTAAGTTCGGCATTTTGGACCCACTGGGACGGCTGTTAGATGTGAAAAGTGTAGATATGTTGGCATTTGGTTGGATCAATATCTGTATTTTGACAAACATTCTTGGATCTAACTGGAGAAAGTTTCACCGACACCATTGAGGGGACGATGCCCGTTGAAACTTGCCTTATGCCACACTCCATCGAAAGCTTTTAAGATATCAAGGGCAACTATTTTGCTTTCACAGTTCGTTACATCTTTCAAATAGGCAGTTCAGCAAGATTTTCATATTGCACCCATTGTGTCTATAACTCGTGTGCGGTTTGCTAAGAGATGGCGTAACTTGTATTATTCCATTGGAACATGCATTGGAAAGCCACTGTCATTGTACGTCATTTCAGTATATGTCATTCATTTAAAGCGTAAACAATAATAATTTTTTTTCACTCAAATATGTCAAACTTTGTGCCTGAAAAGGTGTTTTTGCGGGAGTTCTTCTTCAAACTGCTGCCAAAAGTCATCGTATTTTGGTGAAAGTTTATGGTGAGCATGCGCTAGCTGAGCGGTCTTGCTAAAAGCGGTGATTCTGGCTTGGCCAACCAGCCAAATCAACGGCAAAGCCGAACATCTATGGTGCGAAGGTAATGCTCTGTATTTGGTGGGATCAGAAGGGCGTGCTGCTAAAACTGGGTGAAACAATCAACGGACAACGCTGAAGACGTTTGAAGAGAGCAGTAGCCGAAAAACGCCCGGAATATCCGACCAGACACGAGGCAATAATTTTCCATCATGACAACGCTCGGCCACACGTTGCTATTCCGGTTTCGAACTATTTGAAAATCAGTGGATGGGAAGTTTTATACTACCCGCCGTATAGCCCAGACTTTGCCCCTTCTGACTACCATTTGTTCCGGTCGATGCAGAACGCCCTCACTGAAATACGGTTCACATCAGAGCAGAACATCAAAAATTGGCTTGATTCATTCTTGTCTGCCCAGCCGGCGCAGTTCTTTTGGGATGGGTTCCACAAATTGCCAGAAAGATGGGAAAAGGTCATAGCTTCAGACGGGCACCACTTTGAATAATTCTATTGTACATGTTCTTCTTAAATGAACGTTCAAATTTTGAAAAAAATATGCCGTACGAATTATATACCATGGACTTTGAACAGGTGTCTGTCACTCTCTTTTGACGCTGACTGTATATGCAGTTCAGCAGGATTTTCATATTGAACCTAATTTAGTTGACCAGCTTATCAAAGAAGCGTCTAGCGTCACTATTCAAATATGAAATGGCGGTATTAGGTGAGTTGATAGGATCGTCGGCGACTGTGCTTGGCTTGGCTTGGCTTGGCGACACGAACAACTGTCGTTATTCACGACACCACTTCTATATCTGTCTAGAAGAAAACTTCTTCGACTCCCAATTCGGAGACGGCATAGTATCGTAGGTAGCTTCCACTCGTGATATGACAACAGCACTCAATTGCAATGGAGTTGTAATGAGTCATAATTGTAAGCACCCCCTCTTTACCGCCTCAGTCCTATTTATTTACCCGTTTAACTTTCACAAAAATGTCTCAATAACATCCAATTCGCAGAAACGTTCAGCTTGTATCATCAAGTTGACTGCCTTTATAAACGTCCCCAACCGATATGCGCTTACCCGTATAACCACACTTCGGTCCTTGCCTGCCTGAGTGGATGGGTAGTTTATACAGGAGAAAATCCGTCTTAAGCTTTGTTTCTCCTGTATAAACTACCCATCCACTCACGCACAGAAGAACCTCGCCGCCATGAACAAAGTCCACAAATTGATCAAACTGTATATGCTGCCCATAAACGCGACCATAACATCTACTCGCGTGAACATCATGCAGTGCTTATACAACCACCATTCAGGTTGCTCAAATTCATTGCGATAGCGAACTACTGCTTTCGCAAACAAACCTAACTTTATTTTTTCCAAATCGATTATCAAGTCCTTAGATGGCTTAAAGACACAAGAAGAAGTATTTGCCCCTTCAACTTTTGATTCACTTCTTTCCTTCGCTTGCAGTTTAATCAAAAAACTTTCAGCATCAAATCCATGTACGACAAACAACTTCAGACTGCCTCGGCAAATATCTCAGAAGAAATCATTATAAAGGAAATGACATTTAATTCACTTTTCGCTGCGCTCTCCAAATATGCATTCCGACGTGAACTTTACCTGACAGCACAGGCAGGGGATACACACGTCAAACGTGCCGGTGACGTTTTTTCTCTACGACGAGGCGACGAGACGACCGACCCACAGGCTCGTAAGGCCTCTCGTAAGGCAAAAGAAAAATGCATGTTTATTTTTAAATTCGTTTATTTTCCGCTCATTTTCCTGACAAAACGTAATAAAGCAAGAGATATGTGCACCTGTGCTGGGGTGAAAGTCTGCCGTGTCACAGGTTCACGTAGTCCACAGTCCGAGGGAACGAGTGGGGAGAAAAACGAGGAGAAAATATAATGAAGGTGATGAGTTGTTGCTTACTGCCCCCGCCATGGAGAATATTTGCTGGGGTTAAACATTTCCAAAGAATACCAAAACCGTGAGATTTATGAGCTATGAGTTACTGACAGAGTGACTGGAACACAGTGTGTGTGTGTGTGTGTTCCCGCGTACACGAATAAATAAATAAATAAATAATTTATCTTAACGATACTAATTGCTTAAAGGACGACTCGTCTCTGCTGCTGGTGATGTTGCTGCGAATGAATAAATCACAACCGAACGACCTCAACGCCAGCGGTGGGCTGGAAGAGGGACTCGGCAGCGAGCTTCAATTTCTCTGACACCAGGCGGGCGATTTTCGGTGTGCGCCTCCAGACGAACTCCCGGGTGCGGTCGTGATTGTCCTTGCTCTCCACCTCCACCTGCAAAGATTGCGAATTGCACAAATAGAGTAATCAAGCTGTATGCGCAATAATTATCGCAGTTTGTGCACTCACCTGTTTCGGCTGTTGCACCTTGATGGATACGAGAGTGGCCTGGTCGTTCACCACGCTGAACTTAATCCGGCCGATCATTTCGTTGGTGCGGGCAGTGGCTGTCTTCACGTTGCGCACATTGCCGCGCTTGAATGACTTCTCCACTTTGAGTGTCAGTGGGCCCAGTGTGAATTTGCTTTTAATTGTCGAATTTCTGCCTTCCGGATCGGTGACTACTTTTGCGTTGCCCACACGACGTAGCGATGCCAAACCTGAGAGTGTACCCTCAGCGCGACGTAGTTTTTCTACACTGGGTGCCGATATCGAATTGGCTGAGGTCTGTTTGAGCTTTTGCTTTGACGTCTGCTTATTGGTATTGCCAGCGGCTGCGGAACTGGCACGAAGAGGTTGCACTTTTTTTCTATTTTTCGAGCTCGACAACGACGGCACTGTGCGCTGCTCTGCTGTGTCGTTGCTGGCGGATTGTGGTCTCGTTTGGTGCTTTGTTTTGGTGGATGTAATGGAAGATGCCGGTACCTCTGGCTTCGGCTTTTGATCGACGGCGACGGTGGCGGCGGCGGTTTCGGATTTGACATCTGCTACAGCACTGTTGTTGTCGTTTGCATCTGCGGAACGAGCCTTCGTACCACCAGCGACTTTTTTTGTTTTGCTAAATGAACGAACGATAAAGGGTACATAGACAGAGATGAGCATTCGATGCTTGACAGAGGAAGGATATTCAGATTGACTGCAAGATATTGCAAACAACGATGGAGATTGCATTGAATTTTCATCTCGGTTTATCGGTTTTTAGATTCAAATGATGTTGTGCTTTAGATTTCGGGTAAACCAGTCGCATTGAGCGCATCGAATGTGTACACAATGTACAGATTGGCATGCAAGTTGGTGTGTGGTGTGTGCGAGCGTTACTTGAGGGGACTGATTGTTCGAATGTTGTTTTGTCGCTTTGTATCCGATCTGCTGAATGTGGTGCAAGTTAGGGGAATGTTGCATCAATTTTCTCGTGACGGATTGAGATTGAAGAAACTGTGAGTCTTTCTGGGGGGGATTTTCGTTATCTTTAAAGGAATGCACTCGTAGGAATTCCGATAGAGTACGAGATTGAATTGAGATTGAGGAAATAATAAAGTGGACAAGCAGATGGAAGCTCTGAAATGACTCGGTCGTCTAAACATTGATATATAAGCAAATACATCTTAGGCATTGACTCCTTAACATAATCGGCAGATGGATGAATAATGTTAGACAGAGAGGAAGGTTCTCTTCCCTTCACAAAAAAGCCGATTCCCCCTCCAGCATAAAGTCTTCAAGTGTGGACAGTTCTGCTTAACTTCACTAAGGAAATCGCGTCCAACGAATTGTGTGAAGGTGTAAAGCCGTGGTCTACAGAACAAATTCGATCGCAAGAGTGGCGCGTTCCTAGCAAATCTACTGTTCCTCAATCACCAAACATCGGACACTCTGAGATCGACGCTTGCAGGTTATGCAGACGGATAGTCATTGAGATGTCGTTGGGGAACTCCGGGGATATACTGGAATCCAAGGAAATGAAAAAGCGGATAATTTCGCGAAAACCAGATCAGAACTGGAAGAACGTCTACTAATTCCGGACCATAGGGACAAAAATGGAAGACGAAGTTCTGGATAGAGGGAGAACTTGATGGCTTGGTCTGGGCATTTAAGCAACAGCAGGGGCTATATGGCCGACTAAAAGCTACGACTCGATTCTCGGCCGGTACGGCACAATGCTCAAAGAGAAATAACTGTCTAGAAAAACAGCTTCTCAAACTTGGCTATTCTGAGTCGGCATACAACTGTAGGTCCCTTCGACTCGTGAGAAAACAATCACACGTACAGCACCAGTGGTTGCTGAGAAGCTATGCCCTCTACGGGCTGTAGCGCCAACCATATCATATAATCAGTGATCGTGCGCATGCTAGTAGGAGTCCTTACCGGACACTGTACCATGAGTACACATGCAGTTCGCCTGAACAGACCGCAAGCGACTTTTGGCAGGAGAGACCTTCACCGAATTTCGACACGAAGGCGTGTGGTAACCTTAATCTGGTATCGCTGAAAATAGTACGACCAGAAGGTTGTAGACACAGAAGACCCTTTTTTCTACAGCTCGGTCCAACTGTTGGGTAACGCAGATGATTTCGACATCCAAAGGCATTGTCGTGCGTTCCCAAAGAGCCGGATGCTTTTACGACGATCGATCAGTTAGAAACTAGATAGTCTCAAGGTCAAAGGGGACAAAAAATGTATGTTGTCGAGCCATAATTGCACCGTCATCTACCATCTGGGAGAAAACATCATCTATTCGAGGTTGGATATGCTAGTGGACATTCGAGTCGCTCTTGGCAACTGATGTAACTTGGCTCAAAACTTCTGACTCGAAGGACCAAAATCACGTTCTACAAAAGTCTAAGTATGGAGGGAAAAGCTCGACTAAAGGTTGGTGCCATCGAAAGAAACACTGCAACAGAAACATGGACCTGTCAGCGAGGAGTGTGAATGGATGAGATGACATAACCGCGAACTCTACGAGCTGTACCGCGTCGAATACATTGATTCGGCCACCAATGCCCCAGCTAGAAGGTCCTCGAGGTGGTTCGAGAAAAAAAGGCAGACGGAATCTCTGCCATCAAGATCACTCGGTGAAAGGCAGGCTTAGACCCACCTAGGCTTAGACCCACCATGGGTCAGAGGACTGTTAAGTAAGTTAGAACTGTTGGACTGTACTAAGAATATGTTAAAAAGCCCGGTTTTTTTAGGTTTAATTGCAAACCTGGGGAAAATGCATAATTCACGACTCCGCCACTTTCGAGTCACATTTAATCTTGTCTAGAAGAAACTTCTTAAAACACTTCGTTCAAAGTGGATTGTTCCAATCGTGTGGCGAAAACAACACGCAATGCAAGAGTGCTTGTCTTTGAAAGCAGAGAATGACACTTCAGATCATACAATACTGAGTGCAGTTAATGGTTGCTCATATAATCTAGAAGCTATCAGCAACTGAACAACCGTAGATAAGCGAACGGCGGAAGTATTGATTGGACACTCGAATTTCAAATGTACGATTTTCACAATGGAGAAGCCATTGAATGGGAACTCATGCGAAAGAGTGAGAAATGAGCAGCTTTTAATCGGGGACTTGCAACTACACAACACAAAAGCATTGTCGTGGCAATGCAGGGCAGCGACTGAAGCACCACAATGCAAAAGTTTGAAGAGGCGTGGAGAGAACAGAAATCTGGTATAACCAACAATTCTCTCCAACCATGCAGAGCGGGTAGGTTTGGTTGCAAATTCACTCACTCTGTTCTAGGAGGTGACAGCTCCTTCTCCAACCAGTTGAAACGCCATGTCATTCAGATAACCAATGAGCTAGAGCGACTATCGCGCTTGGCAATGACAATGCTTGCTGATCTCACGACACAGCTGGCATCAGTCAACAATCTCGTCATAAACTCAATCATATTTCAGAGTTTCCAAGCTTGAAGTGGCTCAAGGATTCAAGCAGAAGCAAAGAAAAAAATCCGCCCAAAATAAATGGATACTGTATTTACCACGGCAATTAATGAAGATGCTATCTAGACACGCCTCTTGAGGATTATGAGGTGCAGAAAACAGACACTTTCAAACAATTTGTACGGGAGAGATTGCAATCTGACAAAAGCCAGAAGCAGTTTTCACCAACCTTGTGCAACAGTTTACCCAGTCGCACGTACAAGAGGAACTAAACAAATGAAATCAGAGACAGGTTTCAGATCATTTCCACGATGATTGTTATCATTGCTCTTACTCTCCGAATCAGAAGCAGTGAAGTCCTAAATGGAAGACACCTCACAGGAGGATGCCTGCCTGGATATGACATGTATTCAAACCCCCAGCGCCAGAAGTTCTTCAATTACTTTTAAAGGAAATACATTCAATTTATGTCTGCCCCAAACTCAATCTCCTTTAAACCTGCACGAGTGCAATATCCAGGACATCTTAACACTGCGGATACATTCATCCGGTGTTTCTGTTCGCACACAGTGGACCTGAAGAGAATACCGAAAGACGCATTTTTTCCTTCACCGTACCTGTGAAGGATACACTTCGTTGCCGACGGAAAAATACCTCGGTGAAGGGGGGAAAACCAACAAGGATAAACAATTACCTTTTCTTGTTCGTCTTTGTTGCAGCAGCTGCAGTCGCGCTGAGTTTCGCCTTTATTGCCTGCTTCGGTGTTGTGGCCAAACGAACTTTGAATGGATCATACGAATCCGATACGATGCGATTGATTCGAGCGAAAATAGCGTCGATAAATTGATTGTGACGATCCTGGAATGCGTCCTTTGGCATCTCAATAACAACGTTCTTCTCGGCAACGCCTCCGCCTGTCGAGGAAGTGGAGAGAAGGTAAAAATTTAAGTTGAACACAGTGCTCTCACTCCGTGCCCTCTGTGCGTGGCACATCCGTGAGATGCATACACAGACACGTATTGCATTGTATTGTTAACTGATAAGCACTTTTGTGGAATGGAAAAAAGAAGAAGAAGAAAATCAATTTGCTCTAAATGAAGTTGAAGCAATGGGGAATGATGGCGGAACAACAAGCTTATTACCGACTACAGCCCGGCAGCGGCGCGTGGAAGCTGAATGGAGGGATGATGGTGGACAATTTTGCTTTGTTTTTGCGGCTGGTTATGGTTGTAGCGGTGGGGTTAGACTAATGTTAAATGGCATATTTATTGGTTAAGCATAATTAATGTTTTGCATGTGACTATATTTGAAGCGTTGAAAGCGGTGGTTTTTATTTTGTTGCATAATTTTGATTTAAATGTTACTCTTTCCTTGGCGGTGGCCCATCCGGCCGTGGGCATGATGGTGCACTACAACTGGTTATGACGACATTGAAGCAAGCGTATACGTTAGTTTTCGTTGTTTTAGCAAGCGGTTTTATGGTTATGTGGCATGTTAGGTATTTAAGCGAAAATGACAGGGTTTACTACACCCTGCCTTCATTTCAGTATAATTATGTAACTTTATGAGTAGGCAAATAAAGCTGAGCTATTTGAGCAAAGGATGCGTGTAACAATGAAATTTCGGGTGAGTTAGTGTTTTTGTGGCGGTGTAATAGAAGGGAGCAGATTGCTCCGTGCAATTAGGCGGAAATTAGAGGGAACCAAATTTATGTACAAATACGCGAGCATTTAGCAAGGACAGAGACAAGCAATTGCAATCATTGGATATAGTTCACAAATAATTTCATTTTTACCACCACGTTTTTATGGACAATAATTGCAGGTAAGTGGTGTTCATACATACAGACTTACCGGTGTTCCGTGACCCATAGGCGGTTTAGTGCTCGGCGGTGGATGGTTTCAAATTGAAATTCTATGAAATTAACAAGGGCAGTTGTTCGCTGACCCAAATATCGCCTCGCATGCACATGAAGCCTTGCGCTTTGTGCATGAGGATATTAACGAATGACACTTGGCATTGTGGACTCTTTACTGGCGCTGGATTCAGTTGGACCTTCTGGGAAAGTATGCAGGTATTCTTATAGATATATCTGGTGCAACCGGGAATGGAACAGTCCGGAAATACTAGCACCTTCATCCTATGAAGCGTGTATACAAATCGTGAAGTGCTGCCATGGAAATGTCTTGGAGAGCCTACTGTAAAGAGCGCCACTGGGTTCATACAATCCATGGGCAGGCTCTCAAGCTCTACTGGACATGTAAGTCTACTGGATAGACCTCAAATTGAAAGCGACATCATAACATCCCGGTGTTATTTCCCAACAAGGGAGGAGTGGAACACAAATGAGCCCATCAAAAATTCGACCATCCACGGATGGTTAAAAAATGTCAAAAGGCACAGGCGTTGGCATTTTCTCCGAATTGTTAAGCATGCACTGCTCCATCAGAATCACTGATTACGTCACTGTTTCTCAGGGGGAAGTTCCAAAATGATATTACATTCTAATTGACAGCCAGTAAAGCAATTTCGGCATGCTCCCGCAAAGATCTCATGGTTATCTCTACTATCTTAGGGCATAGGGACAATAAGGCAGTGTATGGACTTCCGAAATTGACCCATCCCAGGCAATCCGTGGTATCAAACCACATCTTGCGGATGTCAAGAACTTGGATGACAAAATCCTAGAGTTACCGAACAAAAGGTATAAATCTCTAACCACTCGGATGTTATGGCCCAAGATCAATAAAACGCTGCTCAGGATGGATGGGTGAGAACTGGATAGAATAATCTGAGGTACTACGATAACAAAATGGGATTAAGCCTTGGGGTCATACGCATACTCTCTCTCATACTCTCTCTCTCTCTCTTTCTTTTCCATCACTACTGCTATGAAAAAGGGGGAGAAAGAGTATACTCCTCACGACTTCACTAACACTGCCTCAGTCTGTGCCAGTTGCGATACAGAACACTGTGAGAACACTTTTTCAAAGACCTCCAGCATCTAACAATCCCTCTATCCTCTATTCTCAGGTTTATTAGGTTTTCTGCGTGGATGTGCAACACATTGACATGGCTTGTACTATGAAGGGCATCACAAGGGGTCCATCAGGACCTATGTAAGTTGGATGTGGCTTGCGTGGCTAATCCCTAACCTAACCTAACCTGACCGAAGGTGAAGGTGATCTGCTGGTTGTTGCAGAGACTTCTTCATCTACGATTGTTCAGAAGTGGGGACAGATCGGAATTAAAAGAACAAAAGCAACCAATGAACTGTGGTGGAACGAGTAACTAAGGGCCTTCCACAGGAATCAGTTACTGGCATTAATTGGAAGCGGCAGAAATGGGTTAAGGGATGAATGAAGGCTTGTAGGATGTATATGAACTTACATCCAGCTTCACCATTGCCAGGTATACCTTTAAGGTAACCAAGGTAAACAGTGCGAACTCATCAGTAAAGGGAAGAACCCAGAAAAACTCCCGTTTACTGGGGCTCAAGAGGTAAATGAGTTGTAGAGCCGTCTTCTCTGGCATGACAATTCAAGCCACATTCCGTGCCATGAAGGATGAGACAAAAGCTCAGTTGCACATGACTCATCCTGAAGGCCTGACATTTCGTATTTTGTCGTTTCTTAAAATAAAGCCAGAAATGAAGTACATTTTATATAGACAGCCAACGTCTACCTCTCTTACATGTCAACATTTTTGACAACCATTTTCTATAGCGTTGTAAAAATACTGACCAAACAGAGAATGGCGTCGCCGTATTTCGTGGATAACTGTCAAAAAGCCTCAGAAATTCGTCGATGGACTAGCTGTCAATCAGATGGGAAGTTCGCTATCTATATAGTATTTCAATTCTGAATAAAGACATCGCCTCGTCACAGTTAATATCACCTCTACACGACAGAAGCTTGTTTCGCAGAGCGTAAGTAATTCCCTCCCTCAATCGAAAACTTCTTATCCACCAAACAAAAAAACAAATCTCAACGGGAGTGCATTCAAGAATGTCAAACTTGATTGACACATTGACGTAGGTCTCAAATAAGCATCGATCTCATGGAAGAGCAAAATCAACACATGTCACCATGGTTGGACTTTGATACGCATTTCCAGCTAATTCATAAATCACTCCAAAAGAAATTCGCAGAAATTTAATCAACGCAAACCTGACTGACGCCGTTGCCCCTCAAGAGGTTCTAATTTCGTTATCGATTACAGAAGTTTGCCTTGAATTCTTAGAAAGTGTACCTGCTCGCATTGGGGAGTCTCAATCGCTAACTTTCGGGCACAATTCGTTATTCGCTTTTTATTTCCGATTTCGATTCCTCCCCAGAATCTCAGCCTGTGCACCAGCCCAGTTGGCCTACATACATTTCCTTCCCGTGCACTTTTTGTTTCTATTCAAAGGACTGTTCAAAGCAGGAGCTAAATTTATTTTCGATAATGTTTGGCTTTTAAGAAACAATTTCCCCGGGCACAGAGCAGAGAAAACTTCTCCTTAAATGTGGGAAATTCAGGAAATTCGCGTTAAGACCCGCAGTTTGTGAGTGTGAAGATGGAGCAGGGGTACCCGGGAGCCAGTCACGTTAAAAATGTCAAAAGACGTATTCCGGAAGCACGGTAAAACATTGGCGCCGTTGTCGTCCTTTCAAACTTTTTCAATTAGCAACTAATTTAACTCGCCCCCCTTTGAGCAAGCCCGTTTAACAGGAACAAGACGCTCCAAGGGAACATTTTGCATTTGTCCTTATCATGTTTATTTTTTTCTTTCTTACAAAAATTTAAATAATAGACACCGCAAAAGCCCATAGATGAGGAATAAAACACAGCAGAAAGGGGAAGAAAATGAAAATGAATGAAAAAAAATATATGGAGAACAAAAAGCAAGGAGAGAAGCACAGCACACAATTTTTTGTTTCTACGAACAAAATACAAGAAGCGACAAGAAGAGAGAAGACAGAAGAAAAGGATAATCTACAAGTAGGCGTAGTTTAAGAAGAAGGAATTTTACAAAGTTTGTTTTAGATTTCTTCAAAGTACTTAAGCTTAATGAAATAAAATCTAACACAATGCTACGAGTACACAACCATCAGACACGATGAAAGTTATTTATGTAAAAAAAAAGTAAATAAAAAAAATTTACAAAACATTTTTTTGTTGTTAAACGCTTGAAAAAATTTCGTCTCGTTTTTTTGATTTTCGATTTTCGAAAAAAAAAGGGTTTCTGGTCTGAACATTTCATGCGATTGCTGACTGGTCTGGTTCGTGGGATATTCGATGGTGGTCTGAGGCTGAGGTAGCCAATTGGTGTGCAAATTATTGTGCTTCATTTGAGGGAAAGCTGTCTGGAGCCTTTTGTGGATCAATGGAAGTTGATCGAGACTTGTAGCGAGTGCGACTGGAGGAGGTGAATCAATGTGTTAATTTAGACAGTCTAAGTGCATTTCTGGAGGAGCAAATGGAGCAGGAGTTCAAATGCATTTATGCTCGCTTGACGTGAACATCAAATGGAACAACGTCGAACTTGTGAAGTTGTCAGTCGCCAATTCAATATGCCAAGACTGTATTTGGTCAGTTTTGGCCAAAAAGTCAGCCAACAGTGTTGACGACAGTAGAGATTTGAAGTCAGGGGAATTCAAAATCTGCTGTGCGAGTCACTACGGTCGGTGACTGCTTCCGTGCATACTTAAGGCACTGTGTCATGTCATCTACTGTCATTTGAAGTTGCTGGGAGGGCCACTAAGTGGTTGACCGTTTTAACTCACAAGGCCAACCTGCTATCGACAGTACAGAGGCACATGACGTAAGCTAGAAGTCTACTAGGTGACCGGATACTCTTGAGTATCTCGCTCTCGATGCTCAGACCATTCAGATTATAAATCCACGCCAAATGTTCATACGAAGATCGTCATCAATCTCATTGCATGTTCCTACCATAACCCACAATTTTGTATCTAAATTCGTTTCTCTAAACCACGCCTTTTGATTTCCTTTTGTCATTTTTTTTTTCTTTGTTTTTACACCCCGAAGATATAGTCAGTTCACACTTGAATGGTGTTTTCTTCTACACATGTAATAAAACACAAACATTTTTTTTTTCAATAAATTATACAATTTCATTTTCTATTTTTGCTTACTTGAGTTATTTTTTTTTTGTTTTTTCTAGTTTTTCAATAAATAAATAAATAAATTAAATAGCTTATATAACAAAAGGACACAATATGATTCGTTCATAGAAGATACGCATTTTTCGTTCTCTTTAACTAATCATTTCTTAAAGATCTCATGTTGGAATGTGTGTTATGTATGAGATGTGTTTTTGTGTGCTTACTATTTTTTTTTTTCGTATGATTTGATTCGTTTTTTTTTTTGCGCAAAAAAATGTTATAAATGAGGTGAAATCCGGCGGGTAATATTTAGATTTTCTTTCTAATTTTGATGGGACACCATTTTTCAAGCGTTTTATGGTTCCCAACCACCCACTGAATAGCGTTTTGTGTTGTGATATGATGTTGGTCGACATGGATTGGTTTAATTTTTTTTTTGTGATTTTTTTTATCTACTACTTACAAAAAACATTAAATTCTACATTTATCTAGAAGAAAATACTTTCTAAGAACGACAAAAAAAAATCTTAAAAAGAGTGATATGATCGTTATTTCTTGGTCGGTTTTGAGTTGAGTGTGAGTGTGAATGTGGTGTACCTTATCGAGTTAGATAGCTTGACTAGCACCAAACTCTTTTTATCAGTTTTCTTTTCCTTTAGCTAACTCATTTTAATATCATTTTGAATGGGTAAGTGGTAAATTTTGATTTTTTTTTTTCGAATTGTTAATGCAACTTAGCCGACTTTTTAGATTTTTTTTGAGATTTTTTTGACTCACGTGCACGTCTTGCTTCAATGACATCGTCACCAACGATATCATCCTCGTCGTCATCATCGTCGGTGTCGTCGTCATCCTCGTCGTCATCATCACCGGTAAGGGCGCCGGTAATGTCATCCTCATCATCGTCATCATCATCATCTGACGATTCGACTTCATTGGCAGCAGCAGGGGCAGCGGCTACAGATACCTTTGCTGTAGTCGATTCTAAGGGTTTGTTATTCAGCGATTGGATATCGACTTTTGTGTCAATGCCAGTGTTCTCTTCGTCGTAAAAGACATTTTGTTCACCTTCAGCGACTTCATCGGCAGCAGAGGCGATCGTGTTCTCGGCATCGGAGGCGCTGGATGCAGCCTCTTCCGCTGGCTCAACAACTTCAGCTTGAACTTGGTTGGCGACGGCAGCTGGTTGAACTGGGGCAACAACTGGTGTCGCAGGAGCAGCAGGAACAGCAGGAGCAACGGCAGCGGCGGGGGAAGCGGCAGCTGGACTGACATCATCTTCATCGTCATCATCATCGTCATCGTCATCTGAAAGGTATAGTTGAATTCAAATTTGATAATGAGAGGGATGCATGCAGTGTCTCAGGGCGGTTCCTACCTCCAAGAATGTCATCGAAGATTCTGTCCAAGTAGTCATCGTCATCATCGTCCTCCTCATCGTCATCGGATGTGGTGGCGCCTGGTGCAGCTTGACCTTGTGGAGTATCATCCTCATCATCGTCATCCTCCTCGTCATCGTCCTCCTCGTCATCATCATCATCGTCTGCAGCGCCCGACACGAATTGTGCTAAATGAAAATCACTACTCTACACCACAAATATTCATTTCACACTCACCATCATCATCATCCACTAGGTCACCTAGATCAGGCTCATCATCATCATCGTCCTCATCATCGTCATCGTCATCATCGGTGGCGGCAGCAGCTGGTGCTACATCTCCATCGGCTGCTTGGCGGCCAAGTGCTCTAGCCTTTTCCACCAATTCATGATTCTCCACCAGTTGAACGGGCGACGAATGACACTCCAAGAGCATAAAGCCCAAAAGGCATACGGCTAAAATGGCTAGTTTCATTTTGTCCTATTCTCTCTCGCTCTTTCTCTGTCCCTCCTTAAGCCTATAAGTATGAAAAAAGGAAATGCCATAAGTACCATAGAACACGGCCAGCTCCGCGGAGTGTTTGCATAAATTTCTCGCCACGGAAACGAAATTTATTTCCGGGCGCAGTGTAACATGGTCACAATGTCGTCGTCGCCGTCGGTCCCAAAGAGTGTATGACGGCCTCGCCTTTAAGAGATGTTGGTCTGCATATAAGTGGTCAATTTTTATGATGTTTACCTTTCTTTTATGGTGCGTAACATTAACCCAGTTAACATGACTGAAATACCTGTTACCATGAAGAAGAAATTCTATCTAGATGGTGGAGCTGCTACAGCGACAACGCAGACGGCGTCACAAAGAGGGGGCAGTCGCACGGCGGTGTGCACACAAGAATGGACTCTTAACCCACTTCTGACACTGTAGTCTTGCTGGTGCACAAATCATATACACACACAGAGATGCCCATGCACACGCGTGTGCAGAGCATGTATCTCAATGAAGCAATGGCAAGTAAGTACGGACAAGCCGTTGGTAGAACGAGCAGAACCGTGTTGCCTTCATACATTTTAATGTCGCACTAAAAATATGCAACAAAGAAGAGGACCGGGAAGGAGAATGAAAAAGCAATTCGAGTGCAGAAACAGGAAGACACAAAATAGAACAACAGTAGTGACTGCCTGACTATGGTACAGTATTCACACTGCTTTCAACGCGACATCCAACTCGAGTGCAGACGTGATGTGCCCCCACTGGTGCACTGCGAAATGGCAATGAACTTGGAAGTGCCAACAGATACAGGTGTCTTGCAGTGGACACTTCATTTCACGTCGCTTACACATGCAAACGCAGTTCGCACATTCTTCCGTGTTCTGACCGAAGAGTCATTGAACCGCCCCTCTGTCGCCATTGATGAGGTTTCTCCGCCACAAAACAGCTAACCGCAATTCGCCGCAATCAGTTATTCATCGTTCCAAACTAGAAACTGTTTGCAAATATTGAATTGATAAGAAGCGTGAGCCACCAATTTTCCATTCAAATCAAGCCAAGCAGGTGTTAAACTCCGTTCTCCACCAAGTCTCCATTCGCTTGGTCTTTGACAATGGAAAACTTTTACTTTTACTTTTTATTTTTGTGCCTTTTGTCCCAATACCCATCTCTCTACGTGCATTCAGAGTTTTGCGGCCTTTTTTGTTTTTTTTTTTGTAAACACGGCAACAAATCAGTGGTCAATTGAATAATCGGATACAAGCAGAGACGGGACGGACACAAGAAGAGAATCCGATGAAACTTTCTAAGGGAATTTTGTGATTTTCTTTCTCTCTCGCATTTTGTTTCCATCACCTCTTCGCCGTGAGTAGCGAGTGTGTTCGCTGAGAAATCATTTCTTGATTCAGTCAGTCTCACTGAGTTACTGGTCGGCCATGTGCCAGATGGATGTGTCCAGAAGAAGGCAGACGAAGAAGAAGGAGAGACAACTACTTGGCTACCGCCTCTGCACTGACCGCTCAGAGCCTAGTCATCGTCGTGAATTAATTGAGTGAAAGCTCATATCGTTTGTACGCATGTATGCTGTTTTCTTCTTCCAAATACAAGTCGCCAGAGAAAACTTGACCCATTGTTGTTTTAATGTCCACCTGGAAATGTGAGATGTGTACACAAAATTGGAGGAAAAAACGACGATACCATAGGTAACGTGGTAAAAGTGCAGGTGGGGGTGGAGGAGGGCCTGGAATTTAAATGTGACAGTCAAACAAGTTTGAAATTAATACCGATTGTATCTAACAGTCATTGAAATAGAAATTATCGGTTCATTGGGTTGGTTGGCTGAAAATTGTGCTCACCTACGCCGATGAGTATCTTAATGAAGGTGAAAGCATTCTGCGTGAGAAATCATTTTTTCGGCATTTGACAAATCAAGTTAACATGCAAATATTTACGACGACAGTTTAATTCTGATTATCTCTCTGTTCTGCAAAAATATAATTTCTTGGATATTTATGGTAAAAGCCATCCGTGGCGTGTTGGAGATAAAAGACACTGTTTCGCGCTCGTGTGAAACGTTAAACTCGAAAATCTCTCTCCACTTGTGGGGATACATGCCATTGTCGCTGTTATAGCCTCTAAAGGGCACTGCAACATGTGATTGACTTAATTTCGAATTTTTAAAATAAATCCAACTCTTCTGAATTCTGACTAAACCATGCCACCAGTCTTTATAAGCTGTCAGCAACAGTTGCATGATATGTCGTCTGATTGTGATTGACGTGTGTGCTGGGTATCAAATAATTGATAGCTTCATTTTGCTGACCGCAGCCAATTCACGAAAATGTCACGATACGAAATCTGAGCCCAGTGGTGGTTTAACTTTCGAATTTTATCAATTTTACGATCAAGTCCAATCAGCGAACGCGGCACGTAGCGTGGTTGACCCCGAAGTGTGGTGTGGGCACTTTCACAGAAGATGATACACATGCCACACTCTGGTTGTCTCTCGCATTGCGAATTCGACGGAGGAACAAATTAAAGATTCTCTTGTGTCGACGGACTTGTTGGGATGCTCTACTATCGTCTGAAATTTGAAGGGCTCAAGTCAAATGTGAGTAGGGAAAAAATCACACATTTCCGACATACCAATCAAATTCAACTATTCTCGGGGAATTTCACATTTTGCATCTAGTTCTCCAAATGCGCCGTATTGAAACTTTAACAGAATACATATGTCAAGTGAAACAAATCGAATCAGAGAGGATAGAACTTGTCTAAGTCCTCCTCAGAAATGTTGGTATAATTTGAATTAACAGTCAACCCTCAGTAAGACGACATCCTCAAGACGAATGTCTCTATAAATCGAACGAAATTTGTTAAATCTCTCAGAACTTAGATTTAAATTTTTCCATATTATCCACTCCATTAATCAAACAAAATATTTATTCCCCTGCCAATTCGACTTATGGAGGTTCGACGGTATATTGAAATATAAAGATATAAAATATATATTACATAAATATAACATTGTGATGAAATACATGATATCTGTGCATTTCAGAAATACTCCAAGCTGTGTCTGGAACCCAACCAATACCATTAGCTGGATGTCAAGATGAGTTCATTGTACTCTTCGCTATAACTCGAGATGTTATGCAAACGGTATCTTGACAAATGGTCGTTAATTTGATTAACATCTAGTCGGTAAGTGATAAGTTTGAAACGAGTTCTTATCCGACGCTCAAAATCCAGCCAAAGGGCTATAAAAGCATGACAAGATGGTTCCAGTGTCAAGCGTCATTTGAAGATATCAACGGTATCTTATGGGGAAGACTGTATCCATCTGTCAAATGACAGAGACAAATTTAATGACAGTACAGTAGAGAAAAAATAATCCATGCTCATAAAGTGCTAAGTAAGAACCCGGCAGATGTCACAGCAATAAGTTAGGTGACATCGTAAGAAAAACTAATTAAGGAAAGCTGCATTGGATACAGGCCCTCTGCACTGACTGAACTCAAATTGGGAATGAACCGTTACAATGTTTGACAATACACACACTTCAAGAGGAGAAGGCAACAGGCTGAATATTGATTGAAATCGCTCGCTATTAATCTCTTAATATTTCTCTTGTCGATTACGTCATTGAATTCGTTTCATTGCTTCATTGCCTGAAGTGGACATTCAAGCGCCTAGAACGGAGTATGCAAACAACTTCAAGTTCAAGCAACTGCCCCACAGACATCTTTCACCATCGGAGGAAAGGCAATCGAAACGATCAACCTCAAATGAGCGTTCAGTACATTTCAGCAAAGAATGAACAAGAAAAAAAACCAAATTCAGGCAAACAACTCGACCCATACTTCAACCAGCACTTATCTGTGGAGCATAATCGCCCTTCGGCGGTTAAACTTCTCACAGCCATCTCAGCCGTCTTGATGAACTTATTCTTCGATATTTCCACATTTCATTTGATCTCAATTAATTCCACAGAATAGCACTTTAAAGACAAAAACTCCGAACGGAATCAGGTCGGAGCAAGATTCCCCGCATATCGCCTCGAATCAATTTTCATAGTGTGTTCGTTCGAGTTTCTTTTCCTTCGCCACACAACACCACCATGACTACTATGGCAGTGCGATGGGATTTCATTTTGCTGCTCGTCAGGCTTCTGCTCCAACACCCCATCAATGGCAAACAAAGTTTTCCAATGTGTACTCATAGTAAAGCAGACCTATCATCGATTCCCCAGCATCTGCAGTTGAATAGAATGAATGGTAATTATACTGCTTCAGGGAGCACACCCTCCTCCTGCCTGTGATCCTGTGTGAGAACGGCCTCACTTTTTTTTCCTCGCCTAATCTAAATTAAATTACTTTAATTCTTTTGCTGCAGTGCATACTAAGGCGATGCTTGGTTTGGAGGAGCTCCAGGGATAATCGCAACTGGAACGCCATTCGATGAGAGAGCAATCGAAAAAGTTTGTTCGTTTCATGGGGAACTAGATAGTGGGCCAATGCTCAAAGAAGCGTGTGTGTGTTTTTTTTCCCTCACTTTGCTCTTACATTGCCCCAGATTCACAGTGACACAGAATTGAAGATACATCGGTACTGCTACGGATGTATATTCATAGGAGTATTGCCTTTTTACACGCACACAAAGTATCTGGAACAATAATCTTGCCCGGGTGGATTATGCAAATAGTACACACACAGGAAGGCATCTAGAGAAAAAGAAACCAAACTGAACACTGCAACACGAGGAAACAGACTAGAAGAGGAAGCAGACCTCACCTGCAGGTTGAAAGTGTCATTTGCCACCAGCATTCACACCTTCAACTTTGTAAATATCACAGAAAAAAATTACACCACGCAGTGAGCAGCTCTCGGGCGCAGAAGGGGAAAGCTGAAGTTTTCGCAACCATCCCGCTTATGCATTGCCACTCGTCCCCGCCTAATTGTGCAGAGGTGTTAGATACAACCGTGAACATCATCAATTTGCTCGGGAGATATTGATTTTATTTTTTTGTTTTTAAACATGTTCGCTCCCCGTTGGTGGTTAGTCGTTGCGACGCGGCCGTGTTAAATTTTAATGAACTTGAAATCTGAACCAGATACCGGTTGAAATATGTGTAATGAGATATGGAATGAACTTTCTCGGTCGCAACAAGAAAGTGGTAAGCCAGATGGGGATTGCTGGTTGGTGGGTAATGCCAACACGATATGCTGCAGGATTTTGCAAACTTTTGTTTTTCTCCATATCCCTCTGGCTCGACTTCAATTTGCGAAAAAGGCGGGCTGCTCTTGTCGATATCAGACGATACTCGACTGCACGGTTGAAAACGTACTCGCGCTTACCACACATCTCTCATGGCAACTGTATACATGCACTTGAGAAAAGCGCACTGTGAGTGGAGAGAGATTGGATATCTATTTGAATGTTACCTCGAGGATGTTGTGGACTATGTTTTTCATTTTATTTCTTTTTCAAGATTCGATTGGTTCTGGTGAATTTCACATTTGGCAGAATGTTCTAATTCTAGGAACACATACCCGTACACTTTCAACCGATGTGAAGTTGTCAATGTTGTACTGGCTCTCTTGGCAGTCGGAGGAAAAATCTAAAGGACTACTTGGAATCGGATTAAATAATTCAAACTACATGCACTTAAGTGCTGCATGAGCAGGGGGTGCAATGTCACTGCAGTAAGACTGGAATTGTATTAATGAATGTGTAAGTTCTTAGGAACGTCATCTGCAAACAGTTTGACAAGATTTAATGTAGGAGTTACCTGGTAAAACCTGGGTTTCAGGAGTGAAATATGTTGCCAATTGGACACTTGAATATCTGATCGAGTCCGGATTAAGTGTGCAGGAACGACTACAGTCAGACAGTTTCGTCGAACAAATACTTGTTCTTGGAATGGAAACTTCTTTAGTCAGAAAACAGAAAGGGAAGAGCCAATTTACGGAAACTTATTACATGAGTGCACCAATCTAAAGCTAATCTTATCGAGAGTGCAATTACTATTTCGTTTAATGGCATGATGCCATCTCATCCTATGAGAGTGGAATCCATATAAGTCTGGGCAGGCAAAATAAATTTCAAGTATTAAAATCGGTTTAAATCTGTTTTTCAAATTTCGACACAAGCTTACACACAATCTATGGAGTACATTTTGGAACGAATATTTTCGGTCTTATATTATTTATTTAATTTCCATAAAAATTAACAAGTAATGCCAGAGACATGCGTTCCAATTTCGACTCAGTTACGCACACAGACACGCCTGAAGGACAATATTGGCCATTCAAGAGAACATGTAAAATCATCAAGGTGTCAACAACTAATGTTCAGAAATACTTCAGCTGTAACTTAAAGATTCATCAATTGATTCAAATTTGGTACGAACTTCTCTGATCTGATCATAGATCCTGGTTCCAAATTCTAAATCCGAAATCAACAATTTTTATTTTATTCCTAAAATCGGAAAATTTCTCACACTTTTGATTTTTTGAAATTGGAACGTACGTCTCTGGTCTGGTCATAGATCCTGGTACAACTAAAGTTCACATTTGTTGCACATTTTTTACCAATAATATATAAGAGAATTCAAAATGAACAACTAAACTATTTAGGTTCCAAAATTTCAATCTGACCTATTTATGAACCAGAGTTTGGTACGGAAGTTTCTGGTCTTGAGCGACTACAAATTGTTCAATGTTGTAGTAGATTTTTGCGCCAAGTTACAATTTTGACCACGGGTTGCAATAAATTAAAATTTGGTACCACCATTTCAGTTCAGTGCTTCTGGCGAAAATATAAGACAACCAAATTAACAATTAGAAGCACTAATTTTGGATCAAAATGTTCTTTTCAATTTAATTTACTCTGGGAGCACATTATTCTTTTCTTTCAGAAAAGTCTAAATTGAGCAAAAATGTGAGCACCATGACAGTAAGGCACACTTTAAACGAAATCGATGCAATATTTGAGTTCAAATTGCCCGTAACACATACTTTCCGATTTGATGGTCTAACAGAACAGATTTCAAGATGTCTACACTTCGAAAACCAGACTGGTTTTGTTTTCAGTATGCAAAAACTTGGGGATATGTCAAAGTTTTATGAATAAATTAGTACAATTAGTACTAAATTACTAATTTTAGTACATAATTTAGTACTAGTTTTAGTACATATTTGATGCAAAGTACATAATTTTTATGTGAATTTCTCCAAACAATCAGTGAATAAGCAAACAACTTCTGGAATTGGAACTCTCTCCGAGCAAGACCCCTCACAGCAATTTGAACTTCATCAACATACTCGTCTGAAGTTGAGGTACTAAAAATTGTGTCCAGAGGTTGTTCGTAATGATTTCCTCTCCCGAAATTCCTCCAGGGCTCCAATTCTGGCTATGCTCTTGACAAGTTACTGCTTCAAAATAAATTTCACTGAGATATTGAAAAACTTAAAAGCATATCAAAAAATTGATTTGATCGATAGATGTATCCTCAAATGAACTTGCAGCCAATGCGATTTCACAAATGCCAGTTAATTTACGACATTGTCTGAACAATCCGCTATCCGTCAAACTAGACCAGACGAAATGCATCCTTTCTCTTCGTTATGATCAATCACAGTTCTTCCAATTCAACCAAACCAGACAGATCCTACACCGGTTTCATGTTCAAAGATGTAGGTCAAGAGCTAACTTGTTGCCCCAAAGGAAAACGAATCGAAGAAAGATTTTCTTTCCATCTACAGCGCAGGCATCTCACTTTCTTTTTCTTGCCTCGAGCAACAACCAACCGAAATATATTCAAAAACCTTGGCACAGAAAAAAACTTAAGAAAAAACTATGAACAAATGCATCACTTTCTCAAATATCAACAGCATCCCAACGAGAAAACATGAAAACTCACGGCAACAAAAAAAAAAAAAAAGAGAATCAAAAATATGAGCCCGCCGTGTCGGAGCTGGCTTTGCCTTACGATTTCTTGTGGTAGCTTCCTTCTGCTTTACGATATGTGCACGGTATATCCACTGAAACTCATTCACGCTGTGCTATATGCACTCAAACAGGCAACGACAAACAAACAAAAATATGTTAACTTCAAAACTGAATGGTCTTCTCTCGGACGGGACCGACACTCTTCACTCTTTGCCACCGAAACTTCGATTGAACACTGAGAAACTTTTCACCTTTCGTTTTATGATGATACTCCGGGTACTTTCCTTTAGTCCGGGAGTGCTGGTGTAGTTCTTTCTTTCTTCTTGTCGGCTGTGATTGTTGTTGTTGGGCTGTGGTGCTTGGTATCTCTCTCTCGTCCGTCGTCCACTGGGTATAATATTATTTTGTCTCTGATTTGTTATTTGTGGCAACAAGAAGCGCGCTTATCGAACCAACGAAGTGAACTGATCAACAGCCGAACCGAAAGTTACCATCATACCTGTTGACGCCGCTAAGATATTTAGCTTTTCATTTTTGGATTAACAGTTATCCCACAGCATAGACACACACCTATCAATGAGCCATAGATACATTCGCCCGTGTGGTGTGGTGTGTGTGTGAGGGTTTGTGTGGAGAGTAGCACATCGACACTGGCTTAAAAACAGCAACCAGTAGGCATTTACTAGTAAGTAAGTAAGTAAGTGAGTAAGTAAGTAAGCCTCGGCTTCAAAGTGAAATCGAATTGTGCGCAGAGGTATGTGGCTCTAGATACTTTAGCAATGCGCATACCCATCAAGCATACTCATGTACTCGTATGTATTCAACATCCGTACGACGAAGAGCCATAATAGATTCACGTCATAAAGTCCGGGAATAGCTGAAGCTGAAGTAGCAGCACTTCTTCAGCAGATCAAGTTGAAGTTGTAGTTAGTGTAATGGAGGAAGGAAAAGAGCGTGACACTCGGAACAAGACTTCCCCGCGACCAAATTGTTTTCTTATTTTTTTTTTTTGTTTCAAATACGGCGGTGGATCTAGTCTGGTTATGCAGGTTGCAACGCTGGTAGCAAGTGACCTTTGACTGGACAGCAGATACCATTTGAGAACCGAGACTAGTTTGAGCAGCAGTAAACCCCCAAACAGCGCGAGATACAAGCATATTTCCGAAGACTTTGGAGGCAATTTCAACGTTTACTGTGAAAATTGCACCGAGAGCATTGCTAGTCACCACCAAGATACATTTACAAGTATTTGTGCATCTACACGTTTGGTGGGTCGAACCCTACCGTCTGAAACGGGTAGAATTAGGAGCATTTTGTAAGGTTAACTGTTCAGTAACAAAACAAAAATAAAAATGTTAATTGCATTTCATGCATGAAGTGCACTCACGAAGTACACATTTCAGAGTGGGACAACACTCGTACGGCGCGAGTACGTTGATGGAAGATTGCATGACTGAGGAATTATTGTTTTTTATTATTTCCTAGGAAGAGAGTGAGATGAAATAACTGGATTAAGTGGGTTTGGGTTGAGGAGGCAACGAAAGTAGGTAGATTTTGTAATCAAACTGTACTTTGAGATCCGAGTAGAACTCAACTTACGCGCGAGATGGTAATGTGATGGTTGTAGTTGTTTAACACGGAATGAGACTATTAAAAGCAATCTCTGTGAGAGCGGCCTCACAAAAAAAAAAAAAAGAAATAGAAAAGATTGCACATCAAACTGTGTGGCTGGCAGTCTGCATGTACTATTTTAAGAACCTGTTAGAGAGACGTTCGTCTGTGAGTTCTGTGAACTTTGTGGTGTCTGAGCCCCATTTGCAGAACGGAAATGCTGGCCGATTAAGTTAAGTGCAGGCTTATCGCAATCGATCCTGAAAAATTTATATCGAGTGACTCACCGAAGTGCCCGAAATAAGGCATAACAGCGAGAGGCTGCTGAAGAAGACATCGCGTCGATTGGGGTTGATGGTCGACAGCTTACTCAGAGAGTGATTCGAAATCCATTACAACGTCATTAACTCTTTTTTTTCCTGATTCAGCGAAGCTCATAAAGCAGTCGGTCTCGTCTGAATAAGATGCTTATTGGGTGAACAAAAATAAAATTCTGGGTAACTCAATGAGGATATTTACGTTGATCGCTGTGAATTCGTTGAACTTGTGTTGGGCGCCACACGTTAAATCTCTTCAAGCCAACTGCAGGTGAAGGATCCCTAAGTTAATATGATTAATAATAAACTTGACATTGAATCTTGACATCAAGTCTTCATGCAACTCATCACTAATTTACGAGCTAAACAGCATACAGATATGTAAAGGCTACATATTCGTGCAACTATTTAGTAGTCGCATGTGGTTTCTCTAACATTGCTTCACTGGTTCCTTGTACAAAGTTCCTCAGGTGTTGTGGTATACTTTCAGTGGCACAAACACATGACCATCACATCGGCTCATGAGAGAAAAGTGGACCAAAACAGTGGCTTAGACTGCTCATGCATTTGCCTGCATTCCATTTTCAAGGGAAATTCAACATCTCCATTCGAATAGGTCATTTGTTCAACGAAGTCTGAATTCTGCGCCATAAAGCCGTAAAACGGAAAGACTACGCAGCTAGACGAGAGATGATTCACTTATTCACTGCCTTTTGCATCCAAAAATGAATAGTCATCATATGCGCTGACGGACATATGTGGTATTAACACAAAACTGTAGAGACATTTGCCTAAGGTAGCTAGGCCATGTAGAACGCCTTTGCAACTTGTCTCCGAATTGGCCATCAACTTACACTCAATGGGACAGCGTATTGCGAGCTCGCTTTCAATGTGACGTACGCAAATCAAGAAGGAGCTCGGCGACCATAATACACGGAATTAGAGACAACTGGGTTTTAATAAAAGACAGAATAAGTTTTGCCAATCGCTGCTTCATTTGAGGACTGGTGCCGTCAGTCGAAGGACCACGCTGACTTTCTATAAGACGCTGATATGATCCCAGACACTGATCATCCCAGTCCCAGCCCTATGGAGCGCGCATGAATTTGGTCTCTTCGAGAAAACCGGTCGGGCAGTCTCTCTATAGTGGCGGACAGAAGTGAGAAGGACCTCAATCAAACTGAAGCATCTATCCAGAAATGGCGCGATTTGGATAGGCTTGTTAGTTGAAAATTGAGTTCACCTCGGTCTGTAGCGCCACACAAATGAGATGAGTGGACCAGGGTCTTAGTTTATCATTAACCATTGATAAGTGCTTTCGTATGAATAGGTGTTGGTCTCCTATCCGCTAGGACGGCGAGTGGAAATGTGGATATAGTTCGGAAACCAAATATCCATCGACTGCACTAGTAGGTCACACATGGGCACTAGCTAAGAGGAAGTCCCAGTACGAGTCTGCAGGAGGCGAACACGGAATATTCGGTCTGGAGACCAAGTCATCGCGGACTCAAGACAGCTTGGTCTGAAATACTCGACCGAATAGAAGTTTTCGTTCAGGAGCACTCCCTCTATGAGTGGCAGCGCTGGAACGTAAGTAAGTAAGACTTGTTGATTGGGTCCCACATCTGATATGACCTGTCGGGCCATACGGAAGAACTGCTGAGACAACACAGATCAAAGCTAATTGGCTGTACTAAAATTACAAAACTTTGACAATCTAGTTGAGCCAAATGAGCTGACACACAACCTCCAGCGAGTACGAATCGAAGCACCTACTCACTACGGGACAACGCAAAACTCAATTGCCTCATGAGCCCATGATACAGTGGATGAGAAGATATATCCTACACTTTTTTCAATTCAATTCAATTTTATTTCAGTAGATAATCCAATTACAATTTTAAAATTTGCACACATTTTTTAGTGTTGTTTAGGACAGCAATTCCTATACAACTTTGATTTAATTCTATATAATGAAAAAAGTGTTGATTTTAAAGTAATTAAACGGCATAAGGGGAAAACTAAAAAAAAAACCCTTATTCGAAACTTAAGACTGATATTGCACTTCTTTCAGCTTTTTGAATTTGAGTTTAGTTTCCTTTTTATAGACATGCGTGTTTTATACGTGCGGTTTACAAAGAGATGGCGTAACTTGTATTATACCATTGGAACAGCGTTTGAAAGCTACTGTCATTGTTCAGTATATGTCATTCATTTGAAGCGTAAACAACAATAATTTTTTTTTTCACTCACATATGTCGAACTTTGTGACTGAAAAAGTGTTCTTCTTCATAACTTTAATGTGAAAAAAACTGCTGCCGAAAGTCATCGTATTTTGGTGGCATCGTGGTTTATGGTGAACATGCTCTAGCTGAGCGAACGTGTCAAAAGTGGTTTGCACGACTTAAAATGATGATTTTGGCTTGGCCAACCAGCCAAATCAACGGCAAAATCGAATATCCATGGTGCTCTGTATTTGGTGGGATCAGAAGGGTGTGCTTTATTATGAGTTGCTAACACGGGGCAAAACCATCAATGGACAACGCTACCGAACACAATTAATCCGTTTAAAGAGAGCAGTAGCCGAAAAACGAAAGGAATATGCGACCAGACACCAGGCAATAATTTTCCATCATGACAACGCTCGGCCCCACCTTGCTATTCCGGTTAAGAACTATTTGGAAAATAGCGGATGGGAAGTTTTACCCCACCCGCCGTATAGCCTAGACCTTGCCACTTCTGACTACCATTTATTCCGGTCGATGCTGAACGGCCTCACTGAAATGCGGTTCACATCAGAGCAGAATATCAAAAATTGGCTTGATTCATTCTTGTCTGCCAAGCCGGCGCAGTTCTTTTGGGATGGGTTCCACAAATTGCCAGAAAGATGGGAAAAAGTCATAGCTTCAGATGGCAACACTTTGAAAAATACTATTGTACATGCACAAATTATGTTGTAAGTATATTATGTTGCTAGTTGCGAAATGAGGACATTGTCAGAAGTAAAGCAATTAACAAAAAAGTTATGATTAATTTTTTCAATAATAAATTGGAGTGTCCAACGTTGGCATTGTTATAAAGTTCAAGGGTAGAATAATGCCATGGTAGACTGAGTATCACCTTCAAAATGTTGTTTGTAAATTTGTTTTGTCTGTGCGATTACAATCACACCATGCAGGAACACCATACAGGAGTATAGCTTGAACAATCATTTTAAAAATTACTATTTTATTTTCGATAGCCTTAAGTTCGAGCCTTAACTTCCTATGGATAAAGAATTATGAGAACTTTATTGATCTTGCGAATGGTAGCGCCGATATGTTTTTAAAAGGTACGCTTTTTGTTCAAAATAATACCTAATTATGTACAGTCATACGGCCAATCTATATTCACCGAGCACATATTGAGTTTATTGCCATTGGGCAAGAAAGACAGTTTCCTACATCATTTCCACCATACATGGAGCATATCAAGAGCAACTTGCAGGAAGTTCAGTCGTCATTATGTCGGTAAATAAGGAAACAGAAGAAATAACTTCTGTGTCATCAGCGAACATGGGTATCTGAATAATTTTCCCGAGACCCTTGATCTCGGTACTGATGTTCTTAATGCTGCAGTGTCATAAGTTCACAGGCCATAATTCCTCAATGGACTTTTGACCGACTTGGGTGGGTTACAAGTCAACAATTCAATAATCTTTTGAGACACAATTCCACAAATGTTAAAACGAGGTGGGACATAATTCCACAATTATTTATTTGACTCTTCATATGACAAATAAAATCGTAGGAGTACTGATAAATTTATTTGCTGGGTTAAATTTTCTATAGTAAATAGTGGAACAGATATGGAGTGCATGCTGCTCCTCGCTATATGATTTAGAGTAGGAGCGAGGTTCTGTGCATTCAAATTTTGGTAGTCTATGGAAAACCTCAATAAAGAGAAACTTTTGTATGCACAGAACCCAGCACAGGTGATGTGAAATAAGACCCAACGATATAAAGCAAAAAATTAAACATTTGGCCTCAGTTCTTTTTAAATCTAGAATTAACCGGATTTGGCTATATTTCGCTTTAGAAAACGATAAAAGACCAATTTAACTTTATTTCGTTCTGTACTTTCAAAAACTGGCGATGTTTGTCATTTCTTGTGACGTGAAATAAGACCAAACCAACCATTGAAACTGGAAATGAGGGCAAATTGGTTTTATTTTCATTTCCAAATCGAAATATGACTAAATTTTAAATTTAGCCTCTAGGTGAGTCTGGTGTATATAATATTTGAGGTGGGTGACTCGCTTCGCTCCCTGACAGGATATTTACCCTTTTTCCCCACGGTTAAACCCGCTCACGCGACTCCGTCACTTCACTAAGGGTATGCCAACAACTGAGAGGCAAATTTCGGATGACTTGATTTTCCTTGTTTTGAGCATACACACATACAAAAACACATATCTGTGTATTATTACTGTTTTCATAGGACTCTAATCCATCGAGAGAGGTCATACAATTTCTTCGAAAAGCTCTGAAAGGCTAGACTACGGATAGGATGTGATTAACCACATCCCACTTTCATGAATTTACTTCATATTAAAGGAATGGGTTCACGACGCCATCTGTCTGACACATTGTCGTTGTTTAAAGGCTGGCAGGAAGATCGTCGAATCTCCGGTGTTCTTTCTTATCGTGTGACGCTACAGTCCTGGACCTCCATGATCAAGACTCTAGATAGGAAACAACCTAGCACGAGGAAAACGCACCTAAAATGCTCCATCAAATTTTCACTCTAAGTGAGTATCCCCGGACTGATTGACTCATAATCATGTCACTGTAATTCTGGTCAACTCGTAGTCGTATTCTCTTTAACTTGGTTGATAGTGTGCCGCTGAAACTAAAGTATGACGAATTAGTGTAGATCCCTGGAACTTGTCTACTCTTGATGGACTTTAAGTGTCACTTTCCTATCGGCTGTGGTTGCGGATCCACTAGATTGTCAATGTTGCCTAGACAGTGTGAGGATATGCAGAGATGTTTACAGGCTCGGGGAAACTTCAATAATACGGACTTTCGCAAGGACTCCGTTAATTTGTGGTTCAATCTGGATGGTAAACGTACAACTGGTGCTGCGGGCACAAATAATTACTTCAATGAATTTGGCGTGTGGCACTCCCAGGAACTAGCAAGATCTTGTGTCGGAATGACACACACAATACTTGTCACAGCTCAGAACGTATGCCTTTCAAGATATTTTCGGTGTCAAAACGGGCAGTCAGTGTTGCTCCAGCTGTCCCAGAAGCATGTTCATCCTCACTCAGCGCTTTTTTTTAGATAAACTCACATTTATCCGCATACTCGCCTTCTCAATCAATTTAAGTAAATAAATACTAGTCGTCTGATTTTTGTAACGGACGCTCTGTAAAAAGATTAACTGCCGTGGATTGACTCGCTTTCCCATAACCAACTATCTTCTGACCACCATCGGATTCGTCGTAAAGGCTGCAGGGTCAATGGCATCAATTGCAAGAGTCCAAAGTAGGAGCTTAATGATAGCATCACGAGTACAATATTTGAAAGAGTGGAATCCAATCAAATGAATGCCACTTGACCGAGCGTGACTAAGATCCGTCGATAATGATTAATACGCTTCACGCTTTTGTTTTTTGTGATTATCACGTAAAACATTTTCTGTCCATTCAAGCAATCTCCACTCCTTCACATATCAGGCCTTCGCTTTCGACCGGGCAATTCCCTCCCATTCACGTAACAATTCACCGAAACGTGACAAAGGATAACAATAATCATGGCAAGGCTCAATTTAATAAACTACCTCCGACAATGACATGACACATGCCGCATTCAATTCGCTCGCTACTGATTAACAAGCAAAACCAACAAAAGCAAGCAATGTCGCATTGTTGGCCGAGCGAAACGTGCAAACACTCTAAGTGCACACAAAGAGTCACCAACTCGCAGTAACGGCTTTGCATTCAAAACCTTCTTCCATCAATTATCACCCTAGAAAGTATGGCCTTATGCGTTCGCGATCGAAATCCCCAGAGCCGCACCTCAGTTTGCACAAGCACTGCTAGGCGAGACACTCGCGTTTAGCAGAGCAAATACACCTGCGGTGCGTCGGCCGCTTCCTTACCGGCCAACTCTGCTGGCTGCATTCGGATATCGTTCGAGTACCTCCGCACTTCAGCGAAAGCACCTCCCGCCGCTATTCCGCTTGGAACATCTTTCGCTGGATGGCTGAAAAACGTTAAATGGCCCCTGGATCGTTTGGGGGCCTAAATGAACCGGCACACACTTGTGCAACCACTTTTTGGACAATTGGGCTAATTTAGTTGTGAGCACACGAATCTCGTACCTCACTCCGCATGTGTCCAAACGACCGGAAACAAAGAAGGCGGTAGCAGCCAAGGCCTGCTCCCGTCGCACCGACACTCCGCGCCCTAAAAGTGTCGCATTCGTAAGGCAACTGAGTTACACTTTCGACGATGGGTCTGTGTCGCTGTGGGCGCATAATTGAATATTCCAGACCGTGGATGTGACTGACTCCCCACCTAAGTGCCACCCTCCCCATGCCACGGTCGACAATCCGACGAGTCTAAGCACAGTGCCTGGAAGGTTCGGGCCAAATTGGCTGATGTGATTGGAATTTAATTTGCGTGAAAAGTTTCATTTTTAACATTTTCTCGCTATCGAATTTGAGATACATACGCATACCCATACACACCCGTGCTTAGCGGCTAGCTGTTCACGCCAATTTGTACGGGGAGCCCCATTAAGGTTGACGATTTCTACTTTTTTTCGTTTTCATTCTTCGGTCGGTGCGTCTTCTTTCTTTTCACTTCTTCACCGCCACCTGCTGTCGCCCACCTCTTTTCGGCGCCGCAACCGCTGCTGGCTACCGACCACCGGAATACTCGTACATGACGTGCGCCGAGATGACCGTGGCAGGCGACACACAGTCAATGTTCGAATGACGATGAAAGTGGCTCATGTGCCTTGGGCGCTTGGCTGTACAGTTGAGGCATGATGAATCGGACGCCAGCTAATGGGACTGAAAACTAATTGATGTGAATTAATGTCTTCTTGACATCAGTGGTCGTGTTTTTACGCCGGTTGACGATGATTGTGGCATGTCAATACGTTGCACAAGAGTGATCCCAGCTGAGATTGTCCAGGCTATCATATCTGAAATGGCGGGATACCACGGTGGAAGAAATTCCCAGCGAGGGTGAACGTCAAAAAATGCGGACAAATGTTCGATCCTTACATGAAACGCGAGTATGGGTGTCGAATTGCATTGTGTTCTGTCCTCGGGTTACACGGCGGAACATTCACTCGTGACAATTCGGCACGAGATCGCATTCTTATCGGATCTTCTGCAGAAGCTACTTTGTGGGTACATTCGAAGTTCTGGTAAGTGCCTGAGTAACAAAAGCATTCGTTAACTGGGTACATTGCCCAAAAGTCATTCTGTGAAGGCAGTATCCATCTGTTTAGGGACGACGCTGGTTCATTCATTCAGGCCCACTTATCATTCCCTGAGAGCTTCTGAACAGGACGCTTTCTCTTCAAGAGAGAGAGAGAGAGAGAGAGAGAGAGAGAGAGAGAGAGAGAGAGAGAGAGAGAGAGAGAGAGAGAGAGAGAGAGAGAGAGAGAGAGAGAGAGAGAGAGAAAGAATTACTTTGTTTTCTCCCGAGAAATAACTTCGTGAAGTGTCTACTGTGTCCTCCGAAGTTCTTCTGTACCCTCACATCAGAAGCACATGGGAAGAAGAAAACCTACCCACACATCTTGGAAGACAGGCATAATCGTGAAGATAACAGAGAAGGATGACGTGAAAGACTGAAGAGGAATAATTCTACTTAACTCCATTCATAAGATACTTACTTATGCAAGGGAGACTTGAAAACAAAATCGAAGGAAATCTACGAGATGAGCAGGCTGGTTTCCGCCCATATAGAAGCTGCCAACCAAGCCAACACTATGCACGAAGTTGAGCAGTCTATAGAATGGTGAACACCTCTGTACCTGCTGTTCATCGATTTCCAAAAGGCCTTTGACGCCATCAAAAGAGTTGCAGAATGGAGAGCATTGAGTATGAAGGGAGTACCCCAGAAAATAATAAACATCATTAGAGCAATGTACGAAGACTCGTATCTCGACTCTTTCACTAGAAATACAGCGGTTCAGCAAGGATTCCTGGCATCACCTCAACTGCTCACAATTGGGATGCTGATGAAATTATGAGAGAAGTCTGCCAGCGACGTGGAATAACTTGGAGTCTCGCACTAGAACTCGATATGCGGACGATATTTGTTTACTCTCACGCTAGCTCAGCGACATGCAAATTAAATTAGAACACCGCAAGATTAACACAATGCGCCGGATTGGAGACAAATAAGAAGAATCAACAACGGCAACATAGGAAACTTCACCCTCGAAGGAAACCTCGTCGAATATGTAGATAGCTTCTGCTGTCAAGGCAGTTAAATATCAGCAGACGGCAGCGGAGAAGCAGATGTAGATAGACTTCCAAAAGGAAGACCAGCAAAGAAGGATGACTTGGAAGAATGCAGCAACGACCTTTATGGAGGAGTTCCCACATTTCCTGAAACACGAAGCTCAGAGTATTCAACTCATGTGTTAAATCAATACTACCTTGTTCGAACACTTCACACAAAAATTACAGGTATTCATAACCAAATGTCTCGCGATCGCGAATCCAAGCTGCTAAGATGAGATTTCTCCGTACTGTTGTGGGAATTACTCGCCAGGATAGGGTGAGAAACACGGCAGTGCGAGAGGAACTCAATATTAAGGAGTTGCTTCTTCAAACGCAGAGCGCCATGCTTCCTTGGCCTCTCATCATCGCGACTTCCGAGGCGGGCGTTGAATGGAATTCCCTCAGGTAGGCGACGGCTTGGCAAACCCATTGCGAGGTGATTGGACCAAGTCCAAAAACTCGCCTGGTCACGCTTGGGCATAACTCCTCATGAGTTAGAGTCGATGGAGGGGGATCGAGTTGCCTGGGGATCTCTCGTGCGTGGTTTACCTCCGCGACCCCTTAAGTGGAGCATGCGGGATAGAGGAAGATGATGATGACGACTTTTGAACAGGGTTCTCGAGAAGAGCGTGGGTAGCTCAAACGTCAACGCCAGATGCACGCGATTTAACAATGCTGCGAAACTGCTGGTACATGCTGATGACATTGACATCAGAAGTACATAACGAGCTGGCAGTTGGGCTTATATGACCGTCCAGAAGGAAGCGGCTCTGAGTATAATACAATGTATATCCTATATCCTATAACTTTGATATAGTGAAAAACTATGGCGCCGTCTTCAAACAACGACGACTTCGCGGAGATAAAACGAAGGATCACCCTTGCCAATGGTTGTGTATTTGGACACTGACTACACCCGCACACCAACATAGAGGCATGGGCGCTAACTACATGCAGACGATGAGATTCTGCTTCACTTGGAAGAAAGTCATTCGTATAATCTACGGTCCCGTATGTGTTTGGAGAAGACTGAGCGACGAACTGTATGGGATGGTCAATGGGTCAAACTAGTCCATGACTCTCATCTCAGATGTCTAGATATTGTGGAGCGAACAGACACCAGACTCAGGCTCATGCCTTCTGAGAGGGCAACGCTGGATGATGATGGAGTGGCATGTTTGCCTGAGACCTAGATCCATCCCGAACTTTAGCTCCAGCGAAAGAAGAAAGTGAAAAGGAAGTCGTAATAAATAATATGAAACAACAACTTCAAATAATTTCAGTTCAATTCCAGCGTTCGCATTCAACGCCCGCTTCGAAAGTCGTGATAAAGGGGACATTCGTGCCAAGTGACCAAACCGACGAAGCATAGCCCTTTCCATTCGAAGAAGCAGCTTCTCAATGTTGAGTTCCTCGAGCACTTCCGTGTTTCTCACCCTATCCGGGCGAACAATTCCCACAACACCACAAAGAAATCACACCTCAGCAGCTTGTATTCGCGCTGATATTCATTCGGTCGCTACCCAAATTGCATGACCATAGGTGAGAGTTTGAGTAAATACAGAGTTGAAAAGCGCTAACTTGGCTTTGACACCAAGCTCGGCCTTCCTGATTACATATCTACCAAGCTGTCTCAAAATTGATCCAGCTTGACCAATCCTACAGGAAAGCTCAGCATCACTCCTCCCATCATTCGTGAAAAAGACCATGAGATACTTAAACTTCTCTACTTGCTCCACTGACATGTAAAGTGCATTGAACAGGCGTTCTGGAAATGACCACAACCTCCGATTGGTCTAAGTTAACCTGCATCCGATCATCAGCACACACGGCCACAAACCAATCGAGTGCGCGCTGGAGTTCCGTCCAGCTTCATTTTTGATGAATTCTAAAGAAATCTCTCCGATTAAAAGACTTTCAGAAAGTTACATAAATTGTCATGATTGGCAGTTTTTAAAACATTTTCAACACACCCATGCTACTTCCAAACTTTATTTCCGCGGGAAAACAAAAAATACGGGCTGAGTGGTACAACCAATTCAAATGTTTCTACCGACAAAAGACTTAACCATGCCCATTCATTTGCTGGAAAGCCACCACCCGTCCAATGAACTGTCATGCACAAGGCCTCCTGCAGCCGACCAATAAACACGAAAATTTTACAATAACTTCCAAATCGTATTTCTACACTCAACATTGTATCGCATTGCAGACCCTTCACTGTTTCAATTCATTTACCCACGGACTATAAATAAACCATCGGACATTCGTGCTTGAAAGAGAAACCAAGAAGAGTTTCGAAAAGTTCACACCAGTAACTACGCACCGACACCCGGTCCTGCTGATGGCGTTTTCCTTCCGAAATGGGGCCACTCAAGGGTATTCCCGTCCGGGTGACCAACGCCAAACCACCAAGAGTGAACAGTTAAATCACAGTCCCACCATGCCCATGGTCTCCGTCGTCGCGCACGAGCTTTGTTGACACGTTTTTCTTGTCTTCTCCAAGGGAAAAGTGCCTAAGTGACGCATTGCGTGATTGGAAACACTAATACGGACTGTTCAGATTCGGGGCCCCCGCTGCTGGGTGGCTGTTTGGCTGGTTGGCTGGCTAGCTGGTTGTTTTCTTCTTGTGGAATTCGGGAAGTTTTACTTTCGCACCTTAAAACCAAATCGATGACACCGACAAAAAAATGCAGATCACCTGGTGACAGCACTTTCTCTTTCTCTTCCACCGTCGTTCATCGGCGGCGCGGCGGTCGTCGATCGCTGGGCTTGAGTTGCTTGTTGTCTCATCTCCCATCGTTCGTTCGGTGGACGCGCAGCGATTTGTTCCTCTTAGAGTTCGACTTCAGATTGTTTGTCTCGAATTTTTGTGTGCTTCTTTACGTAACACAACGAACCGACGAATTCTAAGTGATTTCCGTTTGCATTGACACTGAATTAATGAATGAGATACAGGTACAGATGTGTGCGCGGAGATACGTAGATACCGAGAAGAGATACAGGGCCCGGATTACAAAGAAAAATGTATACATCAGAAGCGGAACACTTAATGAAATGAGAAAGTCTTGGCATCTCTCCGGCGGCGGGGGTTTCACATGCGTGAGCTAACGAGAATTAACGTCGTTTTTCACTTTTTATCTGTCGCGTGTGACGCAATACTCGTATCTGATCGGTCGTAGGTAGGTAATTAAATTATTATGCAGTACGAATGATGTGGGCATTTCTAATTGAATTGAAATGAAATAATCGCTTTAAAAAACCGAGAAAATTCGACACGTTTTCAGCGAAGCTGCGCCCCCGCCGTTGCACGAAATTGAATCTGCCCGAACGTCATTGTTGGGGCAAAGAAACTTTATCTGCGCAACCAGATGAATGGGGAATTTCAATTGAATCGTTACTTTGGACATTGTGTTTTTTTTTCCTTTTGAGTGAAATGACTGCCTTCGCTTCATCGCCGCGTAAGTAAGTATCTGCAGACTTTGAGCACAGTTCGAGGTTTTAAGGAGATTTAATTACCAGCTGATACCTATTCTGGTGGAGGATGAAGTTTCCACGCTCCGAAGGAGAGACTTACTTATAATGAATACTCTGCCCGTCATGGCGATGTCATAATTATCCTTGAGTAACTTCCACTCTCTCTCATTGATTTTTACATGAGGACGAAAGTTTTGTGCAAGTTTTCATCTCAGGGACCTAATGACACTTAATTGGGACTATCGAGGACAGCTTTACTTTGCCCTCGTGCCAGTTACAGAGAGAGTCGGGAATTGGCAATCGCTTTCAGCGGGGATAGTCCAACTTTGGTCATAGCTAAGTGCTGGCGGATAAGCTAGGCCCTGGCTGGGCTGTAGCGCCACCCATATTATTATTGTGTATTAAGTGTTGGCATCCATTCTGAGGCTACGTCGTAGTTGCCACTTGTACACGTGCTCAACAGATTGCTAAGCGCTCATGTTATAATAAAAAAAATAAATGTAGGCGAAGCTACAGTCCGAGGTGGGCCTCTTGTTGTCTGTGCCATTGCTCTCTCTCTCACGAAGAAAACTAACCATATTTACCGACTCCGAATGTGGAACGTTTTGAAAAGCCTTGACCGGACATTTATATGGCGTCCCGGAGCATCGGCAGCGAGTCGTGAGAGGTGGAGCCTTGAATAGGGACCTACCAAAACTAGAGAGGTTGTGAATTTTTGGGTGGTTAATTATTGAGATTTGTTGTAGACTACTCTCTCTAAGCCAGTTTCCTGAGGTTGTGTGTTTTTCGTTGGTTAATTTTTGAGTAGGCGTTCCCACACAAGCTTGGATTTAATGAGCAGGAGTCTAGTGAAAAGATTGCAGCACGACTGTCCGACATTATTACTATGTCGTAGGTGGTGTAGTTCCTATCAAGATAGACTCGAACGCATCCGTCTATGGCATAGATTTCCACCTGGAAGATGTTGGTGCGTTCGCCCATGATATAGAAGTATTTTGTATCCTCCTGCCCCTGTCCCTTCATCAGCAACAGCTCTAGTTTATCATGTACGAGTATTTCCCAACACGGACGCTCACAGTGAAGTTGCAGCAGCTAAAGCGTTTTTTTTTAGCTATTATCTTTTTGGCAACACTGGTTTAAATAGCTGACGCACGTTTCATGTTTTGTTTCACTGTCAAACATCTTCAGTTTGGTCTATAATTTAACCATGAATCGTCTTACAAACCAACAACGCTTGCTAATTATTGAATTTTATTATCAAAATGCGTGCTCTGTTAAGAAAGTTCATCGCGACATCAAATGTGTTCAGCGACGAAGCTCATTTTTGGCTCAATGGGTACGTAAATAAGCAGACTTGTCGAGAGTGTCGAGTGAATATCAGCCAGAAGCATTGCAAGAGCTACCAATGCATCCAGAAAAAGTCACAGTTTGGTGCGGTTTATGGGCTGGTGGCATCATTGGACAGTACTTCTTCAAAAATAATGCGAATCGTATCGTAACTGTGAATGGTGAGCGCTACCGTGAGATGATATCCAACTTTTTTTTTGCCCAAAATGCAAGAGCTTGACTTGCATGACATGTGGTTTCAACAAGACGGTGCCACATGCCACACAGCACGCGCAACAATGGACTTATTGAGAGGCGAGTTCTGTGAATTTTTATTTCACGTTCGGGACCGGTCAATTGGCAGCCTAGATCGTGCGATTTACTATGTTAAAGCTCATGTCTATACAGACAAGCCCGCTTCAATTGACGCAATGGAAGACAACATTGAAGCATTTATTCGTGAGATACCGGCCGAAATGTTGGAAAGAGTATGCCAAAATTGGACTAAGCGGATGGACCATTTGAGGCGCAGTCAAGGTCAACATTTGCATGAAATAATCTTCAAACATTAAATTATATGGACCGTACTATCGACTCAAATAAAGATTTCATGCATTTTTCTGAATTTTATGCGTTTTTCTTTTTTTTTTGAAAAGCTTTCATATAGCTTTTAAAAATTCACCCTTTACAAGCATTGTCTTCCGAATTACTGGTGTCGTAGTGCATACGCGTGAATGTGATTCGGAAGCAAGTGTGAACAATATGTGCGTGCATGCCAGTAGTATTCTAGGTCGATGGAGCGAAGAATGCAGGTCAGTCGTGGACATCGGTGTTGCCACTTTGCTCCGCACAGCCCGGAAGCCACCAAAGTAACTTGTCCAAAGTAACTATACCAGAGACCAGCTATCTGGAGTCATGCTAACTTAACCTATGTAAGGCAACCCATTCGTGTTGTACAGTGTTCCAGAATAAGGCTGGGGACATGTTGCAGTTTCCATTCTTTGATAGGCGCTGAGAGGACTAGTAGTGGAGCTAGTGGAGTAGAATGAGCCTATCATAAAGTGCTATTCAAAGATATGTAGGGGAATCAACACGTTTAAGTGAATAATGAATAAATGAAACATCGAGTTCAGCCGTCCTACCACTGCAATGTGATGCCACTCATGGACTCGACACAATGGAGGTGAACGTTATGAGCCTGATTCTGATGGACATTGTGGAGGCCGTTGACAACATCTGGAGCAATGAATTCATATCTGCTCTCTTTGGTTCACATCTGCTACCATTTCGAATTCCCAACGACAGAGGCACACAGCAAGGTCATCGGCGAATAACATCAACGATGGTGTTCCACCAGGATCCAGTATGGGACCGATGCCTTTCAATTCTTCGTCTTCAGCCCGCCAACGTAAGTGAATGCAGATCTATCTTGTTTGCCGGTATATGTCATATTCTTTTCACCAGACCGAGCAGAGGAGTGGGATACAAGGTAAGCCATCAATGGAAGGAAAGCCGGAAATGGGGGCTTAAAATAAAGTCGGTACGTATATTATTTGCTTGCGGACGCCAGAGAAAAAGGCGAAGCATTATAAAAATCACCACCCACGAAAATTCAATTATCGATTCTATAAAAGAGCCAATTCGTGGCCGGTTCAAAATTGCGAATGTTTTTCACTAACCCGACGAACTTTCAAAAACATTCATTTATTCAAGGCATACGGCACTGGGTGCCCCATAAGAAAATAAATAAGGCCTACTGTCGATCCAAAATGCTCACGTAAGCTGAACAGAGTCAGTGGAAGGAATCTTAGAGAAGAAGCTGCTCTCTTCCCCTGTAGAAAATCTCACTTAGGCGCCTTCTACTGCAACAACCTTGTTGAACTAAGTGGAATTAGTATCAGTCGTCTCAACCGCTGCGGAAAAGACAATAGACAGTCTTTGACTAAAGTGTGTCTGCAATATTATTGCAATATGATTGCAACCTGTAGTGCAATCTTGCTTGTGTATTACTCAACCAACTTCGATTTCCTGTCGACCAGCACTCAGCCCAGTCGTAACGCGGGGAGGCTTATTCAAATAGTTCTTGTCAAATCGTCAATTGGTGACCATACACAGGAAACCGTGCCACTTCAAAGGTATGTATTAGTCATTCGGAGAGCGTAAGCTGCTTAACAAGAAACCTTGTTGTTGTCACCGATTTGTGTTTTTCACTTGATATCACCCGAATTCAAGACGTAGAAATTGGTGTTAACTCGGAGCCGTATTGATCTTCCCCATTGCTGAAGCGTAAATATTTTAGTGCCGATCATAAAAAGGGAAAGTGCATGATGAATACAATCACGGCATTGAGATGGTCGAGATGCGATAAATACAGAATTGCTGCTTAAATGCAAAGCGTGTAAGTGGGATTACATCGCAAGGGTATGTAACTGTGTCAGCGGACCACTTATAAATGTTAAGCGTGCATTTTTTGTTCGACTTATCGCCAGCCAAAGTGCCCAGATGGGTGGACTAAATGCATGAAATAAATCAATTTGAGGAAACACACATGTGGATCGGACACAGTTCGTGTGCTATGTGTACATCTAGAAATTGGCTTATCGTTTTGGGCAGCCTGACGCTGGGCAACAACCGCCTAGGGAGCAAGGCAAAGTACGGACAACAGCGGAGTACTACATCTCATTTACATTAGAGCGAGGTATTCATTTCAACATTGTGTCTATTTGCCTCGTGTTCATGGCCACTCTAAACTTTTTTTGTGCAAACAATCACCTACAGCATCATGCGTAATGTAATATGAGTGAGACATGATATAACGGCGCGTTAAAGGAGCCCAAGCTTACCGGTTCCAAGCCAAAACAAATTATCCCAACTTTTCGTTCCTCTCCCCCCAAGGTGTTAGACACAATCAGACTCTAATTGCACATTAGTGCCGTATCATTGGCCCCATCAACATCGCCAGCATACCACCAACAGTTGCTTCAATTAAAATCCAGGCTGAGTGCGTCCCTTTGACAACGTTCATCTGTCCAAGGTAAGCCTAATCAACTGGCAAGCCATTCCCCATTTGGCGCGTTAATTAAAACTAGGAGTTTGAACGGAAAAACTTGGCCCAAAGTGATAATCCCTCAACTTTAGCTTGCTTTAATTAAATACAGCTGAAGGACTGCCCCAGGTGTCGGTGTCCAGACCGCATCGTAACGCTGCGCTGGGAATAGCTGGCAACCACCCACCCGCACGACTGGCGTGCTCATTCGCATTCGCATTAACTTGGAATTTTCCCGTCCGACACCGACATCGACATCAACCCCCTCCCTACGGAGCTGCGGTATTTTCGCTGAAATTTCTTTCTTTTCGATTCTGTTTTTGCTGAAATTCTGCTGTCTTTCATGGACACACGTTCTATTTCGTATACGTGATAAACACCTTAATGATAAGCAACAAATCGGGCCACACACACTTCAGCGCCGAGACGAATCCATTTCAATCTGAATTGCGCTGACAGACGTACACACCCATGCACACCGGCGACAGGAGTGACAACAATGGAACGATACAATATGGAAGACAATTCGAGGGTAAAATGAAAACTTCCTGTGAAAACGCCGCGTTCGGCAAAGTTTTTAATTCTCGAAACACTGTGGGCGAGGGTCATGAGGCGACGAGGCTGCCTGTCTGTGGAGCACATTTCATGTTCGCTTCGTGTTTCCAGCCGGTGGAGGAGTGGTGTGCTGGCGTCGTCCTTGTGAGCACCTCAAGTTGAGTTACCTACCAACAAACCGAACAATGAACGTGTGTATGTAGGTTGCTGCCTCCGAGCGAACGTGTTTCGTTTAGTCTTCAGTATTTTTTGAGTACTTTTTTGGAACATTACCCAATTTCGAGCGCAACTTTTTGGAAGTTTTGAACACTTGTCAGGCACAAAGGACTGAGTTATGAGCAAATAAGCCTGCATTTGAGGGATGAAACGAGCCAACGGGTTGGGGTGGGGTTAATAATGAACAAATTGAAAGTATTGTCAACTTTTTAATTAACCAGATTAGGGAATCCCTCTGCGATGGATTTACTTTTGGATTATGCTCAACGCGAAATAACGTACGAATGGGTGGAGTGGCGGAACTGTGATGGCAAACTCATCTGAAAATCCTTTAAGGCTAATTATGAACAACTTTAGTCAACTCGATTGAAGTGAAACACTATTAGCGCTGGGAATATTTGTGGTTTCAGAGAATACACTGAAGGACGGGCGACAAAGTATAATGAGTGATTCGTGTGCTGTTTTGTTTTTCAGTGTTCTATTCTTGACAACTCACACGCTGTTCGTGATGTATGTTGCAGCGAAACAAGCTCAGTGAGGATTGCTATTTTACCATGATTTTTGACAAATGTTAAAATTTGCGATCTGTTAAAAAACGCACTTCGTGAATTTTGACCATCTTACAGTCACGATCTTCGTCCTCTTACGGCGCTACAGTCCAGAGTGGACCTCAACGGTGCCGCACTCATCATGCCTCTCCAACCGGCCCGGATCTCTCACCTGACCAACACACCAAGCCGCCTGATGTCCCCTCGACTTTTGTGCTCCACCTTGTATGTCGGCGTCCTCTGTTGAGTTGTCCCACAGGCTCAGATTCTTCGGGCCGGAGCTAACTTCTCCAATAAGCATCTTAGGCGTTGGTTCCGTAGACCCAGAATCATATCGCTGCACAGCCCATACAGTCCTGGTTTCTACTCCAAATGCCATCAAATGCAAACAGGACTCGAAATATCATGCGCAGACATTTTCTCTCGAAAAAACCAAGAGTCTCTTCATCCGCTTTGGATGTAGCCCATGCCTCTTCAAGGCTTGTCGACCACTATTCGCACAAATTTTACGTTATTTGACAGCAAGCCACAAACCTGTTTGCACAGAGTGTGTGAACAGGAAAATATTGCTGTTGTATACATCAGTCTTAACGAAGACCGTACAACTTATTTCGAAATCCTATGACAAACTACATCACACTTTGCTTTTTAACAAGCTAAGGTAAGGGACTCCACTCGTCAATGTTTCCAATTACCTAAAGGACAGCAAGCAATTGGTAAAAATCGACAGTTTTAGATCTCGAGTAATAAAAGTTACATCGGGCGTTAGAGAACAAATTCCTAAAAGAACAGTATAGCTGTACGAGAAAGCCGATTGGCGCGGGCTAAACAACTTCTTTAGGAATTTAAACTGGCTTCCTCGATAGTGTCTTGGATGCCGCTGCTGATATGATCTCAAACATTCTTCTGCTGGGCATGAGATCCTTCATTCCTCACAGAGTAAGGAGTATCAAGCCTAAAGCAAAAGCATGGTATGACTCGAGCTGTTAAGAGGCTATCAGGTTGAGAAAGTTGAATTTCCGGACATAGAAAGCAAACCCTACTGAGGAATAAGTTTAATCGGGCCAGAAATGACTGGCGTATGAGCAAAAGTTGAGGCAAAAAGTGCTACAATGTCCCAAACGTAAAGAATTCCGCCTCTTCTTCAATTCCCACGCTCATTTACAATGACATCCCAGCTGTCAGCTCTTTAGACAAAGTGAATCTGCTTGCGTCGCATTTTGCAGCCAGCTCAACACTGCCAGATTGCAATATATCGCTACCTGTACTAGAGAGCGTTGATTTCACCATGGGACAAATCCACTTCCGCACTCGTACAGTTGCAAGAGTACTCGACCTGCACAAATACGCTGGCCCGGATGGTATTCCCCCTGTTCTTCCTCGCTGGCAAAACCACTGCGTAAGCTTTTTCATCTATCCTACTCTTTAGGTCTCTTTCCGAGCAGATGGAAAACAGCATTTGTCCAGCCTGTCCCTAAAAAGGGCGAATCTTCGTCACCCACCTCGTACCGACCCATAGCACTTACGTCCCTTCTTTCTCAGATCATGGAAACGTGGTTAAATCGTCAGCTTATGAAATATCTCGAATCGCGGAAGCTTCCTAATGACCGGCAGTATGGTTTCCGCAGCAACAGGTCGACTGGTGATCTGATAGCTTGACTCCCCGAAAAGTGGAAGCAATCTTTTCACAATGCAGGCGAAAGCAATATCGTTGCGCTTGATATTTCGAAGGCATTTGACAGAGTTTGGCATCAAGCTCTCTTGTCGAAAATACGTGCCTATGGTGTCGATGAATCCGTTCTTCAATGGATTAGAAATTACCTTTCGAACCGTTCAATTCAAGTTGTTTTGGATCGGTTCAAGTCTGAGTCTGTTCTGTCTCCGACACTCTTTCTCATTTTGCTGCTACTCTCATTGTCTGCTACTTCTAATCCAATTCATTCCTTCGCTGATGGCAATGTTCCAATATTGTAAACTTTTAACACTCGCAGACGACTTTAAATTGTGTTTATCTATTCTGTCTATAACTTAACGTTTTGCTAAGAGATGGCGTAACTTGTATTATTCCATCGTTATTATTCCATTTCGTCCATACATTCGTTGAAAAACTACTGTCATTGTACATCATTTCAGTATATGTCATTCATTTGAAGCGTAGACAACAATAATTTTTTTCACTCAAATATGTCGAACTTTGTGCTTGAAAAAGTGTTCTTCTTCATTACTTTAATATGAAGAAATCTGCTGCCGAAAGTCATCGTATTTTGGTGGAAGTTTATGGTGAACGCTAGCTGAGCGAAAGTGCCAAAAGTGGTATGCACGATTTAAAAGTGGTGATTTTGGCTTGGCCAACCAGCCAAATCAACGGCAAAGCCGAATATCCATGGCCCGAAGGTAATGCTCTGTATTTGGTGGGATCAGAAGGGTCTGCTGTATTATGAGCTACTAAAACCGGGTGAAACCATCAATGGACAATGCTACCGAACACAATTAATCCGTTTGAAGAGAGCAGTAGTCGAAAAACTCCCGGAATATGCGACCGTCTCGTCGAGGCAATAATTTTCCATCATGACAACGCTCGGCCCCACGTTACTATTCCGGTTGAGATCTATTTGGAAAACAGTGGATGGGAAGTTTTACCCCACCCGCCTTATAGGCCAGACCTTGCCCCTTCTGACTACCATTTGTTCCGGTCGATGCAGAACGCCTTCACTGAAATACGGTTAACATCAGAGCAGAATATCAAACGTTGGCTTGATTCATTCTTGGCTGCCAAGCCGGCGCAGTTCTCTTGGGAGGGATCCACAAATTGCCAGAGAGAAGGGAAAAAGTCATAGCTTCAGATGGGCAATACTTTGAATAATACTATAGTAAATGTTTCTCTTAAAAAAACGTTCAAGTTTTGAAAAAAAACCGCTCGAATTAAGTTATAGACCCAATATATATGTTAGTACAAAAAATTCGTTTATAGTTGTTTGTAAAATAATCTCCTGTTACATTAGTAAGTTCAGCAGGAGATCTCCCGTTTTTCACATTTTTCACCGGCAACATTGTGTGTGAACTTCGAAATTTGTTCTCCGAAATGTTAGATTTGGGTGCGGCATAAACGTGCTATAACATTTATCTCTCTTCTCTATCGTAAGTGTCAAGTTTCAGATCAATCCATAAGTTAAAGATGAAGGTTTATCTTCAGTCACTCTGTCCCTTATTCTCTTAGTCATTTGACATGTCACTGTCTTAGTTTAATTGAATACAAATTTGTCATGCCATTCAACGTGCCACTAGCTGGTTTCTGCTTTACAGCGCACCTACAACAACTTTTAATCAGACACACCTAGCAATTGTTGTTATTTAAATTATGCGCTCCTTTTCAAAACGATGTGTTCCTATGAATATTAAAAAATATTGTTTATGAAACTGCTCCGGAAGACTCGATGGAGCTGTTTCTTCTTTAAGAAATTAAATATTTTCGTTCTTGTCTATCTTGTGCAGCTTCAACGATAACAATGACGTTCTTCGCCATATCTTGTTCCATGGATATTCTGCATCACCAAGCAAGCCTCCTTGATGAATATTTCTATCTGCTTCTAGTTCGATTTTCAGGCTACTACTGTCAGATATATTTGAATCGTGAAGGGAGGCACGAGACCTCGCAACAATATCGATTATTTTAGTACAATTTCTTAAAATTCTTCGAGCTCCCCAAAAGGTTTTGCACGATTTTTCTAAACCTAGGTTTATTTTCAATTAGTTTCATTAAGTCAAGGTCTTCGAAAATACAGTCGATTCTCGATATTTCGAAATTCTCGATTTCAGTTCGAATGATTGTGAGGTCTTTTGGAAAAACCTTGATGAATCGAACAAATCCAATGTGCGCTCGTTAGTTCGAAGCAATCAGCTCAATCGGGCTGAAAGCAAACACGCTGTAATTCAAAATCAGTAGCTGGTAGAAGTGAATGTACTTTAGTTCAACATCGATGGCAGAACTATTTATAACATTGGATTCCCATATTTTCAAGCGGATAAACAGCTTTAACTCGATAACTGTGAACTAGTTACAATATGGCCTGTTCACATTTTCGAGGGATTCACATTATCGAATAGTGCAAAAAAATACTCCTTTTTGTAAGAAAAATACATTAAACAAAAAGGTTTTAATTGTCTGTTCCAGTCGCATTAATGACCCCAAAATAGTTACACTGACTGGTGCAGTTACCTCTTTGTTCAACACACGAGTTTTCCCCGGAAGAAGTTTCAAATATACAGTCGTCTCATCGGCATTATAAATGTGTTCTGGAGCAAGAGATTTTACCCCGATGTAGGCTTGGCTGGCATAGATTCCATGAAGGGCTTTACAATTGCATGGTTTGTAGACAACTTTCCCACAGCTCTTTAATTTCTAATATTCGCACTGCATGGCGTCCACAAAATGTTTGCCATTTAATTTATTACTAAAATAAGAACATTCTTTGAACTGACTGTGTTTGACTGAGTAAGTTAGGTAATCACATTTTTCCAGATGTTTCTTAAGCCATTTAAAGAGGGCAGTTTCGATCGGAAGCATCTCTGACGATTTCAATGTTATTGTGGATTTTGTAACCACATACTTTTGCGATTGACCAAATAGTGAGTAGCCAGCTTAAAATGTTCTCAAAATTTCAGCTTTTTCTTGATTGTAAGTAACTCGCGCTGCTTTTGCCTCGAAGGCACAAAAAAAGGATGAAACAAAGTCAAACCGTGACACCAGAAAAAACAAATGTAAATGTACTCTGATCTGCTCGCTGGAATGGTGCCATATTAACTGTTTGCTGTTGCAAGCAAACAAAAACAGGAAAACAAGCCGTGCTACAAAAACTCAAATATTCGAATAGCAAAAAATGGTCACGAGTTGTTTTCTGAAATAAATGTATAAATTATTTTGTCGTTCGTCGCTCGATTTTATTCTACCTCAAATATAAAATAGTCACCGGAAGCGTGCCATAAACTTAAACCTAAGCCGCCGCCAGTTCTTGCTGACGCTGACCTACCCCGGCATAGTTGTATGGCATTCGCTGAGCAGAGTTCGGTGCACTCTGGATGTTTTCGCCAGGTGTCAGGTATCCGCAAACGAGTTGCACTTACTGTGCGGAAAATATGCTCGAAAGAGTGAGTCAAAGATGGAGTCTCGGCTTGGAGCACTTAATTCTTAGTTGTAGTCAGCATATCATGAACAAATCTCAAAAAAGGAAATGATTTATCAGCCAGGCGTTTGTTTTCCTGTACAGGCTCATTTCCTTCCTCTGTGTTTTCTTAAGATGTGAGTTCAAGATGAATTATTTGCCTTCGGCCGTTTCATTTCCATTAACCCTGGTCCATGTTAGGACGACAGTATTTCGTTCTCGCAGTGGATGTTTTATCATTTCTTTTTTTGAAGGCTCATTTTCACGGAAGAGAAGAGCAGTTACACATGTCATCGACCCGCCAGTCTGATAAGGAACGGAAGTTCACAGTTGCGATCTTAATGTCCGCCCCTTTTCATCTCAACGTGTGTACGCCATCATAGCCGCGGGGGTCCTCTGTTGCATGGCTTAGCCACTGCAGGCTCAGTAAGAAGCTTCTGGGTTCATACATTCTCCGTTGAATTGTCCCAAGCTTTACATGTCCCAGCCACGGCAGGCTTAGCGGGAAGCTTCTGGGTTCATATATTCACTCCTATTTTTGTCTTTACAAAGTAGGAAGATGTGAAGGCTGCCGCAACTCACTTTAGGAGCTGGATCCGTAGACGACTGGAGAGGTTCAAGTCGCTGTGCAGCCCGTACAGTTCATGGTTGAACGGACCAAATATTCTGGGCAGAACCCTCATCTCGAAGGTCCCAAGGACTTATTCAACCCCTCTTTGAGATTATGTCCTCATCGCCGTGAAACAGTCTACAGAAGGGATCTCTGCCGATACTCAGTATCGACTACGACGCTACTACAAGTTGTCCACTTTCCTTCCGGCAGGCTTTGGTCCGAACATTACATCGATTGGATAACTAGTTCACCCTTTGGTAAAACTCTCCTCGATCGCGCTCTACAGACTCTTTCTTTTTTCGGGGTCTCTGTTCACAAAACTCACAAACAGCTCTCGCAGTCCGACGCAGTGGCATTGCCCGGCAGGCACTCATTTTCAAATCAGTGGTTTTTACTAAATGGTGTTGTAAAACCCAGAACTTCAGTACCTACTTCCTGACAACGCCTCCAATCTTGTCTGTGCAGGCGTCGACGAGCTGATGTGGAATATCTGCGAAACTCGATCGGAAAAGTGTCCACTTTAGCGTGGGCGCTCATTTTGTTCGAGTAAGGCAGAGCTAGGTTGCCTAACTGACTCATTTTATACACCTGGTTAATTAATGTCCATCTACAATGCGTCACTTTGACCTTGGACGTAGTCTGCTACGTGTTTCCAAGAGTTGAAGAAACGGCGCTCACTTTTTTCTACGAGTAGCGGTTTCAAAGCTCCACTTAGGCAGTCATTAAATGCAGGCATTTGTTTATTTTTAAACTACAGCAGAATTGAGTTTGAAAACAGCGTGACGTAGGAATAGCGTAGAGTTCTCGTTGACAGACATTTGCGTTTACACTTGCATGCATTGGAACCGTTTTATTTAATTTCACGCCATTGTAAGCTAATAATGGGTACAAAAATAAACGTGACATTCCCTACTCCATTTCTACGTACGTAAATATTCGAAACTTAATTCCCCTCTTTCACGGTCATGCGTCCTTTCTAAGCCAGGTTGTTACTGGCATTTCCTTGAAAAAGTTCAGACACAATAAACATGGTTTCTTTATGCCTCTAGAGGAGGGCGTATGTGGGCTCCACGTTCATTCAGTTGAACTCTTTCTTCAGAAAGCCGTAAACATTGTTTGGGGAAGGATTCCCTCCGGTTGTCTGCTCAAGCGTATCTCCATTAAATTTTGAGCAGCTTTCGTGGCCTTCGAGGTACATGGGTTTCGTGGTCTCCGACAAAATCCTGTAGTCGATCTCCTTACCAGAATGACTGCGTACATGCTTGTACAGAGCAACCAAAGGGAGCCCGAAAATGTTACAAATTCTAAGCTGTGCCACTGTTGGCAGGTGGCTCCAGGATATTTGTTGGCAGCTTTGGGCCCCAGAAACACCGGCCGCGACGCCCACCCAGTCTGCGACATTCTTTGGAATGCGACCTCACACAAGAAAACATTTGCGGCACCCGCATAGGGAAGGAACGCGTGTATGAGCTCCCAGGGGGAGGCAATAATTTTGATTTCCATGCCAGAGGACGTAGTTAATGGGAACGGGACCGAATGAAACCGCGAATATTTGTATTAAATTTCTGAGCTACCGCCATTCGGTTAATTGAAGTGGAAGTAATTTAATTTTGATTGCACACACAAACGTTGGTATGTGTGCGGTGGACGCCAAACAGCAGCAGCAGGTGAACATTCATTTGTTTGATTCTCTCTAGGCACATGCATCAAATGTGTGATGCATGATGGGAATGTTGAGCACCCGAAATGAGATTGATTTTCCTTGGAGGCTTTTCCGAGAGCCGTTGATAATGGAAATTCAAAACCTGCTCTGAATGCAATTGAAAAGACGGCACAATTCCACACGTTGCACACACGCTTTCAATGACCATGCAGCGGCAAGAGATTTAATGTTCTGCTGTCGTACATTAGAGCGACCGCTTGACGTTTCCTATGCGTACCTAGGAGTGAACACACAGCCACATGAGTCGCAGTCAGAAATCGGAGACAAAAAAAATGATAAGCTGCTGCAAAAAAAGGACTCACAGCAGAGCATGTGTCATCCGGTCAATTGTATTTGATAGCCAGGTGGTTGCACGTTTTGGGGATTTGAAAGTTTTCACGGAATTGCTACACCTAGCTGGTGGAAATTTGAGCAAACACTGCTAAGGGAACAAAATTGCCATCGACGCTTTTACGCTGAGAGTGGTTTGTTATCGACAAAAAAAACTTATTTACCTAAACTTTTACGTTAATGGATAGCAGACGGCCGCCCACATTCACTGCCGAAAATCCCAGGCCAGGCTGTCTTCACCTCGGTGCTACTGAGACCATGAACTGGAGTGTGCGGGAGTGTGGGGTGTGACCAAATTGATTGTTGTTTTCTTTTTCGGAGAAAACCCTGAAAAACACCCTTAGCCCCACTTCTGTTGATTTTTGCATACATGTTACAAGGCTCTTCGACAATGCAAACTAGGATCAGTCGAATGGACACGAATATCTAACCACTGCCAAGTTGTCCTCTCCTGCATACCCGCGATAACCGTCGGAAGGTTAATAATCATAAACGTTGATTAAGTCCGCTCCATGGCAATGGGATGCATCTACAAACAACTCGCTGTCCCCCGACATTGGCAAAGCCCCCACAATTGCAGTGCACCGTGCACAAGAATCATCATCGTCGACGCCCAGCCAGCGCTCCACGGTGGCCATTAAATTAAAATAAAATGCAATGGAACACGATTCTCTGCTGCTCTGTGTATCGCCCTTAGATACGAGTGCACACCGATGAGCGTTGGCGGTAATACATTTTTGTCGTTATTTTCTTTTTCATTTTGAGGCACAATTTTTAAGCTGAGCACTTGAAAGGATAAATATTACTCGGTAACGGTAGGGCTGCTGGTGGCGTTGGTATATGCCGGGAGCATAATAATTGTACTGTGGGTACGTGAAACAAAGCGGGAGGTCAGCTGGAAGAGCTGCATCTCGCTGGGGTCAGTTGCGGCTGCAACAGCAAAGGCAAGCAGCAAGCAGCCGCAAGCCTTCGCGGTGCCCTCCTTCCGTCTGGGAAAAATAAACGAACGAACGAAGCCCAATTTCATCCCTTCGCGCGAATGGAGTTTTAAGTGCCGCTGCTACAAGAAGTTGGCAAGGAGATATCGCCATACTTTGTCGCTGTTAAGTGTGTGCTCAAGTGAGTGTTCAAGAGTGTACAGGAAGGCTACTGTCATGGGCCATTATAAACAGTCAACGACCGACCAAATACGGGCGGGAACATCAGTTCTTTTTTGGTTTCACTGCGCTTTTAGCAACTTTTCATTGTCATCGAAAGGATCCCTGAAGGAGACAGAGCAGAGGGCAAACATTCACGAGTTTTATTTACGACAGACATTTTTAAGAAGACGTTTATGTTTTCGCATTCTAGTGCAACGTTTGAGCTTCTGCTTCTGTCCAAATGTCTGTTCGAAGGACTTATGGGGAATTTGTTTGTACATACATCCGAACAGTGAATGTGGGTGGTATTGATGGGGCTGCGAGTGGTGCAAGATTTTTCTTCACGTCTTTGGCAGTCGTCAATTAATTACATTTTAGTCTTGCTGCTGTTGTGATGGTTTCATTCTGTTCCTCTTTCGATTAATGGAACTCGGTTGATGGAGGAATTTAGCTAATGAAAGAACTCTAGGGGGGAACAACTGCTTGACAGGCAATATTAATTGGAAAATAGAGATGCTTGGGTTCACAATATTATCCGGTTGTGTAGACGGGTGGATTGGTCTTTTAAAAAATACACAAGTTGTATCTCCAGACACTGGATTGTTTGGGACTTACTTGAACATGGGTGGAAATGGCGGAGGAACGACGTGCATGTAGGTAAAGAAGCATCAGCGACTTCTGAGGGATCAACATAACACCTCATGTCATTTCAATTCATTGGCAATGCAGAAGAGATGACGAGAAACTCCTGTCGGTATGGGCCGCAGTGAATTTCTGGACAAGCCAGTGTCCAGAAACTCGTGTCGGTATGGGCCGCAATGTCCTTCTGGACACCCCAGTGTCCAGAAACTCGTGTCGGTAGGGGCCGCAATGTCCTTCTAGACACCCCAGTGTCCAGAAACTCGTGTCGCTATGAGCCGCAATGTCCTTCTGGACACCCCAGTGTTCAGAAACTCGTGTTGGTATGGGCCGCAATGACTTACTGGACACCCCAGTGTCAAGAAACTCGTGTCGGTATGGGCCGCAATGACTTTCTCGACACCCCAGTGTCCAGAAACTCGTGTCGGTATGGGCCGACATGACTTTCTAGACATCCCAGTGTCAGGAAACTCGTGTCGGTATGGGCCGACATAACTTTCTGGACACCCCACTGTCCAGCAACTCGTGTCGGTTTGGGCCACACCTAAGTGTCCAACAATAAATTCCTATCACATTGACAGAGACAAGACCATCTCTTATTGCCGTACGCCCGCAGTGAGCACTGGAAGTCGGTTCTGAGTTGACAGTTTCTTCTCAGCTGTGACAACTATCGAAATTTCATTCGACAGTGGTAGACACAAGTCGCATAAAATGACAAACTTGATTGGAAAATTAACATTCGAGATAATTGTACAAATGCTTGAAATACAAAATTACGAATTTTAATCAAACTCTTGTTTATTTTTCAATTTTTATTTTGCTGTGTGGCTGTGTTTTTCGAATGCAATTCTGACTCTAACATGCTTCCACATTCGGTTCTGTGCTATAACTATGCAGCTTTGAGAGAAATTTGAACATTAATATCGTCGCTACGCTCTGCAAACACCCATTAGCGATTAGAACGTTGTCATCCTCTCACCAGGACACAGTTGTTACGGTTTCCTCTTTCTGGCTTCTGACACCATCACTGTGCCTTTATTTGGTTGTGTACTGAACTAAGACCTGTTAGTTGAGGTCCATTGAGCTCCATTGCGCAAAATGGCGTGAATATCGTGAGTTGCTATCATCACAGCAGGCAAAACCGCCTTCATTCTTCAATCAATTGATTGGAGTTGTATGGCATCTGTCGACACAAAGCACAACACCTAGGCTGCACTTGCCCGGGCGTTGACAACCACACCGATGACAACAAGCACATTCACTGCTGTCGGTTTGTTCATTTTGCCGGTGCAACCTCCTTTAAGGTATCACATTTAATGTGCATCCATTCAATACACCCCGTGCACACCCCCTGACACCCCATGGCCACCATGCGGAACTCATTGTTGCTGGTTTCATTGTCTGCACACATCAATTGGCAAGCCACAGTCTCGATCTTACCTCACAAACTACGGCACACCGGCAAGTGAATGGGGAACACTCAAGTATTCTTTATGGAAATCCTTCTCCGGGCGACTCAGCAAAACAAAAGGCATGCCAACAAGGGAGCTCTCTTGCCGTAACGACAACGTAGGTAGACCCGCACCGTCATGTCGAATAATAGGGATACCGATCTCAATTGCAGTCTGAACAGCCCCCATTTCCACCCGCAAAACCATACTCGCCTGTTGTTGGAGGCTGCTGATGGCGGTACCGATGCCGAAACCCTTCCTCGGAGTCAGTTGGAAGCTCAGTGAAAGACACTTGTGAGGGTGTTTAAATTAATTCTCACTCGAAATGTGTTCGGTATTTAGTTAAAGTTCGGGTGCCAAATTGAAGCTTGGCACACAAGGGCGCTGTAAAAGGTAGCTACGTGCCGTTTGGTGTTCTTCCGAGTGCATGGTGTCACATTCAACTTGCGAGTTTTCAATTTAATTAAGAACTCTCGGGGGAAGGAAACTGATTTCGAATGCAAATGAGCACAAGTCGGTGTGACACGATTCAATCAACCCTCATAAACGAAATTTCAGCAGGACACTGCCCGCGGGTTGGGAGGTGCGCAACCGAATGGATCGTCTTTGTAGTGGTTTCGCACTTTTTATGTCTGACCTCTGCTGCGTGGACGAAGGGATAGCATCTGGGCGATAAAAATGTATTCTTTCGCAATGATTTTGTGAAATATGTCCTGATTGCTGATTGCATTATCCTGCAAATGAATCTCCTTCTTCAAACATCTTCTCCTCGCCCGGCTTTTTAAATATGAAGGCCTATGTGGAAGATTTATGCAAATTTGTCGGGGAGAGAACGAGAAGTTTACGAAGTTCAACCGACGTACATAATGAATGACGAAGCATTTTGGGTTATGAAGAGTGCGGATTGCTGGGACATACAGTTTGTAAACAAATCGATATCACTTGAGGTAGATGAAGCCCCGGTGTGAAGCGAAGCGTTAAATGGGTTGCACACGATTGTGTACGGCTTAGCTTTGCCATTTCACTGATTTCCGTCTCCTGGTGAGGTACTTACTCTGGTGAACTGATATTTATCTTTTGTATGCCAATGTTGGACTTTTCAAATTCGTTTCAGTCGATATTATGAGCTTGGCCGCTCAAATAGTGTCTGCAGTTTAGTTTCACGGACTGTTCCTGAAATGTTAGGTTTCGTTAAGCTAGGTTCAAGTGGCTGGCTGTGGAAGGCAGGCACACTTAAGTTCCTCCTATAATGGACGTGATGTAAGGACACATGAGGCAATTTGCGAATGAACTGAAATGATGCACTGTAACCATAGTAAATGGATCGCTTAGTTTCGTTAAGTTTCGTTCATTGTTGCTACTCCTAGTGGTTGCGGGTTGAATCGCTGTTTACTTACGTAAGTGGCAGTACGTTCCTTGAAGGAATTATGGGCGCTTTACTATAAGCCTATGCTCCTGGCTAGTTTTCGTTCATTTCTGACATAAGCTTAGGTTTACTTAGAGCAATTATGGTTCTGCCTTGGACTCATGGTTATACCACGTGGATGAGATCTACCAGTCAGTGCTTGATATATACCTGAACAGCTGTCTTACGCTGAAATTGATCATCTCGTTTAAATTGCGGTAAACTCTCAGGTCAGACGTTCCGCGAGTAGCGAGAGGACACTGCAGGGAGAGAGATGATGATATATGATGTCCTCGTTTTTACGGGAATCATTTTGTGAAATGTACTGCCACAGCGTCCGAATTAGACGCCGATGAACTGAGGTAGAGAAAGAAACGATTGATAAGGAACAAATAGCGCAAGCCTCATGTACATGGCTACCAAATTTGTTCAGTACCGGTCTCCGATCAATGACTTTACCGATGAAATACAGCGTTGTGATCCGCACTTCCAGCAGATCCTTCGACATGCGTCAATCGGCGAAGGGACTACCTTGAATGTAATGCACAATCTTTCCGACAACACACTGTATTGCGACCTGCAATAAACAGAATTTGCCACAGATCGCGGGCAGAATGTGTTAATCAGTTAGCATCCTGGTTGAATCAAGAACTATTGAGTGGATCAGAATTAAGTGCTCGAACACCTGGAGTCTTACAGCAGCAGCCCAGTTGCCCACTTCTATGTTATGTCCAAATCTGTACCACATCCTAGCGTAATTAAACGTGTCAAGTCTACGATTCATGGAGGGTACGATCCTGACAAATTACTGGCTTCCATTGAGCAGTATTTAATGGCGGTTTTCGCTTCGTTTCGTCGCTTTTTCCCTTCATATCTGTTTGCACACACATTCACTTAATAAAGCACTAAAAATGGGGTGGTATGGGTAGTGATAGCGTCCTCCATGGTAAACGTGGGCCCCTAACTTTTGCAACAGCCACTCATGTTGTGTTTTGTTCTCTCACAAATGGAGGGTTTCACTGTCTTATGCCGACTCTAACTTTGTTGCTTTTAGAAGATAGTTGCACTCTTTTATTCGACACACACTTCCTTGCGGTCAAACAATCTTGGTGACGATTGCTTACGTCGTCTAAAACCCTCTGATGTGTTCCAACATCAAGCGGTGACTCTATTCATCCTGCCTCTGGTGCAATTTTTGTCATCGCTTGCAATCATTCGTCCTAACAGGATGATATTCACGTCACAATCCGCTCAAAAAATATAACACCAAAAGTGTCCACACAAGTTTTTGTGTGCCTGACCTGTTGTGGTCCACAATTCCCCAGAGGCACTTCAACGCTTTAAACTACAATTTCATACCAAAAAATAGTATTCCACAATGGTGAACACGCCAAGTGTGTTAACATAGCTGTCAGCTGCAGACCGAAGTCATAACAGTGAAAGTTGAGTTCCCTCATGTCGCACGGGTGTCTGATGAGCTGTTTCCTGGGAATGGAATGAATTTGAATACATTTTTTAAGGATTTTCCTCTTGGGGTTGTTTGGGTTTCTCTTGGTTGTCATCTGGAGAGTGCATGTCTGGATTGGGTAACAACACGAGGGAAATGTATTCAGCGCTTTGCACCAGTTCTTATAATACCAACTTACAAAGCGGCTTAGAATTCTGCGGAGAAACACTTGGAGAAGAACTTGATACAGGATCGACTGTCCTGATTCTTTTGATATCATGAGCAGGGTGTTAATGAGCGAATTCGTAGCAGCTACCCTGCAGACACCAAGCGAAGATTCTGCCTGAATCTGCCCTCCCTCCGTGAAACGTGTTCACCAACACCCTGCACCTGACTCTGTCACCACGTCAATCCTTACCACACCAATGAAAAAAGAAAAGGGTGTGATCAAATTTAACAGCCCCAAATTCAGGTGCATACTTTGGGCATTTTCCAGCGACCGCACACCTTGCTTCGTTACGGATTGAAGGAGAATTTGTCAAAATCGCTAAATTCCAACACGGACCCCACACTCCTCTTACTGAACCTCACTGAATTACTCTAATTATTCGCAGTTGGCCCAAACGACAATAGGAGTGGTTATCGCCCCGTCGCCATCGGCTTGAAGGGCGGTTGTTTATTTAATTTTTTTCGCCCCGCTGCTGGCTGGGTCTGTTTGCTGGTGTTTGTTTTTTTAATCAATTGCCACCATAACGATGGCAGAAGTGGACCTGATGAAAAGCATAATTATTTTCAAAGGCAACCAACTACCGGAAGGCTTGTCGTGACCGAGTTGGAAACACGGGCAAAAAACATCACCGAAATCGGTGATGCCCAGCCTTTAAGATTAACATCTAGGGTCGAGAGGCGAATACCGAAAAACCCTTTTCATCCGAAATAATGTTGATAAAGGTCCGCAAAAGCGGCGGGAGATCTGTGTGCTCTGGCGTAATGAAAAGTTTCGCAATAAAATACACGACACCCACAAACGGGGCGTCGCGTCGCATCGGTCCCATCGTTTGACTTTTTTCTTTGTGGGGTTCGCTGAGGGCTGGCGGTGAGGGTAGGCAATTTCATAGATAGATAACTTTTATAATTTCGAAATGAGAAAGTGATAGACCTTTTCGATACGACGCGTAAGAATTCATGGGCTTTATGAAAATCAAATCGCTTATGGTTATCTCTCTCTCTCTCTCTCTCTCTCTCTCTCTCTCTCTCTCTCTCTCTCTCTCTCTCTCTCTCTCTCTCTCTCTCTCTCTCTCTCTCTCTCTCTCTCTCTCTCTCTCTCTCATTGTCGCCCTCACAACTTGCGGATATAGTGTCGTCCTGTTCGGAGCACTACAGCGCTATAAAATATTGCTGAGTGTGACATCAAAGGGTTGTCGGAAAATAGTATCGTTCATTCAATGACCATGCCGTGATGGGAATTTATACTGCGACGAGTCCATTAAAGTCTATTTTACTTGGCTTTACGCAAAACTTTTGCAGACCATAACTGAGTTGTAACGTTTGAATTCGGTTTTCGGCTGCCTCAGCAAATAGTGATTTATCTGAGATACAAAAAGAGTTCGACTGTAGGGCTGTGTGCTGCTTGAGATCTCATCTGTCCGAATCATCTTTATGGGGTCATCAACGTTCCGAGTAAGTGCCGACTGTTGAAATATTAAACCGAGTTGAAACGGTCTCAGAAGGAATGATGTCCATTCCATATTTATACCGTGGAAAGGGCCATCGGTTCGTTTAATTTCTCATTATTAAATATCAGCGAGCACAGAACTTGATGAATATAAAATAATTATTTGGTATTTCCGGTTGAACTTTGAACACTCGAATTATGCCGGTGTGGAGATGAAAATTGTCCAGTTCTAGTCGACTGAAGTTGGATATTGTTTCACAGAGTGTACGCTTTTCACGATAGTGGCATTTCGTGAGGTAAACATTCGGGATAAAACCTTTAATGGAAACGGCGAGGTTCCCTAAATTTTTTCCGACCCTACCAGGTTCCGCCACACATTTTCGGAAAACCTTACAATTTCTAATAAACCTCGTTGTAGCCCCCCTAAATTCATCCGTCCGTGGTTGTCATACCGAACAAGGCTGCGGCGTGAATTTCAGTTTATTTTTGTGTTCATTTTCTCATTTTGTCTCTTTCTTTTCTGGTGATCTCACACTATTATGTCCTGTCAACAGACAGCTGTTCTGGTGGCCGTTTAAAGTGACATTTCTTTTGGGGGCACTTGAAAATTGGACCGAGTGACTTGGAAATTGAGAGCGAAACCACTTTAAGTAGCATAAATCCACATATGAAATCTGGCACATAACTTTTTATATTTTTAGGGAGTGCTTTGCTAACGTGGGTAAGCCATACTTCAAATACTTCATAGCACCACCACTGTCTGTCAAGAAAAAGGCTCACGAATTCCTGCTCAGAGCTGGCAACCGAAAGTGGCCTTAATTCGTTAGAGAACAGTACGATAAGACTGATCAGTTGCAGCATACCGAAGTGAACCTGGGTCTAGTTTTTACAGCAACCATTCGTACTGTTGTCCAGGAGTGATTGGACCTACACTTCAATGACGCCCCCAATCGGCGAACTATAAAGTGTAGTACTAACGGTACGATTTATGCAATATTGAACGAAACTTAACGAAACTCAACGAAACGTAACGAATCATATCGTGACTTAACGAAGTGGTTTTTGGGGTCAAAGAGAATCATGTCTATTCGCTCGATTGCAATATGGCTAAGCCAGGAAGGGAACAAGTTTCCTTCAGAGACAGGACCAAGCATTCGACGAAGAATATGTCTTCTAAAGGAACACGGAATTATGTAGGTGTGGCAACCGAAAGGTGAAAACGAGGAGCATAAGAGCAGAGCGGATTCTTGGTACCTTTGCAAAAAATATTCTGCCACAGATGTATGGTCCTGCGTGTGAGGAAGTTGAATAGAGGAGAAGACTCAACGAGTGGTAGGTAGGTTGGAGCGGATTCAACCTTTTTTCGAACATTTTTTACGACGGATAGTTAGGATCTCTGACAATCGGGTCTCCTGGAATCTCTCTTTTAGTTCGTCGTCGCCTAAAGCCTGTGCAAGCAGTCGAAGAAGTTCGGAGGCGTTGTCTGGACACCATCAAAGAAGCTGCCACTGTTTTTGACAGTTATTCATGAATTTCCCAGTCATTCACGAAATAACGTAAATGTCATTGTCTGATTGGTCAATTTGGCTTTAGAAAAATATTTTTAGGGGCAAAAGAAGTAGAAGTTGGATCTCTCTCTATCATACTTCATTTCTCATCGGAAGCAAATGAACGTCAGCTATCCGAACTCCAATCAGTCGCTAATCCGAACTAAGCCTTAAAAGGAGAAAACTAAAACTGACTAAGTGTTTCTGAGTCAACTGTTATCCAATTTTGCACATATGAATGCGTGCGTACCCGTATGTGCCTAGTTTCCACTTGAACATTGTTAGTTCTATTCGTAAATTTTGGTTCAGCTAAGAAAGCAATTTTAAGACTCAACAAATGAAAGAGGATCTTCGCTGCAGAAGATGTTTGATTTTAGAAAGTCTACAGTCTGTGAAATGAAAACTTAAAAGGACTGGACATTTGACACACCTGACTTATATTCGATTCGCTTTGTATTCGATTATCCGAATTTTTTGATCGAATTTGACTAACCCAATCACCCTGGGTCCCAATTAGTTCGGATAGACGACACTCTACCGTATTTTGTATGCTGGCAAAATTCTCACAAAAAAACACATAATGATAGCTAGTTACCACGGTGTGGTGAATTCGAGTTCATGTCAAACATTTCTACTTTTCACTCACTTTGCTCTCTTTTTCTTTTTTCCGCGCTCTTACGTTGAGAGGACAACGTGAAGTCCGAAGAAAAATGTAAAGCAAAATGTTTTTGTCTCTATTTCAGTGTTGCCGGAAAATATTTTTCAAAGTCCCACCACTGCTGCCAAAAGTTCCATTTTAAGGCCCAATGATGGATAACCAGAAATATACAAAACAAAATTGTTATTTAATCAACTCAATTAGAAAATGTTACAGAATATCAACCACAAACTCAAAATTCCAGATATTTATCGAAACTTAACGAACATTCGCATATTTTGAAAGGAAGATCCAAGCGATGAAGCGATTGTTTTATAATTGATGTTAACATGTAAGTTTTTCAAATTTTTAAGCGTGTGTCATATTCAATCTCAAAGTGACGCAGTGTCATTTCAATGGAGAAGTGCCATAATGGCACGATCGTGCCCCATCGGCAACACTGCTCTATTTTCCTCTTGCGATGTGCTCAAGAGAACATCCCAATTGGACGGTTCTTGTGATGCCCACAAGCTGTGAGGTTTAGCTCAGGATACAAAAACCTCAAACTTTGTGACTCACCAGGCAGTTGTGACTTATGACACATGTGTGCCAGAATACGGGTGTAAATATCAGTTTCTTAGGAAAAATCGTAAGAAAAACACTGAACGAGTTAAAACCCGGTCTGACCACCACAACTGATGAAGACAAACTGTCATAGTTTCTAATAACATCTGAGAGAACAGTGTGGAACGTGTTGCCATCCAAAATTTTACTAAGAAACTGACCGCCTTTCTGTAATAGAGAAAGTCGAAAGTGCCCAACAGTCGAAAGTGCCCCACCTTACCCTACACAGATGTTCCGAGGTTACAAATTCGTCAACAGTATTTTCTCGAGCACAGCGAGAGCATAGACATCACTGATACGGCTACGAGAATCAGATCCTCATAACTCGAGAAGAATGAGATGACCGAATATCAGGAATATGTACCAAGTGATCGCGAACTGGTCTTCAGGATTGGATACGTTTTCCCTAGGAAAGAGAGCGATGGAAGGTATCAACCAAAATACCATCTTGCATATCGTTTAGCTTATCAGTCGATATTCCTATATCCCAGGCCAGGGCATAAGAACTAAGAATTCGCAGAGTGACGGTTAGGGCGACATCAATAAAAGGCCATTGCCAAGGGTATCTAATAGGGAAGGCAAGGTAGGGAAGGGGGCTGCTAGAGAATTCAAAAGCATACTTAGACCATGTCGGTCCATTGTGATAACCACAGTCAGACTACTAGAACCGATCGACCACCCCAGTGATAGTGCCGTTGACATCAACTGCAAATGGTGACTGGACCAGATTTGATTTCACTGGGACTTGAACCGGGGACCTCACTAACCAATGGCAGGCACTTAACCAACTGCCCCATCCAGAGTTTTTAAGACTATCTAATAATACACAGAACTCAACGAAGCTTTGTCGAGAAGCAAATGCAACCAGAACTTGTGACCGTTTGGTTTTTTCGGCGGGATACGCTGAGGATGTACGTTTTTGCCTCGGAAGTATAGCGTCATTCCTGTAAGTCGTCCTTCTTGTTTTTATGGCTCTTCAATGTGGGGTAAGTATACGTGTAGATGGGTCTCAACCTCGTGGATGCAACCAATTGGGTGCTGGCCTCGTCTGCAGCGTTTCTGACAGACTCTAGTCGAATTTTTTTGATTGGGCCAGGTTGTCCACAGCTCTGTTGTATCAATTGTTGTCTGGCTGGACTCACGTCATAGTACTCTCCGAACACTTCGTGGTTGAATCTTGTTCTTGAGATAATATCGATGAGAACAGATATCGGAGACCTTTCATCTCGAATAAAGCCAAAGTCTTCTTTTTCTTCAGTTTTGCATAAAGTCACCTTTGCTCTTAGATCGAAGGCTCTTTGCCGGGGTGTAGGTTCTTGGATAGAGTCATTCGAAAGCTCTCTGAGTCGGGCGCGCAAAGAAACATCGATCGAAAAGACGTATTCAGCATTTTACACTTCAAATCATAATCGTAAATGTGAAACATGAAGCACTCATTGTGCGTTGTCACTATTCACATGCTATTAAGTACAAACCCGATGGCGATTTATTAATGCCCAGCAATCAGAATTCTATTTGGCAGTCATAAATCGGATTGCGATCAGATTTAATTAAGTCCCACCAGTATCTGCCCTCCTCGCGTGCTGTGATTCACACACGGACGCGATAAATTAATGCAACCAAGCGAGAATAAACCCCCAAAAATATTTCACGTCAGTGTCCCCGATTTACCCCGTCCAGGGTGTGTGATGCACTCCGGCTCTGGACGAAATCAGTGCTGATTTATGTAATTAGAAGTGCTTCCCAAATTTGAGTCGGGCTTCGGATAATATGCGGTAACAGCAGGGGATGGAACGCCACCCCCGTGTGATAGTTTACATGCCGGCGAGAGGGTGCACTTGTACGTATTGCTTTTCACAGCACCGCCGCCGCCGGTCCCACTGGTCACAGGGGGGACATTTTCAACTGCGGCGAAGTGAGGCCAATGCTTAATGTCCTTTCATAATAGTGGAATAGATTTTGGCTTAACCATATTTAGCAGTGATTCTGTGGATTTATTGAATTATGGCCGCAAATTAAAGCATGAATCGGTGCAGGTGCATGTGTCATATTGAATTTAAACCATTCTCAAACTGATGTGATATGGGACGTAGGAGTAAGCTAATCTCAATGGTATTGCTATGTTTGTTAAAGGCGATTGGTTTTGGAAAGGTTCAGAAAATGGTATGCCTTGTTCGACCGCATATTAAAACAAGCATTTCCAAGATGTACTGAAGTCATCGCCTCACTTGAATCCATTTCTTAAGTTTGATTCGATTGTATCTCTCTGTGAGCTCATTACAGAGCTTGTTGGTGTTCTGCAAGTTCCCCATCGTCATCATCCACCTGTGCACTCTGTCATATGAGAACTTCAATTCGGCTGACAGGTGGTTCAGATGCAATAAGTGGGTTACTATTTGTCCTTTATGATATTGATTGGTTATAGATAGGAATAAGGGCTGTGCCTATGTTTTTTTGTGTATGTTGAATACACGGTACACGGGGGGTCTGCGTTCGGTCAGCGAATATTAGGTAGCCAGTCGATGACGTGAACCTCAAATTTATAATCTTTTAGAATATGGGTTAAGAACCTGTTATTTAGCATTAAATAAAACACAAAGTTTCCTACTTTAACTTTTGAATAAACCGTGAAACCTCCTTAATGGGAGACTCCAAGGGACTAAGAAAATGCGAACCAATTTGGAGTTGTCCCGATTTGAGAGGACATCAAAAAGAGGTCAACTTATATGGAAAAACGAGTGCATGCATGAAGTGCGATTCATTTTGGAAGAGCCCCAATTACAAAGTGTCCCATTTCGGAGGCTTTACTGTATGTAGTTGCGTGTTTCCAATTTTTATCCAGCTTTCTGCCCGGTATTTGTCTGATTAAGTGAACAAAGGGGAGATCTAGTCGTTCCTTATTCTTAATGTATGCACAAAAAATTACTCTGGACGGGCACGGGGCATAGCAACCGCAACCGTCGCGCATATCGGACCGGGTGAACGAATATTGAAGTAACCGCTTATAGCGCTGGCAATGAAGCCGTAGTGGCAATTAGAATGATGTCTTCACACATACTGGCTTGAGTGTAACTTCAAGCAGTGTTCCCTCCCTTTTCGTAAGGCAGCGTACTCATCGCGTTCGAAAATCGTACTCAAATGCATCCAAAGTTAATAAGATTTACTTTGTAGTGTATAGCAACTCCATTACAGTCGGTTGCAAAAGTCTGAATACAGCATATACAGTGCTGAGTAAAACTGGATACATTAGTTGTAATGTTCCATTTCCACTAGACGTTTCTAGTTCGCTGTCCGAAATACTTATTTTTTAATATAAAACCAGTTTTATCCATCTTTCTAAAATATCCAATAACCTCACAAAGTTTATTTGTTTAATTCCAATGGCTTGTTTGATACTGGTTTCATTCATTTTTACTCAGATCTAATTAAATATTTCGTTAAGTACCTAAAATGCCTACTGATACGCGGAGTAACCGTTTGCAACAGCCAACTGTGACAGGTTCTCCGGGAGACCTTTCACCCAACAATACTTCCGACACCGTCGACAATCGTGGAGTCGCATTGAGGAAAAACTCAAAAAAAGGAACGAAGACTTCTGTCATAAAATGGACTCTAGCCTTTCTACATTGGAACATCGTTTTAAAGCATCTATAAGTGTGTGCAAAAAGTTTCTCACAATTGAAATCAATAAGGCACACGAACAAATCAAACAACTCCAACTTTTTTGATGCATCAGCGAGACACAAAGTCAGCATTAGAGCATGCATTGGAAAGCTACTGTCATTGCACGTTATTCATTTTAAGCGTAAACAAAAATATTTTGTTTGCGGGGAGTTCTTCTTCATTCCCTTAATATGGACAAAACTGCTACCGAAACTCATCGTATTTAGGTGGAATTTTATAGTGAACATGCTCTAGCTAAACGAACGTGCCAAAAGTGGTTTGCACGATTTAAAAGTGCCGATTTTGGCTTGGCCAACCAGGCAAATCAGCAGCAAAGCCGAATATCAGAATATGCGACCAGACACGAGGCAATAATTTTCCATCATGACAACGGTCGGCCAGACGTTGCTATTCCGGTTAAGAACTATTGTATTTGGAAAACAGTGGGAAGTTTTACCCCACCCGCCTTATAGCCCAGACCTTGCCCCTTTTGACTATCACTTGGTCCGGTCGATGCAGAACGCCCTCACTGAAATGCGGTTCACATCAGAGCAGAATATCAAAAATTGGCTTGATTCATTCTTGGCTGCCAAGTCGGCGCAGTTCTTTTGGGATGGGATCCACAAATTGCCAGAAAGATATCCTCTCTTTTCCTCTTCTTTAATTTTCTTGCTGTTGTACGAGCATTTACAATTTCTGTTTCTGTACTTATCTGAAATTTGTCTCCATTATTTTTTTTTTTTGTTTGTGAGGATGTACATGGTGACACTGTTCAGAAAGCAGCTACTAAACATCAACAACCATCCTAACGAGGAAATCAGGTGACTGAGAAACACAATCTCCGGACAACGCTACCTCAACGCGTTAAATCTGCTAAATGAGCACAACTTTCCAACGACGTCGAACAACGAGCTGCATGGATTCTACCAGAGCAGCGATAGCAATCACCGTCGAGGCTAATTCGGCTAACACATCACCACCCCATCCCAAAAGGACCACCATGGACACATGGACTTGAACATCCCGATGTAAGCACCAGTCATTGTAGGACATTAAAAAAAAAAAACAATTAACCGACAATAGTAATAAATATTAAATTAAACAAAGTACATCAGTTGGGCCCTTAATGTTGAGCCAACACCCTAACCCTTTGTTTGTAAGTCTAGTTGTAAACTCAATTGTAAAAAATAATTCTATTCAATAAATTTTTAAATCGACGCTCCAGTTAATGGCAGAAATGACAAAACATATTTCTTGCTAAATACCATATGCAAGAACCATATCGGTCTTCATGTGTGTCACATTTGCTAAAACTCTCAAATGATACAAATATTGAAAACAAAATCGTTCTGCTTTAAACAGGTGCGTGCCCCAAACTGATGATTCTCACCTTATTGAGATCGGCATGACAAAAAATGATGGCAAGACAACAAAAACAGCTGAATACATTACACGAGAGGATTTTTAAAAGGACACTAAGTAGAATTGGAAAAAATGCCATTGATGAATAACCACAAAAGCTAAAATGATGAGTTTTGATCGCCACTGTAGGTGTTCTGCTTCTTCAGTTCCAAGTCTCTATGGTTTCTGCTATAAGTTAAAGACATAAGAGCCACTCCATAAATTATATCATTCATCCTGCGGATGGTCCCACAACAATGTTGCATTCCATCACTCGTTCGACGGATGCCAGCATCAGAAAGTGCTGACGGCATGTCTACGAGGAACATACCACGAGTGCCCCCATATCATTGCATTCCAACGAACACACAAGGTGCAACATGATCCGCGGTGCTGGGCATGAATTGGTGCTGGGCATAGGTTTAATTTTAAGTATAAAATATATTGTCTGTTAGTTCTTAAGCAAAGCTCGAATGAAGCAGACCTAAAAACAATAAAAATATTTTTTTTAATAAAACTAAGTATTAGTTTATAATTTATATCTTAATTTTTTACTTTTTTTTTAAGTAGATTTCTAATTGTCATCAGAAAACTGCATTTAAGATTTTAACTTGGGGTCCCGCTTGAGAAGCATTTCTGTTGAGAACCCAGGCATTTTTATGCTGTAAACTTACTTTTGAGAATGACTGTAAAGACTGTATTTTAAAACAACTTTATCAACAAACACCAGCCAGAATCAGAACTGCACTGAAGTTGTTCGTAGTTTGCTTGGCATAGAGAATGTTTAACGAAATTATTGACTGTCTCTTAAAAACCAAAATACTCAAGAAAATTAATTATAATTTTTTAAAATGTTCTACGCAAGGCTTATTCTTACTACCGCACTCAGCCCGTTCGTCCCTAGGCGTTTTTTCATTTTGCAGTCGTTTAAGTATCGGCAGATATGACGTACTCGTATTATAGAGACAGACAACATCTGACTCTCTTTCCCCTTAAAATGTTTGACAACCATTTTTTATATCGTTTCCCAAACCAAATTGACCAATAACAGAACCGCATCCACTTCCTTTCATGAATAACCGTCACAAACTCATGAATAATTGTCAAAAAGCCTCTCAAATCCACCGATGAGCTAGGGGTCCATCACCTGTGAAGTTGGGCATCTCTATAGTATTTCATTTCTGGTATCGGTGTTACGAAACTTACACGACTCGCCTTGCCCCACATTTAGTGGAATACGGAACTCCAGCTCGCACTCGATAGGTTTGTGGACGTATGTACTGATGGTGAAATGAAGGTCAAATCGGAGTTTATGGTAATTTCCAGAACGCCTGTTCCATGCACTCCACAGGTTAGTGGAGTCCCATTGAAGCAGGTGGAGTATTTCGGTGTCCTTTTCACGAGCGATGGAAGGATTAATGCTGAGCTTTCCTGAGGGAATGGTCTAGCTCAGTAGATCTGTAAGCAGGAAGGCCGAGCTCGGTGTCACAGCCAAGTTAGCGGTTTTTAACTCAGTATTTATCCCAACTCTAACCATAGGGTCATGCAATTTGGGTAACGACCGAATGAATAACAGCGCGGATACAAGCTGCTGAGATGAGATTTCTCCGCGCTGTTGTAGGAATTACTCGCAGGGATGGGGTGAGAAAGTGAGGCAGTGCGCGAGGTACTCAACACTGAGCAGCTGCTTCTTCTAACGGAAAGTGCTATGCCTCGGCGGTTTGGTCACTTGGCACGAATGTCCTCTTTATGACGAGTTTCGAAGCGGGCGTTGAATGGAATTCCATCAATTTGTTGGCAAGTCCAAAGACTCGCCTGGTTAGGCTTGGGCATAACTCTTGATGAGTTAGAGTCGATGGCGGAGAATCGAGTTGCCTGGATATCTCTCGTGCGTGGTTTGCCCCCGAGACCCGTTCAATGGAGCATGCGGGTCAGAAGATGTTGATGATGATGCGCTTAGCTTGTGTTGGATCTGGAGTAATTTTATTTTAAAATGTAGCGCATAGTCTGAATCTGAAACCGAGCTTTCCAAACGACTCAAGTCAACTGTGCTCTTCGAACGACTGTGCATGATGTTGATGCAACCCGAGGGAGGTCTGGCATCTGGTACGTCTTGATTACAGTCGAAAAACTTGTTCTAAACGGTCACGTAGTGAAAGGAGAAAGCGTCCCGCTTAAAGCTCCCTCACACTCGAAGCAAACTAAACTTTAATTTCAGCTCGGTTATTTTGCAGATCTTTTGTTTTGCGACGACCTGTTCGTTATTTTCTTGTCACCCGTGAAAATTTCAAACCTATCCAGACCCTAAGGATTTGTCATGGGCACGGTGTATCGGACCGTTGGGAAATCATATTTCGCGTTTGTTTTTTTTTCCATTTCTGGTGTGGGCTGCACTAGAAAATGGAGACTCACAAAACCAAAAGAACAATCCAATCTATTGATTGAGGGGCGCTCGCCGTCAGACGATTCATTTGACAGTTGTTTACCTCATAGCTTAACGCGTTCAGAACTTCGATGAAAGTCACCGTGTATTTGCGACGACGATGCCTCCAGACCATAGACCTCAACTTTATTTTATACTCCGCATGAGTCATGCTCCGCAGTTCGCACTTAGTCATAATGAATTCGTCTCAGATATCCTGATAAACCCATCTGCATCCACCCCACCCCCTTAATGACACTCCTCGTTCCAATTGAAGAACGATTTCCAACTTATTGTCCCGCACACAACTGTCATAGATGAATACCCCCACATTCATCGACATTCTAATCCCGCTAATTGCTGCCCGACAGTTCATTTCACTTAAAGAGTAACTTCCGCCGTCGACACACCGCTACATCTGCAATCAACATTAAGAAGCCCGCCCCCTGCCCACTCGACAGAAGCATTAAAATGACACATGTCAACCTCCTCGACGATGAATCATCGTAATATCGAAACACATCCCTGACAAGGAGCTAAAAATATGCACCGCAACAGTCAACTACACAGAAAGTGACTGGCAATTTTATTTCAAAAATGTAGAAAATAGGGAATCAACAAGAAAGAAGCTATCAGCCCCATAACAACACAAAATCGAACATGCCTCACAGCGACACCCGTCACTGAGCTTCGCCAGAGTGCTTGCAGGATCGACGTCGGCGTTCCCGGTCTTGATATGCGGGCCCCGTGCGACGATGAACAACATGACGAGCTACTTCGAACTTAAAAATGATTAAATTTCACATGTCACTCGTCGAGGGGATATCTCATATGTGAGTGAGCATAAATTGAGTTGGGCGGGGAGAGTGGTGGAGGTGGTCGTGGAAGTGGTAGACTCTGGAGGAGCAACAAAACGTCAATGAATCTGCAAATAATGATTGATGTACATATCACCGATGGCATGTCAATGTGTCAACAATGTGAAGAGGTTTGCTGTATTTTTCTTTGAATTTAAACATAATCCAGCAATTTGTAGGCATCCGTCGCCGCGCCGCTAGACCTCTTATCGAAAGTAAGCCGTAAAATGTTGATGCGAAGTTTGTGCGAGTTGTTTATGTGCCTGTGACTCGAGTTGGTGAACGGAGCACCTGGTATTCTTACTTAGGAGAAGGGTGGGTTTTAAGTCATTGCTGTGGATGGCAACGTCCTTTTCTCGTTGCGAGTGTGTCCCTGGCCAGCAGAAACAAGTTTTAGTGCACTTTGAAATTGTCATGGGCACATGTTGGCTGCTCTGTACTTAGTTTTTGAAAAATGCATGCCAGTTGATACAGAGAATCTACTACTAAATCTGCTGCTCAATCGCTTCGCAGCAACCCCTAACTGGTGGCAGTAGAAGGAGTGCCCTCTGCAGTCAGGCACTTGAACCCTTCGCAAGCTAAGAGCCACATACCGGAAGCTCTCTGGTTGTCGATTAACGGCCTCGATGCTACTGCAAATCTTACATTCGAGTGTGTCAAGTCGTGTCCTTTGTCCAGGCTGAGACGTCATCTTCAGACACTAAGCAAAGATAGACAGAGATACTCGTTATATGCTCCCGAGGACAAGCTGGTTGCCACATAATTGAGTGACCGTCTCGAAGAATCATCACTGACATCATGTCACGGACGAGTGCATGACACTGGCGAACCAGCAGCGTAACCACCAATCGGCACCGCAAAATCTAATTCAAACCATTCGACCATGTGCCATTTGTTAGAGCATTGTGTCCGGCGCAAGCCTCAAGCTACACTACACGCACGGATCTAATCCCCATTGTTAATTGAAAACGGTGCCGATGTCCCCTGAGGATTGTGTAAACGAGCATGTTATCTCGTTATGCATTGCATATACACACCGCAAGCTGCTCGTGATTATTGCTGCAATTTACAAGCAACAAGCCAATGTGGTTGTTGAGATCCCCAGACCCCCAGACCCCCAGACCCACACGCGTCACGTGTGCATGACGGCCAGTCGATTCTTGGACACCGAAAGATTTGTGATAACCCCGGTTTGTGGAGCTGTGCTGCGCATTGCAACGCAAGCAATCAGACATAGAGACGTCATTGCCATTGTCACACGCTTGGCCCGTTCAAGCTGAATATTCGTTTGGGAAACTTAATTAAAATACCAGACTTTCCGGAATTTTTCAATAGTCTGTAGAGCGCTAACCCTCACACCACTGCCTAATAATTCGGTGAAGGGAGTTGAAATACCGCCAGTGACAGTGTCACTGCCCACACCACCAACGCTGCATGCAATTTACTGTGAAAATTTAATTCCCCAACTTTGTACGAATTCCTGTTGGGGTTGCCAGAATACCTGGCACACATGAATAACAATTTGGCTCCTTACCTGAGCGCAAGTGTGCGCCACCCACAGCCGGGCCCAGGGGGTGTCGATTTGTTCGTGGGCGGGACGCAAGCTCAAGCGATTGTCTCTGAGTTCCGACACTCGGATGCAGTAAAATTGGCTTCCCATGCCTAGCCGTGCTCCCACACGCTCGAGGCAGAGCGGGAAAGAAAGAAACAGAAAGAACCGACGAGAAAGTCAACTGCAGTCGTTATTGCATATGTTTGTCGTCTCTCGTTATTGCACATTTGTGTGCGCGTTGTCATGACGGGAGTGGGTGAGCAGTGAGAAAATTCTTTCGAAATTCGATTATGGGCAGAACCTGGTCAGCTGGTCGCACGCACACATTGCTAGCACCGGTCGCCGTAGCAGCGGCTTAAGACATTCCACAAAGACCAGGATTTTCCGGAAAATTTAATATTTCGATTTGAGGGCGTTTTTCCGTGCGTGTCGTACAGAATGAATTAAATTTTTGAATTTAATTTCTTCGGGTTTATTGTATTTGCATGGCAAAGTAATTTTCTAACTGAATTAGGCAAGTGGCTACGTATTCGAGCTTGGGGCAGTCGGCTGGCTGGAGTAGGGTATTTTTTCTGTTGAGGGGGTGCTACGAGCAAGGTAGCAAGTCTTGCAAAAGTTCGAAATAAGTAATTTTAACTAGAGGGCTCTGCAGAGTAGAAGTCGGTCAAGGATTTCCTGGCTCATGCTGAATGCATCCTGTTGTGTGTGTGGACTGCTTGCTGCTGCTGCCGGGGGAGAGATGGAGAGATGAGTCGTTGTCATGTTGGGATGTCAACTTTGGAGTGGTGAAAATTTTAAATGGGGAATGTGAAGTGAAATTGGCCTAATTGGATGCAGGCAATAGTTTTGAAAGCTTCCTGCATTTGCATGTGAATGCAATTTTATTTTAATCTAGTCGTGTCTGTCTGCAAATTTATGTGTGTCCTGGATTTGTGGACTGCAACATTTTTGCCAAAAATAAGTCAGTGCTGTTTGAATGCATTTGTATGGAGGCAGGGGAGGCTTGGGAGATTTACGCTATGAATATTAGATCTTCGTAGGCACGTACTTAATTGGAGAGATCCCCTCACAGCAGGCGGTGGCAGGCATTTCCCTTAATTGTATTAACTGGTGAGGGTAGCAGAGAGTGGAGAGCATCAATTAATTTTCCATTCAGCTTTTGCTTTTGAAATTGCTTCAACTCAGGCCCCTTTTTGTGAATGCGAAGCACAAGAGCATTATGCAAACGATTTCCCCCTTAATTTGTCCTGTATATTCGGGCATAAACATTGACTGTTTCATTTCCCTTTGCAAAGGCTCCGTGCTTTCTCTTTCGGTGTGGACCAGGGCTTCAATGAACAAGCCTCTGCAGTGTGCTCTCTGACTAGCTGCCTACAGTTGCGCAGGTCATTCTTCGCCACTTTACCAATTGCTTCCTCTGTGCCGCTGACAACCATGAGGGGGACTATGTACCGATCGTTGTTGAATCTTGTCCTCCAGCTCCTATTAATGCAAGCAGGACCAATGATCGGATGCGATAAGAGAGAGAGAGAGAGAGATTATACATGCGATTGCGCTGTACCGCAGGAGACCTTGTCTGTAGTGCTGACCTGTGAATGATATGAAACGATAGTCAACATTTCTGACAACGCAACCAACTATATTACTGAAGAGCTATATAGGCATGCCTCCGGACACACTGAAACTAGAACTTATAGCAAATACATCTACCAACAAATACGAGTTGTAGCACCTGTGCTGCCATTTTTTGTTGATCGCATAACACAAGCGGGTAGCTTTTTAGAAGCGGTATGAAATTTCGATTGAATAGAAATTTAGCAAGTGAGATTATAACTAGGCTTCCAAACTATAGGTTAGGGTGTTGGCTCAACAATAGGGGCCCAACTGATTGAACATTGTTTAATTTAACATTTGGTATTGTTGTCTGTTTCTTGTTTATTTTTAATGTCCTGCAATGTCCAGTGCTCACGTCGGGTTGTCCAAATCGTTTGGTCCTGTATAGTATAGTGGTGTGGTAGCCTTGATGATGATTGCTATCGCTGCTCTGGAAGAATGCGTGCAGCTCGGTGTTTGACGTCGTTGGAAAGTTCTGCTCATTCAGCGCGTTGACGTAACGTTGTCCGATGACACCATTAAGTGTCCGGGTTCAAGACACAGCACGGGCCGAATGTGTAGAGGGAGAAAGGGAGAGGAGGTACCTGTGCACATTGGTTTTAAATATCTGCGGATTGTATTCTGGGGGAAATATTGGGCTGGGAAGACCACTCTATATACGTCTCGTGCGGCTGATGAACGCGTTTCTAAATTTAACTGTGCATCCGAAAGTAGGCTTATGGGTAAACTGATGAGCGTTCCTGAGTATTGCGGGCGAATTCATGGAGAGGAGGAATGCTGTTCAGTTGCTTTCTGAACAGTGTCACCAAATACTGTTGTGGGACAAGCACGCATAAGCTTGGTCACAAAGCTTCTTATTGCTGCGATGCTTTTTACTACTTTTAGCATTGTCAGTGACTGGAAAAAGGTGGGGCAGCGAACTTTATTTTGGTCGTGCCGTTAATAGAACCCAGTTGCGTAGGAGCCGATGCGCAGAACCATTGTTTGTGAAACCTTTATTATTGCTTATCGCGATCATAGATGGCGCACTAACATTTTCCTCAAATTCGGTCTTCACTGTGAAACTGGAGGAGTTAAAAAATAATCTGAATTGGTTTAAGGTTCAGCTCAAGAGTCTGAAACGCACTGGGCTCCACACACTGCTCAACATCACAACCACAATCTGAACAGTCATCCGCGCTCTTTTCTTTCGTGGGCAAGATATGCTATGTGGCATCACTTCAACGTTGGCTGCGAGAGAGTCAACTACAGAGAGTGGGCTACCAACCACTAGGCAACGAAGTAGATCCCACTAAAAATAATGCCAACAAATGACATTCGCTAACACTTTTACTTTTACTCTCAATATTTAGAACTCCTTCCAAATAAAATCATGCACATTTAGGAAAACGTCAAATCTCATGTCCAACTTTTGAACAGATGCTAATGTCGTAAAATCAAGGTTCCTCGACACGATTGACTTTTGTGCCTCCACTAGATTTTTTCACATCATGCCCGCATGGTTCATGTCCAGTGGAGACTACGTGCCATGACAATGAAAACTTCCTCTCTGCCAATCAGGAGTAACCAACCCGAGAAGATCCGGTTTCATCGAATTGTAGGGTATTGCTTTTCGTCTAAGAATCCCGCGGGAAACCTATGTTATTGCTCTTCTCAGGATCCTGAGAACCTCGGTCTGTTCCCTTCTTCTGTGTCCTGCTGCAGTTTCAATCCTGGACAGCTGGTTGCAGCTAGTTCGATGCAGCGATGAAACAGGCAGGCTTCCAGCTGCACTGCATTCACCTGCTAACTCGCACTCGATTCTGGTTCTGCACAGTGGTTCCCTTTAGCATTACCATCAATTGAAGCTTTCTAGCCGAATCAAAAATAAACAGTATGTGTGGTGGAAATCACTGAGTGATTTCCTTCCTCTTAAGATACGTCCGGAAGGATACCCGGAAGTCTACCTACAGTCAGAGCAACTTAATACACATTTGCCGGCATTGAGTTCCAAAATATACATATTCTCCTTCAAAACACGCCCCACTCACCTGAATCATCCGACTCACTCGTGCCCACTTAACATGATCGTCCTCCGCATCTGGGAGTGCGCTCATGCGTCTATGCATAGAACTAAGCCTCTCAATTCGAACTGAATCTGCCACTCCAGCCACCGACCGGGGGTTCATTCAAATTGGACTCCGAAATGCCCAACCACACATCAAATCAAATCTGTCAGCAATGATTCAGTTCCGCATGATATAGAGCCGCCTCTTCCGCTCGATTAACGCACACATCAATCCAAGTATTATCCAAAACCCCCCACGCTGGGGAGTGCAAAAATAAAGCCATAAACCTAGTAGATTATCATAAATTCACTTCCACCCCGACGCACTGAACAGCGTCCATGACCATGGACGCACTGCCCCTATTCCAGCACGTATGGTACCGGTGTCCACGGCGGTATGTGCTCGAAAACAATCATCGACGATAACACAATAATTATTATTTACTGAGCTTAAGCGGCAGAAAATTGAATCCGAATCGAATTCCACTGCATCCCATTGACCCAATCTGACTGTAACAAAACGAGCCATGAACAAGTTAATCCCTCGGGTCAATAATCTAAAGTTCCTCAGCCCATCCCCGGCTCAAGCAGGGGTGCATTGTGTGTGGGCCAAGCGCTGAAAGATGACCTGGGGGAAATGGGCTAATGTGTCTGCCGATGGCCGCCCAATAAACCAAAAAACGAAAATGCAAAAAAAAAATCCACGGGGAATAATGGAGAAGCGTAGGAGACTAGTCGTCCTTGCAGATCCTTCGAGACTGTAAGTGGGTGGGAGGAGTCGCATTTCAATTCGTGTTTGTCCGCTATTATTGCTGCCTACAATGGCCTTCTAGCATTCAAGTGTCGGTACTCGGTGACAGTCGTCAGAAGATTTTTGGTTCTTTTTCGGCGCAAGACGAAAGGACACAAGTGCAGATTTCCTCTCGTAAACGGTTGAATAAATTTACATTTCAGATGCAAATTAAACATCTTACTCTGGAGTTCGTGTCCTAATCCGATTGGATTGAGTTTCCTCGCTTTCGCAGTGCCTTTTTGTCATTTTTCGCTCTTCTGCAAACAGAGCTTTATTGTGCAGTTCGGCGTTCCTTTTTTACTGTCCCTCTTTGTCTTCACTTGGGATTTTTTTCATTCTTCAAGGACATGCTCGGCTCTTCTGTTGGGTATCTTAAGAGAATTTCTCAGCATCCCCGCGAACAATGGAGCCGCTATCTGCGAGTCTGATAATCAATGTTATCATTCGGGATTTCTGTTGCATATTTAATTAGGCGGAGGGGATTTCCCGTAATTAATATCACTCATAAATAATTCATATCGCGCGATGTGTGAGGGTGCACCTTCGAGCGTAGCTCGAACCCTTCATGGGAGCGGGCTGTCATTGGTGGTGCAAAAGCACTCGTGCCTAGGACGAGTGGCAGGTGCGCACGACGAACCTCCTGATCGAGGACAAGCTGTTAGATAAGCGGTGCGGATGCCTAGCCCGGGTGCTCTCTCATTACGTATTCGCGGAGAATTAGTCCCCGAGAAGTGTTTCACTTTGTAATTAGCTCAAGCGAAAAATGAAGGGGTGTTTAATTCAGTTAAGCAAGGATTTACTCGCCGGAGGAACTTGTTAACAATTTTCGTCTTGTCTTAGGTAAGAGTGACAAAGCAACGCGTACTTTGCGTGTTAAGCTGTGTTTGTTTAACAAAGACGCAGAACTTACTTGGAAGGCAGAGGAATAGCTCTGTCATGACCTTTGTGAGGTTGGAGGTGCTTGGTTGAGTATGCTTGATGATCGTGCTCCATGATGATGTTGATCGCCATGTACATTTGACCTTCCTTGAAGAGTGTTCCCGGCAGTCCTGATACGCTTGGCATGTGCTCTAAGCGATGGTGCACGCTATACACGAGCATGCTATTGCAGCGGTGTGCTGAACCAGAGTGATAGTCGATGTATAGTCGATGAATGCTCTCTACGAGCATGCTCGACGAACTGGGAGGCTGCTTGGTGGCCATTTCCACCAGTTTCTCTGGACGATGTGTGCGTGCTGCAAGAGCATGTTCGCCGACTGCAAATCCTTCTTGTCGATTGTGCTGGACGATAAAGGATTGCTCGTCAAGTCTAGAGCGCACAAATCTGTTTCGATGATGCTAGACGAACATCTTAGTATGCATTTGCCGGCATTCAGTTCCGAAATATACATATTCTCCTTCAAAACACGCCCCACTCACCTTAATCATCCGACTCACTCGTGCCCACTCGTCCGACTGGGAGTGCGCTGGACGAGCATATCCGACGACTTTGACGGACAAAGCATGATTGATGATTGGGCTTTGCGATCACGATCAGCGGGCGAAAATGTTTAACAGAGACTCTAGGCAAAGAATGCTACTCTACTCATGAATGCACATGACGAGCCCGTGTGTAATATTTTTTTTAATTTAGTTTTATTGCAATATTCATAATAAACTTACATACAAGACGAAAATGCTTAAAACTAGTTGGACGAACATTGTTACTATTTCTAACTTACTGGCCCTCTGCGGGCACTCTAGGCTAAACTTAATCTTATCCCATGTCTTTCGACTTAAACTAAAAATGCACGTGTTTAAGGAACAGTTGCCTTTTTATTTATATAATTACTTAATATTAAGAAAAATTTGAAAAAAAATCTTCATGACTTCACTTGTTTTAATTAAAACTTATGTGCTAACTTACACGCTTAAAAATAACTTAAACAAAACTACAGCCATGCAAGATTTGCGTTCATAAATGTAAATAAACTGCAGTGACTGTGCATGGGAGCAGTCGGAAAATGCGTTCATGAAAGCAATGTGACAATCAAACTGCGATCAAATTCGCCGTGATTTTTGTTTTGTTGCAGGATTGCAGGGAAGCCGAAAAGTGGACCTTTTCATGCGAAAATGGTTCCTATGAGCATCAAACGGAAGTTCTCTTATTTTTGTAAAGAAATTTCCGTTATTTGAAACGAAGAAACGTTTTGACACGGTTTCATTATGTACTGTTTTTGAGAGTTGGTCATTTCATTACATTTATTAAACATGAAACCTGGGAATGTCAACCAAACACTTTTTGAGTCGCCCACTTATGTTGCATTTATGAATACTTTTTTGACAATGCTGACCAGCTGCAAACTTGCGGCGGTATTCGTGTTCATAAATGTATTGAGAGAATATTTTGTGCAGTGCAGGGGCAACAATGTTGCAATTATGAACTCAACCATACATAGTATCATACATACAATGTATAAGCAAAGGTACACACAGTTGTAGACATGTGAATACTAATTTTGTATTCGTATTTATGTTTTCTTTTATTTTTTATATTGGGTCTATAACTTAATTAGTTTTTTTTTCAAAATTTGAACTTTTACTTAAGGAAAACATGTACAATAGTATTATTCAAAGGATTGCCCATCTGAAGCTATGACTTTTTCCCATCTTTCTGGCAATTTGTGTATCCCATCCCAAAAGAAATGCGCCGGCTTGGCAGCCAAGAATGATTCAAGCTAATTTTTGACATTCCGCTCTGATGTGAACCGTATTTCAGTGAGGGCGTTCTGCATCGACCGGAACAAATGGTGGTCAGGAGGGGCAAGGTCTGGGCTATAACTTCCCATCCACTGTTTTCCAAATACAATAGTTCTTAACCGGAATAGCATCGTGGGGCCGAGCGTTGTCATGATGGAAAATTATTGGATATTCGGCTTTGCCGTTGATTTGGCTGGTTGGCCAATCCAAAATCATCATTTTAAGTCGTGCAAACCACTTTTGACACGTTCGCTCAGCTAGAGCACGATGCCACCAAAATACGATGACTTTCGGCAGCAGTTTTCTTCAAATTAAAGTAATGAACTCGCTGCAAAAAGACTTTTCAAACACAAATACTGAAATGACATACAGTGACAGTAGCTTTCTAACGCATGTTCCAATGGAATAATACAAGTTACGCCATCTCTTAGCAAACCGCACGCTTAAGTTATAGACCCAATATATTTACAACTTACAAGGTAACTTAAAAACTATCCTAGGCTATTTAGGTTGGCCATAGGTTGCCGCTAATAGATTTGCATCCAATTTGCTGCAAGACAGTGCCCGACTGCTCCCCCTTTCGAGGATATGTAATGCCCTGTGGATTGGAAGCCCCCGAGATCGGGTTACAGATCGAGTTCATCGCTCTGTTGGCTTTTATCAGGTTTGCCCTGTTGTATAAGACCTCTTTGGAATAGAATTTTCTGTAGTGGGACTCTGGAGTTCGATGAAGGGGAAGACAAGCCCCGAGACAAGTCCTCTCAAACAAAGCGAATCCTTTCCATCAAGCTTGCACTCACATTGAACCACACAACATTGGTCGGTAGCAGAGAACCTTCACTCTAGCATCGAGTTGGCTGTTGTAAAACAGTCTCTCTTTGTAAGGGCAAAAGCGTAGCGAGCATCCACATGTTTTTTTAAATATAGACACTGACCTGGCCAGATCCCCAAGTACCTGACTACAGTCCTTTGCGCCAGTGGCCGCCCGGGGCGTCCAACAATTGAGAACTTTCGCCAATTCTTGTTCGTAACCGCCGAGGCCTTATACAACGGCGTCCTGAACAGTATGGTTTCCGACTTCTGAAAGTTGATTTTTAACTGCCAGTCTGATCACGTGTGTATTCTATGAGTTCTGTTCCACGGCTGTGTTAAAAGACGTTGTCTGACAGCGGGTGACAAATGAATTACCTTTCGGTGAAAATCTGACAGCGATCAGCAATTATACAATTTCAATCAAACACAAGGCAGTATAAGCGCCTGGAAAATTTCCGCCAATTCAGACAATCAACTGCAAACAAAAATCACACCTCCGTAGCCGCAAAAAGTTCGCAGCTCGATTTCCGTTAAAACATCGGACTCGACACGCTCACAGCCTGCAATAGCGAAAAAGCGCACTTAAATGTACTGTGGTAAAAAAGTTGCCAGCTGCATTCGTAAATCATCAAAAATGCACCCCGACAAAACCTTTTCCGCAGTGTTCAAATTGTGCCCAGGCTGCGAAAGCTGTACACCGCTGCAGTTCGCAATTTCCACGCAGGAAAACGGCATAAAAACTGCGTAAAACCCGCCATCCATTGGGACATATTACGCGCCTTTGTCCCATGTGCATGCGGCGGAAACACTGTACCTCCATTTACCCAATTGAAATCCTGACGCCGCATGCCATGGGGCCAACTCGCTTTTGTGGGTATGACAAGGCGAGGTGAACCAACTTCCCTTGTTCATAAATGTACGTAACTCCGGGCTGTAAACCATTAATATGTGTCACCAGCAATTCACCAATCACCACACCCTCGCCTCGGTCGAAATAAGACGAAGCTCACGTGCTCCGGCGGAATACGTGAAATCCACGAGGGCAGATGGTTCCTGGATAAACGTCGATATCAGCCTACAATGAAAGATAATTCGCCCTTCACCCATCCGCCGCGCCACCCGCACAGCCGACGGCCTATGAATCTGTAGTCTGTATAATCGGCAAGGATATTCAGCGAAATTATGTTCTCTCTTTCTTCGTGAGCACTGCCGCCCAGGATAGTTAGGATAATTGACGATAATTGCAGCCGCCTGTGTGAAATCGAAGAAGTTTGAGTGCGAACAGATTCGAGCACGGCGCCCTGGATTTCTGGGAAACGCTGCGGAAGAAAGTGTCGGAATTTCCCGAAAATCACTCAACAATCATCAGTGTGTGCACACGTAGGTGGTGTTCATTCAAACGTGCCAAACAAGCAAATTGCAAGACCCACATAATCCTGTGATATCCCCGTGTTCCCGGAATGGGTGGGTTGCGTCTGTGGTCTTTAACTACTGAATGTGGGATTCTTAGTTCAGTAAGGAGAATGTTTCCAACTGAATGAGAAGGTGGAGCAATTATTTCTGTTGGTTCCACCAGATACTCCAGCTACTTATTAAGATGGTTGTAGCAGGCACATGGTTTCAGCACGTACATTCTCTTAAGCAGTCTGGTAGTGCGGTGGGCGGTATGTCAAGAATTCACGTGTGTTTTTCTCCAAAAATTGTTCCGACCTTAAAGTCAGTCTTGCATTTTTTTTTGTAAAGTGAGCTGTCAGATGACGGCAGACTGTCTTCTGTAAAAGCTCCCACACCGCTTAAGGGATCACTGCAGCTTATTTCAAGGATAAGTGGGAGCTGTTATGCAGCTGTTGACAGACAAGAGGACAACTGGGAATATATCGCTGTGTAGACAGAGAGGCAAGCTGCCATGGACGGTATGGACACATCATCATGCGGTCTGTCGCTGACCGCTATCTCCCATGGCGTATTCCTTTCTGAGCAAAAATGTTTGAACGGGCATCGAAGTCAGGAGCAGACGGCCTACTATCAATGATTCTAGCGGATGCCAATATTGCCACAAATGGAGGATCTTGGCAATGAGGACGGCATACCGTAGTGTTGTAAAGTCCAACGGTGGAGGAATTCATTCTGGCGATTGAATCACGAAAAGTGGGTAAATTCCCCGGTGTGGATGAGATCTGGCCAGAAATGCTTAAGGCAGTTTTATGGCTCTCTCGTGTCATTGAAGTGGCCTGGGAACGTGGTGAGACACCTGGCGATTGGCGAACTGGGCTGATTGTCCCTCTTTTCAAGAAGGGGGATAAACGAGATTACAGTCTTTTAAGTCTCCCCGGGAAAGTCTAGAGCTATGGTCGAGCAAACAATTGGGGCTCAACAGTGTGGCTCTCGTCCCGATAGAAGTGAAACCGACCACCTCTTCACTCTAAGAATGATACTTGAAAAGGCTTGGGAGTAAGCCAAGCCCATCTACAGTTGGTCTGTGGATTTGGAAAAGGCATATGACCGAGTTCCTCGAGGTAAACTCTGGAGTGCTCTGAAGGGGTGTGCTATTGATGGTCCCCTTCTGAGGGCTATTCAACCTGTATACACAAACTGTAGCAGGTGTGTTCGGGTTGATCGTTGGACTTCGCCCTGGGTGCGTCTTGTCACCTCTCCTTTTCATTGTACATCTGGACTGGATGTTGCAACGCAGCCTATGCGGGGAATGTTTCCCATTGGGAGAGTTGAGGGTAAATCATCTTCTTTTTGCAGATGACTAAGTTCTCCTCACATCTTCACAGACGGAACACCAGCGCGCACTCGATAGGTTTGTTGCCGTATGTGCTGATGCTGGAATGAAGGTTAACGTGAACAAATCGGAGGTTATGGTCATCTCCAGAACGCTTGTTCAATGCACTTTGAGAAGTTTAAGTATCCCGGGGTCTTTCTCACGTGCGATGGAACGAGTAATGCTGACCTTCCCTGTAGGATTGGTCAGGCCGCGTCTACTTTGAAACAGTTTGGTAGATCTGTAATCAGGAAGACCGAGCTTGGTGTCAAAGCGGTTTTCAACTCAGCAGTTGTTCCAACTCTTGCCTACAGTCATGCAATTTGGGTAATGACGGAAAGAGTGTCCCCTTCATCACGGCTTCCGAGGCGGGCGTTGAATGCGATTCCATCAAGTGGTTTGGCAGACTTCAAAAGTCCAAAGACTCGCCTGGTTAGGCTTGGGTATAACTCTTGATGAGTTAGAGTCGATGGCGGAGGATCAAGTTGCCTGGAGATCTCTCGTGCGTGGTTTACCTCCGCGATCCCTTTAGTGGAGCATGTAGGTCGGAAGATCATGATGGAACTTGACACATGCAGGCCACTCGAACAAATGTGGCATACACTAAACCGAACAAGCACGAAATTATCACTATGGCTGAATAGACATGGCACAAGCAAGATTACAGTTTTACGCACATTGCTCCACTAGTAGCACTAAAGATAGTCTGAAAGTTTGGGTAGTGTCAGTTGCCCTCATCTTGAAATATCAAAGCTAATCTATTTTTTCAGAGGACAATGTGGAGGTCGAACAGAGGTTTGCTATCTCATTCATTTTTGGCAAACAATATTTTTGTTGATCGTAGCTTTTTAGAAATATTGCATTTTCCGATGATTTTCTTCTTAAATTTGAGTAACTCGTGAACCACAAGCACATGCGTAGGACATTATCGGACAGATCAAAGACCTGTACTTGGTCCTGCAATTGGGTCTTAATGCCTACATCCTGGGAGCTAAGAGCATTTACATATGCCCATGTATGGCTGCTCCAGCACGGTCGGTAACGAACTCACAGAGACATTCAATGTCAAAAAGGAATGTAGACAGTGCGACGCGCTGTAGGTAGGTAGGTAAATTGGGTGCCCTTACGGTCTATTGGCCGCTGCTCTATTTGGCCAACGTGTTGGGTCCATCTAGGTGTGTTAAGCTACCCGCTACATTTCTAAAAAACCAGCCAGATTCATGTGCGAATCCTATGAGCCTAAAACCGCTTAAGTCTGAGAAGAATTCTTTCCTAAATAAACACCTTCTGTTCATTGCCAGGGCTGGGCATTTGCAGAGCAGATGTTGGATAGATTCTGTTTCTTCCTCGTCTCTGCAACTTCTGCAAAAATCGGTGTGCAATGCTCATGTACCTATGGCAAAACCATGATGTTGATCTGTTCTTGTTCAGCATCGGCCATAGGGCCCTCCCTGTGGCTGCAGTGTTCCGACTGAGCCAGTGAGTACTGGCTCTCTCTAGGGCTTCGTCTGACAGCTTTCGGGACAGCCATATATTCTCCCACCTACAAGCCCTTCTTCGCGAGACCGTCCACCCTTTCAGTACCTTGGATTCCAATATGTCCCGGTACCCAACAGAGGATCACCGAATTCTAAAAGGACATCCGACGACGCTTCCACGAGTCAAAACCAGCTTCAATGGTCCAGCTCTTGGCTATCAGATAAGATTGTGTTTTATTTACCGCTGCTACGCTCTGTCATGTGACGGCGTAAGCAAGGACAAAACAAAGTATATGCTGTCATCGAGAAAGGACGCACAACATCGACCACTCGACCGTAGGCAGCTATAACTTCGGACTTTGTCTGCCTCGGCTCCCGATTAAACAGTATGACTGGCTATTTTTTTTTTTTTGGGCTCAAGAAAGACTACGCCGACTATGTATTAGTACTTGAGGTATGGTTAGTTTCTGATTTAACCTTAAATCCTTCATATCTAAGCATCATTCATAGGTGTAACTTATGACCTATTGCAGGACATAATCAATATCTGTTCTAAGCACCATCTACGTGCCTTCACCCCAACCGGCAGAGGGTCATTGTCCCCCAATTCGTTCGGCAGTTGTTTCATATTCACTCTCGTTTGCATGATAAGCAATCTTAATGTTTGTTGTTGTTTGGTTTACTCAGGGAAATTAAGCAATTATCATAAATCATTTGAGGGCCAATGGATTCGCTTCAATTAGCAAACGCACTCGCTTGGACCACTGCCGCCGGCGACGCCGATCTTATTTACACAGAGCAACCCGTATTCAGTTCATGTATTTTCAAAGGGGTACAAAGCCCACACGGAAGCAAATATGGCCCAACATCCACGGAAGCCTGCCAAAATCAGCGTCGAACCCCTTTCCTCGGCACTATCTGCAGTCTCACAGCCCCACCTGGCGCCTGTTTAATGGGCCATTCAGGTTGAAAGACTTCAGCCCCGAGAGCAAATGTGAAGCTCATATTCGGCTAAGGGCACCGCACACACACGTACGCGCTTTGTGTGCGATAAATGGATCAGCAGGGTGCTCATCATTTCACTCGAACTACATCGAGTGTGTGTAACTAAAAATAATTACTAGCCCCACATCAAATTCCGATGAACTGTTCTGTTACACAGTTCTCTTCACCAGAAAAGGATACACGTTCAAATAGCCCAGGGTCCTGTAATGATGAGTTCTTTTCATGATATACACACATACACACATCCGCACGCCCACGCAGAGGCAGCTCCCTGACACACATCGAGTTGCGAGTTGCCGGAGGAGAAGAATAGAGACGTCCGGAGCTGATAGACGGCGAAAAGGAAACTCTGAAGCAGTTGCGAGAGCACATCACATGAACCGATAATAGGGAGTAACACGGTTCCATTAGGGCTATGATTTATTGTGATACGTGAGGATATCAATAATGGCACACAGAGTAACAAGTAGCGGATAATTTGTTCGTCTTCTCCCGACCCACATCCCAGCCGCCGCGCGTTGTCGCTTCCAGAATCAATGCCGGTGCGGGGGTCGATAATGTTGGCAAAAGGTTTCTCGCCGCCCCTTTGGTGTTCCAGGGGATAAAAATACGAGATCAGAAACTAGGTCGGCTCGGCTAATAAAGTGAACGGTGACTGTTGCTGACAGGTGTGATGAGGTTTAACCTAGAAAGATTTTCTTCAAATTAATATCTTCTCCTTCCCTGATGCATTCAAGGCTGCGCTCTCGTCGACTGGCGGCTCCGCTGAGTCGTTCTCGACTCTCGCCGTCGTCACCGTAGCGGGTTCTGTACGCCCGATGCCGCGAAGTTCTCAAGTCAGGCGAAGGGACTTAATTATTGGCCTTAATTTGATGTTACGGCGCCACGCAGGGGAAGTTTAAACTCACCCGCTGCAGGGTGAGTACGGATCCCGCATCGAGGGATGAGCCAGCTACACGTGTAAGCAATTTATTTGGAACTTCAAGACTACGATGATTGATAGGTAAACGCTGCTGATAGGTGGCTGATGAGAGGAAGAAGCCCTTAAATCTGAATAGGGTGTAATTCATCGCGTATTGATTGTCAATAATTTATGAGCAGATATCCACACACACGCTGATTGAGATATAACGAGGATGGGCGGTGGACGGACGGCGAACGGGCGACCAACGGATCAGGGGAATCGTACCGATGGGAGATGAATTTGTTGCAAATCAGTCACGGTTGACGAATTGAGTTTTTATGGTCGGAAGGAGGGAATTATCGTGTAATGCCAGGTGGAACGGGACGAAGTGGAATGTGCCCCATTTAATTTTGGCCCCGGGGAGTAACGCACGTTTCTGCTGTGTTGGCGCTGATCTTGGTATCGAAATAGATTTTCAGGGAAAAGGTCCCGATGAAATACACTAGAAGTACCGCAAGGAATTCGGTTGAATGAGTGGGACCGCCACACTAAGGCTGGGTGTAATTTAATGAATTCTGAGGGTCCTTTGGGGGAAGGCGTTTAAACTTTGTTTGTTGACTTGTTGGTTTGTGCGGTGAGTTAACGATTTGGAAATGGATGTCTACGCTTGAGCATGCTCAGTGGCTAGTTAGTAGGCTAATAGTAAAGTAGACAAATAGGCACTGGACCTTAGTCTGGGCTTGAAGTGGTGTCGAAAATGTGCTTGGGTAAATGAGAAGGCTATGAAACTATGAAAAAAATACAGGGCCTTAAGGCTTGAATGAAAGAGATAAGATGTGGAGCAGCCGGGAACAGAGGAAGACCTAGGGCAGTCGTTTTTCACAGGTCAATTTTTTACCAGCAAACTCGATTACTAGGTGCCAGGTCCGGACTATACTCTGAAGGCGTTAGAACATCCCAACCAAGTTCCGGGAGCTTCTGTTTTTTCGTTTACTGTTCATTGTCTACATCGATGATACATCGTGTGTTGCAATATTTGCTACACTTTCCGGTTTGCTGATGATGCCGTTCTTTACATTGCTGGAGAAAATTTCAAAGAATGTCATCAAAAAACTCAAGAAGGCTTAGAAATTGTTTATAAAGGGTGACTTTTTAGCTATTATCTTTTTGGCAACACTGGTTTAAACAGCTGACGCACGTTTCGTGTTTTGTTTCACTGTCAAACATCTTCAGTTTGGTCTATAATTTAACCATGAATCGTCTTACAAACCAACAACGCTTGCTAATTATTGAATTTTATTATCAAAATGCGTGCTCTGTTAAGAAAGATCATCGCGGGCTTCTTCCATTTTATGGTCAGTTTAAGACGAAGCTCATCTTTGGCTCAATGGGTACGTAAATAAGCAGAACTGTCGATTTTGGAGTGAATATCAGCCAGAAGCATTGCAAGAGCTACCAATGCATCCAGAAAAAGTCACAGTTTGGTGCGGTTTATGGGCTGGTGGCATCGTTGGACCGTACTTCTTCAAAGATGATGCGAATCGTAACGTAACTGCGAATGGTGAGCGCTACCGTGAGATGATATCCAACTTGTTTTTGCCCAAAATGCAAGAGCTTGACTTGCATGACATGCAAGTCATGACCGTCAATAAGACGGTGCCATATGCCACACAGCACGCGCAACAATGGACTTATTGTAAGGCGAGTTCGGTGAACATTTTATTTCACGTCCGGGACCGGTCAATTGGCCGCCTAGATCGTGCGATTTAACGCCTTTAGACTATTTTTTGTGGGGCTATGTTAAAGCTCATGTCTATACAGACAAGCCCGCTTCAACACTGAATACAACACTGAAGCATTTATTCGTGAGATACCGGCCGAAATGTGGGAAAGAGTATGCCAAAATTGGACTAAGCGGATGGACCATTTGAGGCGCAGTCAAGGTCAACATTTGCATGAAATAATCTTCAAACATTAAATTGTATAGACCGTACTATCGATTCAAATGAAGATTTCATGCATTTTTCTGAATTTTATGTGTTTTTTTAACTTTCCTATAGCTTTTACAAAATCAGCCTTGATACCAAGAAAATTAAGAAAAAAAAATAACATGAACGTATAGGGAGAGTGAGTCACATTAAGTATCCAGGTATAATAAAGGGCTAAATATAATGCGCATGAAGAAAAATGAGCTAGTGTCAAATTTTAACGAAATGCTTCATCATGTTTGCAAAGAAACCTGAGTAACGATAATGCACATGCAATTATAGAACTCCAGAGTCCTAGTACAGGAACTTCTATTGCAATGAGATCTTATACAACAGGGCAAACCTGATAAGAGTGGACAATTTCCTGCTGAAGTTGATTCGAGGTCCTACTGCCATAGGGGCTCATCATCTATTTTCCTGTCAGTGTCCGATATAGAGGGGGTCCTTTGCGAATAGCTTTAAAAACACACATAACCTTAAGCTCATGGCATTTGGTTAGGTTGAAGTGGCTGACTGCAGCGCAAAGGACAACAGTCACACTTAGGCCAAGTATAGGCCCATTGTGTTATGCATTTACATGCCATTACTATGACGAATTTTCCGTAAAGAGATGTCCCTTATAGAGGAGTTACCACGAGTGTACCACGGATTCTTTGTGAGAAAACAGTAAAGGTCCAAATTGATCGATATTGAACAGAAAATAACCCGCACCCATTGCAGATTCTAGTACTTCAGTCTCATATGTTCACCGGCCCAACCGCAGCCACGTACAACCCACATTCACTTATGTGACCTTATAAGTGGTATCAGCTGATGATTCGAAGAATATAGAAAAGTCCATTTGCCCTTCTTTTGGCATGCTTTCCAAGCAAACCCACTTCGCTTATAATATTCTCCAGGCTAGGTTAACCGAATCTTCTTGCTCTGGCACTTCTGACTAGAAAGTTATTTTCAAATAAGCATTTCATCTAATCGCACGCTGAAGAAAGTCCTCTATCCACAACATTTTCGTACATCACCAGAACGTGTCCTTTGAACGAACAAAAGTCAACTGACTTCATGTGCAAAGCCAACCTAGACCTTTCACGGACGAATGAGAATTGAAAATACCGAAAAATGAAATGAAAGTATATAATATACACACACATTCCACATGGAGCATCATCCACCATCCAGGGGAGAGCCGCAACGAAAGGGGGCGTCAGTGGAAATTGAAACCAGCAGTAATGATGTCCGGGTGCAGAAGAAGCAAATTGAAAAATTCAAGGAATATTGGAAAGAAAATGGAAAAAAACTACAACTCCGTTGGGAAATATGTGAGTGAGCTTAAAAAATTGACCACCAACCGGGTGCAGACCACTTAACTGAGGTCGGCAATGGTCCTTGAACAAAAAGTGAGTTGTGTGTAGGGTGTTGTGGTGGAAATGAAAACGAAACGAAAAAAGTTGAGACACGTGATGGCTCGTTACACTTTTTCATACCGGCATTTATTGTGCGAAGTTTTAACGCGCTTTGATTCCAAAACAAATCGGCTTAAATATTTGAACCTCTGTAGACATAAACATTCCCTGAAAAAGGCTTGTAATGTATGTCCGATGGCTGTTGATTGTTGACTGTTGACTGTTGACTGTTGACTGTTGGCTGTTGACTGTTGACTGTTGACTGTTGACTGTTGACTGTTGACTGTTGACTGTTGACTGTTGACTGTTGACTGTTGACTGTTGACTGTTGACTGTTGACTGTTGACTGTTGACTGTTGACTGTTGACTGTTGACTGTTGACTGTTGACTGTTGACTGTTGACTGTTGACTGTTGACTGTTGACTGTTGACTGTTGACTGTTGACTGTTGACTGTTGACTGTTGACTGTTGACTGTTGACTGTTGACTGTTGACTGTTGACTGTTGACTGTTGACTGTTGACTGTTGACTGTTGACTGTTGACTGTTGACTGTTGACTGTTGACTGTTGACTGTTGACTGTTGACTGTTGACTGTTGACTGTTGACCGTTGAAATTATACATCCCACACATAAAAGAATGATTCATCATACATCCAAGCTACCCAAAGCCTTAATCTCATGAAGTACCTCGCCCACTTGTACCACAAATCTTCTCCCGACCTCCCAGAGTACCTTTACGACACTTTTCCTTTCGCTTGGGGCACAATTAATTTCCCTAATTGCAACATCTTTCCAGCAATTACTCAGCCACAATGGCTTCGCATCCACAAAAGGTGCAGATCCATCGGCATGCGATGGGTTCGACCCAGCTTAACATCCAACAAAGCGAAATCGCTTCCTTCAATCAAGGATATTATAAGTCGATTCAAGTCAATTAAAAAGGAGCACGAAGTAAAATGAAAGTCTAAGACGGCCAGGAACACAAAGGAACCTCACTCACACAACAAAGGATGGGAATCTTTTCCAATCCTCCTCCATTTTAACAATTGAAAAATTCCAACAAACACACTGACACGCGTAGGTGAACCAGACCGGCCCCATCAGAGGAGAAAGAATCTAATGACCATTGCAAGGTTCAGTGATTCTCTTTGTCAATATTTAACGGAAATTAAAACACCTTCAAGTGCTGCACAATCGAAATAAAGGCGCACTGAATCGTTGAATTGGCAGGCCTTGCTCGGCACTGGGAGTGTGTCTGTCTACGGTATTTCCTTGGACGGTGCCATTCTCCTCTGCGAGTGCTCTCCCGTAATGAATTGACCATCCATCTATAAGGAAGGAAATAGGACCGTTCCAGCAACGGGAGAACAACCAAGCCGTGAATAGGTGTGATTATGGGAGGAAGGAAAGAATGCGAAGACGGCAGAGTATTCACTCCTTTATGCAATTTTTCAGTATCTTTTCTTCCTTTTAATTCGGGTAATCCTTGCCTGTGACACGCATTGATGCTTAAGAGACAATCTCCACGAAGTACTATCCCGGCAAGTTGAGTGGAATAAGAAGCAATTTGTAGGCTGTAGGCTGTAGGTTTGAAGATGAGCAATTAGAGAAAGGACATAGAAGGACTCTGGCAATGGCAGGGAGAAGTGCTGCAAGAATGTGATGCCTGTGCCAAGGTTTTCCAATCGAGTCCACGGATTATTTTCTCCCATTCTTGCTCTGAGTGCTAGAGCAATTTGGACTGCATAAGATGGCGATAAAAGTCGCCAAAGACTGTTCGCTTATTCCGAGGTACGATAGAGGATAGTGCTTCACATTCTGAACACATGCCAAAAGTTTAAGATATTATAGGAAGGATGTTAATTTTTCCTTACACTACCATCCTATGTTCTTCAGACATGCAGATTAGTTGACTAGTGGAATGAAGTGCAAGGTTTTTGATATTATTATGGCGCCCAACGTGAGTCCACTTGTGCAGATTTACCGAAGGACTGGCAACTGGCCAACGACAGGGGAAGCATGAGGTGATTGATTCAAGGCCGACTACTGTGTAGGATGCATTTGCATGGGTATGGGTGCGGATGAGATGGAGGTAAGGCAGATCTTGATCTTTGTGCGTAGGCAGTCCTACGAAAGGCAAAGATCCTTGACAAACAGGCCAGGGAAGAAGCTTTCCCTGACTAAAAGTCTACCGATACGCCATCCGTTTCTGTGGAAGTAGTGGAAGTAGAGACACCTGCCTGTTTAACGAAGCAAATAGTTGTTACCTGTGAGACTCTGAAAGATGTCGTGTGCCAACCACCATCCTTCAAATTCCCACTTACAATGTTTCAACTAATCACGAAATCAGATCCAAAAAACCTCGTACAGTAGTCGTATGCTTCCGACATTAAGTTTCAAACAAGACCACAATCACATTTGAATTGCGGTCATATTGTCCTCGAAGATAATCAAATTGCCGGCCACTTCACACTCTATTCAGAAGACAGACACTGTTTTGTGGCACACTATTCTCAGCAAAATAACGTGGTGTGTATTGCAGCTGAGAAAGGCATGGGTCAAGTCTCAAAAAGAAATTGTGATCCTATTGTTTGAGCGATAATCAACTGTGTGTTCTTTTGGGGTCAGTGTTAGTGCGTGTGCATTTATTTAACTAAGTCACTACTTGCAGAGTGTGTAGTGACTTTGAGGATGATCAGTGAAGACCCCAACACTGACAACTAGTTCCACTGAACAGGAAATGACGTTTTTCGACGAACTAGTTTCATAAATGGTCTATTAGTAGAGTTCCAAAGCTATGGGGTCCAGAATCCTAATTCTCACCAAATACATTTGTATAATAAAGTGCTCAGAATCTGGAACGGGTCTTCTGCAGCAACCACTTATGTTGTCCACTTTCATGTCTACTACGAATGGCAAAGTTCAAGAGGCTTTTTCTAGACATTAAGCATTGGGCACTGTCAGAGACTCGAGAGAGGAGTAGTCGCTAGTGGCGTGGAGGTTTGGACTCAGAACTGCAAGCATAGCTCAACCAAGCATGACTTTATTTCGCAACACCGGTCCACTAAATGGAGTGCGACAAAAATGTACATGCAATCGGTGTATGTTCTCAAACTTCAGGTAGACTGTGTGTCCAATATATTGGGGACATCAGTCGTATTTGTCCCTACTCACTGGTAAATGGAGGAAATTTATACATTCCTCCGGCTGGTTGTTTTTCGCCATTTCGGGTCGTCAGAGTATTCCAGCGCTGCTGTCATTTCGCAAATCTGCTTAACTGTCAGAAGTCTTAAATTGTGGTTGCTCCTAGGTGGCACCTGTACATACCGCGGAGTAGAGCAAGCAGATTTTTTGTGTTCAAAATGCTGCAAAGTTCCCAATTCAAAAGTTCTCTACAACTTTGCCCTTTGTCAGCTGCGTGCTAACGTATTGAATTCATTCGGGTGTCTCCCTGACTTATGAGTAGAAGGTGTGACGTATTTCCGCAAACTTTGCTTTGACAGTCACTGAGTGCCGTCAACACCTTCCATAGAAAGCCATACCGTGCACTGAGAATTCCAATGCCATTGGATGAAAACACCCTACGTTTATAACATCCCCACGTTTCAAGTCTTTCGTAGAAAAATGTGGGATTGCAGTACACGCTGACACCGAGTTAGAACATTCCGCAGACTTGCCACTATAGAAATCACATTCACGCATCGCCGGCCTCAGCTGATCATTTACAATAAACCGATTTGTACGCTGTGCGGGAAACAATTGAAACCCCAAATAGATTTCATCAACTAATTGCGTTTCTGCGATTACGGTGAATTACCAGTGCTCACACGGCACAGGTTCAATCAGCAGATTTCTCACATCTGCACGACGCAACAAACGCCATTGGCATCGCAATTTCAGTTGCGAGAGGATTACCATTTGGGACACAATTGTAACCATGTACTATCGGCTTGGTTATAATTAACTGGGAACAAGAGTGCCAAGGAATCTATTCACTTAATGAACGAAATTTCGAACCTTGTACATATTCTTCTCGAAAACATCCATCAGCTAATTCCGCAGCAAACACACACACTGGCACACAAACCCAGGCCAGACCACAGTGATGTGGGCAATTAGACTCACCGTCAGTAACGGCAGGAGCACCGTACAAATCAATGGCCCAGAGAAGGACCATCCGAATCCCAGATATCATCGTAATTTACTGAAGCGAATTATTTATTTCATGTTCGCTTGGTGGTGTGGATAAAATGACGTATACGAGTATCTGGCATTAGGAACAGCTGTTCGGCAGGCGGTTTTCATGTGAAGTCCTTTTTAATGGCAGTGTTGGTGAGTGTTGTCGCGCCGAGGACGAGGACGTGAGGCGACAGGCGACAAAGGTTGAATTGAAATTTGCGGCTCCACCGTCAATTTGTTTTGTGATCCGTAATTGAAATGGATTACCTTATAAATTAGGGGCGCTAGGAATATATCTATATGAAATAATATATCCGAAGGGGGTGGTTGGAGTTGCTAAGGGATACGTTGAAAGTGATATGTCATCAGTTGGTGACCCAACAAATGACTGGGAAATTATTTACCCACTTTAATGGGCCAGAATAATGTGCAGCAATGGACTTAGATTACGTGGTGTGGAAATGCTTAAATCTCGATACATCGCACCCCATTCTCACTTCGTAGGTGTAGAAATCGATGGACTTAATTCGACAATGAACTGGACCTAATGGCGGGTGTCGGACGATTTTTAACAAGAGCAGAAAGTGTTTGGATGTCTGTGGTCGAACAAAATTACTGATGTTGAGCCCGGGTATTGTTGTGAATTCCATATGTAGTCATCTCCATGGCTCTGGACACTGCCCGGACACAGTAGTGAACAAGGAAATGTCTAGGCGGAAAGGAATCACTAGTTATGGTGGTGAATATTCAATTGACCGCTGTGAACGATCCTCTAAATTTTCTGAAGGCAGCCTTCGCTGAACTAAAGTGTAGTAGCACATGGACAGCTTGCAGACATCGAACTATATTTTACAAACACCTTGCAGCCAACATAACATGTGTGTCAAAGAAATCGAGAGAACAACACGGATCATTGACCGGCATGGCAGAATGCAGCCTTTGTACACCTTGACTAAATAAATTTTGTGATCGTGGCTAAAATTTTTGACTGACTAGCCCAGTTTTCGTCAAGGATGAACACCAGCAATGAGAGAAAATACATCAGATTTTACAGTCTGCCATTGATAAAGGCGAACCCGCAAGCCAGGCGCCTGAAAATGTGAATAATGTTTATGGTTCTAATAGTTATTGTAACAATAAATCATCGACGGAAACAAAACGTCGATTCCGTTCTGACAATTTCGATGTCAAAGCTTGTTCATGCCCCACGCTCTGGAAGGCGAATTGTCCAAAATGTTGACAAAATCGTGGAAATCGTTGAGTCTAAGCAGGCACCTGGTCGGGTAAGCACTGTTTCCCAAAAACTAAGCTCAGCACAACAAACCCGTTGGGAACCACTTCAAACAAGGCTGAATACAAGAAGAAGATCGATGTATGGGTACTACACGAGTTAACGTCAAGGAACCACATGGACCGAGTTTCCAGCTGCGAATCACTGCTGAATCGCAACAACTTCGCCACATTTTTGAGGCGGATGGCGACTGTTGTCAGACAGTGTACCACTTACGACAACGCCAAGCGAAAGCGGTCGTGATCGGATCGCGGTGAGTCGGAGCAAACGGTGGCCAAGCCATGATTGATGGCCGGGAAGGTCGTTGTCTAGCGCTGGGTTACATACCAAACCAGTGAAGAATGGCAAAGGTAGTTGGAGAAGAAAGACCCAAGCCTACCTAAGCTGTACAGGCCGACAGCCTTACATCAACTACATAAGAGAACAAGTATTAACTATATCTCCTCCCCGTTACTGTCAACAGGCGTAGAGAGAAGCAGATCAACAGAGACTGTGCTATACCAACTGACAGAAACTATAGAAAGCGCCTTTGAAGCGAAAGAAATAGTTGTATGTGTTTTCTTAGATATTGAAGGAAAATTTGACAACACGAAATGGATGTATGAACTTTTGAGCATAAGAACCGCTGAGGCGCATACATCAGAAGGTATAATAAAAGTCAGCACAACAAGAGGAGTTGGAAGGAAGAGGAGTTTTAACTCCCCTAATGTGGAGTCTAGTTGTCGAGGAACTTACTAACAAACCACGGCATCAAATGTCCGACATTTGTTGATTATAGCCGGAGGCAGGATGAAGGAGACCCTGTGCGACATCATCGAATGGGGACTAAAAATTACTAAAGAGTGGTGCTTATCAGCTGGGCTAGATCTATATCCGGCTTAAACCGCCACAGTACCTTTTACAAGAAAACACAAACTGGCAGAACTAAAACAAATTAGTCCTGCAGGCACAATACTGTACACAAAACTCTCAGAATTTGGCTTATTCCTTGGTCGACAACTAGATCTCTTGCTCTCATCAAACGCCCCAACCCCATTGTTACAGCGAGCAGCCATCTGCTATCTACACACGATAATTATCATCACCCTCTCTCTCTTAAATGTTTCTATACGCGACAAAACATCACCACAATTATGAAAACTATCTTTTCTTTAACTTTCTAAAGGCAGACTTTGTTACACTTAACAACTAAATGACATTGACTTCAGTCATTTCATCGAAGAAATTACGCCGTTTGACATCGCTTTACAGTTTTTAATAAACCCTCTTCCTCCCCGCCCTGGTACTTCGTAACCTTAAAAACAAGCTGTGGAAAAAATACTTAATATCTAGCTCTGCCTTCGACTATGCATCTCATCATGACGTTTTCCTCCGCTTCTCGTATCTCTGCAAGCTATCTTCAATAGACAAGCCCAGTCGTTTCCATCAATTCATTAACAGCTAGAAAAGGTCAGACGGGTTTCTTTCCAACCTTAAACTGAATAATATATCCTCTGTCGACCCCTAAACCATTGCTAATCTATATGCCTCGTTCTTTAGCCGAATGCGCTGTACGAATGCGCTGTACGAGATCACGTCCTCAGCTAAGAGTTCAGGGAACTAGAACGAAGGAACCGGGCAGATACCTGCCATGGAATGAAGCAGACCAAGAAGCTCTTCGGTCAACATAACCGGAAGGGGTTTCAGGCGTGCATCAGAATGAGCAAGAATAACCTCCGTATGCTAACAGGCTTCCTAACAGGGCACTGTGGACTCAGGGGCACCTAAGGAAACTAGGAGCATCAGAAGAAGGTCTGTGCACATTCTGCGGAAAATCTTTCGAAATTCCAGAACAGAATTCGAACGAGAATTCCTTGCCCACAAAAAGCAACGACATATAGGCAAGCACATAATATCAGAGGAAGAATTGAAGACACTGGAACCAGCTATCATTCTCAGATTCCTATAGGAAACTCGTCCAGAGATAGAACTCTAAGACAAATCTCTTCCACCTTCGAGTAACAAGAGCAGATAACCCTCAATACAACTCTGAAAGGAGCTGCATGAGAGAGGATGAGAGATTTATGAATACGGGCACAATAGATCTGTAGGTCGCTGTGCAATTTACCCTTAACTATAAAAATGCTGTGGTTTTGGTAGAATTGGAAGGGAATCGTTTACTATGATCTCCTGTGGCAAAACGCTATATTCGGATATGCATTATCAACAATTGGGCCGTTTGAAGGAAACAATCGCTCAAAAGCGGCCAGCTTTTATCCATTGCAGAGGAATTGTGTTCCATCAGGACAACCCCAGTAGGCCGTTACAATAGAGGGATAACGACATAACCGCCAAAATAACAACAAATAACCAAATTTACCAAAATCGGGCCATTTTTGTTATATTTTACATGGCCTTTGATTGTGCGCAAAATTGATGAATTTCGTTTTACGACACCTGTCCACTCTATAATATGTCACACCTATAGCGAATGAAAATCATTGAGAATATCGGGTTCGTTGGCGGAGTCGGTTGGTGTGTTGCTCACGGTTTCTGCAGGTTCTCTCTTCAGATCTGGCTGAAGTTATTATTTTGTTTGACAATACCACTTTTTTTGTTTCAATAAACATTTCTTATTCTGTTTTGCTAACTATTATATTTGCAATGAATTTAAAGAAATAGTTGTGGGAACGAAAAGAACATACGACAACATCGCTGTCGTATGACAGGCTTTTCTACATAATTCATTCCCTTTTTTTAGTTCATCTAACTAAAAATGGATTTTTTACCATGCCATGTCGTCCACGCAGAGCGTGATAAGATACAAACTCGGATATCGGAATAAATCTCAAAAGAAAAAATGGAAATATTTTGTAGAAATCATGAACAAATTTTTTAAGAACCAGAGTCTCTCCGGTTACGACCGTCAATCTTAGATATTTCCATAATTCTCCGAATTCATCGTGTCTCGTTATTGACAAGGCTTGTCCCTATTGCACAATACAAGGCAATATGCATAGACTTCAGGATTAAAGATAAAATGTTGCAATTTTTCCTTGAATTAATTTTTGATTGGATCAGTTCGGGGAAATATCCTTAATGAAATGCTGTTGAATTCTACGTGATGAATCTCTAATGAATTCACAGACATTTCAAGAAATCAACAGAAAAAACTAGAATTCTTTGATGTCAATGAGTTCAAAGAGCCTTGTTCGAACGAAAAGAGGCTTCCCAGCTCATATGCTCGTAAGTGCCACCGGCTTGTGACAAATTAAACGGTGCGTTAACCGACGTTGTCGGGACTTCAATTTGGTGTTTTCGGATATGAATTCAAGCGGATATGAATATATAACGTCCTTCTTGACGACCCTTAAAAAGTGGTTAGCAAGTACATTTCAAGTAAATACGCATAGTGCCCTTACTAGGGAATGGTTCGCTAAGGTCATTAAGCATCATTATTCGGTATGTTCAAACGCACTCCTTGTTTAAATATGGCACAGTGTTCGGTAAGCACTCTTATTGGATTTCGCACTTCCATGCGGCTAAACCCGATGAGTAAAATTGATATCTTTTTGGTCATAGACCCCTTGATGTTGCTTCAATACATAGACTATGCCATGGAGTTCTGGGTTTGCTAGAGATTTCCCCAGACCAGAACCCTTATTCGCGAGACTGCCCGGTTTTTCGTTTTCATGGATTACAGTATGCCCCGGTCCCAGCATAGGCTATCTCTCTGATACTCTGTCAAAATAACGTGACCATCTTCGAAGTCCTTCTATAACCATAATAAAAATAGTACAATGCATGAGACAAAACTGTTGCCTTTCTTTCTTCACGGTCCCGAGGACACTGCTTCAAGTTATCGAGATCAAGCTGTCTTAAAGCCACGTTGAGCTGGTCTTTGCTTTTCTTCATCTCGAACCAGAAGGTTCGGATTCAAAGACCTATAAGCCAGCGCAGTCAACGAATTCTTGCCTTATGGACTACATCTAGTTCTTGGTACAGCGTGTATAGTTCGTGTTTGTTTTCTTCTTAACCTCTCTCGTTTTGCTTTGCTTATAGACCGGCTTTCGGTACTGCTGTTAATCGTGCCACTTTGTCCATTTTGCCTTAACCATCAAGTGCAAAATTTCACGATTGGCAGCCGTACCGAAAGCCCGTCGATAAGCAAAGCAAATGTCACAATTGACAGGAGGCCAGCATGTACCTCGGCTCTTCTTCACTAACCATAACCAGCTCACTTCCTTTTCTGTTTTCAATCGCTATGAAATGTTCCTCCCCTTCCCGCAGAGACCGCTCAATGCACAAGTGGGACTGATTTTTTAAAAGATGGTTTCTTCCGTACAGCTTCCCGCCGCAATATCTTCTCCGCTAGCAGAGTGCAGATCACACGACATCCCGTCTCCTTGCCGAAATCTGGTGCTAGTGAGGCTCCGAGTCCCCCGAACCGAAGGGCACGGTGCATCGCGTATATTTATTGAAATGTGTCGAGTTTCCCTCGTGTTGGGCGCCATGACGTGCCACACTCGAGATAATCATAATGCGGACAAGGGTGGCATTACTACTAAGTAGAACACAATGTGCAAAGGATAATGTTTAAAGTCTTTTTCTCCTCACCCTCCCTCGTCGAAACCTACGTTGCATAGGTTCGATTCCCGGTCCAACAACAATCATTTTCACTACGCTCAGAGACATAAATGCCTAGAAAAGGATTCTCAAATTCGGCATTCGACGTCGGCATAAAACGGTAGATCCTTTCCAGTCGTGGAAGATTCTCTCATCACACTGGTGGTTGGACATAGTGTGGCATATCAGCATAATGACTTCATCTTGTGACCGGTGTGGCATGCTTGGTAGGGGCGTCTGGAGTGTCTAAGTTCAGATGCCGACAAGAACGACATTCGTAATTCGCAGCTCCATTCCTTACAGGTTACTGACACTGCTCAAGAAGGTTCTGTTTAACTTTCTACCCTAGCGTTCGAGGTCTGTATGCAACTCATTTCCACAACATGAATTGTTTCTGAATACACTAAGCCGCTGGAAACCATAGAGGGGGAACCATTTACTGTAGCCCAGTCCCTTCTATTGTTACTTTTATAGTGCTTCAGTCATTTTTATCTTCATCTACCCGAGTACGTTGGGGCAACAAGATCCATGTCCAACCACTCCCCGTAGCCACTATAAAATCAGGAAAACTTCTCGACACTCAATCAGATAAACTGTACCCCTACAACACAAGAAAATTAACATTATTTTATTCCTGCAATAGCACGTACAAAGGGGACCTATCTTAGGACACACGTGCCCCGAAACCAACCACATCGTCATAACCCTTCGTCTTTCAGTATTCCTGGCAAAATTGTCGGTCGAAAGCTTCCAATCACCGCCCACACTCTGAAGCCATGGTCTTCTCCCTAGCCGAAGGGTTAATTCAAGATCTAATGGCCCTTTGTGATGAGTGAATGGGGACGATTCGAATGCTTGTGAATTAATTAAGCTTACCGAACCGCAACGTAACGGACCCTTAAATATGGAGTTTCCCTCCTAATGAAACCACCAGCCACATGTGCCATGTGACGTTGGTGTTTCCTCACCCGTCGCTCGTCAACAGCCAACAAGCTCGTAAATTATTTAAATGCAACTCTCCAACTCCTCCCTAGCCCCTTTCCCACAAAGACGAATTTTTTCTTATAAGATACTTTCGAGGGTCCTGTTGAAATTGCGCTCATATCCCATCGTCATTGTTGCGAATCGGGGAATCGCTCTTCAGTGCAGCGTGCAGAACGAACTAAAAACTCGACAAATAAAAAAAACAGACGGATAAACTGCATGATAAAGGGAGCTCCACGAGTCATGTTAAATGGAATTAGAGCTCGGGAAAATGTTGTCAAACTTTTCCATTCGAAGCTTGGGAGAATTAAAAAGGATACGTTTTATGAGTCCTTAAGTTTTCTTTGTACTCGTCGTCTTCACTCACAAAGGAAATGAGGCGAAAAACACTGCGAGTAAATCATTTAACCACACGAGTCGAGGCGGGCTAAGGACTTGTGACAAAGCCATGTCTACTTTTGTCAGCGTAATTTCATCATCGCCGAAAGGGGTCGCGCCATCTCGAAGTAAAAAGTTCGTTTTTTTTCCTCAGTCTTTACTCAGAAATTCTATAAAGCACCATTACCCCAGGACACGGTTATGGTGTTACTGCTCCCGAGTCTGTAGCCCGCACTTGAGGACTGCCTCGCACCGACCTGTTATGCAGGACATGTGTTCGGATGAGAGGCGAATAGCCTGTTGTGAATTGCCAGTGACGGACTGGTAAATGGTGAATGGATCGTTTGATTGCGTGGATGTGGGCTTCGGCTACATTGTGGACGCGCCATCCGCTGCCGCCACTCCGATGCAAAGCCGTACTCGATGGTCGTAACAATAAAACACAGCGCGGACGGAAGCGTGTCCCACCGACAAGAGTACACAACGGCCACATAAATGTTTTATTGCAAAGGATTATGCTGGTATGGATTTAATTACTGAGGATCCTGTGCTGAGCAACGGATACATCTACGGCTGGGGCCGCCCAGATGGGGGGGTCATAATGAAAATCTGATTCACCTAAGGATTATTTTTACTATGGCGCCCATGGTCATGTTGTGTACTGAGAGCCAAAGGGCGCGAGCGTGTGTGCGTGCTTGTATCAGGCTTGGAAATTCAGCTAGGACGTTGTGTTGAAAGGAATTGCGTACACACAATAGAAATCACAATGGGGTGTCGCAATACTTTAAGATTGCGTTTGGAATTAGGATGGCGCGTTGTGTTTTATGACTCTTGGTGCGAGTGATGAAATTCCGGCTTTGGCTAGCGCGTTATGTGTCGTAACAGAACAAAAAAAAGTTCGCGTTTAATTGCTTAGCGGAGGGTATTAATTTTTTGGCCATTTGATTTGTTCAGATTGAATTTGTTTAAGCGAACATTACATAAATCTTCATGGCCCGAAGCATATAAATGAGCTTAGTCCTCATTTGGTCATGGCTACTCGCCCGTCGGTTGGTGGGTTGATTGAGTTGTGCAAATGACTACAACTTGAATGAATTAGGGCTTACGACTAAGTTCATGTGAAGTTATTGCTTTGGTAGACAATGGAAGTGAATTATGCAGGAAGCGGAGAAAATATGCCGACGCAAGTTCGCTGGTAGGCGCCGGAGATGGTTATTACGTGCCTGATGATACCTCGATAAGCCTATAATTTGAAGTATCGAGCAGAGGATTCGGATTGTGTTTGATTTCTAAGAAGTTCCTGACCTTGAATTCCAGCATGTGGGACTTAAGCCCCCCGCGGCGGTGCGGCCAAGTGGTGGAGGACTGTTAATTGTGAAGTAGAATATCATCCATGGGACCCCGACCGAATCAACTGCTCTGTAATCAAAGTAATGGGCTTATTAAGCGCCCAAAACAGTCCAAGTAAATTTTTTGGATGCGCCAATGGATGTCGTGGAAACGACGATTCAACCATGAACTGCTGTATGGGCTGTACTAGCAAGGCGTCTATGGATTCAAGGACTAACATGGCTAGGCCACACTACAACTCTACTCCAGCCCGAAGAGTCTTCTACTCGGAACCAGTGGGGCAACGTAATGGAGGACATCGAAGGAAACGATGGCGCAAACAAATGGACAAGGACCTCAACCAACTTGGAGTGCAAAATTGGAGGCAGGTGGTTATAGATTGAGCCCCCTGGAGAGCCTTGTTCCACCCCGGGCTGTAGCTACCTTAAAGAAGAGAAGACGAGGAATGAATGTCGTGATCTTTTGTGTTACTAGCATGAACGATTCGATGCCAGGAATGCGCTTACGTACTAAGACCTCTTCAACCACTCGTGGGACTGGTTAGAATATCACGCTACGTGCTCCATAATTGCCGATTCGGTTCGCTTTACTCTTATCGCGTTCTGTACATTCATTGGAAAGGAACAAGTCTCCAACCATTTGTCAGCTGACTCTGTTGTATGGCTAGCTAGGTTTGGTATACTTACTTTTGTCCCTGCGGAGCGCCTGTAATGAAATATTGCGTGCTCTGTTCGTCCGCCCATTCTGGATCGCGTCCAAATCTATTGAGTTATTTTCGATATCTCAGCGTGAGATGATAATTGCAATTCCGATGTGCTCTTGATGACCATACTTTAATCGTGGGGATTGGTTTGTGGGTCCATCTGCCTTTGGTTGTTGTGTCCCCTGCCACAGGCTGCTTCGTTGGAGGCTGCAAAGTTCGGAGACAAAATTCCGACGAAAGCCTTTTTTCCTATTTCCTTGATAGGTAGAGCTCCCGCCCAGACTGATGCAGCGCATGGAAGGCAGGATCCTTCTGCAGGTGCTGCGATGGCCGGCACCATCCCGGACAGTGCTGCAAGCGGTTGGTGAACAGTCCTTACCTACTTACTTATCAGTCCGACGACCCATGGAGAGTCTGAGCCAATCACTGCCCTTCACCGCTGGATTGTCGAGCATTCCCCCAGGTATCCCTAATTAGCCGGGAACCAACTCGAAGGCTTGCGTATTCTAGTGAGCTGAGCTTCGATTTCATGGTCAGCTAGTTCTAGGTCGGTAGATTCTAGCCTTGCTTCCAACTCGTGAATGTGCTTGGCCACTGTGACAGCGGCATTATCGCCTGCAAAGCCGATGGCCTCAACTACTTGTGGTGGCACCAATCGCACTCTGTAGTACTGTATGTTCCACAGATGGGTTCCAAGGACTGCTACTTGTGGGACGCCCCATGAAACGTCGTAGTATTTCGGGCCAGCGTCTGTCCGGTACATACGTTTCCGGTACATACGCTCCCGATTATCCTCTTGAGGAAGTGTGCCATACCCATTCTGATCAGGGCTGATATCGCAAGACCAGTTAGCGGGGCAGAGGACCTCTTTTGTGTCTCACATGGTGCACTCATGTAGAGCGGGATGTGTGTGTAGTAGCTTCACATAGATCGATATGGAAGCCTGTTACTTGAGGGCTCGAACTGTGCCTCCACACACAGCAGAAGACAAATTTCACTCTTGAAAAGAAACTTCAGTCACAGCCAAGCAGAATGCGTATCATTCACTCCTCCACAGTAATTCGTCAGTAGAGAAAGGATCTTCCTGCCAATTTCGCAACCCGCTACCATCACGGTGTCACTGGTGCGGGTTGGGAATTTCCTCCCGTAGTTCTTTTAATATGCGTTCAAAATGCGCCCCAGCAAATCTCCTTTTTTGAGACCCATCTCCCCGCAAAGTCCACGTACCGTCCCCGTACGGATAACTAAAGGATCCCAACACATTTGCCGCCGACCGTGAAGTACCTAATTCAAAAAAAAACCCGCAGTGAATTGTAATTTTTCACGTTCACTGTGTCCTTCTCTATGTACTTAAACCACTTGAAGTGCTACTAATTACATTTTGTAGGGTAGCCACCGACATTATCCTCTGACCGCACAACACCGCTCGACCTCTGCCACAGACCTGCTCACAGGCATACAATGAATGAATTGTGTGTCCCATTACGAGTGCCTTTGGGTGCCTTAAATTAAATGGAATATGTAATCGCACAAATTGCACAGCCAACAAGCAGCCATGCGGACTGGAGCGTGGAATGATCCCACTGTATGCGGAGATGGTGGACGGAAGCTCGCGCTCGTCTCCAGAGAGTTCAATGAAAAACTCCAACAGATTCCGCTTTTACATCCCAGCTACGGCTATGCCGCGACCCAGCGAACAACAGCAGGGACAAACAAGGAGCTGAAATCGCAATTAATCGGTAAATAAATTTGGTGTGCAACAAATTCAACAATAAATCCATCCTTTCAAAAGGATATTCGCCAATTAAGGGTACGTACATGACGGGAATTTTAATTGATGTGACTGCGCGGCACATCGAGTGGACAGGCGATATGTGAGCACAACTGCCATGCACGGAGCATAGACCATTCAAACCCTCGGCAACGGCAGCAACTGCTTATAAATCTTTAATTAGTTGATAGCATCGCTTAACGCCAAGGATGTGCGACTGAAAGTGGGTCGGAATGCTGGGCTATCCTTGAAATCATGCTGTGCGGCTCGCTGGCAATGTCAGCGAGGGATTCCACCGCGAAGTGCGGATGTGTGCAGGCAGACGCGTGTTTTCGGCAATAAAACGAAATGCGGCGGTTGGGACACCATAATGAGTGGGAGATCACTGAGCTCCTAACAGGGGAAATTGGATATTTTGAATGAAATTTATGGGTACACAATGAGCTCCTTCGGAAGTTATTTGAATGATAACATGGATTTTACCTACAGCTTGTATGTGTTGTGTGTGTGCGTGTGGCAGCTACTTAACTTTATCTGGCAGGAATGGTCTGAATGGCATGATCCTGTTAATTTAGGGTGAGCTCCAGGGATGTACTCTGAATATTTATAAATCTTGCGGTCGAATTGGAATGGAGCAACAACTCGGGTGGGTTGTTTACAAGAAATTGTACCCGAGGACTTAAGCTGGTTGTCGGGGGTTTTTTTTTTTCAATTTTAATCCGCAAAGTGAACCAAAATGTATTCGCATTATGACTGCGATTATGGGCTCCGCTGCCAATGATTCGTAGGAGCTGTTCAGATCGGCCTTGTGGAGACATCTGAGGTGAATTGCCGTAAAACCTGCCAAATGGGACGAAGGAAAAATTTGGAGGTGCCCCTATTGGAGTAGTGCTCTAAATATGGGAAAACATCATTGTGTCCCAAGTCTGGGTACAATGATGCAATTTGGAAAAAAGGAGCCGGCTCAGCCGGCTTGTTGCGCGAAGCTGGAGACAGCTGGCGAGAGATCGCCCCGGATTGAGGGGCATGTTGAAAAAGAGCCCTAAAAAGAAGAAGAAAATTATTTTACGCTTACTGTCCAACTACTTTAAACAAGTTCGAGGACAACCGCGATTGCAACGAAATAACGCCTCAAAAATCGGATGAGTCATACTAAATTTGACCAACCGTCAACAATGTTGTTTTAGTCGACAAAAGACCCACGTCATGTACAACAACTTCATCTATTCAAAAAAACAAAAACTTCAATTTTCAAACTTCCCACTGGTCATCCCCTCATTAACTGTTTGGTGTGGAGTCCATCTAAAGTCATCTTCTGCAGCCACGTAGGAAGAGAAAGATAAAGTTGTAGTTTCAGAACTCGTGCCGCCATACATCTCGCCTCAACCAGCAGACAGCAGCGTGGAGAGGAGAAAAATGAAAACAAACCGTTGAGTCAATTTGACTTCAAAAGGCCAGCCAGAGGCACAAATAAACTTTGTGGCGAGGAGTTCGTGGTTTTTTTGAAACACATTTCTTTACCTTAATTGGCCCCAAACACAAGTCCGACTCAAATCTGTGGGACTATGGTGTGTTTGCAGGGATTTGTTCGGCTGTGAAACCTCATCGGAGTACTTGTTCATTTGCAGGTATCCAACCCTTCGATGGTGATTATATCTCAATTTACCTTGGGGACTCGACAAGGTTAGGGAAAAGTCGAAGAACATAATTTGCTTCTGCCGAAAATAGTTGGGCGCACGGAAAACGTTAAGACTTTGAAGTGCCTTACAATTTGAGATCAAATTTATTCACTTAAGGTGTAATTCGCCTGCAATCCCTTTCAATTCCGATGCGAGGCAGGATCTGAGGAGATGCCTGTGTTAAGATAAGGGAGAAAGTTTTCCCAAACCACACGCAGTCTGGGCAGTGGGCTTGTCTGCGGGGAAACTTTAAAATGAGAAGTTCGGATTCAGAGGATGCTGGATTCGCTTGGCCATTGATTTGTTGCACGCGAACGTTTTTGTTGCTTTAAAAGATACTCCTTGTCGACCATTTTCTGGTTAGAATTTTGAGGGAAAGTTTTGTAACTCAAGGAGAATATTAATACGATCATTTTAATGTTATTCCATCGCAATTTTAATGGTCCTTTGAAAAGGCAACAGTACGGATTTATGGAACAAAAACTGGGTCATGGCCACAGCCACATGGGGGCGTTCCTTCAAGTACATGAGGAATCATCCGGATGTGGTCTAACACAAGAGAAGCTGCAGGTGAATCATACGAGGGTAAAAAGTCGGTGCATCAAAAATATTCTGGAACGATTGTGACAAAAGCCGAAGGTCAGTTGTTTTTGTCTGAGCTAGAGCGAACCAATAGGTACTTCTGTAAAAAGCAATAGCTAAAGTCTTCCACGAAAGTAATTTCGACACTATGTTCTCGGCCCAAACTGAAAAGCGTCTTTTCCTGGAAAGTGATTTCGGCCCATAGTTTCTGGACTCTTTGGTGCCTCTGGTGCCTAACTGAAACACAAGCCAATCAAAATGCGATAGACCTTGCTGCCAAATAAAAATCAACCATTAACCACAACCAGTCGAAAAGTAATGCCCATATGGCAACAAAGTCACGTTCGCGATTTATGTTCAGGAAGGGATGGACACAATTGACACAAGGTATTGAACCTGTAAAAACTAAGAAAAAAAAAAGGAACACAAAAAGACGCTTACTAGACAAAATTAGGTGATGTCAGTAAACAATCAACAAGTGCCAAGGTGGAAGGTGCAGCAAGATGTTGGGGCACGTAACTCGCGCGTTCGGACTATTGAATTTTTTAGTACGATACACGTAGATAAATTGTGTAAGTCGAAATGAGGAGGTCGCGAGATGAAATTTCATAGACAGTAATATCGTCAGCCGGAGCCTACTAACCAGTCCCTCGGGCTTGTCGACAGTTTACAAAAGATTCTTTTGAATTTATGTCTCCGTTTGAATTTCTGGCAAACTGAGACGATTATTTGTGCAAAGAATTCATTCTTTTTAAGGATTTTATTTACAGTATTTCAGAACCCTTAAGTAGGTCAAACGCGCGAGTTACGGCACCTGCCTGCACACCCGTCGCCCCCTGATCAATCTAATCAAACTCACAGTAAAATTGCAAGCTTGCAAAGTCAGCGGACACCAGTCTACACACTTTTCCATTTGTATATTAAATTCTTGTGATTACACAGGTGATCGCATGAACTGCAATATCAGCGTCTGGGTCGCATCCGTTTTAAATTAAGTTCATGCAGTCACCTCTGCAAAAGAAAAAGCGGAAATGTAACAAAAATTTAATTGAATAAATCATTCTATTGTCACACGTCTTCCAAATAAGTTGTTTTTTTTTTGTAAAGAGTCCACTCGGAACTCATATTTCGCGAGTTCATGTCGATATGGAAACTGCCTGCCTGCCGCTTTCTCACACAACGTTCCCGTAAGCTCGATAAAATGCGTAGCCTATCAAAGACCGACCGCATGAACGCGCAGTTGCGATTCAGGTACAAAGTAGAGTTTCTTTACGTTTTCTTTTCGAACTTTAAATAAAAACACAGACAAATGATGTCAATAGCCATGATATATATTTTTTATTTTTTTAATTTATTTATTCCATCTACCGAGTATAACTCTTACAGATTTCGAAAATATATACATGAAACATTTTTGATTACAACGGCAACAACGTAATATTTGATATAGGACAACAAAGTATTAAATAAATATAAAAATAAATAGATTTAGTAATAAATTAATATCATCATCATCTCACCTAAAATAGTAGCGGCGGTAAACCACGCACGAGAGATCTCCAGGAACTCGATCCTCCGCCATCGACTCTAACTCATCAGGAGTTATGCCCAAGTGTGAGCAGGCCAGTTTTTGGACTTGGTCCAACCATCTCGTCCTGCGTCTGCCAAGCGGTCGCCTAACTGATGGAATCGCGTTCAACGGCTGTCTCGAAAGTTGTGACAAAGTAAACATTCGTGCCACGTGACCAAACCAACGAATTATAGCCCTCTCCGTTCGAAGAAGCAGCTCCTCATTGTTGAGTTCATCGCGCACTGCCGTGTTGCTCAACCTATCCCGACGAGTAATTCCACAACAGCGCGGAGAAATCTCATCTCAGCAGCTTGTATTAGATCGAGATCTTATTCTTTCAGTCGTTACCAAAATTTCATGACCATAGGTAAAAGTTGGAACAAATACTGAGTTTAAAACTGAGTTGACTGAGTGAAACCTGAAATAAATATTTAGTAATAATTAAATATAAAGACAGACAAATTTAATTAATTAATAGAAATTGTAAGAGATTTGGAATTGACTGTTTCAATTGTTGTTATGTTTATTTATTCATTTATTTAAAAAATTATCATATAAGTTAAAATTATATAGCTGCTAAGCCGGAGCACTGGCGCCCTAGGCATCCATGATATAGTTTGATGGCATTGTTTGAAATTCAAATGTTTAAGTATCATCATTCCACAGGAACGAATAAGAAAAAAAAAAGCTGGGAAATGTAATATGAAACAAAACGGAAAGAAAATATATATAACCAGGAGACCCTGTGCCTGCTTCGCTAGGCAGCTCACATTCTCACAACAATCACTCGTTTTACTGCCGGTTGTTCCTATGTTAATTTTATGTCTTCTTTTTATCTAATGCTTATGGCAGAGCCCTTTCGTAGACTACATACGTTATAACAAACGCAAGACGTATTGGAAATGACAATCTTTAGAAGTCAAACAAAGCCATACCTGCTTCGGTGAGCATATTCCCAAGGATCTGTTCCTTCTTCTTTCAATTCGTCAGGCTTGAGAAATCCTGAGACTTATGAGATTAGAATAAAATTCGTCAACACCTCATACTTTAAAGGCACCAGAGTTTGTTGCAAACTTAAAATTTGGCCATATTTCCTAACCAAATTAGGCCTTATTTCGATTTGGAAATTTCGCATATCAGAAAGTCTGGTGCATTTAAAGTATGAGGTGGACTAACATGATTTTAACCATTTTCCCCGCAAGGTTTAACCCGCTTACGCGACTTCGCCGCTACACTAAATGTGTATGTCAGTAAGTTGCAGAATGGCGCCTAGAGCTGGATTAATTTTATGGAATTAGTTCCCACTGGAATGTGTTAATACTGCATTGGTGATGGTTCTCATTGATGCTATGACTTTAGTTCTCATTTAAAAGTGAAATAAAGCCATAACTGGATTATGGTGTAAGTCCTCAGTTAAATGAGAATTAACGCCATTATGGCTTTAATTCAAATAGCCTTTGTTCGCGACACAAACAATTACCACCTTACAATTCGCATTTGTGTAAAAGTTAAATTCTTTTAAACTGAATTTATTAAAAAAATTTTTTTTTTATTTTATTGAGGAGAAGCCTCTTTCTTTATTCAAATCAAAACTTAAACTGAACTAACAAAAATTCTCAGCCTTAAACTTAACCTACAGTACATATGGGAATGTGGTAAAGGAATGTGGGAAAGTAGAGTCTTAGACAAACATGTCGGTTAGGTGACAGCTACAGCAAAATCGGCGACGACTCCTCTTTGGCTGGTATGTGGAGTCAGGTGAGTGCGCGTGCAACCTGGGATGATGTGCAGATGTGGATTTGGCAAATTCTGTCACGTACCCGTCCCGGGTGATTGAATGTCGCTGGTGTTAACTTATGCATATAACCTAACATAGCGTATGGCATCATAGTAAGTGTTGAGTTTCTACCTACTCATATCCAATACAAAATTATAAAACTTGTCTGCTTTCTCACAGGACACTTTCTAGGAAATATTGCGCTCAATGTTTGTATGATTTGCTTTCTATGGTTTCTTTTTCCTCACATCCCTTGCCCACAGCATTGCAAAAGTCGGCGACGGATTTTTGTACAAAAGGGGCCGCTTTCAGTGGCAACAAAAGCACAATGTTATCCTTCTCCTTGTTTTCTTCTTTTTCTTTTATTTCAAAGCTATCTAGAAAGAAGATCTTGTTTTAGCGAAATATCAGTTGGAATACGGAAATCAGTTCAAAAATCAATGCTGGGCAGTTCAATAGAGCTGATGCAGTTTTTTGTGCAAGTTGGTAGTGAGATCAATTAAGAAAATTGTAAGTTACACTTTACGGAGTTGTGGCAAGGTAAACCGAACAAAAATTGTTTCTCTCTCTAATTCAATTTTTTTCAAAACGCTCTCTAAGTCGAACAATTCATGTTGTCCCGTGAAAACTCGACTTAGGGAGAGTCCACTGTATGTCTATGATGCTGTGTTGTTCTTCCAAAGCAGCAGGCGACGATCAGCAAGCAGTGTGAAATAAAACTTATTTTCATATGTCTTGACACACTGAAAATCAAATCAACTGGGAATCGCTTTTTTGAAAACTTGACATATCTATACATACAGCGACAAAACAAAAAACGCGACTAGTGTGTTGACAAATCCCTAAGTGCAGTGAAATTCATGTGTTTTTCCCCACACACATCCGATTGCCGATTTTAACCAAACTTCACACAAACCATGTAAAGACTAATACCAAAGATGTGTGCAAGTTTGGCTAAAATCGGTTAATGCGTTAAGGCGTGAGTCGGCGACAGAGACTTAATTTTTATATATACAGATTACACTTATTCCCTGGCAATTATAGCATACAGACCAGAAATGAAGTATTATAGAAACAGCCAACTTCTACCTCTCTTACCACTTAAAATGTTTGACAAGCATTTTTTATATCGTTTTCGCAAACCAGATTGACCACATCACAGAACGGCATTCACATCATTTCGTGAATTACGGTAAAAAATTCATGAATAACTTTCAAAAGGCCTCTCAATTTCCTCGATGGGCAAGTGATCAGCTTTGAACTCGGCCATCTTGGTAAGACTTCGTGCCGTTAATTTATTACGCACTTATTCGGAAATCAGTTTTATTTTATTAAAAACTGCGACGGTATACACCACAGCAGTCTACCCAACACAACAGGAAAAATAATGGTAAAAAAAAGAGCCTGAGAAAAACAAAAATGAAATTATCAACTCATCAAAAGAAATACAGTGGACGCTCCCATATTAGAACGTTCGGAAATTCGAACCTGAGTCTTAATGCATTGAATGCTCTAAAATTGGAACTTGCGATTATAATTTCTAAGCTATTAGTTTTTTTTTCGAACCTTTGTGCAACAACGAATACGCTGAATCCGTATTATCTGGATGCTTCCGATCAATTTATCCCTAACTTCACAAATGTCAACATTCTGCAAGCACTAGCATAAACAATCCAAATGATGAATTCCAAATGGATCCCAGCAGCAAAAACCAGAAACCAAATAACAGAATCCGCTGCTCACATTCCAAAAACGCACCCAATCCAATCCACGCGCTCTATCCAATCCGCAGATCGTCTTCCTAGAAGCACCCCACTCCAATTGTATCCGCAGCACTTACAGAAATGCCGAGTCAACAATTTGCCTATAAATAATTGTAACCAGCATTTTTAGAATCAGTTCTTTATCGTACAATAAAGTGGACGGTTGTCCAACTATAAATAAAAATTTGTTTTTTTTTTATAAACCTCGCTTTAGAAAAATTAATTTGGACATAGCTCAATTACCACTGTTAAAAAGGGGAATCACGAAATTATGTATTTATGTGGTGATTCTCTTGGCTTTTTTTTCATACTCAGGTACATATTTGGTTATACGCCTGATAAGCATGTACATATTTAACTTACGCTCAATAGAAAATCGAGTGCAATTTATTAAAAATGTCAAATAAACGTACAAAAAACAGAAACACTTCGTCTTTGGAAAATAAGATTGCTGGAAAAATAAAACATGTTTGAGGTTGTTTCACCATTTTTTTTTACTTTTTAAGCGAATTAAAAAACTTCCAGGAATTAGATCAGTTCGGAAATGAGAATTATCCCAGGAAAAAGGTGGTGCTAATATCTGAGCGTCCACTGTAATATTATCTCATCTCATCTCTAAAAGCCAGCAACAGCAAAGTGCAGAATTCCCCGACAACGAATGTGGGTCAACGGTCAACTAAGCAGTGTCAGACCAGCAACAGCAAAGTGTGGAGTCCCTAGCCAACGGATTTGGGTCAATGCTCAGACCGCGGGTCATACAAAGAAGTCGCAGCATCGAATACGTCGAATATATGTGGATATATTATACATGACAGGTGAGTGAATAGTGACAAAAAAACATGAAGAAGATAAAACACACATGCAAGTATAGTACAGTGTGGGCAAAAGTATTCAACCATCAAATTAAAAAAAAAAATAGAGTGCTAGGTAAGAGTGAAGTAAAATAAGGAAATAAAGTTGATGTCAATTGTACATACATTTAAAATCTGGTTTTTGTTTTTCAATTATAATAAGCATAATATACCACTTGTCAAAGTCGATTTTTCTGTGTTTTCCAGGAACGAACATTAAAGTCCCTTCCTGAAAAATACACAAAAATCAAGTATTCATTAAGGAACCGTGTATTTTATCTGCTAAGGGATGCTAAAAAGCCGGTGGTGGTCCTAATAAGGGTGCTGGTCCTTATAGCTCCATCCACGTTGGGTCTTCCTGCGCTATCTGGTGATAGTGACTATTTAACAGTCAATACGACTGCACTACAATTCGCAAGTCTACACATTTCTTCATCGGCTGGTCAGGTGCAAGACTTTTCAGTGGATGAACTTATTGTGGCCGAGAACGTCATAGTTTACTAAGAAGAGCAAAGTAGTGAGACAATGGTACAGCCTGTACAGTCTGAGGTTGACAAAAGAACAGACAACAATAGAAAATTGGACGAATATGCCATCGCCGATTATACTTGGGAACGGGTGAATTCCGTAAAATTAAGAAAGCCCTTGATAATGGGTTCAAGGGCTTCCTGAATTTTACGGAATTCACCCGTTCCCAAGTTGAAGACCCGTCGACGCAAAATGGGTTCAGAAGAAATGCCAAACAAGAAGTAGAGAATGTACGAAAATTCTATTGGAAAACACAATATTCAAATAGACACTTTATCGAGCGAAAGAGAACGATATCAGCCTGAACGCGAACGAGCTGAATTAGATTTTAATTCAAACAACGACTTTGATAGTTTCTATCCATACGACTGCCGAATCTGAGAAAATTTCATGGAATCCAAACAAATTTCATTATTTATACTCTTGATACCTATAAAGGGTGGTTCATTTTTTTTAAGGGCCGATGTTGATTTATCATAAAACACAAATTATTTAGGAAATTATTGTCATTTCTATTATTATGATAAGATTGGTATGGTTCAATAATGTACGGAACAAAATATTGGCCAAATGGCCGCCGCGACCTCGACGGCACACCTCCATCCGATGGTCCAAATATTCGATGACACTGAAGTACAATTGAGGTTCTATGCCCTTAATGTGCCGAATTATCTCATCCTTTAACTCTTGAATTGTTGATGGCTTATCGACGTACACCTTTTCTTTCAAATAACCCCAAATAAAAAATCCAACGGTGTCAAATCACATGGTCTTGGCGGCCAATTGACATCGCCACCACGTGAGATAACACGGCCATTGAATTTGTCGCGCAAAAGAGCCATTGTTTCTTTGGCTTTGTGGCACCGTCCTGTTGAAACCACATATCGTCCACATTCATAACTTCCAATTCCAGTTCGTTATCATTTCACGATAGCGAACACCATTCACAGTAACTGTCTGACCGGCCTCATTTAGGAAAAAATACAGCTCGATGATGCCACCAGCCCATAAACCGCACCAAACAGTCACTCTTTGTGGGTGCATTGGTTTTTCGACAATCACTCTTGGATTATCATTCGCCCAAATGCGGCAATTCTGCTTACTGACGAATCCTCTGAGGTGAAAATGCGCCTCATCACTGAAGATGATCTTCTTCGGAAGTTGATCATCCACTGTTGCCATTTCTTGACACCATCCTAACCATTGACAACACTTGAAATGTTCAAGAGGCTTTAGTTCTTGAGTCAATTGCACCTTGTAAGCGTGTAAGTGCAAGTCTTTATGCATAAAGTTCATCAACGACGAGCGTGAGAGGTGCAATTGTTGGGCACGACGACGAGTTGAGGTGGACGGCTCTTCAGCCACACTATCGCGAACAGCAGCAATATTTTCTGCAGTACGAGTTGTACGAGCATGAACTGGGGTTTTCACATCTCCAACAGACCCGGTTTGCTCAAATTTTTGCATTTGGACGATTAAATTGACCGAAAAAATCACTAATTGCACGATATGCATTTTGATTTGAACGCAAATTTTCATAATAAGCCTGAATAACTTTAACGCTTTGCTCGATCGTATATCTTCCCATGGTTCAAATTGAGTTAGTCTGAAATTGAGAAATGTCAAATGAAATGCAGAAAAAAACTTGACGTTTAGGTGTGGTTCACATTCAACAACGGCCAAAAAAAAACCACACTTTGTAAGACTTCGAAAAAACGCATTTTCCATCCAATCTACAAGCAGGTCCGTTCTGCGCACTGCAATAATAGCAATTACAAATACATAATAACACGTGTGCGCATCATACAGTGAATCCTTTGTGAAGACATCAATCGAAACCACTTATCAGTTTCTTAGATCATTTGCTGTAGTTTACTACCACAATGTTTACAATATCAATATGATAAGAGACCATTTCACCAGCATTAGATTGTCTTACAATTTTGGGCATTCACACTATCCTGGGGTATTATTTACTTAGAAATTTGAATTCCAAAACGAATAGGCAACTACGATAAGGAAAGAAAAGAACAATATACCCGATTTGATCCCCAAACTTCTGCTATTTCCATCAGTTGGGAGAACGACGAGTTGATAACCATAAAATTTGAGTGAAAGAAAACAAATCCAGAAGTCGAAGAGAAAAATCCCAGAGTTGTATTTAACTTTTAGTGAACAAAACGACCCTAAGTCCCAAGTCCGGTCTTAGTTCCCATGCAAGGTGAGAATTAAGTTCAAAAAAAAAAAAAAACTAAGTGCCTTCAGTTCCCTCTAAATGTGAAATAAATGCCCACCCTTAAAAGGGTTTAAGGTCCAAAACGTTATCACCTCCGATCTTCCTGAAATTTTTCCTATTCATAGTCTACCACATAGGAAATCCAAATCGGTCTAGGCGCCTGCCAGGCCGTTGTTGACGTACCCTTAGCGGAGCGACGAAGTCGAGGGTTAAACCCTCCGAGTGTAAAGCCCTGCAAGCGAGCGAAGCGTCATACTTTGAATACACTAGACTTTCTTGCTTTAGATTAAGGCTCCCTATTTCGGGGTCTCTGTTTAATTATTGTTGTTGGGAGTTAGTTCCCACTGCAGACATTTGAGTGTGTACTTAGTTCCCATAAGAATGTGGAAAACGTTCCCTTACATGGGAACAAAGATCCTCAGTGGACTTAGTTCCAGGGCACTTAGTTCCCTGCACCGACGTTTCCCGTCTACTTACCTAACCTACCATAGAACGAATCCAATTCAAATAATCTGAAATTGTTGACTGACTGAACTGCTTCTTTAAGAAATTGTTTAAAATGGTATCAAATGGGAGCCAAGGCATGCCAATCCTTCTTTGGTGGTCCCGATGAACGGCGCAGAATTCAATTATTTTCTGAGCACCTTTAGTACGCAAGCAAAGGCCAATTTTGAATGAAAAGTAAAAACAAGCACACAACTTCACTTAAAATTAGCACAACACATTTTTTCTGTCAACCTCAATCACACGCGAACACATTTCTTCCTCCATTCATCCATTTTCCCCGGTAACGTACAGCGTCCTTATTCAATTCTCTACAGGACCAGAACACCTGCTGTTCGGAGTGCAGTACATACCAACACGTTCCAATAGCCGTTCGGAGAAATTTCGAATCACAGTGGGGACAAGATGCCCTTAATCCGAATAAGACTCCCCCACCCTCCGATCTCATGTAAAATCATAATCAAGTGAGTACCAACATAAAATACGTTTCTCAATTCATTTCAAGGACAGCATCCCATAAAGAAAATGAGAGGAGACCCAGCCCAGGCACTAAGAGCTCCATTCGTCAAAAGCTGGGCGAACGCATTCGACACACAAGATGGCCAAGTGTGGCAGGCCCTCGTGAAATTGATATGCGAGAGGAGCAGCATTGCGAGGTGGCAGGAGTGTCCTGGCATAAGCCTCAGCAACGTGGCGGTCGAAATGAAAATAGTACATAGATCTCGTTTCGCAAAATAAAAAAAAAGAAATCCTTTGGTCATACCACGTTTCAATGTCAATCACGTACACACGTGCCCCCCTCACGGCGTCGGCATCGTGGCGCTTGTTGGTGGATAACAAAAGCACAAGCATAAAACACACTTATAACACGGGTGACAAGTGGAATATTGTATGTCGGCAGGCCGGAGAAGACCGGAGAAGGCACAAGAAAGTCGGTCTGTGTGTGTGTATGCGCAAAAAGCCTGTCAAATTTATTTTCTAAAGCTCTCAGGCAGTGAAAAGTGTGCCTGGTGATTGCACAGGGGTATGGCACTTCCTCCTATTCTAACCGTTGCCACGCCAATCCCACACCAATTGGTGACCTTTTTTCGACGATGCCGAGTGGGATAGGTGGTGCCTCCACGATAGGGGTTTTGGTCAGGTTGTGTGAAGCTCCCCGTACAGGCAAGTTGGAGATTTTGCTACCCTTGGGGAATTCGAAATGAACCCTGGCCGCACATATGCAACGACGACGACCGGTATTGTGTTGACGCCTTAAACTTGAAGCGGACAAAGAGGACACTTGAATGTTACGGATGAGACGGAAAATACTAGAAACGTCATGCCTCTTCAACGGCATTCGCAGCCATCGATAGCAGAGTGGCAGCCGGAGAGTGTGTGGAGTGAGGAATGATAAAATTCTCGACGTACGTGACTCACTATCTGCAAAGGATTATTTCGCAAAGGGAAATGGCTAAGCAAATAATAATAAAGCCAAAGCACCAGCAAGGCCTTTGTCGTCATAGCCCGCGCGCGCACACACACAATGCGCAGCGAATTCTCGTACGTTTCTGGCGGCGAAATTAAAAAATGACGCCCGGAAGGGGGGCAATAATAGCCTCACAGGATATTCGAATGGCCACCACTCCCACGAGGAATTGTGTGCGATAGCAGACGGTGCATATTAATATGAGCTCCTCGGGAATTACTGACAAAAGGACGCATTGAGAAACCATGTGAGCGGGATTATTCTTCAAAGGATCACTCGGCTGGCTCCGCCGAACCGCTTCCGCTCCTCTTGCGCCTTGCCGAGGTGTGCTGTGTTCATTTCGCTTTTGTTATGTTAATATCTCATATTTGGTGGCATTATGTTGAGCTATTTTTCGTCGTGTCACCGTCAGCATACCAAATGAGCGAGGCGCAAAGGGTTCGGCTCGGAGGCAGTCGCCTGACTGGCTGTTCCGTGTTCATAGCTGGATTGTAAGGTGTCGGTTGGCAAGGAGGAGGCGGAAAGAAATGCCGCCACATAAAAGGTACGTATACGTCTCAGTGCGTGCTCATTTGCATGTGAAAAACATTTTACCGTCTTGATAAAATGCCATTTGATGTTTTATGATGCTTGAAGTTCAGTGTTGTCTGCACACGTGTGTGTGCGCACACAGATTGGCAGATGGGTGATGCGGACGAATGTCAAGTCAGTTGAGGGGCGGCGGAGTAGTCCTCTGAGCCGAGCGCTGGAGTTGGGCGCACCAATCGGATATGGTACGGTTCTATCCATTTGACGACGTGTGCACGACGGTGAAAAACAGGATACATTTCGTGAGTTAATATGCCAGGCATATTTTTTTATTCTCTTAGAAGTCATGTCTAGTAGATTTCAGTGCTTTTTTACGATGAAGTGATGTAGACAATTTACATGAAGTTCTGCAGGCTTGGGTGTGATTTTGTGAGGGTAGTGGAAATAATGTAGCTGCCATTTGGCTGATCAGATTCGTATCCTGCGGCATGTGTCGTGCACGTCAGTGTTCAATTGAATTTGGTGTTTTGTCTACTTCATCTGATGTTGTTCTGGATGAGTGAATAGTGGCGGATGCAAAGCGATTTGGAGTGATCAGGTTTTAATGGAAGCAGTTCGGGAAAGCAACGCGATGAATTAAGGCGGCAAACGGGTTAGTGGGTGACAAATGACGTGTTTCATTGATAGCCTGGTGCGCCTCTCAACCAGAAGGATGGAACGAAGGGGATTTTAAGCGGAATTCCATGTTCCCCAGTTGATGTGAATTTTAGTGTATGCTCATTAGAATGGAAATGCAGAAACTGCTCTTAGCACAAACCGTAACGAAAGAAGCTACATTTCTGAGCTTCAATTGAACATGTAATTCGTCATTGGGTCGTGGAGGCAAGGATGCATGAGATATCCACTCTATCTTCCGGCATCAACTCGTCCAGGGTCTGGCAGGTGGTGGCATTCCTGATGGAATCGAATTTGGTTCCCCCATACCTTCGACCCGTGTTGTGTCTTGAACCCGGTAAGCCCTTAAGCCCGCGCAAATTATAAAAAAATTAAAGACACGCCTCGTGATGCAAATCCGCGCAATCGAAGAATGCCCTTTCCGTTCAAAAAATCAGCTGCTCAACATTGAGCTCCCCCTGCAGTGCCGTGCCTCTCGCCCTATCACGGCGAGCTGCTCCCACAACAGTACTCAAAGTTCCCATGTCTGCAGCTTGTATTCCGGATCTAATTCTTTCGGTTAAAACTCATTTTTTTCTGATCAAAGATGAGACGCGCACAATCCAGCCCCTGATGTGTCTATTTGACCATGCTCTCCCAACACTCATCTACGAGGATGCCATTTAGAGGTTTGGTTTTCAAAATGTCGCCACGGTTCGTATTAACAGCCATTTTGACAGTCGAATAAATGATTTGTCGTCGGTCGGATTTGCCATGTTACCGTAAATGAACTCGGAAGCAAATCCGAAACACCCCTGCTAAGCGACGAGGCTTGCTCCGCAGTGAGCCGCTACGTCAGAAAGTAAAAATAATCGGAAATGGGACAAAGGAAATTAACAGTTCAATTTGGTGACTTATATTTCTTCAAACATGACAGAGTGCTATTCCTTAGTTGCCACTGACTTTTTCGTGAGACGAGGGCAGTCGAATAAAGCTGCTGCTGCAAACGTACTATCTGCAGAACTCCATAAATCAGCTGGAGACAATCTACATCTGCTGCAGCTCATCCGGAGGATACCGTCAGAGGAAAGCGTGTCCGACGAATGGAGTTTCAGTATCGCCCCATCTCCATCCAAAGAGAGAAGGACCCTCTTCAAAAAATCCCTTGTAAGAGCTTCACTGCCGTATTGTCTGAACGCTTGATGCCATTCCTGCATAACCTGGAAAAAAAATTAACAAATGCAGATCGACACCCCCATCTGTTCGTCGATTTCAAGTACGCAGCTGCACAGAGAGGAGCTAGACAACATCACATTAATGTCAAACTCATCAGGTTCTGCTGCTTAACGATTTAGAATTGTCGTTGCTGCATCATGGGCGGTAACAAACTCAACGAGATCTTCAACGTAGGGCTTAGACGTGTGATTTCTTCATGATTATCTTGGAGAAGATGGCGCAGAACTCACTCTCCAATACTAGAGACACGATCTTCCAAAAGCCCTGTCGCAAGGGCTACCATTGACGTGACGTGTTTGGCAAAACATGCCGAACAGTCAATGAGGCGGTTGAGATACATAATAGTATGAGCAGCTGTCAGTGACTCGAAAAATGATTTCGGTCGTACCTGGAATCGAACCCAGTCGTAGGAGTCGATGCACAGACCCGCAACACCAAGGCGCTTGAGACGTGAGCTGATTAAATGGGTATATGCTGTCCTCGAGAGCATATATACAACATGGACGTTATTTCACTGCCGTAATTGAACGCAGAATAGCACTTGCCAATAGATGTCGCTTTGGACTCAAGAGGCAATTGGATAACAGAGTTGTCTCTCGAATGTCCAAGCCGACTTGATGTAAGAGACTTATCATACCAGTCCTACTCTATGGCGCAAAAGCATTGAAAATCTCACAAGCAGATGAGGATTTAGAATTCTTGAAGAAAAAAGTTGGTGTCTTCGAGAGGCCTTTGGTCCTCTTGTGTTGAAGTTATTTGAAGGAGAAAATGCAGCCATGAATTGTACGGTGCAGCATAGCCAGGTGTTTACAGATCCAATTTGGCTGGGCCATGTACAAAAGGACCACAACTAACCACTGGAGGCACCTAAACAGAGATCGTGCTAGTTGGAGAGCGTTGTTGATTGAGGCCTAGGTCTAGTCCCAAAAAATAGGGACAATTGAATCGTTTCAATTTTTGGTGTCGGCGCACGAGAATTTTCATGTCTAGCAATCAAAATATCGAAAGTAGTTTGCGAGCAAAGCTTGGTGCTGCAGAGGTCTGCAAGATTCAATGAATCCAATTCCACAGGTGGGCCATGATGGAGCATGTTCAATTTGGCCCCGATCGGAAGAGTCCACGACACCGCCCATGTGAACTTGTGCGACAGCAGAAGAATGCTGTGGCAGAGGAGAGAGAGTGGTGGCAGAGGTCTGAAGACTTGATGCAGCCCCACACAAAGAAGCAGAAGCGAGAGGTGTTGTAGTGATAATTTTATCGATCACACAACTTTTCACAGATTAACTAGTGTAACGCTACTGTTTTAAGGGCCTATACTTGGCCTAAGTGTGTCTGTTGTCCTTTGCGCTGCAGTCAGCCACTTCAACCTAACGTTGTTGTTGAGGAGTATAAAGACCTGCAATAGAGGCCGTGCAGGGGACAGTCCATAAACGGGCGAAGCGCTATCACTGGGAACAAAATAAGGGGCATTAACCTGAAACGTCCGTGTTTCATTTCGTGGTAATTTTTCAATTTTTCTATTCACTCATATGCACTTGCGGCATATAAAAACAGAGGGCCTTTTAACGACCGACAATCGCACTTGTATCTACGACTCAAAGTTGCTCAGCTATGCTCTGAAAGAAAGTATCTTGAAAAGTTACGTACGAACCATTCAATACCTTTCTCCCCCTCTCAGGATCACACGAAGAAATAATTGCAACGTCCTTCCCAGCTAATTGCTCTAAACAAGAGTAGAAAAAATAAACCTCTAATGTGTACTCAAAACTTCTCCCGTCTCGTCTTCGCTTGCACTCGCTACTAATTTGAAAAGTAATTTACCAAACTTCTTATCCCGCGTACATTTCCTGTAATTGTATTCCTTCCGTCGAATGCGTCCTTGTCAAGGTGTCCTAACAACGTTCAATTATTCTACACAAACAACGGAAACGAAACTACTCTGAAACAGAGAAAATATGATAAGTGCAATAACAAGGTGAACATTTTAATGTCGCCTTCTGTTCGCGGGCACTATCTCCGCTTAGTCCTCCTTGAAGCACCTCTGAGTCAACGTGCTATTTTTTTTTCTTTTTTAATTGATTTTGCTTAAGTCTCGTCAACTTCTCGGGTACGGAAATATCTTTTCCCTTTGCACAAGAGCTATTACTAGGGGAAACGGAAGCCCTCCACGTTGTTGCTTCACTTCAGGTCCAAGTACGAGTAGTCGTCATCTGCGGAATTTGTTTTCTTTTTCCAGTTAACGGCTTCTGTTTTTGATGAATGGGGGTGAATGGGGTATTTACTTTTTGCAGCAATTCAATATATTTAACTTACAGATTAGCATTTAAGAAGAGCGTACTAAATGCGTTTGTTTTCTTGGAATTATGTCGTTTAACGAAGACAATTGTTGGTGTTAAGAAGGCGCTGCTACACCCCGAAATGCTTTAGATTGAGACCGAGGAGGACAGCATTTGGGGTTGTTGAAGACGCGCTCAGGATGGGTTTGCTGTGCAGACAACAGCAGGAGTCATGCAATAAGACCGGATCACGGGGTCCCCCCTGAGTTCTTTTAGAACAGACGAGCCAGCTTCCCACACTTGTGTGTTAAAAGTGTTGAAATCTGCTTTACAATATGTTAAAATGCATGTATTCGTTATTGAGTAACGAAACGTTACTCCTCAATGGGTATCGTTCCTTTTTCTGCCGACATCGCTACGTTCACTGGACATACAAGAGAGACATGCCAAACACACACAGCACGGAAAGGGTAAATATGCCATCAAACCACACGAAACCAGTGAAAGTGTTGAAATCTGGTTAAAATGTATGTATTCGTTACTCAGTATGTATGTTAAAATGTATGTATTCGTTACTGAGTAACGAAACATTACTCATCAATGGGTATCGTTACTATTATGGTGTCGTTACTTTTTCTTGCATCGCTACGTTCACTCTACCGTGAGCGACATACCATACACATACAGCACGGAGAGGGTAGATATGTCATCAAACCACACCCAAGCATGATGTCCATTGTACGCATACCATGCCCGAGTATGCATTCTCTCTATATTGTTGTTGATGTGTAGTTAACAGATTGGTGCTGTGACTTTGAGTGCGCCAAATGCCATTTAGTTTTGCCACATCACGCATCGGTATGGTTTGATGGCATATGATATCGGCATGAATGCGAAGACTGTATTTCAATGTTACTTGTGAACAATTATTCGTAGTAGATACTGCGATCTCTCATTTGAGGGTTTTTTCTACTTGCCACTCGTTGGGTGTTAGAGTTCGAGATGGAAATCAGGAAATATTCATTGTTCATTTAACGTGTTCATTGCATGTCATGAAAATACTTTATTTAGTTGGATACAGCGTTAATAACCAGAAGCAATTTAGATAGTAACAAAAGTAACTAATAACGATAGCACATTGGCTATAGCGCCATAGTAAGGCCATTGATGTATGGCGGCCTAGCCTGGTAGACGATTCTAAAAGCATAACAAAATCTTACCTAGATAAACAATATACAGAGATGAGCATGGATCTGTATGATAGGGGCACTTAGAACCACACCAACAGTCGGCCTGATGATACTACTTCTCCTTCCCATGAACACCTATCGCAAACTTGTACCCACATATGCAGCCATAAGACTAAGGTAAGGTAACCGATGGGACCCAAATGTCCTAAGCCGACTTCGAAATAAAACACAAGACTTTAAGAAGAATGGGTGACGATAAAGTCTGTAACCCAACTGCATGGGAAATCTACTCTGACGGGTCCAAATCGGAAGAAGGCAGGTGGTAGGCATTTCTGCAGGTTTACCAGAGATCTCTGAGGCAATCAGGCTATCGAACTACTGCAGTGTATTCCAAGCGAAAGTAACTGCTGCTCAAAAGGCGGCTATCAACGAGCCCAAAAGACGGACGGTCTATTGTTTTATACATTGACAGTCAGGCGGCTCTGGGCACACTATCGATAAAATCCAAGGTGTTATATCTCTGTCGTCGTCTCTGGCGCCCATATGCTACCCTACCCTGTGTTGGGCCCGGGGCACAAGGGTATTAACGGCAATGAAAGAGCTAATGAACTAGTCAGAAAGGGGGCGGGTATGCCAATGGCACTAGGTAAAGAAACACCGAAGCCCCTCTAGAACAATAAAGGCGCAATTGATGAAGATTGCGAAAAACGCTACAAGCCGCAAATGGTTAGAACTTGACACTTGCAGGATATGGAAAGCAAGAAAGGGGGCAGGTATGCCAATGGCACTAGGTCAGGAAACGCCCCAACTCCCATGAACAACGATAGCGAAAAACTCTACAAACCGCAAATGGTCAGAGCTTGACACTTGCAGGATGTCGAAAGCGATCTAGTCTACGCGAAGTCAAGGAAGGACTGATTACCTCCGAAAGTTGGACAGGAAGGTTATCAGTTAAGTAATAGGGGTGCTAACTGGCCACTGTCTCGTAGGCGGCCATGCCAGAAGACTTCGCGCACCTTACAACGACTTCCGCAGAAGCTGCATGGATGAAGAAGAATGGAAAACAATATAACACTACATCGAAACATGGTCTGCACTAGAACAAAACTACTAGACGAATACTACTTGGACCACCTTGAGAATCTGAATAACGAAGATCCAGAGGTTGTACTACAATTTCTCAAGAGTTCAGGCGTAATCACATATGACCCACCAATCGCAGGAAGGAATACAAAAATCACAAAGAGAATAACTACAAAGTCAACGGGTAAATTGGTTTGGGACACAAAGCCGAACGTGACAGCACATAGACCGGATGGTCTCAGCTAAACCCTACCTACCCAACTAATAACGATATTAAAGTAACGAGTAATCAGATAAAAAGTAACGTATTCGTTATTCGAGTACTCAATGTTTCGCTACTTTTTCAATCCCATTATTTTTTTTTTGTATTCTCAAATAGAATACCATAAAAACTAATTTGGACGGTGGCAAATAATTGTGTGTCTGTCTGTCCAAAATTATAAGGCAATCACGGAAATGGAAATACGTTCAGATCTTATAAACAAGGCACGGGGACTTAATGCGGCTTTCATGAGTGAGTGACAGAAGGTTTAATATTGTCTTGTGTTCATTTCTTGAAATATGGTCGCTAAAATCAAAGAACCTACGTTTTACGTTAGCAACCCCACTTCCTGTGTGATGTGCAGTGTGTTAAACATTTGCACCACCCCATAATACTATCCGGGATCGTACTCTCTCTGGGCCTTCATTAACTCTCCTTGGTATTGTAAGTGGACGTGGGTGAGGCGTGGTTATGAGCAATTTACTCTGAAAGGATACAAAATCTCTGTGGAACAGTTTCCAATCAGACTGAGTCTATATCTGTTCCATAAATGTTTGCAGTGATCTTCATACGATTGCATGCTCTGGGCACGATGGGCTTACCCTTGTTTCTTGGTAAGATTGTTACCAGGAGGTCTTTGACAACGAGAGTAGTGAAAATTAATTTCCGAAGTATGACTCCCTTGCCTTATTCTACAGGCTGTCTTTTATCGTGGAATCTGCAGACGGAGTACTTGGAAGAGCACGAATATCCAGACAATATCTCTGGATGGTATTCATTCCATCAGAAAATCAATGAAATTAAAAAGAACTTCTCCTTATACAATACTTGCTGTAGCAACTCTTGGAAAGCAGGCAGTGGCCAGCTCTATAGGATGTTATAATTTGCTGCTTCAGCAGGTTTCGTAATTTCTGGTGATTGAATGGGACATACACTTTTATGCCGAAATACGAAGCTTGACAAGCTTCTTCTAGGCAATAATTCTCTTTGAGAATTATCAGTAACTCGACAGAGATGAAGCCGTGAATTATGAAAATTGGTAAGTTTGGGGATGGAACAGGGCTCTGTCTGTTTGCCAGTCGACACACCAACCTACTACCCCACGGTGACACAATTCCTGAGTAGTATCAGGAATCGTAAAATACGCCATCCTTCGGGGTAGTGCATAAAACTGTATTCCCAGAAATCCAATATAATACCCATCCTTTCGTTTATTCGCAGTAATTCGTGCCCCACGGAAAATCTGAATGCGAAAAATTATCTTGGATCAAATCGAGTAAGAGGAAAAATACGCTGGTATCATGAGAAAAAATCAGAAGAAATAACTTAACAAAAAGTGCTCGTATCATCCCACTCAGATACTTCGATTCGAAGAACGAAATGGAAAGAGTGAGTGAGTAAGCTCTTCCTTTGTGACGGATTTGGATCCGGGACAAACGGATACATTTACAACAGCGTCTTCTGCAAAGATTAAGATATATTGATTAAGCAAAGATTTATGGTGCGACACAGTTTCTACCTGGTTCCAAATATCGCTTTGCGTATTACGATGTTGATAATGGAGTATCCCATTGAGACAGGCCGATTCAATTAATGGACACACTTTCGAAAGGGTTTACACTCGTCCACTAAGGATGACACTGACAAGCAGATAAATGATCACAAGGGATGAGAACACTTCTCTATATACCTAGTTCAATGTAATTAATAAACCTAAGAAAGATAAATGGTTTTGGTTAGAAAATTTCCAAAGAAGGTTTCAGGAGTGGTTCAATGATGTGAGCGACTGGTCGATTTTGTTGGGTTGTGTGAGGCCATTGCCGGTTATCCTTGTCGATTGCGATTAGAAAGTTTAATTCAAAGTTGATGAACATCTGGAATGCTTGTAGGCGAATTGATGTTGAAGAGGAATTTGCTTAATCAAAAACTTTTAAATGAAAGGTTATGTTCGTGAATCCATTTCTGCTCTCGGAAAGTAGTGGACTTCAAGGGACTATGGAACAGAATTCAGTAAGGCGAACAAATTACAAAAAAAAATCTCTATTTCTTGTAGCGCGTTGTTTGATTTTCAAACTGTCATCTGTCATAGTGAGTGCCATTTGTCAATGTTTATCGACCACGGTTTCAAATTGTAAAAACTGACTAGACAATTAGTGATTGGCTAGTAGGTACACCTAGCGCATATCGAAAAGACTGCGGGCGAAGATAAGTCTCAATCTGAGAGCACTACAGGTACCAGTGATGTGGTGTATATAAAACCCGATTCCTACCGAGTTACCTTTTCAACAATGTATAAATTTAACTAGCACCATGCATCTTGACATAATCTTTGTGTGTGTACCTGTACATGCAAGGGACAAATTCTACCAACCATAGCGAAACAAACCATGGTAACCCGAAAAATGTCGGATTATAAAATATCTAATTGGTTAGAACTAATTGGTTGTCTTTCCTTGTCTTTCTTTTATCGTTCAATGTGCTTGACTACTCTCTGTCGAGAAATAAAACCCGCATTTCTTCGACTTATTTTGTGAATTTTCTATGTACCTCTTTATTTTTGTTGAGAAAATCTCTTTAATTAACCGCTATAACACCAAATATGAACAAATGAAAAACATTGAGAGGTGTCTGCTCTGTTGGCGGTGTGGGCTGGTGCGTTGCTCGTGCTCTTTGCAGTTTCCGTGTTCCATGTTAACTTAAAGTAATTCAGAGTGTAATTATATCTGTGGTTGCATATATGGTGTGTCGTCGACGCTGATAATTCTCGGTTGAATCGCCGACGCAGTTCGCCGCCACTCGTGATAAAAGAATAGCTTGCGCAACACGAATTGTTTCAAAACTAGACCGACACGACGTGTAACCCATCACAGTCAGGCATACAATAATACTCCAGCCTCCAGCCCTTACTACTGCCTCGATATTAACAAAATCCATTCCACCCAAACACATCAACACCATATCCGTGCTCATAAACACACAGCATTCAATGAGCCTCAATCGTCCTCTGAAGCAATTAACAATAGAGAATACTTCCTTTCGAATGGACTTCAAAATTAGACCCTACCCTACAACAAATTGCTGTCATAACAAGTTCAAATGGTTCGTTTGAATGCCTATCAGAGTTCAATGCCACCCAATGCACCCAACCAAATACAATGAACGCGTTGAATTGTTGGTTCTCTCCTCGGGTCCTAATTGCAACCCATCTCGTGCGGCTGAAATTGAAAATTCTTTACAATTGACATCATCGCATGACATCGGTCTCTATTCTTCTGTTCGGGTTCGGCTCAGTCGATGCCGGGCAGGTTTTCATCAAAATTAATTGAACAAAGACTAAGAGCAGCTACGTATGCAGAAGTGCACATCCATCGTCCATCATCCATTATCCACCGTGACTGCTCACAATTTTGGGATCGATTTCCAAACACCCAGCATCTACGAGTATTGCTTGAATTGTGTAAATTTGAATATAGTTTGCCTACACACCGCTGGTAGGCTGCAATATTTTATCTCAATTCAAATTGAGTTAGCCGCAAACACAGAAATACTCGCCCCGCTTGTGGGTGGATTGACTTCCTTCCACGTGCGCAACTGAATGGGCGCCACATCATGCCGAGGACCGAATCGACAGAGTGACACCGTACCGAAGGAACGTCGCAATGGAATTTATTATGGGCAGAACTATTGTTTCGTCAGGAACCCACCCGTCCCCAGTCACATTTGTCAGAGGAGGAATCACTGGGGACACCCTTCGGCTGCCAACAAGTCGAATCTCCAGACAGCAGGTTCCATGCTCCAAGCCAAGAGTCCGGAGGCAGGCATATTATTAAATTCCGGCCCCATCGTGCAGCCAACGGCAAACACACCTCCATCTGTGCTCACACACGCACCTACCGGCTCTCCCTACCGCACTTACTTGCACCAATGAATAATGTTTGGATTTAACGCTGGATTCCATGAATACGCAATTAGTCAAATTGTCAAAGGAGCGCCTTGAGATTTCCTGGCTAAATGTTTGTGTTATAATGTGCAATATCCTTGTAATGTTTGTGCTAACAACAAAATCATCTCGCATGTCGAGTCGAGTGCTGGTGCTGGGACCAACCAGGACTTGGGTGAAGGATAATATTTGCATACGCTTCGCTGCAGCTGGAGCACCAGCAGGAGTGACTACAGCCAGAGCAACGACTTTACTGCTTGGCATCTCTCCTGCTCCTTGGATGGGTGTTTTGTGTTTTTATGCTTTCACACCCCGTTGCGTTGAGTGTATACAGCTTAAGCGCGTACAGCCGTTGAACAATGAAATTATCTAGCAGCCCGATGAAATACTAACGTTAGGCTCTAAAATAGCCACTCGCCTGGAGTGCGAACTGTGGTGGTGGGCGAGTCTTATTTACGAGTCCATGCCGGAGGGTGAATGTCCCGGAGACCCTCGGGAGTGAATAATATTATTACAGCCTATCAGTACGCATATCATTCGAAATGGCTTCAGTGGGAATTGCGTTCAGCCGTCTGCGTTCATGGGGTATCGCCTCCATTTGAGGGGCGGCTAAGCCCTTATCAATTGCCCAGGCTTAGCATGCAACTCGAAGGCGTTCGCTGTATAATTTCGTTGTTTGTCTGGGAAAATTGTCTTCGGAGGGATTTATTGGAAAATTACAACGGAACCGGTTCTCGTTTGTCCCTGTGTGCGTGCACGTCCTTTGGGATACCTGCCTTTTTGAGGCAACAAACATCAAACTGCCGCTGGCGAGTGGGTAAAGTGTAGCAATATATTTTGTCGACTTGATGGAATCGATTACGGGCCCATTCCAATGTATTATGCGATATCGGTGTGCGTAAACCAAGAAGAAGTTTTCCTAGGTTCCTCTGGCTTCTGACGGCCTAAGCAGGTCCATCGATTTTACGGTCACCTGAATTTGATGAGATCCTTTATCAAGAATTTATTTTCTTTGGATTATGTCATCGCTTTCTAAGTGTACTGCATAGCCGTCGCCGGTGCGGGAGCGGGAGATTTATGGAATGACATGCCGAGAGTTATGGTTGTCGAATAAAACAAAGAGTGTAGCATACTTCTGGGCTGCTACGGGGTTGCTTCTGAATGCCACTTTGTTGTTTATGAGAGGAAAAGTGTTGCCAATATATTTTACTTGGAGAAATGGCTTGATATTTTTAAACCGTCTTCTTTTTTTTTTGCTGAGTAGTGAGTTTGTGTTGTCTTCATTTTTCGGAGCCACACTGTGGTATTGTCCAAAACTGTGGAAAGGAGCCAAGCATGATGGACACTTAATGAGCGTCGATGCAATGGCACTCATTTTTTATTGTATCCCTCTCACTCAAAGAGGATACATCATACTTTTGGCTAAGTAATAATGTCCGCTTAGTTCTTTCTCGGGAACCATGCCGGTTGCATACTTGTCTGCCTGACCATCCATCATCGTAGGAGATCAGACTCATTCGACAGATAATCGTATAAATTATAAAATTTGGAGTAGCGAAAATGTTGTTGGGAAACAAATACATTCACAACGTGTGACTGTTCGTTGTAGACAGCCACATACAGATATTTGATGGTAACTGTGCTCCCAACACGGAGTACCTTCTTGCTTTCCCAGAAATATTAAAAACAGAAAGGGGAAATAACGACAACTATAAGCTAGGGAGGACGCAGCCATTTACTGCCGAAATTCTTTGACAGCTTTAAGTTAAGCATATGAGAAAAGATAGCTTTCTGTGTTTCAGCCCGGTTGTCGACAGCAACACAAATAGCAACAGCAACAGCAACAGCAACAGCAACAGCAACAGCAACAGCAACAGCAACAGCAACAGCAACAGCAACAGCAACAGCAACAGCAACAGCAACAGCAACAGCAACAGCAACAGCAACAGCAACAGCAACAGCAACAGCAACAGCAACAGCAACAGCAACAGCAACAGCAACAGCAACAGCAACAGCAACAGCAACAGCAACAGCAACAGCAACAGCAACAGCAACAGCAACAGCAACAGCAACAGCAACAGCAACAGCAACAGCAACAGCAACAGCAACAGCAACAGCAACAGCAACAGCAACAGCAACAGCAACAGCAACAGCAACAGCAACAGCAACAGCAACAGCAACAGCAACAGCAACAGCAACAGCAACAGCAACAGCAACAGCAACAGCAACAGCAACAGCAACAGCAACAGCAACAGCAACAGCAACAGCAACAGCAACAGCAACAGCAACAGCAACAGCAACAGCAACAGCAACAGCAACAGCAACAGCAACAGCAACAGCAACAGCAACAGCAACAGCAACAGCAACAGCAACAGCAACAGCAACAGCAACAGCAACAGCAACAGCAACAGCAACAGCAACAGCAACAGCAACAGCAACAGCAACAGCAACAGCAAACGGCACAAGGAGGTACGACCTGGTTCTCAACTCGAGTGCTGGAGGAGCGGTCTTCGTCAATTAAAAGGAAGGGTAGGAGTGGTTTACTAGGGTCACCTAAATAACGGAGAAAGAAGCAGTGATTTCAACTATTGGAGCCTCCAAAAGAAAGAAGTCCCTGGAGAAGCAATCCACACCGTCCCCAATCCTGGAATTTAGTCTACCGCTCGGCTTTGTTCCAGCTACCTTATATTGAGTAGACTGCGAACTTCAAGAAAACATTTCGATCAACCGTGAAAAACTTCGTCCTCAGTATCCACGCCAACCACGGTGCCCCATCACGACATTATACACAGTTCATCTAACCTCCTCTCACCGACCATTCAAGGGTGCATCAACTCCAAAATCCCTTACTTGCCAAAGTGGAATAACAAATCTCCTCTTAAACTAAACTTATTGCATGTAAGGGCCTCATTTGTTTCGAGAACTTTCTCTCTGCCCCAGCAACGGCCCCACACAACTGTGACAATACCAATGAGAAATTGCCAAATAGAGTGTCATTTGCCTGCTTCCCGCTCGATGGTGCACATGCATGTGCCCTGAGTCTGGCGTCTGCGAGTATCTTTTTATGAAAAAGCTGTTCACCCTAAAATTTGGCAAACATGTAATTGCGATTCGAAAATCTGCATTCCCAATAATCTCTCGAATGAATTTGCATTATTTCGATGGGTCCTCGGCCTTCGATACGGTGCCCGAGTGCATAACACGGCATGGCACAGAACACACACACACACGGCAGAGTCCTTGGAACCGGTCGCATGAGGAGGAGCGTTTCATTAGTGCGCTGCTGACAATGGCTGCAGCAGCTCTCTGATCCACTCTGCTCCACATTCCCTGCTCACAGCCACACACACATTATAAGAAAATCAATAAGGAACACCGAAAAGTGCTACACGCCCAACAGCCGGCACTCGGAGCTTGGTATTCGGCAGGGAGTGGATCCAGCCGAAAGGACCATTTGACCCAAAACTTGAATCCTTATTTCCTCGTATGTGGCGGTGGCGGTATGAGGACGGACCCGACTGCATCGTGTTTTCCTCTGCACTTATCCCAACTGTGTTCTCGAAAAGCGTGTCATTACTCAAATACCGCACGATGTCATTGATTGAAACATTTGTGAAAATCGCTGTCGTTGCTCTTGCTGCGGTGGTTGTGGGTGCTGCAGATGAGACTCCTGAAGGATGCTGGCGACTCCGGGGCAGTAATGACATCACATGATTAAAAGTCGACCGGAGTTAGATCTTTTTTCTATGTCTGCGTTAGTTTTTTGGTTCACTGGGAGACAATTTTCCGCTCGACTAAAGTGATAAGGCGAAAGGGAATGGGAAGGGTCGTTGAGCAATTCCCTTTGGAACGATTGTAGTCAATGGTCTGTTGGGTTTCATTGCTATTGTCTGCCTCATTATTGAGGTCTGTCGACATGACGAACGTTGTTTGGAGTTTCGCGTCTGCTGGTGTTCTGGAACTACTGATGTCATTGCTGGAAGTATCTTTTGTATGAGAATTCAAATGAGTTTCACTGAACGGAGTCTACGCTGTCTAACAGTTCTTTCAATGGCATGTTCTGCAATCAGAATAATACTGAACGTTAGTGTGTTCGAACCGTAGACATTTCAGAGTATTAGTTGACGCGTTTACCCATTAGGTCACCGCTAGCGGGGGTGGTTTGTAGACTGCAGTACCTAGTCTAATAAAAAACACTACATACTTTTTAAACTTGTACATTTTTTCAGTTATCGGCATAATCGATCTGCTGGGCAAGCTAATTGAGCCACAAAAACGAAGAACAAAGTATATCCCAGCACCAAATGAAATTTAACAAAATTTAACGAAACTGAACGAAGTTGCTGTTATGGTCACAGTGCTGGAAGTAATTCCGGGTACTGCACGACGATCGACTGAGAGATTAAACGATATCCAATTTTCGTGACAGTAGGCGTAACCCCGGCTACTTCGCCAGGCTTAGCGAAGCTTAAGTTTGGTAAATTAGTTTTTTTTTTCACATGGATGGATTTTGGATTTTACAAATTTATACTGCACATTGAAAATTTCAAAAAACTCCTGACGTGTTATTGATCGTAGCGGCGAATGCAAGGAGAACATTGAGCTGAAATCCAGGTGTCATCTCGCATGGGATCATTGCCATGCGTGAAATCAAAACATCTTCGCTGGAGTATTTGATCATTTCAGCAGATTCGGGCAATGCTGTGGATGATGGTGTCAATGCTCTTTGCCGTGCGTTTTCAGTGATAAACTAAACTCGTTGACTACTGACGCGTGCCCGCAATAGAACGCAAATAATATTTGTCTTGGTTGCAGTTTTGTACCCAGAAAAAGTATAAATTAAATTTAGATCTGTTTGGTGAGAGGTCAGAAAAGTTCAGGTAAATTACAGAATCGAAGATTAATGCAAGCAGAAACTCCACCTTCGGGTATTTTCTGAAAAGTTCAAGAGAAAACCCAAGGAAATTAATTGAAAATTACGTGAATTATAAGCAGTGTTGCATAAATGTCACACTATTTGTTTTTTACACATTAAAAGTGTATTAAGGTGTATTTATTGGTTATGCATTTTTTTACGTTTATTATTTTTTTCAGTTTTATACCCTTGCCATTTTCCAGATGTATTGGGTCTATAATTCGTGCGGTTTGCTAAGAGATGGCGTAACTTGTATTATTCCATTATTATTATTCCATTGGAACATGCGTTGGAAAGCTACGTCATTTCAGTATATGTCATTCATTTGAAGCGTAAACAGCATTTGAAGCGAACGTGCCAAAAGTGGTTTGCACGTTTTAAAATTGGTGATTTTTGCCTTGAAGACGATGAACGTCCTGAGCAAATAAGTTTGAAGACGAAGAACTGGAAGCATAACTCTATGAATGTATGGTGTGCTGTATTATGAGCTGCTAAAACCGGGTGAAACCATCAATGGACAACGCTACCGAACACAATTAATCTGTTTGAAGAGAGTAGGAGCCGAAAAACGCTCGAAATATTTGACCAGACACGAGGCAATCATTTTCCATCATGACAGCGCTCGGTCCCACGTTGCTATTCCGGTTAAGAAGTATTTTGAAAACAGTGGATGGGAAGTTTTGACCTACCCGCCTTATAGCCCAGACCTTGCCCCTTCTGACTACCATTTATTCCGGTCGATGCAGAACGAGCTCACTGAAATACGGTTCACATCAGAACAGAATATCAAAAATTGGCTTGATTCATTGTTGGCTGCCAAGCCGGCGCAGTTCTTTTGGGATGGGATCCACAAATTGCCAGAAAGATGGGAAAAAGTCATAGCTTCAGATGGGCAATACTTTGAATACTACTATTGTATATGTTCTTCTTAAATAAACTTTCAAATTTTGAAAAACCGCATGAATTAAGTTACCGACCTATGCAATATACTACAAACTTTTACACGTATGAAAGTGTCTATAACACGCCAACATCTCATACGTCAACAACCCTCATTATATGTAAACTCTCTCAAAGCCGATTTCGGTACACAAGAAAATATGTTTGTTTTGAGTTTCAGTTTAATTTACTTAATACATTGGTATATGCATGTATGCAGGTCCATTATTGAAAGATTATATCTTATATGAATGGCGGCCGTGGCTTTGTGGGTTAGTGCGTCGACCCCTACGCACCTGAGCCTACGCAGGGTCTATTCTCCGTACGTGCAAACTGCTTTTCATCGCCCCACCTCTTTCGAGTCGCTGACAGTGCTCAAAGAGTATAACTGGCTTAAGACTGTAGGTCCCTTCCTTTCGTGAAAGAACAATAGTACGCACAACACGAGTTGTTGCCCTTTCCCTCTACGGTTTGTAGCGCCAACCGTATTATTATTATTACCTTATATGAATACATTGGTGGTCCAGTATGTGGCACATGGCATTCGGCTCTGTAACGAATGATCGATAAAAGGTACACTTTTAAAAATGCAAGAGTGTCCCCATATAACGTACGAAAAAAAGAATTGACACTCGACTTAGGGAATGTATCACATATGTATTGTAGTGAGAGTTATCGGTCGCGTTCTATATTGTGCCAGTAGTTCGTTAAACTTGATTAAAATGTGTCAATACGACAAAAGACTGAATGTTTCCAAAAAACATGAAAGTTACAGTTTTAATATTTCTTTACAAAGTTTTGAAATAACTTAGGAAAAATAAAATGCAAAACTAATATGCCTGTTTTACAAAGAATGAAATGAGTATGACAAAGTAAGAAGAGAAGGCGTTACAATGCTGAGTATAAGTCTGAATCAGAACATAAAAAATCTTTTATACAGGGTGACAAATGCCTTAAGGCTAGGAGTACAAACTATATTCCTACATTTGTGTAACGCTTCGTACTGAAAAATTTGCTCGGTATTACGAATTCTTCGATATAACGAACACACCTGGACATTATATCATTCATTTTACTGGACGAGTTTAAAAAAATACACATTAATGCAATCTTCATTTTTAAAATCAACCTATGGTGCCGTTGCCTATTGCTACCCGCACGCACTGGTTAGTGCATGGCGTGACTTCCCCCTTGCCCCTCATAGCTTCTCACAACGACACTGACGGGTTGCTTGCAGTTCATTCGGGTTAAGCCCAACCGGCTGCCGAGCGGGACAGGCCGGCCACCAGACGCTCGCATGCTGCCACTATTCAGGCCTCGCTCGAAAATGGGGCCCAGGCACACCAGGGTAGGCATTATCCGATTCCAACTTATTTCTGCGTGTCATGAGGGGGTTGCGCTTAGTTAGCAGGCTTGGGCTGTATGAAAATAAACTCGTATACCCCAAGCCTGTTGCCTGCCCCGCACCACGAGGAGGTCAGCTGCCGGGAAGGCTCAAATCAGTATTTATTCCTACTCTCACCTATTGTGATAAAATTTGGGCAATGACCGCAGGAATCAGATCGCGAATAGAAGCTGCTGAGATGAGTTTTCTTCTTGCTGTTGTGAGAATTACTCGCCGGGATAGTGTAAAAAAAACACGGCATACGAGAGGAACTCAACATTGAGCAGCTGTTTCTTCTAACAGAGAGGGCTATACATTGGTTTGGTCACGTGGCACGAATGTCTCCTTTGTCACAACTACCGAGGCGGGCGTTAAACGCGATTCCATCGAGTAGGCGACCGCTTGGCAGACGCAGGACGAGATGGTTGGACTAAGTCCAAAAATTCGCCTGGTTACGCCTTGACATAACTGGTGATGAGTTAGAGTCGATGGCGGAGGATCGAGTTGCCTGCCCCCCTTGAGTGGGGCATGCTCGTCAGAAGATGATGATGAACTTCTAATGCCTTTGATAATTCACTTTATTCTGTTTTTTCTTCTGTTGGTTAGATGCATTTACAATGTGCTTTGGCTGACCAAAGAGAGTGATGATAGCTGACGAAAATCTAACGGTGTATTCAAAAGGAATTGAAGTTAATTTGGACAAAGTAGAGTGGTTTATTTATTACTACATAAAGTATTTGACTGTTCGTGTTTTTTGAGTGAATTTTTTACACTCGACGATGTTTGTTCAAGTATTTTTGACTGACCCTTCAAAAACTCGAAGAGCTCAGGACATAACATTTTCATATTGTACCTAACGTCTTTTAAAGATGAAATGCTCAACCGGCTTTTATCGGTGGATCAGTTCTCTCAGATATAGCCGAAGTCCAGGCCAACAGGGAATATATACCCGAGGTTTTCTTTTTTATGGAATGTCTTTTCTTTTTTCACAATGTTGATGTTTTTTCTGCACTATACATCTCAAAAAGGGCCTTTGTAAGCAAATGGTTTGTCACCTCGATTGTCAGACTGACACTATTTTACGCTGTCTCAGTCTGGTGGGCAGTACTGTCAACTGCGAGAAACTCAATCGGGTGCTGATATGCATCAGCGGGGCGCTGAAAAGCACTCGATATAACACCCTTCACATGTTCCTTCATCTCCCACCAATAGAATTATGTGGCAAACAAGTAGCAGCCAGCGCAGCCCTAACTAAAAAGACTAAAAGCACTACGGCTGTGGTCCGAACTCAACATCGGTCCATTCTTAACAGCAGCAGCACTCCTTCCAAATCGGCTTGGATCTTAGACAACCATACGCTGGTCAGCCATATGTCCACACAGACGGATCGAAATCTGACGAAGGGTTGGGTGTAGATGTCTAGTTGAAGGAACTAACTATTGTCACCTCCTTGAAGCCTGATCACTGTCGCGGCTTCCAGGCAGAAAACATTGCGATAAAAAACGCAATGTACTGGCTCAAGAACAATGTAATATCCAAAACAGAACATTCTTCCCTATCGGAGAGGTCTTGTGTCCCTCCGGATCAACTGACGTAGGTCTAGAGTGTCTCGATGACACTCTGTTTGGTTGGTTCCACCAGCAACAACTGGATAAGAGTCAATGTTAGCATGTACAATTGTACCATCTAGGGTTAAGAGTTAAATTTTTATCGGGTACATGCCTTATTCACCGCCGAAAACGGTGTGAAATAACTCTGTACACACATGCATCGATTGTGGAATACGAAGAGGTGTGTGTTAACAACTTTTTTTACAACCCCCGAACGCCATAGCAGCGATTCCAAATCACACCCTATTTCAGGGATGGAATTTAAAACGTCTCTTAATTTGACTCATTAATCGTGTGGTTGCAAATTCTATGCCAGTCCATGACATGATGACGCAAGCAAATATACCGGACACCCCATGCAAAATATCAGACTCCTCACGGAAGACTGCACAGGATCAACTAAGACCCACATCCTGTGTCCACAGATAATCTAAAACAGTTCGTCTATCCGTTTCATGCTTGACCTGGCCATCAGTGTACAGCATCTATGACTGATTTTCGCCCTAATCCAATCACATGACCCACCCAGATCCATTAACTTGTAATGCACATCCTTTCAATTTACCCAATCCATCGAGATCAGGACTTGGAATAACAAGACAACAACATCCTCCGTCGGCAGAGTGACAGAGAAAAAGAAAGCAGTTTGCTGCATGATTGAACATTTGCCCCGGAGCCCCCAAGATGCCAATGATGCCAATAGACTGGTCGGTAAGACAAGAAATCTCATGACTAAAAGAAGAACTACTCATCTGCTCATAAGCTCTGCGTCGCATTGTAATGCTCTCAAATACACACCACATTTGTGCTCGTATGTATTCATCCTCGTAGCCATCGTTAAGATAAATTGCCCAATGGTCGAGTGGAGCCACCGCACCCTGCACACATCGCCTGCACTTGGCATTCCCGCCGGAGACCCGAGCTGCAGGAGTACCAACTTAAGTGGATAAGTCAAGACAAATAAGTTTATTATATGGTTGCCTTCACTATGTCCTCCATCTCTTAATGTGACCAAACACACTTGTGCTGCTGCGGAAGACGACGATGGCATTCTGCAAATCAAGGGGTTTCTCAAAAATGATTCGAATTTATTCAAACAGGACACACACATCTCGAAAACACAGGCGCACTGTACTGAAGTGGAGACGAAAATCGATGAAGTTTGTTGGCTCGTAAGCAAGAAAGCCAACACTGCCTACGACTTAGTCTGCGCCTTTCTGCCTGCCTCCCATCCGATGTTGGATGTCCTTGCGGCAGGGCATTAGTTTGGATTTGTGTTACCGGAAAACACAGCCAGACGGACGGAAGTGAACTGGACCGTCCTGTGATTTATTTGCATGTATACTCGCCGGGGTGGGGACAGTGTTTATTCCGTTCATTGTGCTTATTGTTCCCTCGCCCCTCGCCAAAGTGGCAGACAAATTACAAGGTCATACGTGAAGGGAGAGATATACTCCGTTCTTGCGCTTGATTTGTTCATGCGATTTCAAAGCCAATTTCATCTATTTGTTTTATTAATGTCGATTCCGTTCGCCCTTGCATAAGAGACGCGAAATACGCCGGGGATCTCGCCGTTTGGCGCCCCCATAATGCGTGGATATTCAAGAATTTGAATCACGGGCTGTTTGCGAGTGTCGAAGTGGAACGAAAAAAGGGGAAAAGGGGGGCAAACCCATGTGATTTATGCTGAATCGAAGGTAAGCTGAGTGGAAAATCCGGTATTTCCCGAACAGAGGAGCAAATTAAATTTCCATATTCCACGATGATTTTCACGCGAAAAAGATTATCTTCCGCAGAGATGTTTGTTTGCAGTTTCAAGCGGAGCGTGGATGAAATCGCGTTAAAACAAGGGTTGAGCGATGAAATTGAACGGAGAGGGGGTGTGAAGGTGAAGTGCATGAACAAACTGTCGATAGCTGATGATTAGTTCGATCGGTAGTGAGTTTTGGACTGATGTCCAACTGTGGAGATACTTCTTAGGGCTTTGTAGAAGCGGTTTTTGCGCTGCACTCGAGCCCTCAGGCTTAAAGAGTGGTTCATAGTACTGCCAGGCAGGAACCTACTTTTGCTTTAATTTCTCGGTCCTCCGAAGAGAAACACGCGCTTCGGTGATGGGGAGCCTACATCAACAGCTTTCACCACATCAGCACCGAAAACCTGCCAAGCAACAGTGACAGAGGCAGTGTCCAAGGTGTCGTCGTATTTGCCACAGGCGTCGCATAGGGATTTCGTGGCTTGAGCCAAGCACACTTAGATGCTTAGCGAAGGTGTAGTGTCACGTAAGTACGCCTGTAAGTCGTCTGCATGCTTTTCTGCCAAGCGATAACAAGAATACAGCGGATTTCCTACAGAATTAGGGGTAGGAGGTAGGGACTTGGGCTGCTTGTGAATTCACCAGCACACATAGACCATGGTGGCCCATTGTGATACCCACAGTCAGACAACTACCACCGATCGACCAGTCCAGGGATAGTTCCGTTAATTCCCAACGGCAAATGGTGACTGGACCAGATTTGAAAACCAGATAAAAATGTGTTAGCTTTGCTTTCACTGGGACTCGAACCGAGCGATAATGAAGGGCAGTCACTTAACCAACGCGCCATTCAGTCAGTTTTCCTACAGGCGTTATGGAGCATGCACTTGGTCTGTCTGCATCCTGTCTGTTGGGTTCTCGAGAGGCCCAACCATCGATGGAAGCCCTAACCAAGGACACAGGTGGATCTGATCATTGTCTAGCAATTTCTCGGCCATCTCATTTCCAGCAATCCCGTGGTGACCTGGGACTGGGACCTGGGACCTGGGACTGGGACCTGTTTTATTGTAACCAGCCTTGGAAGTCAGAAACAAAGCATATACTTTCTGTCAATTCTTGAGGAATTGTTGTCAGCATCCGCCACCTTAGCAGATTTAATACCAATTGGTTATTGATGACAGAAAAATAGGCAACTTTTGTAGCCTAACGTCGACTGAGTCTCAGCAGTTTAAACAATCAAGTGAACCATTATCTCAAGGCATTATCTTAAATCCCACACTCGCCTGAAATCTTAGCGTAGACCCGCGTCTCCAACCAAATTTAATCCTGATGTATACGGCGATAGTTAGCCGGATTCTAGCACGGTGACAATATCACAAAACTCAACAATGTACAGAGAACAGCTCGAATTGGCACCACAGGCGATCTACGGTCGACAACTGTCAGAAGCTCTGTGTATCTACATATTTCACCTTGGGACACGTTAAAAACACTTCAGCTCACAGCACCATCAGGCTCAGAGAGACTGAGTGCTGGACTTCAAAACCTTGTGGTCATCGCACCATCCTTGATCTGAAACCGAGAGACCTAGTATCATTCTCAATAGATCATACGAAATACTGACTTACCTATAAAGCGACACTATACTTCAAGAAGGATTCATTTTCACGGATCCATCACTTTCGAGTCACTGACAATGCGAAGAGTATAACTATCTAAGAAAGCTTCTCAAATTGGCCGTTCGGAGTCGACATAAAACTGTAGGTCCCTCGACTCGTGAGAGAACAATAGCACGCACCTCTTCGGTCTTTGGAGCTATAAATCCTTATTTTACTATATAATTCGGGAAGAAATGGAATGGTATAGCGGGCAGATGTGCGAACAAATGGCATAGCAAGCAGGTACGCATTCAAGTGCAGACTTAACTAGGCAATCTACACTAAGATGTGCGGGTGTGTTCTTTGAACAACTGAACATTTTAAAAGCCTCCAGACTGCCGCATAATTCCGTTGTGTTTCACTTTTGTTCAATCGATCTGTCCGGACTCTGCAACCACCGATTGCAGATCATGTCGTCAAACAAGACAGCAACTGGCGCTTAGGCACATAGGCAGAACGATTGATTGGGTTCCCACTTAAGTAAATAAAACTGAACGAGACTAGTCGAGACTTGACGAAACTTAACGAAACTGACCCCAAACTTGACGAAGCTTATCGAAGCTTTGCGAACTTGATATTATAGACAAAATGCCACATTTCTGAGCATTTGTTCGAATTTGCCTTAAGTTTACATACGGTCATTTTAGTTCTGCTTGCAATGCCTTAGTGCGTCACAAGACAAACAAGTTAAAATACAAGAAAAACCTATCCAGACATTAGCATGATGCTGCATACTTCCTTCTATCATTCTATGATTAATTGTAAAGATCACACAATTTCTGAAGACTTTACAACATTCCACTGATTAGCTACGAGCACGCACAAAACTCTCTCTTTTCTTTGTTATCCACCCAGCGTTGGTGTCAACACTTAATCGCTTCATTCACTTCGTTGTCTAGTCACTTCTGTCTGTTGACGCACTGTTGACGCTGATGTCTCGTCTGCATGTTTAGGGTTCTGTTTATGCTGTCTACACACATCATATGGTATCGATATCGTCTCGCCTCTGGTCATCATAGGAACCATCTTGTCTGTGTTGTTTGCAGATGACGCATGTCCCGCACATATCTATTGTATCAATGCCTACGGTCGAATCGAACAACACCATATTCGTTGTTGGGACTTCTCCTAAATTGATCACCCCCTTGACCGATTTTTCGTACACCAACAGTTTAAATTGTTGTTTCTTTTAAATACATGTACAAGGAGTTTAGTTTACAAATCTTAAGTTCAAGTCGGCCATAGCTTAGAGGTAAATTTAAAAATGGGTTCTTTAGAATCGCCAACGGGTAACCTTGATGTGAAAAATGAGGGTAACAGTTTCGGGTTAAGCACTGACCATATTAAGCCCAGCGTTTTCTCCCTCCAGAATGACAAGGACCGCAAAATAGACTCTCCGCTTTCAATGAGACTGATTAGAAGCGAGGGCGTACAAAGGGGCGTCCTGTTTGTTGAAGGATGGTGTATTTAATACACCGAAAGTCAAAATCGAAACGGATTTTCGGTTGATGCACACCAGTTCCATTTGACATCATCTCATTTTTAGCGAATTTTTTCTCCATTTGCTAATGAACGTCGATGGTCCAGCAGGAAATCTTACTCGCCCACGAACATTAAATGTGTGGGCCTCGTAAACTAACCAGACAAGGTTCATTGATTTTCCGCCTTATTTCTAAATTCTATGTGTGATAATATGCATACGCAAAGAAATCACATCCCATTAAACAATCTCAGACGAGACAGTCTCATGTATCAAGAGATAAATAAGTACGGAGCTCGTTCGAAGTATTCGCCGAGAATACACCGACTTAAGGACATGTCCTTCAGATCGCTCAGTGCAAGCCACCGAAAGATAAAGACCTGGATACTTACAGGATGATTTACTTTGCGGGAACACGTCCTTGAAAAGAAGATTTAGATTTTTCCTCGAAAATTCCAAAAATAAGGAACTTCCCTTTCTAAGCGCCTCCATTCAATGTCGTTAAAATGTATGCGAAAACTTTTTGGTTGCGAAATAAAGTCACATCATTGATTTGATAATCTCCCAGCAAGACAACAAGAAACTTTCCAGCTGCACAACAACCCAGTAAGAGGAGACACATATGAAAATACCAACGCATCCCCGCCAGACGTGAGCCCGAGTCAATTTGTTTTCTTCCGTTTTTTTGTTTAGGACGGCACCCCGATGCGACCTCTTTTTCAGAATGAAAAACACAAAATCCCTCATAACCTACAATAACACACATAAAAAAGCGGCGAAAACAAAAACGAAAAACTTTCGGCATCGCCCACTCCACCTCTGACCACAATTACCCCTTCGCAACGGTGTGGTATATGATGTGAAAAAACAAAATAGAACCAAGGATTTCAAAAACAATTGTCGAATAGAACCGGAAGGACGAGTAAAGAAAACGAAGCAAGCAAAAAATGGGATGGCTGCCACCGAAACTTCCCTCGCGGTTCAATGGAGCCAGAAAACAAACAACGGCGAAATGGAAGGGCTTGCAACAATAAACAAATGGCAAACAATTGGAAATACGAAAGAGTGCGCCCAGATTGGAGCCAGGGCAGGCAGGCAGACCAAAATTGGTCTGGGAAAAATCTCTAAACAGTCATTCGCGACGTAGTTGTTGCCGTCGCCGAACAATGAGCAAAATTATTATCCTCCCCCTACCCCGGCGGGATACTGTGCGCTTTGTACGAGAAGTTAACCTATTAAGGGGCTTAGATACTTAAGTCGTGTTTAATGCTCCCCGCTAAGCACTCTTGTGGGCGGTATGGGTGCTCGGGGTGGTTTGGGCGGTTTGACAGTTGCCCCTTTCACTGGAGCAATTTTGTGGGACAGCAATTAAAAGGTCACTTGTGTAATTGAAATAATTTATGTGGACCCAATAGGAATTGACACTCAAGTTTGAGTTGGAGTTGGAGTTGAAACTTTTCGACAACTCCGATTTATTGCCTTCGGAATGGACGTCATCTCACCCGGGATGGTGGAAGACTGAAGTAGAAGGCAACGAATGTAATTAAAAACGTGCCAAGGACGTCCTGATTTTCAATCACGACAAATGTCAAGGATGCATTAATAATGTGTTTGCACTCCAATTTATGAATTTAAACGAGAGCATAAGGCGGACCCGTTGGACGGCTGCTGGGACGGTGGGCAAAATATTTTGATAAATAACGAACCTTTTGAGGGGCGCAGCGCTTCAGGAAAGATTGATTGACTTCGATTTGAAGGCGTTCGAATGTAAATTTATGGACACGGCATGGTGCGCTGATGAATTCGTAGATAAATGGAAATTAATTTTCACAGTCTTTGCGTCGTGATTTTAATTGAAAAACAAACTTCATAAATGGGCGACATTGGTTTTTTTTTTTTAATGGAATGGAAGTGTCGGGGAAGTGGGAGCCAATTTGAACACTGGCTTGTGAGAAGGAGTGGGAATTGCATTGCGTATTGTGTTGTGGCCATTAGCTATGAAAGTGAGCAGATTTGGTGGAAGAAAGAAAAAGAGATAGAGCGTCTGTTGCACCTGCAAGCTCTTACTGCATACTTCGATGGCGTACACTTTCTTGCATGTGTCAAAACATGGGACAATTTATGGTATTACGTCTCTGTTCGAAGTTTATGGGGCCAAGGAGAGTGCTCCCAACGCAACGTCACATCCATCAAAGGGTGGCAACGATGCCAGAAGTCTGTTCCTGAGACTGGACTGCCTTCAAACTTAGCCATAGACAGACGTTGCGGTCGATTTCGACCTATTTTTTGATTTAACTTGAATATTTTTAAAGCTAATATCGATGGGAGGCTGTGACTCAAAGATTGTTTTTGCCGGGACTGACATACACGAATCGGAATGGAATAAAAACTGCATGCTCTAGGATGGGTAGCTGCCTGAGAGGCGGTAACGCACCCAGCTGGGCCTCATTGGGCCCATATGAATATTGTATGGACAATGCATGAGTGAATGAAAAGAACACAATCTTCTTTATTCGATTGCCTAGCTGCTGTCAAGGCAGATGCAGCAAATGCAGAGATTGTGGGTGATGCTACCTGTAATGGTGTAGTCAAAATTGGTGCCTGAAACGAGATAGAATGCAAGAATTAATGAGAATGAAAGAGTGAAATAATTTTAGATGCACTGTAGATATCTGCAGATATTTGAACGTTTATTTAAGAAAAACATGCACAATAGTATTATTGAAAGTATTGCCCATCTGAAGCTATGAGTTTTTTCCCATCTTCTGGCAATTTGTAGATCCCATCCCAACATAACTGCGCCGGCTTGGCAGCCAAGAATGAATCAAGCCAATTTTTGATATTCTGCTCTGATGTGAACCGTATTTCTGTGAGCGCGTTCTGCATCGACCGGAACAAGTGGTAGTCAGAAGGGGCTAGGTCTGGGCTATAAGGCGGGTGGGGTAAAACCTCCCATCCACTGTTTTCCAAATAGTTCTTAATAGCAACGTATGGCCGAGCGTTGCCATGATGGAAAATTAGTGCCTCGTGTCTGGTCGAATTAATTGTGTTCGGTAGCATTGTCCATTGATGGTTTCACCCGGTTTAAGCAGCTTATAATACAGCACATCATTCTGATCCCACCAAACACAAAGCATTACCTTCGCGCCATGGATATTCGGCTTTGTCGTTGATTTGGCTGGTTGGTCAAGCCAAATCGTGCAAACCACTTTCGGCACGTTCGCTCAGCTAGAGCGTGTTCACCATAAACTTCCACCAAAATACGATGACTTTCGGCAGCAGTTTTCTTCATATTAAAGTAATGAAGAAGAATTCCACGCAAAAACACTTTTTCAGGCACAAAGTTCGATATTTGAGTGAACAAAAAATGATTGTTGTTTATGCTTCAAATGAATGATATATACTGAAATAACGTACATAAACAGTAGCTTTCCAACCCATGTTCCAATGGAATAGTACAAGTTACCATCTCTTAGCAAACCGCACGTATAGTTATAGAATACTTACAATAACAAATAGTTGTAAATAATAAAGGAAGCCAAACCAGCAATATCCAGTATATTGTAAAACATAGCCAATGAAATCCAAACAATGGCTGGCACAGTTTAGGGTTTTCGGTTTTTTGAAATCAGGTAGAATGACACATTTGAAGCAAATGCTCGGCCAAAGACAATGAGTTAAACAAATTATGGCAATAGATAGTGCGATCTGAATTTTGATACCGTTGGTTCATTGATAACACAACTCGTTCGCCTCAACACATCTCGCTCTGCGTTGGCTAATTTGCCATTATATATTTTTCCTTTGCGTGAATCTCAAACCGTATTTGGCTGGTCTTAATTTTAAGGTTTTTTTGCATAACAGTTTTATTAAGAAGTATTTTCTTCATTTGCACATTTGTGGCATTTGTGTAACTGGATACTGTGTTCACTGTGCACTGCATGCAAATCTGGTTTTTCCTTGCATGTTATCGTTTATTCTGCAAATTCTACATGACTTTTTCTGGTCTGTTAATGGCTGGCTACCGCTGGGCTGTGGAGTTATATTTTGCAAAGGTGCTCCGAAGAAAGGTTCGATGCCCTGTCGAACGGAAAACACTCCTATTATCCTTGTTCATCCTTGCTTCGATCTGAGGGGTCACTAATTGCTCAATCAAAGAATGAAAAAATTGTCGATGTGAATGGGTTTTGTTCCTAGCACTCACATCATTTACTTTTTGTAAATTGTGAAAGGTGCTAACGGTACGACACCCAACATGTTGTATTGAGTCTATAACTGCGGTTTGCTAAGAAATGGCGTAACTTGTATTGTTCCTTTGTTATTATTCCGTTGGAATATGCGTTGGAAAGCTACTGTCATTGTCCGTCATTTCAGTATATGTCATTCATTTGAAGCGTAAACAACAAATTTTTTTCACTCAAATATGTCAAGTATGTGCTTTTACGGGGAATTCTTCTTCATTACTTTAATATGAAGAAAACTGCTGCCGAAAGTCGCTGAGAGTCATCGTATTTTGGTGGAAGTTTATGGTGAACATGCGCTAGCTGAGCGAACGTGCCAAAAGTGGTTTGCACGATTTGGCTTGGCCAACCAAATGGAGCGAAGGTAATGCTCTGTATTTAGTGGGATCAGGCGGGTGTGGTGTATTATGAGCTACTAAAACCGAGTGAAACCATCAATGGACAACGCTAGCGAATACAATTAATCCGTTTGAAGAGAGCAGTAGCCGAAAAACGCTCAGAATATGCGACCAGACAAGAGGCACTAATTTTCCATCATGCCAACGCTCGGCCCCACGTTGCTATTCCGGTTAAGAACTATTTGGAAAACAGTGGATGGGAAGTCTTACCCCACCCGCCTTATAGCCCAGACCTTGCCCCTTCTGACTACCATTTGTTCCGGTCGATGCAGAACGCGCTCACAGAAATACGGTTCACATCAGAGCAGAATATCAAAAATTGGCTTGATTCAATATTGGCTGCCAAGCCAGCGCAGTTATTTTGGGATGGGATCCACAGAAAGATGGGAAAAAGTCTTAGCTTCAGATGGACAATACTTTGAATAATTCTATTGTACATGGTCTCCTTAAATAAACTTTATAATTTTGAAAAAAAAAGCAGAAACAGTTACAGATCCAATAGAAAAAAGCCAATGGCCATCTTTGACATTTACGATGCACTCCTTGTTCCGCCAAATAGTTCCAACAAAGGCCAGTCCAGTTTCTCAAAGTTTCTCCACACCTTCAAAATTGCAAAAACAATGTCTGCAACAACAGTTCTCCCGCTGGATTTCTACTTGGTTGTTGATTCGGTCATCACTTTCTCGCCCAATTTTACAGCTCTCTGATGTGCATCTTCTTTGCCTGTATACAAGTTAACGACATACGAGCCACTCCATAAAATTTATCATTCACCCTGCAGATGGTCCCACAACAATGTTGCATTCCATCAGAGGCTGCTGACGGCATGTATGCGGAAAACTTAGCACGAATGCAGCCGATATCTTTGAATTCGAACGAACGCACAAGGTGCAACATGATACGCGGTGCTGGGCATAGGCTACATTTTAAGTATAAAATATATTGTCAGTTAGTTCTTAAGTAAAGCTCGAAAGGAGCAGAGCTAAAGACAGTACAAATATTGTGTTTAATAAAACTAAGTATATTTCTAACTTATAGAACCCCTTTGCAAGGGTATTGCGTTGCTGGAATCACAAGCCCACCATACTTTTATTCCGTATTTCGCAGGCTTCGATGGTATGTATTGTGTAAATCGTGTGTTTCCTCTGAATGGAAATAGTTGTTCGTCAATGATTATCACATCTGCCGGTGTACACGCAGTTTCCAAGTGATGATCTAGCATTACCCACATATCCTGAATGGGAGCAGTTTTATCTGTACTTTGGCGTTCGACGCGAGTCCTTTGTTCGTCAAATCTTATAAACCGATTTATAGTCCAAAATCGGCTTAGCCCCACCTTTATTCTGAATACGGGATCCATGCTGGTTATCCACAACTCTTCTGTTTGCATATAGTTCCTGTTCAGTAACAGATTTCCAAACTATTTTGTTTTTTTTTATAACTAATTTTACAATTTCTGGTTTCGCGCACGATGATAACGACCATGCCTTCTGATATAATTGCCTTAAAGGCAGCAAGATGACTACGAAGCGTAACTCGTCTTGCGTAGCTACCAACGTCTCGAATGACATTGTCTGCTCTTAGACGACCTGTTGCTGTGGGTTCTTTGTACCATTTTGTATCATATTGCTTGTCACGATTTTGAAGAAAACAAACTTTGTGAAAAAATTAATATGCGTCTCAATTTTAATGACACAACATTACAACTTTTTAAGTACTTAGAGTGGTGGAAGGTACAGAATCCTCGATTTTGCCAATTTTAACAGCTTTTCCTTTCCTTTGTTCGAAGGTCTTTTTTTGGGAATCCAATATCCTTTAAAACAGCTTTTGGGTCAAACTAAAAAACGAAGAAAACACTTTTGGGGAAAAAGCGTTCAATAATTTTTGTACATACACATGTATTAACTTTGTGTTCTCTGTCCATTGTAGTAGAATGAAGATTTTCGATAAAAAGTTCAGTGAAGGATAAACAGGATAAATTAAATCCAACAACTTTCTGTGCAAGGAAATGGGCGATGTTGGCGCAGATTGTAGCGTCAACTACTGACGCAGCGTGAATTCTAAAATACCTTCATTGATTTAAAGGTTACAATTAGTTCAATAAGTTATGCATATAAAATCAGGACTGGCTATCTCGGATGGTTGAAGCAAGTTACGATACAATTCAGATAAGAAAGAGTTAATAAATTAGGATTATTATTATAAGTTAAATTCAACAAAATGTTGCTCGTCCTGCCCGGCTGTCTTCCAAATCAAAAAGAGAGGATCAATACAAATGACGGACATAAGGTAATTTTGTTTCCAAGGTAACGGGAGCGCGCGAGATATGGTTTGCCCGTAGGCCTACCGGCCTACCGGCCATGCTCCACTAAGGCCCGAAGAACGTGTGAGACTACACAACAGAGGATGTCAGCGTTTATGGGTGGGGCAACGAGGGGGAGAAGGACATCAACCAACTTGGAGTTTGTACTTAACCAGTGATCTTGCTAGTTGCAGAGACTTGTTGATTGAGGACCATTTGCATCTCGGGCTGTAGCTGAAGAAGAAGCTTAATCGAATCGGAGTCTTCTTGTTCAATGATCACAGTATTGCATGATTTAAGTTGTCATGATCCCTTGATCTCTTTGCGCCCAGCATACCAGGAAGAATTCGCAATTTCTTTTATAACTTTGTTTGCATAAGTCAGTCAACCAATTGCGTGTATCCCGTCCATTCATCCTACCTGCTCGACAATCCTATCTTTGTCTCCTCTAAAGCTTTTAAATAAAATATGTGTCTTGCTCCTTATGACCTCTCATGGAATCACTATACATTCGGCAGCTTTTGGTATCGACATTGAGTCTTTCTCTTGTGTCACGACAGTTTGAATTTTGCTCTGGACTGTTCGATTTATATTGATCGCGGTTACTCTGGCACACCTGCCAAGTCTTTCTGAATTGCCTTTGCAAAATAACTCATGTTCCTGCTACGTTGCTACCGATCACACAATTTGTCTATGTTTCGCTAAGAAACTACCGAGCCATAAGTGGTCCCGAAAAGTTAATAAAATAGACGGTGTGTACGATGAAATCCAGGGGAAATGGAATGAAAACAAAAAGAAACTACTTCAAGCAACTTTCCTGTAATAATGTCTGTGTCTTGTTTATTTAATAAACAATGCAAAGTTTTGTTTCTTGCATTTGATGTTCAACGCTTGGTGGTCGGCAGGACTGTGGTTTTTGGTGGTCCTTGGTTTCTAATGAAGGCCGCTGGTATCATGGTATCCTTGAACTGCGTTAATGCAATCTTGCAGATTTTCCAAGTTCAAGAACTTCTCGCTGATCCGTCGAAGACATGATGGACCTTCAATTCCACTCCTGGCGATGATGCGAAGTGGGAGGAACCAGTAAATTAGCCGCCGCCCCATCACGTCTTTCGGGCACTTGGCAAAATTTGTCGATAGCAATTGAATATTATCATGCTTTTGTCTTTGCAGCAGCAGTCGATAGGGACAAATTCAATCACAAGTCCTCGTCACTATGGGAGAAGTTTCGACAAACAGGTTACAACTCTCAATTGGCAGCATACTTTGCAGAAGAGTTCCAGAAGAAAAATGATAAGTATATATTGAAACCCATTTTTCAATCATAAATAGCTTTCTGGTATTCCCCTGCACTCCATGGCGTGACATTATATAAAATCCACATCAAACGCCGAACGAATCTCCGTCGTTCGTGATTATGCCATTCCATGTCCTCGCCACCAACTGCCGATTTCAATTGAATTGAAAGACAAGATCCCAATCAAGAACCGCCAGGAATCGGCTTCCGTTCCACACGCACTTAACTGAATGCCACATTCGTTCAGATTACACAACAAGGTCGCCTCATCTGAATAGTTTATCGTGAAAGGTTAACATTGTGGCGCCAAGTTGACATCGGAGGTATCGGCGATGGCGGCGGTGGTTCCGATGGTTGAGCGATCCCATTATATGCCATCGAAAACGTGCCCATTGTCACAGTTTATCTCAAAACTGAGAATTGCACAATCGACATTATACAATCCTGAATCCACCCTTAGGCACGACACCCAATAAAAAAAGCCGACCTTCACCATTCGCTATCCAAACTATCTCGTCGGATTCAACTAAAAGCAATAACACAAACGACAAGCACAGCCGCACGTCCCACATCTTCCCGCCTGAGTTACAGCAGCGCCGGTTGACATATTCTTTGTTGGTGAACAGCGCTCGAGGCAGACACCGAATGGCTTCACAGTCTAACTCACCATTATATCGAGACATTAATCGTTTCGTTAATGGTGTCATCATTCATAAACTTATCCCAGCCTAACGCGTCCGTACGGGCCCCGCTTCCACCACCCGACGAACGTTTTCATCAATCAACCAAACTAATTGATTTTATCGCCAAAAAGGCGAAAATGAAGCCGTGGCAGGGGCGGGAATTAGTGCTGAGCCGAAACTACAAAAGGCCGATTGACAGGATGAGGGGCAAAGAAAAAAGCTGAGCAATAAAACTTTCTCCCCATGGCTGCGTATCGTGGATCCACGTGACAATTCAATCTTGATCAATTTATTTCCCTCGACTCACTCCTTGGAGGGTGAACATTGATTTTGGCTTTGAACGGGACACAAAAGAATGGAAGAATGCTGAGTTGTTGGCCATCAAAGGAAGTCAAAAGCCAGCAGAGGATTTCATTTCATGTCACGTTCATCTAGTTGCGCGGCTGTAATCATTGGTTCGCATGTAATGTGAGGGCGCCGACAAGGCAGCACGGCGGCGAGCGGGTTTGTGATTTCACAGCTTAAGGAGGCTCTTCAGAAATGACCCATTTTCGATTAAGTCGCGGAGGGATGGCTGAGGGAAGTCAAATGGGTTGACACGTTGTTCTTAAAGGTGGCTTTGAAGATAAATGAATTTGATAGACCGTGAGTGAGGACGTCAATTCTCCCACAATTGAGATCGAGGAAAACAAGGACATGACACGGAACCGAACAGGATACCGAGTGGGTAGGATTCTCAGAGACCTAGGAACGAGGGCTTTTTTCATCCTTTTCATGGCCTCTTGGAGGATGTCCCACTTGTCTGGCTGATTGGGCGAGTGGAATTTGTCATTGAAGTGCTTCAGCCGTGGAAAGTGTGATTAATTCGCTGATAACTTGCATTCGTCGTATTCGAGCTCCCGTCGGGCGAAAGAATACTAATGGCATGATAGTTTTACTATGGTTATTGCCTGTAGATGATGGTGGAAGGACGTGACTATCTCTCATTATACCCGGAAACCGTTCATGGCTGGCAGTATGTCGAAGAAAGCTTGTAGATAATTTCGCATGCCATGGACCAGAAAGTCAATTTGAAGTGAAACAAAAATGGTTAGCGGATTGGAGTGGTGAAGTAAATTTCCCATGTGGTCTAAGCGGGTCGTTGCAGTCGCAATTACCTGCGCACTTACCTTTGGTACGACCTTCATTATTTAAGGACACACCCATCAGCTGAACGATGGGTTAATCAAGCACAGGAACTGTCCATCTTTTGGATACCTTTGCAGTCGAATGCACTGAATACAATTGGCCGCATGTTACCACCGTTTTTTGTCTTAGGAGCGACATCGACCGGGGGGTGCCTGACTAGCCGCGGACAAGGGTCCTGATCTCGTACTTGGTATTTTGTATACGGTATTAGGCCGCAAGGTTTTAAAGATTTTCGCCTATCTTCAAATTAGGATTTGTGTACATTTATGTTTTGGGTGTAGTGGGGTGGGGAGGGGGCGTATTGTTACATCACCAGTCTTAGATCATCGGTGGTTCTAACGCTAGCTCAGATCGTTGGGACTCAGGTTCGAATCCTGTGGGGTAGTGCTTCCTTTCCTTTTTTTCTGTTGTTCAAAAATCTTCCAACGATGGTTCCATGACCTTGGTCTTTCTGTTGTGGTAGTGGGAATTAGCGGCTTTGCAGATGGCATGAAGTGTGCAGATCTGTAACTCTCCAAAATACAGCCATACATACATAGCTGGAACGATCCACGTCAGTTGCGTAAACAGAACTTGGTGCATAGGCCATAGACAAAACAAAGAAAAAGAAGTCTTGCCGTGAAAAGTTATCTTGTGGGTTCACGAGCGTGTGACGAAAGGTAGGGAGGAATTTTCGCTTCCGGGGAAATCGTATGTATTTTTTTCCCACAGTGATTCGAGGCTTTTCCTTCGCTTGAGTATTGACGGTGTTGTAAGAGCGAGCAAGATCGAGAAGTATTCGCAGCCCCATCCCGACATTGATAGGCCATCCCAGAGGATCATTCCCAAGGGCGGACTACACCATAGAGGCTAAACTCGCAAATTTGGTAGCCGATACGAGATCGCAGATTGGTAGCACTCAGGTGAAGTAAATTAAGTCCAGGGCATTGATCCTTAGTTATAGCTTGAAGTGCATACGCGAATGTTAATTCGTATACATCGAACGGACGGTATTGCTAAACTGCTGTCGGTGGCGGTGCACGTCCGTGCTCACGCAAAGTTTGAACGTCGGGATCGGCGGGGACCGAGTTCAAATCCCAGAGAAAAGCGGTATTTACATTTTTTTTTCTGGATTTCACTGAAATTCATAATTTTTCTTTTGTTTTCTGACATGTTAGTTGTAAGTTAGGTTAAGCCAATGTTCTTAGTTATAAGTAAGTCAAATTTGTGAAGCAAATTAAAAAGCGGGCTACCAGCTTAGGTCATGCGCGGAAAGGAAGAAAAGGAAATATTCAGAACACAGCATGGGACAGAGCAAAGCCATCGAACAGTACATATGGTACAATAAATTGAGACAATCCATAATAAAGGTGGGCGCCCAAAACTGTTGACACATATGGATCCTCAGGTGAGAGGTGAGATAGTTATGGTAAAAAATATACCAAAAGAAGTTGATTCTATTATTGAGTACATAACTTAATTCGTGCGTTTTTTTTTTCAAAATTTGAACGTTTATTCAAGAAAAACATGTACAATAGCATTATTCAAAGTATTGTCCATCTGAAGCTATGACTCTTTTCCCATCTTTCTGGCAATTTGTGGATCCCATCCCAAAAGAACTGCGCCGGCTTGGCAGCCAACAATGAATCAAGCCAATTTTTGATATTCTGCTCTGATGTGAACCGTTTTTCAGTGAGGGCGTTCTGCATCGACCGGAACAAATGGTAGTCAGAAGGGGCAAGGTCTGGGCTATAAGGCGGGTGGGGTAAAACTTCCAATCCACTGTTTTCCAAATAGTTCTTAACCGGAATAGGCCGAGCCTTGTCGTGCTGGACAGGTCGCATATTCCGGGTGTTTTTCGGCTACTGCTCTCTTCAAACGGATTAATTGCGTTCGGTAGCGTTGTCCATTGATGGTCCCAACCGGTTTTTGCAGCTCATAATACAGCACACCCTTCTGATCCCACCAAATAGAGAGCATTACCTTCGCGCCATTTGGTTGGCCAAGCCAAATCGTGCAAAACCACTTTTGGCACGTTCGCTCAGCTATCGTTCACCATAAGCCACGATGCTAAGTGTAATGATGATAAAGTAATGAAGAAGAACTCCCCGCAAAAATACTTTTCCAGGCACAAAGTTCGACTATTTGAGTGAAAAAAAAGATTGTTGCTTACGCTTCAAATGAATGATATATACTGAAATGACGTACAATGACAGCAGCTTTCCAACGCATGTTCCAATGGAATAATACAAGTTACGCCATCTCTTAGCAAACAGCACGAATCAAGTTATAGACCCAATACATGAGATATACTGGGTAAAATTGGTCTTGTGTCCACTATCAAAAATATGAAAAAGGCGCTTTCTGGAAAAAAACATATAAGCCCGACAAGATGTCTGCTCAGAAGAGTGAAAATCATCAGGTTCCAGTCCGATGATAGCTGAAAATTTCAATCAAATCCGCGTTCGGATGAAAAACCACAGAAACGGAAAATGTGTTATGGACGCCACTGTACATACACCCGAGAATAATCCTGTTTTGCTCTGCAGCAGCAAAAGCTTAGCAACATGGACACCATGGACTGTCAAAATCGCACAGCACCTTCTGTAAAAGCCTTACCGCCACGCTGCTACATCTACCAAGCCATGCCATGAACCACTATATGCACATTGCCTTATATATTGTTTGTCGATGTTTAAATAAGAAGAACATCCATCATCTAATCAAGGTCAAAATACGGAACAGTCGCCTTCGGATGATTTAGTGAAAAGTCTCAACCTTCCCTCCTCTCGCTTCCACTCAGCACACTTAAGAGGCTTAGGCAGCTCCCACAACAATCATATCAGTCCAACATTATCACTTCTGATAAATACAAACGCCTCCCGCGCTGGCTCTGGAAATAATTCCCTAAAGCGTTTACGAGCGGAACTTGACTTCGAGGCGTCTGCTTTCGGTACGAAATCATCTCGAGAGTGAGGGCCCTTAAAGGCCATCACAGCGCCCCCAGTGAGTCGTAAAAAACACGCGAATGCCTACGAAAAAAAGCGGGGGAACTTAATCATCATTTGACCCGCAAACATCCCTCGGAACGGCCCCAGACACTGACAGCCGCACAAGTGCCCACAACAAGCTCATACAAATCAATAACTTGTTTACACTCGCCCCGGAGCTCATCACATTAGGGCCTCTGTAACCATAACTCCGAGCAGCAGCCAACAACAGCGTGGTGGACCGTCCATAAACCGGGAGAGTATGCGAGCTGCAGCTTCCATCCCATAAACTTATTACAACGTCCAGCCGTGGAGAACGAGATGATCTCTCTCTCTCTCTTCTGATTATAAACAATTCACTCACTGTTTGATTTATGGTCACCAAGCCCTGCGAAACCCGACCCATCTGCATGCCCCAACCCAGTTCGACCAAACCGAACCCGCCCCGCTTGGTGGAAATCTTGAAAAGTCCTGTAATCATGACTCACACTTAAAAATACAATTACCCGAGGATATGCACAGTAAAAGTTTGATGATTGCTCACATTTCGGTCACAAAGTCACAACGCACAACCGGCCCGTCCTTCCGGCGAGTGCGAGCTGGAGTGTGTATCCGTCACCCAACTGGCACCGGTGAATGCTTGTGTAGATCCAATACCACGCAACCAAGGACATTCACTGTGGCGAAGAGGAAAAATTACCCTCACCCAGCAGGGCATTAATTTAAACTTTAGTTCTCCAATTGCACCTCATCATCGTGGTTGCAGCAAGTGAGCCCTGGAAGAAGACCGGGCGCCCGGCGAATGGGAGTGACCCTCCACATTGCCAGGATGAAAAAGTTGAAGAAAGTTCACTTCATCATGTCAACAAGTTACAGAACAGAACAGCACAAGGATACAACTTCTGACACAGTGAATTGGTAATAAGCAGCAGCTTTCATGCCTTGTTTACGGGTTCTGCGAGAGATTAGCATCATTTGGAGAGTGGCAGGGATGGGCAGGCTCTGAAAGAAGATCTCTGCGTCTTCAATTCGGTGCAGGAAAAGAATGCCTTTGAAAACTTTTCACATTTAGGGTGACGCCGTCACCGTCGCCCTTGGCCAGCTCGAAATCACTCCACTGACCGGAGAGGACACCGAAGAGACAGTCCCTAATAGGACCTGGTGATAATGTCATTTGCACCCAATGATTAAAGTCAAAACGAATTGAATTATGTGGTCCGAGTTCGGGGAACATACAACGAAGAGGGCTGTGACGAAGGGTTAACTCTGTGTGAACGCATGTTCCGATCGTAAAAGCAAACGACTTGGGGGACAACGGTCGTCAGTGTGTGCGCCAGCTGCTTGTGTGCGCTACTTCAGGTGACGTGAATGGGGTGCGGTGGGAGGGCGAAAACTCGTCAGACTAACGAATTTGGCTAACAATGAAAGTTTTCTGCTATATCGACACAATTACTCCGAAATGGGATTGCCCAGGCGACAATGTCAATTTGTGATTGTCTTCCGGTGCGGTCATGGAGAATGTTCGGAGTTGGGTCTTCGTCTACAGACACAGGCACAGACACATGCACAAGCACAGGCACAGGTCCAGGTCCAGGCACCAGCAGCGCCAGAAGTCGGCAATGTGATGTGATTTCATTCAACTTGATGGTTATGTTGATGGGTGCATGATTTTTAGTGTTATTGGAGTCATTGATGACATCGGATTGCAGTTATAGGATAGGGGTGACCCAGACACATTGCCGGAGCAGGGGCGACACAATGGACCTTCAATGAAGCGGTTAACGTTTGTACGCCGCTCTGCTGTGTGCGGAAGGTGATTCGGTGTTCGTAAAGGATTATATCTACACGTCGTGCCAGTGTCGTCTAACGATGTTTTGTTTTGGGGAATTAGTGAACAAAGTGGTAGTCGATATCATGCTGATGATGGTGTGGATGCTGTGGATGGGATATTGACACAGTAAATACAATTTCAAAGGGGTTCGATGGAAGTGCAATGTAGTGGATGGAAATGTTCCTTGCAGCTGATGGGTGTGTGGCGAGCACATATTCGAAAAGCGGATGTGAACGGTGTAAGTTTACAATTTGTAGCGATGAGAGGGGGATCATTGGCTGGTTTCCTGGGACATATTTGTACACAGAAGAAGCCTACTACTTTAAGAAGCTGGCTGAAGCATTAGTCAGTCATGGCCGATACTTTGCCAAAAGCAGATCCGCGTTGGAATACAAATGACCTATGCCGGCGCAAGTGCGACTGGCGTTACCAGAATGACAACAACAAAGCTACCATCTTGGGCACTTGCTTTCTGCTGAAATGAGTAATCAAACTTTTAAGCGCTTGGTCTCATACCTCGCACCCTTCTTGAGCACTGTTTAGCTGTCCCGGGCTGTAGAGCCATCGATAATGTGCACTTGCCGCATACTCCAGAGCAGCCTCTGCCAGCTGATGCATGACTAATAGTGCCTTCAGTAACCAGCGCCTTTATTGTGGCCCCTCTCATACCAGCCAAGTCAGTGACCAACACGAAAATTGCTTCCTCCATACGCACGTGGTATACTTTGGAAACCTTGTTAAACACTACCCTACTGACCGACTGACCACCACTCGCTGATCCGGGATGTTCCTAACCAACTATCTAACTTTATTGAGGGCGTCCTTGAAACTGCTAAATCGATTGGTTCGATAACCGACTACGGATCAACTGCTCCCGTATGGTATCAGCGGAGCTTCCCCGCTTCTCGTGCGATAGTGTATTATTACACTGGACAACCACAATTGCGCGCTTCAACAAACATCACATCAAGCACGAACATCGCCAAATAACAACGTGTTTACACGCCAGCCCGATTATCAATCCCGTCCAAAGCTCAAAAGTAAACCACTTATGTACATGCTTCGATCCGTCGGGCACTCAGCCGCACTCACACGGCCACCTCACAATCTACATAAATCTCTTTAAACGGCGAACCGTGTGTAAACTACCGCGAGCACCGATACAAAATTAATAAAGGATTTCCGCACAAATCAGAGCCGAATGAATCCCGTCGTTGCCACCCGCACGCGGGATAACGGCCAGCACGCACCGGAAGTAAACCATTTGATCCTTCCCCCTCCTTCACTTCGTCGCTCCCTGTAGTTGGCCGGGGGCGGAGAGGACGTTCGGGCCATATCAAAATTCGCAAAATTAAAGGGTTGCTCGTCGAGATGGAGGTTGCTTTCTGTGGTTTCGTTCGGTTCGCATGTGCGTCACGACCATGACCACAGGCGGTTGTCGTGAAGGGTTAGAGGTGGAACGAGAGAGCAATAAAATATTTCTGGCATTTACCAAAAGCACAGTGACCCTCCGTCCGAAGTCGGGAGACTGTTTCTTGTCAACAGTTGGCCGGTGTTATTGAAGTGGTTACATTTGACCAGGGGATAAGGCCCCGGCCGGCAATGCATCACAAAAGCGGATTAATTAGGAAGAAGACAATTTATTATAGTCGAACATGTGTATTTATATCGAATGTTAAATGTTGAACGAGGTGGAGCCGAATTAATTTGCGAGGAAGAGTAATTAATCACTCGGACACGAAATAAAAGCGAAATCACTTCATTGAAGGGATTAACTTTAATGGGGCGGTGCTCGTTTCCCTTGGGAGGGTGGAGTGGAATGACTGTTGACCTCTCCCCTCTGATGGCACGAGAGGGTTTTCCGAAGAGAACCCCTGTTTTTGATTAAAATATTTTGTTTAAGTTGGAATGAGAAATATTTACCATTAATTTTAGGTACCGTCCGGGCATTCAACAGTTAAGACAATCGACCGGAAACCTAGGGATTGTTGAGAAGATGACCTGGACAATAAGTGCAAATCAATCGGTGGGAGAGTGCTTGTGGTGGTCTACGATCGTCCGGTTCGGTCTTCCTCTCATTCCAACAGTATCCATTCCCTGGATTAGACCAACTGACTATTGCCTTTCGGACTTCCTCCACAGCTTCGTCGTTGAGGGCGAGCGTTCATGAGATTCGGCCTTCCCACGTAGAAGTCAATATACCGAGACAGGGACACAGACAAATTGAACCGCATTTCGAGACGGACGAACTCTCTGGTCCCCAAAGAAGTCCGTCTTCTCCAATTGAGGACCTGATAATCACGTCTACTTCTACAATCAGAGTCCTCTCTGAGGAGACAGTGTTTTGACCAATTGTGTGCGATATTCTTAGCGTTATCCAACCTAACCGCTAAATTCCAAGCACTTATGAGTACGCTCGCATCAAATCGCCATCCTCCAAGCTTCTTGGGCACCATGTGCAGGGGATTAACCCACTGACTGTGTAGTGGACGTACGACACCATGGTGTAATAGTAACTTCTCACCAGAAAGACGTCGAGGACGTTCTGCGACTGTTGGGCTAAAGGTGGCAATATGATGACTTCTCATTATGTGAACCGAAATTCGCCTATTTCGGTCCTAAACCTTAACATTTGTCCACGCATTCGAAATCTCATTGATTTTCAAATTAATAAATTGTCTGAGTTTAAACAGCGGGCACGATTTTATTTTTAAACTTAAAACTTTGTTTAACAAAATTATTGTGTGATATGTTGTCGGTGAAGGACAAAGAGATCTTACGGAAAACCTAAGATATTTTGTGTGAATACTGCAGCGTTCATCAATAACTTTTTAAACAAGCATCACATTCTACTCCCAAATCAACACGGCTTTCAAAAATGCAAGAGCACCCAATCGCATCTAGGGGAGTTTACAAATACTGCCAACAATGAACAAAAACCAGCAAGTCCTCGTACTCTTCGTCGATTTCAGTAAAGAATTTGACACTTTGACGCCTGAAAAACTGATAGAAAGTCTCTGCAGAAATGTTCTCAGAGCACTTGTAGCAAACTGGCTTCGGATTTATCTAACAGACAGAACGATCAGAGTCAAACAAACTGGCATCACTAGTGAAGAGAAAAAAAATCAAATATGGAGTGCCACAAGGCTCGAAATTGGGACCTATCTTATTCATTCTTTTTACAAATGAACTATTGAGGTTATTTGATAAGGGTGCATATGCGGACGATGTAGCAATTGTGGTAAAATACCAGGACCTGCAAGTAGCCAAAAAAGATACTGCAAGAAGAGTTTGATGCTTTATCTAAATGGTGCCTCGATAAAGGGCTGGTCATAAATACCGCAAAAACTAAGGTTATGCATATATGTACCCCATCCAAGCAAACTGAACCTATCCACATTTACCACCGAGACGACTGTTGTCGTCTTAACGTTAACAATAAGACAATTGAAGTAGTATCACGTTTCAAATATCTTGGAGTAATGATAGATAGTATATAAATTCTCTGCTCAAAAGTAGTATTTTCCACATGGTGTATCTCAAAAAATACTCAACTAGTGAAGTCCAGAAACAAGTCTACTACTCTCTTGCTGAGTCACGGATTAGATATGTGATGTATTCTAGCCTGAGCTAATGCAGCAAAGACCCATCTCGATAAAATAACCAACCTACAGCAGCGACTTGTAAGAATAGTCGGAGACTTCAAAGTACTCGACGTCAAGGCAATATACTGGATGACCACATTAGTGCACTACCTGACAGACTGACGTTTTAAACAGCCCAACATACGGTAAATATATGTGCCAAAAAAACGAGATAGCGATTAAACGAAAAAACTGTTAGTATTGATGTAGCTTTCTTTAGAGCAGCGCAGTTGTGCGATGTAAACTCACAAACAAAAATTGTATGGGGTGCGCAGCTGAGCAGAAAATGTCTTAACGGATTCTGGAAGTATATAGTCTAGAGATATTTAATAAATAACACCTCGAGGTGGCTACGTGCGGATATATTTTGAAAAATCTGTACAAAGCTACAATATAAAAAAACGGATAATTCTAAGGCCTCCAAGCAGATCCGTAATTACTACCACTTCCAGAGGTCGTGCTAGGTTCAAACTTACCAAAAGGATTCTTTAATAACAGGCTAGAAATTAAAAAAAAAGTAGAAGGATAGCGTTGCTACTTATTTCACACAAACACGATGAATTTGAGTCGCATAATGCAACAAATGTTCTACATGTCTCTTGCTCAAAACTGTTGGTTGTTTGCAATGTCGCACAACGGTATAAACGGGAACCTGTCGTTTGAAACTGTCATTCGGACGACTCTGATTTTTGAATTTAGTTCCGCTAGATTCGGAAAATAACACACTATGCGGCGGTTGGACTACAAAAGACATACAAAACGTCAAATAAATGCCTGATTGAGCTGAACGAAAACGAAATTGTTTGCGAAACGGTGGTCTAAAGACACACACGAAGTTCGCATGCCTCGTGACTAAAAACCAAAACATTTGTCTTACTACGTGTTCGATGAACTTACTTTTTTTTACAGATGGCAACCGGTAGATATCACGTTCCTGCCTCCCCTGGAAACTCACAATTACATCGCACTCCTGTATAAAACCCCAATCCAATGATTCCGCATTTTAAATGCGAAAAAGTCTGCAAGTCTACCTGCGGTGCAATCATCGTCCATATCCCCTGGAACGCAATTATTCAAAAATGAAAAGAAAAAAATGATAGCCTACGTTCGTCATCCATTTCAGGACTTTCGCTTTCCGCTGTGGCTGACGAGGACGTTCCCTTCGAGAACGAAACAGGGAGGCATTCCCTTTGTTGTATGGATGCCTTTCAATGACATAACGACAGCGTGATATGGCCGAGCCCCACATCAACCCTCGGGATCGGTGGTTAAGAAGGTGCTTGCTGAGAGATATATAGGTTGAATGGGCTTTTGTCCTGAATGAATGCATAATTTCCCTTGGGGGGCCTCTGCAGGATGACAGGCGGTACCGACACAAGGAGCGAAGGGGAAATTCTTTGAAATGACGACGGCAGCAACAACGGCCTCCGTTCAGATGCACGTTCATACATTCGCCCGTGAGTGTATTCAGTCAAAATGGCTGCTTAAGGTATTCTGGGTGTATCTCTATATCCACTTTAGTCAGTTGAAAGCTTCCAGTCACCTGCTTCCGGAGAAAATGTTCCTCCACCACTTGCACACAACGTGTCCTATTAGGGGCGCCGCCACTGCCAGCCCACGGCCGCATCTGCTGAGGTTCTGTGTTACAGACGAGTCATAGATACTGGTGCATATTTCGATTTGCTACACCAAGCACCGGCCCATTCAGAGCCTGAACAATGTGTCTGCATGGTTGATAAGTTTTGAGGGTGTCTTCGGTGCATAAACCGGGATGTGGCAAGGGCTCCCCAAGGATGGGTGGCAGCAGGCGAATTATGTGTAAATATTGTTCTCCCAAGGCAGACAGGTGCTTACAATGAATTGGAAGTGCATAGGCGTATGGCCGTGTTCTCGGAGGTAATGCTTTCAATTTGAAGTTATTGTCGGAGAAATATATCTTCGTTATGGACGATAAAAGTTCACACCTGTGCTTGATGCGTTTGATGTGATTGCACGTGTCGGCGTGAGTCGTGAAGGGGGTAAGGAAATTCATACGACTGATGGCAACGGGATTGGAAGTTTATTAAAATGTTGAGTGGTTTCGTGGAATATTTAATGCGAATTGTGATAGGTGCGGAACAAAGAGCAGGCTGGCAGCAGGGAGGCACTAGTCATGCTCACGGTGAAGTCGCAGGAAGTCTAAATGGTTTCATTTCGAGAAATTCATAAGCATTTTAATGGTGGCGCTTTTCAGGTTTATGTTCGCATTACATGCCGTGGGGTCTGTGTGAACATATCAGTTGAATTTTGATTAATTCCAACGCGGATTTGCTTGTACAACCGCAGGTTCCAGCTGGCTGCGGGTAGTGGGACAAGAAGTGTGGAGCAACGGGAGCGGTAAGGAAATCAGACCGGAACGAGCAAGCGTCGCCAAATGAGCGAAGGCGTTTGAAAGAACGTATATGTCCTTACTACGCCGGTTGGTGAATGTTGTTATGTGGCTTCTGGTGGGTGGTTGGTAGGTAGCTGGTGGCTGGTGGTTCACGGCTGGTGTCTGGTGACTGCTGGCTGGCGGCTGGTGGCTGGAGGCTGGTGGGTGGTACCTGGTGGTTGGAAGCTGGTGGCTGGTGGCTACTGGCTAGCTGGTAGCTGAGAGGCCGGTGGCTTGTAGCTGGCGGCTGGTGGCTGGTGGCTGGTGGCTGGTGACTGGTGGCTAGTGGCTGGTGGCTGGCGGCTGGCGGCTGGTGGCTGGTGGCTGGTGGCTGGTGGCTGGTGGCTGGTGGCTGGTGGCTGGTGGCTGGTGGCTGGTGGCTGGTGGCTGGTGGCTGGTGGCTGGTGGCTGGTGGCTGGTGGCTGGTGGCTGGTGGCTGGTGGCTGGTGGCTGGTGGCTGGTGGCTGGTGGCTGGTGGATCGTGGCTCGTTGCTAGTGGCTGGTATTTTGGAGGCTGGTGGCTCGTGGCTGGTGGCTGGTGGCTGGTAGCTGGTGATTGGTGGTTGGAAGCTGGTGGCTTGTGGCTGGTGACTGGTGGCTGGTGGCTTGTAGCTGGAGATTGGTGGCTGGTGGCTCGTGGCTGGTGGCTAGTGGCTAGCTGGTGGCTGGTAGATGGTGATTGGTGGTTGGAAGCTGGTGGCTAGTGGCTAGTGGCTAGCTGGTAGCTGAGAGGCCGGTGGCTTGTGACTGGCGGCTGGCGGCTGTAGCTGGTGACTGGTGGCTAGTGGCTGGTGGCTGGCGGCTGGTGGCTGGTGGCTGGTGGCTGGTGGCTGGTGGCTGGTGGCTGGTGGCTGGTGGCTGGTGGCTGGTGGCTGGTGGCTGGTGGCTGGTGGCTGGTGGCTGGTGGCTGGTGGCTGGTGGCTGGTGGCTGGTGGCTGGTGGCTGGTGGCTGGTGGCTGGTGGCTGGTGGCTGGTGGCTGGTGGCTGGTGGATCGTGGCTCGTTGCTAGTGGCTGGTATTTTGGAGGCTGGTGGCTCGTGGCTGGTGGCTGGTGGCTGGTAGCTGGTGATTGGTGGTTGGAAGCTGGTGGCTTGTGGCTGGTGACTGGTGGCTGGTGGCTTGTAGCTGGAGATTGGTGGCTGGTGGCTCGTGGCTGGTGGCTAGTGGCTAGCTGGTGGCTGGTAGATGGTGATTGGTGGTTGGAAGCTGGTGGCTAGTGGCTAGTGGCTAGCTGGTAGCTGAGAGGCCGGTGGCTTGTGACTGGCGGCTGGCGGCTGTAGCTGGTGACTGGTGGCTAGTGGCTGGTGGCTGGCGGCTGGTGGCTGGTGGCTGGTGGCTGGTGGCTGGTGGCTGGTGGCTGGTGGCTGGTGGCTGGTGGCTGGTGGCTGGTGGCTGGTGGCTGGTGGCTGGTGGCTGGTGGCTGGTGGCTGGTGGCTGGTGACTGGTGGCTGGTGGCTGGTGGCTGGTGGCTGGTGGCTGGTGGCTGGTGGCTGGTTGCTGGTGGCTGGGGGCTGGTGGCTGGTGGCTGGTGGCTGGTGGCTGGTGGCTTGTGGCTGGTGACTGGTGGCTGGTGGCTGATGGCTGGTGGCTTGTGGCTGAAGGTTGGTGGCTGGTGGCTTTTGGCTAGCTGGTGGCTGGTAGCTGGTGATTGGTGGTTGGAAGCTGGTGGCTTGTGGCTGGTGACTGGTGGCTGGTGGCTTGTAGCTGGAGATTGGTGGCTGGTGGCTCGTGGCTGGTGGCTAGTGGCTAGCTGGTGGCTGGTAGATGGTGATTGGTGGTTGGAAGCTGGTGGCTAGTGGCTGCTGGCTGGTGGCTGGTGGCTGGTTTTCTGGTGGCTGGTGGCTTGTGGCTGGTGGCTTGTAGCTGGAAGTTGGTGGCTGGTGGCTGGTGGCTGGTGGATCGTGGCTCGTTGCTAGTGGCTGGTATTTTGGAGGCTGGTGGCTCGTGGCTGGTGGCTGGTGGCTGGTAGCTGGTGATTGGTGGTTGGAAGCTGGTGGCTTGTGACTGGAGCCTGGTGACTGGTGGCAGGTGGCTGGTGACTGGTAGCTAGTGGCTGGTATTTTGGTGGCTGGTGGCTCGTGGCTGGTGGCTGGTGGCTGGTAGCTGGTAGCTGGTGGCTGGTGACTAGTTGGTAGCTAGTGGCTGGTGGCTAGTGGCTAGGAGACAGTGGCTGGTGGCAGTTGGCTAGTGGCTAGGGGACGGTGGCTGTTGGCTGTTGGCTCGTGGCTATCACGATGGTTTGCGTCTACCCCGTCGTTATTGCCTGATGGCTAGCTGCTTGTGCCTGTTTGGGTTGTGAGTGGCGGATAGTAGCCTGTGGCTAACCGCTGGTTATTGGGACAGACTTCTTGTAGTTGGTGGTTACTACGTACTTGTGCCAGATGAACACATCCAAAGAGTTGCTAGGAGGGAGTGTATTTCAAAGAAGAAACGGACAGAGCACTATTCGTCGTTTCAGTGGATCTATTTTCCATTCAGCCATTTCATACTTGACACCTTAATTGGGAACCGTATGCATGAGTTGTATTATGTCCTTAATCAAATCACCATTGAGCACATTTCTTCAATCAGACAGCTGTGCTATCGATGGGCACCCCCATCTGCGGATGCCGACTCTCTCCCGGACCACGTCACCGTCGCAATTTAATCAAACTTAAACACCAATCACAATGTGCAGCTGCATGCAACCACCAACCAGACAAACAGTTATCTAGATTGTAACTTTTCAGTAGTAGAACAAATCAGCCCCTGTCTGCCTCAACCGCCACCCGCACCAGATCAACAACTCGCTGCTCACTTTGCACTCGGAAACGCGCCGTTCCCGGCCGAATGCACTTCAGTCACGCAGAAAGTATTCTTGTCGATGGCCTACTTAACTTGAAGGATTACAAATTTTTAAAACCCCATAAGCACTTTGCATGCTGATGCGCAATCATGCACAACGCAAAAAATGGTTTACTCTTAATATCCTCAATTATTAACTGCATACCAATTAGACGGCTGTTCCGGAAGCTTGCTATGTGTATCCATTTTCAGGAGTTTCATTAAAAACGCATTTCCATAGCTGATCCACGCCTTCAGCCGCATAGACTTTCAAATTGTTGAGCACAGGCCATGTTGCCACTAAGAATATGCGAGCTCACCACTCACGGGGATAATTATTCCGCGTTTCTTCAATTTCTTTGCTCTCTTCCGCGTTTCATTTCGTTTTGTTTGTTTCATTTTTTTGTTCGTTTTTATCGCTGGATTATGAAGCATGCTCGAGCTTTTGTTCGCTTTGTTTTGCTTTATTTTTCGTTCCTGTCAGCGAATTAATTCGACTCCAAACTACCTCACGCGCTGTGGTGTGTAGCCAACTGGGCGGTGAATGGCGTGCACGAAATGGCTTTCAAAAGGATCTGTTTTCGCCTGCCATCGCCCCAGCCGAAAGTGAATGTGGAGGCGGGTAGACACGGAGGACACGACTAAACGTAAATATTTACACTACACGTAATTCTGCACCTCTATTTGCAAACAGGTGTAGAGGAGCGTAGGCGCATAATTAAAAATTTCAATATCCAGGACAATAGGGGATTTCAATAGAGCGCCTGTCCGTCGAAGAGAGTCCCCCCCCCAACACACACACACACAAGTGCGTATGGACGTTTTGTGGGTTTAACAAAGCGTGGTCGGTGCATGGGCGTGCGGTCTGCTTTGAAGGGGTAATTGTTTTCGTAAACACACTTTGGTGGTGATATTAGTTACACGAGCCATCGGGGTGGCAACTACTTGCTGCTGAGAACTTAATCAAAACTTATGCTCAAGGCTATGTTGCTCATATTTGCTTACAGGTTGGGCAATTTAGACTTTAAAACGCTCAGACCCAGCGTGCCTTGGGCGGGTGGTCGTTAGTGCGGTCGAAACTGTTGCAAATCGTTTAGGGTGGATGGGAGCATGTGTATAGCTTCCTGCAGCAAACGTTGGTGGTACGTAGTCGAACGTACACATATAAATTCTCTTCTCTCACAGGAGTCCGTTTATCTCTTGGAACGGGAGATTGATCGTTCTCATATGCCCTCATATAAATATTGGGCAGTTTTAGGGCGAAGACCTAAGGACTTTATGGACAAGCTAACCCAGAAAGTGCTGACGCAAAGAACCGAAGGACTTTATGGACAAGGGTGTCCAGAAGTGTTAAGGATAAGGGCCGAAGGACTATATGTGCAAGGGTGTCCAGAAAGTGTTAAAGCTAAGAACCGAAGGACTTTATGGGCAATGGTGTCCAAAAAATGTTAAGGCAAAGGAGTTAAGGACCTTACGGACAAGGGTGTCCAGAAAGTGTTAAGGATCAGGACCGAAGGACTTTATGGACAATGGTGTCCAAAAAGTATTTCTGTTAAGGCCCTAAGGAACTTACGGACAAAGGTGTCCAGAAAGTGTTAAGGATAAGGGCCGAAGGACTTTATTGACAAGGGTGTCCAGGAAGTATTTCTCGGATGGACCTAAGGACCTTACGGACATGTGTCCAGAAAGTGGTAAGGCTAAGGACTGAAGGACTTTATGTAAAAGGGTTTCCTGAAAGTATTCCCATGAATAATCCTAAGGACCTTACGGATAAGGGTGTCCAGAATTGTTTAATCGTCTGCGTTTCGCACCTTTCTCAGCCATTTTCAGTTGTTTTGTCCCACACGATGATTCTTTCGATAATTCTCGGTTCCTAACCACCAAGGCACTCTATTAACAGTGCTACTGACTCGAGTAGATTCCTCTCAAATGATGGCTTGAATTGATAAAAATCCCGTCAAGTGTAACCACCTTGTAAGCTGATCCATATCAAATGCCAAGTATTTTTTGCAATCCACGTTGCGAATCTTGGGATTATGGAACTTATCCACGTACGAACTACTAACTCTTTTACACATGAAAACTTCTTGGGGACAAACGAAAGTTCCATCTGATTCTCCAGGCACTGCCGAGTTGATAAGCCACACTCACGTGCATCAACATCAGGGGGAGCTTTGCCACTTTAAGTCACTTTAATCACTAGCTAATGTTTGTCCTTGTCCAATTTGAATTTCAACTCAAGTATTATTCCAGAAAGAGATCACCAACAACAAACAACCAACAAACGACACGTCAGACAAACACTTTAAACTCTCAACTCAACAATAACAACAGCAAAAGAAAATAAAGAATAACGGAAAGTGAGGAGCCAACATTCTTTCCAGGAAAAATGAAAGAAAACTTCACAGACACCTCCTGCAAGCACCCCCCTCCATCGAGCACCCTCAGGGCAGAGCAAATAATGAATGCCGAGCAACGCAGGAACGTGTGGAAAGAGATCTCGGCGACTGTCGCATAAATCACCAAAAGCAAAGCGACTCAACGAGAAGAAAACAACAACGCAAGAGAAAATGTTAAATCCCTTACAAAAAGTATCGCTGAGTGCGGAATGGAAACGGGTGTGCAGATGAAGTTCCATACAAAATGATCTGCTATATGTCAAGGACAGCAGCATCGCATGCACACAGTTCTGTGCAAAATGGGGCTGGTTTCTGTGAAATTAACTTTTGTCTTCTCCTGATGAGATATCTACATCGCTGAATGGCGGCGCGGCGCTGTTGCTTTAACTGAGAGAGTCACGGATGTGCCACCGCCTTACCACTCGAGTGGAATTTGAAAATTAAAAGGTTCACAAAGTAATCCGCATTTATCATTGGCGGCGAAATCTCATTGTCTATCTCAAATGCACATAAGCACTTGAGGGCATATGCCCTCAAGGTACGCGTCTGGGTGACGATTCTGAATGGGCTGGGCTGGGGTGGGAAAGTTGAAAAATCGCGCTGTTCCCTGAGAGTGATGTGCTGTGTATTGCGCGGGGGAAATGAGAAAACTGTGGGTGTGACTATTTGTAAAACGAATGACTGTGCGCAATTTGAGCGTGTCCCCTCAGAAGATTCCCAAAGAAAGGCGCCTATCCCAGTGGAGAATCAGGGACCGTGGAGCAAAACGGAACACAATCTGCGGGAAGGAAGGCCTTCGGAAGTCGCTGCGTAATCTGCAGCAAACAAGGGTAGGTCGAAGGAAAGAAGGCACTGGCCGCGGAGGATTGGAAAAAGCAGTCGCGTCTCAGCAGGAAAATTAAAAGTTTTAATAGAAAATACGTAATCCGGCGGAAGTCTCCTTGTTCATAAAGCCGATAACAAGTATCCACGGGAGATTATCGAATTCCACTCGAAAGCAAAGCTGTGGAGTCGACGGGGGAGGAAATCTGTGTTTACTTACATAATTTGTCGTGACAGTGTCGCCTGCTTTCAGAGAAACTGATGCTTTTTTCGCAGAAAATGGGCTCACTCAACTTCTTCTTTGACAAACTTCGAGTATGAGGGGTTGGGGGGCTCCCAGACTTTGTCAGCCCTTCAATCCGGAGGAAACAACGAAACGTGCTTACACTTCGCTGGGTGCATTGGAACACTAAACCCCTCGCATAACAATTACCTCCCTTTTCTTGCTTAAGCACCCGATACTTCTTTCTCCTCTCGCTAGGGCCGTGAGTTGCGACTGCCACACAAGGAGCTGAGCTCGTGCAAGACCACACAAGGGCTCCAGACTTTGTCTGCCAGTCCATGGATGGCAACTGCTTTGACATGCAAGAAAACCCGCTCAGCGTAATCCATCTCTGTTCAATCTAAGCCCGAGAAGTAGCCACTTGTGCAACATCAAAGCTGCGACCACTCGTGACTTAAGCCACGCCAGCAAACATCGAATTTCTTTCTGCAAAGCAATTACCCGGGGGAAAACACGAGGGCATGTGGGGGTGTCCCTCCACTGCCTCTGGCAAGACCCACTGTGCGTGGTTGACCTACTCAGCCACCCAAGCAACAAGCACACAACGACAATGCTAGCGTAATCATAAACGCGGCCACACCGCCCACGTACTCCACTTCGCTGCCGCCACCGGTAGCAGACATTTACCGCGCAAAAAACTACGAAGCTATCCTGGAGTGCAGGAAATTTTAAAATTACCCACCACAGGCCACATTCACCCCGAACTCGCCGATGCACTCGAAACCCATCCAACCAGGTTGTGTGTGTGTTTGGATGGAGGGTGGCGCGGCAAGGAAATTGTTTATGACAGTTGAATATCTCGAGCAAAGGACAATGGCTGAGCCAAACCGAAAAAAGCACACTCTGTGCATCCATTGAACGCATGGACTGGGCAGGAATCAGGTCGGGTGCAAATCTTAAACCACTGCACAGGACTGCATCGCCGACACAGCTACTGCCGCACGTTCATGGTCGCCCTGCGAAGAGGTGCGGCGCGGTTGTGTGTACATATTTCCTTCCACCAGCGGATATTGCTGAAAGGAAAAGTTACCGAGCAGTGAGAGTGCTCCGGTCGAGGGAAGGAAATACTGCCACAAAACATGAAAGAATCCACTCACCTCGGCAGGCCCGTTGGCCACATCACTTTTTCAGCTTTATCTGGCCTTTTTGGTTCGTCGACGGCGCGGAGCTTAATGAAAAAAATTACCCTCGCCCGAGGCATGCGTGCCAATCTCTGTGGTGTGGTGTCTCTGGAGAGGACTGCTAGCAAGGATTCCCTGCTAACATGCAATTTTCCTATTACTCGGAAGCGAACATTAAACATCGCTCGTCAGCGCACTCCCGCGGTGTGATGGCGATAACGGCGAGCGGTGATGGGTGTGGAGGTGGAGGATTCCCGCCAAATGACAAGCACGGAACTTTAAAGTCATTATAACAATCCTCTCCCGTCCGCTTTCCTCGGCTTTTTTGGAAACGATTCCACTTTCCTCGCAGATTCGGCAGGATGTGGAACTACATGCGGGTAATCCGCAACTGCACCTAGTCACGAAACCCGGTCGACATGTGCTGCTGAGAGCGCTCCGCACAGAGTTGTTCTGGAGACAGGTGAATACAGGGCTCGTGGGCTCCAGCACAGCACCCCCAAAACGTGGTAATGGCAAATTATCATGAATGCTCCTCCGTATCCCGGTGCGGGCCTCAAAAATCCACAAACGTAGGTCCTCGCGAGCTATGGCTGAGCTTAATAAATTAAACTTTCGTCATGAGCTAACTGCCGACCTGCATGTGATGTCACAGAGACTGCCGTTGATGAAGGAGGTGTGCTCGGTGTTTATCTTGTTCCAGCAGCGGCAGCAGCACTCGGCCGGAGAGTCATTCGCGCGTATGCCATAAACGCGATAAGTAACGATCCGTCCCCGAACCCGTCGGAGTTCGTGTCATGTTTCCGAAGCTGGTGACATGATTGAAATGTTGCATTTCAAGGAGAACCTCCCGCTGAACGGCCACTTGAATTGAATTGAGTCTGAAGTCTGGTTGGCTCCTTCAGTGGTGGGTGATTGGGGTCGGGGCTGGGGGAGCGCTACGTGACAAAAATTTAGTTTGGCACGCTGACAACGGGTTGGCAGGTACTTGCGGGAACTTGTTCAAGTTGGCTGTAAGTTTGTGCTCGGATGATATAGCTTACGATGTATCTGCTGCTTCACGTGGCGGACAGGTGGAAGATATATAAGTCCTTTTCTGCTGTTTTTTGTTATTCCTTTAAGTTTTTGCTGAAAGTTTGCGGTGAGTGCGAAGTGGAGCGAGTAATTCGGCTTAGGTTGGTTGGGGGGATGCAAAGTTGTGTGGTTGGCCAGCGTTGCGTTGCGTTGGTTGCGATGTTCAACGTCATAGCGAATCTGATTCATTAGGTGAAGTGTGTGTGAGTGTGTGTGTGTGAGGGAGAGAGTGATGGATGGCATAATAGCTAGACAAGAGAACAGTTGTATGTAGTTGTTCACGCCCGACATAATCGAGATATGCGATAAGGGTGCACGGACAATTTTAAGCAGCATTAGCTGGAGACCCCCTTTTCCTGAGTAATGTAGCGCTACATGCCAGTCCGGCTGGTGGATGATTCTCCTCTTGTGTGCGCCCCCTTGGACGAGAACGTCCCCCACGGCTGTGTTCCACTGGTTCAGAATCGAAGACAAGATACTTGTCCCTTTATAGTTGGCCCAGTCAAAGGGGTTTGTTTTCCTGACTAAGCGCGATTGCAGCTTGAACAACCGACCCAGCGAGAGGACGTGTTAGCTTGAAGGCAAGTATTAATGAAACAGCTGCTAAATTTACTTCGGCTTGTGGCGATGTTCATACAAGCAAGCTCGTCAATTCGATCAAAAACTCATCTGTTTATTTTGCAAAGACCTTTGAACTGATGTCTTTTGCCTCTGGCTACGCATCGCCAAATACATACAGTGTCAGTGTCAACAGTGTCATCATTTGTGTACGTTATCGCAGACATCTAACGACACAAACATTGTGGAACTAGGGCCAGACATACTGAATACAACCAACTTCACAACCCATCCATCTAATGAGCTTACGGCAATAACGCCGCCGACAGCTGAAGGCAGACAACAAAGACACTTGATGATGAAGATGTGTAACGTACTTTCTTCTGCTGCCTCCAGTTATGCGTTTGAAGTAAAAGACTTAGTAGATCGGTAAAAATTGTTTTGAATTCAAACATATACTGTGTGCCTTCGGATATTAGCTTATTTTGTATCCATTTATTGGGTATAATACAAAACGGATATAAGAAAGAAATTTGGCATTTATGAACTTTCTTATATCCGATATATAAATATCGTGTTTGTCGCCGATTCACGCTTTAAGGCATTTACCGATTTCAACCAAACTTTCACACATCTTAGGTATTGGTCTAAATATGGTTTGTGTAAAGTTTGGTTAAAATCGGCAGGCGGATGTGTGTGCTGTGTTTTCGTGGAGAAACACACGAATTTCAGTACATTTAGGGTTTTTTTTCCACACATTAGCCGTGAATTTTGCATCGCTTTTGCTTTGATTTTCAGTGTGTCAAGATATATGAAAAGAAGATCATCGCCTGCTGCTTTCGAGGCACAACACAACAAAAAAGATGTGCAGTGGACTCTCCTCAATAGGGCCCATACACGACACAGACACGTCAGTGCAGACCAATACATTTCGTTGTTGTGCACATGTCTGGCCGTCTGTGTAGTGTGTATCATGTCGCATGTATTGCAGCGATGCAAAGTGGGACGGGCACTGGGCAATAATTAAAAAAATCTACTATTTTAGAGGCACTTTTGAGTGATTGGTAAGTCATCTTAAATATACATATTCCCTAATTGCATTAAAAATGTCTGTACTTGTCAACTGGTGCCATTGTTAAAGAGCATAAAACATTGCTTAGTTTACATTTTTTTCGCGGAGTGATATCACGTGAGTTTTGTGGCCCATTTTTTTAAGTAGGTGCAAGTCCGGATATAGTAGTACCAATGACGGAAATACTGCGTTACGCTTTTTCTCAAATCCCGAATTGAGTGCTGAGGTAACAGGGGTGGACACGGAACTCATCCGCAACTTCGGAATGATTTTAAGGACAATTGCAACTGGTCGTCAAATTAATATTGAGAGATTCAATAAACTATTGGAAGATACAAAAAATATATGCAATTGGTACTACATGCCTAGCAGCGTCCATAAGCTTCTGATTCATGGGAAAGATATGAAGCTAGACATAAAGAAATTAGAAAGACAAGGCTAGACCACAGTCGATGCTGATCAGTGCAATGATTGATTTAATTAATCACTTGTCAATAACATCAGATCCGTATATTTCAAATATACGTTCCAAAAGCACGCATATGACAAAGATCGGCCTAGACATTGATCAGAGCATCCATAAAAACAATTTGGAAGTATTAACATTACCAGTGAATGTAAACTCGAACGATATAGACCGATGGTTACTCATTTTTAATAATCAATTTTTTTCTATTTTAATTATTTTTCTCTAGCTTGTACGGGCAAATAGTACCCGTCTATTTATGTACCGTCTATGTTAAAACACAGATATTTATGTAATAAATAGTTATTTGAAAAATCACGAAGTTCTATTCATAGACACACGAGATATTCATTTTGCCGATTCTCCCATACACTCGTCCCACAGTGCGACGGCCTGCGTGGATTCAAAATTTCTGGAATTTAGCATGGTCTGCAACGACGTGTCTGTGTCATGTATGATGAATCAGGAAAATTCATATCATAGACATGAATAAGAACACAGATAGATAATTTTGGGTGGAGTTTTTGGAAATCTATTAAAGTTGTACCACTCCTTGGTCCAAATTTCTTCTTTTTTTTTGTAATCGGCAAAGCAATGATTATGGCGGCAAAAGCAGTGTCGTCATTTTCCGACTCGAAGGCCACGACGAAACGAAACAATCTAATGTCTGTGCAGATTGTCTGCACCGTGTCTGGCGAAAGGGTGTTTGCACAGACTCAAAGTTTGCAGCTACGCGTCTGTGTCGTGTATGTGCCCTAAAAGTCGAAGGTTCCACGGGATACCATGATTTGTTCGATCACTTTCAATTGATCATACTACCCACTGTTGGTGCTTCAGCTCTGTTGAACTGCCTAGCAAAATGGATTAAACCAGAGGACAAAACCTGCTGCTGGACAAGTAGCTTATGCAGCCGATCTTAAGGTACTGCTTCCCAATATGGCACACCATCTCTAAGACCAGCATGACGAAGCTTGCAATTTTCGAAAGTAAAATACTGCGAATGTGTACCGGACTCACCTTCGACAGGGATCGGCAAAGGCACCACGGCAACAATAGGCTTTACAACCAAGCACGCATCATCCCCCGGCAACAGTACATGGTGAGACTGTTCAGAAAGTAGCTACTAAACATCAACAACCATCCTAACGAGGAAATCAGAAGACTGAGAAACACAATCCCCGGACAACGCTACCTCAACGCGTTAAATCTCCTAAATGAGCACAACTTTCCAACGACGTCGAACAACGAGTTGCATGGATTCTACCAGAGCAGCGATAGCAATCACCATTGACGCTAAGTCGGCTAACACATCACCACCCCATCCCAAAAGGACCACCATGGACAGACTTGAACAACCCGATATAAGCACCAGCCATTGTAGGACATCATTGGTCAGGCTAACAACAACTGCAAGTTATATTAGCTCTTGACCTCCCGAGGTATTAGGATATATAATCTGGGTAAGTACGCTACCAGTTGGCTTACTTACAATGCAATACCTGGAGCTTTTCTAAACAAGATGTGTGATTTCCGCTCAATGATCCACGATCTATGAGAAGAAGTGGGAGAAAATACATGCTTATGCGAGCTTGATTATTAACAACCAACTCTGGAATAGAGGGTTTTATCCTAATCTAAAAACTCCAGCTCTAGCTGGATTTTAAAGCCTTGATATTGCGTCACATGCACTCTCACTTAAACTGAATGAAATCTGGAAGCCGATTACTTTCGATCGAAGATGGTTCACCCAACCACCCTGGGACGCCGTTGGCGGCTGCAGATAAGACAGGGGGAAAGTGAGTCTGTGACCAGGCTCATCTCTCTTTATGGTTGGCGGCGTAGGAGCTGCAGAACTGCCTAGTAAACAGGGGCATCTGAAACTCCAGTCAGCAGGAGCTACCTGGTGCGCTCTCCTAGAGCTACTCCGATATATTCGGAGATTCTAGACCGGAAGGTTCCTCCACGTCAATCACCACGTAAAACAAATTATGTTCGGAGAAAACAGGGTGCCTCGGGTACGGACGGATTTCGTTCTGAAAATAGTGCAAAACCGAAAATCGTTGTCTACATTTGCTGTAGGACAACGATTTTCAAGTTTTGTACTTGGAATGTTAGGTCCCTTAAGAGCCTACGAAAAACTATGACATCCACTACGGTGATCACGCTTTTTTGGTTCGAGGCAGACTTAGGCTTAGGCTTTGTCTGTAACAGCGAAGCATAACAATCCGCATAAAGGCTAGATTCTTTGATGAAGGTGGACAGAAGACAAAAGTGACAACAGCAAATATGACTTCTATGATCTCCTAAAAAGGACATACGATCAATGCTTCAGCTTCGACAGCAATGTCGTTCTAGGAGGCTTCAGCGCAAAGGTGGGTAAGTAAGACATCTTTGCTACATCCGGGAACGGACTCAGACTGGTGGACTTTTTCACGGGACATACTAACTGTTCCGCGGTTCCCATACCTCAACATCCATAAAGGGCCTGGTGGACTGTCCCCTCATTAATACACCGTAAACCAGATTGATCCCATTGCATGCTTGATGTCCGAACATTCCGAGGAGACAAAGTCGGAGGAGCCTTGCTGTAACCAAGGCAAGAACTCGGATATCAAGAGAACAGCGGAGTCGAGAAAGAACACCACAGCTTAACGGCGAAACATCCGCAACGGACTGCTAGGATCTTCGCCGATCGAGTCTCCCAGAATCTCAAACAATCGAAGAAGATTGGAGCACTTGTCAAGAAGCCATCAAAGAAGCTGGAACTGATGTGCAGGGTTTTACGACACCACTAAGGAAAAATCCATGGTTTGACAATGAGTGCAGGCAGGTACATGCAGCGAAGCAACAACGAGAGCGTTTAGTGAGCTCTTCGAATAGAGACAAAGGGAAAAAAGAAAGAGTTGTGGTGTTTTATCAAAGCTAGCCATGGATATAAAGTTCGGAGAGAAGCCTGCCGGGACGAGAATGGTCAACTAGTTATACAGTCGAAGTCGATAAATATGAAATCAGTTGAATCATGAATCTCAGCATCGAATGGAATCTCAGCATCGTTTGCCCAATCCACAAGAAAGGAAACCCCTTCGACTGCGCCCCCTATCGAGGGATAAGTATCCTGAACATCGCAGATTAGATATTATCCGCCGTTTTGTGTACTCAGCTGAATGGGGCTTCAGGCCAGGTAAGTCCACCCTTTACCGGAAATTTACATTACAGCAGATGACACCCAAGAAGTTCAAGCCAACACCCACCACCATTCGTCGATTTAAGGTCGCAAATGACAGCGTGGCAGGGCCATGTAGAGCGTATGCACAACACTGCTACCTACTAAGCGTGCAGTCTGAGTTCAAGGTGTTGTCTCATTTATGCTATCTTGTGTAATCTTTAAGTTATCAAATATAAAACCAGTTGAGTCATCTATCTTCAAGGCATATTCTGACATTTTTATGGCACCAGCTTCAGTATAAATAAAGTGGGTGTTTTGACCGTCTTATTGCTTACACGGTGTCAATGTTGACAGATGATGACGTCGGACATTAACTAATTCGAATTGGGAAGCTGTTATGAAGACAATTTGTCTTCCATACCCCAATCAAGAGTCAAATTCTGTAGCGTTCCCGGATGCAAGGACTCTCTTGGTCAGACTGGCTACCACAGTAGGGGTTGGATTTTGAAGTTTTTTTTAAATTCGCGGTTAAATTCAATCACCATCAAACAAATTTTACCGAAAATTGTCTTTGGAATCGATGAAGGGGTGTGTGGCCATTTTTTCTAAGTGAATTCAAACCCAATCAAATATTATCCAACCATGCGAACGGTTCGTGCATTCACTAGAAACGGAGTTATTCTTAAACTGTCTGTGAGCACAGCCACCCATATGCACCTATAATTCTCATACTTTGAAGACAGAAACCAGTTTGAGGAGTGTTGTCCTTGGTGTATCTTACCACAGGCACTGTCAGGCCACGGAGTCGATGTATACTTTTAGGAGTTGAGAGAGAAACACGCTTTCTGCAGGAACTGGCGTGTGGACTTGAATTGAAAAAAAGCCTGTCGTCTCAAATTCTGCAACAAGGACAAAAAATGAGCAGTGTTCGCTTTACGTCCTTAAAATAGGAGCCTTAAAATAGGAGCGAGTGCAAGACAGAACCAGCCCAAATTAAATGACAACTGAAGCTCCGACTTCAAGACAACTCACGAAAGGCAGATCACGATTGCGTTGCTTTCTTTGCTTGTAGTTTCCCTCTATCTGACGTCTGGCATTGAAAACTGTTCTAAAAACTTCCCTTATCTGTCCCGTTGAACTGTCTACGAAATGCCGCACAAGGGTCCAATGATATTCGGGTGGTTCATGTTCCTGTTTTCCGAAGCCATGGCAGCGGTCGGCGTAGTTTGTCTTCTCGATGAAAACGAAAAGTGGAAAAATCACTCGCTGCTCATGACAATCAGCATGGTCTACATCAATGGTCACGGTGGGTAAGAGTTGCCGCCTTAATTTCCCCCTCCTCAACTTCCCTTCTTCGCAGGTATGATTCTGTTCCGTCTTCTTCCGGGAGTGCGGACGCGAAAGCTGAAATACATACACGCCGCTGTACATACTCTGGCAGCTGGACTGGCAGTTTTTGCGTACATTCAGATTTCCGGGAAAAAGAAACTCTTCAGTCGGCTTCACTTGACGTTGGCCCTTACAACTGCGACGGCATTTAGCCTTGAGGTTGGTGTGCGATTGCTGGATTCCGTTTTCTCTTATCGATCTTTTCAGTGGCTCAGCGCGGTGCTTGTGTTCATGTACATGTACTCGGACCAAGTCAGACGCAAGATATTCTCCGGATGGCACAACTTTTTCGGCATCTGCATCCTTCAGCTGTCCATAGCAACCGCAATAACGATGATCCAAGAAGTGCACTATGAAGAGTTCGTTTGGCTCGTTGTGCGTCTCGCATGTGCTTAACTGGCTTTCTTGTATTTTTAGGAAGACCAACACAACTGGGGGCATGGCTATCATTTCTCTGGTGATGTATGGCGTGTTCATCAATCTAATTGTGCTCAATCCGTACGTTGAATGGCGGTTAGTGGGGCCTATTTAGGAGGTTAAATTGTGTTTAGAAAACTTGTTGTTGTGTGAATCACTTTATTAAAGCTGGAACCTGATACTTCAATTAGAGCCTTAGCTTGTGCGAACACTTGTAATTGAATACACTGTCCCTTGATTAGGTAAGTTGGCGCTGGCTCAGACCTACATCCAACTGTGCTGCACGAAGGAGCAATGAGTTAACTCTGAGAGAGACTACAAGGTACCCGTCTTGTTGATACTGCTGAATTGGCTAAGTTCTTAAAAATGGCTCCTTGAGTGTACTCGTCTTCATCCGTGCAACCTCAGCAGGAATTATTCATAAGGGCTCCTAGTCTTTTAACATGATCTCCCGGAAGACAGTGCCCAGTAAAGGCAGCAGTCAGAATGCTTGCACTAGGTATATTAGCTCTTTGGAGCATTTGAAATTGAATCACCTCATTCTGGTAGTTCCTACGTGCCACTGTTTCACGTATTAAAAGCTTACAGGTGGTGTGAAGGATTCCTTCCCACTTTTCTTCAGCGGAGAGGGCTGAGTAGTAACACCTCTGGACTTTTATCCAACTCAGACAGAATACTCACGAATAGTGCACGAAACCAGGGAGACTTGTCCTTACGCAGTTTCTGTCTATCCTTTTTACATGCGGACACGATAACTCGCCTTACTGCTCGGAATGTCCAAGCACGGAAGAGGACGCGGAGTGATGTTCCTTTGCAGGCGTTTTATGACGGACCTGACAAGCCCAGAAAACAGTCAATTACATAACGCGATCGGAGCAACAGTGGGCAGAGATCTGCTCATACGTAGAGCGTGTGAAGGAAACACTCCGCAGGGCAGAAAGACTGAGGCCACATGAGGCTATTTCTGGCGACTGAGCATAATCGCTAACCAACCCCGCCAAGCAATACCTCACGGCATTTCCGCGGGGAGACTGGTATATGGGTGCGTGCATGCTCATGGCATGCTCACGGGCTATTAGCATCTTTAGAAGATTGTCACATCCTTGGACGTAAACCAAAAAAAACCCTATGAGACTTGTGGAAATTAAATTTTAGATGAGACGCCAGCAGAGGGCTCCTTATGATGGACAGACGAACGAAATTCAAGCGTGTCGGGGAAACTGAATCATAGAGACACAGTGGTCGTCCAAAAACATGCCGTTCAAATGCCAATATCGACGAAGTGCTTGAGAGAATTGTTGAAAATCCCAGAACATAAATTCGGCGTTGTGGACAATTATTGCAAACTTGAAGAACCTCTCTGCGTATACATATAAAATATCTGTGTCTCCATGCTTAGTAACATCGTCCGCATGAATACTACATACACTACTTCTGTTGTGGATACCGAAAATACACGTCTTCTCATATGACCAACACACACCGAATAAGACAAGCAGGTATTTTATTTATTGCACACGTTATGGGGCAAGCCGCACCGAAGACGATGGGACAGAAAAACGTGTGCCGTTGTCCATGGCTGGAAGAAACAAAATTTCATTGTTGCTTTGTTGTTGTAGACACAGATAAATTTCTGGTTATAATAGAGGCAATGAATTGGATGGAGGAATGCTTCAGTTGCCAATCTGGTCAAATTTGTGAATTTATCGGGAAAAGTCCTTCACTCCGTCATAAAATTATTTATACAATTTAGGGATAGTCGTTTTAAGGATAGTCGTGATTCGTAGATAGGTATCAATAACTTAAAAATAATACTAAACTGACACAACTTCATAGTCTGAGTCCGTGAGTGAGATATTAAGTGATTTGTGATTTGTGATTTTGAATTTTGATTTTGAACACTTGAATTTAATTTTTAACCGCAATTTTGTGATTTCTCATCCCAGACCGGAAGAGAGAGAAGGACATAACGTTTCGTTGTGTCGACTTGTGTTTTATTGGTGTGGGTTGAAATAAAACACTGTAATTTGACCGTTTATAGAAAGGCGCGAGTTCGTCCTTTCTATAAACGCGTCCATCTCGCCCTGTTTAGCAGTTAGAGGCACTTTTAGGTAAAAACGACATAAAATAGAACAACGGCAATACTTACAATAAAGTACTGTACCAAATTTGAAAGTTAGAAATTTGTTCTGTAATACACTACAAAATTTATTCGTGTGAATAGCGGCGTTCAGATTCAACAATTTGTGGCGACGATTTGCTTGGCGACAAATTGGTGCTTAGCGTTCACACACAAAATATTTTGGCAGACTTCAGTTCTAAGAGAAATTTCTAAGTGCTTGCATATGATTGCGAAGCGTGCATTTTTTTCTGTGATGATGAACAGATGAACCAACGGAATAAAGAAAAAACGATCGAAGAATCGAAAGAGTTTCGGTGAAACCATGAATAAAACAAAGAAATGATGTCTCTTCCGTAATCTTGTAAAGAGAATTAAATGAAACCCCTCCAGATGATTTTCTCAATTATTTGCGAATAGATGCAACAACGCATGGGAATTATTGAGGTATTTTCCTCCCCACACATCAAACAAAAGCGACTCTTTTAAGAAACGCTCATTGCACATAATGGAGATTCTTGGCAACAGGAAGAAGTTTCTCAGATTTTAGATTTAGCGCCCTTATTACTAAATCTGCAAAATCCACTAAACGTATTTCTTGAACACATAATTTTCATTGTTAACTTCTTGTTCCCTCTACCTCTGGAAATTGTCTATTTAATTAAAAATTTTGTCACTTAAGTCCCAATTAGAAGTGAAAAATACACTGAAGTTGGACAACAGGCGTTCACACCTAACTACAAGTCGATCAATCAAGCTGAAAAATGAAAAATGTTCTGTCTGCCGCATTACAAGACTTACTAACGTTCACATTGACGGTTTGACCCATCAAACACGCTTGTCCAGCACGACAAATTGTTGTGTGTGAACACAATTTTCGAATAATTCGCATTCAAACTCAAATTATTAGGAAAAATTAAAACAAAGGTAACCTTTAAATCAATATTTTTCCAAATTGTGAAATGATCTGCTAAGTCGGGTTTTTGTAGTTAACACTTACACCAATTCTGAATAGACACAAAAACCCGCATGGCTTTATGTCTGGCAGGGTATGTTCTTTTCGCCTGGCAGATGCCTCATGTCATCGATACTTTTCATCTATAGTACTTATCCCATCGCTTTATAGAAAATTTAAGTACTTACTCTGCGAAATATGTATATTTGTACGTATGTATGAATTATGCATGCAATTGATAATGATGCAAAAATATAACCTAACAAAAGTTAAACTAGACGGATCTCGACTCTCCCACAGTTCACAATGAACACTTAGCCCGCGGTCCCGCAGCAGTGCCACAAAAGTTCAGTGCACGCATCATGTTTTTCTCGCTAGACTCAATCTTCAGTTCACATTCGGCTTGCAACAATAAAGGTTTGAAAAAGCAACCAGTAATTCTCTCGTATCTAGTGCATTAAAGCAGTGTTCTTAAACGGATACGACGTTATTGAGTGCACCCTTTTGTTGATCATCGTCTAACAAAATTAATATTTTATCTTGATTTTATGACGGTATGCCTCTGAAGCAACACTCCATATTTCTAGAAACTTTTTTATTTCATTGATAAGTAATTCTAAATCAACAAATTCCATGTTCGACATCTTTCTTTGGTATTTTAGTGAGCGGCAAAATGACTCGTGTGTGCACTGCTCAATAACAAACAATGTACTGCAAGACCAACTGCGTCTGCGGTTACGCAGCGGTCTCGCGGAAACCTGAGGTTCTTTTTAGCCGCGAGAATGACGTGCGATGCATCGTCGCACCACACATACCAAAAAAAAACACCTTATAAAAAAATAGTTGTAGGAATTTTCAATTTTCGTAGATGACGTAAAGCCAAGCACATCATTTCACAATTTCGAAAATTGATTGAAAAGGGAAAAGGGTAACGTGGGGAGATCCCCTTCAAATAGTAAAAAATCCCTCTACAAAATGCCTTTTTCATTTCTTGGCGTCAACGTTATCGCACTCTCCCCAGTAGAAAATATCCGGTTTCGGTTTAGGCTCAAGAAAAAACTCATGGTTTGACGACGAGTGCAGGCAGAACGATTCACCCAACCAAAGGCTGGCTTTGGTGCATCGAACGAAGTTTCCATATTGATTTCTAGGCATTCATAGGAGCGTGCAGACCAATTTACACAACACTCACGCGTTATGACCCTGTGCATCGAAGACAGTTCATTGTTTATAAAACTGAGCCACCTTTATGCAGAAGGGTCATGCAAAATTTCGACAGAAGAGTGCGTATGTGCGAGCAATTCCAAGAACATAGGATACTTTAACACTCATGATGATTCAATAAACAAGTAAAGAAGAACTGTGTTTTCTATTTCATTCAAGTCTTGAAATAATTCTGTAACTCCCTTCTTCTTCATCACTGCAACCTCTGCGGACGTCGTTAGTTTCTGTTTGGAAAACGGAACTTTAAGCACAATCAATGTTAAATTGCAATAAAGTTGTTCGTGCTTTAAGCTTGTAAACTTGAAAGTTCAGAAGAATCGTGGGACATATTCCGCCATGGTTCCACTTACAAGGATATAGCTTTAATTCAGCTTCTGACCGTAAATAGGTATAGTTCTCTTGTGTTGCGTACTTTCTGTTCTAAAATATGTGTAGTCCACTCGACAAAATATTGCTCACCGAATATAACAAACGTAGTGCTGTCGAACAGGAGGTGGAGTTAAATGGAGATGGAGTGTTTAAATGAAACTCGAAGTCCAGACGGCGCTGAACACGTTTGCGAGAAATCCTACGTCCCGCAGGTGTCGGCTACCACTAATTTACCACAGATGTCGTTGTGATGGTTTTGTGAAAATTATTTTTCAAACGGTGCCAAAAAAGTATACTCAAATGTAGTTTTGTTCTTCCAGACAGGGCTTTAGTACAAGAGCAAAAATTATGCTGCGTCTGCTCTTGATACTGTTCACTACGGAGGCTGGAGGCTACTGTTCCCTGCTTTACCAACAGCTGAACGGAGTTCAGGCATGGCAGTTTTGCAGGATCTTATCAAGAACGATGTTGAAAGAGTCTCAGAGCGGCTGTCGATGTGATGCAGAAGCGAGCGAAATGTACGTCGTTATACTGCACAGCCTGTCGAGTTCGACAGGGATGTTAGATCATCAAATGCGGTTCACTTATTGCGTTTTTTCTTTTGAGTTGTCCTCGAGGGTTTTTGTAGCTCACCCTCAAGGCCCCAAAATTGCTCGTGGGGGATTAGAGCTTCGGTTTTTGACTGATATCCAAAATTAAAGAAATTCAAAATCCAGAAATTCACCAAACCCTGACTCTAAAATCAAATACTTGTGCAATCCGAACTCCTCTGCACACATTAGTTCTCGGAGGGATCCTCACATGCCAAAACATTCCAATTAATGACAGATTCCACGAGTACTTGAGCTGGAAATTACATCCTCCCCCAGATGCAGTGAATCTCTTCATAATCTCGGTATATTTTGCCAGGAAACCCGGCATTATGCCACACCGGATGATGGCTGCGCATTTGATCCCTTGAGCCCACGTCATCAGATAAACACTTATTCTGAGAGGACATGTTCATGTTAAGCAAAACCCTGCTTTAGATGTACGCCCACGAGCGTATGAAACTATTTTAAATTCCATTTTGCCGGGAAATGAATTGTCTGTGACGACAATAGGCGCCGGTCAACAAGTGGGACTAATGGATGAATCCGAGAATAGCTATACGATTACACTTCATGCGTTTGCCGATAATTTGATACTCGGAGTCGACAAAATTGCCATGTAATTCGTCCAACTGCCAAGCGCTTGTTCCTAAATTGCCAAATCGGATTAGTTCATCCAGTGGCAATGTGGGCCAGGAAGCCGAACGGGCTGATGCCACCGAAAATTGTGCGGAATGAATTGGGTCACCGGGTGGGATGGCAGTCGTATCAGTGGCGGAGGGATGGCGGAGTGTATCTCCGAAATGAGATACATTAAGTTGGTTGCGGATTGTATGAAATCGCATTTGCTCCATCAGTTTGTTGGGCGGGACAGAGATGAAATTGGATTGGAAGGAGCGAAGTCCTGGACTAAGCATATAATCCGTGATGGACGATTAATCTTGGGCTGGTATTTAAATTGCTCGATTTAACCTTGTGATGGAAACGCTGATGCTGTGGAACTATGATCCGTGATGAGGGGAGTGAGAGTGGGTCATAATCGGATGACAATTATGATCCGCGTGAATTATTAACGAACTATGAATTTTGAAAACGACTCACTGGAGTGATGTGTCATTCAATTCGGTCTGGTATAGTAATTCTGGGGTACCATCCTATGGGCTGGGAATAAAAGGCACCGAATGACCCTTGAAAACAAGTGAGAGTCCCTTCCACTCGTGAGAGAACAACAGCAGTGCTTGCTGAGAAGCTAGTACCCATAGAATGTAGACACCCATATTATATAAAATTATTATTGACTTGACCTGAACAGCACAATGGGCGAGTGAATCACATCCACAACTGAGGGTCCTTAGTAAATGGGATCAGTACAGAGACTGCTTGTCATTCTGCGTTTCTTTGGACACTTGAGACGGTTGATGAATGGAAAGATCTTTCTAATGATCAGTCTGACACAATAGAAGAAATTTAACGTCCCAGACCTGTGGAACGATGAGCATGGACATCTGCCACCATTGCCTTAATCGACTGTCTAACTTGTGGACTGAGTGTCGTCTCCTACGAAGACGTTTCATGACTATCCAACTCGGAGACAAACATTTTCATGATAAAGTCACCAGCTGTCAGTTCAGCGCAAAGACTAAAACGTAAACGTTCTTTAAAGTACGCTTTTTGGAACCGATATAAGCCTTTATACGCCCTTCACTCTTAGTGGTTTCTAGAGAGTTTTTAGTTGATAAGGGCCAAATATAACTGACTTACGTAGGCGGATAGCAAATCGAGTGAAATAGAGCTAAAACTTTCTTAGGTTCGTTCACTTTTGGTCTCTACATTCGTAAGTTGAAGTTGGTACTGGAAGTTTACCCAAGATTTCAGAAGCAATTTTGGGCACTTTGCTTTTTACACGATGATTTTTTACTGCAAATCTGGTGGACTCCAAAGCGAAAGAAAATTTGTCGATTAGGTCAGACTACCATGACTGTAAGAGTTTACTTTTTGAAAATACTTTGCAAATTAAACTTGTTACAAGAAGGCGCAAATTAGCAACCGGGGATTACTGCATAGGCGAGAAGATCCCATTTCCCCCGATCTTTTGAACGACTACATGGTTTAACATCACTTGGCTGTCGCTTGACAAATCTTCGCTCTTCGGTGCTCTTCGGTCACTTTGTTAACTATTAACGATTGACTTAATAGCTAAGCTGATCATCGGAGGGGCAGACAAAGAGCGGGTTGCAGCTCCTCTTTGCTAGGCAGAGCATTGGTGTCTACGTGCTCGTAGGGTTCACAGATCTTTGTATTTGGGACCATAACAACATCGCTGTACAGCTCTCAGAGTTCACGGTTGTATCGTGTCCTCCAAACTCAGGAATGTCCGATCTCCAGGAATCAGCACTTCCTACTTTTCCATCATTAGCCCGAAAGTATTGTAGAGCGACATTTTGCCAAAAGTTTCGACTCAAGTTGAACGGCTCAAGTTTTGGGATCATCGGAACTAACAGCAAAGCGTTTCTAAGTCAGATTTTTCATATAACGCCGTTAACACGGTTGCCCTGAAGATGAGAAGCTCCTTAACTATTTCCTCCCTGAAGCTGTCGGTTGTGACGATTTTGTCCTAGGTAGACAGCAATTTATTGTTTTTCCTCGAATGAGAATATGAGTTGTACTTTCCAGACATAAACACTTAAAACAATCTTAACTATTTTTTTTTCCTCTTGTACAACCCATGCCGCGAAGGAAACGACACCGCGACCAGGATAGATCCGTCGTATCGAAAGGCTGGAGTTAAATCGAAAAGCAAAACTACTTCCCCCATGAGCTTTGTAGTGGATTTTTTTAATTCCACTGAAGTAGGTTTCTCCCTGTGGAAGATGTGCTTCCTTAACCCCATTAGTGCCGGACATTCACACAAGATGTGCTCAGGAGTCTCATCCTCTTCGAGGCAAAGCCGACAAACCTTGTCTAGACACATGTTTAAAATGTTATTACAGTACAGACCGCAGTGGCCAGTAAAAAAGCTCGCTAGCATTCTTATGTTTTCTTTATTAAGAAGGAGTATTTCCAAACGATCAAAACGTTTAGGATTGTCTAAGACCATGACCATGTGGCCACTGGTCTAGACGAAGTTTGTTTTCCCATTCGTCAATCAGAGTTCAGTTTCAAGAAGTCTTCGCCAGGAACAAAGCGCAGCTCCTCCCAATGGCGGAGCACTCGGATTTGTCGGTGGCTTCGCTGCGCTTATCTACGAGAGTAAATGTAGAGGTGTCAGAGTCGGCATTGTCCACTGAACCTTCGGAGGTAGTATCAGTAGACAAGAGCCTTGGACGCCATGTGGGCCGTCCTTCTTGTCGAATGATATACTTGGCTGTTTGTCGAACAGATCAGTATTGCTAGTGGCCGAAGATGTTGTGGTCATAAAATACTCGACAGCATTGTGACTGATCGGTTCTGTTTGCTCAACAGCAAGAACAGAATTCGCTGTTTATGGAGATTCACCAATCTCATATTTTTTAGTTGTTTGTGAAATTTCGATTGCCACGAATATTCGGGAAATAATGGTCACTCTAGGCAGAGCCCGATAGCGCAAAGACGGCTGGATTTAAACTGATGGTCACCAGGTATTCGAAGTTCGCATACTAGGGGCTATGCACTCTCTTAGTCATGTATCCTGCGGCGTATGCTGTTCCACCGCTGGATTAGAGATTTTTTCAGAGGGTTGCTCCTTCCCTCGCTTACTTTGGCCGAATTCTTACAGTTGCAAGACCAAGGGTCATGCAACAACGACATGCACAAAAAACCAATCGTTTAAAATTTAGCGCATCTGATTGTTGGACCTATTAACTCGCTGCAGCATTCGTTGCCTGGTGGTCCCCCCGAAGAGGCAGTAAGTCTTCTTGTATCGGTTGCTCAAAAGGGATCGTCCATATGACTTTGCCCTATGAGTCCAGAAATGACCATCCAGCTTAACTTACTAGATTGGGGTTCTCAGTTCTAATTATGAGTATATTAGAGAGAGAGAGAGACGTAAAGTGCTTCTGGGAGCACTTGAACAAATAACAAACTTCAGCTCTGAAACTGCAACTTCTACAGCACAAACGTAAAGGTCGATTTTTTTATATTTCCCATTGAAGTTAGCAAAATTGACCGACACTTAACGAAACAGCAAAGGTGAACGAAACTAAACGAAGCAAAGGGCCTAGTATTGTCGCAGTATATTCTTTCTGTGGGTCGGCACGATTTTTAAGGTTGACATAAGTCTTAACTAACAAGCCATAACCGGGTGCTCTGTGAAGGTATACAATGGCTGAGTCTTCCAGTAGCATCAGTCTCCAATGGGTGGTTGTACTTGCTTATTTTTGTAATTTCCGGATGGTTCGCGTCATTGCTATAACTTCCAAACGGACTACATATAATGACAGCTCAAGAATAAGAACAAGTGTGATTTTTGAGCGTGTGTGATTAGGTGCTTAATACAATAGCAAAATTATCCCCCCCTGGAGCACTCAGGCTCAAAAACTGGTTCATTGTACTGCCAAGCAGTAACCTACTCTTGCTTTTGGATTTCATCACTTAGTGTCGCGTTTGTACGCCTGTAAGTCGTCTGCAGTCTTTTCTGCCAAGACATAACAAGAATGCCGCGGAGTTCTTACAGACGCTTGGGAGCATAGGCTTGGTCTGACTGCATCTTGGAGAGTCATGTCACCTCCGATTGTGCTCTCGAGAGGCCCACCATGGATGGAATCTCTAGCCAAGAACACCGGTAGACCCAGCCAGTCCAGAGTGTATGGGAAGTCAACTATGCGCCACAAATGAAGGCATGCGTCAGATAGCATATCCATAAGAATAGGGTCAAATGAAATGCAGTGCTCAAGGTCCTCGAAACTCCGGTGCGTGTTGTAGAAAAGACCATTTTTTAAGACGGAATATCAAGTTGGGGAGATTCAGCAGTGCATCAAGAGCAGAGCCAGGCGTACTAGGGAGGACCCCAATGCAGCCGAGACAGACGGTCCCTTGAAGCTTAGCAGCAGTCACGTATTGGCGTGAAAGCTTATTCCACCAAAAGACCGATGCATAGAAGAGAAGGGGCCGTACAGATCCAGATGGATCTTTTTGGTGATAGACCCCAAGACTTACCGAGAATCCCCTTACTCTGCCAGAAAACTAACAGCGCCATAACGATTTTCGACTGGATGTGTTTTTTCCAGAGAAGATTTCTATCTAGCGTAACAACCAGATATTTGGCTTCATCGGATAAAGGGACGGTTACGGAATTTAGTTTCAATTGGGTCAGACCAGTCAATTTCCTACTCCTCGTGAAGAGACCAACTACCCATTCTATCTCACTTTTTCATGAAATGTGACCAAGGGAATACGCACGATCGTCGTTCGGGTGACAAATGTCACATAAAGTGACTGAGGGAATACAAATTTGTCAAAATGACTCATATTTTTGGATGACACGATCAAGAAAAATGACAGCGCGTCACCTCATTGGAATCCGGAACGTGCTTGAAATTGTGTGGATTACCTCCGAACTGTACACCCTATCAGGCTATCAATGCCTATAAAGTACCTACTGTAAAGAGACCCAGCCAGACGCGTCGCAAATCTGATTAGCTGGCTTACAGGGAATTTTGGATGCATTCTTAGCCATTTTTTGAGTTGGGCACCCTACGATACCCCGTAATCGGCGTCTCCTTAAAGCGCAAAAAGTCTCAATTGCCCTGCTTGCCTGAAGACAGTCTTATACACTTTAGAAATCATCTGCCGTGACATTCAATTACGATTTCCTGATCGAATTCTTCAACTCCGAAAGCGGGGTTTTTTTTAACGAACTACCAACGGAAGTACATAAAGTCGTTAGTATATGAGTCCTTAAGTACATACTTCACCATCAGCCGATCTAAAAATAGATCCGAATTGCTGTTCTCCGCACTCACACTGCCTCTTCTGCTCCTGCTCTCCTGCATCGCAAATCTGAATGAAGGATGACAGGTAAGCATAAACAATGCAAAGCTCAACAACACCGTAAAGCTCTGCGCCCCTGCCTATCGAGAAAGGACTCTAAGCTCAATCGAATTTGCTGAATCCAAGCAAACGAGGGGATCCTTTCGGTGTGTGACATGCGCCCATCGCCGACCATCCCCTGGCTGTGGATGTTCGAAAACTACCCCTCTCGGGACACCAGTTGCAATTAAAGCTCGTCGAACGGAGTTCCAGGTGTCCTGCGGTAACTTTCCTCAATCTATCATGTTTTGTGTGCGGAGAGCAAAATTATTTAAATATCGCTGGGTGTGGGGATGGGTCGGGATGGAATTCATTTCAATTGGATACCATTTTATTTCGAAGAGAAAACTGAAAAATAAATGAAGATTCTTCTGGGGCATGAATAAGTTATGAGAGCTCTCACATCCCTTTTCGACGGACGAAAGGTAAAATTATGTGAATCCTTCTCCAGGATCTGCTTTTGTTGGAGTCTTTTCTCAACCTTCTGACAAAGAAGAGGGTGGTGGAGGCGGTTGAGGGGAGGGGCAGAATTGATTTTAAGGATTTCGTTGTTTTCTGGTTGGGAAGTGCTTAGTGTAGTTCTTCCCTTTCTGTGTGCTGGGTTGTTAATTATTTGAGGATTATAACGATTTTCATGTCCGTGCTTGTTTGCTCTTCGTTTACCCATTGGTGGCAATACAATTTTGCTAAGAAGCTCAAGCATTTTCTTCACTGAAATAATTCAAATTGTTGGTCGCTGGGGTATGTTCGGCTGCAGGGTGAATGGGAGAGTAGAGGCTGCTTGTGCCAGGACTCATTGCAAGGACTCGTCAGACGGAAGCCCAGATCTGTGCAACTGCCAGCCATTGGAGTCGATGAAGGTAATCAAGTCAATCTTCCTCCACATAATTTCTCATTGAATTCATGCGCTACTCTCCTTAAGGAACGGGCGAAGCAGACTGCCTTTCAAGCCCCTGTATCGAATACACAGAGCACCTCAAACCAAAGACCCAAGACACCACTAATTGTCACTGAAAAAGTTTCATAATCCTTCATTAAGCCCCAATGCCCACAAAAGTGTAACAAGCCACACCAAGTCCCCGAACGACTAACATCGTTAATCCTGCTTAACCCAAACGTTCGTTCATGACCAGCTCAAGACATGATCTAGATTCTAGATCATTTATAAATGACCTGTTGTCAGCTGGCACAAGTCTTATCAACGTCTCCACGAGACCAGGTCCGCTCCGAATATTCCGCTCACACACTCGCTGCCAAGTCCACGTATCAAGTTATTAATAAATCTTCCTGGCGCAAAGTGTGTAGCCTGAATTCCATGAAGGAACAAGAGCATACAAGGAGACGACGCTAAAAGCTATAATTGCAGATGTGTACACGCTCGAAATGCAGATGACAATGGCCACGACAACGTCTAATATTTCAATGGATACTATTTCACATAATCATTTCTTGTGTTGTCCTTACGTGCAGGTTCGTGCTTCGGACACGAACATCTACCGAGGACTAACGAATGGAGAGCACAAAGAGGAGGAGAGCGTTCACAAATTGGATGACACTGGACTGAGGCAATGACGGCGGTGTTGAGACCGAGAATGATGATGACGATGATGACACAGGGCACAGTACACGGAATAATGTTGACTATGATGCTGAATTGGAAAAAAAGAGACTTTCTAGCTCACAATTACTGCTCGTTCCTTGGTGCTGTTGATGTTGAAGATGAATGATGTGAAATATGGCAGCCAATTCAGGAGGAGGACCGACGTCAGGGATGCACGGAATCCTTGTTTTCATCTGCCTGACAGATAAGTCATCAACTGAGTGCAGTGTTTGCTGGTATGTCAGTTGAATTGCTCGCACTAAACGGGTGTGGAAGAGGATTTGAAGTTCATATTCAGACCACAGACCAATGTAAGGTCTTTGGACAACGTTCTCTATTCTTTTTGTGTACGGCAATTGAAAAGATGTCCTAATTGAGACTGCTCTCAATTGTCTTTCAGGTCGGTGTCTGAAAGTTTGGTCGAGACCATCCCGGGTCTATATAATGAGTTCTTGTTAAAATTTAGTTAAAAAAAATGCCCGCATCGATTGGCGTGAGTTAACAACCTGCGCTCATATTTCCTCAAAACATCAAGAGACACTGGTCATTACACCCATAACCGACTCACCGTCACTCGAATCCGCTCTGCAATCCGGAACCCGCGCCTTGATCTAGGCTGTCTTGCAAATTATGCTTAAAGTACGGATGGCCGACTGCCAAGGAACAAAATTCCCAGTCTCAAGATAACAAACGATGCAGTTTGAAATGTCAAAGTCGCAAGTCGAAACGTCGTCTTTTGAAGCAGCTGCAGAGGTCAAATGAATTTGAGCGATTACCATGGGTTCACCAAGGGCAGCAGTTGCACACGCATTGTAGGTCGTTTCCGCTTCAAATTGCTCCAAGACCTAGACAGTGAGACGCTGTGTGGCTTCTTTTTGCTGTAGCTCGTTGATCAATCGAATTTAGGTGTAGGATTAGTACATGGTGGCATGGGCTTATGTACACAGGGTAAAGTTGCTGACTGCATCCAACCTGGTAGGATGCCAGCGCGATCCCTGCTTGTTCATAAGTCAAGTTGACGTACAGCCTCCTCGCGGCGCCCCTGGATAGCCATCATAACAGCCGTTGTGTGGTGAACTAATATACGCAGCGAACCCTCTGCCCGAGGGTTAAATTAATGGGCCTGTCCTCCCAGTTTGGAGGTTGTGCGCGAGGTTAACTTCCTCACCACGTAAAAAAATACGAGTTCAGATACAACAACCTGCCTCGGATACGGACGAATCTACTGTTGACGACCCTTGCAAACGGAAAAAGGACAATGACTTTCGGTTCTGCACGTGGAATGTGAGGTCCCTTAACAGACCACGTGCAGCCGATGAACTAGCGGAGGCCCTAGACTGCTATAAAGCAGACATAACCGCTATCCAGGAAGTGCGGTGGAACGGGCCGGGCAAAAAGAGGATGAGAAACTGCGACCTCTACTACGGCGACTGCTACAGAGAAGGAGGGCAGCGCTTATTTGGATGTGGTTTTGTTGTTCGAGGCAGACTTAGGCAAAAAGTCTTAAGCTTTAAGTATGTAAGCGAGCGCCTCATAACAATCCGCATCAAGGCTAAGCTCGGGAACATCAGCCTGATTTGCGCCCACGCCCCGACAGAGCAGAAGGATGACAATAGCAAGGACGATTTCTATGATCTCCTAGAAAGAACATACGATCAATGCCCCAGCTATGATACCAAGATCGTTCTAGGAGATCTCAACGCACAGCTGGGCAAGGAAGAAATCTTCGCTAAAGTTATCGGAAAACACAGCCTGCACGACAACACATCCGGAAACGGACTAAGGCTGGTGGATTTCGCCTCGGGGCGTAACCTCTCTGTTTGGATGCTTGGTGTGCACAACTGGAGGCAGCTGGCGAAAGATCATGCTGGCTGGAGAGGCTTGTTGGTTGAGGCCCAGGTCCACCCCGGACTGTAGCGACAAACAAAGAAGAAGAAGAATTAGTACATTAGCAAAATCTATGTATTCGTTACTGAGTAAAGAATATTCAATAAAGTACCATGTAACGAAACGTTACTTATCAATGAATATCGTTACTATTATCGTATCGTTATTTTTGTCTGCCTACATGTGCCACATACGTATGGTATGCTGGCAAGGACATACAAGAACTACATACCATACACACACAGCACGGGAAGGGTAGATGTGCCATCAAACGAAACCCATGCGTGATGTCCATTGTGCGCATACCATGCTCTTCTCTTCTATTATATTTTTCTCTATTCTGTTTTTATGTGCAAACAGATTGCTGTTGTGACTTTGTGTGCGCACAATGGTATTTAGTTGTGCCACATCACGCATGGGTATGGTATGGCGGGTTACCCTCTCCATTCGGTGTGTGTACGGCAGGGGGTATTTAGAATGTGTGTGGAATGCGATGGCAGATATGTATCTGGTATCCTCGTTAGGTATGTTTGGAATGGCATAGTGCAGAATTTTTTTTTTATTGGTATGACATCAGTAATCGATGCGGTATTGCAACGATTCTATAATATTTGTTTGGTATACGTTACTTTTGAAAATGCAAATATTGTGTTGACGTTTGTTTTGATTTAGTTGAGTAATTGCATTGTGCTTTGTAAATAGGTGAATAGGAATGGAAAATGTTCTGCTAACAGAAACTATAGTCGTTTACTGCAGTTTGGTTAATTTTTGTACGCATTTTGTGATCTTTATTATGGTGACGTGAATAGTAAGTAACGAGTATAAGATGATATAATCAGGACACCAACCACCACAAGAACAAAAACACCATCTATTCGCATCTGGAAGAACGATCAACTCCGAAGTTGTTGTACATACTGCAAGAATGGATGTCGCCACCTAGTCACTGATAGATTACTAAGAGTCATGTAAAGGGTGATTTTTTAGCTATTTTCTTTTTGGCAACACAGGTTTAAACAGCTGACGCACGTTTCGTGTTTTGTTCCACTGTCAAACATCTTCAGTTTGGTCTATAATTTAACCATGAATCGTCTTAAAAACGAACAACGCTTGCAAATTATTGAATTTTATTATCAAAATGCGTGCTCTGTTAAGAAAGTTCATCGCGCGCATCTTCCATTTATGACGAAGCTCATTTCTCAATAAGTACGTAAATAAGCAGAATTGTCGATTTTGGAGTGAATATCGGCCAGAAGCATTGCAAGAGCTACCAATGCATCCAGAAAAAGTCACAGTTTGTTGCGGTTTATGGGCTGGTGGCATCGTTGGACCGTACTTCTTCAAAGATGATGCGAATCGTAACGTAACTGTGAATGGTGAGCGCTACAGTGCGATGATATCCAACTTTTTTTTGCCCAAAATGCGAGAGCTTGACTTGCATGACATGTGGTTTCAACAAGACGGTGCCACATGCCACACAGCACGCGCAACAATGGACTTATTGAGAGGCGAGTTCGGTGAACATTTTATTGCACGTTCGGGACCGGTCAATTGGCCGCCTAGATCGTGCGATTAAACGCCTTTAGACTATTTTTGTGGGGCCATGTTAAAGCTCGTGTCTATTCAGACAAGCCCGCTTCAATTGAAGCATTGGAAGACGACATTGAAGCATTTATTCGTGAGATACCGGCCGAAATGTTGGAAAGAGTATGCCAAAATTGGACTAAGCGGATGGACCATTTGAAACGCAGTCAAGGCCAACATTTGCATGAAATAATCTTCAAACATTAAATTATTTGGACCGTACAATCGACTCAAATAAAGACTTCATGCATTTTTCTGAATTTTATGTGTTTTTTTTTTTTTTTTTTGAGAAACGTTCATATAGCTTTTACGAAATCACCTTTTATAGCGTCAGCGGGGTAATTCAATAGACTCGTGGCGACTGTAGGATCTGGAACCAATACAGGGAGTAAAAATATCGGCACGGTGGTCAATGCAGTTCAGTTCAGTTGGAAAATTATTACAGTGCAGTTGAGTTAAATAATTATTACAGTCAGTTCAGTTAAAGAATAAGTAAAGTTCAGTTTGGGATTTTATAGTGTTCAAAGTGTTAATCAGCTCAGCCTGAAAGGCAGCAAATGGTTTTGTAGTAAAGTAATAGCGATTTTTAAGTGTAATAAAGTATATGAAGTAAATCAGTGTTTGCAAAATAAATTCGTGTATATCGTGAATAGTGAACCTTTGTGTTTCTTTCGTCACAATCCAGTGATCGAACCCGTACAACCCGGACAATTTAAAAATATGATAATTTATTCAGTTGAATGCGTAGATTGTAGCACTTTCTGAGCATGGCCAGTGACTAGAAATCGGTGGGGCAGGAAGCCGTGCAGGTGTTTCGTAGTCTCGGGTTTTGAACAATATGACAGCCAGTGTCACCCAGTTTACACATTGAACCAATAAAAGATGTCGATGACACCAGTCCAGTCCATTATTCTAATGCTTACTTCCTGTACCAACATCGATCGGTTAGGAAATTCTCTTCCCTGTTGAATACATCTCCATGTTATTTTTCACAAGAAAACCGAGTTGATCTTTGCCAAGGGCCCTTATCCACATCCGATTAAGACCATCTACCTATGCATCTGAAGAGATTAATTAATGTGTTCACACCCGCAGGCTGAGGCAATCTGAATGTTTCAGTCAAACGATTCAACGCCCGCAGGTGCATGAGAAATAGATATCCACCCACAGTCACAAACTAATTGCCACATGCCTTTGAGCCCAGTCCAGGTATGTAGGTGCAGACGCACAAACTATTCGCAGAGTCAAACCGGAACACCCTGCCTCCACATTCATTACAATTGGTACTCGTACTTTGTCTTCGGGCTGGCAATCATCTGCATAGAGACACACATTCCCACGAATAGCTGCTGGAAATGAAGTGCCCCTTGTGAGCTATTTTCCCTTTCACATTTTTGAAACGCCCCCGGATACTTGCTTCGAACGCATAGTGATCCGACAGAGGGGTTGACTGGTATTGTTGCGCTGCAATGCGAGGGCTTTGCTTTATAAAGGGAATAATTAATTGAGTTTGCATTTCGGTTCTCGGATACGGCGGATTCAAGAGAAGCGTTCAAGGGTTCGGATGAATAAATGAATGTTAATCTTCGTGTGGATGTGGATCTGCTGCGGTAGGGGTGTGTCACAGTCGAATGCTGTATCATTGATGCGGTTAAGACTCTTTACTTCAAACCATGAAACCCGTGAATGGCAAATTATTTGGGTGACGAAACGCCTTTAACAACCGCTACTTCAAACATCTGGCTCGAAGTACCGAAGGACGAAAAAACTCTTATTCAAGTAGGCTTTAAATGATGAGACTGGCAGATACATTTCTTGGAACTTACTATTGACACACAATGTGTCAGATACCTAGGCATGTTTACACGGAAGAGAAATGAAAGAGAAGGAACAACCAGAGGTGTAAAGACGTGGGTGTAGTCAGGATGTTTGATTCGGCGACAAAGATGTTCCGTCTAGGGCTACTCGAGCCTGTTGGTTCGGAAAGACAATTCCTGCGAAAGGGTTTTCCATTTCGGACTCGACCTCTCTGCACGTGAACGCACGCTTAAACTGACAGTGTAAAAGTGTTCAGTAGAAGGAAAATTACAATTTATTAAAATTTGTTACCAAAATTTAGATTCCGTACTTTTTCAACTTTAAGAGCGTTACTGCCAATTTTTGATCGTGCTTCTTGTCTCAGTAGACTAACAATTCATAGTCTAGTGCATAAATTCGTTAAGAATCATAATCGAGGCGATCATCGAGAGCATTGTCAGCATCACCATACTGCAACGTGTCAAAAGACCATCGGAACAGAGGAGTGCCAACCAGTCCAATATGGGCAACAACCACCGCGGATCAATCCTCAGAAAGGACGCCAGGACCGAGATGTAGGACTCATAATCGCCCGAGGACATATGGGCAATCTACACCCCATTTCATTGGGCGGTACCGATGATGAGAGGTGAAGTGATGACGAGAAGGATAACTGACCCGACGAGTATCACTTCCTTACAGTCCACTGAGCAGAGCAGAGCTTATTTGTGATTTACGGATGAATTTTCTCTTTTGTTAATTTGTTTGTGATTGTGCTAATCCAACGGGTTGGTCAAAGTGCCGTTAATACCGCTGCAGTGCAAATGTCCGTCGGAAATCTGGCAGACGGCTATCAACAAAACCAAAGGACTTGTTTTAAAAAACAAAAATTCATTTTATTTTTTTGCATAAGTCTATAAAATTAATCTAAATTATTGAATTGAAAACCACTAACTTGGCTTTGAAATCAAACTCGGCTTTTATGATTACAGATCTTCCAAGCTGATTCAAAATTGACCCAGCCTGAAAAAATCCTACAGGAATGGTCAGCATTACTCCTCGCATCACTTGTGAAAAATACCCCGAGATATGTAAACTCCTCCACCAGCTTTAATGGGACTTCACCACCATGTGGAGTGCATTAAACAGGCGTTCTGGAAATCACCACAACCTCTAATTTGTCCACGTTAACCTTCATCCCAGCATCAGCACATACAGTCACTCGCCTATAGAGTGCGTGTTGGAGTTCTGTCTGGGAAGATGTGAGGATAACTAAGTCATCTGCAAAAAGAAGATGACTTACCCTCAACTCTCCCAACGTGAAACTCAGACGGATGCATGTTGTGGTCATTGCATGGCTACCTGATTCCAACACAAAAAGTTATTCGAAATGATGTTGCAACTTCGTCAGCTTTATTATGATGTTGCCAGCGTTCACAACTTGTCAACAATCTATAAAATAATAATTTTTAAACGAACAGCCATTCGGCTCAACGAGCGGTTTCACCGGACAAGAGTTAATGAAATTTTCGTTGGTTCAGTGTAAATATTCGCTGTATTTACGTACCTTTTTGGTTCAGTGTTCAACGAAGCGACCGCTACAACAACTCACGCACTTGACATAAGGACGACAACGAATTCCATTCATAATTGCTTTAATTCGGCTTCAAAGCAATAGAAAACGGTTGCGAGATAACTTAAGATGGTTTGCGTCTTATTTGAAACAAGACTTGTCAAGTTCTCGTTAGAAAAACTTCCTGACAAAACCTGAAAACTACATGCAAGCAGCATCTTCTGAAAGCCAAATCCTCTCCCACACACACTTATAAATTAAACTCATAAACCATTCGTAAATCTGCAGGGACACACTTCCCTTCCAGGGTCTACTGCAAGTGCCACTTAATATATCAGAGGAAATCGTTTTCAACGTACTAGGCGAGCGCTGAATAAAAGCTGAATGGGATTCGGAATGGTAGTGGAAGCAACCTTTTAACATCGCAAAAGTGCACACACCATAATGCGATGCAGGGCTATTCTCTGCAGGAATGTGAACAAAAAGCGGGGCGAAAAAAAGGACACAAACATACGCTTTAACTTTTTCCACTTACACACCCATTGAAACGTCCAACTGCGAAGCTATTTGCTGACGTGATGTGAAAACTTTACGAGAGTAATGAGAAAAGTTGCTTTGCTTTCATTTTTGTGCTCTATCACGAAACTTCATGCGGGCAGTGATGGAAGGGAAATATGTTTAATTGATAAGCAAGGAGCGGAAGGATGGCGCCTGGAGGATAGCAGGTGGGTAGCGGATGCACATAGACCTGGTGAGGTCCATTGTGATCCGCTATCCATTGGTGGACAACTCATTGCAACACAGTTGGACAGTTGTAGTTCGTTGACTCGGCCACATCGACCGCATGGACTCCAATGTAACGGCTTGGAGTAGAACCGAAGTTATGACTAGTTGCAGGTGAGCTCTGGGAAGCAACAGCAGGCGTGCTGTGACCGATAACGATGGAAGCCAGTGATCGCTCTGGGTCAGACCATCGCTGAGTCCATCAGAGATAGTGGTCCGTGTAAGCAAGTAAGAACTTCGGGTTGTTCCGAACCGCCGCTAAATGATTTGCGTAGACTGTAAGCAGACGGCGGAGATCGTCATCGAAACGGCACCATGTTCGATGCCGCCGCTAATCTTCGCACATGCGAATAAAACAAAGGAAAACAAAGGGCGACACAAAGGGGAAAGCGGAACAGTGCACGCAGCACGTAGATCAGAACGTCGTGCAAGACAGTCCACATTGTGCAACATACAAAAATGAAATGAGGCAGCAAAATCAGTATTCCGTATTTCAATTTCTGTTCGTATTTGTGTGGCTTGTTCATCTCCTTTTCACTGAACTATCGAACAAGGGATATGAAATGAATTAGTGGACTAACAGGATCTTTGTCGAAGTGGTGCCGGAATACGCATTATCTTCCAATAGGATTTGACTTGTAATGACATCATCTACCTTATACATACACACATTTAAGAATTCTTTTGGAAAGCTGAATGTCCAAGTTTATCGAGAAGACGTCGCGTTGCAGGACACGCTATTTTCCGTTGTGGAGGAGAGCACATGTAGAGAGTCATCCCTTTTCACTCCGGTATGAGGATTTTGAGGCCGCGAAAGCATCTCAATCGATGTGACTCCTAAAAGTTCAGTATGTAGAATGTCTAAAGTAAGAGCCATTGAAGGGGGCAATTGAGAACAGGAATACTGGCGACTAGAGGCTTAGCTGCTGGTTCAGATGTTGGGGAATAAGGTCAAAGGGAAAATCGATGACGTAAACCCTGAGATGGTGCCCCGGAAAAACAGCTTATTCGGGTCAAGGCCCAACTTTTTTTTCATGGTATTGTCATGTATGGCTTTCCCTAATATAGGTCCCAAAACGACCAAATCACGGCGCCGTACTGTGTGGTATTTGATCCCAAATCACGGCATAAGCCCCAATTTTTACAACTCATGAAACACAAGTATACAGTTAAATATCGTAGCTATCAGCAAAAAAAAAAAAAAAACAACACATCAATCCAATCTGTCAAACCAATTGGCCACACTGACTGTATATGTCATTCATTTGAAGCGTAAACAAAAATAATTTTTTTTCACTCAAATATGTCAAACTTTATGCTTGAAAAAGTGTTTTTGCGGGGACACAACACACACAACGCCACAAAAGGAATTGGATTGTTACTGGTAATGCAAAATGGATCCATTACGACAACCCTAAGCGCATCATATGTGAAACCCGGCCAACCAGCCAAATCAACGGCAAAGCCGAATGTCCAGGGCGCGAAGGTAATGCTCTGTATTTGATGGGATCAGAAGGGTGTGCTGTATTATGAGCTGCAAAAACCGGTTGGGACCATCAATGGACAACGCTACCGAACGCAATTAATCCGTTTGAAGAGAGCAGTAGCCGAAAAACACCCGGAATATGCGACCTGTCCAGCATGACAAGGCTCGGCCTATTCCGGTTAAGAACTATTTGGAAAACAGGGAAGTTTTTGTTGGCTTGATTCTTGGCATTCTTGGCAGCCAAGCCGGTGCAGTTCTTTTGGGATGGGATCCACAAATTGCCAGAAAGATGGGAGAAATACATAGCTTCAGATGGGCAATACTTTGAATAAAACATGTTTTCCTTAAATAAACGTTTAAGTTTTGAAAAAACAAAATCACCCGAATTTAGTTATAGACCCAATAGTAGGAAATAGTTGAAACGAAGTGGGCTTCATATGATTTTGTTTTTCAAACTAAAAATCATCAGTCACAATTCATAATAATGTAATGACGATCAAATGCAAATTCTGACAAGACAAGACAAGACATGAAAGTACAAAATTGTATAGAAAACAACACAATTCTCTTGGTTTTTCGTTCTTTCGTTTAAACAGTGCATATTTATGAATCGATCAGACACACCGATTTTGCTACTGAATTCGAAATAATGGTGTCACCACAGAAGTCATTAATTGAAGGAATTTAGTTTCTTACACACAAGTACAGTATTGCAATATCAGCACCAAGTTTTGTAGATTTGTTATATATGTACTTCCACTTCTACTACTGTGATTCTCCGTGGACCATGGGTGATTCGGCTGGAAAGACGAGTATCTCTGTTAGCTGATTTGTGTTTTTTACATGTCAACTAACACACCGAATCCTGACTCCACTTGCTCGCGATGACCATTCAAAAAAGTACGTGACTTCAAACGTATTCGGGAAACCACCGCAACATCTGGAGGCAGTAAAGCTATAATTTCATCGCCAGAAACGTAATGTAACACGATCTTGTGCATCGTCTCAGGAAGAGAGCACCAGAACACAAAACAAACCCACACACATAATTTACGATAGAAGAACGCTTACATGCAGCAGTACGACGAACAAGTCGTTTTTAGTTTAGTTTTCTTTTGTAACCGTTTTATTTTGTCTTTTTTTTAAATCAAAATTCAGTAAAAGAATTTAATTTGCAACTTTTCCGGCGGGTTTTCCCAGAATCTTCTTCCGTAAAAAGCTTCTCCTGACAATTGCGAACAATTTCAAAAATTCAATTAACAAACAACAAACATTTGATGTACAGTACGTTCTCGATTAACGCGACTCCTCGATTTTCACAACGGCTAACTTTATATCATTACTGACGCAGTAATCGCAACTTTTCAATTAGACAGGAACTCGTGCAACTTTTATTCTATGTATCATGTATGTCTCTTGTTCTTGTTTTGACTTTTTTTTTTTAGTTTCGCTACTTTCTGGGTAGTTATTTTATGATACTGATGATACCATGAACTTGTGTGAATGTGTGCATTTGGTACAACGGATTTCGTTGTTAGTTTCATAAATTTCCTCTAGTCACGAAGTCTACTGGCGTTCTCCGAAATGTCATTTGCCTTCTTCTCTTGCATGGGTTATTATGTATGCATTGATGGCTTCTCGTAGCAATTAAGATGATGAAGAGGGTTTACCTTTAAGGACAATAAGATCTGAAACTATGGGTGAACGCGTGATAGCAGAATCCATAAAAACGTGTTATAATTGCATTACAGTCATTTCTGGCCCGTTTTAACTAATTTCGGTTCTCCTCATTAGGATTGGCGGAAGTATCCAGAAATTCAACTCTCTCAACCTCTTTACAAATCGAGACATACCATGCGTATGTTTAGGATACACTTCACTCTATGAAGGATGAAGGATCTCATGCCCAGCATAAGAATGCTTGTGACCATATTAGCAGCGGTATTCACGTCACTATTGAGGATGCATAGTGACTAGTTAAAATTCCTAAAGAAGTTGTGTAGACCGCTCCAATCGGCTTTCTCGTACAGCCATTCTGTTATTTTAGGAATTTGTTCGCTGTTTGTGGCGATACGACACAATGGTCAGACGAGCCTAGGGGTGACAGAATGTCAATAGAATATTTGTGAGGATGAGAGGTGAAAAACAGGTCCAGGGTGTTGGCGGAATGATCTGCAATGTCAGGTATTCGTGTGAGCTCATTTACTAGCTGTGTCGCATTATTTACCTCAGCAAAGATTTCAACATACCTTCTTTGGGATGTTGTCTGGCCGGAATGTCGAAGCCCATTAGATTACATACTGAAGAGTCTGCACTGGGTTGCTTGCTTACTGCTCGCTTAAATATTTCGCGCCGTATAAGGAAATTATTCGTTTGTTCTTTTACTTGTTCCTGTTCTTTGTTCCTTTATTAATAAATTATCGTTACTTGTTCCTTGTTCCACTTCCACTTTAGTTAATTAATTATCGTTCGTTTGATCGATGCAAAACTTTGTCCGTCTACAACGTAACCTTTGTAGATAGCTCTAATTTTTCCGCCCTGAATCTTTGTCCTCTTGCGTTGTTCATAGTTAAATATCGGACTTCGGACTGAATAAACGAAAATAGAGAGGTAGACAAAGCATCGTTTATGTTTATGAAAGCGAGGTTGACTGAGGAGTGCTCCCAACCCTTCGACCCACCTAGCGTAGAAACGCCATCCTCTACGCATTGTGAGGTCCAATCTCCTACAAGGTCTTAAAATATGATTAAAATTATCTCAACTTTTTGTTTCATTTTTGTTATCGGTAAGAGGGGGGGTGCTTGGCACCGGGTTAATTGTGCACATGGTTGGGCAGCCATTCAGTCAGATATCTGTAGATTAATGTTCGTAGACATGTTGTATTTTTGAAGCGATTAAGTCCATATTTCATACGATAATTCTGGGAGTGTGGCATGCAAAGGCCACATCTTTCCTGAAAGGTGTGACTGTTTCCTGTAACGTCGGTATAGCACAAAGCACGGGTCATAAGGGCATAGCCAGCAATGAGGCAGTAAATGAACTTGTCCGGAAAGGGCAGAAATTGGCCTATCCCAGGCAATCCTGTTTGCAAAAAATTTAATGACGCGATCATATAATTAGCAAGCCAACGGTGGAACTCTCTTACCACCTGTGAGACCACTCGGATCCTACGACCCAAGTGCAATAGAGCAACGGTCGACAAACACCTACAAACCCACAAGAAGTTGCTGCGGATAGTAATAACTGGCCATAAGCATCTGAAGTACCATGAAAAAATATGGAATTTACCCATGATTTCATATGCAGAGGCTGTGGTGACCAAGAAGACATGGAGGATACTCCTCACACCGTTTGCCACAATCCCAGGCTCTGCCAATTGAGATATAGAACACTGGGAGAACATTTCTTCTAGAACATCCAAGAACTAACAGAAATGCCACTAAGCTCTATTTTGAGGTTCATATGGATTTCATGATGGCTGGACAACATGGGAGTAACATCATGGCAAGCAAGAAGATGACGAGTACTAAGTAGGTCTTAGAGGTTCAACAGGCCCTAAGTGAGCCGTGGCCTCTCCACATTAACCTAACATAGCACACCGTGCTAGCAAATGTTGAACTGTCATTTCAACCGCCATCCTTTCATGGGCAGTTGAGCGACAACGTCGTCTATGGATGTTGCGCAGACTTGTTCCAGGGACAGGATGACAACTGACTGAAATAACATTGCGCCGTGAGGACAATAATTTGGGGATTCGACTCGAACATCGACCAAAATCAGCGCCTACATCTACCAGAATCGACGTAATCAGAATATCAGCACAAAACATCCCAAGTCAACGGCAAATTCCATAGCCAATTGGCCGTCGTGGGCCTAGGAATTCACCAACAAATTTTCGAATCAAATTGGGGGCGTATTAACAACCACGCAACGGCCGAAGCAATAAAATTTCCCTACAAGCGTTTGGGCAGTTCAGTCAACACTACTGCAACCGGAAATAGAAATATCTCATTCGAGTGAGTACCACCTACCAATGGTTTAGACTTGATCCCTTTTGATGCTACTGCTGTCGCGGGGTTTGTATGTTGCCAGAGTGTGTCACTTTTAACGAGACCATACACTGTTTCGTTGACCCATTAGCTCTGAGTCAAAGCAATAATTGTCAAACCACCACCTGACCCTCCAATGGCAACCATCAAAGAGACAGATGGGAGACATACATGCAGTCTATAGGCCTCCTGCCTAACATGCCAAACGTTCGTGACAATAGACATGAAGACGACAATAACAGCTTCAGACAATTGCCTTCCTTCAAATCAAAAACAATTGCGCTCATAAAATCAAAATTGATGTCTCCAAGAGAAAGCCGACCTGGCGGCGAACACACACATCATTCCAGATAAAATCCGCTTTCACACCCAAAGTGAATAGATATCAACCCACACTCGTCGTGGGACCATTCATATCGCGGAAAATTAAACAAAAAAAGCACCCATTTCCGGTAATTCAAATTTCAAAGGGAACTGGCCCATAAAACGCACGGCCTCACGGGCAATAAAAATCAAACAAGATTTGGCACAAAATAAAACTCCACTCAGCAAGGACAAAAGCTCGCTGCCAGCGATAAGGACACAAAGTAAGAGGAGATTTGTTTTATTGCGCTTAAAAGCCCATAGTAAGTGTGCTAGACGTTGGAATGAAGTCAACTGGCTTTCAAAAGTATTACACACGCACACCCACACACGCACGCACAGGGAAGCTTAGTCGACGAATTCGGGCCTTTTGGCTCCTATCCAATAAACTGCTTGATGACTTACTTATCCGAGGACATAAAGTTCCGCATTTTCCTTGCGCTCTGCCGTCGACTCAATCAGTTTTGGTCGTGTCTGTTGTTGCGGCAGCAGACACAGATCGGCTTATAATGTCGAGTGGGAGAATTGGGCATTCTGCGTGAGTGCTCGTAAAATGCTCAAGGTGAGATCTGTGCAGGGGGAGGTGGATTGAATTACCATATCGATGGAAATAGTGCTCGTGGTGATTGGTGTTGGATACGAATTCGAAAAAGGAAGCGAATAGAGCTCGTCTGGAATGCAAAGGGCCTATTTAACTGACGCGGACTCTCTGGGAAGGTCCGTTGGTGAGCACTTATCACATAGTCCTGCCAGAACCGGAAGCGTCTCATCACATTTATGATTAGTTTTATTTGAACCGAAGCGGAATCAAGTGGAAGACGGGAGATTGAAGCGAATTTCTGCGGCGTGAGCATATTCAAGTGGAAAATTAAATTAGTCAAGATACCTGTCATTCGTGTGCGGTTAGATGAGGCCGAGTGAAATAGAGCCAAGTCCCTGAGGTTGATTTTTGAGTCGGCATTACGATCGGACCACGCCAGTAAGTTTGTAATAAGAACGTGCTACCAAAAAGCATTGGCCTCTCAGCCGCACTCGACTGCTCTATGCTGGCGCTCAGACCATAGACAAATAACTGGCAATGAAGCAGTGGATGAACTTGCTAGGAAAGGGGTCGAAACCAACCCTCACAGGCAACCTCAACAGGCAAACAACGAACCACCTCTTTAAGATGCCAAGGAAAAGGACAACAACATAAAAGATAGAACTGTCTAACCACCTGCGAGACCACTCGGATGTTGTGGCCCCGGTTGGGCAGTGAAAAAACCGACAAACTCTTTCAGTATGACAAAATGTTGTTGGAGCTCTGACTGGCCGTAATCGTCTGAGGTACCTAGAAACGAAAATTGGACTAGCCTTCGATTTAATATGCAGTGGCTGCGGCAACGAAGAGAGATGACGATACTCCACGAGGATACTCCCCTCTACCACCGCCACTGCCTGCACTACGCTTTGGAGAATGTTTCCCCCAGGATCTTACAAGAACCTGACTAAAATCTCTTTTCAAATTCAGAGCACAAATCTGCTTGATCCTTCGAGATGGGTTTTATCACTGAACTGCTTCTTGAGCCAGAATGTGGTCGACACGATTTGTTTTTAGTTACTTCGGTCAAGACGAAGTCCTGATTTCCTCACATTTATGTGAGATGTCTCTGTTGTGTGTTCTTTCTAGAATAAACTCATTTCGTTCGGCCATTCACGTCAGTTTCATCTGCAGTTGTAGGGCCGGAATATCGTTCTCTATGGTGTCTCTAGTGTTGGCTTGTCAGTTATGCAAGATCTTTTGTTGGATCGATGTTGAAGAAGTCACAAGGCAGCCCAGCCCTTTGCTCAAAACCAATAATTTCTTGGCATCGGGAGTGATTGGGCTACCTTGATGGTTACTTCATCAATCGTGTTTTGTATCGTCATGCTCCACAAATTGACAAATTTGGATTGCTAACACTGCGCATGGTATGTCATTTAGACGCATAAAAAATGTCCATATCTGGGTTCACTTCTCTCAATTTTTCCAAGTCAGCGGACACGGACAATGAACTTAGCCCCTCAAGTTCTGTATTTATCAGAAACACGTTCGGGGATAGCTGGATACCAATTTAAGGTATCACAATGCATCTAGGACGTGTCCTCCTCTTTATTGTGTCCGACTATGTACCAGGGTCCTCGTTTCTGACCACATTATTATATCCAGGTCGTCCGTCTACCGGAGGTTTCTCGATTTCTCGAAAATTGTCCCCTGAGAACACAACTTACTGCATACTCCATGTTGACTATCCAAATACTGAAGTTGCTGACGAAATATAATCAAAACTCGAGCAAACAAATCTCGCTAGCCATAGCAGTAAGCCCCTTCAATATCCTTAGCAACCCCCCCATAATCCCAATAAAATCGACACCTTTAATCGAAGTTACATGCCTCGCCACATTAACTCAACGCCATCGCCAAGGCATATCTGCAGCCGCCTTCTATTTCCTGTAAGTAGTCCTTAAGTCCATTGTTCACATTTCATTCTTCCAGATGTAAACAATTCGTTTTTATTATAACACCCATCTAGCAACAGACACCTCCCCTCCAGCACCGAACCGCCAGCAACCCCCGACCCGGAATAAACAATAAACAAACACTGATTGCGTCGTAAAACCGAAAGAAGAAGAAAGAAAGAAAAAAAAATAGCACACAACATGAATTGCAAACAGTAAAGTGAAGCAAGAAAAATGAAATGAAACAAAAATCCTTTCGTTAGCCTCCTGCCAACGGAACAGTGCCAACAGGTGAGAGTCTAGATCCCTGCCTGGCTAGCCTTGAAAACTTTCACACAGGCCAACAATCAACACATTCCACCCCATCGGCTGGCCCCTGCTGGGGAACAGCCACTCAATGTCAACCCAGTGTGTTGCCTTTAAAAGCTCACGCAGAGAGGGGAAATGCCACCAGTTGCAGATGAATTTCCCGAACGGGGAAGATGGGAAATTTTTGCAGTTTGCCTCTGTGCGAAGCAACAAGCGACCTCCTATCTGTTGCTGCGGAGAGGATGGTCTTTATTTTAGAACTCACCTGGGGTACCGGAGAGACTGTTGCTCTTAGCTCTTAGTACGGGATTTCCACCCAATTGTGGAACACATCCAGGCATATTTGACACACACGCACACAGACAGAGGCGATAAACTTTTCCGACTTTCTCCACGCGAGGGAACATACCAAGGAGTCTCCTGTGCGGATTTTTTGCCCTCAACTTAGTCTGATAAGAGGCTCAATTGCGATCGAACGTTTCCGGTCGTCGATGTGCAACAAATTCAAATTCATCGTCACAAGTGTGTAGCAACTAGAAAATAACAGAACACAAGCAAAATACTTTAATATTCAAATTTGCATACGCACAGGGAAATCGATTTCTTTTTTAGGCGAAATAAAAAATCCCTCCCAGGATAACGAATCGAATTCACTTGAATTTGAAGAAATAAGTGAGCCTTGAGCCTAATCCGTGAGAGCAGCCGTCTGCGTGTGGGTTGTGTTTCCCAATTCGTGACTGAGTTTATTTTCAACAGGTTGGCCCGCAAGGACACACTCTAGAGTGTCGTCGTCTTCTCATCGTTCAAAAGGATTGTGTTTTTGTGAATTTTTTGATTGAAAATTGTCTTGTGAAGCTGCTGGTGCTCCCCTGTCGCTTCTAAGTGCTGTGAAGTGAAATCAAAAATACACACACATATATTTTAAGTGAGTGCGAAGTTGTGAAATCGCATGAGAAAGTGTCGAAATAATCGAAGAAAAGGATAAATATTGTTTCTGTGTGCTGTACTGTGTTGTGCCGTGAGGGAGAGATTTAATTTTCGGAGGAGCGCAACGATACGGATACCTGCGAAGAAAGGTTTGTCAATTTTCGTAATTTTCCCTGCCGAACGATGAACGCAAGACAAAAAAAAAAAATTCTTTCAAAAGATTCACTCCACTCTAGAGGCTGCACAGGCAGGATATTTAAATTTAATTGCTCTCCAGCATCACGCAAAGGATCGTGTGTGTGCGTGTATTTTGCTCTTGACACCCAGAATCCCACTGAAAGATACACATAAACCATAGAAATTGTTCGTCTGTCGAAAGAACACTTAACCAGACCTCATCATCTGTGTGAGACGAGGTGCAAAAAGACCCCGTATCAAAGTTCAAAAGCATTGCTTGAAATTCTTTTCACACTCTGCGGCATTTTGTTGGCTGCCGAGTATCTGGTGCACAAAAATTCTCCAAAAAAAGTTAAGTATCTGTCTTCCTCTTAATTTGTCGGTCGTATATGAAATATGTTGTATCCTGTAAGTGTCCTGATGTTTGCTCCGGCCCCACTTTTTCTCGGCGGCAGTTGGGGAAATGAGATAATTGGTTAATTGGCGGAAACCCATCAAAGGCGTTCGGAGTGGAAAAATGCTGCACTTCTGAAGTGAAGGGGCAACCTAGGACTAGGTCGGAATCGATTTTTTTCCTTCAACTTCTTGAGGGAACCATTTTTAATGAGATCTGTGAGATTGTGTTTGGATGGAGTAGGGAAATCCTTAAAGAGATGAGTTCGGGAAAAAAATGCGGGTGAAGACACATGGGTCAGTGGTTTTCGTTAAAGCGAACACTCAATTAGTTGTGAGGAAAAAAAATCCTCAAAGTAGGTTCTTTCCCTCAAGTTGACCTTTGAAAACTACTTGAAATTAAAGGGTGGGTGCTATGTATACGCAAAAATGCTTTTAAACATTCAAACGCGAAAAAAAAAGAAAAACTATAATCCACGGCGTTTCGGGGGCACAGTGAACCAAAAGGAGAACCTGCGTAGATTCGAGCTTAAGGCCATTGAATGGTTCAGCAATCAGTTCCTTTCCAGCATGAGCTGAAGAGAGCCGTGGTGGTGCCATAACTAACGTAACATCAGTCACCCGGGATTTTATGTTGGAGTTGTTTTTTGTTTCTATTTTGTTTCCGTCACAGAGCACTCAAAACACTGTTAACTCTCAGTATCGCATTACAAAGCAGGTTCTTGCTGCGCGACTAAGGATCATCTACCGATTTTGCATCTCATAGACTGCAGCAAATAAACGTTGTTAATTAAAGAATAGAGCATGGATACATTTTGTAAGCTCCAGTCGAGACAAGCTGAAATGATGACTTAAAATTATTAAAAGTGTTTATACGCCTTGTAATGGGTTCATTACAACCATAATTGATTCTATGCCTCTTATCGTATAGTAAATTCATCGCCCGAAGAGATCTTTGGGGGCATATATATTCATGGGAAAAAGTAAATCTGGTGAACTTACACGGCAATTAATAATGTCGCGGATGAACATGGCTGACGCTGCCTTGCTCCTGAAACTTAAGGTTTGCAAGCCTATTACTTCACATCTATCGTCATACTTAGGGAGTTCTTCGAAGGAATACAATTTACGGACAGCATACCTCTTGAATTTGGTGTGTACTTTTTCGCATCTGAGTTCTAGAGTATTCTAAACGCGGTCTGACTAACGAAGAAGAGATGGACTTAAGCCTAGTCATATCCCCAAAATCTTTGCTATTTCTTTTGAGAGAACCTAACATAGCGTGAGGCTTCGCAATTGTATATTCATAATGTAATGGAAAATTTAATTTAGTATCATAAATGACACCCAGTTCTTTGATCTCTTCTAGGCGACTAAGTCTATGGTTATTTATGAAATAATCAGTGTCATTCGGGGATGTAATTTGATATGTCGTACAAAATTTTACACTTCTGAATATTCAGCTCTAGTCCATTGTGCCTGCACCGTTCCATGGATATTCAATTGGGAATTAATGCAGCCTGTTAAACTGTTCACAGATAAATACAATTTAAAGTCGCCTGCGAATGTTAAGATTTTACAATATTTGAAAATTTCATGAACATCGTTGTTGGAGAGGACGTTGGGCTTCATAGATTCACAGTGTTGTGTGTGCAAAAGAAAATCTATGGATGTTATTTTCCCCTTTGAATGAGGAATTGATGTTTAATTGAATATATTGACAAGCCAAGTATCCCATTCATTTTTCTTTTAATTTTGTTCTTCCATAGCTTTCCGCAGTAACTTGCTGTTCGATTTTCGTGTCGGGAGTTTGTCTCTTTAACAGCAAGCAGGGATAAAATTGCAAGCATTTTATTAAATCGTCACCTTTCATTAAAGACTGCTGAGATTTTTTTAGAGTTGAAGCTTAATCCCTTCAAGTATTCCGTTTCCGGACCAGAATTTTGCATTATTGTAACTTTTCTGTCACCTCCTATTCAGACTCAACTTCTATAAGTTGTCTCTCAATACATTGCATCTTTAAAGTGGAGATAACACTTACCATAAATTACTCAAATTATTCTATGCAGAGTTATATAAAGATTTAGAAGAAATATATTGTAGTATCACATCTCTCAAGTGTATTATGTGCGGTAACAATTACCTTTGTATTAACCATTATACGAAATAAAATGGTCTATCTATCTATCAATCTATTCACACCAAGGGAGTGTTCCCAAAATGCTGAGGGAACACTCGTACTCAATTTTTATTCACACCACCTAATGCCTGTGTCCTCAGAATGGGCGGGTATTTGCTTGAACTTCAACGAGATGTGTTGTTTGTTTGCTTAAAGAGTGGTCCTCTGTAGGAGGTGGAGCGGATTGCTTATGAAGATGTCAGGACGCTCTAGAGAGAATAACTTGGAGCTGCATAAATGTGAACCCCAATAATGTGAACTATCCAACAATGTGAATTGAAAAAAAAACAATGCATTATCTGCTCTTAACTGTGAACTCGTGACAATTGTTTGCTATTCGAAAATGTGAATTTATTTTCATCTCGTCTTTGTTTCTTTTTTTTTTTGTTTTTTGGTTGCTTACAATGTCCAAGGGTTTTAAAGTGGAAGAGGTGACAGCAAAAAGTGAATGTTACGCTATCCTAGAGCAGAATCTTTGTACATTACTCTCGCAAGAGCTCATTTATGTTCCATTTTTCTGGTTTAGTTTTGTTCCCTTTTACATAATCCCCAATATCAGAAATTAAAAACCGAATATTTGAGAAACTTTAGAAACTTTGAAAGGGTTAAGAATTATCGGAAAAAAATGTGCCACTTTGGACTAACTTACTCAGAATTCAATCAAATCATTTAGACAGTCTGGGAATTATTCTAATTTTGATGCTGTTGACGGGTGCAGAGATGAAGTATGATATAGATGCCCAACGCTCTTGTCTCCTTCTCTTTTTTGACAACCATTTTTTATATCGTTTTCTAAAGCCAAATTGACCAATCAGAAACTGCCAAAAAAATCCTCTGAAATTAGTCGATGGACTAGGGGCCAATAAGCTGTGAAGTTGGGCATCTCTATACTAGCTCATTTCCAAACGGGTGGCTTAAAAAATTTCGAGAACGTCATGGAGTGCAAATATCAATATGATGGTGGACGGCACTTCATGACACAATAAATCCCCTTCGTGAAGAATTTCAAGCCTACCTCAGGGAAAATCAGGAAAACTCCAGCACTGGTTTGTAATGCCGATAATACTGCTTGCATTGGAAACATCTTCCGAAGAAAATAATTGGGTTGTCCAAGGAGGCAACTGCAAGGAACATGTGACCTTTTTGGGATCATCATCTGATCAAATTAAAACCTCTCAAATGACAAAATTAATTTTGCTTTTCTTGTCAATTCGCATTCAATTTAGTAAAGATAACCTATGCTTTCATTTTGTTAAGTATTTTTCAACAAAAAAAAAATGTATTTTTTTCCTGTTCGATAATGTGAATCTCTCTAAAATGTGAACTGACCATGTTTCAATTAGTTCAGATTATCGAGATTCTACTGCATCATATTCTCTTCCATCACAAAAGTACTATAGTTATTATTGGTTTCGATTGACTTTTCGACTTAAAGTTTAATCCAATCCATTTTCTCGCTGCCCACTGGATTTCTTTAAATACCAGGTTAAAGCAAAAGCAACTTTCTAACAGATTCGTATTCAAATGATTTTCATCAAGTTTTGATATTTTTCTCTGAATCTCTAAGAACTCCCATTTGCACTTCAGACTGGAAGTAAAGACCACATATAAAAAATCGCACATCGCACATATAAAAAAGGGGTTTCAAAATTAACACCAGAAAATACTGTAGTATCATGTGTCAGATCGATTTTTGCTAAGCCAAACTATTGCCTCCGGGTGCGATTGTGAAAAAAGTTACATCTGGAATCCGACCGAATGCCAGGTTTTCTGCCAAGCCGAACTTCGGCTCTTTGATCACCTTCGGCAGAAGCCGAATCCGAATATGATAGTATTACGAAGTAATAAGGAATATTTAATTCAAATTAATTAACATCTTATTTAATCATTCAGTTTTATCACATTAAGTACTATTTATTTATATTATTTATTCTTATTTATATACTTATCTATTTACACTATTTAAGTGAAATTAATGAATAAATAGAATTAAACAAACAACTTGATATTGTACGCGAGGAATAAAAGTTTCATATTGTCATTGGCTGGTTACCATTAGATCCAGACAAGAACGCAATTAATGCAATGGATTTGGATGAAATCAAAGACATAAGTGTCACGGGCATGGACATGTCGGCCATTAGTTTAATTTTTAATTCATATATTTTTTTACGTTAAATGGAAAACCAAGTGACCAAGTTACCCTTTGAATAATGCCGATGAGGCTGAAACATTAAATTAAAAATTACTGTGAAAGTTTTGAGAGAAGTCAATATGCTTTGCTTTTTTTTTTAACAAATGAAACAAAAATAATCCTTTTGCATTCTTCATTGTTTGTGTTGTTTTACAGTTTTTGATTGGTTGTGCAGTATTCTGCATTTAAAAACACAGTAAAAAAGTCCATGTAAACATCAGCACTGTTGCTGTTTCGTGTGGAGAGGGATACCAAAAATGCAAAAAGAAAAAAAAAAAAATGTTAGAAAAATTACTTTTTTTGGATATCCATCGCACATCCTCCCTCCTCGACGTTCAATCAGTAATAGAGTTGGGTCGTTCCGGACCTGTCCACTGTCGGAACTATTCCCGATCGTTCGGCATACTTCAATTAAACATGTTAATTTCATCTAAATAGTTCCCAGTTCGCAGAGATGTGTAGGAATGAAGAGGAACATATGTTTGCATGGATTGTAAATTAAATCCGAATTTATTCGGACATGGGTGGTGTTTGGAAATACTTCTCTAGTACTACTATGTGAGTTAGATGGTTGCAGTAGATATTTTACTGAAAAGGATTGAAAGAGCACTGACACGCTACTTGCAATTAATATGGGACGTTCCGTCTCTTGCATATCGTCCAGCGTCAACATTTAAAGTATTATCTATCCATTATCTCAGCTATATACTTCAACAAATACGTATCCAGGGAACTAGTTCTGACCTAAAAAAGAACCGTCCCATGGTCGTTTCGTTTTCTAATGAGTTATTGAATAGACTCCCAGAGAGGCATGGAAAAAACGAAATTGTCCTCTTTTAGGAGTCTCTCAATTCTCACTGTTTCTTTTTTCCGCTGTCACTTCTAACCTCTTTTACAACCAGCCAAGCTTTGTGCGGCGCTGAACATGAATCAAATTCTGAAACTCTTCAGAACACCGAAATAATATTGAGTATTCACAGCCCAACCTTATGAAACGAATTGCTTATAGCTTGCATTGCAGTCGAAAATTACGGTGAGCATGATAAGATTCGACTGTTTTTTATCCACACATCGTACCCTTTCGGCTCATATGAGAAGCATCATGTTTTATCTGTACTTTGGATAGTTGAAACGAATTTGGTGTCCTTGTTTGACTTATGTCAAGCATTTTGGTACAGTGGAATCACGATTATTTGTATCTCAATAATTCGTATCAAAGTCATGGTCCTTTGAAAAATCGCGGAAAATCTTTTAAAACTCATATGTTTCGGGCCCCTTGATAATTCGTTTTTTTTTTCTCGGTGAACAAGAGTAGAACTGTTTGTAATTCGTATACCTTGTGTCACGCATCTCTATAATAATAACATCCTTCGAGTCCTTTTGTGTATTTGTGTGATAATCTCTTGTCTTTGTTCATTGTCGATTGGCACTTACATCGTCGCTCTCAGGTTTCAAGATGAGTTCAAAGAAATATAAGTGCCTCTCTGTCGCCCAGAAGCAAGAAGCCTTAGTCAATGGAGAAGAGCAGAAGACAGTGGCTGAGCGTGTTGGTGTCCTTTTTCTCCTGTTCCTCCGATCCATTTTAAAAGGAACGAAAAATTAATATACAAATTTGACTTGTCATTGCATATCCATTTCAATAATTCGTTTTCTTTTTCTATTCTAATCTTGAGAAATTTTACTCTCGATTATTCGTAAATCTCGGTAATACGTATGAAATGCTTGGTCCGTTGGGGATACGAATTATCGAGACTCGACTGTATTCATTTCTTTTCTATTTATCCTCCGTGAGAGAATGAGGGATAAAATGCATTCGAATTCTCGGTAAATATGTCACGTACATCCTTAGCACTGTCAATAGTCTCGCGAACACAGACATTTCTTCTAAACTTAACAATTCAATTTTATTTTCACTTCTCTACGTCCCCGGTTTCTGCCATGGCTTTCGTCAGCGGAATGCTTGTGCACATTTAAAACATTGAATTTCGCCATGATTCTAACGATGATTCCTAGCACTGTTATTATTATTTTTTATAAGCTGAGAGCTGTTTACTTTAATGCACCAGCATTTGGTGTAAGTCCTTTCAGAGGTGCAGTCACCGACTCGGAATTTTCTCTCGTTACTAAACTTAACCTTCATTAAAAAATAAACCTTGACTGTCTCAATTATTATGTGCCGCTTTTATTATGTGACAACGGTGAAGAGACAAAAAAAAAGGTTTCTTTTAAATTGCGAAATTATTTCGTGAAGACTCTCTTTGCATTCAGATGAAGTGATATCGGTCTGTAAACCTTTTTATTAGCAGCACTGTCTGCCGCACTCCGCTGACTGCGGAATGTCGTCCAGTCGAAGAATGTCCTTGATAAGGCGGAGAGACGTGAAGAATATTTTCTTTGAAGCAAGTCCTTAAAGACTGAACTTGTTACTCAGTTGAAGGGAGTAGCTTATTTCTAATTTATTTCTTCTTTGAATTGTGAAATGCGAGACGCCCGAACCTTTGTACATCGAGTGGTTTGAAGGTTTAGCCTTATCTTTCTTCACTAATTTGGTTTTTCTATTATTGGGGTCGCAATGGGTTCGGGGCTGCCATAAGGAGTTTAGTTTTATTAGTTTTCCAAAATTGGGTGAGCGTATGCATCATTATAATAATAATAATATGTGTGGCGGTACAGCCCGTAAAGGGCCTTGTTCTCTCACAAGTTGAAAGGACCTACAGTTTTATACGACTCCAAACGGCAAAGTAAGTATGAGAGGCGTTTTCTAGGCAATCCTCTGTGAGTCTTGTCAGTAACTCGAAAGAGGTGAGCCCGTGTGTCTAGACTTCGTATACTCATGTGTGTACGAATCGATCCACATACCGTCTACGCCACAGCGCCTCCTAACAACTGATGCCAGTATTCTCGCATTAAGCGACTGACAAATAATACTGGGCAATTATTATTATCCCTGTCTATGCGGACCTCTTTCAAAGGATTCTCGTTTTATAGCAAATTGGCAACAGCGTCAAAGCGTTTCGAACTTGGTGGCAAAAGAGGCAATACTCCGTGATGATATCGAAAAGTCTGCTGAGTGATTGAGTACAGCAGCCTTATTCCATATGTGTATCCACTTCAAGATAGAAATTAAGACAGTTCTTGTGTTTACCGCTAAGGATCAAACAACAACGATTGTGTGCGGAAAAATTTAATGTGACCAAACCTTGTGCGATTTAACGAATGAGTGTGAATAGTCGATAAGATTCGCTGTGTGCAGGTTATAAGTTCAAGGAGTTCATTAAATAGAGGTGCTCTTTATTCTATTCTGCAATGATTGGAGGTTAAAGAGGTTTTTGATATATGTATTCGTTATGTGAGCGCATATATTTTACACTAGTTCTTATGGGAAGCTCCTCGAACATAAGGAATTTAGCCTTTAGTTCCATGAGCTTTTAACTACATGGAACACGATACTAAGTCCTCAGTGGCTTTTATTCATCAAATTCTAAATAATAGAGCGATAAGCTCGAAGCTTGAGACCATGATCTGCACACTCTCCCCTCTCTTGTGGAACGTAGGTGAGAACAAATGGCTAGTGACACTCGAAGGGCTTGGTCTATTGCAGTATCGGGTAAATTTGTATCCACGATCAGGGATATTATTCAATCTGCTCTTGCCAAGCCAGTCAAATGAATACAGTGAAAGCAGCCTAGGAATGCAATCCACTAGGACGTACTAAATCCCTAACTTCGACCCTCCTTCGCTATGTGGTACGTCTTTAACCTCAATTTCATCTTCAAAGAAATTACGTTGTCCACCCTTGTGCGTAGATTTCTACGCAAATGGGATTTTAGTGTGTTTTCCATGATTTGTTCGCTATTTTCCATTCAAATAAATCAAAAAAATGTATTTTTTAATTTTATTCAAAGGAAACAAAAGTAAGTTCAAATTGTGCAAAAACAACAAATCGTCTCATACTTATAATTTTTGTTGGCGGACTTTTCTTCATAGCAAACAGATTTGATGAAGATGATGACGATATATTCTCGTGAACTTTCTCTTAAAACATTTGCAAGTAAAGCTGCTGATGATCCCGATCTTGGTTTACAACTTCTAGCTGTGATATATGGTTTTGCAAGTGAAAATCCAAGTTCACGTAGAAAATTCCTTCGCAATGTTGTTTTTTGTGTCACTCGCCAATTCGGATTCACTACTTTCAAAATAATTAACGAATTCAAAGTTGAAATATCAATCATGTTTGCAAACACAGCCATTGGCCATCTATTGGATTTTATTTTACAGCTGTAGCACGATAGCATTTTGTCAACTTTGAGGAATTGAAATTTGAAGGTGCAGTGTACATAAACAGACCTTTAGTTCTATCGTCAGCCTATATAATCGAGAGTATCTTTTTTTTACCAGTTCCAATTTTAATTGAGTTATGAAATGTGCTCTGCAATAGAGTGCTTTTATTTTTCCTTGCAATGTACGAAACAAGTGCTGTGTTGTCGGTGAATTCAAATGTAGATTTTTTTGTGCATTCATTTAATTTTTTCTCATAGTACCAACCATTGTAATCCTTTTGACAGCACTTTTCGACCGAGATCATACGAAGAGAAGAAGTTATCCATTGTAATGTTATGACCTTTCATACCATCGACAAGATCCAAAACAATACGTTCGCCTTGTCTTTTTTCATACGAGCTGGCACCAATTGCTTTTCGCAAATATCGTTGAATCTTCCAAAAATAACATGCATAAGAACATACGACGGCATGTACTGACGAAGTTTACATCGTCCACGAAAACCAAGTAACTGCTCGTCAACTGTAAGACATTCACGTGGATTGTAGTTAGTAAGTTGGACCATTTCTCAAATATATCACGAATGCGAGCAAATTTATCTGAAGATCGTTGCTGTCTTCTACTTATAACGTCATCAAAACGAATAACTCTGTTTCAAACGTTTTCTTCGACGTTATTGCTTTGAACACAGGACGATCGCTCTCACCATCAAATTAATCAATTGTAGTTTCTCTCTATTTCAATCAAAAATGAAATAGAGTGCAATAACAACTTACTTATAAACATCAGCTAAAATCAAAACACCAATATATGGTCGCAACATATTCGAACCGATTTGTTTGTAGTCCTTTTCCAATCGAATGTTTCAAAATGGTAGTTTCATTTTGTGGTGGGAGGAAATGTAAAAAAGCATCTTTGATATCAACAACACGGGCTTTTGAATATCTTGTTATTCCAGGACGAAGAGAAATCGCATTTTCATTCCGCAACCTGCCACTTTGATGTTGAAATGGTTGTGGTTGCCACACAATATCGTCTTTCGAAACAAGCAATGGATCCATATGTTCGCCTTATACAACCGATTCGTTTGTTTCATTCGCTTCCTCTTCAATGTCAGATTCACTATCGTCTGAACATAAATCATTGACAACACCAACATTTTCTTCTGGTACGAATTCTCCACCACCGTCTCCAGAATATCACTATCATCACAATCATCCCCATCACTTTCATTCAATAATACTTCCGTTTCTTCATCTGTCATCTTGGTCTCAACATAGTTTTTTATTATTATTATTAGGTTCACAATATGTACTCACGAAGTTCACTGGCGAAAAGACTTAATTAAATACTGGCGAAAAGACTTAATGCAAATAATTTTTATATGAAATGCACCAATTATTCAATGCGTACGGAAGATGGTAGACAACGTAATTTTCCCAATAACAACCGAATCCTGTATGTGTGCGATTAGTGGCCTTAGAAAAAAAATGGAGAAAAAGGTCGTGTTTGCGTAGTTTTCTACGCAAGGGTGGGATGAAGATTAAAGACGTCTTAAGGCATGGGAATCATCGAAATATGTACACGCTTTCGAGAATCTATGGTTCCCGTTGGCGAAAGTGTTGAAGAAAACCCACCAAAATCTAATCAATTAACTACATTTATCGATCACGACTGCATTTTGGCTTGTCCTCATGCCTTAGTTGGCGTTAAGATTCTGATCTGCGCGTTCTTAGTTGAAATGTATGTCATCAAGAATTTGATGCCATGTAACCCCAGACTGTGTAAATCTGAACGTTCGGATGTTCGTTCAGCGAGGTTCACTTTTTCAACGACCCCAAGAGGATGTGCACTTTTGTCTGGAGTCATTGGTCCATTCTTCTTCGAAAACCAAGAAGATGTAAGAGTCAACATCAGTAGAGAGAAAAATGTTAACCAATTTGCTTTGGAATAAAATCGATGATATGGAATGAAGATGACATGTGGATGTGATTTCTAAATAAAGGCACAGCATCGCACACACAATGGGCCATTTGACTGTACTGATAGGAGAGTTTCCTGGGTGATTTATTTCGGTTTTTGGTTATGTTGACGAATGAGTTATATCAACAACCTTGTCACGCTATGTAAAAGATTTGGTTTACACTCAAAATATGCCTCGAGTATCAGGTGAATATTTCTCTCGTTACCTGGGACATGCTGCTGTTAGAACCATATTCCGGTGGTAAACAGAAGCTGAAGATCCAGCTGATACGTTGGTAGATGTCCCACTCAAATTCTGGGTAGCACCTAAATCCTCGATGTTTGCTGTTGCCATATAACCCAAAAATATGCATCTCTTAAATCTCAATGTAGGTAAACATCTCTTAGTCCGAACAAGAATCCCACAAAATCTAATTTATGCCACCCGCTGTGGTCCTACACTTGCAATCCCATCAAAACTCAGCTCAAATCTGTACTAAAAACGTACTAAAAACGTACTAAAATCTTCTCTCAAACAAGTGGCTAATGAAATTTGCGGCTAAACATATTTTTTTACTAATTAAATCGATTAAGTTGAACGATCAATTTCCGAACGTTAAACCCAGAAACATATCCCTGAGCTCTTTGGCTATTCAGCTGGAAATCCAATTTAAAGGGCTACACATTTAACATCTGCCCTACGTTCCTAAAGCCACACGTTGGGCGCCAGGCATGCAAGATAGAATTTCCCCGTGCGTGCCAAAAACACGTGCCTTTTTCCAAAAAAAAAAAAAAAAACACCCCAAAACCAACTGGTTGCACACACCACACGTCGAACACCTCCACCCACAAACATTATACAATACAGATCCTCTTAAATTCACCTCTTTCGTCATTAGGCATTTTTTTTCTCCTCCCATTTTGCTGCTGCTCTGTACTATTCACACACAAGCGTGTCTTGTAAAACGTGTTCATTATCATGGAGAAACATGAGAAATATGTAAATAGCTATCTGGATATTTTGCTCACACCTACAGCGCGACTACGGGCGACATGCTTACGCACAAAGCGAGCTGACGTCGCCGAGAAATTTTCATAATATTATCAACATTTCATACCAGTAGCGGCGCGGCTCTATGGCGTTGTTGTTATTCTTGTTGTCATTTATTTTTTTTTTTGCTCACTCATTGACGCGTCTGCGGGGGTTGACTATTAATCCATGAAAATGTTGTTTTTCACTAAGCTTTAGCTTGATTAAACGAATTTAATTTGGTTTTTGAACGACAAAAGCGAGCGTATTAGATTCGATTAATTTTACGGGTAACCAATTAGCCAGTTGGGTGTTGAATGCTGACGTAGACCCCGGTCTGGCTATCAATTAAGGCAAAGCTAATTAGTAAAAAGTTGGCAGAGGGTGTGAAATAGCGTCAGTAAATATTTTTCAATAGCATCGGACATGGCATGGTTGGTCTCTTACGACAGGACTATCGAAAAATATCATTTGGCGCCCAACGTGGGCCACATTTTACTCAAAATATTTTTCCACTCTCGTTTGCAGGGTTGTCTGATGATCCTTCGAAAGCTTTTGGCCTGGAAATAGCTTCGTGAGGCTTCGTGAGGGAGCAGGGGTTACACATCAAAGCCTTGAAATCCTCGTTTTCAATTGTGAAGCTCTGCTATCGAAGCGATGGACAAAGTACGATGAATAAATCTACACCCATCCTACCCTCGATTAAGATATTCATTCAGAAATTAAATTCAATCCACCATCAACAGAAGTTTGATAATACATGAATAAAAACCCCACCCATTGCCATTTACTTTTTCAAAGGCACGGCTTTAAATACATTGACTGTCAGGGTGTCAGAGGCCAGTCATTGCCATTCCCTTCTCACACACCGACGAAGTAGATTCAATCTAAATACCCCTTTGCCCGGCTCCAATCATTTCCATTTTTGGCAGTATGTCAGACCCGTTTCAGAATTGTTGTAGTACACACCTGAGCACAGGCTTGACTTGTACCCCCTTGCATTGGCGTTCCGTCGACGCATCTGTCGAGCCACACAAACCGTGTTTGACTAAACATGGCAGTTAAACTGGCAAACAGACTGTTCGCCTGTCCTCAGCCCTTGAGACCCACAAACAATGATCATTCAAAGATAAAGGCTTCCTCGTTGGCCTTATCCACGCTCTAGAATTTGTCCATTCAGCGCCATCCAAACCCACATCCAACCTAGTGTGCCCTGACGTGAGGACTCTTCGATAATCGATGAAGTGAAGCACTATGTGTGTCATCTTCCTCTGACTCGATTACTTATAAACACACGTGAGTGTGAACTAGGACGAGGGCGGGGTAGTGGTCTTCCTTTTTGTGCTTGGCTTCTGGTCCCTACCGGGAGAGGGCGGAGGTTGAATTCATGTTGGCTGGAACGCTATATATAGTTCAAGGGTCTTCGACATGCTCCACACACCCTTCTGGTTTTTGCGGCTCCCCACTTGGCATACATTTGCGAGCTACATTTGCATGGGACAGTGGTTCGTCTGTGTACATAGTCCGTCGCTCAGTTATGATTAAGCGAAACGGTTGTCAACGCTTAATGTATGGGTGCGGGTGCGAGCGTGGCTGCAGCCCGGACTTGGCTATTTTAGGTGAGGAATATTGATTTTCCTTATTCATCATCATCTCAAGCTGCTCGTGGATGCGGTACGGAAAAATAGTGACAAATTGCGAAATCATTTATTTTCCCTTCTGACATCCTCGGAAGGGTCGCACAACGCAAACGGAGTTAATTTGAGTGATCATAATATTTTATGGATGCAAATTGTAGTAGCGGATCTGTCACCCGTGACATACGAATTACGTCCTGTCAAATGATGATGGATTGGTGTACCTGGCCTGGCGTGGCGTTGCCTCTTCGAGGACCTCTTCACTGTGAGTGCATTTCACGAACCCATCGTACCCGGGAGCCATTTATCACTTTCTGAGTATGAAAGTAGAAATGTTGGAGCTGTGGCATATGGGCACGGATGCACGGTCTCTGGAATAAGGTGCTCCCCCACACATTTCAATATGGTCGCTGGTTTCGTTTTTATAAAAGGAAAAGTGTATGTTCGCAGCAACGTTTGGTAATTTTAAATTTAAAGTCAGATCAGGGAGAATAGGCTGCTCCAATGAAACAGGGGTACATCTATTTTAAGTCTACGCGAAGGTGTTGCTGGCGCGGTCTAGCTATGGTCGGGTGCACGATGGGTGATGAAAAGTGGGGTTTTTTGGCCTGGCAGTAGTACCCTCTACCAGTTTTTGCCTCAAAGAATGGTACTTGAGAATGTCTGAGAAGACACCAAATCGATCTAGATTTGGAACAGGCATAAGACGGAGTTCCTCGTCGTAAGCTCTGCAAGAGTAGGGGTTGGTGGTCATATGTACACAAACTGTAGCAGCTGTGTTCGGGTTAACAGTGCTGCACCAACAAATTTCACCGTGGGCGTTGGACTTCGCCAAGGTTGCGTCTTGTCACCTGTCCATTTCGTTACACAGTGAAAGCTCTTATTACGGACAACTCTCTTAGGCGGACAATTCCCTTGAGCGGACAATTTCTCACGACGGTGGGTACTGAATCGAGGTTCCATACATTTTTCATTCCCTTTAGTGGACACTCCCAAACCCGGGCAGAGGCATCAGCAGCAATTTGGTAAATTTAATTCCCTTAAGCGGACAGAAAAAAAAATTCAACTAAACTTTCCAGTTGCTTGTTTCGCATGCTATGCGAACGATTAAAGCAAAAGAACTGACTCCACAAGGAAAACTAGAAAATAGCAACAGCACAGTGTGTGGTGCACGTGTCAACAAAGCATTGTTTCTACTCAAATGGATAACGGAATTTATTTGTGCAGTTGTGTTATTTGGTTTTTCTCTCTTCGTGTTAATTTTAGTTAGTTTGCGAATGTCATGGACAGCAGGTATTTTTTCTCATTAGCCGGACGAAAGTGCTGCGACCATCGCTGTCCGCTTTCACTGTATACATGGACTGGATGTTGGGAGGAATTTCTCGCATTGGGAGGCTTGTGGATTAGTCATCTTCTTTTTGCAACTGACTTAGTTACACTCACTACCCCCCACACACAACACTTGCGTCGAGTCTATAGGTTTGTGGCCGTATGCGCTGATGCGGGATGAAGGTTAACGTGGGGAAGTTTGAGGTTATGGCTATTTCCAGAATGCCTGCTCAATGCACTCTACATGTCATCCCACAGGTAGAGATGTTTATTTATCTCGAGGGTTGGTTTACGAGTGATACGAGCAAAGAAAGTTGAATGCCCTGGAGGAAGGAAAGGCTTGTGCTAGCACGGTCCTTGACGTCTGCAAGGTCTTCGGGCTGGTATGGACTATCGTTTGAAGTACAAGTCAGAGAAAGTTCTCTGCCTCTTCTTATGATTGTTGTAAGTAAAATAAGTAACGCTTTGATTTATGATGGTGTACGGACCAGGATGGAACAGAGCCTCAACTACATGTGTAGCTTCTTAAGCTGCAAAGGTCCTTATCCACTTGTGTGCACCGTCTTAGGCACTGGCGTCATTTTCTCTCTCCAAGCGGTTCGACATCGAGGGCACGATCTATGCCTCTTGATCCTTCCATTCAGACTCTCGAGCCTACACAAACAATTTGTGGCAAGAGTTAGTTTTCGTTTGATGTCGGCTGTTGAACATCACATATTTTATACTCATATACACTTTCTCTGGCAGATCTTTGTGAATTTGTGTCCAAGTTGTAAGTAGTCTCTAGAATACACTTTATTCCTGGCTCGCTTCGTGCGGCTCAATGCACTCTACGTCAATGCCATCCGCTTTCTCTATTAGTTGTACGGACTTCAGGAAGATCGTACCCCTAGTGTGGGGGCGTGTGAGTTTTGCACAGTCTTTTCAAGAACGATGTTGAAGAAGTCACAAGCGCTGTCTTGACTTATTGCTCAAAACCTTCTTTGGGTATTGATGGTCTCAATGGGTGTGCTTCCGACCTAGATGGAGTTGTTACAGTCGTTTCCGGTCACCCATGGCATGGCCAACTGTGGAGAATGGCCGTGGGGTTTATTTAAAAAAATGGGCGGCACGCGATTTTCCTTCCTATTGGAACTACCGATGGTGAAAATCGCGATCCACCAGCAGTGAAACGATTATTAGACACTTACAAAAGTTGACTTACTGACAAATACAATGTTGAACGTAGGTCCTACCTTAAACTCCAATTCACCCTTGCTTTAGAAAGAAATGAATTAACTGATGCCTTGTCCCCGATAGGCATCGAACGCTCCGATTATTTTCTATAAGGACGATCTTAGGGTTTACCGCGCTTCAGCTACCATGTCGGCATCACTCGCACGTGTCAGGCTTAGCACAATTATTCACTGCACATTCTACAATTGGCTAGGGCATTTACTGGTCAGACTCGGGGACGGATTGTCGGAAATAATTGTCTGTGTTTGTTATCCATCTCCCTCTACTTGTAACAGAACGGACGCGCTACAAAAGCTCTAAAGGACTGAAACAAAGGCACTTTGAAACTGCAAAGCAAAAATGAAGTATGATAGAGTCGCCCAACTTCTACCTCCCTTGTCCCTTAAAATTCTTGACAATTTTTTACATCGCCTTACGTTATTTCATATTTAACTGTCAATAAATCATGAATAAGTGTCACAAAGCCTCTGAAATTCGTCGATGGACTAGGAGTCAATCAGCTGTGAAGTTGGGAATTTCTATAACAATTCATTTCTGTTGCAAAGTATGCTAATTCATGGAAAAAAAAATAACTTTAATTAAATTATTGTAGCAACCACACGCACCAGTTGGAAGAGTTGCCACTGTTTGACCGATCGCAATACACAAGCGAAGTTCAGACTGCGCTGTGAAATCGGACGAGTTCCACCAAAAATTTGTTAATTTTAACGTTCAGCTGAGCTCACGTTTAAACATTAACTGTGAAACTGGGGTCAACTACCGATTTGTGGCTCACAGAAATAAGCTTATCTTTGTCAATGCTTTTAAATAATTTTGAAATTCACCTCTTTTTCGTAAACCACTCATAAATATTAACGTAATATTGGAATATTTGAATTCCCTGAGAAATTGTCTTAAAAATAATTCTAAATGGCTGATGGAAGGTAAAAACTTTTTCGGTGCCCGGACAGTTGCTTAATTGTAGTTTATTTAAAGCGTTTATCACATCTCCATCCGGAAGTTGCAGCACACCAAAATCCAATGACTCAGTAACACTAGAATAATGGTTCGTCCTTTATTGGACCATTTATCACAAGCTCTACGCCTATTATTCGCAGAACCCAGGCGCAATTATTCGGAATCATGGTGAAAAACTCCGCCAAAAGAGCGACTAGTTGTAGACACTGCCGGCATTTCTATACATTTTTTTTTGGTCGAAATGTGTTAGCCCCGAGTGAATCTACTCAGCATGTGAGACTATTTGCACATTTCTATTTTTAGTCTGAAAGTGGAAATGGCTCCATGCCGAAAGCATCACCGTCAATGTTTGCGTTGTCAATAATCACTAGTGGACATTTTCACATGAATCCATAAAGAGTCTCCCAAATTCGATTTTGTATTTGAATGCTTTCCAACTCTGGGTCCTGGACACGAACTGATGTATCTAGCGAAAAAACCCGCGATATACTGCCCTGAGGGGAAGATAATCCAAACAACTGTGAATCGATGCCATGCGATGGATTTGAAACCTTCAAAATTGTCAATTATCGAAAAGTGAATGACATAACTCATTCCAGTGCCTTGCTTGGGGTCACAAGTTCGTCCCTCGTTCGTTCGTGCAGCCAGTCCTAATTCGAACAAAAATAAGGCGCTATCGGATCTTCCGGTCAAGATAAGCGGTTATTAATGGTTGCCTAGTCGGAGCGGGGTACTTACTTCCGAGTCGCTTCTATTATGTCATTAACCCAGCCCAGAACGATATAGGAAGTGTCACATCAAACAAACTCTTCCCCACAGCTGGGGACCACTTCTGTGGGGTCATGTCCGCACTTTAATTGGCCTAATAAGAACGAGATGTAATTTATTGTTCCAAAAATACCCACCCTCTGGCACTCATGGCCGACTTTGATGAATTCACATCATTTACTCGGCCCGAGGCTGGGTGTGAATGTGTCTCCCGGTCTCTCGCAAAAAGCCAGCAAATGTGTGCCCCAAGCTGTAACCAGCTCTTGTGAGCAAACAACCAGCCAGCCAACCAAGAGCAACTAATTAAATGAGCCAAAATTTGTTTTGTACAGCATTGGCACTGAGTCAAATTGCATACCACCAGCAACACAATAACCAGACCAACAACCAATTAAATTATCCCTTTCCGGGATGTGTTCGTTGCTCTGGCGTACAACACCTAATTTCGTTGTGAACACAGACGAAAGCCTCCGCAAGTAGGGACTTGCCCCGAAGGCGGCACAAGCGAGAGGTGGGACATTCTCGCACCCCCCTCGCTGTGGAATATTTCCGAATTATCCTCAAGCTAATTTGTCGGATACATTTTTCGGGCGAGTCTGAGTTCGAATCGACGACTGAAAAGTCTTCACTCCACCGAGGCATGAGGCTTCACCTGACAACCCCTGTGTAGGGCGGGACTCCGAGGAATTCCATGGAGTTGGCTCTGCGGAAGGAAACATTACCTGGCTCGTTTATCAGGTGTAATCGAATCTCCCGGCCGCTGTCATCGCCCAGGGCTGGAGGAGGAAAAACTTTTAATTAACTATTTTGCAGGAAGGTGTACACTTGATGTGCCTTTGGGTAGCGCCGCATGTGAGCCGCTGTGTGGTTGACATGTTAAATGAGGCAGCCGATAGGCGGATGCAGGAAATTGAGCATGCACATGCCGGGGGCCATCGTGTGTTCGTGTGCACTCTTCGATTAATGAAGTGTAATGTGTCTGATTATTAATGGACTTACATAAGCACGGTTAATGACGATTGGCGAGAATCAACTTACAGGGGCTCAGGTGAGTGATGGACATGATGAAGTGGCTACAATGTCCTAGTTGATATGAAATGAGACTATCAATTGGTTAATGTTGAAGTACTGCTTTCATCGCTTCCATCTAGACACTGACAATGCTCTGAGAGAATTACTGCGCCGTAGAACAACGCAGAACGATGTCGCTAAGAGTGTCCATAGTGAGGAGCATAGCACAAGCCCCCCAAGTCGTCTATTGAAGCTGAGCCCAGGTCTACCTCAGACTGACGGGGAGTGTAAATCGCTTTGCCAGACATTGGAGTGGTAGACTAACTAAATTAAAAGATATACTCGTAGTTACTTACTTACTTATCTGGACAGTGACCTACGGAAGGTCTGCATCTGAGCGATATACAGCCTCCACCCCGGAATAGCACGCACAACACCCCTTATGAGGTGAACCGATGCATGCAGTGAAAGGTTGTGCGGAGGGCTGACAACCCGCCGTAAAAAGAATCATGTTAAGAGAGTAAGGAGTAGGGACACACACGACGAAACGGCACGAAAAAGGACAAAATCAACTGGAAGAAATCTATGCGATGTTCTACCTGTAAAATCTGACCCCGCAGCAGATTCTACACGACGAAACGGCACGAAAAAGGACAAAATCAACTGGAAGAAATCTATGCGATGTTCTACCTGTAAAATCTGACCCCGCAGCAGATTCTACACGACGAAACGGCACGAAAAAGGACAAAATCAACTGGAAGAAATCTATGCGATGTTCTATCTGTAAAATCTGACCCCGCAGCAGATTCTGAATCACGGTCTAAGGAAAGCAAAGCCTGCGGGATAGTTCTAAGGCTTAAGCAAGTGTCGAAAACGGGCACTGAATGATGTCACAAAATAAAAAAATGGTTGATTTGACAAGCTGTCCACAATCCAGCAGGAATGACAGACAACAAGATTGTGCCTTTTTTATGTGACGTTGGCCGAGACTGCGTGATTTGACATCAGACGGGATTTGATATTTATTTACATACACTTTGCGTAAAGGAAGATTAAAGTTTTCAGTTTTTTGTTAAATAAATTAAATTTTTGAAATAATATTTCTATTATTCAGTATAACAATAGATTAGATTGACAAACTAATCCAAAGAGGAACACCAATACGTGGTAGCAACAACGAAAATGTGTTTTTATTGAACTTCAAGGGGAGTGTAATGTGAGACTCGTCTTTTCTCATAAAATACTACTAATTATGGCTTTACAATGGCTGTAACTTATAACATCGTATTTATTATTAATTTTACCGGGTATCTGTACCTATTGAAGTGAATAAAAATGTCGAATGAAAGACATGTCGTTGCATTTAGTGAACTGTTTTATTCGATTTCCTTTTTCTTTCGTGTTGATGTTGAAATACATTCATGCTCTAAAAATCATGTTGTTCTTTCCTATGGTCCTCATTTTCAGCATGAGCTCAGTCATGTCATTTAAATTTCGATCTTGGACATCCAAATCAAGACCGTATCCATGAGTTCGCTTTCTGGAATCTGGGGATGGGGCGCTGATGTTCATAACATTGAACCAGTCATTGGTCTGAAAAGTAGTAACAAGTTTAGTGTTTCAACTTCATAAGCAAATATTCCTAATAAATACTACAGTTTTTTAATAATTTGGAGCATTCTTCCCAACTGTGATCACATAGGTGGCTTAAAGTTGCAGCCCTTGTTAGAGCCTGTGCAAAAGTGTGGGAGAACAATTTTGTAATTTGGCTCCAACAACATTAAGATAGCCTGCAGGAATTTTATGTCTTATTGAGAGTTCTCCCGAAGTTAGGGAAAGGAGTGATAAAATTCATTTCTTCGCCATTTGTTAAAAACTCGTGACCAACAAAGTGGTTGAGTGGCAATAAGTCCTAAAAAAAAGTTGACTGTTGTTGTATCGTTGGAACCGTTCCCATCTTCAACTTGAATCCATTATTTTTGCAAAGTCCTGAAATCAATTGCGATTAACAATTATGTGTAAATGGAACAACGAATATATTAAGTTACCCATTTTAAACTGTAAGTTCCTTTCGAAGTCATCTGGAGTAAAATGTGCAGAGCAAATCCGAGACGTATTTGGATTTAAATTGTCCTTCTTTCAGCAAAACTTAATTCATTGCTTCCGCAAGATGTTGTCTTTTAGAAAGACGTACAATCGTAGATTCGGGTTTCGTTTGCTATTGCTTCCATTGCAATTAAACACTGCACACTTCATTTCGTAGAAATAGTCCTTTTATTTAGCTCTTTACTACTTTAGCTCTAACTTCTAATAAATTTAATAAATTTTCTGATAAATTCTAAATAATTCCAATTTTTAATAAATTTTAAATTTTAAATTTTTCGCTCCGCAATCACAGCTAATTTTCACATGCGTATAAATAGAAGTGAGTATACGCTCGTCTCGGCCTACGTCACCAAAACATTGACAGACAGGTGACAAGCATGCCGGATTTTCGGAAGGCGTAATCTCGTATAGTTCATTCTTGACAATCCGGCGTACATACATTATTTTGCTTATGCCCAGATGAAACTTCGTTTTTTTGTTTTATACATTGGGTCGGATATTTGTAGAAGAGACAACGGATCATAGGTCCATGCAAGGTCCATGCTTGGTTTTAAAACAGAAAAACCTGAGACCGACTAAATCAGGTCGATTCTCGGCAGTTTGCCAGGGTTCAAGGTTGTCAGCAATTTCGATCCATTTGGGATTGCATGTGACATCGTGACAAAAATGTCAGGTTTCCCATATTTCCTAACAATGGCCATAACATCTTGGTAATGTTGTGCATTATTCCTGGGACTACCCTGAAAGCTAGAAGGCAAAATTAAAGGAACTCCTGCAATAACACCTGCAGTCTCCCCTCTGTAATTCAATTGATCGATAAATCCTTTGTACGTTTCTGTCCTTAACTTTGACTGACTTTGTCTGATATCATTTAGCTTCAGTCGTCACATAAGCGTCAACAAAAAATTGCTGTGTTATTTTCCAGACTTCAGGAATGGAATAAATTCACTTTTAACTGAGAGCCGATAGATCTAAAACTGCATTTGAAAAACTCTTGTTCTTGGGCTTGTAAAGGTATATCTGTGAATGGTTGAAAGGGCTCTCGGCAGTTGGCTTAAAGGAATATTTGCGCACATATTATAACAATATCCTTACATGCACGAACATTCGCTTTTTGGGCGCTTTCACATAGAATGTGAGTCGGCCAACAGACCCAATAACTTCCAGTGGTTTTTTTTGTTTGCACATTCGGCAGAGGTGTTACATACTTACATACAAAGCGATTTATATATTCAGATTGCGAAGGATCATGCTCGTAGGTACATGCAAGGTACATGCTTGGTTTCAAAACATAAAAACTTGGGCGAAAGGGGGAAATGTCCAAACACAAGCTGGCTGCGGCTGACTGATATGCACGGGCTACAATTTCTAATCAATTGTTTCTCTTTATCCAATTTATGTACCTATGCCCTATTTCTCATTTAACTCATGAAAAATACGAAAAAACGTAGTGCCTTATAGCCATGGTACCACGATTCTGGAGAAGACCCCACGAGACAAATCGACAGACACCTTCCGACTTAAATTTCGGATGTAACATTGCGCAGAGAGACGGATATTAGACGTCCGTGTGAATCAATAAATGAGACGCATTATCACGGACTTGAGTGCGTTACTGGAAGCTCTGTTTCGATAATCAGAATTTACTGAACACATGACCAGCAAGACCGTTACAGTTCAGCCGGTCGAGAGCAGAAGCGTCTGTCAGGCTAGGTAGAAGTGACTGACTGGGAGGAGCAATTGAACGTAGACATGGCAAGTCCCGTCACTCATACTCTGAAAACCAGCCTGTGCTGTTGATAAAGTGGTTAAGAGGGTCATATGAGGCTAGCAGTGCAAATATTTTCGGAGGTCTTCAGAGCTCTCTAGTGGCTATTGGCATAATTTCAATTTTTATGGATCACGCCACTGATAGGATTATTACAGACTTCTTCGAGGAGAGACCCGAAAGAGGTTCAACTAGTTGAGCGATTGTTGGTTCAAACAACAATCGGGCGGGGTACTCACAACAAACAAGAGACAAGGACAAGTTGCTTGTGGTGCTGGCTAACGGTGGTCTATTTGATACAACCAACAACGTGGATTATTGCTTATGTTCTCAAAAAAAGATAAAAGATATATAGAAGACCGCAGTGGTGTCGTGTTATAAGGTCGGACGTGCATTGTTTTGATTTGACTGCTTTCTCACTAAGCGGTGGGGGCCGTGGCGCTATCGGCATTGGCGTCCACGCCTACTTGACTCTTGATTGCGAGAAAAAGCTTGTCAAGCTTGCCTTGGCATTCGGTGTCGGCATTAAACTGTAGGTCCCTCCAACTCGTGAGATTGAATACAACGACAACACTAGTAGCCAATGCTAGGACCTGGCCCTCTACTGGCTGTAGCTCCAACCATATTACCATTCCCATTATATGAGATACAGCGAAACATGTCAACGAAATAGCGCTGCATTTCAGACAGACCCACCGTCTGATAGGAAGGGGTCTGTTCGTGAATTCACCAGCACCGTGTTGGTAAATTGTGATACCCACACTCAGACTACTACCACCGATCAACCAGTCCAGAGATAGTGCCGTTAATTTCATCTCAACGGCAAATGCTAACTGGACCAGATTTGAAGACCAGCGTATTAACTTTGCCCCCCAAAAGCCAAGGGCAAGCACTTAATAAACTGCGCCATCCAGTTGTAGAGAGAAGGTAAAAGAATAATCTGTCTTGCTGGCACATATCTATTTTCTAATTGACTTAAGGTCCAACCAGAATGAATTTACGAAGACTTACGTTGACAGTCCTGGACACGCTGCTTTCAGTCCTGCAGACCAAGCTGCCTTGCTTCCGACCACGTAACGCGCTTTACACCCGAAGTTCGGTCTTCCTCTCCTTCTGGAACCAAGAGCCTTTCCATCACTCGATGTAGGCACGTCAGGGCAGTCGGCTGGTTTTGCGGACTACACCCTCATCTTGGTACAGCTCGTAGAGTTCGTGCAGTTATGTCTTATGCCTTACTCGTAGACGGGACCATAAATTCGTGAAGACTTATGTCAATTCCGAACAAAACAGAGAAGACAATCCAAAATTGAGTCCATTCCACATGGAATGACTTCAAAGAGGTTTCCCCCTCTGCATCAATTCATCTCAGAAACATATCTATTAGTTTGCATGAGACTGCCTTTCCTCGGCTACACCATTCCTCCGAGACAAAAGATTCCCTTGTTGATCATATCTCATTCTCATTAACAGGAACATGCAGAAATTTGTTTCCATAAGTCTTTAGTAATTAATTTCTAATTTTCCCCGCATCCAATGACCGCCAGTCAATGACTCGGCCAAACCAAAACAAAGCAGGCCAGCAACAAAAAATCGCCCTGAGACGATGAGTGATAAAACCAAAAAGAAGGGCGCGCAAACACGCGAGCAACGCAGAGAGAAGCAACCCGAGGAACATTAAATGAAATTATTATCATCCTGTCGGAAGTTATTGATTCGCTTTGACAGAGAGCTGTGCTCATCTGATGCCAGGATGTCATTCTTGTTTTCCTTATGGCATTTATTGTGCACTAAAAATATCCCATCGGGCAATTGGATTCGCAGAAGGGAACCACGATGAGGCCGGCCGGTCGGGTGGTGGCTGGGAGCCGTCTAACCTTTTCCATCTGTCTCCCTCGGTAATCTTAGATTATTATTTGTGATTGTGATTTCATCTTTTCTTCTTTTTTTGTTCGCCACTCCGTGTGTGTGTGGGTGTGCTCCTTCATTCTTTGCAAGTGGTGTACGATGATGTATCACGAATCACGATATGGACGAGGCATGTGTCGTGGAAAGTACACAAAAGTCCTTGGGCGATATAGAATACAACTGACGTGTTTCTCTGCTCGTCTATTTCCTCCATCTTCGTGTGTTATTCTGTAGGTTTGTTCTTTTCAAATCGCATTTAAGCACATGAATAGACCACTGGAATTAAAGTGTGTGTTTCTACGTTGGGTCACAGAAGCGGGATAATGGTTCGGTCTCTGGTGGATGTGTGTGGCGGGGATGCGTTATGAGAACACTAATTAGCTTAAGGAGTTCTTAATAAAGGCACGGTGCGGCTGGGGCTCTAATTATGTCATTATGAGTCGAAACCCTATACGAGAGGGGATTACGTTGGTATATTTTTTGTGGAAATGCTAACATTTACAGGGGAATCATACCTAGAGCAGCAGCAGAGAAATTAGCACAGATGAGTGTTTCAGTGGTGACTAAAGAAATGTTGGGTGTTCATAGGCTTGTTGACGTAAAAGGATTAAGAAAATTCAAATGAAGGGTCTGGACAAAACTGGAAACGCTTCTCATATGTAGTTCTGCCTGCATGATTACTGAGGCTCCCTAGGCGGGGCTATGAGAAAATCAGGGAAAGTAGAGGGCACACAGTAGAAGTAGAAGTAGACAGTAGAAGCCCCTTTCCACTGTTGCAAGGTTTTAAAAAGGTGAATATACGTCAATGCCATCAGATGAGTGCACAGAATCCATACTATGTGTCCAAAGTAACCTCTTCGTTCAATTCGTTCAATTTTGCTTTCAGTTTCGTTGAGATTTGCCAACTTTTGCTTTCAGTTTCGTTCACTTTTAGTTTCGATGAGTTTTGTTCACTTTTGCTTATATTTTTGTTGAGTTTCCTTCACATTTTGCTCTCAATTTCGTTGAATTGTGTTCAGGTTTTGTTCACTTTTACTTTCGACTTCCTTAATTTTCGTTTACTTTTGCCTTCTGTTTCGGGAAATTTTGTTCACATTAGCTTACATTTTTGTTGAGTTTCGTTGAGTTTTGTTCACTTGTGTTTTTGTTTCGTTGCGTTTTGTTCACTTTTGCTTGCGGTTTCGTGAAATTGTATTCACTTTTGTTTTCAGTTTCGTTGAGTATTGTTCACAGTAGCTTACATTTCGGTTGAGTTTTGTTCACTTTTGCTTTCAGTTCCGTCCACTTTTAGATACGTTGAGTTTTGATCACTTTTGCTTTCATTTTCCTTGAGTTTTGTTCTCATTTGCTTACATTTTTGAGTTTCGTTGAGTTTCGTTCACTTTTGGTTACAGTTTCGTTGAGTTTCGTTAATTTTTTCTGACGTCCTAATAAGTGTAATGAATCAATTTCTACGAATATACATTTCAGTTCGTATTGGAATTCTTTTAAGTGCCCAGAAGCAATTATGGACACTTTGAAATGTAACACGTAACATTGGCTTTTTTACACACAGCTGGCTATTTTTCATTCGGTTCTGACATAAGCCGCAGTGTACATAAGTCAGTTAGTTGCTTATTCAATCCGCTCGTTCCTCAAGCCTTGATTATTATCCTTTGTACCCATTGGCAGCCCATTGTGAGAGGTCCTGTTTAATTTTAAAAATAAAGAAATTGAAATAAAGCCAAATCGACAAAATTGAGATTTAGTCTTATCTGACGTGGCCTCAGCCTGAGTGTACGTTCGTTGGCAGCCCTTTTTCCTGGTGGTGGCCGTGGCTTTGTGGGTTGGTGAGTCGACTTCTACGCACTTGGGCCTACGCAACCCCCATTCTCACGGCATCACCTCTTTCGACTCACTGACAATGCTAAATGAGTATAACGGTCTAGAAAAAGCATCTCAAACTGGCCGTTCGTAGTCGGCACAGAACTGTAGGTCCCTTCCACTAGTCGGAGAACATTAGCACGCACAACACGAGGGGTTGCAGATAAGCTACAATTTGGCTCTCTACAGGCTGTAGTGCCTCCCATTATTATTGTTATTATCCTGACAGCCCATTAACCAAATCACGAAGAAACAGCAGCAAAAAACCGTACAGCTAGAACATTCGCTCGTCAGTTCGAAAATACGTTAAGAACCAAGACAATAAAGTTTCTCTTTGAATGACAACAAAGAACATTATGCCACCCAAGAAGTGTACTCTTGCGAGCTCCTTTCTTACATGATTCCCTTCCAAGGACAATCTACACAAAGCAGTCTACTTAAACCTCGAAACCATATCAGATGCATAATCAGTGCCGTGTCCTTTATACTCATAACTTTACCATTTGTCATCGTCCCTCATTCAAACCTCCGAGTCAGACTGATGTCACCTTGCGCAAATGACAAATTCCATGGAACATCATGCTCCGTCAGGTTCACCATGCCAAATGTAATATTTCCGGTCTCTCAGCCCCAATTATTAATGGCACTTGCTCGCCAAACTGAAATGTATAATGGATAACTGAACAGAGGAGAATTCTTTCTCTAAGGGACACTGCTGATTCGCGTGCGAATGTTGAGGGCGAAGGCAAATAAAAAAAACAAAACACCAAAAAGTCAAATAAGGTGACTTCATTAAAAATGTATGATAAGCATTTGTTTTGTTTTTCCATTGTTCCCATCCAAATCAGGAGGGCACACATATAGCAAAATACCATCAGTGCGTCCTCGACCTATCCCTGGAACTGCCACCCAGGATGAATTTGAACTCAAGAACGACATGAATTTCTAATGGTTGTCAGTGCAAAGGAGGAGAAAACACTTCTTCCGCATGAAAAGCAGAATACATCCTGAAGGAAACCAAGCGCAACAGGAGTAGGTACTCAGCTCGAATTCGTCCTTGACAATGTGTCCCCGTCAATTATGCTGTCGAAACAACAACAAGCCCGGTGTTTCCACATTCCAATTGTTGGTCGATGACAAACATAGTAAAAAAGGATTTTCAAGGACCTAAATGCCAGGGACAAAGGTACAAATCCCTGTAAGCCTAAAACAAACTCTTCATAATACAAACGCCGCCGTCGTCCAACAAAGGACTTCCCGATCACAATCCTTCACAATTAACCAATTTCCAGGACAGTTTCGGTCTTTTCCTCTCGCCCCTCCCCTCAGGTCCTTTTCGAGGCGGAACAAAAGAAAAAAACTAAATCAGCATTCATTCATGAGAAAAGGACCTTCGGGAAAAATAAAGAGAAGTTTGCTCGATACTCTACGGGTCACGGGAGAACTGGCCTTCGGGCTAAGCGAATTGATGTTACCTTATTGGTTGAAGGACCTGGGGCCAGATATTGGTTCGGTTTTGTTGATGAGTCTCTCAGGTAAGATAGCTGGATGCTGTGGGTACTTTTAATATGCTCAGCTGTGAGATGGGAATAAATGTTGCAAATAGAATGGACTAAGTGGATGTTGTTCTGTCTCTTTCCACATGTTCCACATTCTCTACGCTTTTGGTCTGACAGTCAGGTGGAAAGGCTATTACGATGAAAAATTACATAAAGGGTTTTGACCGATGCGGATGCCAAAAAAGCCTAAAGACCAATGGACATCTGTAGGTCCTATTCCCACGATTGTTGAGTGAATCATGACATACCCTACATTTCGTACGAGTACAGCAGGGTGTGGGGACATCCTTTTTTCCATTCTTCCTTTCATATTTGCAAGAGCCCTTAAAATAAACACAAAAACGGTCGGAGGGGAGTTCTACCGCATGGTACTGGCTGAACCCCAAAAAACGGATATTTGCCAGAAAAAAGGACCCCGAATAAAAGATTTTATTTCTGCTTCCTTTTTTGTATTTTATTTCTTCTGTACCCGTTGGTGAAGGACAATGGTTTCTCAGGTGACTTTATTCATTAGAATCTGAAGGGGTCCTTGATTCTGTCTCGAATGAACAGTTGGTTATTTTCTTTGTTCGCAGTCTTTTGGGGCTGACTCGGCGTCTTCGACTTGAATGATCAATCGACAACAGGATAGTGGGACAGTTTCTTTGTTGGAACGTGCGTCCTTTCGGAGGCACGCTGTGGTATTCACATTTGTAGTCGATGTGCAGATTCTGTTTGGTGCGATTTATGCATGGCGATCATCGGATTCTATTTTTTTTAGAAAGAAGTCCCATGCCGTCAAAGGTTTCATGTGTAGAGCGATATATACTGACTTCCGAGCTGTGATTGATTGAGAAAAAAGACGGCGCTTTTTTGTTGTGAAGGCTAAATTTGGCGACAGGGTCATCTCACGACGAGCTACCACCATAGGCAGCAACGTTCAATTTTCTCTGGGTCTCTGTCAAGTCCTCAGTTCACGCCGATTAACCAACCACTTCCGACGAGCTGGAAGCCAACATTCGAGGAGGTTACTGCCGGAATAATGCCGTGTCTAATTGTCAACAATTTCATCCATCTTTCGAAGCATTGCCAACGAAGCGCTGGCAGTCTTATGAAGGACTCGAAAAATCAAAACTCGGTATACACAAGGCATATGTGGCGTTCGACATGTGCGAGAAAATCGTGGGGTCTTGATCCTCAGATGGTACACTGGCTATACACCATGAATATAGGACTCATCCTGACTTACGTATTCTTGGTTCCGTGGACAGCACTGGAGGCGGAATATCTTTTCATTCGCATTACCACGATCCGAAGATCGGCCTGGGAATGACAAATTGTTTTAGAAAAGGCAGCACTTGAGGCTAGCATATTCCTCCCCCTCCTCTCGACCTATTCTGTATAAACAGAGAAGTCCCATCAATTCGGGTGCTCAAAGGCTGGACCACGACCTATCACCAACCACAGCAACCGGACCGGCAACAATGGCTGAAACAAATGGTACTAGTAGATGGTACAGAGGCAGGGGTCCGCTTTGACCACTTCGAGAAATCCCTAGCACTAAGAGACTGTAGCGTTTTCTAAGCTGAAGTGGCTGCTACACGAGGCGGCACACCACAAATCGATCCAAGCTGCCAATAAAGGCCATAGCATCGGACATTCTGATATCGAAACTGATCGGGTTATGCAGACAGATCAACAGTGTCTTTGGTGAACCCACTGACCCTATTATCGGCACCGAGGCCTAATGGCATCCAGACAGTCTCGCGGAAAAGATATCTGAGCGAAGAGAATCTCTAGGAATCCTATATGTGTATACGCCGCCTTCATAAAAACTACTTGTGGACAAAGTTCTGAAAAGAGTAAGAACTCGTTGGCTTGGGATGCATATTGGAGCTGCAGCAAGGACTATATTGCCGACCCCGAGTAAAGAGAGGTGATCATCATTGACTAGTTTTAGTCGTCGGGAGGGCGCATACTAAATGGCAGTCCTTATAAGGCACTTTGCCAAAGCAGGAGGATTGGAGGACTTAAGCATTGTTGAAAACCTTCAAAGATTTATCTCATGGTTTAAAGCTTCACCTATTCAGGCAGATACCTACCTGCCTATCTGAATGAAGTCGGTCCTGGGCGCGTTGCTTCCAGCCATCAAGACCAAGCCCTCTTGCATGCGATCAAGTTGTTGCCTTCATACCGAAGGTTCCTCCTTTTCGAACCAGGAGCGCCGGATTCGAGGACTCGTAGCTGGAGCATTGTTGTCCATGGGCTCGTTGCGGGCAAGCCAGTGCGAGTGGTGAATATTTGCGGGCTACATACACAGCTTTATTTGTCGGCCGTGGGTTGGTGTGACGAACCCTATGCATTTGAGCGTACATATCGTAGGTTCAATTCTCGGCACGAGAAAAATAATTTGCATGGCCCAACCTCTTTCGAGTCGAGAAATTAGTCCAGGATTATAGCTATCTAAAAAATTCTGGTCAAACTTAGCCATTTGGAGTCGGCATAAAACGCTAGGTCCAGTGGAAGCACTCGTGAAGGAACAATAGCACGCACAACACGAGTGGTTACTGAGAAGCTAGGCCCTTTAATATACTCCACATCCATATCTTGGTACACCTCGTTGAGTTCTCTGTTGTGTCTCCTCCTTCATTCACCTTCCTCGCGGACGGGATCATATATCAGACCTAGAAATTCTCCAAGAACCAGCTCTGATGTTTTCCTTCGCCAGCTTAAGCTCTATGTAGCAGGGCTTGCAAAATTAGAATCAACAATGCGTCATCACTGCTGACAATTCGTGACTTTATTAGCGTGCTAAATGGACTTCCGCAAGAGTCTCTACTTGGACCTTATTTATTTCCATTATGTTTCTGACCTGAAAATACCATCATCGGGAATGCAAAAATGTGCGGTCTTCTGGTGTTCTTAGAAAAAAAAAACAACAAAGTCAGAGAAAGTTGCACAAGATGAAGTCTGTGTCAAGACCGTTACATTTACCTAAGCGTTAACTGTCTGATAATTCCTAGCTTTGGCAGATGATGAATTATGTTGAAATCTTGCACCGGCATCCTTCATATATGCATATTGTCGTGACTTAAACTCCGTTCTGGGCGTAAGAATTTAATACACACCCAACCGCAAAAATTCAACGCCTGCACTGCCTTGCCCCCAACCAGCCGCAAAAATTCAACGCCTCGACTGCCTTGCCCTCATAGAGCTCATGGACAACAATGCTCCAGTTAAGAGGGTCTTCGAATCCGGAACTCCTGGTTCGATAAGGAGGACACAAGACGGCTTGGTCTTGATGACTGAAAGCAGAGTGCTCAGGACCGACCTCAGTTAGACAGGTAGACAGGTATCTCGGTGCCCTCCCTCCTTGTAAATGATGTCTTCGAAACAGTAGAAGGATAACCAGAAAGATCAACAGATAAATCGAACCACATTCTTCTACAATTGATTGAAAATGCCACGAGCAGGACGACGCCACCGTTTCAAAGATCACATCCTTCAAACGATACTCCCACCCGATCCGTACGAACCTCCCACCCGATCCATTGACAAGAAAATTCCCGAACGACATGGTACGGTGTAGGCGAATTTTTAAGCTCCACTCTTCACAAGCGAGAACAATCGATTGTTCACATTGCTTCAAGGACGGGAACACATACATTTGTTTTCTCTAAAGCACTCGCAGGGAAGCACAGCCGTTCTAAAAGTAGACGTCCCCAAAGTTTAAATATAGTATTTGTCCTACGTGGCAAAGCGACGACTGACGCCAGGACCATGTTCACTGGAACGACTGCAACAACAACGCGTGGTTCTTATTGTGTTTTTCCGCCAGGAGATTGCCGCGTGTGCGTGCGTGTTAGCAGCCTACACAGTCTACAAGTGGTTTTGCACACGCGGAAGCGCTACGTAAACAGATTGAACTTTGTCCACGGCAACGTGGGCAATCCACTTTGTTTCGTTTATTCTACGAGCACACTCTCTACCACCTCGTCGCGCATAAAAGATGTATTTATAGACCAGCAGGGAGGGGGTTGCAAACGTTTTTCGATACTTCTGGATCTCAATAAATCGCCCCTTCCTCGAGCTCGAAGTGCTTAGTAAACAAACTCATATAAGCATTCGCAGCTACAATGAGGTTCCATCTGGATTTTCTCACGTACCCGCGTTCGGAAAGTCGGCGGCTAATTAATTTAATATTTAGTCCCGACGAGTCTGCTGGAAAAATTTCGGAGGTAAACACTGAATACAAATGTCGGCTTCATGGCGGCCGCCACCTCCTTGGCGTCCCTCTTTTTTTTCGGTCCCATAATTTTCTAATGAGTTCATGGTGGAAATTTCGCACTGGTTTCCCTTCTCTGTTCTGTTTGACGGCGTTGCTATTCAGCGCAGGAAGAGTAAATATTTATGGCTACATCCTCGGAGCTGATAGGCAAACACTTGTGCTCGAGTGGCTGGATACGGGCTGGAGGAACCTGGGCAAACTGCTTATTTAATTCTCAGATAACATCGTTATCATGGCGAGGATTTCGCAGATACTTAAGATGTACTGGCAGGGATTAGGGCTTCAACGAGGGATTTTCTGCTATTTAGCTGCGACATGCTTAACGGATGGTTTGTTAACACACGATGTGCGGATAGTTCCTTGCAGGAGATAAGAGGAAGGCATTTAATCAAGACTGAAGTGAGTATGGCGGATTGCGTTTGGATAGCAGAAAATACAGGAGCATGGCAATAATTTGCTGTAGCCAACCTAAAGGCTCTCAAGGGCTTTCTTGGACGACGGTTTCACAGAGGATTTGTAAGACTTCCGGGTTTTAATATGCTGGACAGGAGCTTTGATCTACTCTAGCTCTACTACATGCCTTGTTGGTTAGTACACTGTAGTAAGAAGACGACGCGGATAACGAATTTGTCAGCTTCGTAGTTTCCAGGAATGCCCCGACACGCGTATGCTAAGACACGCAATCATCTCTTTAAGACAGAGGCAGTTGAGGGAGGTCTTCTATTTAAAAGTCACTGTATCGCAGAACGGTCCCGAAGGAGGAATTTAAATCTGTCCAGAATGGAGAAGAGCTCAGAACGGCGTTCCGGCCATATTTGCAGGGACTTCCCAGACTTTCCCAGAATATTTGATATTCCAGAAGCCGCTACAGCGACAACGTCCTCGTAAGCAATAACCCTACACCCAGACCCCCTGAAGAACGTATCAGTCTCCCTTAGAGTATTCAAATGTTCTACTCGAAAAGAAAGTTACAACTTTGGGATCCCGGACAGTATTTCATTGAAATTCTTGAGATTGTCGTGAACTGTGAACACTTCTGCGACAAGACTGAACATCGTTGGGGATCTTGGTGGACTTATACAAGAGCACCTTCCGGGTTCCTTACTACTTTGGATCTGCCTGGAACTAGCAAATGTTTTGGTACACGAAACATTGATTCTGCAGAAGCATTGAGCACACCTAATTGAACTTCTTCGCGTAAAAAGTTTGAGCGTCGTGGAATGGGACAAGCTTCGCCAATACGCGCAAACAAAATGTTCGCCATTAAAGAGTCGTTCAAGAAACAAAATGATGTGATTTATGCTCGGTAAACACGCAGGTGTCTTATTTCGAGAGTTCAATGTGGACACCATCCAGGTGAGAATCTTAATGAGCCACCAAGTTGCATTTCTGCAAAATGAAGCTTCATGCAAAAATAGCTTAATTTCCACGGATGAAGGGCCATCTGGAAGCCCAGAGCGTAAATTAAAGAAAACACTTTGGGTTCTTTTCTGGGTTGTATTTTGAGTAACGGAACACGTCCGCTCTCGTTCAACTTTATTTTCGAACTGCCTAGTTCCTTTTCATAATATGTGTATTATGAAACAGAATATCTCTTATCACTAGCCTAAAGTAATAATGCCGATGCACTTGCATTCGAGCATTATCTCATCTACAGTGTCATTGCAACAAGTACTTAAACTCTAAGGGATGAAAAGATATTAACATGCAATTTATGAGGTTGGGACCGTTTCTGGACCGAAAACATAAAAAAGAATATTTATTGCCTGTCTTACGTTTTATGTTCCGAATATTAAAACTATGAATTTATTGGATTTAACGGATTTTTCAGTTAATGAATGATAAGATAAAAGAAAGTGATATGGTATTTAACTCTCCCCTTTCTTTAAAAATGTCGTCCCGATATTTCATACTCATTCGTTAGGTCTTGTATTCTATTATTAATTTCTGCAAAAAAAATGTCGTTTTGTATTTCTCTCGGTTTTAAATATCTTTTCATATAAATTACGATAAAAGAGAAAATTATAATAAATGGTATTGTAATATAGAATATGTATGATATATATGAATTTTTGTCATAGTTATTTTCTGAATTTAAAATATCAATATTCTCAAAGTTTAGATCAATCTGGTTTTCAATATAATTTTTTATTTTGAGGGCATTTACGTCTACTGATCTTACATAACTATTTACAATTGCTTCTGTATTAAAATATTTGACTCCATCTATTACAGTTTGGTTCGTAAAAGTTATTAAATATGTACCGTTTAGTTGCAAGTCGTTAACAATATGATATCCTGATAGGAGAATTGCTCCGTCATTAATAATATCGATAGGTTTGTTGTATACTTTTGTTTTATTACATTCGACAGTTTCAGATTTTAGGTTTAACAAATTTGATAGACATGTTTCATGATTTGTACTTAAACAATATTGTCTAATTAGTTCTGACTTACAATGTTTAATGTTAACATACTTATCATTACATTTAGCAATCTTATTTTCTAGTATAAGTTTTCCCTGGTATAGTCGACAATATCTGCCGATGCTAATTTTAATGCAATTATCAGTAGTAGAATAATTTTCTGTGAGTATAGAAAATATTTAAATTCGAATGTTATCCTTATGTATTATCCTGTCTCTATTAAATATTCGGACTTTTGTTCCTAGATCTTCTTTTACCTTCTGTTTTTTATACCTTGAATTTATTTTATTCCGCTCACCTTTTATTTTTTCGTAAATAATATCTCCTCGATTATAAACCTTCTGAATCTTACCTTTATTATGGTATTTCAACATGTTTGTTTGCGCATGTTGCAATTTTGAAAATAAATTATCATGGATTTTTTTATTAAACATGATATCGACCGGCCTTTCGTTAGTTACTGAATGTATTGTTTTATTGTACTGTTGTACAGCCCTGTACATTGATTCTGAATAACTAATCAAATGGAACTCTTCCTTTATACACCTTGCTATTTCAATTAGAGTTGAATGGACTCTTTCTATTTGTCCATTAGTAGTACTGTGTTTGGGGTCACAATAGTACAATTCAATATTGAGGCGTTCCATTAATGACTTAAACTGTGGTGTACTGAAACCGGGTTCGTTATCCATCATTATTTTTTTTACATCTGGATATCCTTGTATTATATCTAGAACTTTATCGTCAAGATTCGTTTTATCGTCAATCATCTTTATTGTGACAAATTTGGAATAGGCATCGATTATTGTAAGAAATTTTAAGTTTTGCGCAAAGAATATATCTAAATGTAACTGTGTACCTACTTCTTTTGGAATTGGAATTTCTCCAATAGGGATTTGTTTGGGATGTCTCTCGTACTTATTTTTATTACAAATTTCACAGTGTCTGACGTATTCCTTAAATTCTTTTGTCATATCGGGCCAAAAATATTTTTCGTAAATTTGTTTCAGATTCTCTCTATAGTTTCTGTGTGCTCGGTCATGTGTTTGCTTGATGATAGATTTCTGATCATCGGCATTGGTAATATCAATTGCAAAAATTTTTGTATGGACAAATTTAATGTCGAAGGTTTTAAGCAAGGCATCCTTTATTTCATATAGGTCTTCAGGTGTACAATATATTCCAGTAATGACTTTTTTTATTAAGTGTTCTTTTAAAATCGTTATTAAATTGTCAACCGTATCATACTCTATTATGTGTCTGGTATGTCCAAAATTCTGAATGGACTCATGAATAGTAAAATTATTTTTCGCTAATAAGACTTGTTGTTTAAATTGATTTAAAGGTCTTCTTGTATCGGATATTTGTAAATTATCGCTGCTTTCAGCTGAATGTTGAGTCTCATTAAAAGTAGAAACAGATGAATCACTAATTTGATTGAGGAATTGGCGAGATAATGCATCTGCTACAACATTAGTCGTTCCTGGTTTGTATATTATCTTGGGTGCAAATTCTTCTATAAACGCACGCCATCTTTTCATCTTTGCATTTGGATTTCTATTTGATATTGCAAATGTTAATGGCTGATGATCTGTATGTATCTCCAAATCCCTTACGCCATATAAATAATTTCTAAGAGACTTTAATGCCCAGACTATGGCATATAGTTCTTTCTCATTAGTTGCGTAATTTTGTTCAGTTTGATTTAGAGTTTTCGAAATGAATGTTATGGGCTTTCCTTTTTGAGTTAGCACTGCACCTATGGCTACATTTGATGCATCAGTTGTCAGAATAAACTTTTCCTCGAAATTCGGTTGAGCTAATTCAACATGACTTGTTAATAAATTTTTCAGATCTTGGCATGATTTTATTCCAGCTTGGTCAAGTTTTATTTCAATTTTCTTGGAAGAATACTGGGAAACCTTTCCATTACTACCGGATAAATGTGTCGTTAATGGTTTTGCAATTTTAGCGTAATCTTTTATAAATTTTCGATAATAGCCTGTAAGACCAAGGAAACTTCTCAATTGTCTTAGAGTTGTGGGAATAGGAAAGTTAGAAATTGTTTCAACTTTACTTGGATCAGTTTTGATGGTTTTATGTCCGACAATGTATCCTAAAAATTCAGTCTCTATTTTAAAGAATTTGGATTTTTCAAGCGAGATTTTCATGTTCGCATCACGTAAAGTTTTAGTTATAATTTTTAAGTGATTCGCATGTTTACTTATATTATCAGAGAAAACAATAATGTCATCAATATAAACATGACAAAATTTTCCGATAAAATTTCGGAGGATATCGTCCATAGCTCTTTGGAATATACTTGGAGCATTTTTCAAACCAAAGGGTAGCCTGACATATTCATATTTGCCATTATTAACTGAGAAGGCAGTTTTTTCTATATCCGATTCTTTCATAAGTATCTGGTGAAAGCCAGACTCTAAATCTATTGTTGAGAAATATTTTGCGCTACCTAGGTTTGATAATATTACATCCGTATTTGGAATAGGGTAACGATCAGATATTGTGAATTCATTTATCTTTTTGTAATCTACTACCAATCTCTGTTTTTGTGTACCATCTTCGTTGATACCCTTTTTTGGTACAACCCATATTGGAGAATTATACGGGCTTTTACTAGGACGTATTATTCCATCATTTAATAATTTTTCTATTTCACTATTGACAAACGCATTTGCCGAAAGAGGATATGGATATTGTTTGCTCCATATGGGGGTATGAAGTGTCATACGGATTTCAGCCTGTAGATCCGTTCGAAATGGTATGTTTATATCTATATTAGAGTGGGTCGATTTAATTTCATTTATTATTTCTGCTCTTAAATCCGATTCTATATCAACGGATTTTTTTGTATTAACGTTATTTATATTTTCAATAACGTAGTTAGTTTCAGAACAACTAGGTGATATTATTTTATTCTTATAAATTGATTTTTCACTGGCCTCTTTTAAATATATTTTCTCGTTTTCATTATTTTGTGTTAGAGTTTCGTTTTTTAAGTCCAGTATAACGTTTGCTTTCTTAAGCAAATTAAGACCTATTAGAAGATCTGACTCTAGGCCTTGTATTTCGTAGAAGCGTTCTTTTATCCCGAACATCACGAATTCGGCATAATGTGTAATTAGAACGTAGCTACTTACAGTTCTTACTCTTTTCATTATTGGTAACTTAAATCTATTTTTCAAAATGTTTGGCTTACAGTAGCAACTCGATGCTCCTGTGTCAATTAAAATTTTAAGTTTCTTCCCAGTTAAATTGCTGTATCGGTAAATAAAGGGCAGGTCGAAACTATCTCTAAAAAAAGATCTTTCATTTAGATTGTTCACTCGAAAGGTTTTTTGTTGTGGTTGCCCGCTGTTTCCTGAAGCTACAAATGTTCGCTTTTCTGAGGGTCGACCGAAATTATTTTGATACCCTTGCTGACTTGAACTATTGTATTGGATATAGTTTGATCGACCACGGTTATAATCTGGGCGAGAGTTATAGGAAGCTGTGGGTTGATTATTAGGCGGTTGAATGTATCGGTTTCTAACATTATTATTCAATGATGACTGTGTTGATATATCTACATCCATAGGCTGCTGTCTGTGAATAAAGTGCGTATTTGCATTTCTTTGTGGAAACCTTAAAAAAGTTTGCCTTTGTTCTCGTGTAGTTTGAGTTCTCGCAAACTGGAACGCAAAATTTGCTCTCAAATTGTTGGATTCCAACTCTTGGGCTTTAGCTAATGCATTTGGTAAATCTTCAGGGCATAACGAAAATAAAATATTTGAAAGTGGAGGATTCAAACCCGTTATAAATATTCGTAGAGCATTTTGTCGGTTTCTATGGTTAAGCTCCTTTGTAATTGGTGTGGCATTACCATATGTCATAATTGTCTTATTAACAATTAATGTCAACTTTTTATTGACCTCGTTATAAAACTCAGTTAGGGTTAGATTTCCCTGACGAAGAATGCTCATCTCTTGTTCGAGAATATGCACCGGACGCTTATCCGCATAAGCAAAGTCCAACCTACTTACAATAGCATCTATGTTTAAAACTGTTCCATGATTCGTTAGAACATCATTCGCATCGCCAGTAATTTTATTTCTTAATATCGTCAAGGCTGCCAAATATCTCCTACTACCTCTTTTATAAAGCGCTATAGAGTTACTGGCTGCCTCACGCCAACTAACGTAGCTAACATTACTACCAGAAAATTCTGGTAATGACTGTATAGTTTCCAAAGATTCATCGCAATTTATGCTCGTGTCAATCGTCTGTATCCTAAAATCAGACACAGGTTTACCTCCTGTCAGAGCTAAAAAATTATTTCTTAAAACATCTATGTCAGTCTTAAGGCTTGCATTATTTGAAGCAATTAGCCTAGCTATAACATCCGCTGTCAGATTTTCCTGAGCCATTTCTAATTTGATTACTATGTTTAATTGTTGATTATTATGTATTTGATTATTAACGGTATTTACTTTAATTTACCTAAATGTCTAAATCTTTTTAAAGTTCTAAAAATTTGTATCTTATTGCTATTATTATTTGTATTCTTATAAACTCACTACGTTTTTTTTTGCTTGCTGCTGATACTACTTGCTGCTGCTACTGCTTGCTGCTGCTACTGCTTGCTGCTGCTACTGCTTGTAGTTCCTCTGAGGCTGCTGATGTTTATTCTCCACTTTCGTTCATTTATTTTAGATTTTTAAATTTTAACTGCAGTCAGCTACAATATATTTAAAATTTTGTAATTTGTTTTGTTGTTGTTCTTCGTTTTGTCTTCACTATTTATTTATGAAACTTTTTTTTATCTCATTTTTCACTGTGTCAATTCTCATTGCATTTCTTTCTTCATTTTGTTTTTGTTTCACTTCTTTCGGTTTATGGAATTCAATTATGTCCCCATCACTTATTATTTACTAATAATTATTATAATTTGTTCACCTTTTTTTCACGATAATTTTCACTAATGATTTTTGTATTTGTTTGTAATTTTTCTCCTTTTTTTTGGATACTTTTTTTTTCACGAAATTGTATTTTATTTCATATTTTTTTTTGTCTGTTCTCCTCTTTAAGAACTTTGAGGATACTTGATGTTACAGTTTGGTCCCGTGGAGTTAATATTTTTGTAACTCCTCCTGGCAGGATCGCCAATTAAAGAAAACACTTTGGGTTCTTTTCTGGGTTGTATTTTGAGTAACGGAACACGTCCGCTCTCGTTCAACTTTATTTTCGAACTGCCTAGTTCCTTTTCATAATATGTGTATTATGAAACAGAATATCTCTTATCACTAGCCTAAAGTAATAATGCCGATGCACTTGCATTCGAGCATTATCTCATCTACAGTGTCATTGCAACAAGTACTTAAACTCTAAGGGATGAAAAGATATTAACATGCAATTTATGAGGTTGGGACCGTTTCTGGACCGAAAACATAAAAAAGAATATTTATTGCCTGTCTTACGTTTTATGTTCCGAATATTAAAACTATGAATTTATTGGATTTAACGGATTTTTCAGTTAATGAATGATAAGATAAAAGAAAGTGATATGGTATTTAACTCGTAGGCCGTGGGTCTACAAATCATGGGCCATTGTACAGGCACAGGCTTGTGATTGGCGTCACACGAATATTGAATATATCAAGACCACGCTCATCCGAACAGTGGATAGATTTGCGATGAATTTGCTGCGTGCTGCAATTGATGAGTGGTCGGATTTACTTCGCCGATGTTTTAGAATGTGTGAACCAATGAAGAGAAAAAAAAAGTTTTAAAAAATATAAGTTTCATTTTACTGGGCAACAACTGTGTGCCAAACCTCTGATAGTAATTAGGCGTCATTGGACTGGAATGCACTATTTTTGCCGCAACTTTTGTTCGACATAAATGTGTCCAATTCAGTTTGTTGATGTTAAAGGTGTATTATTCTGGATATTCAACAGTGTTAAAATGACATCTTCAGTATTTATCTTGTGCTTAAAAAATGACTTTTTGGGTGCAGTGACATTGTGCCAAACCGTCATTATGTCAAATTGGTACAATGGCACTTTTGAAAGTGGACATTGGTCGATAGTTTTCTACTTTTTTTTTCGTCTTGGAGAATAAGGGGGAATATGTACTTTTGGGTGGGTGTAGGGACAATCAGCTGTCTCGAAAGTATGTCATATCTGCATGTGATATTCTCTGAATCAACATGTTGTAGGCGCTAGAATCGCTATGCATTTACTCTTTCGGGGGTTGGTTATATTTTCAGTTGAATTTTCAATTTTGTCGAATTATAATGAATTTAAAATCACACATGGACGTAAATTCAAAATGCCCTTGCTGAGATTTTTTTCTTGCAAAATCTCCGCCAGCGGTATCGCTGTGAATAAAATTTATTTGAAAAAATTTCCGTGGAACAGAACTAAAAACTCACAGCTGTCTTGTGCAACCGACGGTCAATGTCAAATGTCTCACTAGACAACGAAAAATTTGCGTTTTAAAGTTCGCTCTGTTAAATTTTATGCAAATTGAAAACTTCATTCAAATGAGGGTGTGTTCCATCTGAAACTCCCAACTCAATTAAATGCTCACTACTTTCACTCATCACTACGAACCACAACACATGCATCTAGTTCCAAGATAAACTTCAAATTCAATTCAATTTCCACCCCATGCAAGGTCTGAGTAATTAATTTGCTTAACTAGTCACCTCTCACATACACGTCGAATCCACATGCTTTTCCACCGCAACTTTTTAACAAAAACCAACACACACTCGCACGAGTATAGAAAGTAGAGTATAATCATAATAATTTCGAAAGTTTAACTCATGTCATCACACGTGTCTGTTTCTTTCTGTTTCCAGGGATTAATGGAACTCGAGCACAGCCGTCACGTACCGGCGGCACGCAGTTAGTGCCGGGAAAAAATGCGATACACATAAACTCAGCGTTGTCGATGCCCCGGCTATAGCTGCGCTCGTATCTCATAAATACCAGCTGGATCTGAACGTATATCTTCTCATCGTCACAACGTTGTGCGCTCATAACGGCAGCAGCATCCAGTAGAAGGACTACCAGGAGGAGTGTACACCCACAGCCGCAAGCTGTATTCCCACCGTTGTGCCGTGCCCCGTCGATTATCGATACAACCGAGTGGATTCACACAAACAGAACTGTTTATGGGTGCAGTCGGCGAACTTGAGCAGAAGACGAAAACATTCGAACGATACGACAGTATCGAGGAGAAGACCAGACACACCGGCTTCACATCGGTATTCTCAAAGATAATCGATGGTATGCCAGCTGCAACGATGTTCTCGAAATTCAAGAGTGGCACCACCGGTCCACAGAATCCCGTCGATACCAATCCAATAATTCAATACTTTGAGATTGGAAAGCAGACAGCATGTGCTGGTCCCGAATTGGCATGGAAAATTCATGATGCGTATCGGAAAAGCGATGGCAAGGTAAGGTGTCTTCTCTTCTGTGTGCATCTGTGTGTGTGTATGTGTGTCAGTCAATTACATGGGGCAAAGGTGAAGATGCCTCAATCCACCCAATCGAAGTTGAAATACTAGCTCTCTTAGGCGAAATAGGCCAATCAATTGATTTGTGGCTTCGCTCAAGGATGCGATGGGATGGTGCAAGGTAACCTGCTTAGCAGTTCAGTTGGGATGGGAGTGGGGTTTGGTGGAGCCATTCGAGTAATTAAGTTGCTACTTGTGTGCTCTAATGCGGAGTATTTCGAAATAATGTCCTTGGAGTGGGGAAAATGTGAAACCATGGTGATGGGAGTTGTGTGAAGGGGCCCATGAGCTGGGGTATTCAGCTAATTTCATTGATGTCTGCGAGCGTGGGTGCATTTTATTGCCTCAAAACGGATTATGTGTATTTAGGGTGGACGAGAGTACAACATTGGAAGGTTCGTAAAAGCGACTAGGCAATCTTCATTTGTGTTCCCAATTTGTGGAACATCGCCGATCCATAAAAATTCACTGGACTGGTTTGATGGATTGACGGACTTTAATTGCAAAACAGAAATGAAGTGTTATATGGATGCCCAACTTCACAGCTGATTGACCCCTAGTCCATCGACGAGTTTCAGAGGGTTTTTGACACTTCTTCATGGTTTTTTTTTTTGGTTCTCTGATTGGCCAACTCGTTTAAGAAAACGATGGAAAAATGGTTGCCAAGCATTTTAAGGGGCAAGAGAGGTAGAGGGCGTCTCTATCATACTTCATTTCTGCTGCAAAAGATCAGGGGAAAAGTATGCTTGTCTGAATACATATCTAATTGCTAAATAGACAACAAGTAAAGAAAGCTAATATCGGTCTTTCTTTCTAATATCCTTCCTAGGGATAGGATATTAGAAGGACGCTAGTGGCCGGACATTTAGCACAAATCATAACTTGACTTCTTCGGTTTTTTGAACTAGTGAAGCTTCAGTAGAATGTACATCATTTTGAGAAGATAGTAAAACTCCTCAAACATATTTATTATTGTGGATGGTTGCATTTTTAGTTCTTAAAAAAAGTTCTCTTTGCTTTAGAACTCGGACAGTAAAATTTAGTTCCCGGACAAGTTAGTTTCAGAAGCCGAACACCAACTTTCAACTTCTAACGTTTTGTTTTGGATTAATGAAACATTTGATTTAATTTTTACACACAAACAAAATTTGTTCATATGTTTGCTAGCTAATTATTCAAATAGTTAGTAAATAACAATAAATATATTTTTATGGACTTACACTCCTATTCTTGAACAAAACACTCTTCATAAAATATTTTTAATATAATGATAGGTACAGGCGCAACCAACCGCCTCACTTTTCCCTAGTATCCAAGATTCAATGCGCTTTCAAGAACTTAAGTATGGGAGCACTGCCATAGGTACAGTAAGTTTTTCATCAGCAGTTTTTGTTGCATTTTCACTAAATAGCCTTTTACCTCTTAGTCGGTCATGAAGAGCTGATCGACAAACATCATAATTGGCAGCTGCATTTATTTAACGCAAATTATTTGCCAGAATGTCTTCTAAAGCTCGTGTTAAACTGCATCCCTGCATTCTTAAGTAATTAAATCTAAAAATAGGACATTTTTTAACGTTTTGCATATTTTAATTTGTAAAAACAAAATTATCCGGATACAAAACCTAGTTTTTCTATACCCTTACAGCCAGTTTCTTAGCTAACAAAAGTTAAAAACTTAGTTAAAAAAAAGAACACTGGCCACATAGTCAAATTTGTAAAGAACCATGCAATATTATTTTATTCATATAAGCAAAATACACATAAGTATCGTTTAAAAATATTAAAACATGAATTTAAAATTTATTTGCATTAAAATGCTTAGTAGCCGGACACGCTGGCCGGAAACTAAAATCGGTATAAAATTTGGGCTCAAGAATCCGGACACCAAATAATTTGCGTAAAATTTAACACATTTTTTGAATGAATACGGAAAATGTTTATATTTAGCAAGAAGTGAGCCTACTTTGATGTGTAAATGCAATAGAAAATGTTTAAAATTCTAACATTTTGAAAATGGTCCCACTATTTTTTTATAAATAAAACGCACTCTTTTCGACTACTACCACGTTCTAACTGAGGCGCATTTCGCAAAACAGTAATCGCATCTATTGGTAACTTCGTGTGTGTATGAAAGAAAAATAGATGGTTGATTTTGTGTTTATTCTTCTAAACTGGCAAATTCTCTATTTATTTGACAATAAACGATCAAAGGTCCGGCTACTACCACTGTGCGGCTACTAGCGGCCCTTTCCCATATCCAGTTTGTCGTAAGATCAAATAGCGCAGCAGAACTAGAGTGACTAGAGTGAATCTTCAAGTAAACATTGCAGAGGAACGTATGCACACAGACCGGCAACAGAAACATTCGAACAACTGCTGCTCATAACCTGCCAATGGGTGTGAGAGGTTAATGGATAATGTTGTGAGAAAAAACTCCAGGTTAACGTGGTATGCCTAAGAATTCTGACGTTATCAATCATTTTGATTTCTTGATCCAAGAACGCAACATTTCACATGTTAACAAAAAATAAAAAAAAAAAACAGAGGCCGCTTACACAAGGTAAATGAGTCATGTTCATGGTTGCTGGTTCAAGAGAATCGCTGATTACTTGTTATGTTTCTAATGGTGCAATAATAATGTGGGTGGCGCAACAGGCTGCAGGAGATCTGGGCCTAGCTTCTTCTTTGCATGGTACTCATACCCCCTTAGCCATGAAGGGGATGTTCGCTTATAACTTTTAGACTACGTAAGGGATTTTAATGCGGGTTTCAGCAGGAGATAAAGTGATTTAGGAGGAAGGTCATACGCGATATTCTTTTTAGTTACTTTCTAGAAATAATGTGTGAGGATGAGTGGATGAGGAAGAAATCTAGTCCACTGGAACCGTGTGTAACGCGTTTCTGTCTTTTCAATGGTTACTCTCAGCGTCGGGTATCGGAAGCGAAACCGGTGCATACACAGCACACTAGTGCGCGCACTTTGGTGTTCCACCAGACTCGTCACAAAACTTCGTACCTACACATTAATTCTTCATTGAACTTCGAGGAAGATGGCTCATCGCAAGAGCAGTGCGTATGGATGGGCCATTTAACTGTGTGCTAATGTTCCCCCACGACGCGACTATGGCGACTCCGAATGGCGAAGTTCCAGAAATTTTTCCTTGGCAGACTTGGCTCTTAGTGACTCTAGAGAGGTGGAGACACGAATTATGAACATCTTCTGTCTCTACCCTCTAGGCCTACGGTTTTGTTTTATTCAATTCAATCTGATAACTTCCTTTAAGCCTAATTTATTTGAACAGAAGAACGTCCAGACTTCCTTCCAGACTTTCACTTCCCCGCATTAAGACATTTGGCATCATAAGCCCGCCCATTCGCCATCACAATAAAATCCTGACCCCTTCGATAGCCTTCAGACAGTATCACGCCTTATTCTCGCATAGCAGGCCATTGAAACATTTTTAATTAATATGTGTATAAGGCCAATTCGATTGAATATGCCGCCTTTCCCGCATTCGACAGCGTGGCGAACCATCATAAACACAAAGGACTCGTCGTAAAGACCTCTCAGCAAACAGCTGCTCCGAACTGTTCCATAAAACCGAGCATGTCTGGCGGGCAGTCACCAATGTCCAAGACTAATAACATTTTATTTGAATAGTCATCCACTCCCTTAAATTTCATTATCAACGCGTGGACAAAATCTATCAACCCCGAGGGTGCTGTGAAGTGAAGTTGAACGAAGCAAAAAGGTGAACGAAATTCCGCAAAAAAAGGCAAGAAAAGTCAAAGATATAACCCGAGTAACCTTTATCGACCACTCTTCTCATCCCATCGCATTTCAACTGCCGTACCGAGTGACTGTTCTCGGCTCGGGCAGCAAACATCGAGGAATCCCTTTGAAACTCATCGAAACTGATTCTGTTTACCCACCACCAGAAACAGCAACAGCCTGCCAAGTACTTAATGGGGTATGAAGCAGTCAGTTTCGGTTGTCACACTGCTGTCACGTTCATTTTGGCATCGCCGACCGCGCTCCTCCCCGCCCGCCGCAAGCCGTCCCATCAACATAATGTTGATTCAGGATGCAACACGATCCCGTCTGACACCAGTTACCACAGTCAATTCCGGATTCGCATTCGAATTCTTGTTGAGTTCGCCCATGAATTTCAATTCTCTCCTCACGTTGGCCATTTATAATCGAATTTAAATTCCCCACGCAGCAGGTTGGCGCGGTGCGGTTTTGTTCGTGAAAAGCTCTTAAAACGTCGTCTTTTATGCATGACCTATGAATCATTCCTCCTAGTTTCTGTGGACTACTCTCGGTAGCGCAACATCGAATGTCCATTAAGACAATGATTCACTTCGAGGCGTACTCAGTTGGACAGTTGAAAAAAAGCAAAAATGATTTGTCTTCGATTTCGTCTTATCCTAGATACAATTCTTCATTTGGAATGGAGAAGGGCAAATGGGAACTGGCGAGATGTGAAATCAAGGTAACTGGTTCGAACAAATGAACGTGCGGTACGCATGGGGAAGCGCTGGTCTTGAATTCGGTGGCATCCTCCTGAAAGTATCCTCAGCCCTTGATCCGTGTTCTTCCCACTTGAAGTAACGACTACCGTGGTCTGACGTAATGGCTTTTTCGTGCTAGTCTCGTGGCATAAGATTAGATGAGCAAACACTCTGTCCACGTATCGGAACTCGTCCTTTCGATGGCGTTCTTAATTCGACGTCGTCTGTGCTAATGGTTATAGTATCTCTTGTGCAATTCAACAGCTCGTTTAGTGAAGTCCGTGAGAATGAGCGTGAACCGTAGACAGCTACCAACTGGAATACAAACGTACTGAATCTTCGTCCACAGAACATCAAAACAACCGACAACTGTCGAGTGATTCGAATATAAAACCAAAACCCTTGGGTACAACTTACTTATATGCAACATTATGATATAGGCTCGCCCAGTTCGTGGTCCGGATGTGACGTGCATGTGCCATTCAGAAATTCTACATTGGATAACCGGCTTCGAAGGGTGGCAAACCCACACATTACTATCACACGAAATTAAGTCGTTGTCAGACTCAAGGCTGGACTGGATGAGGCAGTTGGTTAAGTGCCTGCCCTTGGTTAGTGAGGTCCTCGGTTCCAATCCCAGTGAAGGGCAAAGTTAATACGCTTTTATCTTGTTTTCAAATCTGGTCCAGTTAGCATTTGCCAGCTCGAACACAATAGTCGGAAGGAGATTAAGGGGAAGCAATTAGTCGAATACAGGGCGACCATAATAATCGCTTCGCTCAGTTCCGTTGAGTTTCGTTAAGCTTCGTTGAGTTGCGTTGAGTTTCGTTAACTTACGTGTGCTTTTACTCACTTATGTGGGAGCTCAATCAGTCCCTTTGTACGTATGTATATGATGGAGAATCATAGGCTTGTTGAAATTTAACTATGTTTTTGGGCACGGTTCGTCTGATTTCGACACACGCTCTGAGTAAGTCAAGTTAATTGTGGTTGTACTGTATGGGCAGCATTTCCATTGAAATACAATTGATTTTGTCAGGGTTTCAGACAACATACCCTTTAGTCGGTTAAATGCGGACATAAATTAATGCGATTTGAATGGCTGCGGATAACTTCACGTGCCAACATACGCATCTACACGAGGTCACGTTGAGAATGAAGATAAAATCTTCGACACAAATTTCAGCTTTTGATGGAGTTCTGGAAGAAGAGTCGAGAAAGTCATAAAAACACAAAAGGTGGGTGCCAGAGGCGATTAAGTTTGCTTGTGTCGTAACTCTGGTAGTTTAACCATTTGAACTAATATCCTGACAACATGCTGCATCCGCTGCTGGCGGAAAACAGAAATGTCATGCACTTAAATTTGTCGTCTCCGTCTGAACAGCAGCCAGTTCGCTCCTTAATCTGTTGTTTTCAATTACCCAGTCAGCAGAAGTACGATCAGGTGACAGGGTGAGCAGTCATGTTGTCGAAACATAATCCCAACCGCTCGATCCTTTAATCTACGCGTATCCCGTTAATCCAAGGACGAGTGCTCGTGCAGTACATCAATGTTTCAGACAAATGAATAGAATTTAAAATAGAACCGACTCCCACACCCAGTGTCATGGCCTGTCGCAGGGCGAACAATGAAAACCATTGTCCAGCAACTCCATCCGAGGTAAAATTAGGCCATATCAAAACCAAACCATTGTTACTGCACACCAGACCAATTGGCTCATGACTCGGGTTGTCGGAATTCCGAACCGAGCACACGCTCCTGCCCGACTAGTGTTGTGGGCATAATAAATTAGGCGTTTCTAAACGAAGCGTGGTCGCATTCGCCACATGCGGATCCGAATTGCTCAATTTTGCAGTTGCTGGGAAAAAATATATTTCCGCTGCCACCGTTTAAGTTGGAGGACGGCGGCCGTGTACAGAGCGACGGCGAGAGAGATTGAATGTGGGATTGTTGGACAGCAATAGTCAGTGCGTGTGATAATAAATTTGTAGGCCACAGGTATTGGAAATTAATTATCTGGTGACTTTGGATGCCATTTCTAATTAACCGAACAAATAGAAATTATTTTGAAAACGCTTGGGGTGTAATTTAATCCCGGGCTTATTTGTGAGTTTGTTCATAGCTAGACCACCGGCATTGAGAGGTCGACCACAATGCTGAAGTTTGGTGGTGTGACGCACGTTGTGTCGGAAATTTTGTGGCTGACAGAAGAGCACAAATATGCTTTTAATGGAGAAACTGGTCCCATGGCCTTTGTTCATTATGTTGTGTGATTTATTTAAATTCAATTACGTATTTTACGTAGTTGCTAGAACACACCAGCTCGCTGGCGCTAGGGCAACCGTAGATTATTTGCATTATTTTAATTTTTTTTTCATACACAGGAACATACATGAGTACTGATTTGTTGCATAACACAAACTATAAATTAGGGAATTAATTGGATTTTAATTACTTAGTGTTTCTGTACTTGATTTTAAATTTGTTTAATTACTCATTATTAAATCTATTAACAATTTTATTGTTTAACCAGCTTGACCCCCCGACATGCTCGGGGTTAGTTATGAAAATTCAATTTTAACTGGGATAAGTAACAAAAATGAAGTTATTCTAAAAGCATTTAGTCGAAAAAAATTTATGAATAAACTAAAGTATGTTACAGAAAGAGATTTGACTAACTTGGTGTGGGTGACAAATAATGACAAATGAATTACAGACCAAAATCTTTGCCGAGAGACGATGATACCTAATTTTTTTAATTCATTATCGATTGTATCATAGCGAGACGGTGATTTTAATTCTTCCAAAGCACTTGCAGTACACATGATTGATGTTTACCACTTTCAAATGAGAGACCGACTAACAGTGGGGCAAGAGTAGTGCTTTTATGATGTTATTTATTTTGGGGTGTGGATTATGACTTTTTCTGTTTTATAAACTTAAATAAGAGTCAATCTTTATTGGTATAGACATTCTACAAAAAATTAAGTTTTTAAGACGCAAGCAATTTAAAAAATAGACCAAATATTTCAGTGATAATGTCATCATTCACTTTGTGGACAGCAAAAGCCCGGTGGCCAAGAACAAGCATATTTGCAAAGAACTTTTAGTTTTCCAGGCAGTTGTAAGGTTTCCAGACACTTCATAAAAATAAACTCGTCATCATCTTCGTACTGTTCTAGTAATGCTTGATGGTATTGGCTATGCCCGGAAAGGCCATCGACACCCAACATTGAGTGAACCAAGTGAATTCACTTGGTGGAACCGAATTTCGAAGCTCTGCTGTTCGTTTACCCTTTGCTTGACCAATGCTTGATTCAAAAGCAAGCGATGGGTTTCCTTAAGCCATTTTGACTCAGAAGAGAAAAATTGGTTTTTGTTCCATTAGAAAAGTTTCCCATTTGGTTTTTAATTCTGAAGGAATTATTAAATACATATTAAATCCTTAATTCTGAAGGATGATCTTAAATTCAGTAAATTTTGAACAAACGTTCTTGTTTCTACCAGCGAAATAACACTAATCACTTTCGGTGTCAACACCTAAAAAAATTATGCTTACATAATATTAGCACATGAGCAATCTTAAGATATATATTTGTATTTATATATTTACTTAAATTTTAATAAATATACAAATTTATGCCAAAAAAATATAAATATAAAGAAATTTATTTGGGGCAAAAGTTCAGCACTTCTGTTTTTATTTTTGTATTAACGAAACGACTCTTGAGCGTCGACCATTCACACATTGGCTAAATTTTTGCCGCAACAGAAGATATTGTGCAAATAATAAAATGAATTGTTTAAAAAAATATCTCAACTTTTAATCCCATTATCTAATACCACGAATACCATTTTTTCAATTCTCAATGAATAGATAAATTCTACATACCTTCACCTACACCAGACATATGGTTTTTTGTGTAGAAACGACATACGAAAGAAATGTAAAAAATACTACAAGCCAATCCCTAATTTTTTTTAATATCAAATATCGCACTAAACTTTTTAACTATGATAGCTTATCTAACTTACTGCAAATGGCAAACAAGAAAAACATTATGTTCCCGATGCTCCAAACCTGCAAAGTGACCTTTTTATCATAGTTGTCTGAGAGACCGTGGGGCACTGTTCTACTGAGCGATTGATTTCAATTGGAACATCGGTTTCTATCGGCCTTATAGTCCAGCTGAATAGTCCATTTTTAACTAATTGACACCGACAAAATTCACTACAAGTCTTTGAACAAAGTGTTGAACAAATATGAACATTAAACCTGGATGATTTTCCAAAAAAAAGCTTGATTTAGATTTACACAAAAGAATCGCTAAAAGTGTATCCAACTCGCACATAACAGAGACGCTGGCTACACACTCGCGTGGAGTGTCAATGATTGAAAGGAAGAAACTAAGTTTGTTCTCTGTTCACTCACTTCGTTGGATCAATATACGAGAAGTAGGTCCGAAATGTATTTATCATACGCGAGGCGACATTTATGTTAAAATGAAAAAAATACAGATTTTTATCCCCAGCGTTGCATTCTGATTTCGATGATTTTTTTCGTTGGGTGTATATTGCTTTTTTCACAAAAACCATATACAAAAGAATGCCCCTCCAGCAAAGAAAGGATCATAAAATCGGTGTTGCCAAACTCGAGATATGAACGGACATAGAGTCGGCATCAAAAGCGAGTATACAGCGTTTTAATTAATATTTAATTCAAATGGGACCCCAAAGAAAAATATCTTGAATGCGGTTTTCTAAAGCAAAAAAAATCTATCGAAAACAAAATAATATCTCAGAAACGATGGTCACGGCCAACTATGGTCACGGTCATAAGCCAAAAACGTAACGAAATTTAGATCACCGATAAATGGCCCTTCTGATCGTTGCTGGCAAACGCTTTTGGAGCAGGTTACTATAGATAGTTAAAATAACCAAACACATTATTTTTTTGACAAGTCGACACTAAATTTTCCGCGTTTGATGTTAGCTGAAGAAACGGATTTCCTTGTGTGATTTACATGATGTACACAGTGCACAAGTGTTTTTTTTTTTTTTTTAATTTTTGAGATGTGAATTCCGCTGATTTTTCGTTGAGAACGCAAGCACCCTTACAATGTACACTCACTTTTGACGCTGTGTAAATTTTAATTTCCTTTATTGGTTTTAAACAAAACATTTTCGGTTTCGCCGCATAGCGTCACATGATTGGCAGATGCTCTTATTAAATCAGATTTGAAGTTCTCAGCCTGGGTTATATATATCATTTGAAATTGGTGTATGGACGCTGTCAGGTGGCTTAAGCAAATGAAAATAGTTTATTTTTGTTGTTTCCATAACAGAGCCCACAAAACACAACATTCTAAGTGTTAACTCTCAGAATAGCTTTACACAGCAGGTTCTTGCTGCACGATGTGTGTGTATACAGTTGTAGTGTAAGGATACAGTTTTTAAACTCCTATCGAGACAAGCCGATATACCTGGACTTCATACCAGGATTCAAAGACCCTCTTAGTTGAAGCGCTCGATGATGAGCTCCACACGCTCGATGTGGCCAATCCAGTGTCGACGAATTGTTTCCTTGTGTCTTCTGCTCCACTTAACTTCGACACAGATGGGACTATATATCCGTTGTAAAATTCTCTCTTTTGAAAAACTGGAAAAACTGGATTGCTTATCTTCCAGCTTTCGTCTTCATAAAGGAGGACTGACCAAATAAGTGATTTGAAGAGAATGATATTGGTCCTCAGAGTCAGAGGTTTAGGCCCAGTTTGTTCAACAAATCGATGTATCACCGGTTGCCATGAGCGATTCTACCTTGGATGTCTATGTTGGATGTTTCTCCCGAGGTAGACCAACTCCCCTCTACTAATTTATAGCTGTCGTAGTAGACAGCTGCACCTACTACTTTATCCGTCTTCAATCCGTATGTGTGAACTAGCGGTGGATTGTCCAACACCTGATTGTTAGACTTCCAGAAGAAATGCAAGGGGCGACATTTTGTTTGATGATGGATAGTGGTGGAGGCGATCTGTGTCGATGGGGATACAAATTGAATTCGTTGAGAACAGTTGAGTGACCGATGTTTAGTTTGGTCCGCAGTCGGAGTGTTCTCATAGCTGTACTGACTTCCAAATGTGCTCAGTGGAGGGAGGTACATATGCAGGCCGGTCATTACACGATTGGTGGTCTGTAATCCGCATTTACATCTGGTGCCTTTTTATGAAGAGTCCTTGACAAAACACGGCAGAAAACTGTAGTTCACATCTAGTCGTGGCAGAACAACAGCAAGCACGACGCTAATGTTTGCTGTTGAAGCTAAACCCAAGTCCCGCTCCGCCTGTCGCACCAGCCATGGGCCGTGTTATCCCATTTTTATCGGGCAAAGAAGGCTTTCTTGCCGATTCCTGGAAGATTTCTTTCCAGCTTAGGTTCTTATTTTGCGCTGGTGGCATGCCATAACAGATGGACCCTAGCTGGCCTGTCGTGTATACACAGGTTACTGCCCTTATGGCCATCACAATAGCTGCAATAGGACCAGTCGTACGTACCGGGAGGCACATGCACACAAGGTGCTGCCCGTATGGACGTCACAATGGCCACTCTAGGACTAGGACACACGAATGTAACCAAACCTCCATGACCGCCCCGACATCGGACTGTACCCCGTTTCCTTGCCTGATTCGTAGTCATGTCCAACAAATTGATACTCAGATCGGCAGAAACTGAAGTACCATGAATTTCGAGTCTGTCACTTTTTAAGTCCTATTGATTGAGCACGCTTTTGTGCACGCCACTGTGAAATCCACTCGCATTCGCACATCACATACACTTTTAATTTAATCACCAGCCAATGATTCACTTCACTCAAGACCCATGTCATTTTTTATTACATTTCAGGAATGCTCAGTCTTTATATTCGAGAAGAAAATCGCCGAAAAACTGCACAAGCCCAAGCGAAAGGAGACAATCACAGAGATCCTGCGCGCTTCAGTGAAGCAGCTAGAAAGATTCCGTCACCCGAAGGTAAAGCGAATTTCCCGTCAGTATCGCTGCGTGGAAAGAACAAAAGATAACACTTAACAATTGCGTTTCATACTTCAGATCCTGCAAATCCTGCACACCGTGGAAGAATGCTCTGACACATTGGCGTTTGCGACAGAACCGATTCTCGCCAGCCTTGCCAACATCCTTGCATATCAGGTGAGTAACGAGTGAAACAGTTTGTGTCTGTTATCTATTCACAGTTTAGGAATGGCAAATCGCTTGCACCAGCACGCTCGGCACGCCGCCGCCGCGTCGTGACGGCTTCCGAAGGCACTCCGCTGAGTGCTAAACATTTATCCTAGCCGTGCGCACAGAATCCGAATGACGAGCACGTTCTACCGTGGGTCCTTGGAGGAATGTTGCGCTATGGATGAGAATAGGAAATCACCTTCGAGATGAACGAGGACCAGGGCACATCCTACGAAAATTTCCAGTCGATGTCGAGTGTAATGCATACCTTGTCGATAGTTAAGTCGTGTGCTCTTGTGAATCAGATTACGAGTCCTTTGCAAGTTGTGCTGCAAACCGAACGAAGGATGCATTACATTCACGGAGCAATTTTGTAAACTGTATACCCTTCTCACGTGCACTCTGGGTGTACATTTGCAGGAAGCTGGAACATACGGACCTGTCACTGGACCGCCAAGCACGGGCGCATCGCAACCCACACCGCCGGTGGTGCAGAGACCCGCCCATGCCCGGGAGTACAACTTCCTGGATATTGAATTAAAATATGGAATTTTACAGGTGAGTGCTGCTCCAAAGCCTCCGTTCAACGTGTATGTGTGTGTGTGTGTGTGCATGTGTGTGTTGACTCGTAAGCAAGTGGAAGTCGGTTACGAATGAACTTAATTTTTAAATTGGATTTTTCGCATTAAAACTCTCGCCTTTCAGTTGAATCACGTGTGTGTGTGTGTGGGAGGGCACTCCTGCTTGTAATTGTCTCGTGCTGAGGTGCTTTTGATTGTGGATTCACATGTCCTCGCACTGACGTTGTTGGTTCGTTGGTTGACCTTTTGCATAAGGTTCGTTGTTATGACAACAAACTTTGATTTTTCAATTGACTACGTGCTGCACGGACTCGTTTCTGAGTTTCGAAAGGATTGCAAAACTTATTTAAATGTCAGCACTGGTGGGACAGCACTCCTTTTTTCATATCTCTTGATTCTTAAAGTCAACGATGGAGGGAGGGTGAGGCTTCTCGAATATTGAAGATACCCGCACGGGTTGTAGATGAGTGGAATCCCAGTATCCTTTGCCCGATCCACAAAATAAAGATCCCATCAACTGCTCCAATTACAGAGACGTAAGACTCCTTAATGTCGGACACGACGCGGGATTTTTTCAACATTATACTTGAGAATGTAGTGCAGAACTCACTCGGTCGTTTATAGAATAACGATTGACTACTAAGTACCGAAGGAGTGTAGCACTGCTTGCAAGACTTCCCCATCCCTGCAACGCCTGCAGACGTTAGTGTGGGGGGAGGGGGGGGAGGGGAGGGGGGGGGAGGGGGGGGGCTTCTAGTCGTCCCTTTGAGGCAGTGTCAAGTCATTATGCCCACCAATTTGATAATGTGCTTAACCTCTAACTGAGTATAGATCTCTAGTTATATTTTGAATAAGTGCGGGTCATGTCGTTTTCGATGATGATCAGGTCTCTGTGGAGTTTGTGAATAGAAAAGAATTTATTGCTTAAGATTTCACCTGATTTTGTATCATTGGTAGACTCTCCCCAATCTTGCCAATTCTTCTGCTCGGAATACACTTGTCAGCGGAATTCCGCATAGATCTTGGAGTTAATCGATGGTGCGTCCAGAAGCATTCCGTTCAACTGGCAATCTATGCATCAAACAATAGATCTTAATTCTACGCAGCTCATTGATCACTATCAAGAACGGTTGGAATACACTGCAGAGGTTCCGGAGGACTAGAGAAATCTCTTGTGACTCCTGAACAAGTGTCTTCCTCCGATTTTGTTACAGTCGCAGCGCTGCCAGATTCGAAGTTATATTTAGCAGACTGAGTGATCGCTTGCGAGTATGTGAAGACTATATTTATTTTGTTTTAAGGACTGTGATATCGTCAAGCCATTTACGGTTGTGATTGCGTGTATCTTGAGGTAGATGGTAGGCTATAGCGATTGCCATGGAAGGTGGACCACCTCCTGGTTTTAGGAGGGAGGATTTACCACACCTAGCGAGTTCATCGGCCATGCAATTGTCCGGTGTATCACAATGTCCCGGCACCCACATGAGCTGAATATTAAAATGCTCAGCCATCTCGTTAAGAGACAGCCCACAATTAAGGGATATGTTTGAGTTAAACATGTCAATGTTCAGGGATTTAATTGTGGGGTGACTGTCCGAAGAGATGGAGATCTGTTTTTTATATTACATTGTTCTTGAGCCAGAACAGTGGCAATGTTTCGAGTCTCAGGGCTGTGCTCGCTGCTACCTGTTTGTTGAAGAAATCGAGAGGTGGAAGGTGGAGGATAATATACTTCGGTGCATCAGATGGAGTGCTCTTCAGTGCCCCGGTGATGTACATGAAGGCCAGTCTCTGAATCCGATTAAGTATAGTGCAGTTGAAAGGGGCAGAAGCTATCTTCGAGAGGGTCACTCCTGAAGACCATCTTACTGAAGATACATTTTTTGAATTTAGATATGTATAGGGTGATTTAAAAAAACACATAAAATTCAGAAAAATGCATGAAGTCTTTATTTGAGTCGATAGTACGGTCCATATAATTTAATGTTTGAAGATTATTTCGTGCAAATGTTGACCATGACTGCGCCTCAAATGGTCCACCCGCTTAGTCCAATTTTGGCATACTCTTTCCAACATTTCGGCTGGTATCTCACGAATAAATGCTTCAATGTTGTCTTTCAATGCGTCAATTGAAGCGGTGTCTGTATAGGCTTTAACATAGCCCCACAAAAAATAGTCCTAAGGCGTTGAATCGCACGATCTAGGCGGCCAATTGACCGGTCCCGAACGTGAAATAAAATGTTCACCGAACTCGCCTCTCAATAAGTCCACTGTTGCGCGTGCTGTGTGGCATGTGGCACCGTCTTGTTGAAACCACATGCGCTCACCATTCACAGTTACGTTACGTTTCTACATCATCTTTGAAGAAGTACGGTCCAATGATGCCACCAGCCCATAAACCGCACCAAACTGTGACTTTTTCTGGATGCATTGGTAGCTCTTGCAATGCTTCTGGCTGATATTCACTCCAAAATCGACAATTCTGCTTATTTACGTACCCATTGCGCCAAAACTGACCATAAAATGGAAGAAGGGCGCGATGAACTTTCTTAACAGAGCACGCATTTTGATAAAAAAATTCAATAATTTGCAGGCGTTGTTCGTTTGTAAGACGATTCACGGTTAAATTATAGACCAAACTGAAGATGTTTAACAGTGAAACAAAACACGAAACATGCGTCAGCTGTCTAAACCAGTGTTGCCAAAAAGATAGTATTTAAAAAATCACCCTATATAAAGTTATTAAAAAAGAAAAAAATCTTAATTTTCTTTGAAAATTAAAATATTTCCTTAAAATTACTTTAATTTACAAAGTATGGGTATATTTTTTTACAGTCTATAAATTATAAGTAAATAATGTCAAAACTAACGAAGAAATAATTTCTTTAATGGTTGCATCTTCAAAGATACTCTGGGCATACAGGGTTTAGCCTGAATCAGTTCATTTCCTGCCCCAACACATTGGCTATTCTACTGTCTTTCTGCAGTGAAAGTCGGTAGCCCGTCACTACAACCTAACCATACACAAGTACCTTCCCAACGCCCCATCTAAGCTTCATTTTCAGATTTTTGAGGAGCCACTCACTTCACTTTCAACCCCGAAAATTCATATATGCGTAAAATTACAATATCAGCATTAAACGGATGCCATTCTCTGAAGTTGGTGTGATTTCAATTTTCCATCCACTTATCGAAGGCCTCATCACAACGACATCCGAGTATGCAAATTGACCGCTTGGCAATTCTCTCTGAAAAGGGGGAACAAAAAATTGGAAATTCATATTGCAACGAAGCATAAAATGTAAGATAACCCTTGACATTGACATCCGGCACTTTCAGCCTTCCACTTGATCTAATCTAGGGATATGCTGCTGCTGCCGTATACGTGCCATAAGTGGGATATGCTATCCTCTGAGCAATTCTCCCTCCCCGCCCCTAGCAGCCATCATACAACTAAATTCACTTCACTAGGTAAAAATAGAGAAGTCCATCGAACCGTCGATGGATATCTATGTATTTAAAGTTCCCTACCGCCACGCCTCTGCAGCCTGAACCCTGAACTAGGCAACGGCAGCCCTCCCACCACGTGTGTATGCGCGTGTCCTTTGGGAGAGCACCACTCAGGCAAAGGGTTCTCTTCACTCTTCCTGCACTCAAATTGTGGACTTGATGATAATTTCCTCTAGGAATCCTTAGAGATGCTCCCGAAACCATGCCACTCGATCCCCGCTGGCCGCATGAATTCGTAATGGGATTCCTGTTGCTCCCCCCCCAGGAAAACGCCTCACCATCCGGCACAGTTTCAATTTTCACAACAATCCCGAACTCGGAGATTCGATTCAACCGCAAAATTTCATTCTGATTTATTCCCCACCGCCGCCTGGATGACCCCAAAAAAAAAACAAAAATATGAGGCGACTGAAAGGAGATCAATACAAAGGGAGACGGTCAGCGACAGCGGTGATGGCAGGCCAGGCCCTCGTGAGTGTCTGAAGGAAGCTGAAAGGAAACTTTGAAAGTGCTTTATCCTTTGGGGATTTATTCGATTGCCTTTGAAAGGAATTGTTTGTATAATTTGATTTTCCGCAGATTGTATACTCGTGCACTAGTATCGGACGAATGCAGAGAGCGGGGCCGAGGAGAAGTACCTAAGCTCCTAATCTGCACTCTGAACGAACGGCTTCGTCGACATGAAAATATTTCACATTCACTGTACCCCTCCCACCACCAGCGTCGCCGTATCTACACGCATCCAGGTGTGCGAGGGATATGGCGAAGTGTTAAGGTCATTGTTGTGTCCCTAAATAATCTCTCTTGCGATATTAGTTTTCTTCTCTCTGGGAGTGTTCCGCCGGGAATTGTGAATCGTTTTTTGTGTGGTCCCCTGCGTGGGCGAGTGTGTGTATGCGAATGATAATTGTATCCTTTTTCGAAATAAATGTGTGGTCTAATTGAAAATGCCATTAGGCGGGGTTGCTTCGCTGGAATTGTGAATGGATGTTACGTGTGTTCGTTTTTGTTCAAATGCGCTTCGCTTTGTGGTGGTCACAGATGCGACCCTCTTACATGTTTGCTTTTGTTTTTCTCAGTTAACAGAGGCTTTATCGTATCTTCACTATTCTGGTCACGTAATACATCGGAACGTCTGTCCATCGTCCATTTTGGTCACTAAGAAAGGTACCTGGAAACTAGCAGGATTAGAATTTATAGGTAAGTTAAACCCTTTTTGACATCAAGCATTTTGATTTGTTTTGAATTACTTTTTAATTGCTTTTTTGAATTATCTCTGACATAAGCTTTTTTAAACCCTCAAAAAAATAAGTTTCCTCTTTCTCTGCAAAATACCCATTTATTGCCGACTTGAGTTCTTCATCATCCGAAAATCTTTTTCCACGAAGACATTTTTTCAAATCCGGAAACAGGAAATAATAACTAGGGGCAAGGTCGGGACTATAGGGTGGGTGTTGGATTTCTTCGAAACCACAATCTCGCGCAGCAGCCTTGGAAATTAGCGCCGTGTGAACAGGAGCGTTGTCATGAAGAAGCAACACACCCGATGCGAGTGTACCCCGACTTTTCTGTTTAATTTCCTCCCGAAAATTATGCAAAGTGGAAGTGTAGGATGTGGCGTTGATGGTTTCACCTTTTTTTTTTGTACTCAATGAGCAAGATTCCCTTTGAGTCCCAAAAAACTGTGGCCATAGTGGGGTCATAGTGGTGGACCCATGTTTCGTCACCAGTAAAAATTCGATCCATAACACCGTCCGCGTTCTCACTACACATCTCCAAAAGCTCTCTACAGCATGCGATTCTCACTTTTTTCTGAGGCGCTGTGAGCATTCGTGGCACCCACCTTGCACTGACCTTTGAAAGGTTAAGATGGTCATGAAGAATGGTATGAATGGTACCGATTGAGAGCTTGGTGATCTCTGCCATCATTTTCACCTTTATTCGGGCATCCTCAAGAAAAAGTTTTTCGACTTCTTTCATGCTTTCTCCCTTACAACCAGTAGCCGGGGTGCCGCAGCGGGGGTTGTCTTCAATGCTCTCTCTCTGCCTCTCTTGAACTCACTTGACCACTTTTGGACAGTTGAAATGACCCTGTTTACCAGGGTTCCGCATCTTCAGGATGCTCAATTTTCACCATCATCGTCTCAGTTGCCATTTAAATGCCAATGCCAATTAATAATCACATTTATATGAAATTTTACATGAATGCACTAAAATAATAGTATTACTGATAAATAAGTCAATTTATATATGCAACCACAGCTTCACCCCGGTACCGAGAATATATTGCACGCCCCTCGTAATATCACCTTATGACATTTGCATTTTGATTGGAATTCTGGCGGTCGTTAAGGTGCTTTAGCTGGTCTCTGAACTCTAAGTTGACAGCATTCCTTGATCGGGTGGGTTGAAGATGGCGGCTCTGGCTGGATTTAAGTGGCCGAAAAAGTGGAGACATTCTGAACATTCTTCTTAAACTTTAAACAGTTCTCTATAAGAAAAGACTAAGAGTGGATAATCGGTGCCTACGGTCGGACAACTAAAATGAAAAGATAGAGAAGATAGTAACGTCATGAAAGGTGATTTGGAAAGTGTTCTATTCCAGTTCAGTTCAGTAGCGATCAAGACTCGTCAAGAAACCTAGGGCGTCTGCTATTGTTGATCTTGCTTCATGTCATCATGGGGGACAGCGCTATCGACCCCCTCCCCATTCACTTAGTCAGACGGGCAATTACTTTACTTTGAAAATTCCTCTTTCCAACAGTACCTTACGAAATCACTCAAAATCCATAAAGTCTCTTAATCGCAGCAATCCTGACCCTAGCCACGAAATTTCATCTTGTGTCTTCTCATCCATTCACCTCAATCGCAGACAAGACTAAATATCCGACGGAAAACATCGATGATCCCAAGAATCAGGTCTGCCATTGTGTTTTTGGTCCTTCGAGCCAGAAGCTTCGGGCGGAATTTTTGGGGCAAACCGAAGTATCAGCGACTGCCAAGAGAGGTTTTACGTAGGCTGTCAGTTATGGCGTTCACTTTTGCACCGAGGTAGGCAAACTCCCTCAAACTGGCGACCGTGATATTTTAGCATGTCTGACAGAAGCCACACAACTCCCAGAATTACCAGATTAGGGTAATCACACGTCAGCACACGTTTCGAGAGTTCATAACATATTGAACCGAACTGCACGCGTGGATCGAGAACTGGTGCAAAAGTGGACAAAAATAGCAAAAATGAAATTTTGAATATGGAGTTGTGGCATTTCTTTTAAAAAGGATTTTCACTTTCCTATATTTTCCCAATATTGGGGAAAATTAAGTCAAGGGATATGCGAGATACAGTTCTATTAAGTTCGTGTTGCTTTTGGTTTTGAAATGCATGTATATTCAGCGATAAGACCTTGTTAAAACCTAGTTTCTTTAATTAATATTATATAATATTTTCTTCTTCCTCTTCTTCTTGGACTTGAGCCAACAAGCCACTTCAACCAGCACGATCTCAGCTGGATCTCTGGGCCTCAGCGTACTTCAAGTTGGTTGAGGCCCTTCTTCTGAGGCCATAGTTTCTTTAATAAATATTACGTTATCTTCTTCTTCTTCTTCTTTATTTGGTGCTACACTGTTGTGGACTTGGGCACAAGCCACTTCAACCAGCACCATCTTGGCCAGCTGCCTCCAGTGTCGTACTTCAACTTGGTTGAGGCCCTTCTTCCAAGGCCCTAGTTTCGTTATCTTCGTCTTCTTCGTCTTTATTTGGCCCTACATTCTGGGGTGGATCTGGGCCTCAGCCAACAAGCCACTTCAACCAGCACGATCTCTGGCCAGCTGCCTCCAGTGTCCTACTTCAAGTTGGTTGAGGCCCTTCTCCACCTAGGTGCGACAGATTAAACGTGGGAGTCCTCTGTTGCGTTTTCCCACAATTCAAGACTCTTCGGCCGGAGCGTTCTAAATGGCAATGCCACCTTACACATTGGATCCGCAGACATTTGACTAGGCTCATGTAGCTGTACAGACCGTACAGTTCGTGGTTGAATCTTCTGCGCCAAAGACCGTCTACGCAAACAGGACCAACGATCGCAGAACTTTTCTCTCGAAGAAAGCAAGGACTTCCTCATCTGCTTTTGAGATTGTCCATGCCTCCGCACCATATAGCAGGACTGGGATGGTCAGGGTCTTATATAAATTCAGATTGGTCTTTCGAGAGATGGCTCTATTACTCAATTGCCTCTTGAGCCCATGAAAAACAGCGGTTGGCAAGAGTTACTCTGCGTTTGATCTCCGTACTGATGTTGTTCGTACAATTTACTGCGGAGCCGAGGAAGACGAAGACGTTGATCAAGTCGATTTTATAGCTGCCCATTGAGTTGCTCTGGCCAAGACCTGGATGTTGTCCTTTCTTGAGGACAGCATATACTTCGTTTTGCTCTCGTTCACCAAAAAAAGGTTCCAAAATAATTACAGCCTTAGACCGAGTGCACTAGAATTGATATTTTATTCCTTTTTAACTTTTATCTCCACTAAGCTGCAACTAATGGTGCACGGTTTAAGAATCTACCGTATTCAGCTATCTATTGCAAAAATAGTGTTATCCGCCCTGATCCGCCTAGAGACGCAGTGCCTAACTTGTTTCGCTTAAGCTGTTTCGAAAAACACAAAAATGTAGACGAACCGTAAATCTTTCTTTAAAAATGAGTTAAATGAATCCACTGACGGAGGATAATCAATCCCTAAACTAAGATCTTAATAATGTACACGTGTGCAGGGGGATGTCTCGATGTTTGTTGGATTGTAGAAGCTGTGGAAGAGGCTTAAACGGGAAATCTAGTTTTTCTCGAACTAGGTTAGATGGACTTCATTCACTTCCTGTACGCAAAGAAGCAGAGGCTTTATTCGTCCATAATAATATAATTCATTAAATAAAAGGAAATATACGTAAAACTGTTTTTTTTTTTTTTTAAATATATACGGAATGTATTGGGTCTTAATTCGTGGGGCTTGCTAAGAGATGGCGTAACTTGTATTATTCCATTGGAACATGCATTGGAAAGCTACTGTCATTGCACGTCATTTCAGTATATGTCATTCATTTGAAGCGTAAACAACAATCATTTTTTTTTCACTCAAATATGTCGAACTTTGTGCCTGAAAAAGTCTTTCTGCGGCGAGATTTTTTTAATTACTTTAATATGAAGAAAGCTGCTGGTGAACATGCGCTAGCTGAGCGAACGTACCAAAGGTTGGGAAATTTGGGTTGGCCAACCAGCCAAGTCAACGGCAAAGCCGAATATCCACTGCGCGAAGGTAATACTCTGTATTTGGTGGGATTAGAAGGGTGTGCTGTATCATGAGCTGCTAAAACCGGGTGAAGCCGTCCATGGACATCGCTAAAAAATGTGTTTTGCATTGAATATAGTCCACGAAGTAGCTTGATCGCAATCATGAGAGCACGTCCTACGATTTTCTTTGTCATTGACGCTCTCTTATGGAGTGGCAACTCCCTAGACTCATCCCATACACCTTGACTTCACCTCAACCTAGCATGCACATCGTAGCTGGACGTGATTTGTGAAGAGTATTTGCTCCTTGACTTCGGTTGCATCCTTCGGGTATTTTGTTTCGATATTTGGGTGAAAATTGGTCAAGTCATGGCCAACGCTCAAGAACTGAATGCATAAATGCCAATTCTGTAAGTTAATGAATTTCTGGAAACTAAACATACACACAACAGATATTAGTCTTGTGCTGAAACTATTCAATTTTTCATTTAAATTGAGATGCCCTTCTCATCACGTTCCCCTTGACCGCCCCCTGCACCGGCCACACTTCCTAGCAATTTGTTCTTCAAACAACAGAAATCCAATCGATACCAGGCATTCATTCGAATGAATAATTTGACACATCCACCCACCCGTCGAACCGCCAGACACACAGCTGCACATGTCCATGAAAATGAAAAAATTGTCTGTTCTCTTTGAGAAAATGCGCCGGCGGGCGTGTAAACGTAAGCGAAAATACAAGGCACCGATATCATCGCCATCTAATTGCATCTGTTTACAATGTATCTCATTACTTGTCACCTTTGTTCACTGGGAGCAGGGATGTCGTTAAAAAATCACCGTTCGACGATACTAACATCATCGTTCTCAAAATCAGTATCTCGACATAAATTGGATCGAAAAGACGAAGTATCCATCCTCTTAACCTTGAATTGGCATTTTGCACAAGAAGGCAGCAGAACGCAAAGAAAAAAGAATGAATTTCAAGACCAGACGAGCGATGTCATTATTAACAAGTGAATTGATCCTGATTTCGATGATGAAATTCACGAGCCATTGAACCGAATGTTCACCTTCTAAGGAAGACATCTTGTGCGTTACAAAGAACCATTCTCGTTTTTTTTTTTTTCAAGTTCCTAGGCAATCTCGGCTGTTGTTTCCTTTCTGTTCTACTGAGCACTTGTTTTGGAAACAAATTTGTGCTTCTGGCCAAAGACAATGCTCTGTAAATAGAGACGTATCGGTAATAATGAGATGATTGGTTTGGAATGTACACAGATAAATTGGAGTAATATCTTTTGTGTGCGATTGACGTCAATGTTGGGTGGAGGGGGGGACTATTCCAAGGGGCGTTTGATGTATCCAGGGGGTTTCATTGGATTTCAATGCTTTGCATTGGCTCTTGCCTCTGACAACTCAAATAAATTTGCAGCACTCGTAGGTGTGTCATGTGTGCATGAGGGGGTGGACGGTGCCCTATGAGACGATGGTTTGTACGGTTCGATGATCAAGTTGATTAAAGTCGTGCTACAGTAGGGTACATTTGTAGGTTGGTAATTGTGTGGCCTGGGGCCTCACTTAGACCAACTTGTTGGGTCCAGTGGATGATGGTGGACTACCATGAGACCTACTTTAAATCCTAAAACCATCCATATTCAGACATGAACCTTAAGAGGTTCTGCAGTTCAACGCTTAAGACCTCCAGCACCACGAAGCGGTGAAAGCACCGCTTGAGGGACTTCCGCAGATTAGATGTTCGACAGATTCCGATTCTTCCTCATCTCTACATCTTGACCCAGTGTCCGGTAGAGACTCCCAGTTGGTATGCGCTTACAACTTAAGCTGATCAAAGGTGATCATCTCTTGGTGCTCAGCGTCGAGAGCCCTTGCTCCTATACCAAGACTAAGCCCACAAATGGTGGCTTTGTCCAAAGCTTCGTCCTCAAAATATCCTTATGGGGCTAAACGACGTAAATGCAAATGCCATTGCTAGAGTTTCTGCCACTCCCGATCCCATGTTCGCGAGATTATCCGCTTTTTCGATGCCTTGGACTCCAGTTAACGCCGGTGCCCATCAGGGGGTCAATGAAGCACTCTGTCTGCATAACCTGACCAGTGTCTGTGTCCAGTATATCCGATGCCATGGCATTTAGCGGCACTTGACTATCAGATAAAATGATGATCGGTTTGTCGGTTACTTTGTGGGCTATCAGCGTGCGTGTTACCTCGCGTATGGGAGCCATTTTGACTTGAAAGACGTTGCATTCGTCTCTGACTACCAGGGATCTTTCGAAGTCGTAGCAGAGTACACCCGCGCCTGTACCCTCGCTAGTTTTTGAGCCGTCAGTGTATAGGGCGATCTCGGCTTCTTGTATTACCATTTGTTCATGTCTTTCTTTCGAAAATCGTTGCTAGAGTTGGTGGGCAGTAGTCTGTTTGACTTCCATTCTGCGCTGCTGTTCATCCTTTTAGTATGGAAAGGTATGGAGTTTCCCCTCTAAAACCCCGCCTCAGGGCCCATGAGGCTTCACTGTGGCTACAGAATATGTCGTGGTGAAGGATGAAAAGGGTGGATCATGAGTGCTGCCATCATTGTTCTTCTATGACAGTCAGTTATTGCTAGGCAGGCCGATCTTAATATTTTGGTTAGCTGTGTGGGAATTTCCATCAGCTTGCGTCACTTTAAAAGATGGCACTCCCGGCTGCGTCGGCCCCAAATCGTGCATTTAAATATGACATGGAATGAAAGTTAGGAGAACTGTACAAATCTCGGCCGTTCATGCCTGGCTTTCATTACCGAAATGAGTGTCTTTTGTCTGACAGCATTTGACAGTCATAGAAGATGGTTAAGGCCAGACTCATTCCAAGGATAAGGAATGAGTCTACTTTCATAATTCACTGCTTTGATTCATTGACAATGCTTCACCTCAGTTCGACTTGGCTGGCTCTATTGATAAGCATACGACAGTGTCGTAGCGTAGGTTTAGGCCGCCCGGGGCAGATCCAATTCATGCCGCCCCTACTAATTTGTTCACATTGTCTACGATTTCAACGAGTTATACCTACAAAAATGTCGGTTAGGTTAGTGGTTGAAGTGATCGACCGCTGTTCGGAAAGACAGTGGCTACACTAAGGCCAGCATAAGCCCGTTGTGCTACCACACGGATTAAGGAATAAATAATCCACAAACCCATTAGTGCTTGAATAAAGCGACGAAGATGGCTGACTCTTATGCTGCTTCGTTCTGTAAAGCTATCAAAATAATAAGCTCCCAGAAGTCTAAATCGACGGGATGAGAGAGCACTGCACATGCATAGCAAGGGTACAATGATTTATTCCTCATCCTCGTCTCTGCAGCCTCTACAGAAGACGTTTAATTCGATGCGTGAGTTCCGATGGCGCAACGCCCTGTTGTAACGCCAGAGAGAGTTCTAAGATTCAGCCTGCTCAATCTAACCAGACTAGGGTCGCAAGTCGGCCAGAGGTGTTTGCTAATGAGTCATCCCGAGGCAGGTGAATATCTGTGATTCATTTCAGCAACACACGTATGTATGAATGCCAACAAACATGTTGGTCTGTTCAGGCACAGGAGTCCTTCCAATAGAAGGACGTGAAGCTGAAGCTGGAGTATTTGCTTAGGAGAGAATTTCTTTGTTGAGTTCTCGGAATTCTCGCAACTCACTGTTCAGTATTTTTTCCTACCGTATGCGTGTAACCACTCTTGGTTTCCGCAGGAGAGGCACTTTATCAGGGAGGTACAGCATATACAGTTGACAGTTCAGCCCCTCTGTTCACACGAACATCACAAACGACAAAGAGAACTATCAACGACTTCTTTTCGATACTCTGACGGTACCATATGCACTTATGGGTGCCATTGTGTGGAAAGAAGGTGTTCATTATGGACATGCCATCTGCACAGCAAAAGTCCAACAGCTTCCCTCCGTTCGAGTTCTGTTGAGGATCACCGTTCCTCCCAATCACACTCCTCTATGTCGGTACATCCACACCCATCAGGTTATAGAGATTCATCTCCGCTACTCTATCAAGAGCAGCATCAACTTCTTCCGGGAAAGCCGCGTACTCAGACTCTAGATTTGGTGCATACACCTGCTCTGAAACCAAAGTCAACCTTTCAAGCTTGAGCTTTATGATACCTCCTAATGGCATCCACTCCAAAACCGTGCCTGCCAACCTGGGACTTGTGAATATCGCAACTCCCGACAAGAAGAGTTTTCACCAGGGCGAAAGTTCCACAGTTCTGGATCCCCTTTGCTTCGTCAAAGAGATACCCACGAGATCCAAACGATACCTGGCAGCTTCTTCAACTAGCTCCAAATCCTAAGCGATGAGACGCTCCATGTGCCTATCCTAAATCGATGTCGTTGTTGGTTGCCCAGCGGGATAGACGCTAACATACTACGGTAGCCACCATTCAGGCCTGACTCCAAATGTGGTCCAGGCACACCAGGGTAGGTGTGCTTTTCCAGACAGTCATACTCTTTCAGCTTTGTCAGTGACTCGAAAGAGGTGCAGCCGTGAAAATTGTTTTTTAATCGTACCAGCTGCAACCAGGCAGGCAAACCAGGCAGGGAGTTTCAGTTGCGTAGGGCTCGACGCAAATAATCACAATGTCACCAGTCTTATTTTCTCTAGGGACATTTGAAACACACAACTTTCTTTAGTTTTATGCACTTTGTATTCGATATCTAGTACAAATCAAAAATTACCACGAGCTAAGCGAAAAGAGTGCACCCGCAAAAGCAATTATTTTGTTACTAAGAAAACTGCTACTTTAGAGAAGATGACGATAAAATGTAGTTGCATATCAGGGAGCAGCGTTCATTGGATTTTGCTGTTAAGCAACAGAAGGAATGTCAGACAGTCAATGTCTGATTATGAACTGCGAAGCACTATTAATGCTCGTGAACTTCGTAAAAAAATTTGTTGGACCGGAAAAAGAATCCGTTTTATAAATTTTATATATTTAAAACAAAACAATGCGGAGCTCCAAATTGTCGCCCAGGGCCCCCTTGCCACCCCCTCGCTCTGCCACTGTGCATCAAAGCACACTCATGCGCCTTAAATAGACCAAATTTGCAATGCGTCGTGACCGGCATAAATATTCAATTATAAGTACGCAGAAACAACCTTTAATAGCGCAGGAGACAGACTGTCATTGACTGCAAATGTAGTCGCTCGCCAGTACCAACTCGTATCGCGAAGATGGCCGGTGGGTACTTTAACTCTCATCACTAGGAACTTTTTTTTGTCAGTGAAGGAGCATGTGTCTTTTGCATTGCTAAGCAAGCATCCGAGTGGTCCTGCAGGTGGCTGAAGAGCACCACCTTCTGTTCACCGACTCCATGATACACAGAATGTACCCGTAATCTAGACCGGAAGAATTTTCTTGAATTTTTCTTCACCGAAAATGAATAGTCCAGCCGCCTATAACCATCTCTAGTTTAAATCGAATTTTTGAATCAACAGCAAGATAGCCTCTACTTTAATCGCATCCCATTTGTTTGCGTTTCTTCCATCTCCAGAAAGAGTTAATGAGACTGATGTTGCTGACTCGATCGCTTGTCAACCGTGGAGCTCGCGCATATCAAAAATGGCTCAACCCAACCTGGATTTCACGGGTAAGTAAGTGAGAGTGACTTTAAAACACCAGTTGCGTGTTGACTCGATGAGGGTCGTCCGTGTCTGTTTTTGAGCATGCTTAGATATATTTTCTTGTATGAGGTCATTTCTCTGCTCAACAGCTCCTGAAACGCAGGCACACTCAACGTGTAGCATCCTTAGCGACATGTTCTCACTGGGAATGGTTGTGTGCACGATCTTCAATCACGGTCGACCGCTGATCCAGGCGGGGAACTCGTCATCTGCATATCTGAAGCAATTGGAAGTGGTAAGTGTGATTGTTCATATAAACGGCATGATTGAGGTGATGGTGTGGAGTGGAGTTTAATAGTTTGTGCGCTGTCATGGAGATGAATGTGGGTGCTACCTTTGAGCAATTTCTGATTGAGACAGAAGATTTGCGTTACAAATCAGGCATAATGTATCCTGTCAAGAAACTGTCAACGTGTAAATACGATCTAATTACACGTGATCACATGGTACGACAATACGTGTCGCTCGGGAGAAAAATCACATGATTACGGGTGCATTTTAAAGATATGTGAAATAAGAAATATGACGTTCAAGCTCGTCATAAATGTACGTGACATTAATGCACGTGATCACGAACGATCATGTTAATTATGCTGGAAATGAGGGTGTTTGAATTGTGAGATGGTTCCACTGTATGTAAGAATATCCTAATTCTGAACTGAAATCTGGAAAAAAAAAACAATACATTCACGTGTAACTAAAATATACGTGTAGTTGCATTCACGTGTAATTGTGTGTACTCGTAATTTTGATTCACGTGAAATTAATCACGGAGTACGTGCCACTTACTGTCTCACGTACGTGCTCATTTCACTAACATCGCGTGATCACGTATACACGTGAAGTCGAGGACTCTGGCTTGAAGACTAAATTCTGTGAGTGGCTCATCAAGAAGGGGTTCCACTCAAGCTCGCAGAAACTCATCTCCTGTGGTGGTTGGAAGAGAAAGTGCATTTCTGGTGACTTTATGCGCAACATGGCTAAGCGCTGACACTCTGTTCCAACGATGCTGTTACCAATGTTTGATACTCACCAGAATCGCCATAGTGAACCAGCGTAAGTTGTGCCCACTTATTGTGAGCACAATCGGCCCTGATCACCTGTTAACCTATCCACCTGCCAGCTAGCGTAGCGACCTTCACTTAAACCGCTCATCGAAATCGATATCGAACCCAATCGCTGTAAATGCAGCACGTTTCAGAGATTAACAGCTGCGCCTGCAATCGCCCCTCATCCTCTCTCGGCAAACTTCACTTAAAGTAAACAAGACCAAACAACAGATTTGCCACGTTTTCAAGTCTTGTCCCGCTACAAGCCCCGAAAAACACTCTCAACTCAAGGAAACAACAAATTACTGCTTGCCACGCAGAATTCATAATAAAATCCAATAATTATTGTATCCTCCCTCGGTATCCTTTCCATCTCATTATAACTTTTCAAATAAAGTTCAATTTGAGATTTAAGACGGGATTGGATCGTAAGGGCCTTCCTCCAGGGGGAGGTGCTTTCACGCAATCCGACATTCCTTCAGGACTGGATGTTTACTCAAAAGTTGAAGGTATGCATACACACCCACTGCCACTGCCGGACAGCAGTTGACTGTCCTCGTTCCCGCCCCACCCACAAGCAGTAACTCAATGCAAATGTAATCAAAACTCCACTTCCCCCCGAACACCTAATTAAATTGTACATGGCCACATTATGTAAAGTTGAAACCCAAAGGATGTACATGCCATAACCTGCGGAGGGTAAATAGACGGCTACGCCGGGTGGGTGGCTGTGCCGAAGTCATCCTCTCACCGAACCAAACGGCAGATGGGGGAGAGCAAAAATAAAAATAAAATTCTCTCTCTCACTTTCCTCTTCTTCTTGTTGTACTTGTTGTTTTCGCTTTGGGACTAACACCTCCGTGAAGCTGGATGATGGTGTTCACAATATGTTGCCAAGGGTACCGATTCCATTACAGGAGGCAACGTCACGTCTTGTTAGCAGGGATCCAACATCGAGACCAACAGCACAACTCCTCCAATTGATTAAGTACTTTAAGTAAGTAATTTCCTCTATGTAAACGTCTTTGAAATTAGTATCCTTGCGTGTGCACGGTTGCACGTCGCCCTCCCTACCTTCCCTCGTCCCCATTCGCTGCGCAACGTGCCACCACTGCGACAGGGCTTTGCGGCGATATCCTGTGGCAGCAGCCGTGCTTCTGATGAAGCTCCTGTTGGTGGTGGTGGTGGCACGTCCGAGCGATTTCGTTCAAATTATCCTTTTTCGCCTTTTCGGATGCGGAATAAAAACTTGTGGTCGTATTAATTGCTGTCGTTTGCGTGATTGTTTGTTTGTATTTGTCTGCTTGTGTCCTTTCAGTGATCCCGCCGTGAACGCTCTGAAGTTCTTGGATGTCATCAACATGAAGGATCCCACGCAAAAGTCGCACTTTTATCGGACGACACTGAAGGAGGTCCTCCATCTAATACCGCGGGTATGACTTGTTCACAGTTCGCTGTCACTCGTCCTTGATCGGGGGCGGCATAGCATTTTGCTGCATTTGCTGGCACATTTTGACGACCTCATTATTTTTGATCTTTTTTTTTGTTCGTTTTCAGAAATTATGGTGGCAACACGTTTGGCCATGCCTGCAGCAGGAGATGCGCACCGCGGAGGTCCTGGCTGCGGTTTTACAACCGGCCCTGGCGCTCGTTCAGGAATCCACTCCCGAGGAGTACGAAGCAATAATTCTACCAACATTCAAGTAAGTGTACACGCGAGTCCGCCTACCACGTTGACATGTGAGGGCGTTTCGGGATTATGCGATATTATGCTGTTATGCGGGTTCGACTGGTGATGCGTGGTTAAACGAGCCTCTTCATTAAACATGAAGTCGTTTACTTTGCTTTTCCGGTGGGTGGTGCGTCGTGGGATGTATTGCTTGTTGTCTTGTTTTGGGGGGAAAGGTGAAAGCTCGAGCGGCTGTGCGTTCCCTTCATTTTCCTATTACAGGCGCCCCATTAATTGGGTTTTTCACGACAGGCTGCTGCAAGGGTATACCAAATATAATATGACTTACGGCGAAAGGTGAGTCAGGAGAACGTATATATCAAGGCGGTTGAGTTCGGTGATGGTTCAGATTTATGGCAATGTTTTGGTATACACATCTGGCTAGCTGATGAATTTCTTTTCTCGTTAAATTGGGATGCCTGTGGGAGGGAAAGGCGTCTGTTTTCGGCAACAACAGGTAACAGGAGAATGTGCATGCCTTTGCACACGAAACTCTCCGCTCGGGTGGCGGGTTTTTGTCCTATCTCCGACAACCTTTGACATTGGATACGAATTTGAGATGAGAGCTCATCGTGCTACAGCGAGGCACGAGGGTTTATTTCAGTTTCACTACCGCATAGCTCTCAGAAATGTGGAGCACTGAAGACTGCGGCACACGCGATGTTGAAGACTAACCACGCATCTGTCACGTGCCGACGGAATTGAGTTTTCACATTTAGGTGGTTTCTACCTTGCAACGACTTCGGCCTTTGCGATGTGCGAGCATTACATGCTAAGGATTGTTAGAATAAGGGAATAATTAAATTTTTTTTACATCTAGTTTTGAATAAGTCGGTCGTCACATCTGCTGTGTGCCTGGTTGCACCGCCTTGTTGAAACCAAACATCATCAATGTCTAGTCCAAGCAATTTGCTAATGAAATAAGGTTGCAATGTGTGTCTGTTGCTGTCTCCACTGACTGTAACGTATCAGCATTTGAATCAATGAAGGAAAAGAAGGCGATCATTAGCCCATATTCTGTTTGAAAGTGCTTAAACTACGATTATATACTCGGCACATCAACCAACCCGTTGTCGCAATGTCACGGGACTATCCAGCAAACGCAAGATACTTGCCAACATAGGCTCATTTGTCCACTAGACTATGAATTGCTTGTTTACTGGGACGTGAATTACGCCTGGAATGTTACGACTCGTCTCAGCCATTAAGGCCAGGCCACTCGATCTTCCCCATAGACTCTAACTGATCATCAGTTATTGTATTTCCCAGCGCAACCGTGTTAGTTTTTGGACTTGGTCAACCACCTCTGCCTAGATCTGTCAAGAGGTCGGCTATCTGACATTCGTACCACCATACTATCGTGACCATACTATCGAGGCACAGCCCTTTTCATTGGAAGAAGCAACTACTGAAAATAAAGCTCCTTACCCTTTGCCGTGTTACTCCTCCTATCCGGGCGAGTAACTCCTACAAAAGCACGAAGAAATCGCATCTCGGCAGCTTGTGTTGGCGATGATATTCCCTTGGTTAAAATTGTATGACTTTAGTACTGAGTCAATTCCTTCATTCGACTGTGACACCAATTGATACCTCCTTTATTCAAATTTGATTTCAGATCTTTCCAGCTGTTCGTAAATTGACCCAGTTTGCCTCTTTAAGTTGCTGTCACCGATTCGGAATTCGAAGATACAAGTTAATTATTTGCAAACCTTCTTCGGCAGTGAACTTCACCATCCACCCAATTCCAACCTTGAAAACCATATACAGTCGACTCTCAATAATTTGACACACGTTTGAGTTTTTCTTGACAATTTGAATTTATCCCCAGTCCCCTGAAAAATACTCGCCGTCCCCTCGGTAATTTGATGTGAAAGGAATAACATCTTATCCGCTGACAATCAATGACTTCAAGTCGGGCTACTCTCTTCAATTTGGAGCGTATTCATGCATTGGTCTGTCCTTTGTTTACGTACATGTTCAACATGTCGAATATTTGCATGAATGTGAGTTCGGACATGACGTTGACAGATGACATCAGAGTACACCACTGCTAAACTGTTGGACGTGGCCTCTCTGGATAAAAACTAGGAAGAAACTGAAACAGGACTAACGTCAACATTGAGAGGTCAAGCAGATCTCTTACTAATCCACGCTTCAACGCCCTCAGACTCGCCACAAGTGACAAGTTTTCAGCTCTCACGCTCACCATTATCGACAATTCATTGAACAATGACGGACATTACGGACTTCTTTTCAAAATTAACATTCGTGGAGAATTGTACAGATGTTTGGAATTTTCGTCAATCTCTTGTTTGCATTAATTTTTCCTCTCTCCCTCTTGGCTACATAAACTCGTGTTCATTTGAACTCTTGGTAATTTGAATTTTTCCTCTGGTCCCTTGTGTTTCAAATTATCGAGAGTCGACTGTACATTGTTGCAACTCGCCATTTTAAGTCTGTCCTAGCCACGTTTCGGCGTCACCTCGTCTTGATTAAGGGTCGTTTTGTTCACTATTGCTCAACTTGCCGGAACACAACAGAGGTAAGAGTACTGGATGGCGCACTTGGTTTGGTGCCTGCCCTTCATTCGAGGAGTCCCTGACTCGAATCTCAGTAAAAGCGAAGTCAAAATGCGTTTACCGGGTTCTCAATTCTGGTCCAGCCAACATTTGTCATTGGGATCAAATTAACGGCGCTAACACTGCAGTGGTCGATCTGTGGTAGTAGTCTGACCGGGGGTTCCTGCCTGGCGTACAAGAGACACCAATCTTTGCCTGAGTGCTCCAGTATAGTGTTTAACTAACCTCTGACAAAAAAAAAAACAGTTCATCAACTTTAGAGTTGGTCTCTTAATCGGCGAGTTGAAAATGATTTTGTTGACTATCTTAATTCAAATGTCTGAAATTTTAAATCTGGAAGTCAGAAATACAGGATTTCAACCAACTTCACTACTGATTGACGCCTAACCCATCGACGAATTTGAGAGCCTTTGTGACGGTTATTCATTAATTTTTGGCAGTTATTCACGAAATATTGTGGATGCTGTTCTCTGTTTGGTTAATTTGCCTTTAGAAAATGGTTGTGAAATATTTAAAGTGTCAAGGGAGGTAAAAGTTGGCTGTCTCTATAAAAATTCTATCCTGCCAGAAGTTGTCAAGCTTTCAGTTTTTAAATTTCCCACGGGATATTTTTTACAATTTACGCACACATTCCCCCTTATTCTCTTAGACAAGGTGACAAATTCTCGCCTCGAACTCTGTATTCTTGAATTCAAATGAGGTGAAAAAAAATCCAATTCTCTTCCCAAGAAAATTCAACTAGTTGGCACCATATGCTGCAGATTTGTGTTTTCAAGTGGGATAATTTTCCATTAGGTGGTGTTATTTGCTAATTCTTGTAATTTCGGATCGCGTCTTTGCTATACTTCTCAGATTGACTATATTCAATGGCAGCCCAAGAAAAAAGAAAAAGACAACGTTTAGTTTTCTGAAAAAATTGGATTTCTTGGCGTGATTGGAATTGTGCTCTCTTAAAGCGACCAGCAACTCAAATTCCTGGTTTTTGGTATCTTAACACTAAAAGTGAACATTTGTTACGTTATTCAGAAACGAGTCTACGTAAGATTATTCAAATTGTCCACACTACAGGGTTCGATCAATGTCTCCACATCTACTCTGCGGATTCTAGAATAGGACACACACGCCAACCTAGAGCGGTAGCAACCGTTTCCTAGAAAGCTCTCCTCGGTGACGATAAAGTTGTTCGATTCGTCTCCAGATCCCTTTTAACGTGTGTTTCGGCCTAAGCCAGCTCAACCTGAAGCGTCTTACCGTTGTGTTGTTTTCATATCTTCAACTCCATCTTCCGTTCTTGCGTTGTAGCAAGCCCATCTGGAGATCTTCTGGAATCGTTTGGAGCACGTCTACAGCACCACCCTTTAACAACACAACCAAACCTGCCGCCTTGTCTTTTTCGCTTTGATATGCCTTGGCGACTGATGTCTCGAACTGCAGCGTGAAGATGTTGAAGCTGTTGTTCCATGGTACGTTGGAGGCTTAAGCTTAGGTGCGACGCTGCCAAACACTGGTTCCCTAACATTCAGAGCACAGATGTCTTTCTCCATCCGTTGAACCATCCGTCGTCCATCGAAGACTCTAGGCTCACAACTTTGCCGTCGAGGTGGTGAAGTGGTCTCGTCCACCGAAGTGGCCATTACCGGAGCCGTACGTCCAGATGTTTCCCCAACTTTATATTCAAATTCGTATGTTTCTGGATCGATTCCATCCTTTTGGAGAGCGTTGTTGTAAATCAGCTATTCCTCAGACTGTCGAAAGGCTCCGCTGCGCCAGATCTTTCTTCAGCTATTCCACTTTTAAACTAACAAATTTTACCATTACGTCACAATCCCACTTCTGACAGCAAATGTTACGTTAAGCAGAAACGAGTCTACGTAAAATTAATTAAACTGTCCATACATATGTAATATTCCAAATATCGTCACAATATTAATCAACTCTTGTTCCAATCAATACAAAATGTGGGTTGAACTAACATACTTGTCCTACGTCGTTTGGCGTCACCCACAAAAATGCATGCGACAGAATCTCTCTCATTCTATCTCAGTTTCGATCGTCGTGCGAGTGACAAATGTTAAAGTGACTAAGAGAATACAAATTTGTCCAAGTTACACAAATTTTCAGGTGGACACGACTAAGAGAATAAGGTGAAATGTCATTTTTAATTTTGAATTCTGAATTTACGGTGTGTGCTGTTAGTGCGTGCTTCCTCCATTATCTCTGGTTTTCAGTTGCTGGCGGCTATATGATGGCTAAGTGACTAGACACATTTGTAATGTGTTCACTAATATGGTCTGCATTCGCGTATTGAATTGATCCAAGCGCTGTCTGTTAACAAATGAAAAGGAATCCATCGTATATTATTGTTTCAAATCAAACCAAATGGCTGTACATTCTCCCTTTGCACGGCCATGAATCCTGTATTCGTTCGAACACCATGTTTTTGTCCGCTTCGAGAGACAAAAATAATTGTATACATGCGTGAGCACACTGCGATAATGGAAGAAAAGAGGAAGAGAGAGAGAGAGATCAAAATGCCTGATTTCATCCCTTAACATCTGCTGTTTCCCTAAGTTGTTCAGTAAACCAAATCTAGAAGAGAAAAACTCCAAAGTTGTGTTTAACTTTGAGTGAACAAATTTACCCTAGATGGTTTCATTAAAGAGATTACCGTACAAGCACTCCAGTACAGTGGCAATCTTTATAGTTTCACTTTTCTCGTATTTCCGTTGATGAGCGTACTTAATTTGTTTCAGAACTGAGTTCTGAAAATTTTGCAGGATGTGTGTTGCCACAGCTTTTCCCATGTAAGCATCCTCTACTCTAGGCAACGCGTCGACATGTCATCGAAATAGCAATTCATTATTAACTCAATGTAATTCTGACTATCTACGAACTCAATAGCCGAGTTACAATGTAGGGCAAGGCATAGTTTCCCAATGTTATTCTGCTCTCCGTAAACATGAATAGTGGGGTTCGAATGTACATCAGCCGTAGTTTTTGAAGCGTTGATAACCGAACCATTGTCATTCAACTGCGGCATAGCAGCGACCTCAGTATAAACCGGAAAAAACTGTCGCGCGCTGTATAATCAGCAAATGCAAATGGTAAAGATGCATAGTAGCTCGTCTGTGTGAAGAACGAAGAGAATTGGACCCAACTTAGAACCCTGTGGCACTCCTTAGTAAGAGTTTCTTTTTTCACTCATTGCCTTTGTGTATATAATCCGTAAGCCAATCACCCATCATCCCGCGTATTTTTTCGAATGGTTTAGTGCACAAACCCAATTCTGGAATTCAGCATAACTCGATGTTTCCGAAGTCACTTGAATTAAGCACTTCGTCGAACCATTGTCTAGATACCACTGCTCACTCAGCCCAGACCCACAAATCTTGCACTTCGCAAATTTTCAAGCACTCAAAGTAAATGCGTCCACGCATTTAAAATCAAGTCTCACACTTGCTCTGCAAATGATTGCTTGCTACTTGAAAACCTCCAATAAATCCACTTCATGCATTCGCCAAGGAAAAGGTCCCAATCATTGACTTTGCGAAGCACTTTAAATCGGCACCGTACCCTCGGCATCATTTGTCAGTTCCGAACCACTTTCGCCCGCCTTATCGGATGATTGGTCTCAAACCGAACAAATCCCATTAAGTATTCGTTAAATAAATCACAAGCCCGTATATCCAGACGACAACCCCCGCAGCAAACGTAAAACCACATTTTGAGCAGAACATCCTCGCACCCACATCCGAGCGGGCGTGAGGAGCCTCCCTCCAAAACGATGCTTGAGTTAACTGTGAATGCTCCAAGTTGTGTGGCCCAATTTCGTTTCTTCATCCGTCACGCCAGCGAAATTTTCAGCGCAATACATTTTAAGCCACTTCGTCGGATTGCAGTTTAATGTTTTCATTTGTCCGGAATCCTTGAAACAACCACAGCCCGTGCCCCCATCGTTCGCTCGTTTCGTACATCATTCGGTTGCCCTGGGTGGATGTTCCTCATCCCTTATCCTTTGCCCCGGAAATTGTATTCGTTTCGGCGAATTTTCTCATTTCGTCTGACGTTGTAGTTGGCGAAATCCTACAAGTGGCGATGTCAGGGTGCCTGGGTGGCTGGATATCGGGTTGCCTGGATGCCACCCGCGAGCCTTAGAAACGAGGGTATGTTATTGGAAAACTCGAACTTTTGTGTGTTCCGGAAAATCGGTGGAAAATTGCATGAGCAAGCAGTATGCTGCTCTCACGCGACTTCATACATGCACGCGAGGATTACATGCGCTTTTGCGAAAGTTTTCCGTCTAAATGTCGTCTGCTTGATAGAACATTCTGAAGAAGCGACTGTTGTGTGCTTTACTTTTGGATTACATTTTGGATTTTTTGTTTGTGTCTCCCGCTTGACAGGGTTGTTTTTGCATCGCCGAAATCAATTCAAGCCACCGTGACGTTACTCGAGAATCTGCATGTGATATTAGACAAGACCCCGACGGATGAAATAAAAACGGACGTCCTCCCGCTGCTGTTCAACGCGTTCGAGAGCACAACAATACAGGTTCAGGTGAGTGCTTTTTGTTATGCATTTTTTACACCGACTGCACACGTGATGGGCCGCCTTCCAAAAATAGACAGCGCTATGAAATTCTGGCACTGAATTGGAAATAGAATCGCTGTGCACAGATGCCACTGAATCGACTGAAAGTGCAATTGCTTGTACGGAATTAGCGGACGTTCTGGAGGCAACGACGGCCGACATGCGATTGACGACACGATGGACTTTTATAATTCACGACTTCTAGCAATGGATGCTCATCCGTCAATAATCGTTATACAGACGGACCGGATAAGAACGATTGTACAATAAATTAAAACGTTGACTTTGTGGACAGTGCAAAACATAAACAGCACCAAACGGACAATGTTTCTTGACATAGTCACTGAGGCAAAACGAAATCACTCGTTTGATGTCTTTTTAAAACAGTTCCACAATTAAGAAACGCACCGCGTTAAAAGAGAGGCGAAATAAGCCGAGTTGAATCATTCGCGATGCCCACCTGAGCTGATCGACAATTCTGGGATTTCTTCTATACTAGCCCTACGGTGGGTGGATCCTAGCTACGGTGCGTATTTTTTCTGCATTTCGCACCAGGGTCTGTCTGGTTGGGGGCTTAAGCTCAGCGAGGGTATGCTCATTCTCAAACGCATCAACTGTGCGACGAATTGACTGCACACTGAGGCCATGATGACGTCAACCTTAACACGACGTTTGTAGACTCACAACTGAGCCGGTGTTAGATTTGAACTGTTACCACCTTACTACTGGTGGGGGGGGACAGCAATAGAGCAATAGAACGATACAACGTGTATCGTGTTTGCGTTAGTTATTCGCACTCGCCTCATATTTTATTGCCTTCGTCTTTTATACAAATTTGTCAACAAATGACCGCTGACCCAGCGCCTGGGTCGTTGACTAGCCTGGAGTCGATATTGCAACCACAGCTGCTGCTGCTGTCATGGTACAATTGGTGACAGAGAGAAATTGAAGCGTAGTCAATTAATACAAAAATGAAATAAATAACAAAATTGTGGGTATTCCTATTAAGCGTGTACAATTCGTACATTCTGCCCGGCCGGACGGTTCACACTTTGAAGTACAATACCTTGGTTCCTCTGACGTCTGCAGCTGGATCGTGTTGGGCTTAGTTTCTCTTCTGCGGCTCCATGATATGAGAAATATCGCAATGCTGCATCTGAAAGACCCCGAAGTGGTCTGATGTAAGTGATCGGATGTGGACAGTGCATGAAACCGGTGTACTTACTACAGCTTGATACTACGTTGTGCGATGTGATGCTCATTGTGTCTTGTTTCAATATACAGTCTTGCTGTAGGTTCAACACTCCATCTTCTCGAAGCACCTAAGCAATATGTCGATCGCTTTGTTGCTGCAAATTAGGCTGAACGTGTAGGCCTTGCCTTACACGTTTTCACTGTCAAGTCGGATCCACACAGGGGAAGGTGGAATTGTTCTCAGTTTGCAGTAACTCGCATCTACTTACATTGGATCGCCGAAGACAACTAACCATTTAGCCTTCGTCATTGTGTAGTAGGAGCCACGACGGTTAAATAGTCAGCAGATGGTTCGCTGTAAATGAGCTCATTTTGATGCGCTGCTGGTACTGAGATCGCTAGAAGAACCTCATTGTCATCAACTCAAGTTGATACGCTGCTGGTACTGGAGTCGCTTTAAGAACCTAATAGTCACCAATCGTCATTAGAGGAATTCTAATCTCGAAGATCACATTTCGATTCGTTATCCGTCCTGTGGCTGCAAGGATACGATGGGGAAATCGTTCTGTTTCCCGGAACCGTCAATTGTGGGGGTAAGTGATTTCGAATGACCGACTCTTGTCCGTGATCCGTGGTAATGATGAGCGAACTGATCTTTGACCGATGAAGATCTGTCTCTAGGACAGAGTTCTGCACTTGTTGAGACCTTGGCATGGCCATGGGCGCGCATTTTGAGAGCGTGAGCAAGCCTTGTGTAGCAGCAGGTTCTGTTGGAAGACGTCTATTTGACATTTAACAGCTTCTTCGTATTTTCTTATGATGTTGGTGGTAGCCTCAGTGATCAGAGTTTGTTTTTGAGGACCTTAAGCAGATGATCATCATTCGTTTTTAGACTTTCGATGTCGTCTTCGTATTGCTCGGCAAACTCCTGGTCTAAAATTCCTTGTTTGCCACCGTTCCTACAAAGTCGAATGGTGATCATATTCCTTGTGGTTTCTTTTCCAACCTCTGATTGAACAGCAACGCGTTGTTCTACAGTTGATGGTTGAGTTGGCTGACTACGTCAAAACAATGATTGTTCCGCCTCAATCTCATATCTTGAGCTCTGTTTTTGCATACTGTGATCACCCGGTCCTCGCATTTCCTGCCAATAGTTCTTTAGATCGTAGTAAACTATCAGCTTCCAGAGAGAAGATTGGATGAAATGAGAGATTGGATAATGTGGGTGAAAGGCTAAAGTGAGTCATAGTTTGATTTGATACTGTAGGTCGAGGCGTTGTGGGCTAGAGAGGCGACCCTTACCCCCTTCAGCCGTAATTGCCTAGATTCGATTCCTAGGTAGGTGGTTATGTAGACCTTTAAGCTCCATTGTGCTGTCACTTTCATCGGTTTCTTCCCCGTCATTTCGTTGACCTACTCCAAATACTTGATTTGCACCTACCCTCTATTCGTGTGCATTGATACGTGGTGGTTTTTCGAAATTTAAGGATGTCCCTTCTGCTAATGCTTTCTATGTCCCTAAGGATGTTGAGGAAATAGCTGCGTATGTGTTTTTTCTTATCTCTTCAGAGGATGGGCCGGTTCCAATGTAATGTAGCACGGTTTCCTCTTCCTCGTCATCCCTGCATCTTCTACAGAAGTCAATGTGGGGTGCTCCAAGTCTTCTGGCCAAATAGGCAGTGGCCAGTGATTATGCGTACAACCTTACTAATGTTCCTTCTGTCCAATTCTAAGAGGGCTTTAGTTCTTGATGGGTCTAGCGAGTCCACTTGATGGATCATCGAAGGCGATGTGATACTGGACAACCAGTGTCACATCGCCTTCGATGTAATACTTGGTGCCCGAGTTTGCTCGTCTACTATTGGTTCGGATTATGACGTCTTTCAATAGCACTGATTCTAGCGCTTTCAGTGAGGCGTGGGGTGTCTCCTGAAGTCGTGCCAGTGGTACAGTGTACTCGCCCACCTTTTTGCTATTTCGTCGGCTGTTTCTTTGCCCGGAATACCCTTGTCCCCGGGGACCCAACACGGTGTTAGATTCTATTCCTGGTAGGAGCAAAATATTTTTTAAGGCCTCACCTCTCTCGAGTCACAAAGAGGATTCCTGGCTAGGAAAAATGTCTAGTTCGGTGATGGATCAACCCATTAGCAGATTTTTAGACCATAATATATATAGCAGTATATATATAGCAATATAGCAGGCACAACACGGACTATATCCAGGTCCACAACGGACTAACATGCCCAACTTATCATCCAAATATGATGTGCTAACCATCGCTCGTTGCCGAGATATTAACTGACGTTCCTCAGGGTTGCCACTTAGATCCACTAGTTCTTCACATATTCATAAATGAAAATCCCGTCAATCGTCCTAATTTTTTTAGGTACGATGATGACCTTAAGATTTTCCTTCTTGTTACAATACATATTGCCCAGACTGTACGTTAATCCAAGGTGACTTAAGTGAAAAGGGTGGTTTTCAAAACTGTCGTTTACCACGACTGTGTTAATGTAGAATGAGTCCGATTGTGAGTGACTTCTTAGTCCTTACTGACTTGAATGTATCTCGCTAACAACGTGTGAAATGTTGTCTGCCAAGGCAGCGATTGAAGCTAGCTTAACGTCATAGACGAGTGATTTCATGTATCCCCAGACAAATAATCAAATCCCATGCCAGACCGGTAGACTGGTCCCAAACGGGAGGTGTTGTAATCGATTCATGTCTTGCTAGGATCTCCCGCCTGATTCGTAACATGTCTCAAAGACAAGCATGCACAACATTGCCATTCATCGTCGTGGGTAGACTTACATCCGAACAACGCTTGAAAATTATTGAATTTTATTATCAATGATTGTGGTGTGACTATTTGGCAAGAAGCTATCTACCCATCTGGGAAGACCCGCTTGTTCCACTAAACCACCATCGACTCTTACTCACCAGGAGCTGTGCTCCAATTAAACCAAGCGCATTGCCATGCGTACATGATCTAGCCGCATTCATGAGACACCTTGGCAGTGACGATGATAGGGAAATTCGTGGCATCTAACCAAACCATCGATGCATAGCCTCTTCCGTTCGAAGAAGCAGCGTCCTTCGCGTTGCTCACCCCATCCCGGGGAGTAACTACCACAACAGTAACGACAGCTTGTTTTCGCGGTCTTATTCTTTCAGTCATTACCAAATGTCATGAGATAAATTGCGAAATAACTTGTGCAACAAAGAAAACTCTGCTGTATCCACCAGTGTTAATAGAGACCGTGATTTCTCCTTTAGGACGAAAGTACCGACAATGAAGCCTACTATCTCTCAAAATTCGCGAGATGAACCTAGTCGACCTGTCCCAGCAAGACCCAGTCAAAGGGGCAAATTGAGAAATAAAATCGCTGAGTAATTTATCTCTCATTTTAGACCGGCTTTATTGGGCGATGTTATGCCTATAAGCCGGCGTCAATTGCAGCCTTGAGCGGCAATACAACAAGATAAAAAATCACACAAAAAACGTTACGTATACGTCCGAGTATACAAAAGCTTGTTTCACACAAAAGTGAATTTACCAGTTAGTTGTAACTTATGCTTCCCAATCCCCGACTTCGTCGTTGATATCTGGGGGGACGCGATTAAATGACAGCCTCCGATGCCGATTCCGCTGCCGATTCAGAGATTAGAGACTTTGTCGAATACCACACCACTTAAGTTTCACAATCAAGAGTTTTCACATGACGATCTCTTGAAAGTATATCTCCACGAGAGCTCTTCCATATCAGCATCGTTTCAATCGAAATGGGACGAGTTTACTTTGAGCACTCGAGGACGACAGGCATCCCAATAGCAATTCCTCGTCAGCAGTTTGCTGCCATCCTCAACGGTAAGTGCCCTCAAAACTACACTTCGTCCTTCGAAATCCCAGCTGAAATCCAGCTGTTTCCTTGGCAACTTCCAGGCTATCCCGGTGGTTCCATCGGCTGTGAGGAAGAAGGCAGAAAAATCGATTCCCCACTGATAGGCACCGAATAGATGGATACATCCAGTAGTTTAACATCAGATACAGATATATTCGCCGATAATTCGATACACCGTACGCACAGTCGACCAAATTGCCATGGATCGCTTGAGGCGCGTACTCCCATTACTCGTGCCGTAATTGGCAAATTGGATTAGGGATTTGCGACTGACATGCCGCAAACAATTTCTTGTCATACGAAAAATCTGCTCCACGCACTGCTCCATGGTCACATCGCACCATGATTGGATGCGATATCCAGCAGGTGAATGAGCTCACGCTTGTCATGCCCTCCTCCTCCGGGTTAATACAAATGCCCCGAATTAAGGACATGCCGGGCGGCGTCGGTTGATGGACGGGTGGCTTACCGTAGCAATTCCGGCGAGCACCTTCCAATTGGTCCATGAAATGTTCATAATTCCACAATTTCTCCTTCACAGAGTGCAGCCCTGGTGGCGGTGACCAACGTGTACGACTGCATAGACGAGCTCTCCATACGACGGATGGTATTGCCAAAAGTGAAGATCGTCTTCGAGAAAAATCACAACGATGTGAAAATCGTTGCCAACGTCCTGTCGTGCATCGAGCGAACGCTTGAGAAATTGGATAAATCCCAGGTGGGTGCTTGCTTTCGCCACTGGCCTACTGCCTGACATTGAGCCGTGCTGACGTTTGACTTTCTTGTTTATTTCACTTTCTCTACAGGTAATGGACGAGGTGCTGCCGTTGCTGTGGGACGTACGCCTTTCGGACCCCGACATCATTCTGCGGGTTGTGAGTAAGTACGCAGTGTGTGTGTGTGTGTGTCAGTGAGTGAGTGAGTGAGTGCGTCTTTTCGGGGAAAAAGTTAATTAAGCTATTTATATTTATTTGATTGTAAATATGTGGACACAGCCCACTACGTTTGCACACGTGTACTGCAATTTATAGCATGTCAGGAGAAAATTTGTCATGTTCATTCATGGGGAGACGTGAGACGGCTCACTTGTATGACACGAGCGTTGTCCGATGCTGATGAGAAAAAAGCCTGACCCCGGGTGGGCCATACGCACACGTCCATGTTTGCACTAGCTGAAGTTTTTTTTTCTGACATAATTCCTCTCATTAGAACCAACGAGCACCATTTCTGACAGATTTATGATCCCGTCTGGAATGGGCACCGGGGTAAATGAGGCGTGATGTCCATGGAGAAAGTTTTGGGAGTTTTGGGCGGGAAAAGTTTGTGGACAAAGTTCCCAGTTCTGAACTGAGTACCTAGCGTTTTCCTGGGCGAAGTTTTGACGAGATCCGGACGTCAGTTGAGGAAGTTTTTTTCAAGAAAACTTCGCGAGAGTGGCAGATATACACCCATTTTCCCGTCCGGAATATACTTATTTTTTCACTAGATGGCTTGCCATAGTCTTTTGTAAATTTAAGGACTTCTGCATGCTGGTTAGTATATGAGGCCCATTTCGGGCAGGGTCATACATTTTGTAGCTCGAAAATTAACTCGCTTTATTGATCTCTATCTCGTGGTGTATACGTCCTATTGTAAAGGGGCTGGCATTTATTTCCTCCGCAAGCGCTACCAAAAAGCTCGATCAAGTCAAGAAAAGCACAATACAAAGATCCCTTCGAAGGAAGCTCTTTAGATGATGGTACCTTTCGAGTCGTAGCCCCGAGTTCCATAGAAACAATAACAAGACGGTATTGCACTGTTAGAGGCTCCTGAAGATTTTCCACCTACTAGCAGTTCCATTCGTCCTACTAATTGGAATACAAGAGCGAGCGATTGTACTTATTGAAGACAACAATATCCTGAAGTCAGTAGACTCTGTTGGGCGACATACTGTGTCTTCTTGGTCCCACATCGCTAATTGCACAAGATAAGCACAAGGGAACTAGCCTTCCTTGCCCTATCCTTGAATCCCATCGGCCACAGTAACAAACCTAGTCATGGAATTATGCGTAAGGCCTAGATGGTGTTGTTTGTCATGGATTTCTGAGTTGAGCCCAAGAGATGAGCTGTTAAATGCAAAGTTGTATGAATCTTTGTTAACCGGGTTTCACTCAATTTCGAGTGTAGCCGAGGGGGTAGGTTCGTAGGGCAGAACACTTAGACCATGTTGGTCAATTGTGATAGCCACAGTCAGGCTACTACCACTGATCGGCCACTCCAGTGATAGTACCAGATTCGAAAACTAAATAACGTATCAAGCGTATTAACTTGGCTTTCACTGAATCGAGTTGCTTCGAACCGGGGACCCCACTAACCGATGGTAGGCACTCAACCAACTGCGCCATAAAGTCATTTTGTAACCAGGTAAAGGACTGTATGAATTTATATGGTTCAGTGTCTTCATAAGTGTCTTCACTCCACTGGGTAAGCACAAGTATGTGGTTGTTCCCAGCCTCTACTGACAAAGGAAGCAGTCACCAATATTCATGATCAACAACGTCAGTGATGATTCATCGCGTAGAAGAATAATCAGGCCGAGAATGCCTTTTGATGTAGCAACTGTTTTTCCACTTATATTGCCCATAACCTTTGAATAACCATAAGGTCCCTTTAATAAGACATTCTCCTCGTCAGTTGAGCCTTTTGTTTCTCAGGTTAGTCTCCGTTGAGGTCGATGTTCAGTGTTTTCCATTTGTTCGAAGGTTTTTCGTGAGAACACCCTCAATAGGGGTTGGTTTCAGTGGTGATCTCTTCATTCGATCTAAAGTCTCTTACGACGCAGTCACTTCTTCATGTTTGAAGGTAGTCGCTGGGGGCTAAATGTGGGGAATATTCTGGATTGGGTATCAGTTCGAAGCTTTGTGCATTGTGACTAAACACGTGAACACCCTTTCATTGGCCTGACAGAACAGAACTTTTCTGGTCGCAATTTGAAGTCGTTTCTGCTCCAAATCAGTATCAGATCTGACAAAAAACACTGAATAATAGTCGCTTGCGATCGACAATGACACCCCACGCAGCTGAACAAATCTGTGGCCACACCCTTCTATCCAACAGACATACCTTAACCTTCTTTGGTTCACGTTTAGTCGTCGCCGGCGGCTGTGGCGTTGTAGTTCTGTGCGGCGACTCCGCCGCAATTGAACCTCGCTGCCCTGCACGCGCAAAATCATTTTTCACGGCCCCACCTCTGTCGAGTCACTGACAAGCATAACTGTCTAGAAAAAGCTTCTCAAAATTAGCCGTTCGGAGTCGGCATAAAACTGTAGGTCCCTTCCACTCGTGAATGAACAATAGAACGCCCAACACGAGGGGCTTCTGAGAAGCTATCCCCTTGCCCTCTACGGGCTGTAGCGCCACCTAAATTTGTATTTTTTTTATTACTCGAAGAAATTCACTGTCTTGTTGTTCCCTGGTCTCTGGTGTGTTGTGATTCATATTCCGTCCACAACTCGTTCGAAGTGCGACAGAACAGCGCCTAGGACTCCTTTGACAGCGGAGAGCTGTGATGTAACCGCTCAGTTGAAATGACAACAGCCTCAGCCAGAAATATAGTATGATAGAGACGCCCAACCTATCTCGTCCCTTAAAATGTTTAACAACCATTTTTTATATCGAGAACGCCATTTAGGTTATTTTGTGAATAACTTTCAAAAAGCCTCTGAAATTCGTCGAAGGACTAGGCTTCAATCGGCTGTGAAGCTGGGCATCACTATAATTCTTTCATTTCTGCCGTCAGCCACCTCACGCACTGTTTTCTCCTGTAACTCACCAATCGTTCATTTCATTCTGGATTTCGTCGAGGATTTATGGCGTGGAGATATCTTTTGGGCGACCCAAGCCAGGCGTACCACCATCACTTGGGTTGGTACGATCGCACCAAAACTGTGTGAGCCATGGTGCCGAGTCCTCATTAAGCAAAATATAGATATGCTTGCTCTGCACACGAAATCCACGAGTCTCCATTTTCGTTAAAATTCCGAAAGTTGCCTGCCTCAGAAACACAAACCATGCGACGCAGCTCGCAATTTGACAGTTGGTGGGACCAGTGTTGCATGTAAAGCTGCTGCGCATAAATTCATTAAATAACTCGCTTATGAAGCTGACCTCTGAAAAGTCCGTCAACCTCGTCGCAGTTCCAGAAGTGGCTTCAACGTTAGCCCTTGACTAGGAAGATCGCTTAGCTTAAAATGGAATTTCCCAGAGATAAGAAATGCCACGTCTTCTCCTGTAGCTGGTCTTGCGGGACCATTCCCTTTCAGAGTTTTGCTTATCTCTTCAACCATTAGGCTGTGGTTAAGTCGGTGCATAGACGGTGGTCGGATAGACGGTGCTCGGTGGATAGACGCCACGTTTCACTTAGGTCCAGAAGGGACCCATTGAGATGTTAGGCTGTGGTTATTGCACGGCGACTTACAGATATATTGTGCCCCCTACTCATACCTTAGCTTCTTCAGGGCTCCCTCTCATGCAGCTCTTTTCAGAGTTGTATTGAGGGTAATCTGCTCCTGTCACGCTGAGGTAGAAGAGATTCGTCCGTAGACATTTAGCTGAACCCTGAAATTTTTGAAGATGGCGTCCCTCAGGGTTCTACTTTCTCCCTTATGTTGCTTCTTGTTTCTTAGATCACGCCTTTCGAAGCATTATAATTCCGATCATCTGTCTGTCTGACCGTCTGTCTTCTTCCTCCCTTAGGAGTGGCGCTACAGTCCGAGGAGATCTGAGCCTTGGCCAAAATGCCTCTCCAGCTAGCACAATCTTTAGCCAGGTGCCTGCAATTTCGCAAAACCCAAGCGGGTTAAGGTCCTTCTACACTTGGGTACACTACCTTAGACGCGGCCGTTCTCCGTTGCATCGTCCCTCCGCTCTACATGGTCCAGCCACCTTAGACTTTGGATTCGTGGGCGGCTAAATAGAATAATCCCGCAGTACAGCCCGTCTTTGAATTCTCTTCGAGAATGAGAGCTGGTTCCAGTGACTTCAATTCTTCCTCTGACATTAGGTGATTGCCTAAATGTCGTTGCCTTTTGTGGGCAAGTGCCTCACAAAATCAAAGTAAATTTTCTGCAGAGACCTTCTTCTGATGGTTCTAGTTTCCTTAGGTGCTCCCTGAGTCTACAGTGCCCTGTTAGGAAGCCTGTTAGGATACGGAGGTGGTTTTTGCTTATTGTAATACATGCCGCAAACCTCTTCCGGTTATGTTGACCCAAGAGCTTCATGGCTGGCTTCATGTCATGAGCGTTGTTTCAGGTATCTGTCTGGTTCCTTCTTTCTAGTTCAGTCAACTCTTCCCTGAGGACGTGATCTCCTACAACGGTGAATGGTGCGGGCCTATGAATTGTCTCGATGAGCCTTTCCTAAGGAGGAAGTCGGTCATTTGATTGCCTTCTATCCCAATATGGCCAGGTATCCAACAAAGTTTTACTCTGTTACTCCTGCTTCCGCAGACATTACTACACGAGCTTGGATTTGATCATATAGGAGTGCACAGCCGGGATAGCGGCACGACTGTCCGACATTATTGCTATGTCGCAGTTTGTATAATTTCTCTGAAGATTGATATGAGCGCATCTGTCTATGGCACAGACTTTTGCTTCAAAGCTCCTCATGCGTTTGCCCATGAGTTCGGAATCCTTTGTCCGGGGTCCAAACATTCCTGCCCCTGTTCCATCATCAGTTTGTGATCCATTTGTATACCATTTCACCGTATTGCTGCTCAGTCTGTGGCCTACGGAGCTTAATGCTGAACTCCTAGGAAGTTCAATCCTGATCGGATCATCCTTCGGAATGGCCAGGAGTGAGTAGCTTTTTGACTAGTGCATCGAACTGTCTGGATGCACCTGTCTTTTCCTGTCCCTTCTTTTGCCATTCTCATGATTGTTTTATTTGCACATTCTGCGACCACCAGATGCAATGGAGTCAGCTCCAATAACACCTCCATTGCGGCAGTTGGGCAAGTTCTTATGGCCCCTGTAATATAGAGGCATGCCAATCCTTGAACTTGGTGGAGTGTCTCTTTTGCAGTGATCATGGTTCATAGGTTGTGGTTAGAAGACTGCTCTCTGTTGTGTCCCTTTGTTCGTCCTCAAAACGCAGCATAAGTTGCCTAGCGATGATCAGACGCATTTGTAACGTAAGGCACAAACAACGACACATACTTTGTCAAAACAATACGTATTTCAGTCCAAGGTCTTCTCCAACGGGCACATGGTGCCCGGCCAGTCTCTTTCAATTTAGATGCGTTTGTCTGGAGAAATGTGCCACATATATACCAATTTTTATAAGCTGCAGGTGTGTTTTATGAATTCCTTACAACACTGACGATATTTTGGATATTGATGATGCCCCAGCTGCCACAAGTGTTCCAACAAATGCATCAAATTCAGTGCCCGCCCATCATTCCACATTCTTGGTCTGGATTCGGGATTTTGTTCATTCCAATTTTGTGCTGCTTCTCCTGCTTACCGATTTGTCTCGCTTATGATGACGAAAGTAATATTAGACTAATTGCGTTTGTGGCGTAAAAATAAGAGGGATTGTTAAAAGTTAAAAAACACAATCGGGCACCATGTGTCCGTCCGAAGGTCAATCTTTGCCCACTTCTAGGAATTCATTAGAAAGGGGTTTCGGTGGAAAGTACAATTTTAGGAAGCTACCAGGAATTTCAAGCCAATAGCTTCATTAGAAAGATCAGTAAACAACGCTTCAGAATGAAATGTGCCTGGCCGGACGTGGGTGTCCGACGGAAGGTTAAGGGTTACTCAATTTCTACAAAACGTCAATGCCACAACGAAACTGAAAGAATAGGAATTTCTTGTGGCGAAGTTCACTTGAATCGGGGCGGTTTTTTTGCTAACAAGTACATTCAACGTTACAGTCACTTTACACTGCGAGTGAAAACGTACATTTCTAATGGAAATCTACGGAGAAAGAAATCAGCAACACGAAGCTCTGGTTTGAATGCCTTGAATGAACACTCTGCATGCTCTACTTAATTTCCCCTCCCTCGCTTGACGCACTGAATAGTACAATATAATTTTCAAACTGACAAGCCACCGTCGCTGTCCTCAATCACTTGTCCATGTCCCTCTTCCCAGGCTGACAGTCAAATATCCTCCTCCCCATTGACCGTCTTCAGTCAAAGTCCCCATCCTTCCGTCTCTTTTGCCGCCAGTTTCAGAACACTACCCCCTCCCTTTCAGAGGCTTCTGTGTAACTAACCGGAATGCAAACTAACTATGTTCCTCCACCACACTATCATTGCAGACATCTACAGGAAAATGCTGTCCGACAAAAAGTACGGCCTGTCTGTCAACGTAATGGCAACCAGGATAATGCCGTCGCTTATACCGCACACAGTGAATCCGTCATTAAATCTGGAGCAGTACACCATTCTCCTCGAGGTAAGCATTTCGGCACATAAACAACTGCACACACTCGGTGCATATTTTTGTCGCAACTTAAACCTCTGAACCATCTGAAACCAGGTGCTGCAGGAGATGCTCGACCACATTGATCGACAGCAGAGGAATAAATTGAAATTGGACAATTTGTCAATACCCTCACCGGAGCGACACCGAACTCTGCGGCATCAATTCTCATCGGATAACATGCAAGTGCCACCGTTCAATATTCCCAACTTGCGTATTGATCAGCGGAAAACATCCAGTGCCGAGGACATGGCGAGGAAGAACTCAGGTGGTAAGTGCTTGTGCCTGTGCTGTGTGCGTTTGGATAAGCCCAGTTCTTCTTTTCCTCTTTTTTTTTCTGTTTGATTGGTTGGTGCGCTCGCGGCAAAATGCATGTGCTGGCGTGTGAAAATATTGCCCTGCCATCCGTGAAATATGACACACACGGTGGAGGACTGACACAATGCGTGCCAGGGTGGTGCATCGGTAATTTATTGGATGTCGAATGGCTTCCAGATGACAAGACTCCGGATTGCTGTTGCCGGTGATGGATGAAAAAAAATGTTTTTTTTCTGTCATCCGAACCTTTGTTGTGGGGATTTTCGTTGGTGACGAATTGCACGGAAATTCGAGCTGCTCTGATCTCTGAAAAAAGGGGCGTTAATCTTTTTCAGAAAAAAAAAAAAAAAATTCGTCGAAACAACTCTTATAGAATATTGGAAACGTTGTGAAGATGTTCAAAAACCTGAATTCTGTCTTGAATCCTTGGCTTGTCCAATTTTAGGAGGAGGCAACCTGAGGTCTTGTCGAAATCACTGACTTGTTCGGAGGGAGGTAGCCCTTGCTGATTGGATAACTAAGAAAAGCAGTCGCATCCTTCTTGTATTGTGACACTCTCTCGACCTCTGTCCAAGAGAATCAATTTTGTAGAGTTCCGCTTCGAGTATATGAACAAAGACCGGGTAACGATGTTAATTAAACCAGGCAAAGATATTAACACATTCGCTTTGTGCGTAGTTGGCCATGACTAATAGATCTAGAAAATGAAATCCGGCCTGTAAGTATGATCGAGAGACAATCAACGTACACCGTCGCAGTTGCTCGGGAAGTCATTGTTGGCAGGTTCAATTTCTAGTTGGACAAGAACTTCTAATTATTCTTATATTAGAGCGATCAAATCAAAAATCTTCGTTCCTTTGACTTCAAAAGGCATGGGAGTAGGAGAGATCCTTCTCCAAGACCAAGAGCAATTGTGCGTTCTCCCAGATCATGTTCAACCTGCCTACTCTATCGCACGGAAAATGAACAACAGATTGGACTTTTACTTGGTTAAGGACTCTGCGTATTCGTCCATGTCTTCAGTTCCCACGCTTATGGTAGTATTCCCACTTTACTCCTGCCTGTAGAAACATAAAGCCCGGTGCACACATGCGTTAATTCGACGCGACGTCACCGGATTTGCGCCTTATGATACTCACAAATAAATTGGGTGGAACACATACGCGTGCGTTGAAGCAGCGGCATCGAGCGTCTTTCTTGCGGGGAAAAATACTCGCATGCTCCCGCGCTACGGCTGCGTCACCGCAGACGCAGTTGCGTCGTTCAGTGCATAGCTTGTTATTGAGCAGTACACACATGCGTAAGGCAAGACGTCAAACATGGGCAAATTTAATATAGAATTATTTAATATAAAAATAAAAAAAATTTAATATAGAATGAGATAAAAAGGTTTCCAGAATATGGAGTGGTAGTTCCTAGGCCTGCCAAAACATATTTGTAATTGATGTACAAAACATTCGTTTTGTTGTCCCATGATCAACACCCAATAACGTCGTTTCCTTTTGAGAACACAGGTTTTATGCAGTAATTTCGCGAAAATTACTCATTTCTTTTTATTAACGTCCATTGCGGCAAGTCAAACGTGAACAGCAGATTAAATCCAGCGAGAAAAACCCACATGTGTGCATTGAAGCGTGCGGGACCGCTCGTCGAAGTGACGCATGTGCCTAAGTCACCCGCAATGAAAGCATCACGTACAAGCCTTTCATCACGTTGCTTTGAAACTTATTTTTTTCTCAAAACTGAATTCAATCTTCCAACGCAGCCTTCTTTCTCCTCTATGCAGTTCAGTGATACTCCTTCTTTAACCCTTCTAGGGAGAAGAGGGCTGTTCGTGAATTCACCAGCACCATGTTTACTCCGTCGTGATGCCCATGGTCAGACTACTGCCACCGATCGACCACTCCAGTGATACTTGATCCAGTAACTTGATCCCAACGGCAAATGGTGACTGGACCAGATTTGAAAACAAGATAAAAACGTATTCACTTTGCCTTCACTGGGATTCGAACCGGGGACCCCTCTAACCAAGGGCAGGCACTTAACCAACTGCGCCATCCATCATCATATTTCAAACTCAGCCAAATAGCCATTCGGTTAGGTTAACGTGATTGCCGGAACTGCAACTTAGATCGTGATCCGGTTCCGCATTAGGGTACGCGAGCCCTTTAGAAAACCCCGCCATTATCACGTGTCCGTTATTGAAAAAGCTACATACACTCAACCCCTTCCATAGCTGGGCTTATTTAACAAGATTTTACGCATTCGCGATCCAACTCTCTCCCGTGTAGCAGCAGCAGGTCTTGCAGTGTTTTTGAATTCTTGTCATTTATAGTCCTGCTCTGGCAAACGTCTGGGATAGATCACGAGTCACAACTGCCACATGGGGAGTCACAAATTGTGAGTTTTCGTATTCTGAACAAAGCCCCACAGCTTTTGACCACCAACCATCTCAAGCACTGTTAAAATGTTGATGTTCTCTAGAGCATCACATCACAAGGAAACAGGAGAACATAGAGACAGAGATTTTTTAGTCCGCAAAGTTGACGGATTCTATATATTCTATTCTACCAATATAAGGGATATGCACCTGTAGTTGGAGCAATCTCTTTTGTCCCTCATCTTGAAAAGTGAGACAATGACCCCAGTTTGTCAATCGCCAGGTGTCTCACCACGTTCCCAGGTCACTTAAATGACTTGCCTTAAGCGTTTCTGGCCGGATTTCATCCATACTTGCGGATTCGCCAACATTTAGCGATTCAATGACTATTTTCCGCAAGGGCAAAAATCCCCTTAAAATGTTTTTCCAGTCATTCTGCCATCCTGGGTTCTTGCATTCTCCACTCGAAAGGCTGTAAGAAAGTTAAGTTGTCAGCAAATTTCCCTTGCGATGTCGGTCATTTCGTCGGCTAAGGCCTGACAAATATTCACACCTCCGCCTTGGCACTGCTCAAAGTCGTTTTAGTAACATGCTGACTTATTTACTCTCCACACGCCATGGATGGCCCTAGAGCGATAACTGCCTTTGATTTAGCTTTTTGCAGCCACGCTGCTTCTTGTCATCAAGATTAAGCTGCCATCACTTGATCTTCAAAGGCAAGCCAAGAGCCGACGTGACGCTCGAGGAGCCCAGGACCTTCTCAACTCGAGCATTAGTGTCCATGTTCGATGAGGCCGAGCCAGTACGGCCGAGCAAGTTTTCGGTTATGGCTTCTCTTCCAGTTATTTTCCTCGCAGACCCAATTCATGTGTCAATTCGTGTGTAGTTCTCGTCCACAGAAGAGAAAGAGAGAGAGCAACAGCACGGACAACAAGAGTGATTGCTGTAGCAGCTAAGCACAGGCCACCTCGGACTGTAGCTTCACCTACACGTATTTTTATTATTATGACATGAGCGCTGTCGCAGTCGGTTGAGCATGTGTACGAGTGGCAACGACGACGTAGTGCCATTATTGTTTCGAACGCACCTGGAATCAATTCTGTTGTCCGTCCAACTTTCGACTCTGCACAGAAGGACTGGCAGGATAAAAGTTTTTTTAAGAACTCGATATACGAGCTGAAATATCAGTCTTCGTCGGATCTGCACTAAGATGGCATTTGCGGAGTTAGCGTTGGGTGCAGATGTAACCTCTTCACCGTGCCTAATTGTGGCTGTCAATCGGGTTGTTTCGCCCTAGGTGGTCTCCGATGGACAAATATTGGTTTGTTTGTAGATCAATCGCAGCTTAGTGTTACGTAAGTGATGTCGAATAGTTCAATTGAGGAGATGGGTGGCCATTGAATTACCTCAGCCCTCCTTAAGGTCGCATTCGAAAACCCACCCAAAGACATCACTGTCGTTCCATGGCGTATGAAATTAGCATCATCCACCTCCACCTTGAGTTGTTAGTCGCTCAGACTTTTGCTTAATTTTAATTCTTGATCTTCAGACACGAAGAATAGAGTGACGTCAATCAAATAATAATCTTTTCATGTTCACAGCTTCGAAAATCAAAATTCGCTCTCGCCCACCTGTCCATTGCCAATTCACACCCAATCCCCGTCGCACCAAAATGAGACAGGAAATAAACTCAATCAAAACCCTTACTCCCGCAGCAATGCCATCTAGAAAATTAATTTTCCTTAGTAAACTTTTCTAATTGAACATGACACTCGAGCGTTTTAGGTAAATTTGCTATTCAACGCCCCCTTTGGTGCCAACCCTCCCCGCGTCAGGGCCATTGCGTGCCGCCATTATCATATTTACTCGAATTCAATCGTTATTCCCGAAAGAAAATTAAAAGTCTGTCTAATTGGAAGTCGGTCGCGTCGACTGAGGGGTGACTCCCTCGTTCTGAATCCTTAACGATTTGATTTCACTTCACAATTGAAAGAGGCCCTCAAGAGCAGAGGCATCTCTGCAGGCCCTCCCGAGAAGGCGAGGCAAATACGCAGTCACATCCGGGGCCATGACACAAAAATAACTTAATTATGACTTTCGGTTTTAGCTGGGGAATAATTGAATTTTCGAAAAATCCCAAAGACCCCAAACGAGCCGCCTCCCTCAGCAAACAGCAGCAGCAGCACCGGAGTAGCGGCAGCCACCCCACTCTGCTGGGCTATGCGGCTGACAACAGTGTTCGATTCAAGTGGCGTGTAAAAGACATCTCCGCAATCACTGCTGAAATAGGCAAGACAGTCTGCCTTCGTGGCTGATATTGCCTCGCCCACATTCCATCCCTCGCCCCTACCACATCCGCGTGGGCGTGTAGTCGGCGCCAAAGCTATTGCGAATTAATTTCGAACATTTACACGGCTTAACAGCCACTTGCCGCATGGAGCACCTCCTTTATTGGATCGTACAGTAATAAACCAACTATTCATTCTGATTGCTTTGTTTCAGGCTCTGGCATGTTGGGCGGTTGGTGGTTTGGCGGCTCACCCTCATCACCGGACAGCAATTTCCTGCGCGTAGCGAATGCATTCCCCAATCGACGTCTCTCGGACAACACGCTGATGACACCGAAAATACGCATAGCACCGTCGTGTGCCTCATCGCCAGGCGGAACTCCCGGCGGTGGGCTGCCCATTCGCCGACACTCAAGTATTGGACCACAGGAGAGACGTGGTTCGGCCATCAATCTCTCCCCACCTACTGTAAGTGCATTCGTTTTCCAATTTTCTTGGTTTTTTTATGCAAATTTGTACCATTTTGTGTTTCATATGATTTTTATCGGCATGAATAGCTCAAGCATTTTCCATGTCGCATCAGAAGAGGCAGTGCGATGCACTCGAATGGATTTCCATGTGCAACCACCAGCGCACAGTCTTCCAGCTGAGGACGTTGTGAGCAGGCGTTCTCTTGTATTTGCCTTTTTGGTGCTGTGTGGAGAATGACTGGGTGTTTCGAGTTTTCTTTTTCGTTCCTTTTGTCAGAATTTTCTTTTGTTATTCACTCACTTCGACTTTACTATCGCTATTATGATTGTTATCTTTCACAAGGCGTCCTTGCCATAGAAACGAGAATTAATCATTTTCCGTCGGTTGGTTCCTTTGAAATGAGAAACGTTCCATCCGTCCGCCCTTTCCCCAAGTGGTGTGTGCACTGTTTTGAAGAGAAGCGCATCGAGCATGGGAGGTGTAGTGGAAAATTGTTGTCTTCGTGCGTTTGCTTAGCAGCTTAGCGAAGGCGGCTAGAGAATTTGCGGATTTGTTTGTGCTTGTGTTGCATTCCGGATGTGTCACTTTGTGCGGGGAACACTTAAGCAAGTAGTGAAGGCGCAGAAGAGCAGAAAACTGTCAGAATTTAAAACAGGCCCTAGATTGACGTCCGTTACCAAGGGTAGTCCGGACACAATTTTGGCCGACATTCAACTCGTTATTGAGATGAACTTCCTGTCAGTCAAAACGAAATATGAATGAAAAGAGAAATTTAAGAAGCTTTAAATTTGTCTGTGTTCGTGACTATAAGTCACGTCTCTTGCCTTTCCAACTTACATTCGATCTATACGCCATCCTTGCGGACCTTTGGTCTGCACTTATCAGTAAACGTACCCATGACGATAATAGCGTGACCACGAAAGAAATCCATCATTCGCTTCGCCAAGTGACCAACCTAAAGTCTCCGATCAAATTGAAGGAAAAAAATGTTCCACATACGCCAGAGGCTATGTAAATTTATCGACTAGTGCATATGTGGAAGCTTTTCCCCACAAATTTTGGACGAAAATTATTCTTTTTAAATTTTGAGTACAGGGTGACCAGAACAGGATGATAAGAAAAGACACTAAGGCGTAATATATAAAACTACTACAATTGTCGAATACCGGAATTTGACTTGTTGACAGCCGCTGAGTCAAAAATGGGCCTCGATCTCGATCTCCGGTCTCTCGCCAAATAAGACTGGTAGACTGTGACGACACCTAATTCACTTTTTTGAGAAACCTTTAGTCCAGCTGTTATGAAGTCAAGTCCTTGGCCCATTTCTCCAGCAATAAGTTATTTCTGCGTGATGTTTATCACACCAACTAGTAAGCAGCGCCGCATACTTAATACGTTGTCCTGAGACTAAGAGGCTCAAGGTCTTAGTAATAAGTTCAGTAATGAGCAATTATTAATTAAATAATATTTGGCGCATCGATAATTCCCCGTCGAAATCAAGGTAGTATCAGCTCTTCGAGGCTCTCTTCGCCCTGAAGTCAGCGCTCATATCCTCCATTGGAATACCTCCAGTAACTTGCCATAATTTCTGGTCATTGTTTGGACGCAACCACCGATCTTAAGTACAGTGCACACTCACATCACCCTCGTCAAGCCCAGCTCTCGATTGCCAACGTTCGAAGGCAATTTTGTTTCTCATTTGCAAAGGAGCCATTCGAAGAATCGATTTTTGTTTTTGTTGCATTTTCAGTTTGACACACAATTTTATTCTGAATTCTTTCTTTGAGCAAAATGTAATTTAAAAATTAACCTACATTATATGTATTCAAAAATCAACCACTTAACATAGATCCTTAAAAGAAAATATTTCTAAATTTTATTTTACCCTTTAAACCAACGATCACAAAAAAAAAATCAAAATTTTATATTTAAACCCCTCTTCTCGAAAAAAAAAAAACAAAATAGACGTACGGTTTCAGTGCTCGCGGAGGCTCAGGATCGAGCCTTTCAGTGCCTTCATCGTCTGCCTATGTTGTAAGTTTATAAAACATTTATAAAAAGAACAAACCGTCTGATGACAAATACAAACAAAAACCTCATAACCATTCAGAATGTGTGTGTGTATCAAAAAGGATAATGTTTCAAATCGCACAGTCTACCACAAAACTTAAAAAAAACAGCAGCTGTTCGATGTGTCTTTCGTGCATCTCGTTTATATTGTACTTTTTCCGAAATTCTTTTCACCGGATGCATTGTTTGTTGGTATCTTTTTGTTGAATTGCTTTCACAGAATCGAAAAAAAAACGAAAAAGAAACAGTATGTATAATTTTTGTTGTTGTTTTGGAGAGTGCTTCTGGGGATGAATCCATCCCCTTGCTAGTGAAACTACTCTGCGGCGTATTCTCTGTCTGCTAAACTATCTGAACAAGAAGGAAGAGCAATGATGTATCTACTCGTTTGACAGAAAATGGAGTACAATTTGTTTGCTTGTGTTCTTGTATGTGATGTTTGAATTCTGTCTTATCGCCTAAGTGAATGTCGAAAACTGTTCAATTTTGTTTGTTTCCAATACAGTGTCCTTGTTCTATGATTTTCGATTTTGATTGAGTTGGAAATATAAATGTTCTGTTGTCAGTTATTCTTTCTGTTTTGATGTCATTCTTTGTTTTTCAACAATTATATATATTTACATATTTGTGAACATGACACGTATAAATAAATAACAATCATATGTATGTGTTTATTCTATGTTTTCATTGCCTTACGTTCATACACATGTATTCGTACTGTAATATTCTATTTGTTAAATGTATTCTTACAATTCGTTTTCGTTTTCTGTTTGTAAATGTTTCACTTAACTTAAGGGTTCTCGTGGTACATTGCGCTTGGTTTTTGTTTCGCCAATGTGATGGTGAGGGTCATTGTTTCAAATTCTGTGTACATATGTGTTGTTTTTAAATTTTGAATACAGGGTGACATTTTTCAGATTTATGCGAACAGAAATTTCATCACATTTTCATTTAAGACTGAAATGTACGGGATTGTGTGTAGCCGCAAAAGAAATTAATGAAAATTGGTGTGCTCTTGTGGGTCTTTAATAATCTTACGTGCCTTTCAAAGCATATATAAAATAATGGTGGAACCGGGAAATGTGGTTTTGCTCGAAATATTGTGACTTGGGTTTACCTTAAATAATCTTCTGTTGTATTGGGTGCATAACTTAATTCGTGCGGCTTGCTAAGAGATGGCGTAACTTGTATTATTCCATTGAAACATGCGTTGGAAAGCTACTGTCATTGTACGTCATTTCAGTATATTTCATTCATTTGAAGCGTAAGCAACAATAATTTGTCTTCACTCAAATATGTCGAACTTTGTGACTGAAAAAGTGTTGATGCGCCGAGTCCCTCTTTATTAATTTAATATGAAGAAAACTGCTGCCGAAAGTCGTCGTATTTTGTGGAAGTTTATGGTGAACATTCGCTAGCTGAGCGAACGTGCCAAAAGTGGTTTGCATGATTGGCCAACCAGCCAAATCAAATCCAAGGCGCGGAGGTAATACTCTCTATTTAGTGGGATCAGAAGGGCGTGTTGTGTTATGAGCTGCTAAAACCGAGTGAAACCATCAATGGACAACGCCACCGAACAAAATTAATCCGTTTGAAGAGAGCAGTAGCCGAAAAACACCCGGAATATATACGAGGCAATAATTTTCCATCATGACAATGCTCGGCCCCACGTTGCTATTCCGGTTAAGAACTTTTTGGAAAACAGTGGATGGGAAGTTTTACCCCACCCGCCTTATAGCCCAGATCTTGCCCCTTCTGACTACCATTTGTTCCGGTCGATGCAGAACGCGCTCACTTAAATTCGGTCCACACCAGAGCAGATTATTAAAAATTGGCTTGATGCATTCTTGGCTGCCAAGTCGTCGCAGTTCTTTTGTGATGGGATCCACAAACCGCCAGAAATATGGGAGAAAGTCATACTTTGACTAATACTATTGTGCATGTCTTTCTTAAATAAACGTTCAAATTTTGAAAAAACAACCCACCGCACGAATGAAGTTATAGACCCAATAAATAATTTGACTGACATTTATTCTACATTTATTCGTCAAAATTAAATGTCAAGGTCATACTGTTCTTTTTCCAATTAAATTGATAAAATAAGCATTTTATTTGTAGATTAAAAGTAAATACATTCGTAGTGGAAATGGGTGGTGGGTGGTAAATTCTTGCAATTTTTCTGGTTTCCCTCGGTATTTGTATGTAAATAAATATATTTTGTGTCCAAGCACCTAGTGCACAGTCCATGAAAACATTTATTTTTAAAGTTCAATCCGCAAATTCCCATCGTAGGGTAGTGTAGGGAAGGGCGCTGCTAGTGGATTCACCAGCACACATAGACCATGTTGGTCCATTTTGATGGTGACTGGACCAGATTTGAAATAAAAGCGTATTCAATTTAATTTCACTGGGATTCGAACCAGGAACCCCACTTACCAAGGGCATTTACTGAAACAACTGCGCCATCCACTCGTCAATCCCATTGTCTCGTCTAGCGACTTGTTGGTCGTGATGGTGAATGCAAACCGAATTGAAATTAGCAATTATTCGGCGGAATTAAAATTATAGGTAGCAATAAGACTGTTCACACAGATATTTTTCAAACATTTTATTAAATCAAAAGAAAACAGTTTCTACATGGTTACGATTTATCTCGTCTTGGAAAGAATTGTAATTCCGTTTTAAACGCCTTTCTTGGACACGTCTTTATTTGAAATTTTGTGGAATAAACTAGCAGAAAAGCAGAATGGTACGACCAGGATGTACAGTCACGTGCACACGCAAACACAAACGTCAAAAATCAGATTCATTATTTTCTCATAACACGTTTGTTTCCACAGTCAGGAATTCCAGTATCTTCTTTGAAACACTTCGAAGAAGAAGAGAGTGCGCCGGTAAAATGCCTGGGTATTTGCATAAAGTACCGTTGTCTTAGGTTTTGTATGTCAGATGAGGAAAGATGATTAAAGTGGTCGTGCACGCAATTAGAAGCGTTGGTCATCACTTGGAATAACTTTTAGACACGGATTGAAATCAACTGATATTTCAAATTAAATACATTTTCTGTTAGGAATATTGTAAAATAAATAAAATAAAGAATACATTGAAGGAAGAAATATTACCTAGTCCTAGTGTTAAGTCTGCACTAGAGTGGGACTATTCATGGCTCAATGTCGAAAACGCTGAACATTTCAGAAGAGGAGGTATTTAATGCTTTTCAATACTTTTAAAATAAAGTGAAGATTACACCATCTACCAAAAAGAGCAAGGCATTGTTCATTATGGGTAACAAAAAAATTGCCTCGTGCCCGCTAAGGAGATTTGGAGAACCGTATTTATTCGACAATATGTATTTTGACAATTTCCATTATTGTCATTCGAAATAGAATACAAAGTTTATTCATACGAAAGAAAACAAAAAACAGTGCCTTAAAATTACAGGTCCAGCCAGATTTGAACCGTGAGCGACGCACTAATGCACTCCGCCGACAAACCCGATAATTTTCAATGTTCTTTGTTCGTTCCTGTGACATACTTACGTACATAGCCCTTTGATATACAGTGAAATTATAAACTGAGCATTAGGGCTCCTCAAGCAAAGCCTCTCATATTCGTGTTATTGCATAAATAATTTTTTTTAAACATCCTTTACAGGTGTGTACTTTTCTTTATACGACTTTGTCTGGAGAGTGAAAACAGAAATTGGGAACTTACGTTCTCAGAAAGTGGCGATAGCCTGTTAAGAAACAAATTTGTTCACGGTTGCAGCCAATTTGAGGTAGTCTCAATACAGGCGGCAAAATTCAAGTAAACGAAACTGAAATTCAATTTTCGTCAGAAATGATAGCCAACTTCTACCTCTCTTTCACCTTAACATTTTTGACAACCACTTTAAATTCAAAAATCAGAGAAGGGCATTCACATTATTTCTTGAATAACTGTCAAAAATTCATGAATAGCTGATAATTTGAAAGTCAAAAAGCCTCTGAAATTTGTCGATGGGCAAGAGGACAACCAGTTGTGAAGTTGGCCATCGTTATAGTGCTCCATTTCTGATCTTCCTGAGCAGAAGAAGGATAATTCTTAGGAATCCTAAGTACACTGCATAAATAAGTGGTCGTAGTTATGAACATATGTGGTGTGTTGCGTCGACCCCTACGCACGTTCAGCCTACGTTGCCTAGGTTCGATTCCCGAATGGGATGGGCCCACCTCTTTCGAGCCACTAACAATGCTCAAAGAGTATACATTTCTCGAAAAAGCTTCTCAAATTGGCCGTTAGGAGTCGGCATTAAACAGTAGGTGACTAATACTCGTGAGAGATAAATAGCACGCACAACATTAGTGCTTACTGTGAAGGTAGCCCCTAGCCCTCTACTGGCTGTAGCGCCAACATTATTATTATTATTATTGAACAAATGACCATTAGATGTTCATCAGAGCGTTCATATCATATTCCCCAAATCAGTCACCTTAGCGTCCTAACTTATGTCGATGCGAAGGATGCACTCCCTAGAAAGGGCACCACTCCAGTACTTTTTTTTTCGCATGGAGATCTGCCATCCATGCTTACTCACTACTTAAGCTTAAAATGCTTGTTTAGATGGCCTAATGGCACAAGATGCCTCACAATGAAACGATTATGGCGTAGTCTCACATGAGACATGATAACACAGGCTGATAAGAATGAACAGGCCGATTCTCAGAAATATTATTGGCGTCATAATTAGGTACTGCGCCATTGGAATTCACGCTTCAAGATTGGGCCCACGCTACAATGACCTCTGCAGAAGCTACAAGGACGAGGAGGAGGACTAATTACACCCTCTCCTCACGAAAGAGTGGTCACTCGTGTGCTTAAGATTAAGCTGCATGAGTCCATTATCACCAATAGCACCGGAATAGGATCGACTAAATCGGAATGGTAACACAAAGGGCCTACAATGGCCTAAATGTGACAACTGCTTGCCGCCAGGATCAAGATACCCGCCATCGCATCGAACAGTTACTTTCGATGATTGCTGCCCTATGGGGCTATCAAATTTGTATTCTTCTCCATGACTTTCTATGGTCTAACGTCACCTTGGCCGTCTGGTAGCCGCAATTCTACATGAATTTTAGCAAGAGATGAAGTTGCCCTTCACTATTTCGCCATACTTGAACATAAGCAATGCCCAACGAAAATACTTACGAATTCGCTACAAAAACTCGCGCGTAAAGTGATTGTCTCGCCAGCAATACTTAGAACCCAAGTGGATCCATTGTGATATCACTAGCCGGCAGTTTATAGCCTGCTTCTTCTTTAGAGTGCCTCTTTTGGGAACACCTAGATTACGAGTGGATTCATTGTGATGTCACTAGCCGGCAGTTTATACCCCGGCTCCTCCTTAGAGTACCTCTCTAGGGAACACCTTGGAACACACTATAGAACTGGTCTGCTAAAGGTATATTTGGGTGATGCACTCCTTTGTTTACTAACAGCCAATTAGTATTTCTTATTTCTAACATTTCTTCTGGATTTCGATGGGTTGGTACTAGTTGTACCAAAATCATATTTTTGATGGGTTGCCTTGTCCATCGTGCTCGGAGATTTCTTTCTTGGAGAAGGAAGCAGTGTGCTGCTCGGTACCTTATGTACGTTCATTATTTTGTTGCGTTGGCTTTTCGCTCGGCAATTTCCTTCTCGGTGAAGGAAGCAATCTTCTGTGTAATTTATCAGCGTTGTGTCGTATAGTTCCTCAACGAAATACTCGCAGTTGGTTGATATAGATGGCGATGTCCTAATCTTAGAATCCGTCTCTTCGAAAATCCTCCAGGCTTACTCCTTCGATGTGTTCCGAGTGCCAGGGCACTTTTTATAATTGGCTACGACTCTTGACACTTCTTCGGCGTGGAGTCCTTGCTGACTTGCCAACTCGTCCATATTCATAGTAAACTTCTAGGAAACCCCGGGGCGATTGGATGAGTTTCCTTTGACGGCGTTGGTACTAGTGTTTAGCCCTAGTACACGCTTTTATTATCGCAATTAAAAAAAACCGCGTCCAACCGATACCAGTGTTTAGCCCTGGCACGCTTTTACAGAGCGATTACTCACTTATTTGCCCTTTACCACTGGGGGGAGAAAGCAAATTTAAAGAATCGCGACGGGGCACCAATGTTTGGCGGCAAGACTCTTTTGCCTCAACGACGATAGCCAAGGTTCATGTACCTTGACTAAGAGAAGTGGGCGAAATCGGATCCTGTACCAATACACCAATTAATCCATGAAATTGCTTAGCTACCTTACCGCGGGTGGGTTGGATGCGTTGACGGTTGCAGGATAATGCCTTTATTGTCCCATGCAACGGGAATAGCTGCAGTGGACTTAAAACCACCGTTCCTTAACTCGAATTTCTGAGTTTCTACAACTCGAACTCGAACTAGGTGCTTGAAGAGATATTTCAGCCATAAGACTGTTTAAAGAATGAATAGCTGTGTAGCGTGTTTTTTCTTGCAAGCCCTGGGCGGGTGACGAGGTAGTGAAGTATAGCCTATTCTTCCCCTTCGTTCCTACAGTTCCGGCAGAAGTCATTTTGGGGAATTGTAGGGGGTCAATGGTGGGTAATAATGCCTAGTGCATTGCTCATTTAGTTTCTGTTTAGTTTTAGGTGTACTTGGTTTTTTTTTTTTGTCAGATTAGCCATGATGTCCTGCAAGTATCCGGTTCCATACACCTCCGATTGGCTGTATAGATGGCACCTGCAAGTAACAGTGTGTTTATTGCTTTTCATGAAGGTAGTATTATTAGCGAGTGACAAGCCCACCAGTTTTCTAACAAGCTTGGAATACCACTATGCCCAGGGGCCCAGTATAGGCTAGGATTCCATTTGACCGCTAACTCCCTCAGAGGTGGATGGCAAAGTGTTACCATCTTTAATTTGATTGATGATTTATCCAAAGCCTTGAGTGAGTTGTCAGGCGGTCAGACTGTCTAGACCCGTCTAGTGAGTTCATTGACAGTAAGCGAGTGTCCTCTCTGATAGTTGTTACACTCCTGCCTGGAATATAGAACACTGGTTAGGCAGTTGACGGGACAGGGAGAGGGAAATTTCCTGCGGTAAAGCAAATACTAATAATCCAGTGCCTCCTTCCGTTCTGGAACCATCAGTGTATACTTCCAACTCCTCCAACTTAGATCAATGTTTTACACCCAAATTCAAAGTCTACGAAGGGCGTCACCAAGGGTAACTAGCGCGCAACACATGCAAATTCTACCATTATACAATCGACTTTAAAAACTTTCCTCCAATTTAACCACATGAATAAAACAAAATTGATATTCCAGGTCCTTGCTAACAGAATCATTTTCGCGCGCCTAACGAACCAACCGAATTGAGTTCGCTATAGAATTTGCAAAAATCTGGTTACGGTAAACAAGAATAGTGAAGCCACAGAGAATGATATGACTGATGGCAAATAAAATCAACTCAAATTGAATTGAATCGATCAATTCCAATCAGTTCAATTCAGTTGTTTCAGCGGAAATGTCGGTCGACGTATTTGTGTGAGTGTGTGTGTGTGTGTTAGATGTAGTAGTAGACCTTTCTGCTGTTGGACTTACTAACCGCACCTTTTTTCGGTGATTGGCAGTTTTAGTTTCAACTTCCTCTTCGAGATCTTTACAAGAGGACTGGTTAACGCTTCACCTACTGCCCATTTCCTGGCGCTAGGATTTCTAATAGTCTGGGTCAAAGTCTCTCTTTCGGATGCGTCACTGGTGTGTGTTCGGCTGCGTGATCCCAGACAGACCAGTGGCCCGTGTCAAGTGCTGGATGTGTCCCACTCTGGCTATGTCATCCTCAATGTTACGCATCTAGTCTATCGAGTCCAGTTTAGGCTGGCCGTTCTTGGCAAAAGTGGTCGAATTGATACCCCGGCTGTCCCTATTGGAATGGGGAACATCGCTTATCTGCCACTGGCAGCTCGGTCCCTTGCCTGGTCAATTCGTCAGACTTCTCATTACCTAACTTAACTGTGACAACTATGCTCTGCCTTGGTTTTATGATCGGGTGTGGTTTGATTTGACGACTAGCTCTCCCTACAGCGACGTATACATTATCTTTCAAAGCTTTCCAAAAGAAAACACACGATTTTGGCATGTGCTTGATGTTTCGATTTCGAGAAACGTCTCGCTGATTGACTGCAAAATAGGCTCTTTCACTTACCAGTGGTGCGTCTGAAAATTAACGTTGACGTTGAAGAAAATCGACGCCCTGTAACACACTACGATCCACAATCTGCAGCAATCTACCACTCGTTCTGGATGGATTAGCTAGGCCACCATTTGTCGTGGTTTTAAAGAGCCGCAGATTCTACGGCCACGGACAAATTCATCACACAGCACATTCTTGTTTAATGAATCCTTCGTTTTCAGCTCCCACTCAACTAAATTACGGAACTGTGTGAGTGTCACAACAATACACAAGTTCATTGGTTGACCGAAGCTCTTGCAAAATGCTGCTGTCGGGTGCCGTACATTTGTGGTGTTGAGACAAAACAATGGCTTCATGTCATCAGGGCCGGCCCGAGCCAGATGAGGGCCCTGTGCATGGCGCCCCCCTCCTTGATTTCTTGTGGTACAAGTCGTTTATAGATTTCATAAGAGACAGTTATTCAACTGTTATAAAAACACACAAAATCCTACCAAGTCTGAGCACGAGTCTCGAACAAACAATCAAAAGTGTCCATAGGACACATTAAACTCATTTGAGGGAACAACTTCTTTGTGGGATTTTGTACTTTTGTACTGTGGTGTACTTTCGGACTAGGTGAAGAGATGCTTTACTTGAACGAGTAGGACGAGTCCGTCAATCAAACTTGTCAAGTCACAAGTGAGTACATTTCACATGTGCGAGCAAAACTAAATAATGCGTCAAATGATTATAAAGTGAGTACATTATTTTGAGACATTATTCCTTTTGGAAATGTGTTAGTGCCTGTGCAAGAAATTTACCTGCACAGGCAGCGCAGGGGATTTTTTATGTTGGCTATTTTCGAACTATTTTCCTCTTTGAATGGTTTTTGTGTGAACAGTATACAAATAATGAATGCGTTTATTTATTTAGGCTTCAGAATGCGCCCATAAGACCTGGGCGCCCTGTGCATTTGCACATCCTGATTCCGACCCTGCATGTCCTGCCGTAATGGTTCTTTGGTTTTTAGTAGTCAGCACAGCCGGAGGCACTCTTTTTTCCACGGAACTCCGCAATTGGATATGATAGTGGATGAAGAGGGATGAAAATAGGCATGAATAGATGGGATTTTTATTGAATTCATGGCGTTGTCATAAAAGAGCATTCGCGTGGGTGCTGAATGTACACACTGTGTGGAATCAGCTCAGCTTTCAATTCCATCCATGGATGCTTAGATTAACACCAACCAGTGGTGTGGGCAATGCAAGCATTAATTTGCTCGCAGTTGCTGGCGAAATTTCACTGAGGACATGGTTAGTATTTAATAATCCTATAGATCACAATCAATCGCAATGATTGATAAAAAATGCTGACCGTTCTTAAAACAGCGCCGTCAGAATTGTGTTCAACGGTTTTTTCGGATAATTTAATGTCGTTAACCGATAAGTGGCTGTAGAAAATGACATATTTCCCCTTTCAGACGAACACAAACACTGGCATTCATGTTCGGTTTTTACAGACTGCCCACGTATTTGTTTCATAATCAACCATTGGCCGTTGTACAGGGTGGCGCAACAAATCAAATTGCTTTCTTGTAATCAAAGTATTTCATTCAATTTTTTTTTCTTGGAATTTCGGTTTTGAATATCGATCGTAAATGATATCATATTCGCATACGCGACTCCTGATCAGAAAATTATTCATTGTCTCCTGAACGGTTGAAGCCGGGATCGCCTCAATTATTGTTTCGATGGACTGCTTCAATTCAGTCAAACCCCTTGGTTTCGTTTGGTGCACCTCTTGCTTGACATATCCCCATAAAAAGAAGTCTAGAGCAGTGAGGTGAGTTGCCATTGCTATCCAGTTGTAGGTAAAAAAGTGCTTCAACATCCCCAACAACCCCATTGAAAGTTATTGCTACACCGTTTTCTTCAAAAAAGTATGGGCCCACAATACTCTGAAACTCTAGAGTACACAGTGACTCATTCTGTGTGCATTTCCCAGAATCGGAGTACCAAGTTCGCGAACCTTACAATGCGTTTCTCTGGCAACGGCGTACGGAACAAACCAATTGTCTGGCGACGATGTACGATGAATGAAGGAAGAATGATGAACGAATGATCTTCCGGTATCGATAAAACATTCTTCGCCCTACTTCTTATTTTCCAACGAATTTCTCGGGCACGCCGTCTAAATCACACTATCACGAATCTTTCCATTTCTGGAGTAGATTCAGTCCATATACGTGCACGTCATAGTGTCGCCTAAATTCTCCTTGGACGGAAATGAAGGGCTGCAAATCATGGCACTCCATATACGTGCGCGTACATAGTGCCGCCAAACTCCCTCCTACATTCTCCTTGGACGGAAATGAAGGACTGCCATCATGGTACCGTTGCAGTGTCCAAATCCTTTTCGATATCCCAAGCATGCATGTTAATAAATTTTAATAGTCGAAGAAAAAATAAGCCCACGATTTATGTGCCACCCTGTATTTATATGTCAGTACCATAACGAGGCAAGCTTTCTATGGCAGCTGTCCATCAATGGAATGTTCATTGGCTCCAAAAATGTAAACGTTGCTGGGAAAGAAAATCATTCCACATAGCCCGAGTATTTGGAACACATTTTTTAGTTCTTTGTTGTTACTCTGACGTACGTGCAACATTTTTAAAGCATTTATTAAATAAAACGCAATCCCGGACCAAGCGACAATCCTCTTTCCGTCATCATTTCTAGCTGTGATCGAAATATTAATATTGTGCTCTGTTTGAAAGTTTTTACGTTTTATGTCACCTTCTGGTACAGACATTCATGCCGATTATGGAAAACGGCGGATTGAATGCGGAATGACTTCATCCGATCGGCATCCGCAGTTCAACCTTATTGTGGAAACCGATGGATGAACCACATTAGTGGTCCACAAAACCTCTAATGTTGCAAAACTTCGTTTTTGGGAACGGAAGAATTAAGTACATACTATAAAAGTACTGGTCCAAGAGACGCTAAAAGCGAACATGTCTTGACAAAAGTTTAACTATTTCCCGCGCCAGTGTCTACACAAGGAAACTAGCAACGCAGGTCTATAGGAACTTCTGAACACACAAGATTAATTCTGACTTGCTAGGAACCGTATCTCTAATGAATACCCATACTTATCAGAGAATGGGTGAGAAAGAAACGAAGAAGATGGAAAGTTAGTGTGATTGGTCACGCATTTCAAAACGGGGTGCTAGCCATTCAATGATATGATATTCCTTAAGACAGAAAGTCTGGCGTTCAAAAGCATGTTTGTCACATTATAAAGGGTGATCTTTTAAAAGCTATAGGAAAGTTTTTCAAAAAAAAACACATTAAACTCAGAAAAATGCATGAAATCTTTATTTGAATCGATAATACGGTCCATATAATCTAATGTTTGAAGATTACTTCATGCAAATGTTGACCTTGACTGCGTCTCAAATGGTCCATCCGCTTAGTCCAATTTTGGCATACTCTTTCCAACATTTCGGCCGGTATCTCACGAATAAATGCTTCAGTGTTGTCTTTCAATGCGTCAATTGAAGCGGGCTTGTCTGTATAGACATGAGCTTTAACATAGCCCCACAAAAAATAGTCTAAAGGCGTTAAATCGCACGATCTAGGCGGCCAATTGACCGGTCCCGAACGTAAAATAAAATGTTCACCGAACTCGCCTCTCAATAAGACCATTGTTGCGCGTGCTGTGTGGCATGTGGATCCGTCTTGTTGAAACCACATGTCATGCAAGTCAAGCTCTTGCATTTTGGGCAAAAAAAAGTTGGATATCATCTCACGGTAGCGCTCACCATTCACAGTCACGATTCGCATCATCTTTGAAGAAGTACGGTCCAAAGATGCCACCAGCCCATAAACCGCACCAAACTGTGATTTTTTGTGGATGCATTGGTAGCTCTTGCCATGCTTCTGGCTGATATTCACTCCAAAATTTAGTCACAATAGCCCGAATAGCCGCTTCAGTGGGTCGATTAAACTGACCATAAAATGGAAGAAGCGCGCGATGAACTTTCTTAACAGAGCACGCATTTTGATAATAAAATTCAATAATTTGCAAGTGTTGTTCGTTTGTAAGATGATTCACGGTTAAATTATAGACCAAACTGAAGATGTTTGACAGTGGAACAAAACACGAAACGTGCGTCAGCTGTTTAAATCAGTGTTGATAAAAAGATAATAGCTAAAAAATCACCCTTTACATAATCGTCAAAATGTACAAAATCATCGAAATTCACAGATCTACCAGACTAAGTCTAAGAAGGCTCCATCTATTCTGCGATATTAAATTTTTTACTGAAGTTGTTCACGTCGCATAAGTCACAATTGAACGATCAATATATACGCTGGACAAAGAACAGAGAATAGAAACCAAAAACGAAAAAATAAATCGAATTCATGAGAAGAAACTATCAACTTATTTCAAGTTTAATTTACAACTTGTTTGCTGCTCGATTCAGCAATCACTTCGAATTAACGAGCGTACCAAAACACACGGGTTTTGTACGATTTATTATGGTTTTATCGAGAATTTCGAATCACCGAGAGTCGACTTTAATACGCTGTTCTATGCCTTCTTTCGAAAAACGTATTTTGTAGGCTTTCAATTTTTCAACGATGATTAAAAAGGAGATAGAAATGTGGTATCACCCTGCACCCTTGCACACACACAATCACTAAATCTCACATCTCTCTTACAATGTATACTCTCAATCAGAAATGAAGTATGATAGAGATGCACAGCTTCCACCTCTTTCGCCCCTTAAAATTTTTGACAGCCATTTTTTATATCGTCTTCTAAAGACAAATTGACCAATCACAGAACGGCATTTACTTTATTTCGTGAATAACCGTCAAAAATTCAGGAATAACTGGCAAAAAGTCCATGAAATTCGTCCATGGACTAGGGGTTAATCAGCTGTGAAGTTGGTCATCTTTGGGACCTTATTATCCTTCCACAGTGGTTAAAATCAATCAATCTGTTCGTTCCATTTCAAACTTCATACTTCATTTCTGTATTCTATACAAGCTCAGAGTCATACTCACTCTGTTATACTATTGTTATAAAAAGTCTGATCGATGTTATTAACGCACTCTTGAATAAAAGCTGTAAAAGCGTCTGTGATCACGGCGACGCCATACAGACACGCTTTCAGAATGAACCTAAACTACATTGAGTGAGCAGTACAGGACCATTTCAAGTCCTGTACACACATTCACCGATCCGGGGAAGATTTGAGTTCAAAGTAATGCAGTTGCCCTATGACCGGAGCTTTTGATTTTCCTTATAGAAGAATAGGCAGGCATACAATTTGATCGAAATACTCTAAGTTACCCTGACAAACAGAGAGTTACGGTCGGAATTCAATGAGATCACTATACTCTACCATTCCAGTTCAACTTCCAGTGCACTAGGATCTTGGAACCTGGGAAATAATCTCAAAAAATTTGTGTTAGTTCATGAGCAGCCATGGCAGTTAGGCAAAATATTTTCTGCGAAAGCCGAAAAAAAGAGTGGGACTTAAAACCCTGCCTTGGGGCATACCAGCATCTATTGAGTGTATGCCAGACTTGGACCCGCCCAGTCCCACTTGGATTCACTGGAACGAATGCAGTTTCTTGACCTCTTGCATTTAGGCGTCACTGCGATTCAGTGGGCTGACGGTATTCACTGGCATGGAGTCCTTTGTCTTGACTTTGGGCACATAAATGTTTCCATTGAAATTACTTCAGACGTGAATATTCCCAATTCACAGACTACTCGTAATTAGCATCAAATCAGCTTTCAAAAGCACTCCCATTTACATCAAACAAATTCATGCACACTCTACTCGTACTTATTGACAAACTAAACTCTAAACAACTCTTTTGGAAAACATTTCAAACTTTCCATCGCAGGACCGCCGACAAAGCGCGGACCATCCACTCGAAAAGTACGTTCTTTGAGGACGATTTCCCTTAAATTTCCCCGCTAATTAGCATGGCTGATGCCGGCACACTCGCACCCGATTATAGATTTTTGCCTAATCAACCCCCAGTGACCGATTTAACCGTCCCACAAGCAAACGCTAAATTCCCCAATGAGTTCACAAAGCAAGCCTGACTGATTTATTATTCCCGGCTAATTGCCTAAAATTGAGTAGGCACTTGTCCGGGCAGACTTGCGGTGCCGCGATAGTTGCGTCTAAATATTTGACTTCCATTACCCACAATCAAAGCAAAGTAGATGTGGAGAGCTGGATTGCAAGCGGTCTTTTGTTTGTCTAATTTCAAAAATCCTATTTCATGCCGACGCCCGGCAGTGGTGGTTATGGTGCGGCTGCCACTCGAAATTGGGTCTGCGGTTGCGGTTGCTATTCGTCATTGTGAGCGACCTCGTTCCCGCACTGTTCCAAACTAAATTTCAAATGGATTGCGAAGGACTAACATTTGCCACATTACTCCGTCGGTCGGTGTGATCCATTTGCGTGGAGACGCTTGTGCTGGTTCTCCATCCGACATGCATAACACGAAAGAGCTCTCAGCGCTTTTAACTTACGGATGCCGGGCGCATCGTGGGTGGGTTGATGGGAACCGAATTGGATGTCCTTGTCCAGAGCTGCACTCACTTCCAGTGGGAAATTCAATTTTGTTTACATTTACATTGTGTGGACGAACTGTTGAATATCATCCTGAGTGTGGCTGGCCTGAGTGTGTCACGCTGTAGTGGATGTAAGGGCACTATGAACTGTCGAGTGGAACTCATAGCAGTCCTTTATGGCAGACAAAAGTTTTGATGACAAAGACAAAAGGTGGCCCGAAATTAAATTTTGAATAAACAAAAGAAGTGATCGACCACAGAGCGACTCCGCCCGGGGGCCCTGCATAGTTTGTGGTGTTCAGTGTTGTTTGCTCAGATTGGAAAGTTGTGAGTGCTGCTCAATGTGCTGGACAACGCGGATGGGGGTTTTCCAGATCGCTGGACTTGGACTCTGCTTTAAAGTTTTGCTTTGTGCCTGGAACGTATCAGAGTTTCAATGTAAAATCGTTCTGCTTGCTGTAAAAAATTTGAAGCAAACTTCAATCTGAATCAAATTCGAGATGGAATGTCAGAAGAGGCACGAAGAAAGAACACGACTTCCACTGTTTTAGGGAGTTTTGATTGGCCTTCTATGCTGGGCTAGTTTTCGCTGTTCTACCACGAGACCATTGCTGAGCGGAAATCGAGTGCTGATGCTCTCACAATGGAACAAGCAAACGAACACTCAATGGCGTACCCACAACCGTATGCATAAGCTGCAACAAGCACTCGCTATTTGATGAGGAAAAGTCAGTTATACTCTCCGTGTTAATGATCGCGCTGCAGTCTGTTCAGTCGTTGCTTCTCAAGTTCCGTCATCAAAATTAAACAATCATGCGTCTGCAATGAATCAGGTCAAGTGCGAGTAGTACTATGTACCATTCTACATCCTAACGATTTTTCAGATATTGTCAAAAAATTGTAAGACATCGACTTGCGAAAAAGCAACTTCGCTGATTTTTATGAGTTCTTATGAGCCCTATTACCGCCACGTCATTCGACTGCCAGTGTGTCACTTGGAGACACACAGCACATACAAATTAGTGCTTAACATTTTAGTACTTGTTTATACATCTTTGGCAAAGTACATTTTTCTGTGATTGCTCGTTACACATGGGTTCCTGGTAGGAATGTGGGATATATACTTACTTACTTATGGTGGTGCTACAGCCCAGTGTGGACCTGGGTCTCACCCAACACGCGTCTCAAGCCAGCTCGATCTTTAGCCTTCAGTTTCGCAAGCACAGTTGGTTAAGGTCCCTTTCCACTTGCGAGCGCCACCTTAGTAGCAATCTTCCTCTGGCGTGGATTCGAAGACTTTCCGGGCCGGAGCATTGGTTTCCATCAGCTCTACATAACCTAGCCATGTCAATCGTTGGATCTTCACTCTTCTGGCTAAGTCTATGTCACTGGACAGCCTGTACAGTTCGTCGTTTCGTCTCCTACTCAACTCACTATCTATGCAGACGAGCCCGAAAATCAGCCGAAGAATTTTCCTCTCAAAGCAACCAAGAGCACCTTCTTCCGCTTTTGACAAACTCCATGCCTCTGTTCCATATGACAGTACTGGGACGATTAAGGTCTTATAGGTCTTATAGGTCACTTTGATTGCTCGAGAGAGGGCTTTGTTTATCAGTTTGTTTCTTAGCCCAAAGAAGCAGCGATTTGGATGTGGGATGCATGATGTTGACAAAACATTGATGTAAACATTAACAGCTAAACAACGATGGTCATACAAATCGAACTCAAAACATCGATGTTTGTTAATATCGATGTTATAAAATGTATTCGTTGTCAAATATACAACTGTACTTTTTCTGATATGTAATTATTTTGTTATTAATGCACTTTTCCACAGCATAGGCGAATTTCACAAAATTTCTGACAAAATGCCAATGTACATGATTATGATGAAATTCTGGTACAATTGATATATTCTTTTTTCGCAAATTATTTTTTGCCAACATCGTTTCATTCTTAACATCGATTATCCAATATTTTCACATAGTTAGACATCGATGCTCAAACATCGAAAGTGACTCAACATCGATGTTTTTTGAACATCGATGAACACGGAACATCCCTAGTTCCACACCATTGCTCAGAAGATCATCCCACATGAGTGTGCGCAGCAGTAACAGCTTCGTATCTTATTTGTACTGCCCGATACAGTCTGAGCTGAGTTTGTTGATGAGTTTCTCGATACCACGTCTATGGCTGCAACATTCGACTTTGACGAAAATAGCTTACTTGGACGCTGCGTATGTGAAATGACTAAGGCTATGACAAGTTCTTTCCGAAAAAGTTTTCGCCAAGACCTTACCTTCGCCTGTTTCCAGTTATCGCATAAGCTCAGCCAAAAATGTTAGCTGCTGGTCTCAGACTTGTTGCAAGTAAAAATCATAATTTTATAAACTATTCGTATACATTTTTTTACCTAAAAAATCACATCTACCGTGGTTCACATTTTATGCGTGACTACTACTTAAACCAACCATTGCAAAAAAATACACATGCTGTGTATGAGCAATGTACGGTTCAGTTTATTTAGCTGTAGGCGATCTGAACATTCCACGACGTTGTAGTGTCATAGAGTCTTACACTCTTTTTATATATTTTCTGCTTCAAACATAAAAAAAATAAGTGACCAACAATACAATACATTGAAGTTATTCTGCGCTAACACATGCTTCTAATTATTTAGATTAGCTTGAACTTGAGTAGTGACTAACAGCCACAGAGTGCAGAAATCGGCTGGAAGCAATATCCAAGCAATAAATATGGATTTTTGAGATGTTTACAACCAGGCGAGTTTTTGGACTTGGTCCGACTATCCCGTCCTGGGACTGCCAATCGGTCGCCTACATGATGGAATCGCATTCAACGCCCGCCTCGGAAGTCGTAATGAACAGGACATTCGTGCCACGTAACCAAACCAACGAAGCATAGCCCTCTCCAGTTAGAAGAAGCATCTCATCAGCGTTGAGTTCCTCGCGCATTAAAATTTTTATTTATTCTTCGAGATCTACTGCATCTCATCAAAGCTTATACCCTCCCCTCGACACAACAAACATACTTCAACGGGTTTACAGTCCCCGAAACTATTTCTAAGGTTGGGGTATTTTTTTGTCGGCAGATTTTGCAGGGGGATGTAAGTTAAATTTCTGGCGAAATGATCTCAAACAACTAATGCGAAATAAAACGTTTTGGAAACAAAGATGATTTGCATTTTTTTCGGGCACAGAACATCCGTCAAAATGGCTCAAAATTGCCCATGGTCCCTAACAGTCATTGGAAGATCCATGGACCTTTCAGTTGCTTAACATTTTGTTCATCAGTTGATGTTGATCGGCTTCCAGGCCGATTTTATACCACTTGTAAACACTTCCGCCCAAAAAATGTTCCTTGTTTTAAAAAAAATCGGACATTGCTAAAATCGCTGTTTAACTAACATTGGCGCAAATGTCAGTAAATATCAAGAGTCATTCTTTAAGACATGCCCAACGTACCACGTACCAAAACTGATTAGTTGAGACACGAATCACTGAAATCCCTCAAAACCGTGAATTTGGGAACCCACTAAATCGAGTTCACCGTGGCTTGCCGGAATAATTTGCCGATTTAGCACCTGGTTAACATCATTTTTCCGTAAAACCTGCACCAACTCCAGGGATTATCGAGCCTCAACACAATTCAATGTTCCCGAAAACAATTAATTCGACGTAACAAAAAAAAATCCCAAATCAACGAATAAATATTCATGAGATAATTTAATGACGATAAACCCCTCGGGTCGTCTTGCTAATTTGCATTGCATAACACGTTAATTCAATCTGACTCACATTCACCGTTGCCTAACGGAAGGCCCGAGGACACCGGAACCGAATGGGCCATTGCCGGTGCTTGGTGTTAATCTTCGCCATTTCATCATCTCAAATGGAAATCATGGTGAAATGGGCAAACTAAATGCGTTTGTTTCTGGTATCCGTGTTATTTTATTTTCAGCACTTTTTTTTCTCCAAGCCCTTTTGCACATTTCTGTTCATTTCCTGATTTTGGATGTGTGAAGCCATTGATTTGAGGACTCCCTGTATCGCACTGCACGACCTTCGTACACCTTTGTGAATTGCGTGTGTTGATTTATGACGCGCATCTGGAATTGAATCAGAATGGAGAAACCCCAAAAAAGGAAAAACTGCTGACGGAAATGTACAGAAATGGATTGAAAATGGGATAAAGACAAAGGAAGAAAATAAGGGAAACTTTTTCAATTCCATTTCCCAACGAAAGGTGACGGCGATGGAGCAGTGGAGTTGCCCGACAACCCCCCACTTTGTCTCTCACTCCCCCTTGCGCCCTTATTCTGTATGCCTTCTGCGTGTATCTTTTCTTTCCGTTCTCGGATCCTTTCTCGTTCACAATCAAAAGTTTTCATTGTTCTTTTGTTTTTTTGTTTGTTACACAAGAGCAGCAACAGAAGTTCGTTTGTGTTGATTTGTTTGTTATCCTTCCGTTTGTTATCCTTTATTTTGTTGAAGTAAAAAAAAAAATGAATCATATATGTATATGTGAGGGAAATAAATGTTAAAAGAAAAAATGAAGTTCGTTGATGGATATGAAAACCGTGAAACATTTTGCTTTGTTTTCTTTTTATTCCTTTTTGATCCTTTGGCAGCTTGCACGGAGCATGATCGTGAGTACACGTAATTCGCCCCCCTTTCCTCAACACCATGGGCAGGGGGTGGTTTTTTGCAGAAGTTCTTTCCTCCTTTTCTTTTCCTGTCTTCTGGTTTTTTTTTTTTTTTTTTGTTTTTTCACTGTATCCTTGATTTCAGTCGGTGTTACATCTTTGATTTATTTGTTTTTCTCTTGTGTACAATCATCTGTTCACACCTGATTTTTTCCGATACATGTATTCATCTGGTTATTCTTTCGTTCGTTCGTTTGTTCCTTAACTTAAGAGTAATGTATCCCTTAAATACATATTTATGTACATTATTGTATACTATTTATAAGAGATGTTGATGATTTCGTGACTGCTGTTATTTTGTTTGTACATATATTCATATTTCGATGTTTCTTATCTATCTCACCACTATACATACATTGTACTGCATTCAGCTGGTAAATTAAGTGCGAAGGCATCTCTCTATTATGTAAATTGAGTTTTGTATTTTGGAATGGAATTTTGGCAATGTTTGTGTAATTTGCGGTGCGGTGCGACTCTCTGATTGGAACCGAAACATATTTTATTCTTCTTCTTCACAAATTGATTATCGCAATGTGGGTGGATTTTTCATTTCTCACTTTCAGCACAAGACTTAGCATAAGACCGGAAAGAGGACGCTTTTCATAAACTCACCAACACCGCCGATCGTAGTTGGTGATGTGTTTGTTTGCATTCACGGATGGATTAGTGATATAAATTCGTTCATTTCACAGATATATAAATATTTTAATTTCGAATTGGGGTCCTCTTCATGAATATTTAATGAGTGTGAAGTTCGACTGTGGACTCGGGGAAAATGTTATAAAATGTATTTTTTTTTTTTTTGGAAATAAGCTTACGGTGGGTGTTAAAACGTAATCCATGGAAATGACAGCGCTATGTGGATGTGAATAACTTTATATTCATTGTTTTCTTAGGGTGCGATTTAGTTTCACCCCTGCGTTATCGAATAATATTAAATTATAATTATGTTGTTTTTTTTTTTTTTGTCTTCGCATAGAAAAAACAAGGTGCTGTCCATATTCATTATTTACAGACCCTCTTTCAAATTGTTTTTCATTTCAATTTCCAATTTTCTTTAGTCAGAAATGTATTCATTTGTATCGAGTCAACAGTCAAGCAACAAGCAGAAAATAAAGAAAGTGATTACACACGTCCGGATGTTCGTGAACATAAGCACATTTCGAGTTTGATGTCACATCTTTTATTTCATAAGAAATGAAAAAATATCACTTCGTTGTCTGTCCGTCCACCAGCAGCTGTAGCTTCGAAGCTTTAATAACTTTAACGATTCAATTGACTGGGAACTCAGGCTCGGAAACAAATCTCTGACTGCAATGTACGAGACTTTTAAGGATTTATATTTCAAGGCATTGATCGGTTTGTTCCGCCTTTTAACAAGAGAGCATCTTATAAGCTCCGATGGTATAATAAGAGATACAAAATCTAGAAAACGTTAAGAATAAAGCATTCAAGCGTTCAAAATCAGGCAATCCTGAGGACCGGTTTTTATTTTCTTCAACTTCGAAGAGATCAACAAAATGTTAGTTAAGCTGAAAGAAACATCAAGAATCAGACAATCCTGAGGACCGTTCTTATTCTCTTCAACTTCGAAGAGCTCAACAATATGTTAGTTCAGCTGAAAGAAACATCAAGAAACAGCAAATCCTTTTGGACATTCTCAAATTCCAATCGAAAAAGCAACTTTCATCCAACAGCAATGGAAGTTGATCACGACAAGTCCAATGATATACAATGTACGTGCCAGCTAATCGCAAAGCATGTTCAATTGAATTACAACACAGATACCATCTCCAATCCTAACGAGTTCTATTCTCGCATAACACCTGTTACGGATTTCGAGTTAAACTATTTCTCTGGTACAGACATTCTTAACGCTGTAACTGAACTCGACGTAACCAAGAAATCGGGTGTGGAATCAATTCCGCCACTTTTATTGCCCAAATGTTTCATTTTATCGATGATTGGAAAATATATTTCATTAGTCCAATTTACAAAAGTGGTCTTAGACACCAAGTCAACAACTACAAATTTTCTGCAATACCAAAGTTGTTTGAAAAGCTCGTTACACAGAGGCTGTGCATTTCTCAAATCAACATGGTTTTGTAAGGGTGCGTTCAACTGCATCTAATTTAAGTCTATTTTCCTATTACTACTTAAGTTCTATAGAAAATAGGAAACAAGATGAAGTGTTGTATACAGATTTGATAGAGCTCATCATGGATAGCTAGTTCAAAAACTTCGAAAGGTGGGACTCAATGAAAGCTTCTCTAAATGGCTAAAGTCTTATTTGTCCAACCGGAATCAAGTTGTACAAATTGGTGGGTTTCATTCATTCTTCATTAATGTCGAGTCCGGTCTTCCTCAAGGTAGTCATTTGGCACCACTTTTGTTAATTTTATTCGTGAATGACGTGCCTGACGTCATCACATTTTCATATTTAGTGTCATATCTTCTATTCAGGACTGCTTGAATTTTCAAAAAGATATCAACTCATTTTTAAACTGGTGTGAGTACAATCATCTTACGCTAAATGTATTATCATCATGATCATCTGCTTCTGACCCGCATGTTCCACTAAAGGGGTCGCCAGGGAAACGGGAGAGATCTCCAGGCAACTCGATCCTCCGCCATCGACTCTAACTCATCAGAAGTTATGCTCAAACGTAACCAGGCTAGTTTTTGGACTTGGTTCAACCACCTCTTCTTTGGTCTGCCAAGCGGTCGCAGAATCTAATGAAATCGCATTCAACGCAAACCAACGCAGCATAACCCTCTTCGTTCGAAGAAGCAGCTCCTCAATGTTGATTTCCTCGGTCAACTCTCCGAAAACTTCAACCGTATCATCTTACATTCCTCTTGGAAGAAAACAAAACTTAACAAATGGAGTCTCAGCTATGTCATAAAGATGAAGTCATGTTTCTTCGGGTTAACCCAATCAGATGTTAAGTGTCTGGCTTTTCGACTGGCAATGAGGAATAACATCCCAAACAAATTTTCAGTTTTAAAGCAGTCTTTCTAAAAAGACGTAGAAAGGAGCTATCAATCCGGCAACCGACAGGTACGTCTATGTTTAAAACCACTGGACATGGACCAAATTTAAGTCCTTTTTAGAGCTACTAAAGTTCGTACAACGATCGGTATAATTTTAAGCCAGATAGTATATATAATGTGGACGAGACTGGTTTTTCGGTAGTTCAGAATAAACAGACGAAAATATCGGCAAAGGAAAACTGCAGATTGGTATTTTGACATCTGCTTAAAGGCGATCCCTTGTAATGCTAGCAATGGGTGCCAGGGGATAATTCCTGCCACCACTCATCGTCTTTCCTAGGAAAAACGAAAATGTTCAATGAAAAACGCTCCGGGATGGAGTGAACTTAATCTCTTTACAAAAGGGTTTCAGCATTTGAAAAAGTAAAGCAGTCAGCGGATCAGCGAACAAGTCTTATAAATTTTAGACGGCCATTTTAGCCACACTCGGAACATTGATGTGATTTAAATGGCAAAAGCTAATTTTTTGATCATAATTTCACTTCCACCTCATTCAACCCGTAGATGCAGCCTCTTAACAGATCTCTTATGGCGTCTTTGGAATCTTTCTACATGAGACAGAAACCGTTGATAATAATCCTCGAACTCCACCAAGGGCAATTCGACATCAAATTTGAATCATACGATTTCTCCTTGGGGTATAGCCCCACCAGTTGCCTTATATCCGAAAATAACAAATGTGGGAAGGAAAGTCACCCACGCGGCTGTTACAACAAACACTTTACAGAAGCTGCCTTAACAAACAAGACGTTTCAAAAACAGGCGAAAAAAGTCAAAAAAAAATTGTTTAAAACAAAAACAAACAAGTGTCGAAAAGGAAAAAAAAGGCTGATGTGTTACCATCAACTTCAAAAGAATGCCGCAAAAAGCAGCCCAAATGCAAAAGGGATTCGCCAAACGGTTCATCAAGTGATCCTTCTATAAGTTTTGTGGCTGATGACTAAAATTCTGATGATTTAGGGTCAGAGTTCGATCTTGAACCTCGTGAAGGCTTAAACTGTAATGTTTGTGACATATTCTACCCCGATGGTCTTTCAGCTCTTAAACTTGTTCCATCAACGTCATCAGGATAGCAAAACTTTTCTCCAGCTTTGAAATTTTATATGCTTCTCCATCGTAGTGTAGGTCGGCTTGATCGGAACGATATAATTAGAATTGCACATGTTTCAAAGTCGTTCTGAAAATTCATACGCGTTTTTACGCTACCCCTTCGATACAAGGTTCAAAACTTCTTCAAAATTTTAGACTGCTGTCATCCTCTAGATCCCAGAAATAGTTATGTTTAGGTTGATAAGTAGGGGGGCTGCTATTGAATTCATCAGTACTCTTTGAACATGTGATATCCAGAGTCAGACAATTACCACTAATTAACCACTCCTGATCCCAAAAAGCAAATGATGACTAGACGAGATTTGAAAACCAGATAAAATCGTTTTAACTCTTTTTTCACTAGGATTCGAACCAAGGACCTCACTAACCAAGGGCAGGCATCTAACCAGCTGCGCCATATAGTCATCTATTCACTTGAGCAATTAATGGGGTATCTCTTTTTCAAAAAAAATCGTAGACCCTCTTAACAATGTTCCGTTTCGCGTGTCGGTGGGTTTGAGGCGGAAGAGTTTGTCAAATACTTCGTCTACGGCAATCTTCAGTCCGTAGAGTTACTCCACCGCCTACCTTTGCACACAGAGTCTATATTTCATGATGGAACACTAATTAACCTCCCCTCTCCTACAGGAAACACTGATCAAGGTTCTCTTAGCTTTTGCAACGACCGTAGTGCTGAGAATTCTCAGTCAACTCCCAATGGCGATGTTTGACAACTCTGCAGTCACAAAACTTTCAGCAGCTCGTATGGCTTGGTGGCATGGGTATAAAGTAGATGTGTACGGTACTATGGACGGGTCCACACACCTAAATGCAAAATCACATTTTGTCCTGATTATTGCAAATCGATAAACCAAACTTTGGCTTACCAATGTTGCGTGAATAAGACTTACTTGTTATGCATGACTGGATTCGTCAAATTTATGAAGATGATGTCGAGTAAATCTTTGCCTGATCTAAGCATGTGTCTTCTGCAAGATGCCATGTATTGGGAGGGAACTCAATTTTAGACCTCCAAGACCAGACTACGTTTTGTTCGGTGAATTAGTTCGATGAACAGTCGCCACCTGTTTCATGTGATATTCAATGTTATTGCCGTGAATGCTCTTCTATGCGATGATGTCGACAACTTCTACATCTACCATATAAAATTAAACTTCATAAATTCTCAAAAACGAAACTACGTCTTGTCAAATTGTATTTATTCTTTGAAATTTCACTTTCAAGCAGACATGATTTCACCGGGCTCCTCTTAATTCAGTAAAAGTTATAATCATCTCCTGAACATGCTCTGAAGTTAAACTTTGGCTACTTTCAAGTCAACAATGTTGTACCTTGGTCATTTGAATTTAATTATGTTTGATATGAATACAGTCCCTGTTTTGAAAAAGTGCTCTAAATGACCTTAGGAATACAAAAAAAAATTACAAAAAGGTATATTTGTTGAACATTCTCTCTTGAGAGAATGGGCTATTAACTCGATTTGTATTCGCAGCCGTAGGGGGACATTTAAATTGTATCTATAACCTAATCTCACATTATTCCTTATTATTACTTAAGTTTTCCTTCGAATATAATTACTAATTTGATAATTTAAAAATAAAATATTGTTGTATTAAAAAACCAAATTAGAGAAATGATACAGATTAAACCTCTTTTTTTTTTTGTAAAATAGCAAATTCTACCTGGCACTGCGATAATCAATTTTCGAAAGAAAAAACCTACGTGAAAAAAAAAGATAGCAATACAAATTTTGTAAAAATCACGTAATCATCATCATAAATCATCCCCCATACCACTAAATAAAATGCAAAAAAAAAAAAAAACAACAACATAAACATTGAAATTACACTTAAATTTTAATAACATCCACAGCATATCGGCCTAGAACACTTTCTAATTTTTTAAAGAAATCTTCATTGTTATCTTCCCAACCGCAGGGTGGCTCTATGCCGAACACCTCAAGCAGTGTACCATTTTTGTTATCGTCTAGCATGCAATCAATACGTTCACGTCGACCATCCACATGTCTATCATCTGGCCCACTGGGATCTGGCTCTGGCTTATTGCAACAACTTGGCTCCGGAATGGTAAGACAACTGACCTCAGTTTCGGGTAATGCAACTCCCGTGCATCAATTAGCAATCAATGGAACTCGCAACTACGTCCGAAAGTGTCCGTCACTCAATATAACATTTAGTAACTAACGAAAATTCTAAAACAGGTATCGTTTTTTTTTTCCTAAATATAATTGTTGGTATTTGTTTTTTTTAACATAAATTATACATACAATTATTTAATTTCTTTCATAAATTTCAATAAATATAACTGTTGTTTGCGAATTTATGGAATTTAAAAAAAGATAGAGTTTATTGAAAGAAGTGAAATTAAGTATTTTAAATAAATGGTTTTAGCTTCAAATTTAAATTGGCAGTGCGGTATTCAGTTGTCCTTAGAATAAGTACTGTCGACGAATTCGTTGAGATACACCACATGTACATACATCTAAAAAATCCCAGTTTTGTCCTTTTTTTTGAACAGAAAAGAAATCAGACATATGACTAATAAATTTACTGTTGTTTTTTGACGTTTATTGTCAGGAAGAAAATTAATTTCATTCCCAAACAGTATATGTACGTGTTATTTGCTTTGAAAGTCTGTGTTAGAACAAATTTGTTGTTATATTTTCAGCTTTTTACAGGAACCGGGCGACGTTTAATGTGAACTTGAAGTCAGTACAACAGAGCATGTTAGCGGTTTAAGTTTCGTGCATGAAATAAACTTAAGTAAAACTACTTCTCTTCTGAACACAAGCTAGATCTATCTAGACTAAGTACTCAAATTCGTCAAACTTTCTCTGTTCTGTAAATATTTCTTCTTTTTTTTCAAAAACATTTCAAGGGGTGACGACGTTCCGTCAGCTATTTTATTTTGTCTTGATTTCTTCGTTCATTTGTTAAGTGATTTTCAGGATGCTCTAGGAACATTTTTGAAGTAGTGCGTTAGTCCTAGGTCAGATAAATAAATTCTCTTGCTTGAAAAATGCGTTGGTTCTTTGGTGAGGGAGGTCCAAATTAAAGACCTACCAGCTTTTTCAAAAGCCAGAAATTGTTGATCCAGTCTCGCACATCTTCACAGCAATATTGACAATCTACAAATACTCGGGCATGACAAAGTCTAAGGATTTAAGTTTTTTTTTTCAAATCAAATGTTCCCCGGTCATAGAAAATCTCTACCATCTGGAGCCGATCACTTCCATCGAAGGAAAGATGTCCTTTACTCGGGAGTTATTAGTTGGTTGGAGAGGCCCAACAGCCAATGTGTTCAGTACTCAACCCTCCGACCGAGTTGAATGCCACAGAATGAACTACACCGCCGTTGAAGGCGAACTGCACCTCGCCGTGTTGTGAAATTAGAATTTTCGAGTTGTTCCTTTCGCCGCATTTTTATTGAACCGCCTTCTATCTCACTTACTCACATGAGCTCCCGAGTTTATGAGAAGGTGCTTGTGAAGGCCCTCCAGCCGGCGAGAACAGCACTGTGATACAGTTTGCCAGAAAAACGCTGGTCGTGGGGACTGTCAATGGGGTAATTAAGACATTTCCTGGCGAGCACTCGGATGCAGGTAATAAAGCAGACTTCGTGCATGTGAAGCGAGCATCAAAATTAATTGGCTAACAGTGAGCTTTTATGCTCAATGAGCAACACTAACTAAGGCAAAAGAGAGAAAAAAGAAGCAAATAAATCAAAACTGAAATTAAATTTAGCGTAACCACTCTGCTGCGGACTGTAGCTTGCTTCAAAGCGTCATATGTCAAAATGGTCGGCTGTTTCAGTGTCGACGATTGACCTTCACCCTCGAGGAAGGAACTTGTGGCTTCAAATGTTCAAATGTCAGCTGTCCACAAGTTCTTGTAGAGATTCGCAAAGTTATTACACCATGCCGCTTGTGATGGTGTACCCATTTTCTTTATCGTTACTAAGATGTCTTTCGGGCGAAGCCGCTCTAGAGGACGAAAAAAAGCTTTTTTGAACATTTTTTCTTCAAAAATGCACAAAAATCGATTTTCCAATAAAGTTATTTTGAAGTGATTAATTTTAAATTAAAATTTAAATTTAATTTTGTGCAGCCTTATCCTTTCATGTCTCCGGTTTTTCGAGGTCTACGGCCAGACAAACAGCTTCTGAAAATTTTTAATTATAACAAGCCATTTTTATATCTAAGTATATAAAAAAGGTGTGAAAACGTCGATACAAAAATCTGAATTACACTGTCGTACAAACCATACGATCAATTGTTAAATTCAATGCGATATTTATCAATTCAAAAAGGGCAGAAAATAAGCTTGCGTGTGGAAAGGTTATCCGAATTAATTGCGGGCATTCATTGCGAAACATTCATTCCGTAACTTTTTTTAAAGGTAAATTTCTTTTGAAAGATTTAGTGAGAGAAGACTTTGTTGTTCTTAAGTGAGATTTTTTTGCTTGGCTAATGCCTTCTAGTAGGCGATCAAACCTTGGCGACGTACACGTCGTGCAATAATAAGTCAGAATGTCCGTAATAATTAAACGCAAGACGAACATGCAGAAGAAAATTAATGTAGACGTGCCCACATTGCACAGGTCCGCGCTATACAGTCGCCGCCTCAAATTCGACAAAATGTTACTAGAAGACGATCAGTCGTAAATGTAGACATGAATTGCGCTGCAATCGAATACGATTCCGCAATACTCTACAGCGTGGATATAGGTCCGTTGTCTGTCGTATGCAAGCATTGTCGTCTGCACAGTTTTCGTACAAATCGATAGGGTAACCAACTAGGATGAAGCGACCAACTATCCGCCGGAATTTTTCAATTCCATTGATGTGCCAGGAACTTGGCTGCATAATTTACAGCTGAAGTGTGATCGATCATAATCTTGTTGCGCAATCACAATCATCCGAAATTGTGCAACAGTACGCGGTTGTATGTCAATAAACTGATTAACAATGTAATTCAAGCAACGTTCATAAAAAGCAAATTCAAAGAAGAGGAAGTCCTTATCCTACGAATTTCGATTATTCCAACTCATCATCCATTCAAATTGAAGTGCATTCAATTCCCTGTTCAATTGACTTCTGCGATGCCAATCAATTACAAGGCAAGGCCAATCGCTGGAAGTCTGTTGGATTAATCTCGAATTTCCCTGTTTTTGGAACGGTCAGCTGTACGTTCACTATTCGCGTGTTGGTTAACCGTATTCACACTGAAATGGGACCTAAAATTCCTACTAAAATTCGAAACCAAGTACTTAGTTCCATTATCTTTTGGAACATCATTTTTGAAAGTTCTCTGGCCTAACATGACAAATATAAAAAAACTGCTACTTGCCTGACGAAAATTAAACGGCGTCACGATTTCCTTTAATATATACTTGGAATAATTTGCGCCTCGGTGATATATTGACTCCTATACCAGTCCATTTGATAGCAGCTTGGCTTTTGAATCACTCAGTCCTCTAGTAATTCATATCAAGAACAATAGCTAGGTTGGTGGGTACATGGGTGCCGGCTTTGCTTTCCGGCCGAGATTTACAACGATGTTCTTTGTGGCTTGTAATATTATTTTTTCAAGTCCCAAAACTATTGTCTGTTAGCTGTCGAAACCAAACTTGCCTTTCATTGTTAGACTGGACACACTGCTTCAATGCATCAGAACCAAGTAGTTAAGGTTTTAGCTAGTTTTCATACCAGAATTTCAGTATTTCTCTCCTTCTCGAACCAGAACCACCACAAAATCACCGCTAGTCACCTGCCTCTCAGACGGGATCACATGCATACACAAGGCCAAATTTTGCTTTCAAAATGAACAATATTCTGGTGCATTTCCATACAGCAGAACCTTCAGAAGAGTCTTGATTTTTGCCTTTCCAGTCGCTGAATTTTAGCCCACTTGTTGCGACAAACGTCGGATCTCGACTTACTTAGAATGAGTGAACAACATAATATCATGAGCCTATATAAATACCTGACATTTCACGAACCGTCTTACGTCGATGATTTGATGTTGGAGCAAATCGTGTTCCTAAGGGTATACATACATGTGAACATATTCTACCCTCAAATTTCTATCTTGCTTTCCTCTCTCTGTCAGTTTCTATTTTCCTATCTGTCTTCACAGTATCAATCTTCAACTTTCAACGTAACTGCTTTCCAACTAACCTCTGTGAACAATTTCAAGAATTTTCAGTAAATTTCAAAAACAAACTAAAAATTCATCTCATAGAAGTTACCTTTGGTAGTTACTCGTAGATTTTTACATCAATTTTGCATACCAATCAGAATTAAGATCTTTCACATTTGAAAAACTGTATGTTTTATAATTTTTGTTTTGAAATTGTCGACAGCGCTTATATCAAACGCATTATTTCACTTACTGTCTGCCCATCTGCCATTTATTTTGCATTTATACAAATTTATTTAGAAGAGAAAAAAAACAAATCGAAAGATAAAAAAATAATTAGACAGAACTCAGACACTTTGTATTGCAAGAACATTAAAAAAAACAGTAAAAAACAACGAGTGAGTCTTGTTAATGCATTTACAAATTTTACACTGTCTTTGATTTCAAACAAAAATTTTATACTTGCAATTCTAAATAAAAAATTGCAAGGAATTGAATGACTGACACTTTGAGGCCTAAGTATCGAAATGAAATGATTTTTGTTTTCTTAAATGTAGCTTAAAAATTAACATATATTAAATAACAAAATTTACATATGACACAATTGTACTGACAAAAAATAATAAAATATTCTATAAACCTCTCAAGAACATTGCTTGCCTGTACTAACCCCTCTTCCAAAATGCCAGCAGTAGGCTGGTGTTCCTGGTTTTGTAATGTACTTTGGATTGCAATCTACAAACTTTTATACGTATCCTATGCCTCTGAACGTATATGTTTTTGTATTTCCCCCACCTTGGTTGTTTTTTTACTGAACTTTTGCTAAAATAATCTAATGATCCTGAACTGTACTAGCATCTTAGATTGATTCTTTCCAAAAAAAAAAAAAAATATAAACATGCTTGGATACCTACATTTTTTTACATATTAACTGCAAGTAATTTTTAAGTTTTTCTTAAGTTATGGATTGCTTTGATTTTTGCATAAGATGTTGGCTTCTTTATTAAATCACGTTCAAAATTGATATGCCTAACCTAAGCGACATATATATTCTCTCTCATACCGAGTAGTTGAGTTTAAGAAAATGAAAATAATACACACATAAACACAGCTATATGGCTAAAGTTAATAAAAAAAAAAGAACAAAAAAAATCTTCTGGACAAAAAGTTGATTACGAAAAAAGTGCCTTAAATCATAAATTATATATATATTCAAATGTATATATAAAATGTCAAATCAGTGTTTCAAATTTATTCTGTATAGTTTTTTTGTCACTCAATAATTCACTTAAAATATATGAAAAAAAATATGCTACAAAATTCTGTTCTGTAAAAAGCTGGAAATAAGAAAATTTAATAAAAAAAAATCAAAAACAAAAAAACGATCCAACGGAAATCAAAAATTTTAAACATTTTTATAGATAATTTTTAAGAAATGTACGCCAAGAAGCCTGTGTCTTTTACTTAGTAGTAGTTGTAGTTAATCGTTTAGAGAAAAAAAAACAAGAATACATATATAAATAATTTTACTTTATTTATATACATCCAGTAGATTCGATGTAGATTTCACTCTTTAAATGTACACATTCTTAACTGAATTCCACAACACAACACCAGACACGTACAAGATTGAATCCCTAACCCTACTACACAAATGGAAATTATACTCGTACGTACTTTATATACTATAAATGTTTTCCTTTTTTGAGATACGTTTGTATTTGTTTTTATTTCGCCAAGTATATGATTTTTTTTTGATCATCATTTATTCACGTATTTGGTAAGCACACTGTCAAAACGAGAATGTATGAGCAGATTTAATTTTTTGTTAGTTTTTCTGTTTTGCGCAAGTCTTTTCTTGGAAGAAACAACTCAAATTCCTTACAGCATATTTGTTAAATTTTATTTCTTTCAAATTGCTGTCAGAAATCAAAGAGGCACTGCTTAAGTTACCTCCAAAGCGCCGCTTCTTCAAATGTGTTGTTTAAAAAAAAAAACTAAATTTTTTTATAAACTGATATTATACTTGATGTTTCTTGCGCCTCATAAAAATTAACTCTGATCCTGATCACCCCAACGAATGACAAATACCTGCTAACAATCGTTTGTAATACTGCCTGATGGGATGCTGTGCGACTTTTTTTAAACCCGATATATACCACAACATGGCTTGTAATACACCTGATTTAAATTTGATTCACTGTGTTTCCTCAGTTATATTGATTTTTACATACCATGTGTCTAAGAAAACTTATTTCTTGTATATTTTAGCGATTTTCACCGCAGCAGTATCTCAATCAATTGTACTACAAGGTAACGTATAATCAAATGATATTCTTCGCTGGTTTGGTGCGATCACAAATCCACAAGTTTTTATACCGAATTCGCCTGGTCTTTGTCGTGTTCCCGAATGAGTGTCACCTTTCACTTAATTGATTATGATATTCCCCCCAAAAACGAAGCGCATTAATATTACAAAATCTATTTCATATATTTCCTTAGGAAACACTTCCTCGCCGAAGCTGCAATCAGTTGTATTACAAGGTAATTAAATGTCACAATTTCTGGCTGTTTCTGATTCTCAATTTCACCCCGCCAACTTGAGCAGGTTCAAAAATAGAAAGCAATAGCGTGGACAAGCTCATTCTCTGAAAATGCTTAATTTAAAAGCAGATATAACTGGCGCTGAAATCAAGGATGTATGTATACTTCCATGTTGATCTCTTTGTCCACCCTTCGATTGTCATAACAGCAATCAATGTACTATCCTTCAAAATGAATGTAAAACGATACCATTCAATTGAAATCCAACTCAGCATCTGCTCGACATTCTCGCAAGACTATGTGATTCATACAGATTATGTGTGTCCCTCTACACCAGACACAACTGCATCCACCCTCCTCAAGCTCCTTTTTCCGTATTTTTTTACTACATGGAGAAAAACTTAACCATTTTGTATTTTTGTTTGAAAAACTTCCGATGCATCAGTGTGTATATGTTCCTTTCGCCTATCCCACAGCCCCTCTGAAGAAAAAAGAATAATCCCAATTTCTCATATGCTTTATGTATGACTAACCAAAACCAATACAAAAACAAAAACAGATTTTTGTTATCTTCACTGAATTAACTCAAACTTTTTGTTGTTAAATTTTTACAGTACCAGCTGTTTTCCGGTCGAACTTAAAAAATATACTTATATATTGAAAACAAATTTTGATAAATCTCAAAACTCACAAACTGCACATAATTTTGTGAAACATACAAAAACAAATATAAACCCAAAAATATTAAATAAATATATATATTCCAAACCAGAGATAAAAAATAATTACAAGAAAAAAATTTAATAAATTATACGAAAACATCAAACAATATGCAGATACTAATTTTCTCTTCTTAGTGCTTCGCAAGAATGACATCATAACATTTTACTACATATATATTAACTTAGCATACATAGCCATACTCAACATATATTTATATATAGCATATTCAAGCCATTCAAATATACAAGTAGACGTAGTGGAAGATTTTCAATCATATCATGGAATTTATATAGTGTCGTCTGTGTACTGACATCAGTTAATTATAATGAACTCTTGTAGTGTTACTTATATGGAGAAATCATATTTTTTTTATTTTCTCTTCATTGGTCATCTCCTTAAAGGTTATTTTGCCCATCTTTAAAAAATACATTTTCCTCGTGCTGATGTCGACATTTGTTGTTATTTGCGTGGGTTTAAGCAATACTTGACAGTCTAGATGGTAGACGTACAGATATGCAATTTTTTCAGATACGAATTTATTTCCTAAGTAATCACGTCGATATGAATCTGAAACACATCCTTATAGCTGGATGAGGCAACTTTTGCGGGACATCAAATAATCAATCGAAGGAACGTTATTCTCCTTTCGTTTTTTATGCCTGTCATCAAACTATTTCGCATAATTCCGGTGTATCCGCAAGCCTTGCTGTTGCACTTTTATATGCAGCTGCAACATTTTTAAGTCCATCGACATGGACTATCATTTAGCAGATAAAATTTTTGCATGGAGATCTTAAACGACGGGGTTCTTGTTGCGCCCGTTCAAGTGTGAAAGGATTAACATTTGTGCATCGCATCGACATGTACTCGTATTCCAATCGGTGTTCCAACGCTTTGACTCAGAACTCCGCATTAGAGACCTTAAGCTCCAAAATGAGTGAATGAACCTTTACATTAGCACCACTCTCCCTCATAACCAACCCAAGTGGTTTTTATATATAGAAAGCATTCGTCAAACTAATTTCGAGCAGTCTGCCCATAGTATTTCTGGAGTTATTGGTAACAAATCTAGAAAATCGACATGCTAATTTTTAAAACCCGAAATCGCAGATTGTTTTGCTCACTCTGGATGTATTAAGAACCTATAAGTAGAAATGTAAAAGAGACCAGAAGTTGAGCTCTCGAAAGTAAATACTAGTGGTCTTGATCTTGCTCATGTAATACCTGTTTCAAGAATTACCCGAGTACCCGGGTACCCGGATTCACTTCATCTAAAATTACGGGTACCCAAAATATTGCGTGTACCCACAACAATACGAGTACCCGGTATTTTGGAGCCCGAGTAATACCAGGGAATGTGGGTACACGCCGGCACGGGTACCCGTGGGTTCGCGGGTATTTGGCGTATCAAGAGCTCTAGTAAATTCGTTACTCTCAGTCTAACCACACAAAATGTCGTTACTATCTCCTGTAACAGTTCATTGCGACTCCAACGCATTCAACATCTCCTAAAACTGAACGTTGGGTGTCACGTTTGTACACTAAGCTAGAGCCATGCTACTTGGGATAACACGTTGTCGCTGTTATTTCTTGTCCTTGCTGATGAAAATCTATTTTAGTTCGTCCGTACTGTACTTCTGCAAGTACAATATATATTTTTTTTTGCTCTTCGCAGTCAGGACGGATAACAATTTAAAAGAATTGTATGAACGATGCAGTTACGGAGATGCCATTTCACACAAAATACAAACACTGATCTCCCCTCACACTGTCGATATACACACCACACCGTAGAATAAAAAACTAAATGTACATAATAGAGTACTCGTCATGAGTAGTGAATTCCTATGTATATGAATTTCTGAAAAGTTTCCGAGATACAACCCTTTTCCACACAAAATTTCCTCGTTCAAAGCTCAAACTCCACGCTATTCTCCGTGATTAACCACACATTCACTTTATCATAACGCACATGAATAACATGAGCAATCATGTAAAATTTCAACTTAAGTTCAGTAAATTAAACTGGAATCTGTGGACTCAGGAAGTGGGCACTCAGGAATTCGGAATCTGCAGACCACTAGCTATCTCACTTAACCACCATTGGTTCATGATGCCTTGACATTACACATTCAAAACTTAATTTTTTAAGTGAAAGCATTATTGTCATCAACGCAACGGCTTTTAACGGTACTGTGATGCAACAACAGGGATATCATTCGCCAAGGGAAAATTCCACTAGGCAGTGAAAAATAAAACGTAACTGCAAAATGCAGAGACTGAATGCTGAAGAGGAAAACACACATTTATTAAGTGGTACATGCAACTCGACGCTCGACGGCAGCAAATTAATCAGTGTCAATTAAAATTCGTTGACCCGCCATGCACTTACACGTAAAGTCAATTAGGTAGAAAAATTAAACTGCGACGGACAATAAATTGAATGGGTTATATTTTGATTCAAAAATGATCTCAATCAAATTGTGAGAAAAAGCATATATTTAAACTTAAATAAATGTTTAAAACATAGGAAGGAGTGAATAAATCTTGGTGATGCTTTGGTGATGGCGTAGTGCTTCTCCGATGTTGGGTGTCAATGTTCTATTCTCGATTTCCCGATACAAACAGCTTTCAAAATTCTTGACTGGCGTTAAATTTATTTTGATGTTTAAAAACAAACAAATTGTTTGTGACTTAGTTTATATTTTTCATGATTGAATTTATATTTTGTATTATATTTTTTATTTGTTTTATTTACATTTTTTTTTGAATTTTACTAAAGTTGTGATGCCCTGAATCTTTGTGGCACGCATTCACCTTGTCGCGGTTATTTAACCCCACAGACGTAGTTCTATATGCGGACCACCCGATTATGACATCTGACTGCGCCGTCCTAGTTCTGCAGGACGTCTGGAAGTGACAAGTGGAATCGCTCAATCTCGTCATATTGAACTTAAAACGGTGGGACACACGAATTTGTGTGCATGCTTGTAACACTGCACATCGAGTCACTGGCACAGATTTCTATAACAAGTGTACCTTCCATTCAGTCCTGAGAGATTAATAGAACCGCTCACAGTGCGAGTGGTTGCTATCAAAGTAAGACCGGAGTCCAGACTGTAGATCCACTAAGGGAGAATAGGTACATACGTGGCGGTTCATGATAAAGTGGCCTAAGAGCAATAATGCACTCAGTCCTCTACTCAAACATTAGCTCAGAATGTAAAGAGCAAGAACAGCCAACTCGAATTGAAAGAATTTTGAGAAAAAATTAGACAGTTTCGAAAAAAGGTAGGATGAACTACTAACTACAATGAAGTCTTTATTTTCAAATCGAAGTTGCGAATCATGCAAATAATAACGAACTCATTCCGTGTCAAAGTAAATCAATCGTATCGACAATCGCTGTCCCTAGACAATGCCTGACAATGTTTTCCTGTATCAAACTCAATCCTGCATTCAAACAACAACAAATCCACGATATTCATGCCCTACGAACCCGAGGTAGATTCATCGAGTTCACTACATTCATTAAATTCAAAGAAAACATCCGTCAAAAAATGTCGGATAGAAAATGTATTCCAGCAACATTCACGCTTGTTCACTTTCGCAGAAATTTCACCAGAATTGAAAATAGTGTATTCATCTAGCTAAACATTTTTCATTGTTCATTTAAGTTTCCATTTCATTTCATTTTAGCTTATATTTTATGTATAGGAATCTAGTGAATAGAAATATTACATACACTACTACTAAGCGTATAAAAAGACCTAGGCAGGCCCCTAGGCAGCAAACCTACTAACATCAAGAGAGCAAAAAAGAAGATACTTAGAAAACATTTAAATTTTACTACGATGATCCGCGCTGGTCGCGAGTACGTTCGTTCTTAATTAGGTGTAAATCAATGAAACCAAAAACGCAAGAAACTTCTTCATATTCTATATCAGTGCATATTCTTTAAATTACTAAAATGCAAAGATTAGGCAAAATCTTATGAATAAAATAAACAAAAAACATCCCTAGAACAACATTTTGGAAACAAAACAGAAAACTGATCAATTTAGTCATAAGTGAATTTTTTCATTAAAACTCCTGCTTAAATAAGTGCACAATTTTTACTTATTCAACATGGTTGACCAAAATCAAAAAAAAAATAAATAAAATTAACCTATTTTTGTGGGCGACGTGGGAAGTTTTTGAGATCCCCCATTATTTGATATCATGTATTTTTTGCCCCCATTCACAACTCCGTCGCAATCGGTGTTTCAAAACCAGGTGAAGAAAATAGGCAATAGGACATTATTCGTTGTTTCAATGCGACTCAAGCTAATAACATTCATCGTTTAAGTAATTACGACCAAATTTATGGGCTAAAATTGGCGCAAATGCACCCCCGCAGGAGCATGGATAATAATTTCCCAACTAGGAGTAATGATACAAATAAATTAGCACACTTAATTGTCAATTTTAAACATACATATAACAAAACAGTATTTTTTCAATAATGAAATGAATAAGAACAAAGATGTTGTGTATGCTCGTATTCGATTTAAAGTCTAAACAAATATACTCTAGAGAAAAATAAATAATTAGTAGTTACTTGATATGAAATATTCAATTTTTTTCCTATTTTTTATTTCTTTTTCTACAAGCATATCAATTTATGGTTATTATTTACCTTCCAAAATTCTTTGAAAACAAGAAATGACAATCGAACAAAACAAACAATTAATTGAGTATCGCATAATTTTCAATTACTGATGTTGTTGATGAAAAACAACACACGATGAAGAAATTGATTTTTTTTTTACAAATCGAAATAAATGCATACTCTCGCATTAATAACTTATACTTGTATTTTTTTGGTATTTTTTTTTTTAACTTAGCAGAGTAATTAAATGTTAACATTGTAGATAGGAATGCCAATTGACAATCCAAATATGTAGATTTGCACATAAGGAAAATAAAGCGTACCTATATCTAAAAAATTAACTAAATCAGATAATATACAAAACTAAAACTTTCCTCAAGGTTTTGATAAATATTTGATAAGAAAATAGACTTATGTCAAGTTTTTTGAGCATGGAAAGGGATGGAGTTCAGGTAAGTAATTTTATTTTGTTTTTGATTTCTCATTTGAAACTGTGTTTATTTTCAAATAATGTTATATTCGCAAGTAAGGTCAGTCAGGTCACGATGCAAAGAGCAATCGGGAGATGAAGGTAATTCCCGAGAGAATTCCCGAGAAAATTTGTAGTCTCTGACAAATCAAGATGCATCGTCGAAATCATTGTGCACTGAGCATGAGAAGCAAGACTCGACTGTTTATAAATCGGGGTTGTCAATCACACCACACAGAACGTAAATCTTTAAGAAAAGACCGGAATCGGCTTCACTAGGGCGGGAATAATATCCCGCACAAGACAACTTTTGCTGTTGTAGGGCTGTTGCCCCATCGAATTGCATAAAATTCCAGTCAAACGCATAAAGAACCACGAAGCCACTGATAGGTGAGTGCTGCTTCATCATAACTGACATTCATGAGAATTGTCGGAAACCTCTACTAACCTCGTGAATCAAATCTCTGTAAATTCTGTTAAAGTACATTTACACCGCACCAAAATCCAACATTTCAGCCCAAATGTTTAGCATTTCCCCACGCATTTTCCAGCATTTCCAAATGTTTGATTTTCAGCAGAGAAGTTTGTCAAATCGAACAATCCTTTTTTCTTCGCACGTCAATTAATGAATTTTTAGCCCGCAGGAATTAACAAAAGCCAGCGTCAACAATACAATAATTAAAAATTTTAAAATATCTGAATTATCAATCAAATTCATCTTTAACTTAAGATGAAGCTATCATTTACTAAAGCGTGAAACGCTAACTCACACCAAACGTAGATGATCTTTTGGCACTGGATGCCTCATTACCAAACAATTATGGCCTACCATTGGTCCAAAACGGTCACGCGTCCCGATCAGTATGAGTAGACCGAATCTTAGAACTCGCATTGCCTTTATAACAGGGCACAATGCCTTTGGAATTCACGCCTCAGGACTAGGTGTCCCCTATAACGACTTGTGTAGAAGTTGTAGGGATGAAGAGGAAGAAGAAACCATTTCACATCTTCTTTGCAACTGCAATGGCCCCTCATACCGCAAATTTAGTCACTTGGACGCCATGGGATATTTAGGCGTAATGCCCTGTTCTAACGCCAATGAGAGTCTGTCTACTCGTACTGATCAGGTCGCTCCATATTTCTATGACTTGACTGAACTAAGTAGTGTTAGCATCAGTCAGCTCCAGCGCATTATTTAGAGCTCCAGATTGTTCGCGGACTAGGATCTATTAGATCTTGTGGTTACACAACGTGCCTGCTTTTGGCCGAAGTGCCGCTGCCCTGAAGGGAGTCAGCCAGTCTAACCTAACCTAACCTAAGATGAAGCTAAAAAGCTTCAATCACATCTGATTTCTAATCGATTCTGACACTATCTGTCATTTGAAGTGTTGAAGTTCCAATGGGAACAAAAAATTAGAAATTTACAATTTTTTCCCGAAACGTTGGATTAAGGAGCGGTGTAAGCGTACTATTGGAAAGAAAAAGCTGTCCTTCAGATTACAAAAGACTATTTTGTATTGGGTTTGATTTTCAAATTGCCAACAGGGTTCATAAGAACAGCTAATTTGACCTTATTCGTATGCGACCCCTTCTCTCGAATGTGGTACAATTTGTCGTCATGCACTCAAATCCCTTCAGCAGGCATTTCATTTTGCGATGTTTTTCGAAAGCATTGCGACTTGGAGAACCCCGTGTAAAATGGCACTGTCTCAAATGTATTCATATACCCTTTGGTTCAAAACCCAATATCGTAGCGGAACTACAATAGATTCCAAACTGCGATCATGTTGTGATATCTACTCTGGTACATCTCCTGATCCAGTGCAATTTTATGCGGATATGGGTCCTAGTCCTAAGGCTTTTGACAGAGTTTGGCATCAAGCTCTCTTGTCGAAAATGCGTTCCTATGGTGTCGATGAATCTCTTCTTCAATTTCGACCCGTTCCATTGAAGTTGTTTTGGATGGGTTCAAGTCTGATATCCACCAAATAAATGGTGGTGTTCCCCAAGGCTCTGTTCTGTCTCCGACACTCTTTCTCATTTTTATAAATGATCCCTTGTCTGCCATTTCTAAGCCAATCCATTCCTTAGAAGATGACAGTACCCTCAGCTTTACATATTCGTTCCAAGACTCACGACCCCTCCCTTCGCCCGTAGAATTGGAACGGCAGCTTATACTTATTAAGCACATTGAATTCCGATCTTGACAGCAACAGTCGAGTGGAATTCAATGCTTCAAAAACTCAATGCTGCATGTTGTCACTCAAGTGAACGCTTTTTAATCAGCCATTATCCATGAATGGCACCTGTGTCGATGAAATCGGAAAGCTTTCCATCCTTGGTATGTGTAACACTTAGTTGGAACGACCACATATTTGAGCTCGCCAAAAATGCGGCGAAATGTTTAGGTTTCCTCAATCGATGCAAGAAATACTTCACCCCTTCTGATTTGGCTTAAATTTATAAGGCGTATGTACGCCTCAAACTTGAGTACAACGCTCATATTTGGTCTGTTGCCCCCAAAACCACCCCGCACCTACTAGACAGAATCCAAAAAGGAGCGATCAAACTTATAGGAGACAACAGTATTGCAGAGTCATTAGACTCGCTCGAACGACGGCGTACCATCTCTTCTTTCTTCGTATTTTATCGCAAAACAATGCTCAAGTGAGCCTGCCAACTGCATTCCTCCTCTCCATGAATTCACCCGCAATACCCGTCTCCGCAGGAATGCTCACCAGTTTACCCTTAAGCCTACTTTCGGACGCAGAGTTAAATTTAGAGTCTCGTTCATTAGCCGCACGACACGAATATGGAATGCTCTTCCCAGCCTAATATTTCCTCCAGAATACAATCCGCAGATATGCACAGATACCTTTTCTCCCTTTCTCCCTCTCCGGCTTAGACTCGTGCTGTGTCTTGAACCCGGTGTCCTGAATGTGCTCGCTCAAGTTATAAAAAAAAAATCACCCAGTTGATGTTTGCAAAACAAGCCGATATAGAACACAACCTAATCTAGACTTCGATCGACTGATTTTTCATTAAGACAACGCACCCACGCTTATCACTCGAATTTAGGAGAGACAAACTACAACTACAAGATGAATCACCCATGTTTGTTTACTTACAGCCGAGTGAAACTAGTTGCTTCACAGCATTGGTGAAATTCCCGAGGGAAGTGGGAACAAGTTTGAAGAAGGCCCATCTCAATAATTATTCCAGTTCTGTAGGACTTATAAACTTTTCCACAAGGGCTACAAGGATCGTATAATATTCTACGTGTTCCTCAAAAGCACCAAGTAATTGATGCTGTGTCGCAACTAGCTCTGTCTAGTCATCTTATTGATGCTCTTAAGCTCACTTCATACATCAACTAGGATTTTTAGGGGACTTACAGGTTAATGGGAAATGGACTTAATGCCAGTCCTAGAAAGTTGCATGTCATCTCCGTTTTTAAGAGACCTATGGTCGGACATCATCGATTCTAGACTCAACTTTAATGATACTATCGTTAGTTCTGGGCGTAAGGCTTACCAACGTCCACCCACAGTATGACCACATAGACCTTATTGTTAGGAAAACGTATGCTCGCCTTCAAAATTTGTGGTCAACCCCGAGTCTACGAAGAAAGTTAGCTCTTCCTATGGACGTGTCAGTCATTAGCTGTGATGAATGCATTGTCACAACACAATGACCTACAGTCCCGGGCGACACGATCTGATAACCCATCTCCCAGTCGAAATCTTTGCTGAGTACTCCAAGCATTCTATCCGAGAGCCTCTTTGCAAATATACGACTTATTTGAAAACAAAAAATGTAAAATAACACTCCTCCCTTGTCCTTGCTGATGAACTCCTTTCTCGTTTCTTCCTATAATTTTCATGTGAAAAAATCATAATTGCTAGTAAACATCACGGAATTTTTAAGAAATTATATATGTATGTACCTAATGTCTATGTACATGTTTTTTACCTACGATCAAAAACTGAAAGGTTTTCTCTTATCTAAGCTAGCTACAATCTAAAAATAATATCATTTCAATTTTGTGACGAATTATATATATATATTTTTTTTTAATTTTTTTTTAAATTTAGTATGCAAATAAAAATACGATACTAAATAGGGGAAGAAAAGCTCAATACGACTGAATAAAAAAAATAAGTGTCCATGCGACAAAATAAAAATCAGAATCATAAAATATATAAATGTGTACCCTTACAAGAACTAATCAATCAATCAATCATCAGTGTATAGAGAATCAAAAAAAAAAAAAAAAACAAAAAAAAAAGAAAAAATGTTAAGAAAAAGAATCCAATAAAAGATTTAGTGTAATATCGTGTGATTTCAATAGTCCTCTCATAATGAATGTCTTTTTAAATGCTAAACAAAAGAAATATTTAACAAAAATCATTTATGAATTAAAAAAGGAATTTTTAAACAAAATTTGTGATGACGTATGACTGTACAAATCCAAGAATAACGCAAACAATCCACATATATTGTATCTATTATCTGTCGAATTCTAAACGTTTTTCTGTCAAGTCTTCAACTTCAATTCTGTCTACATGCAAAAGGCTAACGTACATTCTGTGCGTTTTGAAAATTTTAAACGGCAAACGAAAGGGTTTTGTTTCTCGTTTTAAGGAAACACGTGGAAGTAAGAGGAAGCGCATAGTTATAGAAAGTTTAAGTGATTCGAGAAAAGTTTACCAGATGAAATGGAATTCAACATATTAAATGTACCTTTAACTTTTAATTCATTCAAACGAAACAAAAAGAAACAAATTTGAAAAAGAATTAAAGTCAAATAATAACCTTGTTGGTCCTTGAATGTAAAACACACACATGAGATATTTAAGATATTTATTATAACTGTAAGTAATGAGATGTATACACACAGTCATATATGAGAAGTGAGTTGTAAAATTGTGTTGAAAAATAAAATGATTTATTTGACAAAAAGCGAGTTTTCTATTTTGGGTTCAGATCATGATGCTCTTTATTATGTGTTGGAGGAGTAGCATGCGTTGCTACGAATATGAGCGGCTCGTGGGTGCTCTTGATGAGTACAGTGGTAAGTACTGGTTGTTTAGTGCGTCGGCTAAAGACTTTACAACTCTGGGAAGGTTAAAGAAGATTCTGAGGAAAGCGGTTCATACAAATGTTGGCTTAAGTTAAGCCTCTGCTGAAGTGGATTTTATAGTTAAATTTCCACTGTGAAGGCAAAATTGGTATTGATTCTGAGTTTATCCTTGGATCGACGCTTAAGCGCACACTGTGGCACTTGCGGCAACAGCGTCGATGGTGTGCTTCATTGAAGTCCTTCATTGAAGACAGCATATACTGTGTTTTTCCTCCATTCACCGACAGGCACATTTTGGTCGGCTCGCTTTTTTCGACCCAACACGTCACTGTGGACCGCATATGCCTACAGTTGCACGGAATTTGGGAAGACAATGCCCTGTGTAGTGTTTTGCATCATCTTAACAAGAGCGATGTTAGAAGAGTCACATTCCCACTTATTCTCTTATTCTCGCCTCCCATTTTTCTGTCACCTCATATCAAAATCTGTATGCTCGAGTTCAAGTGAGGTGACAAAAAACCAATCAAATTCTCATCCCAAAAGAATGCAACTAGTTGGCAACACATGTTACACTAGGTGGTTATATTTGCTAATTCTTATATGATTTAAGAGCGATTTCAAAATTTATTTGAACAGAAGTATTTTTTACAATTGAGTTTACAACCAGACCTACAAACTAAAGGTCAGGGTGTTGGCTCAACAATAGGGGCCGAACTGATGTGCTTTGTTTAATTGAATGTTTTTTATTATTTTTGTGGGTTTTTTTTTTTTATTTTGTATGTCCTACAATGGCTAGTGCTTTCATCGGATTGTTCAAGTCCGTGTGCCCATGGTGATCCTTTTGGGATGGGGTGGTGATGTGTTTGCCGACTTAGCCTCGATGGTGATTGCCATCGCTGCTCTGGTAGACTCCATGCAGCTCGTGGTTTGACGTCGTTGGAAAGTTCTGCTCACTTTGTGCATTTAACGCGTTGAGGTAGCGTTGTCCGGGGATTGTGTTTCTCAGGTTCCTGATTTCCTCGTAAGGATGGTGGTTGATGTTTAGTAGCTGCTTTCTGAACAGTGTCAGCTGGTCTTAGATATGGTGTGCCATATTGGGAGGCCGAACGTTAACATCGGCCGTATAAGCTGCTTATATAGCAGCAGTTAGGCCTCTGGCTTAGTCCATTTTGCTTGTCTAGCAGCAAATTTTGTCCTCTGGCTTAGTCCATTGTGCTTGCGGATCAAGGGATAGATGCGATGGAAGCCTAGGTTGGCCTTCTTAAGGGTCAGTTTCGAATGACTGTTGAACTTCAAACTTTCCGTGAAGTTAACGCCAAGATACTTGACCTTTTCGTTTGCTGATATTTCTACCTTTATGCTTCGACATTTGGCTGCTGATCTGCATCCACCTCTGGATGGTCTCCTAAAGCACACAAGTACCGAGTTCGCCGCATTGATACGAATACCCCATTTGGCATAGTAGTCAAATTTGTTCGCTATTTGGATTCCGAGCCTTTGCGCGGCTATCGGTGGTGACGTCGAGCTGGCATAAGTCAGCGAGTCATCTGCGAATAGACAGCATTTTACTGTGTCAGTTGGATGTGGTTAATCTGCCGTGTAGATGTTGAAAAGCCACGGTCCCAGCTTTGATCCTTGTGCAACTCCCGCCTTGGTGCTCCGCTCTGTTGACTTGCTGCCTTCAACTGCGACGTGCTAATTCTTGTAATTTCAGTATGCCTTTAGTGCAGAACTCGTTCGTCCTTCCAGATTGACTATAATCAATGGCAGCTCAAGAAAAAGGACATCGCAAAAGTTTTGCTTTCTTAAAAAATGGTTTTCTGGGTGTTATTGGAATTGTCCTCTGTTAAATCGACCACGCACTCAAATTCCTGGTTTGTTATTATTTTAACATTAAAACTTACAAATTTATCCTACGTCGTTTGGCGTCATCCACAAAAATGCAAGCGGCAATCGACGACTATCTCACTTTCTCGTGAAACGTGACTAAGGGCATACACACGATATTCATGTGAGTGGCAAGTGTCACATAAAGTGACTAAGAGCATACAAATTTGTCAAAGTGACACATATTTTTAGATGACACGACTGAAAGAATAAGGGAGATTATTCCTACTTGAGCTTATTCTGAAAATGATGCAACGGGCGAGGATGCACTTTCTATTACGTCTACTCCGTGTATCAAAATTGTGTGAACCGATGCTGGTTCGAAAGCTCAACTGACTCTTCAGAACAAACCTTAAATTTCTGGACTCCGAAGTAAATGCGAGTCGTGTTATCAGTCAAATGTCTATTTTAGTGACATCAGCAGCCACATTGGACCTTCCGAAAAGTTTTCTTGCTGTATTATATTTTAATTTTTATAACGGCCTAATGGATTTTACTCTCAGCAACAATATTGAGAATTTTACGTTATCTACCCCGATTCGTAGAAACGCATATGGATAAAAATTGTATTTTATATTGGGTGCGGTTTGTTTCGTCTGGTAGCATATTCCGGGCGTTTTTCGGCTACTGCTCTCTTCAAACGGATTTATTGTGTTCGGTAGCATTGTCCATTGATGGTTTCACCTCGCAATACAGCACACTCTTCTGATCCCACCAAATACAGAGCTTTACCTTCGCGCCTTGGATATTCGGTTTTGCCGTTGATTTGGCTGGTTGGCCGGGTTTCAGGATTTTTGAGCTTTTTTCAGGCACAAAGTTCGACTTATTTGACTGAAAAAAAAAATATTGTGTACGCTTCAAATGAATGTCATCTACTGAAACGACAGTAGTTTTCCAACGCATGTTCCAATGGAATAATACAAGTTACGCCATCTCTTAGCAAACCGCACGAATTAAGTTATATACCCAATATAAAAAGTCACTTGCATTTAGTCTTTTTGCAAGTGAACTTCATATAAATTTGTTAAATGAAAGTGAATGATATTACAAAAACTGACTGATAATTAAGGACAAAATTAAGGACAAAACTGGACCGCCGAGCCGCAGAAGAGAAGACTCTTTATCCTATTCCCAGCGCTCGTCGACTCTCCTCCTCAGTCCAGTCAATTCCAAAGTCCTGTCGACCTCGACAGCTTATACCACGTCCACATCTTTATCGCCGCAGTCAATAGCACACGTCCGCTGCTTATCCCATTAACAATGAATACCGTCCTCAGTGGAGTCAATGTATCCTAAGACAACACTGAGCAAATCGCATTGGGTTCTATGTTGCCAACTTGAATTCCAATCGGTGACGAATGTAAACACATTCTCGGTGACTAAAACGATGATGCACGATGAGATTCAACAAAACTGCGATCGCCTGGGTCGACAAACGAGCGAATGGCATCTCAGACGGCTGGCAGAGCATTTAAATTGTCTTACATTTCTTTTAAAAGTTCTTACATTTCTCTTAAAAAGAAAATGACGCTAGTGATCTTAACACGTAAGCAAACGGGAGAATGAAGGAATAGGAAAAAGTTGTAAGAATTTGGCAAAGAATGGGCATATAAACAATGCTGTCGATGGAAGGTGCCCCAAGGGCTGGTTCTGTACTGTGCGACGTGGCCGTCTGACTGGTCGTTAATCGAGTTCTGCTCGTTCACGAGTCATGGATTGTGAATTGATTGCGAATACATATCAATTGTTCTCGTTCCAAAAGACTTGGGCAAATTTGCGCCAAAGCCAAAGTACAACACTAAAATTACTAACAGCATCGAACTAGATTTGACACGAGTGTCACCAAGATCCCTCAGTGATATGAGATATGACGTTATCAAAAAGCAATTTGAAAGTGTCCTACTCTAGCAGCGGACGCCCGCGTAGGCGTAGAACAAGTCTTAACAAGTCGTAAAAAGTCAATGAACACCGATTCGTAGAACATTTCCTGAAACAAATCAGCCCATCAAATTCACGTCATTAATCATCGTTCTTGGTCGTCAACCACTGTCGCCCGCAGCAACTTTCAGGGACGCACATTTCAGCCGGCACTGGGTGGCCTCCTGACGGAACCCTTTCTCGAAGTAATCAGTTTTGGCTATTCGATAATAAATTCGGTTTCCATGCCTCTCCGTCTACTCTCATCTTCGCCTCCCCTCCCGGAGCCGTCTATCTCCATTATAATGGAATTGTCATCGTTTATACAGTTAATTATCGGCTTTTCGTCAATCGCTCGACGCCTCGGCGAGTCCTTTTTACGTAATAAATTTCCATTCTAATTGCTACCTAAAATTAATCGTCTTTAATGGGAAATTTGTGCAATTAATTCCGCGGTAATAAATCCTAGCGGCATAGAAGAGGAAAAACGAGATTAACACTTGTAGGTCTTAGGCGTCTACAAGGTACCCTTGTAAGGCACTTGATACTGAAGTGGAGGCGACGACGCGACGGGTGATTCACATTGAACGTAGACGAGGGTTAAATAATAGTGTTCGGTGACCAATTTATGGCGAGTGCTTGCCTCTTGTTCTGTCGAAGGAGCTCGTAGTTGCTGGAGGGTTCGATGCCTTGCGTGACTACCGCCCATTACGGCAGAAGCAATGCACTTGGGCCTGCTTTAGGGGCTGTTATCTTTGAATTAGCGGATACATTCATCCGTGCAGGTATTTTTGAACGCGCTTTTAATTAACTTACTTGCATGTGGCCTGAATAAGTGCCTGAAATGGGATCTGCACCTTTCTTATGTTCGCTGAACTTGTGGAGAGCTAGGCGCTGCCGGCCTGTTTGGCTGACACTGAATGTGACATGAGTTGTTTGCTTGTCGGATTATAAATACACATATAATCAAATTACATTCGACTGGTTGTGCTGCAATCGTGAAAAAGGGTGGGCTTTTGCTTGGTATCCTGGACGAGACCTGAAGAGACCAGGAGAACTACAGCTCGACATTAAGGTTAGGTTAGGTTGTAGTGGCTGACTGCAGAAGGCATTCACACTTAGGCCAAAGAAGGCCCGTTGCGATACCACGCGAATTAATTTCATCTAATAATCAGAAGCAATTGGTTTTTACAACGAAGCGATTTATCTGGCTTGTACTCATGCATCTTAGCTAATTGAGGTTATTGAAGAAGAAGGCCCATGGGTAGAGTAGTTGATGTATGGCTTCAACTTCCTCCTCATCCATGCAGCTTCTACAGAAGTCTTTATAGGGGACACCCAACCTTCGGGCATGGGTGTTTAGTCGGATATCCCCATCTTTAACGGGTTTTCGATGGATGCTACAAATTGAAATGCTTATACAAGTGCACTCAAATAATAGGGCTTCTTTTAACATATCTTTTCTGCTGGCATCGTGGGTCCGTACTAAACTCTCATTCTAGAGTTTCCGACACTTGTTCAATCGGATTGAGATCTGAGCTCTGTTGTGGGGCTCCTATATAGCAGCGCATTTAGTGCGGTTTTATTGGGGTAATTATCTTGCGGGAAATAATAATCGATGGTAATCCCCAACATTTCAGCACTTGCTTCTAAACTTCGTTTAAGAACATTAATGTACACGAACTGTTTCACTATTCTTTAGACTAGTTTCATTTTTCCGACTCCTGATAATGCCATAAAGATCCACACCGAGACATTTCCATCACCGATCTTCACTGTTTCTACAAAATTCTTTGTGTTATGGGCTCGTTTTGTAGCCTCCTTACCCCCAAATTGACGTCAGGCTTAAAAACGCTTTATTTTTATTCGAAGGAGAAGCTAAGCACCTTTAAGAATGCGACCTGTTTTTGTCGATTGAACTTGTTGACAGTTTGTTCTTGGATGCCCATGTCCTGAATCCCTTTAGAACTACTGTTCATCCTATTATTTCTGGATGCATTAGGTATTATTAAATTGTTATTATGCCATTATAAAAATGCATCGCTTGATGACATGATTATCTCTTGGAGTGAGCTTCGATGGTCGGCCTATTTTAGCTCTGATTCGACCTGTTCATCATACCCAAGGCGATCTCTTGTTCTTCAATTGCCGACCAAACAGGCAACCTATGCAATGAAACGAACTACCGTTGCATTAAGAGTGTTCAAGGAAAAAGTACGTTCGCCTGTACTCAAACTTTTGTGAAGCTTTTTGTCATTGCATTTTTTAAGCAATATGTTCGAAAATGTTGCTTATTTTTTTACCTTTGAGGAATATTTTGAACTCATATTCTGTGAATGACAGCTCTTTTTTCCACATTGCATCATTGTACGGAAACTTTTGTGACGCACTGTACATTTTGACTCAGACTCGCTCGAACACCGACGTACCGTCCCTTCTTTGGCAGTTTTTTAGCGCTTTTTTAACAAACGATGCTCAAGTGTTCTCCTCTCCATCCGCGATACTCGTCTCGCCAGGAATGCTCATCCGTCTACCCTCAAGTCTTCTTTCGGACGCACACTTAAATTCAGCGACTCGTTCACTCAGCGGCACCACACGATTTTGGAATACTCTCACCAGCCTAAAATTTCCCACAGACTAAAATTCGCAGATATTTAAAGCTAATGTACCGAGGTACCTCATCTGCCTTTTGTCCCTGTACACCTTCAGCCAGTGATGTGTCCAGTAATTGCTTAGTATTTTCAGTAATCCCTCGAGCGCTCCCAAATTATCAAAAAAGAAGTAATTGAGTAATATGGCCCCCTTTCAAAGAAAACTGGCTGATCATCCTCGTCCTGCCACACGCAAAGGAAGGACAATGACAAATGACGAATTAATAACTCGATGCTCTGCGATGGCTGGTCCTGCCGTCTGGAGAACAGTATTCAACCACGAACAGTAAAGCGCCAAGAGTCGAGCGAAGCGTTTACGGATGAAGAGCGCACTGACGGATTGAAATTCCATGTCCACCACGCAGTGCAAAGGTGAGTGCTTTGGGAAACACAAGCATTCCTAAAGCATTTGTGCATAGTTTCAATACTTCACAATTTCCCGGACAGACACAAGTGCGCCTCAACTTTATGTTGCGCTCTTCAAGAATTCACCATCAAACTCGCTCACCCTCCTGTCGGATTCATTTTGCAACAGAGTACACAAGAGCTTGCGTTGGTAAAGGATCTGCGTGCACAAGTTGCGTGTGTGTTATTACTTTGCTGGAACTTCCGAATGTTTATCCTATTTTCCGGTCTTTGAATCAGCAGACGTCTCTGCACAGCACTCCCTACTAAGGGTTCAACAGGGCTGAAGGAGGGTAGAGAGGGAGAGAGAGAGAGTTGGGAGCGTAGCACGTTTTATGCATACATTTGAATCCCTAAGAAAATTGAGTTTCGAAGGCACCAGCAACATGATTTAAAATTAGCTCACGCTCTTGGTGGTTAATCGTTTATTCAGAATTTAATTAAGTGATTAAACTGGTTGCTTGATTGAGATCAAGTGAGGCAGACGTTGAAGATGTTCCTTAAGGAACTCATCAAGTCAGGCATTTGTGTGTTTAAGGATTCCATAACCATTTAAGAGTCTGTGCATGCTTCTAGGTTTTTAATATCGTCAAGCAACTGCCAGGTGAAGGGGATGAAGCAGGGGTCGATTGTACCAGCGTTGAAGGAATGCAACTTAACCAACCGAAGGATTGTCTTGTATTGCGATAAGCACAGCCCTAGCCATATACGACGATCCTGTCCTTTGAAGGGAGACGAATAGGCGCCCAAGGAAATGCGGAAACAGAGAGTCTTGTGAAGGAAGGCTGCGAACTATGCTGCAAACATGTCGCTTAGCTCTACCAGCAAGCCACTAGAGAACGAAGCCCTGGATAAGGTCAGGTCAACTATGGGGGATGCTGGGTGTGAAAAGGGAACCATGCTAGTGACAGTCTCTACCGGTCACTGTACAGGCATGCTTTTAGTTTTCACACGCTTCACTCACAGTGCGCGTAGAACAAGAAAAGCAAAGAAGATAAGGAATCTGTATGAGTTGTCAGAGTCTATGCCTCAGAGTCTGTGATGCGAGTGTCCAGGTCTACCAAAACCGAGGATGTAGCTAAGCTTCTTTGTAGAGTCGGATGCCCGAAGTCGGATAGAACTGACAAATTTGACTTGTTGCATATACGGATCTGATTGATTTGAGGAAAAAGGTAGTCTGTAGCAATATGTCACCCACCAAGTGCCTCGGCTCTTTGCTGGTAGTAAGCCATTTTAACTTAAGGGAACAATGGGGCCAATTTGATGATCTAAGTGTGTCACTAACCCAACCTTCCCTGCTAATGGCAACTGGAAATAGTTCAGAAAAATGGGAACTGACAAGAGTTGTCACCTCACTTCTCGTCATTATCTTCTGACCCCCATGGTCCACTAAAAGGGATAGCGCGGATAAACCACGCACAACAGATGTCCAGGCAACTCGATCCTCCGCCATCGACTCTAGCTCATCAGGAGTTTTTCCCAAGCATAACTAGGCGAGTGATTAGACTTGGACTGGGTCTGCCAAGCGGTCGCCTACCTGATGGAGAACCGGACCCCCCTTCGTGGAGAATGTTAATTCGGCCCACGTTCAAGCCAACATCATCATCATGCTCTTCAAATAAAGGAATCCACAGAGCCGGCTTCTAAAATCTTCCCATTTCAAGGGATACGTCCTCTATTTGTCCGTAGCTCCAAAATAAATACCTACCATCGCATCGACAACGCTGGTGCAGAAGTTAATTCCAAAGCAACTTCAAAGGCCCAAATCAAATTGGTCGCCAGTAAACACTAACTCACGGTTGGCCGACGGACCGCTGAAATCGAATACAAGCACAAGTATAATTCCAGATGAAGTCCATTAAGCCCGATGTACACAAGAGGGGTGGCGTTCGCTAAACAATGCAAAACCCATTTTAGGCTCACTGCTGTTGCCTAGGAAACCCACACGCAATATTCGGCCGTCGTGGTCTACCCATGGCGTCCGCAGAAAGGACAGCCGTGTGCTTGTATATTTTGAGGTTTCATGACATGCATGACCGCAACTTACTGCTGTTTGCTCCAAACACACACACAGACGGCGCCGAGCAGGCGAAATCAGATACATTTCTGCACACATGCGGGTACATTTACCAGTGTTTGAGGCATAAAATGAATTCTGTGCGGTGAGTAAGGTCGTTGGGTTTTAATTGCAACACCATGGGGAGCCTGAACTGTGAAGGTCCGGGCTTGTGATGCCAGCCACAGAAGGTTGAATTTGAATCATTCCGTCATATGAGCAGTGGGAACTACTTTGAAATGCATTCCGAAATAGCTGCAGCATTGAAAGCAAAGCTCATTCTCAGCGGTGGGCTAATGTGTACCCGGACTGCAATTCGTGGACCAAACATTGCTTTTGAAAGGTTGACGGAGGATTAAGAATTGAAATTACTTGGGCAGTGGCTGTGTGTGGAGATAATGAATAAAATTAAATAATTATGTAAGTTCTTGTTGGTCGCCGATTCGTAGTGAGTGCGTACGTCGACTCCTACGCACATGAACACATGGTGTCTGGGTTCGATTCCCGGTGTGGCAATCAGTTTTCACGGCGCCACCTTTTTCTGGTCACTTACAATGCTCAAAGAGTACAGTACAAGCGGTTGCTGTAGTCGAAGGTAGGTCCACAGCCACTGGCCGTAGATTGACACGCGATATGCACCAGCACTGCGAAGATCCACTTACTGTGAAAAGAAGCGTGTATAAACTCTGTCGATCATCCAAGGCTTGTGTAGGACTTGTTCTTGTGAGAACAGAGATCGCCTGGGCGTATGTGGAATATTTTTTGGCGATTTTCCAGTATACGGTCGACGCTCGGTAATTTGACACTCGTTTGTTTGAATCTCTTGATCATTCCCGGTCCCTTTAAATTCAATAAAATCAGTATTCAAAGGTCGAGGAGGAGTAGGAATAGCAACTTACTCGCCGACATTCAATAACTTGATGAATGAAAGAGATATGAGTGAGTTTGGATAGTTAACTTATCCTCATGTTGATGATGACATCAGAGTCCACAGATGCTGAAGTGTTGGACGTGGCGACTCTGTTTGAAAACTAGAAAGAAAACGGAGGAGAACAACCGCCAATTCCAGCCAGATTCAGCGGACAAGGAGATCTCTTACTACCCTACGCTTCTACATGCGCCCTCAGAGCCGACACAAGTGACGATTTGTTCTCACCTGTCACCATTATCGAAACTTGGACAATGAAGGAAGAGGGAAGAAGGCCATTTAACAGAACATTACGGACTTATTCTCAAACTGAACACTCGTGAATAATTGTATAAATGTTTCTAACAATAAATCACGCATTTTAGTCAAGTTCTTGTTTACATGACTATTTTCCTCTCTCCCTCTGGGTTATTCAAACTCGTGTTATTTTGAACACTTGACAATTTCCATTTTTTCTCTGATCCCCTGAGGCCTGTGTTTTAAATTATTCAGATATTATCCCTTTTTGTATCCCTTCCTTCAGTCCTGGGACTCTTAAATCAAGTTTTCAACGCTATCTGAAAATCTCAATATTTGGCACTCTCGACCACAACGAAGTCTAGAAATCTCTGCACAGGATTTTGAGAGAAGTGACTGTTTGAGAAATTGGTTACTATTTCAATTTTGTAAAATTGAGCTACTTTGGAGAGAGAAGTTTAGAATTAGAGATGGAGTTCCACAAGAGCCGGAATTGGGTCCTCTGCTTTTCATCTCTGCAAAGACATGTGGTGTACGAATGCCTGATACACTGTGTATACTTGAATTAGACAAATGACACAACGGACGTTGTGTATCGCAACAGCACCTAAGATGTTTCAGGAAGAGCTGGATGTGTGTGTCAGAGACACTGAATGGCAGCCGCTCAAACATGAGAAGACACATTTTCGAATAATAATTATCGATCATTCGAAATAGGGATACGCAGCGAATCACTGTTTCTTTCAGCGCAAGCGCCGCTTCGTGTATAGCAGCCACCTCGCCCGACACTGCAGTCATTCCTTAGTGGCAGGGTTTTGTCGAAGAGACAAAAGATCCCTGCCTCTGTGCCGGCGCTTGTCTTTGAGCCATCGGTGTAAAGCGCGATCGCTGGTAGAAGCACTTTTCCAAAGGAATGGATGGCGGAAGGCAATCGGTTTACTCAATGTTTTGCACAGCATTCCAGCTGGCAGCGTGCCTGTATGTTTCCTCCTTCCAAAATCCCGCCTCTCTGAGCCCCAGGGTCAGCACTAGTGCTGCAGAATAAGACGAGAGGAGGGGGGAAGAGGATGGCCTCAAGAGCTTGTGTCGGGGTTGTTCCAAGACAGCCATGAATACTACGCTAACTACAATACGTCTACAACCCTGCTCACCATCGATAGTTCCTTGACAAATGATACCCCCACTAGTCACTGAGCTCCCACAACCATCCAAATGATTGCAGATTCACCCTTATCCGACATTCTGTTACCTCGTAAGGGTTACTCCAAATGCGTTGCTTAAACGACTCCATTCAGAAATAGAGAATATCTTAAAATTCCACATGAACTTGTCAGAATTGACATGGGGTATATGTTCGCCGTTCAACATCAAAGGCCATATTGCCTGTCAAATTAAACCTGCTAGACATACATCTTCTTCTTTTAAGAGAAGAACATTTCTGATATGCCTCATGTCTGAGGCTGCCTGGAAAAGTGGATATTGAGCCTTTCAATAAATTAATGGTAAACGATGTCCAGACATTGGGGCGACCCATAAAACAGCTCAACTCAAAGGTGAACAAACCGCGATTGCGAGTGTCGAATGACGAGTCATTGTTTTCACACTGTGCCAGCGAAGACCGCGTATATCTCTCAAATTCATGGGACCTCACACGCCATCTCTATCTAATATTCCTTTATGTGAGTCTGGCCGAATCGACGACATTGTGCTTCAGTGCTTTGCTTCCAAATCGATTCCATTTTCACAGCACCACCACTCTCGAAAGGGCCGATCGACACTCGATGCGATTAAAGTCGCAATAGACAAAGCCCAGTCGGCCATAGCAAATAGAAGATGGAAGAGAGGCAGACAAAAGTATTGCGCCGGGTTTTCGCTTGACGTGCATAATGCTTTCAACTCCGTGAACTCGTCGCGTATTTTACAAAGACTAAATCTACCATATTAAGATTGGTCAGCAGCTGCTTTACCGATAGGATGCTCCTTTATGACTATGACGACGGGACGAAATTGCATAGAATTAAAAGGGGCGTGCCTCAAGGATCAGTGTTAGGGCCTCTGATGTGGAACGTGATGTATGACACCATTCTACGAGTCCCAGTCCCCAGGGAAGCATCCATTACAGGGTCCACGGACGCTATTGCTGTTGTTGTCGTGGCGAAACGGCTTAAATAAATCCAGTAGCAGCGACGAAGCAATAGCTCTGATAAGGAACTGGCGCGATATGAGCTTAGACCTCGCGGATCATAAAACGGAATCCGTGCTCATTACGAGTTGAATGGTGCAAGAGACAGTAACGATAAGAGTCGGAGAACACAACATTAATTCGAGCCAATTTAAAAACTACCTGGGACTGAGATAGATGCTGGGCTTAGTTTCAAGCATCACCTCGCATACGCTCGTGAGAAACGGTCGAAAGCGATTGGCACTCTTTCGAGACTCATGTCGAATATCGGCGGTCCGAAGCAAGGGACGCGATTAATGGCAGCGAGAGTTGTAGCCTCCATACGGCTGCACGGGGCACAATTATGGTCTGACGTTGCGAATAAACAGACGCACGTGAAGGGTATCACGCGACATTTATTTATTTATTTAATCTACAAGCTACTCGTACATATGCTCCAACAGATATTATAAAGTATACAAATCTCATTTATGGTTATATATGCCACACAGCTAACAAACTAACACCGTGTTATCTCACGTGGTGGCGATGTCAATTGGCCGCCAAGATCATGTGATTTGACACATTTGGATTTTTTTCTTTGGGGTTATTTAAAAGAAAATGTGTTCGTCGATAAGCCAGCAACAATTCAAGAGCTAAAGGATGAGATAATTCGGCACATTAACGGCATAGAACCTCAATTATGCTTCAGCCTCATCGAAAATTTGGACCATCATCATTTGGCCGATATCTTGTTCCATACATAATTTTGAACCATACCAATATTATGATCATAAAAAGAAATGACAATAATTTCCTAAATAATTTGTGTTTTATTCAAAATCAACATCGGCCCTTAAAATGTAACCACCCTTTACAATATTTTTTGAAGAATTTGTATAAAATATAGCAATTAAAATGTAAACGTACTTAAGAGTGTACGTTTAAAATTTAATCTGTTATCGGACAGACCCAAGTGTTGTGCATATTCATTAAAAACTCTACTTATCCTTGTGAGTGGCTCATTTTTTCCGATATTCTGTGTTATCAGATCTCATGAATAATATTTAACGATTTTGAAGTGATCTAGCAGGAAAATAAAAGTTTATCAAAAGAAGAAGACTAGGGCACTTTATATGGTGGGAGAGTATATCCTTAACAAACATTACGTCAAGAATAATGCGTCTAGTTGATAGGGATTTTATGCAAGCAGCTGGCACCTAGCCTTATAGCTCGGGTGAAAATCCCAATGCATCTTAAAGAAAATATATTTAGTCTATCGCTTTCGTACCTTTTCGATACGATCGGAAAAAGTAGTGATGGCGGGACTCCAGACTACAACTGCATATTCAAGGAAGGGCCTTACCAAGGAAATGTAAAGTGACAACAAGGCCAACGGATTAATAAATCCTTTGGTGTTCCGCTTTATCAAACCAAGGCTTTTGATAAGATATGGGAAATGTGTGCGTGATATGAGAACGATGAGTTGAGCATGACTCCCAAATCCTTAACGGAATGTTCCACAGAAAGAGCAACAGGCCTAATGGAATAACTGAAGTGCAGAGGATATACTGATTTCGAAAACGATTTTGAATGGCATTTCTTTAAATTAAGACATAAATTGTTATTTAGGCACCAATCAAATATGTTACTTATATCACAGACTGTAGTAAAAGACAGTCATTAATATTTTTTATGCTCCTGAAAATTTCCATGTTACGGATGACATATATATCATAACATCATCAATGAAGATTATTAATAATGGTGGTCCTAAATGACTACCTCGCGGTACACCCGAACTACATTTTATTATCCTAGATAACGAGTTTCCGATTTTTACTCTTTGAGCTCGGCTTACAAGAAAAGAGGATATCCAGCAAAGGAACTGAGCGTGAAATCCGTACGTTTTGAGTTCGTTAATCAACAGTGAGTGGTTAACGGAGTTTTTAGAAAAATCCGTATAAATAGCATCGACCTGATTATTTTTTTCCATCTCATTTTCATCACATCCTCTACAATTTTCAATGTTGTTCTTAGAACCCGATTTGTGAATGGGAACGAGAAATGATTGTTTCAAGGAAAACACCTTCAGATAAGGAGCGGTTAAAATGAGTAATAGAGGTACTATCCTCTATGGTACCAATCTACATGCTAGCCAAAGCTAGGATAAGGTCGCCTAGAAGCTAGGCGACTTCATGACAATCGCGAGCAAATCGGCTCAACCGTAAATCAAGCCGCAGTATAGACGAGTGGCAATAACAATGGACCTAGTCTCAAAGAGGGAGATGGACGTACCAACTAGTCTAGTCTCAAACACGGCGAACTTAATTATTACCTTACACACTTCTTGACTGGTCACGGTTGTTTCCGGGAATATCTATTCATGCGAAACCGTGGTTCGAGTGAGAACGTGGAGCACGTTTTCTTCGAATGTGCCCGGTTGAACCCGGAAGAACTTGGTGAACGGCCAACACCAGAAAATATAATTCAATATACGCTGAAACCCGAAGAGGTCTGAGCTGCCTTAACCGATGCAACAGCACGAATAATGTGCAATCTAAAGAATTTAGAACGGCAGCGGAAGGCGAATTCGCTAACTCCAGCTTTTGCACCACGTGACGATGCAAAAAGCTCGAATCCGTTCCTCGCGAAGTAGTACTTAGCGGTATTTCCCCGGGCGAATAAATGGAGGGATTCCAAGGGAGGTGGTTTTAGTCAACAAGAATCTGACACTACCAATGGATGTCGCACCATTGGTGGCTTTGCACTGTTCCCACTCCCCGCGACAAAGAAAAGCTATGCTGAGAGAGTACAATAGCTCAAAGCTCATCCCCCACTGCCTTGCTTCATCAACATAAGACTTTAGGTTGCCTCCTTTCATGCAAGACCGAAAGAACGCATCTCACGAGGTAAGTGCACGACCGACGAAGAATGGGTGGTGTGACATGTACTGACTTTCAAATAAGATGTGCAGTGACAATGTCACCGGTAGGCATAGGCAAAGCCACCGCCTTGGTTCTTGGTCCAAACTGGCACTGATTACTCCCTGACACTCCTTCCGCATGGCCATTGGCTTGGCGATGTACTCCAAATCACCTCCAGAGGGTGGTACAAAAAAAATGTTCTTTCGTAACTCTGCTGTGGGTCTGCCTCCATCAAATACTTCCATTCATCCACGTCCCCAGTTGCGTTTTTCCACTGGGTCTTCTCACTGCACGCCCAACTCCAACTCTTCGCCCCCATAGCGTAAGCAAGCGTGAAAAATGCTGAATTGCTTCTGTTACGGTCTAGAAAATTCAAAATTTTTTCCCATGCTTGTCCGGCAAATGTCTCCGGCCAGCTGAGGGAGCATAAAGCCCCATCAACTTTGTAAAAACACAGTCAAAGTGTCCAGATTCCGCCACTTAATATGTCACTCTTCAGCTGCCTCTTATCGTTTTTGTTTGCCCATCGGCTTCCATTTGAGTACTCATCTTTATCCCCACTAGCACTAATTTGCTTTCCATCACAGAGCCAGGCGGCACAAAGAGAACGCACACCAAAGGGAATATCATTATCGTTTGTCGGCCGAAAAAAGGCCAACATCTTCGGCTAGTCCTCCTCCACCCCAGACCTTGAATCCAGTGTTTTTCGTCTCTACTGCTTATTTCTTATGCTTAAAATAGATTCGAGACGGGGAGTGAAAGATGAAAGCTACAGAACTGTATTCGTTATCGGAAAATCAACAAAAATCATTGTGTCCTTGGATCCTCGTTTATCACAATAGAGTTGTTTTGCTGGGCCCTCACCTCTTGCCTGGTGTCAACTCGCCTTCAAAGACCCCCCGAGGCCGGTGATCTGAGCATCTATTGTGTCGCAGAGTGTCCTTCTGGCGAGGTAGCGAAAGTGAAACGAAGGAAAGACCGAAGCAGAAATTCGAAATAAAGATGTGAAATTTTAATGAAGCATCTTCTGTGCTATCAATTGAAAAGTTACCACTCCCCTCCGTGTTGGCCGAGGACACATTGTCCTTCCCAACAAGGGCAATTCCCTAACTGGGACGCCATCAATTCTGTGTGCACCACTGCTTTCGTGCCCCCACCGTGCACCCTTCCAGGTGACTGTGGGGCAGCACTGTCCCGGTTAAGACGCGTCCACCAGTCCGGTGGCACGTTGGCTAATTAAAAATGCGGTGACAAACGGCAACCTGACAGGCTTAAGTCCCACTTCGTGTGTATCGCGCAAAGCCGGCGCGGGCAACCAGACCAACTGCCAAATGGAAAGTTAAATTGAAATTAACCACAATGGGGGTAAATTATTGGTAAAACTTTTCTTCATGAGCTTGTGTCTGACATCGATTGGCAACTTTGCTCCTTCTCCCTCCACCCAGGGGGCGGCAAGCACCTTCTGAGTCCATGGTGGGATGGGCTGCACGCGCTGTACCTGGCGGTGGGGGAGCTCCGCGGAGCCCCTCCGGAATGAGTTTGAATTTATGGATGATTTAATATGATTTGCATACGATCCGCGAATGTGGAGTGGATGCTTTCGGGGCGGGAATCAATCATGAAGACCGTTTATTGAATATTGATGGCTCCTGGATATCGCTTAAAATCAATCAACGGCGAAATGGTCGCTGAAAGCTAATGGACGCTGGATACGTGCTTTTGTGCGCTTAATGGCGCGGGATTACTTTCAGCTTCCACTAACGACTCTATATTGAGTTCCACACTTTGCTCCAGAAAAAGTAAAAAACCCATGGTATCAGGGTGTGGTTGTGTCTGTCGTGGGGAACTGGCCGTAGCGCGACTTCATCTTGAAAAATTTGTCGAAACAAAGAGATTTTTGCTTCGGCTGCAGTTGGGTCCAAATATGAACGACGACCGCTCACGCATTGTAAATGTTTAAGTATTGCCGTTCCTCGAAGGAAGGATGCTATGATTAATTTGACCCATTTCAACCTTTGTGGGCGGGCTTATCAGCTATTTACGAACAGCACTTCGTTCGGAAATAAATAGGAGGGGTATCAGGATTGCACATAAGTTAAGTTATGTTAGGTGATGTGGCTGCCAACATAAGCGATGGCTTCACTTGGACCCAAGGGTCCATTGTGTTGCCACTGAGCCAGTTACCGTCGGTTGCTCCTGGAAACATATTGTTTCTTGAACGAACGTTCAGATTGATTTGACATCCTATTCGCTTAAATAGGGCTTATTTCCTCATGGAGGCCAGTGCAGGGCAGTTACAGATTACTTGTGAGGGGGTTTCCTCTTCTTCTTCATCCTTGTATCTTCTCCAGAAGTCGTTGCATGGTAGTCCTAGTCTTGCGGCGTCTCTACTCATTGCGCAGTGTCCTACAAGGACTCCAACTAAGTTGCTCCGGTTGCTCCTGTTGCCTAGAATGAGGATGGCCGTGGTTCTCTGTAAGTCCATTTATGGCCGTACCTAAATGTACAAGATTATTCCATCTTTCACTGGCTCCACCGATCGGTAGCTCTGACTTTGTTTAACTTCTACTGGCACCCAGATGTTTTCAGCCTTGGGCCCAATGATTGTTATTTTGTTTCTGGGTAGTACGTCTGATTCACAGTTGCTTGGAATATCTCCATGCCTGGGGAACACAGCACGACATGCGTTACGAGACATACGGCAGAGTCTTGCCCATTTTGGTCTTGCAGATGGTGACCCGACTGCCACAATCACTGCATGACTCTCGGCGTAACACCACAGTAATCGGGTAGTCTAAAGGACCAGCTGATCTGGAGATGTTCTAAGTTCGATCAGATCTTGGATTCGTCTGTGTAGATTTGCTTGGCGTTGTTATTGTTCAGTACCGGGTTCGTCTCCCATAGTTCTCTACTCAGTATTCTGTTTTTATATTTAGTACCGAAGTCTAGGATCGGAGTTCAGTGGTCTCTAGGTGCTTCGGTAAAATGGTATGAGTTCAGAATACTGTCGTGGCATGTGCTTGGGTTACTCCATTGCGAGAGTGCTTTCAGTGTCAGCGCCGATTTTGCTGCAAGTTCTTTGCCACAGATGTCTACAGGAGTGAGGTGTGATATCACTTCTAGCGAATTGGGCATGTGATTGATATACACGCCATCCTTCATCCTCACATTTGTGTAACTAGCTTTATCAAGCGCGCTGGCAACCAAACCACGACTCCGTGCAGTAGACCCATGCCTTATTACGGCGGTTCAAAGCCATCTCATTATCTTTTTTGATTCTCCAATTCCTAGGCCCTTTTGCACGCATAAAGTGAGGTGGGTGCTTCCTTTATCCTCTCTAGTGAGTTTTGTGTCCACATTTGTGTGTGCTCCAGTTCGATATCACTTTTAGTCTTTTCCATGAGATCCGCTAGGATTTGAGGGTATTGTACATTGAAGGTTACGGTGATGTAGTCCTCGTCGGTGTGCGATTTCAGAGAGAGAGAGATAGCCCCTAGCCAGTTAGAACCGCCGGCCTCTTATGGGTGTTTGACAGAGTGGAACATTAGGCTGTGGCTAACCTCTCGGCTTGGAGGCTATCTCCCATAAATCTCGCCAAGAGAGATAGAAAGGGTCATGTCGATTGACACGAGGGCTAGGCTGGAGGACATGTGCCAATAACATCAGGCACCCTCGGGTTCTCTACGAACCTAAACCGCTAAGCGACGCTGGAAGGGCGTTAACTCGATGTAGGGCTGTACTAGATTGTTATAAGATAGATTAGGCTTAGATTGGGTACAGCTATAAGCTTGTGTAGGTTAGCTTAGGCACAGTATAGGTGAGACACCTAAGATCCGCGAGCCCTCTTCCGATCTCTTTTGGTGGTGGAGGCTTATGCTTTGGATACCCTTTTCGTCTTTATCTTCCCTGTCTTTCTAGACCTACCACTTCTGAAGTCAAACCGGAATTCGCTAAAGAACTGAGTCCTGTCTTGTCTTTCAATCCGAATTCAAAATCTTTAGAGGAAACCGATAATAACAGCGATAACAGCGAAATGGGGCGATAATTGTTTAATGACATGGTATTGCCTTTTTTGTGAAAAGGTATTAAGAGTGCAGTTTTTAGGGCATCGGGAAAAACAGAATTATGCACCCACAAATTAAAGATGTAGCATAGAACGTCTGAAGAAGAATTTTTTTAACAGAAAGCTTGATATTTCGTCCGATCCAGTTGAATTTGATGTTTTAAGTGAAGAGATTATTTAATGAATTTCAATTGGAGTAAATTCGTTGAAGCAGAAGTTTTCAGATTAAAAAGTGCCTTCCATTATACCGGCTATGCAAAAATTCGTGAAAATTCCGATGTCCTGCAATCCAGCCGAACGTATCAGAATCGATTAACACACACACGCTAACATGACCAAACATGCACATAATTCATAGATTGGTGTATTAGAGCCGTTATAGCAGTCAGAGGTTGAACTGACCAAAGGCTTGAAATCGACGATACCGGCTATGCAAAATTATTTGTTACGCTATGAAATGAGCCTACATTTCAGAAAAAGTCGCTGAACAAGTTGGACACTTCCAAAGGTTTAGAAATCGTTGAATTCTTGTTATCTCTCTCTCTCTCCCTCTCTCTCTTTACCTCTTTAAGTCTCTAAAAATCGTAGAATTGTTGTTATATGTCTCTATCTCTCTCCTTCTTTCTTTCTCCCTCTCTCCCTCTCTCTCTCTCTCTCTCACACTCATCACTCTCTCTCTCTTTCTCTCTCTCTCTCTCCCTCTCTCTCTCACACACACACTCATCTCTCTCTCTCTCTCTCTCTCTCTCTCTCTCTCTCTCTCTCTCTCTCTCTCTCTCTCACACACTCATCACTCTATCAATATCTTCAGGTTGCTATAGGCACAAGATTTTTGTTTGCACTTGGGTGGTGTACGTGGGAGGGGACAAGAACCACCCCATCCGACGAGCTCAACCGTGCAACCACAATCGTGTCGGCGTCCTCCGCCTCGACAGTGAACCTACCCACTTAGCCTGCTGCAACACATCAACCACTGTCGTCAAGCTAATCGTCGCGACAAATTGTTGATTGTAGACGCCGCTAAAAACACGCCTTCTGCATCCAATGCATTCTAATGTCCCTTGTTGTACTTTTGACATCGCCCTTAATCAGGGACTATAACGACAGGCTCTACTAGCGAACTCGTGGAACATAAAATTGATTGAAAATTAGAACACAATTTCATTCTATGTGAACAGAATGGAAATTAGAAAAACAAAGTTCCAATTTTCAAGCTAAGGCTTCTCCAGTTTCACGTGCACATGCATTTTGTTCAACTCATTTCTTTTGCCTTGGAATTGTTTACAGTGTGCCTAGAATGGCAACCAATATTACGAGACTTTCAATGGTTTCCGGTTACTGTGCTTTGTGTAATGTTTCAGCATGCATAAGACAGTTTATCGTATCCGAATTGCCTGAGTCATTGTCACGGATGGATTTTGATGAAGACTAAAATGCACCCTTTCCTTGGTTAATTCTTAACGTTCCAGTTTCAAGGCACAATAGACCTGTTAAGAGGTTTTGAGCAGCCTGTATCTGCTCGTTAATTCGAGGTCTGGAATCCTAATGACGTTTCTCTTGATGTTTGATCAATTGAAGGCGATTGCAGCAGCATTGCCACTGGTTCTGAAGAAGATGGATTTCTCACAAAGATGCGAATACATTTGCAATCGGTTTGTTGTCTTGGCTCAAAACAATGATAGTTACTAAAGTGGTCTCCTCTGTAAAAAATTGAAAATCAGAGTTCGCCAAGACCCCTTTTTTCTAATTTTCGAACTTCTACTACACCACGAGCTTCCCGAATTTAAACGCTTCAAATTGACACCCATGAACAGATCCTTCCAGTCGTTGTTTCGGCACCCTTACGAGTATCATACCGTGTCACAGTGCTACAAAGGTTTCAAGAATCTTACTCCGTCCATAACCACTTACCACCGATTTTTCGTTTTCAAATTTATGTGCCTGCGCCAGTGTCATTTTTGTGAATTTTAAGAACTTAACGAAATATTACTGAAGTCTATTTAGATTGTTAACAACAGTGCCGCTTATTTTTGATTTAGTTAATTTAGAATCCCAAATTTAAGGTCATAAAAAGAGGGCAGCCTCCAGGACCGCATGCAAGGGGTAAGGGTCTGAAATTGGTGGCAGGTGGATAGGGGTCAGATAGCAAACGTGAAGACGTTTGCCCACGAATGTATACGTACCAAGCAAAAAAGGTAATCACCCTCCGCAATGGAATCCCATCGACATTTTATTCAAAAACTGATCCATGCAACCTACGTTATGTGAAAGCGGTAAAATTGTTCCGCTGGAAGCATTTTCACGCAGGATAAGCCATTCCCTGAGAATGCTGGCAAATAAATGCAAATCCATGCAGCTATGAACTACCAAACTCTTTGGCGTTCTTTTTAGCATCCACTGCGTTGAACATATGCTGGTATTTGTATGCAAGCCTCGGGCGGGCACCAGAGCTATTCCGCCGTTGCTGCATTTATATTTATACGCCCCGAATAACCCGCAGGCGGAGTAAATTGATGCAGTATTCGGGGGTCCCTGTCAAAATGAGTGTTTTATTCATACATAATGTGAATGCATTAAGTCGTGTGGGTAAGCCTCTCCAAAGAGGTTGAATGAAATGAGATCCCAAGTTGTTTGTGAATTTTCCGCAAAAAGGCATGGAATAGTATGGTATGCAGTTTTGGCTAATTTGAGAAGTGAGGTCATTCAGACTGCATCTGGTTGCAGGTGCTGTATATGTTGCGGAGAATTGGAGAAATGCCGCTTAAATGCGAGATACATGTTGGACAGGTTTGGTAAGTAGGTGAACACGCATTCTCATCTCGTCCCACTTAGACCCTGACGAACAAAGTCCCCTCACTGCCTTAGTTCGTTGTGGCATTTTCTGCGATGTCCATCCCAAAAGGTGCTTTAAAAATTTTGAAAAGACAGAATAAACTAATGCAATGGAATTCGGTTATAACGACCACTCATGGGAGACGAATTTCCCGTCGTTACAAGCGCTATATGGGAATGAAAAAGACGTTATTCATTATTGAATGGGAAACCAAACTTTAGCTTACATTTCGTCGTTATGACCGAGGTCAGTATAAGCGAATTCTAATGTATTTTCAGTGCCTCTGGAATGGATAGATAAAGATTAGAATTCCCTTTCTCAACTGCCACAAAACTGGAACCATGCCAAATGAGTATCTTGTTCGTCTTCTGTTTCGAAATGTCAACACAGCCGATTGCCACACAGGAAAGATTATCGACTTAAAAAAAAATTCAGAATATAAACAAGAGGGAAAAATGCTCGAGGCGGCTTGATCTGGCGGAACTGGGCAACAAAACAGTCAGCCATCTCCTTCGCTTTATAAAAAGCAAGTGTGTTGAATAGGTGTACAAACATTTGCGTGGTGACACGATGGGCCTATGATTGCCAAAGTTTGGCTGCTGTATTTTCAGAAGTTAGCCACTTCAACCTTACTTAACCTTATTCATTTTTTCTAAGCAATTTTTGAGCAGAAGCGTTTAAGCTGCTGCTTCCTGACACACATAAGCTCTATAGAACGCGTAGCAACGCTTGTCAGAGACTCGCGAACGCGCAGTTGCGATTCAGCCATTATGCTAATGGCAGGTTACGTCAGAAGTTTCGAGACCGTCATGGAGTGCGAATAAAAAATAAACGGGAAAAAGCTGTAAAGCCCTTTCTGGAAGAAGTTCATACCCAAAATTCCCTTGCTCTAGAACAGATTTGTTATGCCGATGAGACTGCTCTATATTGGCAACTTCGTCCGTGGATAGCCCTTGTGTAGCTCTTCGTTCGTGGATAGCTCTTGTCCAAAGAGACAACAGCACCAAGCAGGAAACCTACCAAGGAGTGTGTGACTTATTGGGGATCAACAAAATAAACCTGGAGCAAACAAATTAAGACCTCTCATAATATTTGCTAAGAGATGGCGTCACTTGTATTATTCCATTGGAACATGAGCTGGAAAGCTACTGTCATTGTACGTCATTCATTTGAAGCGTAAACAACTATAATTTTTTTTTTCACTCAAATATGTCAAACTTTGTGCTGAAAAAGTGTTTTTGCGGAGAGTTATTCTTCATAACCTTAATATGAAGAAAACTGCTGACGAAAGTCATCGTATTTTGGTGGAAGTTTATGGTGAACATGTGCTACCTGAGCGAACGTGCCAAAAGTGGTTGGCCAACCAGCCAAATCAACGGCAAAGCCGAGTATCCATGGCGTGAATGTAATGCTCTGTATTTGGTGTGATCAGAAGGGTGTACTGTATTGTGAGCTACTAAAACCGGGTGAAACCATCAATGGACAACGCTACCGAACACAATTAATCCGTTTGGAGAGAGCAGTAGCCGAAAAAGGCTCGGAATATGCCACCAGACACGAGGCACTAATTTCCCATCATGACAACGTTCGGCCCCACGTTGCTATTCCGGTTAAGAACTATTTGGAAAACAGTGGATGGGAAGTTTTACCCCACCCGCCTTATAGCCCAGACCTCGCCCCTTCTGACTACCGTTTGTTCCGGTCGATGCAGAACGCCCTCACTGGAATACGGTTCACATCAGAGCAGAATATCAAAAATTGGCTTGATTCATTCTTGGCTGCCAAGTCGGAGCAGTTTTTTTGGGATGGGATCCCAAAAAATATGTTTTTCGATTCGATAACGCGAAAATCTCTAAAATGCAAACTGGCCATGTTTTAATGACATTATCGAGATTTTACTGTATAATAATTAAAATCGCATTTCCTGAAAAAATTTAACCCATTCAGGAAGCACCTGGGACTGCTAAAAAGAGATTACTTCCACGCTCGGCAGCTGTTAACATAACCACCACTACTTAATCATACCCAAAAGGGATCTGGGGGAGTTCGTTGTCAGTACACTTTGGTTCTTCAATAAGTCTGAAATTCATCGCACCCGATCGAATTGCACTCGACTTCGCAGGGGCGGCCTGAAATGTAACTCAACCCATCCTCGTACTCCCTCAATTCATTTCGGAGCTCCTCACGGCGTTCAAATCCGAATAGGATTCCCCTAGGGATCAGCTCACGATGAAATTTCCATATCATCGCTAGGCAAATTTAACCCACATATGCCCCGAGCCTTTGATACTCTCAGTGTTGGACGCATTCGGGGTGGCTCCCGAAATCGATAAATTGAAATAAATGTGCACGCGCACGGCATACGAATGCCGCAGCACTGGCTGATACCCCTTTCCAGCGTCGAGCCCACCTTCGCGAGGAAAATGTCAATAACAAAGCGATTTACAAGACAACCTTTCATCCCTAGAATCGCTGTTTAAAGAGGGAATTTATTAAATAAACGACAAGGACATCGCTCCCGCTGTACCCATATGAGAGATTACGACAGCGACGCCTCACGCAGATGTCGCCTGCCGACCGAATGACACAGTCGAAGGCGAACACCGCACTGTCACGGGGGGGATATTTTGAATTATGCATCTAATATTTTTGGCTCTCTGTAAAATTTACGAGGATGTATGCATAAATGTTGCCTAAAACCTCAGCGGATATCAAAGCCCACGGTGGTTGTGGGTGTGGGTGCGTGATAGGGCGTTGGAATCCGGGCATACGCAGCTACTTCAGACACCGTGAGTGGTTCTCTTTTTTCTCTACGTAGCAGCAGGAGATTTCACCAAATTAAATTGAATCTATTTCTAGACGCTGGCATTCTTTTCACTCGAAGTGGAGAAGTATGTAGGTGCTCTGGAAAATCTCGGTGCTTTTAAAGCCATGAATTTTTAATGCAGCCATAGAGCGAGGACTGCGGGGCATGCTTTGGGGCTAGATTTTGCGCGTCTCTTTGAATTGGCTGGTAATGGGCGCAAAGTTGTGAGCAGGTGATACTTCTATTAACAATCGTTATTTGCCGAAGTTTCTCTTTATGTAGAGAGGAGAGATACTTCGTGTCGGTGAAGTTATTTCACGGGGTGTTGGAGTACCTAGAATGACTGTGGGACAACAGGCATTTCTCTATTAAAGAGGCAGGAGACAAGCGCTTCGTTGAAGGTCGTGTGTCAAGAGGAATGATATGAAGTTAGTTAGCTTAGGAACCTGGTCACATTTTGAAGACGATTTAAGTTAATCATTGAACTTGAATCCCCTAGACTGAGAAGCGTGTTTTTTATGTTACATGCCGTTTTTACGGGAGCACTCAGACAGCGATTCGTGTCCATTCTACAGCCAGGCAGCAACTCCCGGTCGGACTACCATCACGGACCGACCACTCCAGTGATGGTGGCTCAGATTTGAAAACCCGATAAATGCATTTTCACTTTTCTTTTGCTGGGATTCAAACCGGGGAAACTGTTCACTGACTTATTCAGACGAGGTATGATTTAAATACGTCGCTATTCAATATTTGTTTAACAAATTTAATAAAATTTCATCTGGAACTCGAAAAAATTGGACTAATTGTTCGCAATTAGAAAAAATCAAACACAGAGTAACTCTTGCCAACCGCTGTGTCTATATGCTCAAGAGGCAATTGAGCAGTAGAGCCACCTCTCGAAGGACCAAGCTGAATTTATACAAGACCTTCATCATCTCAGTCCTGCTGAAAGGCGCCGAGGCATGGAGAATCTCAAAAGCGGATGAGAAAGTCCTTGGTCTCTTCGAGAAGGAGAACATGCCAACCCTCCCCACGATTTGGATATTTCCTACCCTGGTGTGACAGGGCCCCATTTGGAGCCAAGCCTGAATGGTGGCAGTATGCGAGCGTCTGGTGGCCGGTCTGTCCCGCTCCGCCAGCTGGTGGGACTTAGCCCGAAGGAACTACGAGTCACCCAGCAGTGGCCTCGTGAGCCGCTATGGGGGTGGAGAGAAGTCACGCCATGCAAAAACCAGTGCGTACGGGGAGCAAAAGGCAACGGACAACGGCATCCAATTACGATAGGCACATGGAACGTCTGATCGTTTGGATATCGTGGGTATCTCATCGACGAAGCAAAGGGGATGTAGAACTGTGGACCTTTTGGACGGGTGGCAACTCTTCCTGTCGGAAGTTGCACCTCAAATGTCTGCACAGGCTGTAGTGGGGATACTCTCAAGTCCCAGGTTGGTTGGCAGGAGTGGATACCATTAGGAGGGAGAGTCGGGATCTTAAAGCTCAAGCTTGTGAGGTAAATTTTAGCGCTAGTGCAGGTGTAGGAACCAAATCTAGAGTCAGAGTTCGCGGCTTTCCTGGATGAAGTTGATGCTTCCCTGAGAAGGGTAGCTTAAATGGATTCATATATCCTGATGGGTGACTTCAATGCACACGAGTGTGAGTGGGAGGAACGATGATCCTCACCAGAACGCGAACGGAGTGAAGTTGTTCGACTTTTGCTGTGCAAATGGCATGATAAACACCTTCTTTCCACACAAAGCCATCGTTAACTACCCAAGGTACCGTCAGAGTCTTCAAAAGAAGTCGTTGATAGATCTCTTTGTGGTGCCTCTTTGTGGACAGTTTGTGATGTTCGTGCGATGAGAAGGGCTGAGCTGTCAACTGACTTGGGGGACTCTGCTTCTGATAAAGTACCTCCCCTGCCAAGGCGTTCTAGAGCTGTGGTCGAGCACAGGTTGTGGGATGGTTTTCGTCGCAGCAGAAGTACAACCGGCTAGGTTTCACTCTAAGAATGGTACTTGAGAAAGTTTGGGAGTAGGCCAAACCCATCTACAGATGTTTTGTGGATTTGGAAAAGGCATGTGACCGAGTTCCTCGAGGTAAACTCTGGCGTGTTCTGTAGAAGTACGGGATTGAAGGTCATCCTCCGGGGGCCATTCAGCCTCTATACACAAACAGTAGCAGGTTTGTTCGGGTTAACGGTGCTAAATCAACACCTTTCACCGTGGGCGTTGGACTTAGCCAGGGGTGCGTCTTGTCACCTCTCCTTTTCATTGTATACATGGACTGGATGTTGCAGCGCAGCTGAGGCGAGGAAAGTTTCAAAGAAGTTCCTTCCCTCCTTGTCTGAAACCCACTGACTCCAACTGCTACAAAAGTTGTTTATGGAGTCGTTTATTGACTCATTTGACTATTAGTTGCTTGCATCCAGGAACGGCTTGTTGTTCCAAGAAAGGCTTGAAAGGAATTGTGCGATGCTCGATGTGCCAAGAAAGGCATGGAAAGGAATTGTGCGACGCTTGTTGTTCCAAGAACGTCAGAAAAGGAATTGTTTAACGAAGATAGTTTTTATTTTGATTTATTTTGGTGGCAACACATCTTCTTTTTGCAGATGACTTAGTTATCCTCACAACTTCCAAGACGGAACTCCAGCGCGCACTCGATAGGTGCGTGGTCGTATGTGCTGATGCTGACATAATGGTTAACGTGGACAAATCGGAGGTTATGGTTTCCAGAATGCCTGTTCAATGCACTCTACATGATAGTGGAGTGCCATTGAAGAAGGTAGAGAATCTTTTAGCGAGCGTTGGGAGGAGTAATGCTGAGCTTTCCTGTAGGGTTGGTCAAGCTGGGTCAATTTTGAAACAGCTTGATAGATGTGTAATCAGGAAGCTTGGTGTCAAAGCGGTTTCCAACTCAGAATTCGTTCCAACTCTCACCTACGGTCATGAAGTTTGGGTAATCACCGAATGTATAACATCGCGAATACAAGCTCATCTCAGCAGCTTGCTGTTGTGGGAATCACTCGCCGGGATAGGGTGAGAAACACGGCATGCGTCAGGAACTCAACATTGAGGAGCTGCTTCTTCGAACGAGGGCTATGCTTCGGTGGTTTGGTCACACGGCACGAATGTCCCCTTCATCACTACTTCCGAGGCGGGCTTTGCATGCGATTCCATCAGTTAGGCGACCGGTTGGCAGACCCAGGACGAGGTGGTTGGACCAAGTCCTCGCCTGGTTACGCTTGGGCATAGCTCCTGATGAGTTAGAGTCGATGTCGGAGGACCGAGTTGCTTGGAAATCGTTCGTGCGTGGTTTACCCCTGCGACCCATTTAGTGGAGCATGTGGGTCAGAAGATGATGATGATGTTCCGCTAGATTCGCAAAATAACACACTGTGCGATCCTCTGATCTCGTGTCACATCTGACACTTTTGCGGTAGCTATGGAGAAGCAACGACTTCACTTCCGGTGGATAATTAAGAAGGTGTAACGTATTGTAATAAAACTAAAATTAAATGCAAATTATTAATTTAAATAATTGAATATCCTCTCCTACAAGGTAATCAGAGAAGGATTCAGTCTAGTAACTTCCCCAGAGACCTCGTCGGAAATAGGAAGCCTCTGTGCGTCTGTTGTAAATAATTGTGTATTCTTAACACTCGCCAACGGTAATACTGATGTCGATGGTCAAGACACGCTCCGACCCCTCGTGCAATTCAGATCGAATTGTACCACGCCACGTCTTATTCGATTTTTCACTTTGCCACACTCAATGCCAACGCCAGCAAAGAATCATGCCAACCGCAATGATGGTCGCACAACATTAACCCGGATCATAAACAATCCCTGCATTAGCAGGAATCACGGCTCGCCTTCGGCTGAAGGGCGGCTTATACCTTCAAGCACAGACCATCTTCAAGATTACCGCGAGCTGAGCAGCTGGATTTTCCATTTTCAGAATCATTTCAAATGAAAGCATCTCCCGAAGCGGCCTGGCGCACCCTCAACAGGAACACTCTTCGCCATGAAAACGAAATCTGCCATGGAGACACATAAATTTAATTTGCTACAAAATTCAGCAGATACCCTTATTCAGTGCTCACTGTATGCGACGTGAAGTGTCCTCCGAAGGAGCAGACAGAGAATAGAAATGCCAACATTATTATTCACAAGACAGACAGTCGTGTGTCTGCACGGAGTCCGCACCCGTACCGTGCTCAATTGAGTATCTACATTGCTTGCATAGATGAAATAAAAAACCCCTTGTCAAAACACATTCCTTCCACTAAGCGTCATCGTCTCATTCCGACTTGTTGATCGTGTGTACACTCATCCTGTAACACGCAACACTGAATGAGGGATTTCATTTGTGCTTGCTTTCTGTAGTGTAGTGTGCTTTCATTTGGTTAAACTGAAGTTGAATCTTGGATGCTTTGTGGATACACATTTGCGAGTATGTAGGTCATCCCTTTGCAGATACGCACACCGACCCGCAGACGATGTCGTCGCCGTGTGTTTGTGTGGAATAATGTTGCTTTGGCATTCCCTTGTTCCGCGGGGAGGGGGGGCAGGCAGACATTCCAAGTATGAAAAGCAGTATTATTCAATTTTGTCAGGTTTGGCGGCGTATCGTATGCACAGGGAGACAAATGGCACGGCAGTATGTATGGAGCATGTCAAGCAGGGTTTATTTGCGATGACGATGACAAGGACTTGATTACAGGAAACGAATCCTAATTAAAGGGACATTCATCCAACAGTCGGACAGGATAAGCGAAGAAGCAAAACAACTTTAAGTGGGGACGCCTTAATGCAGAAGGATTTCAATGCAATAATGGCGGGAAGCAGCTCCTCAAGTCTGTAAGGTCATTGAGACCATTTCTCGTTCTTACTCACATAAACTATTTTCAAAACAAAAGAGACTTCATCAAAGACAGAATTCAGACGATCGGCTTCCTATGTCGTCGTTTGATAGTTTCTCCCCTAATACGTTCGTCACGGCAAGGACGATGGAAAAACGTCGACGGTCTTAAACTCATTCAGATCAGAGATGAAGTGAACGGCAAATATGACTCTTCAATCAGAATTAAGGTCTCAGGAGGACTCCAAGTTGTCTCTGAGTCTTGCCCAATCTTCTCATTGACGCCCTCTGAGCCTTTCTCACGAGATACACAGTCAGTTGTACAGCGTGTTGCTCGGGAGACAGTGTCTTCGAACCTGTCTCCGGTTGTATCGTACACCCGTGTCTGAGTACAAGAAGTACTATCCTAACGAGGTCCTGTACAACGAGGCAAACGTGAACAGGATAGATAATTTTATTATTAAGCTGATCGGAAGGCACACTGCACGAGATATGACTTCTTCTAACAGTCTGATCTTCGGGGCTCACTAACCCAATATTATGTCCCATGAAAGGGTGCGCCTTAACGACTTTATTCCTCCCGAAGCATTCCTCTATTTAGACACGATTGGCCTCATACAGGATACAGGCAGATGCCCTGTAATCTTCCATGTCGTACTCCGAACAGTGGACAGGCGACTCCAATACGAACCGGACGTCGCTCGCACAAACGAGGATCTTCATCGGTTCAGTAGAGCTCGAGATAGGCAACAGTCTGCCAAAGAGCGGCAATTTTACTGGTTGTTACACCATAACCAGTCTTCGCAACCGCTGGCCTTTTCGAACGACCCGCTAGTGCCCGACGAGTGGAACCTCAGTATTGTTTGCCTATTCCACAAGAAAGGAGACTACGCCAACTACTACCGAGGGACTAGTTTCCGAAACATAGCATACAAGGTCTTTTCTGCCAATAACTTGATAGTTCCTTACCAGTGCGGTCTTTTCTGCCTTTTTTCTGCCAGTGCGGTTCAGGTCAGCGAAGTCCACCGTCGACTTAATCTTCACACTTCGGCAGATCTTAGGAAAAAAAACCCTGGAGATGCAAATTGACACCCACCAGCTATTCGTCGAATTCGAGGCAGCATATGACAGCGTGCAGAGAGACGAGCTATACAGCGCCATGTGTAGTTTTTACATTCCTGCCAAACTCGTCAGGTTGTGCAGGGTGACGGCGGAGAATTATCGTTGCTCCGTCAGGATCGGTAACGGACTCACGGAGACCTTCAACGCCAAAAAAGATTTCAGATTAGGCGACGTGCCTTTTTATCATCATTCAAGGTCGTAAAAAACTCACTCGCCCACACGATGATCTTCTAAAAGTCCGTACAATTGCTGGCATACGCAGACGACGACGCCACGATTGGTCGAACACAGTGAGCCGTCAATGAAGCGTTTGAGGCAATTGAGTAATAGTGCCCTCACTTGAAGGACCAAACTAATATTATAGAAGACCTTGATAATCCCCGTCCTACTGTATGGCGCTGAAGGCTGGACAGTCTCAAAAGCAGATGAAGAAACCATTGGTCTTTTCGAGAGAAAAGTTCTGCGTTCAATCTTTGGTCCTGTTTGCGTTGAGGGTTTTTGGAGAAGAAGACTCAACCATGACATGAGCCTAGCCGGGCCTCTGCGGATTCAACGCCTAAGATGACTGGGGTATTTAGAGTGCATGGACAAAACCACCCCAGGCCGAAGAGTCTTCGACTCCGTACCAGAGGGACAATGCAATAAAGGGCCCCCACGGAAACGATGGCACACACAAGTGGAGGAGGACGTCAGCCGCAAAATCTAAGGCAGCTGGCTAAGGATAGTGCCTGCTGGAGAGGCATGTTGGTTGAGATCCAGGTAGACCCTGGACTGTAGGGCCTCTAGAAGAGGAAGAAAGAAGAAGATGAAACAAGAAGAAAAGAAGAAGTGCTTTTGTTCTTTCACTAGTGGAAATGGCCTACAGTTTTACGCCGACTTCGAACAGCCAATTTGAGAAGCTATTTCTAGGCAGGTATACTCTTTGATCATTTTTAGTGGCTCGAAGGAGGTGGGCCCGTGGAAATTATTTCCTCGTACCAGTAATCGAATCTGGGCAGCGCACCACAGCCGCCACAAGTTAAGACAGAAGGTGATTTAACTTCGGTGATCCACCATTCGGCTTACACCACTAGGTCCATTTACCTTTTGAGGTCCAGTCCGCTGACTCACGTTCATGCTTATGGACGCCCCTAATGACAGGCGTTCTCTACCTAGGGCATATTCTCATCCCTACCCGAAAGTAGCTGCCTTCCATCGTTGACTGTCCTTGGCACGATGCTTTCAGTCATCAAGACCAAGTTTTCTTGCTTCCCCTATGACTTGGTCTCAGATTCGATCTTCTTTTCCTTCTCGAACTCGGAGGCTTGGATTCAAAGACCCTCTTTGTTGGAGAATTGGTGTTCATGCGCTCAATGTGACCGACAATGCTTCAGTCGACTTATTTTTGCCTCGCGGTCTACGTGCACATCTTTCTGCCTTCTCCTAAATTAACCATTCTCCTCAGTCTGTAACAAAGAATTGGCTTCACTTTTCGGTTCCGCATGGTCCTTCAAATCGTGACTTTTGAGCACAATTGTTTCGACAAACCGAAGTAGCTCCGGCTTCCCCGGGGAGATTCTACATCGCTTCTCGCGATGTCTTGCCTGGCTTGTCTGGCGGAATATCTCTAAAGAAGTGATCTTCGGCTGATTATTAGTCGCAACCACTTATGGCACTCAAACTCACTATAGCCAGTGCGAGCGTCCAGCTGACTCCACATACCACATACCATCAAGTAAACTTACGATACTGTGAATTAAGCCAACACTGCCACTACAATCATTCAGATAAAACTCTTCAAGGTTAGCTCAGGTTTACACAGCAACAATTGCCACTCGGATCCAACGAGTAACAAATCGTTTTTAAAATAGGTTACACACTCTGCCCGCAGTACGTTTGATCAAGTCGTAAGATTATGTGACCCATTTACACGCAATGCTTATCGCCGACATTCGCATCGGGCACAAACTCCCACGGGATTGCTTTTTGAATGAGCCACGTGGTGCCCCATCCCGTGTCGGGGTAGAACCTGTGGCAGAACAACCCGCTTCAACACCCAGCCCCCTCTGCAATCCGGTGCAAAAGGTCACGACATTCGCACACCTATTTGCACTAGAGGGAGCCACCTCGTTTTAGAAAATTAAATACGATTCAGTTCGAATGCGAACAGGCGAATAAGTCGAAGAGCACTCGCCCCAATCGAACCCCACGTAAATGCCTGTGTGGATGTCGATGTGTCTGCGGCTCCCTTTCAATCTGCGGACAAATCAATCAGTCTCAAGGATACTTACTGCGATTTATCGCGAGAATGCTAACGCAGATTCAATTTGAAAAATTTCCCAATTTCATTCGATTTAACGATTCTTCCCATCAAACGCTGGAATCACATTCAAATTGACGACTGCGGCGAATTGAATAACCATCAAATGGCGGCCGGAGTGCGTGGGAGTGTGAAATTGCCTGTGTGCGTCTAGGAGTCCCCGTCTCGTGTACATCTCACTCATGGCAGATTCGGCTTCTTGGCGCTGCTTGGGTGCTCTGTGAAGCATAGGCTTTCGGGTGCTATGGAGGCTGCATATACTCGTAACCTTTTCCAAATAGTTTGTTGAAAGTTTGCCACACTTTGACAGGTACCTGTCTACGAGTGAGTTCCCTCGAAAGTTTACACTCGACAACTTGTGGCGGGGGAAAGTTTCCATTTTTAATTCAATTAAAGCACCCTTCCTGGAGATGTCTTAAAGCAGAGAATATGTTTGAAATTAATCTTCCATAATACTTGATAATCCCTCTTGGGGGGTAATTGATGGAGAAGCGTGTTCATATCCGCCGCTGCGTTCTTTTCCGATAAGTAATTTCCGGAAAGGTGTCGGACGCCGTGAAGGCGGAGCTGCAGTCGCGAGTCATCCTTTAATGGACCAGCAGATGATGCCCTCTTCCATTTTGAATCGCCTAGCTGAATGGAAAATTCCAGTTTTAAGGGATAAATATTTAAATTTATGACTGAGTATCTGCAGGAACTTTCTTTTAGGATGCCGAATAGGAGGGTGGGTTGAGGAGTGGATGCCATGGCTTCGAATCCGAGTAATGTCTTGCGAAAGGAGAATGTGGGAAAGCCTTAGCAGACACGGACATTTACATTTTACCCTCGACAGTGGGTAAGTGTAGGGAGGTTTTATGTTCGAATTCGATTTCAATTGCCCAGGGTCTTGGTTACACTTAGCCAGTTGGCAATTGGCAGACACAGAGCATCGGGGGTAACAATGTGTTGTGGAGCAACTAACGTGGATTAATCTGTGCAGCCTAGTACACTATTTTTGACGAGAAGCCATTGGTCCGAGAAAATCATATTTCGAGTTGTCTACCCCTGCTGTTAAGCAGACCACCCAATATTGAGGCACAAGCAAATTTACAATTGATACACCAAAGACCACTACAACTCACCAAGTGCAACTGCATTGGGCGCCATTTAAACCGGTGGCGACATCGCAGGGCATTGCTAGAACAATGCAGCAAAAGGTAACCGAGATGTTGAAAACTATTCTTCTACCAAATTAAATCAATGAAGTGGTGCCAACAAAAAGCTGAACAGAAAATCATTCTGGTCATTCTGGTACAATTACGTACCACGAGAGATCTCCTGGAATCTCGATCGTCCGCCATCGACTCTAACTCATCAGGAGTTATGCCCAAGCGTAACCAGGGGAGTTTTTGGACTTTTTCCAACCACCTCGACCTTTGTCTGCCAAGCTGTCGCCTACCAGATGGAATCGCTCGGAAGTCGTAGTGAAGGGGACATTCGTGCCACGTGACCAAACCAACGAAGGGATATATTTTTCATATGAAAACAATTTAAGATGCCAAATGTATGCCATTTAAAAAAATATTACCCTAGGTTCAAAAGTACATAATTTTCGGGAACATGTTATGTCAAATTTGCTTAAAAAAGGCGTTAATTTTTGTAACTCTCTAAGTCCTAACTTTGAGCTAACGGTAGAGGTAAATGGATCATCGAAAGTCAACAAAATGTTGCCTTTCTAGGTTCTCATATTTGTAAAAATTGAAAAACATGTAGTTGGCCGAAAATAGGTGCCGTGAACAAAGGCCATTTGAATTAAAGCCATAATGGCGTTCATTCTCATTTATGTGAGAATTTAAACCATAATCCAATTATGGCTTTACTTCACTTTTAAATTAGAATTTAAGTCATACCTTGCATGAGATACCTATCGCTATATGGTGTTAATTCACATTCCAATGGGAACTAATCAAAAAAAAAATATTCTAGCTCCAGGCACCTGCCTGACACTTGTTGACACACCGTGAGCAGGTTAAGCCCTGCGAACGAAGCATACTTCAAATACACCAGACTTTCTTACATGCTAAATTTCAAATTAGCCAAATTAGAAATTTGGCGTTTTTTCCAGATTTAAAACTACATAAGGCCAAAGTTATCATTTGTTGGCTTATTTCGTTCGCTCTTATTTCGCGTCACCGTTCTATGCACGCAAATGTTGGTAGTCTATGGAAAACCTGAATGCGAACCTCGCACTTACTTAAAATCCTATAAGTGACCTAGGGTGGTCGGAGGGTAGGCAGCATGGTCCCCTACACCTACCCCACTTATTTTTGCATTATTTCCTTTTGAACACAAATTGGTCTTATTTCGATTATGGATCCAGTTGAGAACTAGGCTACTTCCTGAAATGAACTATCGCCACATGGCTTTAGTTCGCATTCGAAAGTGAAATAAAGCCATAATTGGATTAAGGCTTAAATTCTCAACGCCATCATGGCTTTAATTCAAATGGCCTTTGATCACGTCACCGAGAAATATATCACTTCGGGTATTTATTTCCACTGCGGGACCCCTGTGCACCGTGACGCTTCAAGTATGGATGGGAGATTGTATGGATAGTATGGATTTTGTACAAAGTTAAACTATGTGAGCATTGCCAGTGACTCGAAAATGGCGGGATTGAACCCAGAGCTTAAACCGCACCATCCAAAATTGCTTTGCTGTGTATGGCAGCGCGAAAATAAAATAAATCTGTAACTTTTGAACCCGTGGACCGACCTTAATGAATTTTGATGGCTGATGCAGCTCGAACTGATTACTAGGGTTACGGAGCATGCCTAAGTGAAAACAAAAAAATAAAAACCACGAAAAGATTTGTTGTACTTGTATTATGTTTCAAATTTAATTAAGGTCGGTCCACATGTTCAAAAGTTCTAGATTTACTTCTAACTCTGCGAAGCTCTGTTTGAGAGCGTTGAAGTAAATATGTAAAATCTAATCTCTGAAACGTAGAGCAATGAAATTGCTGTCACGTCAACTTTTATTCGAATCTTTGACATGAATTCCGCTAGAACTCGTTTGTTTTTCTCTCCCTCAAGGGTACGCGTATTCTCATTAGTTCTGCAATCAATCCCGATTATATCCAACGTGCAATATGTCCTCCATAAAACTACTCCGTGAACGACGTGTTGACATTCCCAGTCCAAGAGCTCTTGCAGTTTTGATTGCAACTTGGATAAGGCATTCATCTCTGAATGTGTAGCTCCACGAATAATAACTAACATCCGATCCCGGAAGTGGTAACTCCAGTAACAAGGTAATTATAACCCATTTTGATGCTCATTGCCAGATGTGGACCCAAACACAAACAATTAATGTACTATTATTATTATTTTTAAGCACAATTAAGAAAGAGTTAGAGAATAAATAAATAAATGGGTATTATAATTATTGGGTGTATAACTAAATTCGGTTTGCTAAGAGAGGGCGTAACTTGCATTATTCCATTGGAACATGCATTTCCAGTGGAACATGCGTTGGAAAGCTACTGTCATTGAACGTCATTTCAGTATATGTCATTCATTTGAAGCGTAAACACCAATAATTTTTTTTTTCACTCAAATATGCCGAACTTTGTGCCTGAAAAATTGTTTTTGCGGGGACATGACACACACGACACACGACGCCACAAAAGGACTTCATTTTTGCATCGGGTTGTAACTGGTGATGAAAAATGGATCCATTACGACAACCCCAAGCGCAAAAAAACATACGTGAAACCCATCCAACCAGCCAAATCAACGGCAAAGCCGAAAATGGCTCGAAGGTAATGCTCTGTATTTGGTGGGATCAGAAGGGTGTGCTGTATTACGAGGTGAAACCATCAATGGAATATGCAACCAGACAAAAAAACCGCATTAAGTTATAGACCTAATATATTTAATGAATATAATGAAATTGTCGTATAATTCGTCGTAGAAACAAAATATTCTGCTTTTCTACTAGTGCACGAAATTATTCGCAATGCCACTTCAACTCCTGTCGTGCTCGGGAGCCCTACTTTCTTCACAACCTTTGTTCGTCCGCTCTTAGAATAGGCCTCTCAAGTCTAATGTCCGTGTCTGCCCACACGTCGTGCATTTTACAACTCCAAAGAATCCATTACTCGCATGCTGCTCTAATACACTCTTGACCCCTTTTTGACTTCACGGTTACTACATCGATGCAAATAAAGTCGTTTATTCGCAATTCATCGGAAGTCTATTTCATTTTCGTAGACCGCATGTATTTTGTTTAGTTCTCGTTGATCGCAGGAAACACAAAGAAGCCCCTGCCAGGACGGAAGGTTGCGGACATGGATTAGAACTTTCACGGCAATGAATTAAAGCTTTTACGGGCCCACCTAAGCTCTTAAGCTGATGCAGTAAAACTGCCTTTAAAGCTAGCTCTCCTCTTTGTCAGATTTTGTTCTCCGTGGTCCGTTATGAAGTCCTCAATAAACCAAAATGCTCGCATTGCACTGCTTGCAGATGACTATTTTCCCACCGCGCTCCGTTCGAGACCAATCAGAAACCTTGTAAAATTCCCCTTATCGATGTAACCTAATCATACTTGGAAAAATCCGCTCCCTTGCTCTGTCTGATGTTCGGTTCCAGGAACGTAACCCATTTCCATTCTGAAAATCAGGACAATGGCCATGCCGTCAATCGTCCTCCTCATCCTCTCAATGCTGCATTCCCTCTGGCAAATCATTACCTTCTGCAGCGTCCGAAGTCGTTAAATGTCAAAGCTTCATTGTCGCATCATCCGTTATACATCAGCAGACGATACCCCAAGCAGTTTCGCATTACTTCATCGCACAGCTGTCATTCGATCTCTTCATCGTGCACCTGCCACGAGCACGGCAATCACGAAACGAGGACACGCTCCACTACTTACCTATTCCAATGAGTTTCTGATCTGTTAAGTTATTGTTTGGCTTCCACCAGACGAGCGACTATTATCGACATCTTGCCGTGTCACTGTGCAACGGATTATTGTCCTTCTTTCCACCAGTGGCTGGGCCTGCAGTGAATATTAAATTCAAGGTGCAAAGTACGCCAAGGAGAATGTTCACCCCCGAGCTCTGTGTTGACGGCGGCAAATCTGTGTCTTGCTTCGACTTGGCTGCATTCCCTTTGCTTCACAATTTGCTTTGTTCACCTTATGTTTTCTTTTCATCCTCCTTCCATTATCCTTGTCCTTATTCAATGATGTGCTAAGGAACTTGCAGCTTGAACCCTCAAAGTTGGTGGTAAATGCTACTTAATGCAACATTCCCATTCAAAGCGTTGGAAACTCAACTTAACTTAAATTTCAGTTTATGCTTACATATTTACGCGGATGGAAATAATGGTTATTGTGTAGACAATGGTGAGGCGAAAAAAGAAAACTTTCTGTTGAGCCAGCTAATCTGGTTAATTGCTAAAAAATCAATTTCAGACAAGTTTTCGAAACTACTGCAACAATTTGATGCGAACACAGTCTGTGGGGAAGGCTATGCATTGGGTTTGAATGCTTTGAAAATGATTTGGACAGCAGGGCTATGTTTTGCAGAATGCTCCTGTAGCAGTCCCAAAGAATATGAGGCGACTCATTGAGGGTCTGGCAGGCCATGTAACTGGGACTGTATCTTAAAATGAGGATAAAATTTGTTTCGCGACCAGTGAATACCAGGTTTTAACCAGTCTTAAGCTGTCACGACGCACAGTCCCTGCCAACTGGTACATCTTTTTTTTATTCTAGAAATATGAGAAACTAGAAACCTAATATTTTTTTGGCTTTGGATGAGCCGTTTCGCTGTACCGTTAGCCCAAAGTTGGGACTCTGAAATTTACAAAAATGTACGTATTTTTTGAGCAAAGTTAATGTGGCACATTTCCTAAAATTAGGTGCTTTGGAACCTAAGGTAATATTTTTTAAAAGGGCATACATTTGGCCTTCAAACTGCACCTTCAGTTTTTTTTTCATATTGCTTACCAAGTTTATAAGGCTGCCTTTTAAGTATGACCACCTTTTAAGGGGGACATTTCAATGTTTGATGGACTGTAACAAAAAAAGCTCCATAAGTCTGCAACTTGAGACCAACTTTTTTTTAAATGTAAAAGTAGTGTTTATCGATTGATATCTATCGAAGATAGACCTCTTTTGCCCGCTTTGAGAGAACGCAGTCTTTGAGTAAAGACTGTAATTAATTTTTCGACACTTTCAAACGATTTCTCTTGTAATGTATTTTTTTTAAATTCCATTGCAGAGACCGAGGATGTTATTATTTTGTTATACCGAAACTTCTCTATAGCGGACAGTAGCGAGACTATCATGATGGTTCGTTATATAGGGTTGTCCGTTCTGGAATGGCTGGAAGACAAGAATATCTTGCCGCAACCATGCAGCTGGAGGTGTCCCTTATAGAGAGGTGTCCGTAGATAGAAGTTTTGCACTGTTTGGTATTTAAAGGTTGGAGAACCACAAAAACGATACTGCGCGTTCTTGGTGTAGAGTTGGAAGAAGGAGTTGAATTCAGGACAAGTTTATCGGTCGAAGTGATGAAGTGAGAATTTGGCACAGCCAACGATTGATTAAACCGTACAAATTTGAAGCTTGTGCACAGAACACAGCTATATTTAACCATGGCTGCAAACGTATATTTCTGGTATTATATGTCAGCAACAGTACATCAAATTCTGTGCCACGGAGCAGAAATAATAGCACTAGCAGCTTTGCCCGTCTGAAGAGGGACAAGAAGATAGGAACACTCATTATAGGTACGAGCGAAAAATAAAATTGTTTTTTTTATTTATTCTTATATTTTATTTTTTTTAACCGGTCCACGGGTTCAAAAGCTACACCTTTAAAGCCAACTCTCCCATACAATGGGACCTCTGAGTGTCGTATCCTTACAACTTGTTGACAACGATTCAATTTGAAGCAAAACCTCTCATCCTCCGTATGTACATCGGAAACTAAGTGATCATTGTTTAAGCAAATTTCAATAATAATTTCACTTTACATGTCAGCAGATACTCTGTCATGTAATTTTCGAAATTTGTTGTTAGGCTAGTAGCAAGACAGATACAAATGTACAAACTTACCTTTCACTGGGAATTTAACAGATGGTCAGAAGAAGGAGGATCGGTGAAGTCTCGACGCCGCTCACACCAGTACAATTCTTGTCAGTCATGGATTCCTGCCTTGGAGCCAATTCAGGAATGGGAAATATCGAAAGTGGATGAGGAGTCCGTAGACTGACTTTGCTAAAAATTTTAACTTCCGATCCTTAGTAACCCAAATTTTTTGACAGTTTTGCTTGCTGCCGATTGGATGTTTGGACGTCGTTGTTGGATGACCAATATTCACCAAGTGTTGTCACATTTCACAATAAGCCACATTTTTCACTTGACAAGATTCATACGGGGAAGTGACGTGAATACATATCGAACTGTCGAAAGGCCTGCACTGAACGACGTGCAATGTGATCAATTGTTGCCTTAAGCTTATACTTTTCGAAAAGGAGGATTTTGTAACCATCAGCAGTAATTAATGTCGCAATGTTAACCGAATTCGTTTAACGCCTACAGTCTCCTTTTTTGTTCCCCTGCCTGTTCGCAACTTTTGAATTTTAATTCCGTAAAAGTGTGGTGCTTTGGCTTCTCCCCATCTCATCCTCCCCATCAAATCTACATTTTTATTCGGTTACACTTTTTCTTATTTATTTTTGTGCGCAACAATGCAATGGAGCAACATCGGGGCTGAACGTGGACGTTCAGAGAGCGCACTTTTTTGTGCACTGAACTTTTTCGCTGAATCTCTAATTAAGACGAAAGAATGGGTGCACTGCCACAGCAAAAGAAAGTTTAAAGTGTTTGTCGTTTTTGTTCAAGTGAATGATACTAGGAGCTTAATGACTGTTACCCTTAGATGCTTTCACGGAACGGCAGACAGTTGGAGACATTTGGAGTTGTTAAGGCAAGAGCCAACCGAATTGCTGATCTTTCTCATGGAGACCCCTTCATTAGGCGTAGCAACAGAAAGTAAAGAGGTTTGGTTGGATAAGTTTTGAGCGACAGCAACGGTCGAGGTACACTTAGTCCCTAGTCTCGGTCCATTGTGGCGTCACTATCCAGGTGACGAAAACTGTAGCTACTCGCTTGCTGGTTATTTATTTTACACCCACATCCGTAGTCAAATTTGGACAGAGATTTTTCGTACAACCGACCTTTTAATTGAGGGTTGTAATTGATTGGTTGTCTCCCTCTTCCTGACGTTTCTTTTAAATGTGTTTCATACTCCTGAGTCTTACGTCGCACAGTGGGACTGAATGACCTCAAACCTGGCATCTGAACCGTACATGCTAGGAACTTGAAATTTGCCATAGCTACTATTAGTACCAGAAATGATTTAATTTTATATAAAGGTAGCCAACTACTACCTCTCTTGCCCGTCAACATTTTTGACAACCATTTTCCAAACAAATTGACCAATCAACGAACGGCATTTACGTTATTTCGTGACTAAGTGTCAAAAAATTATGAATAATTGTCAAGAAGCCTCTCAAATTCATTACTTTTTTGGAAAAATGTTTTTTCGTGGCTCAGTTACTCGATCACGTTTTAGTTTGTTCTGGCTTAAAACTTAAGTTACTTTACAGTTTGTTGTTCCTTATTTGCCTAGGATGTTTTTTCAGCAATTGAAAATTCTCTTGACTCTTTTACAAATTCAATTTTTAAAGACCTGCAGTATCTTGTAGAAGGCGGTCGTGGGTGTTGCCATACAATTTCAGCATTAAAGGTAAGTCGTAGTCGAACAAGACAGGTTATGGGAACAGAAGAATCGGATGCTTCAAGACCATGTTTGTAAGAACTATGTCCCGAGCTTCCACCAAACCCTCACTTGCATTGTTTATTCAAATCTTCAAGTTTTAGTTAAAGAATCACATCTTTTTGTGACAAACTTTGAACAAACGCTTAATTGTGTGCTCAAGCAATGCTTTTAGAGTAACATCTACGAGTGTGGTGACTCACAGAATTTTAACGTAACTCAGTAAACAATAAAAAAAATTAAGGCTTCGGCGGTCTTGAAAGATAAATAATGTGACTAAGATAACGGCTTAGGATGGTTAGATTATGATGGGTATCTAGGTATATTTGAGTATCCCACTCGTCAGAGAGTATTTGATTTCGTGATTTTATGCCAGCTTGAAAGCGATTCTGACCCACAGTGCGTCCGGTGTAATTTGGCGCTAACAAGGGTACTTGAGCACCATAAAAGCGCGAAGACTTACACGTGTTTGTAAACATAAATATCAGCGCAGTAACTCAATCCTGCCAAAGCGAGAACCAAAAATCATGTACGTCACAAATTCAGACCGAAAGAGCCTAATTTTACTAGACATCGAAAAAGCGCTTAACACACTATGGCGCGTCGCTCTAATTCACAAGATTTGTACACTAAACATTCCATTGCAGATCAATAAATTGATTCAAAGCTTTCTCACGGACAGACTACTCACTTTGTAGTAAAAATCAGAAATTATGAATCAGACATAAAAAAAATAAGCATGGTGTTTCATTTTTCATCATTGATGTGTACTTGCCCCTACTCTGTCTAATATCTATCGACAGGAACAAATGGTAGTCAGAAGGGGCAAGGTCTGGGCTATAAGGCGGGTGGGGTAAAACTTCCCATCCACTGTTTTCCAAATAGTTCTTAACCGGAATAGCAACGTGGGGCCGAGCGTTGTCATGAAGGAAAATTATTGCCTCCTGTCTGGTCGCATATTCCGGGCATTTTTCGGCTACTGCTCTCTTCAAACGGATTAATTGTGTTCGGTAGGGTTGTCCATTGATGTTTTCACCCGATTTTAGCAGCTCATACTACAGCACACCCTTCTGATTCCACCAAATACAGAGCATTACCCTCGCGCCATGGATATTCGGATTTGCTAGCGCAGGTTCACTATAAAGTTCCACCAAAATATGATGACTTTCGGCAGCAGTAATGAAGAAGAACTCCCGGCAAAAACACTTTTTCAGGCACAAAGTTCGACATATTGTTGTTTACGCTTCAAATGAATGACATATACTGAAATGACGTACAATGGCTGTAGCTTTCCAACGCATGTTCCAATGGAATAATAACAATGGAGTAATACAAGTTACGCCATCTCTTAGCAATCCGCATGAATTAAGTTAAAAAAATATTTATTATTCATAAACAATATTGCAAGTTAATTTTTCAGTTGAAAGATACATTTAATACCATAATGTGGTGGCAAACCTAGCACAAATATTACGAACGAAATAAATATCTATCTATTTATTAAAAAGTTTAAGTGTGTCAAATCAAAACATGAACAAAAAGTGCCCAGGTCTGCATAAGAGTTGTATTTTTAGTAGTTTTCCATTGTTTAATCAAAGGCATATAATCCACAGCGAATGACTTATTGAACATCACTATGTCATAGCTGTAAATGATCAATCTGCGCTTAACCTCCAAAGTTGTACAAATTGTCATAATCATGGGTGTATATTGCACACAATTGCATTGCCAGCCTCCTTCGTCTCCCTCGCCTTTGGATGAGTCTTCACTAAACAAAAACATCAAGTGTGTACCGCTTAATCATAGATCTTGAAAACATCCATACCAACTAACTTCTAAAGGTGAAATAGAACTGACATTTGCAAGATGTGTACCAGCTGTACATCACAAAAGTTCACCTCTGCAACACAGCATCCATTACCAGTCCCCTGATATAATGAGGGAATTACATCGATTCAAGAGCACCTTCCCATGTCACTGGAGCAGGCACAACTCATTCTTTTTTTGCACAATTTCCAAGTATTTCAGAAGGCGCTAACAAGCAGCAGTGGTAACAAGGGCTCATTGCATAGGATCCCTTGTCACTGCTTAAAATCGCTAGTTGGGAACGAGACTTCGAGAGGATCTGCATATGCTCGGAGGGGATTGTGTTTACATGACAATGGCCAATGAAATAATGTAAGTGGAGGTCATTACATTTTAAGTCCATCAATTGTGAAGTGCTCACTTGAGACTGCTTCGGCATCTAAACTCTACTTACTTGCCAGATGTGGACCGTTCGGTTTCTTGCCCGTCCAACATTTGCGTTCGTTGTGTTGACGGGTAGATGCATCTGCTGCTCCTTGGTGTGGTGATTGTCATTGTAGTGCTTTCGAAACTGATTTTTGTACATACTGAAGACGTGAGTGTCAGTTATGTAGCCATATATGACTTGTACACATTCGAAGAGGTAGGTAACTTGACTGGACTGGACAGAATAAAATCCTGCGATGAGTTGCAACTGAAGCTTCACATCAAGGATGAGCTACTCAGGGAAAGGTCTGAAAAAAAATCTCCGTTGCGGATATACTGGTCTTCAGAGATGACTGTGGAGCAATCCACTCACGTGACTTAGAAAGGTGGTGGACTACAGGTAGCGTGGCTGAGCCAGGGAACAACTGATTCTTGGGTTAATTTTCAACTAGTTCTATTGCTATTCTATAGCAATTCAGAACGCAGAAGCTCTCTCTGATTGAAGTGCGAGAATCGGCCCAGAAAAGAACTGAGCCTTACAACAGATTCAACCGAGACAAGCCACATCACCACCGCTGGTCGCGTTTAAAATCGATGGCCATGCAATATGGATCACACGCATCTTGACGCGAAACGGTGTCATTGAACTAAACGAGACACAGGGTAGGGAAATCGTCTTGTGTGCATGCCTCCCTGATGTTGAGACCCTCATTTTATTTGATACATCACTCAACTTCTCTCTGCTCAGCCTTCATATGAGCCCCAACGCCGTGCTCTGCAGCCATAGGAACATCTCAAACGTGCATACGTCCGCCATTCATTGTCATTAAACCGAGTTAATGCTTGCATACTCCAGTTCTCAACAAGCAGAACAGAAAGAAAGAAAAAAAACAAGTATACGTCCCAGTGGTCATCAAGCTTAAGCCGATGATGTGAAAGGACATCAAGCATTCAAACAATGGGTTGACAACAAATAATTTACGACTCACCGAAAATGGATTGACATGCGATTCGACAAGCGAACACATGCTGGGGACATAAAACTTTTGGTTTGCCATGCAAATGACCGTTTCAGAGTGAAAAGTCCTGCGGCAACTTTCCCAAGGTATGTGACAGCATAAAACATCGCCGAAGTCGTTGAAAAAGTGTTCACTCAACCGGCTGAGAGATATGGTGTGTTCGTGTATCGCGATTCGGCTTCAAAATATATAATGGATGCTGCGATGGTGACGATGCGAAAATCGATAGCTGAACGGGAATGATGTTTTGACGGCGGCGGCGGCTGATACACACCGAGTTTGGAATGATATACGATTACATTGATGGGCTCAGAGACGTCTGCTGGTTTGTGTAGTGTGGCTTGAAGATTGATGCACTTTAAAGTCTGAACCTCGAAATAATTGCTTAATGAATCGAGGAATGGGGGTTGCCTTCTCAAGAAAGCTTCGCAAGTAATAGTGGGTTATCTGGTGCTGACGAGAGTTTTTATTTTGCCGACTTTTAAGATCGGTTATGAACTTTCAGACAGCCAGACTTCTGAATAACTCCGATTTGGAGAGGAAGTGCGAATCACGATGGCATCAGAAACAATATACAGCTCAGACTCTGAAAATCACATTTCTGAGGACGAGCTTAGCTTACAACTGCGCTCGGGTGACGGCATCCAAACATCTACCGGAACTCATCAACCGCAACTAAAATGTTCCTTGAATGTCAGAAAACCACTCTAACAAGCCAACCATTTACGACGAGCTAACGCTAATGGCTGGTGGCTGGTGGCTGACGGCTGGTGGCTATTTGTTGGTGGCTGAAGCCTGGCGGCTGGTGGCTGGTGGCTGGTGGCTGGTGGCTGGTGGCTGGTGGCTGGTGGCTGGTGGCTGGTGGCTGGTGGCTGGTGGCTGGTGGCTGGTGGCTGGTGGCTGGTGGCTGGTGGCTGGTGGCTGGTGGCTGGTGGCTGGTAGCAGGTGACTTGTGGCTGGTGGCTGGTGGCTGGAGCCTGCTGGCTGGTGGTTGGAGGTTGGAGGTTGGTGACTGGTGGTTGGTGGCTGGTGGCTGGTGGCTGGTGGCTGGTGGCTGGTGGCTGGTGGTGGCTGGTGGCTGGTGGCTGGTGGCTGGTGGCTGGTGGCTGGTGGCTGGTGGCTGGTGGCTGGTGGCTGGTGGCTGGTGGCTGGTGGCTGGTGGCTGGTGGCTGGTTGCTGGTGGCTGGTTGCTGGTGGCTGGTGGCTGGTGGCTGGTGGCTGGTGGCTGGTGGCTGGTGGCTGGTGGCTGGTGGCTGGTGGCTGGTGGCTGGTGGCTGGTGGCTGGTGGCTGGTGGCTGGTGGCTGGTGGCTGGTGGCTGGTGGCTGGTTGCTGGTGGCTGGTTGCTGGTGGCTGGTGCCTGGTGGCTGACGGCTGGTGGCTGGTGGCTGGTGGCTGGTGGCTGGTGGTGGCTGGTGGCTGGTGGCTGGTGGCTGGTGGCTGGTGGCTGGTGGCTGGTGGCTGGTGGCTGGTGGCTGGTGGCTGGTGGCTGGTGGCTGGTGGCTGGTGGCTGGTGGCTGGTGGCTGGTGGCTGGTGGCTGGTGGCTGGTGGCTGGTGGCTGGTGGCTGGTGGCTGGTGGCTGGTGGCTGGTGGCTGGTGGCTGGTGGCTGGTGGCTGGTGGCTGGTGGCTGGTGGCTACTGGCTGGTGGCTGGTGGCTGGTGGCTGGTGGCTGGTGGCTGGTAGCAGGTGACTTGTGGCTGGTGGCTGGTGGCTGGTAGCTGGCGGCTGGTGGCTGGTGGCTGGTGGATGACGGCTGGTGACTATTTGTTGATGGCTATTTGTTGGTAGCAGGTGACTGGTGGCTGGTGGCTGGTAGCTGGCGGCTGGAGCCTGGTGGCTGGTTGCTGGTAGCTGGTGGATGGTGGCTTGCTTGTACTCATTATCTGACATCGTATACATACACTACTTCTCTACTACATTAGCATCCATTTAAGAAGAGGCACTACTCAGTTTCTTGTTGAATCCGTATACAGTTGGGACATTTCATTTCACGTACGAGATGGCTCTCACGTGTGTCGAAGTTAAGTGATTGGGCAAATATGAAAAAATAGCAAGGTTCTTCTAATGATCGAGTGCCACTTGAACTTATGGATAGATAAACGCCATGCATAAAGCTATTCAAATAATTTCAAAAGTGTCATCAGCCAAGCTCTCTCCGCCTCGCCCAGGGTGTGTCCCAAGTGTGAACTAGACATTAGCTCCAAGTGTGCAGGTCGCTGATGTTCAGAGTGTTTGTCCAAAGATAACACCATCAGCACTTCAAATCCCTGCTTCAAGTAAGTGGTTTTTTCTTGATACCTCTCATGCCAGGGGCACAATGACACTTCGGCAGAACAAATGGAAGAACAGAAATCTGAAGAATCTCTCCATTTCGCCTGAACAATGATGCAAAAGATCTCACAGCCACTTGAGCTCCCTTTGTACAAAAACTCGTAAAAAGTTCGCCCATCCTAATTGGGAAGGTGATTCCCACAAGGAGGCCAAGATTTCACTCCCAATCCCATCCCCAGAAGATAAAGCTGCAAATTGACGTTGGAATCCGTTCGATTGCAAACTTCCTCACCGTCGAGCCGAAGTAGAAACCGCATTTCCAGACTTCGGCACAGACTTTATTCAGAAAAGTTCTGTCACGTGAACAGTCGCATCTGCAGCATCCTCCCAAGTCAGTCGTGCAAGTTCCTTATCAGGTTCGAAAATTATGAAATAATGCAGCAACTTCGGCGATAACTTTGTGAAATGTCACAGGAGTAGAAGTTATTGCAGAACCTAATGAAATGATAGCACAACTTTCCGATATCCGCTTGGCAGCCGGGCCCCCGACGGGCTTTAAAGTGGCTTGGCTGCGAAAACCCTTTAATTACGAGGGAATAAGAGTCCTTTAACGGTGCCCTGGAGGGCTGATTTCATTCAGCAGCTGTCGACGACTGCGGATTGTTCTCCTGCATTCTTGACTGATTCAATGGGAGTCAATGTAATTCTTTGGCTGCGGGGCTGATGTCGGCGTGCTTGCTGGTGGATGTTGTTTATGGAACAGGAACATATCATATCCGAGCCAGTGAACAAGATGAAAGATAATCGGCGATGTAGTTGCGGCTCACATCCTGTGCATGCACACTCCTCTGTCGCTGTCTGTCTCCTCCTGTGTGTGTGTGGAGGCTTGGAGCCTTAAGGGATTAACCTGGCTTTCGCCACAACAAATCAATATTGTCCCATGCGTTCAGGCCAGTGATTGTTGTTTCGTTGTCTTGAATACGTTTTGCCCTTCGTGGACAGGCGGCGGCTACTGATTGTGCGGAGTATCTGTCATTTTAGCTGTCATGGGTGCTTTGATGGGTGTTTTCTGCGCGACGATAATTAATGCGTTCTAATTGTAGGAGCCAATGGGGGTCAATCTTTCATGGTCACGTGGCTTGGAATGGGACAAGTTCAAGCGGGGCATGTTCCTACGCCAACGCTGAGAACACTTTCCGTCGACTCTGGCGTTTGCGAGTGGGGTCAAGAAGGCACAGTTCGCTTTGATGCTCGGGGTAAGGGGAGGACATTGCGGTTGACGTGAATGGGGAGATATGTCTTCGTGATGAGAAAGGACAAAACTTAGGTCCGCGTGAGGTAAATCTGTGGCCATGGCACACACTGCCGGTGGGAAGACGAGATGAGGTTAGTTAGCAACTGCAGAAGAACTGGAACGCATTTTTGAGGGTCGAGTGTAATTACTGGACTACTGGATTACTGCTATCAGCCAAGTGGCATGTTCTCATCGGAGGAACAGAGACCGGCGCAATTTAGTTTCGAACAGGCGTGAGATGTCATACATAGAAGAAACCGATTGTGCTAGATCATACCACATTCGTGAAGTTCTGCTAATGCGAAGATAACTGTAGTGCAGTTAAATACTGTGGGAGGTGGAATGGGTTTGGTTAGGAGTTTTGATTCTTAGGTCCCAAATTGAACAAGACTCTAAGAGTCATGGATTCTCTAGCGTGGACGTAAGGGTGGCATGTGTATGCTAACACAGCCACAATTGATTCTTTGTGCTGGGCGCAGTGCACGGTACCAACTATGGACTTCATGTTACTCAGCCGTCGCGACGCGTCGTTGTAATCCCAATTGTAAAAATAATTTCCCGTTCAAATAAATCTTTAAATCGCTTTAAAAGACAAGAAAAAGAAAAATGCAAATGTTAGGTTTTCTTTAAAAAATGGATTTCTTGGTGTGATTAGAACTATCCTCCATTAGAGACCAGAGACCAGGCACTCAAATTGTCGATTTATTGTTCTTTTATGTATATTAACATATTAATCAACTTTTTTTTGTTATTAATTGGAAATAACAACATTTTTTTATAAAACTTACAAATTTATCCTACGTCGTTTGGCGTCACCCACAAAAATGCAAGCGACAAAAACTCTCTCATTCTATCTTAATTTGTCATGAAATACGACTTAGGGGAAATGTGCCATACAATCGTCGTGCAAGTGACAAATGTCACATAAAGTGACTAAGAAAATAAACATCTGTTAAAGTGACACATATTTTTGGGTGACTCGACTATGAGAATAAGCTGAGTCCTACATGTTACCCGACGAAAGTTGTCACTTGTTACCTCGTGCGCCTTTCGAGTTTTAAGGTGGGAGGACTGCTGTGTCCACACACAACGGTGTGTCTGTATAGCACGCGGGCACAAAACACACTGATGCCATCCCATTTCAGCGCAATTACAACAGGCCTACTGCGGTGACACACAAGTGCAGTAACACAGACCCACTCAAGTGCCCGCAATTGATAACCGAAAATGTCACAAGGTACCGATGACAAATGTTACGTGTCCTTGCATTGTACAAAGAATCCAGTGCAATAATACGTTGCGAATCGAATTGCATACTTTGATGAACTCTAGAGCGCACAGTGGGTATGGCCTAATCAGAGCGCAGCTCTCTCACTATCCTCTCTCCGATAAGTGTTATCGGGTTACTCTGATTGACCCTGACACGGCATAGTAACGAAAATAGGAAACTTGAGGAAGAACTGAGTGGGCAGTCGAGTCTTATCATTCAACGCAGACCAACGTCTTTTATATTTTACTCGTCTCAACAGGCTCTACGAAGAAAGGTGAATTCCCCAAAATGAAAAGCGCTTTTTAACAGGTTACTCATGAAGCGCCGATACAACACAAAGAGTCTTATTGAACGTAACCACATCAAACAAGGTGGCAACGGCCTATTGAGGTCAGAGGTAATGGAGGACAGAGATATCCAACTTCTACCTCCCTTTTCAATAGATTTCATCTGTCGCGATGCGTGGTGGAGCCGGTTACTTTGTAAGAGCATGTGTGAAATGCAAAGGGAATTCCACTAGACTCTTATTCTTTACGGCTCAATGCCGACACGGTCAAGGGATAGAAATGGATGAAGTCTCTATCCTCCATTCTCTAGAGGCTTGACGGGAACTTACCTCGACAGGAACTTCCCTCGAGCACTACGTGAACATGTTCTGCCGGCAGTAGGTGCACCATACTAGAATCACGACTGCATTTGGATCTGCCACGCAATATGTTGACAAAAAAATGGTTGGTCCTGACACTTCGCGTGGTCGTTAATTGCCCGCCGAATATAGCAGATGACGGGTGCTCGATGTTGCAAATGCTACGACTCTGTCTCAGTCATCAAACGTATTCCATTTCATCGTAGGCGACGACTTCAGCCAGCTCCCATTTCAAACCACACCACATGTCGCAATCAAATTCATGATGATGAATACACATGAGCTGTTCCCGAAAAAGGAGTAACTTTCCACCAGCACACATCCCCCGATGATGTGCTCAACTTTGAGAACCCTTTTTGGCAGTTTATTCAAAAGTCTAGCATCAACACAACTGCGAACAACAGCCCTCGCACCGCGTCCCGTCAGCCGGTTCAATCAGAGTCAAATGTGATTGATTCAGGACCCAGGCCTACGCACACACCCGCACACAACTTAAGATGCGAAAAATCCCAGGGAATCCCAGGAAATTCAGGAGGCGTTAACTTCTCTCAAATTAGCATTGTGTGGGCGGTTTGTTTTAGTAATGGCTTGACAAGGAGAAAGCGGCCACCGCCCTCGCACCATCTCCGCCTACGATCTACGGTAACGATGTCCTCGGTGTTGAGGACTTATTTACATTGGGGATACGTCGACGACAGGGTGCAGAAGAGGAGAGAGGTGGAAGGGAGAAAAATACAAAAGAGTGGGAAACATCAAGGCGGACATTAATCTCTGAAATTGTTCGGTGCGCTCCCTCGATCCGGCTCTCTGTCGGTCTAGTTGTCTGGCTCCTTGTGTAGTCGTTGCTCACTGGAAGACGCAGCTGCCTTTCTCAACTCCTGTGTGGTGGTCCATTGTGTTGTGCCTTAATCTCTGATTGTAGCTGGTCGTGGGGAAGGACAAGGAAGGCAGAGACTTGCCGGAGCGTAAAAACTCCTTCGGCCGTGATGAACAGACGTTGATAGGACAAGGTCCTTGTGTAAATGCGATTTTCCAATCAGTTGCACAATCTTAGACATCGCATTCGTCCGTCCAGCGCGCAACGGTTGAAGTTGAAGTCGAAGTTGAAGCGGTGGCGGCGTGTTTCTGTTTTATTTGTGTTTTCAAAAGGTAAGAGGGATCCTTGCGGCCTGGAGAGGAACGCCCTTGAGCGATGGAAATTGTAAATATTTTTCGAATCAGAACTCGAAACAGAAGATCCATCAGTTGGGGATGGCCGCTGCAATCTGTGCATAGTTGAGTCTACGGTTGCGACGGTTATTGCGGGCTACTTGAAGCGTAGTAAGCTGTGATTTGATTTAAATAATGTTTCAAAGTTATTCAGATTCTCTGAAGCGACTAATGAGGGAACGTGATTGTGGACTCAAAGGATAACCGGCAGCGGCCAGATTACTCGGAAGTCATGGGATTATGTGCGTAATGCCGGTACTTACATCTTCTATGCGGAGGGTTGCAGGGCATGTCTGCCCATGAATTGAGTTCGCTGAGGATAGGATTAGAGGACCACTGGTTCCAGCTTGGAACAAGCTTCATTCGATGGAGTATTTTCGATTGTTGCAGGTGGCTTGGCAGGTAGAGGTGTCTGACAGACTGCTCTCCAACGACTGGTGCATGCTTTTTATTGACTCCCCCAACGACTCGCGCAGACAGCGGTTGAGGTATGATATATTTTATATTCCTGCGACTGATGCACGTGCTGCTTTCGTTCCTGATGTAAATGTTGCATCGTATTTCCCGTGCCAGATGTATCGGGGGCTGGGATTCCAGAAGATTCAACAATAAGTGTAAGTTCACGGACAACAGTCGAAAGGCTCCTCCTTCACCATTTCGCCACATTTATCCTTCCCTTCACCACATTACCAAAAAAGATTAATTTTTCCCGAATATAACCTGCGTAACATTTATAACCTCATACTGTGTCGTCGTGGCGTAGTGGATTGGTGCGTCGACTTACGCTTACGCAGAGGGTGCCAGGTTCGATGCCCGAGTGTAACACCTTTCATAGTTCACGGCTCCACCTCTTTCGAGGCACTGACAATGCTCAAAGACTATTCCCGCCTAGAAAAAGCTTCCCAAATTATCCCTTCGGAGTCGCCATAAAAACTGTAGCTCCCATCCACTCGTGAAAGGACCATAGCACGCATAACACGAGTGGTTGTTGTAGAAGCTAGGCCTGAGGAGTTTGGTCGTTTTAAGGGATATCAAACACAGAGGTTCTGTTCGTTGGCAGGAACAAGGCTTGCAAGCCTTCAACTGCTGGACGATTTAAAATCGATTTAAATATTTATTTAAAAGGGAAATTATTTTTAGAATTGGGATTGCAACTCGACTTACAAACTAAAGGTTAGGGTGTTGGCTCAACAATAGGGGCCCAACTGATGTACTTTGTTGAATTTAATGTGTATAATTTTTTCGGTTTATTGTTTATTTTTTATGTCCGGCAATGGCTGGTGCTTACATCGCGTTGTTCAAGTCCGTGTGTCCTTGGTTGTCCTTTTGGGATGGGGTGTTGGTAGCCGACTTAGCCTCGATGGTGATAGATATCGCTTGTCTGGTAGAATCCATGCTCGTTTAGCAGATTTAACACGTTGTCCGATGATTGTGTTTCTCAGGTTCCTCATTTACTCGCTGGGATGGTTGTCGGTTTCAAGTAGCTGCTTTCTGAACAGTCTCACCATGATGCGTGCTTGGTACTCAACTGCTGGATGTGCACGAGGATTGTTCTGCTGCTGTTTTTTTAGTCGGCTGTGTTACAAATCCTACCTTTATTTTACATTTCTAATATAATAATATGGCCAGATGGGCGCACAATCCAAAAATCATACCTTTCATGCACTTTTGTTATTGGGTCTATAGCTTAATTCGGGCTTTATTTTTTGTTTCAAAATTTGAATGTTTATTTTTTACAGAAAAACCTGTATTATTCAAAGTATTGCCCATCTGAATTTTTGATATTCTGCTTTGGTATGAAACGTATTTCAGTGAGGGCGTTCTGCTTCGACCGGAGCAAATGGTAGTCAGAAGGGACAATTTCTGGGCTATAAGGCGGGTGGGGTAAAATTTCCCATCCACTGCTTTCCAAGTAGCTCTTAACCGGAATAGCAAAGTGGGGCCGAGCGTTGCCATGATGGAAAATTATTGCCTCCTGTCTGGTCGGATATTATGGGCGTTTTTCGGCTACTGCTCTCTTCAAACGGATTAATTGTGTTCGGTAGCGTTGTCCATTGATGGTTTCACCTGGTTTTAGCAACTCATAATACAGCACACCCTTCTGATTCCACCAAATACAGAGCATTACATTCGCGCCATATTCGGCTTTGCCGTTGATTTGGCTGGTTGGTCAAGCCAAGATCACCACATTTAAATCGTGCAAACCACTTTTGGCACGTTCGCTCATCTTCACCACAAACTTCCACCAAAATATGATGAATTTCGGCAGCAGTTTTCTTCATATTAAAGTAATGAAGAAGAACTCCCCGCAAAAACACTTTTTCAGGCACAAAGTTTGACATATTTATTGTCGTTTGCGCTTCAAATGAATGATATAGTAGCTTCCCAATGCATGTTCCAATGGAATAATACAAGTTACGCCATCTCTTAGCAAACCACACGAATTAAGTTATAAACCCAAGACAATTTGCGGAAAGAAAAATTAAAGATCTCAGTTTTTTTTTTGTTAAATAAATTAAGTTTTTGAAATAATTTTTATATTATTCAGTTTAATAATAGATTAGATTGACAAACTAATCCAAACAAGAAGACCAATGCATGATAGCAACAAGAAAAATGTGTTTTTATAGAACTTCAATTGGAGTGTAATGTGAGGCTCGTGTTATTTCATAAAATATTACTAATTATGCCTTTACAATGTCTGTAACTTATAACATCGTATTTATTATTAATTTAACCAGTTACGTCTTTGCTTTTAGTGCATTTTTTTAGTCAATTTAATTTTTCTTTTGTGTTGATGCTCAACTATTTCCTTATTTAATTTCCTTATTCTAAAAGTACTCAAAAAAACATATTGTTCTTTCCTATGACCCTCATTTTCACCTCAGTCAGCTCAGTCATGTCATTTAAGCTACACCGTATCCATGAGTTCGCTTTCCGGAAACTGGATGTGGTGCTCTGATGTTCATAACATGGAACCATTCATTGGTCTGAAAAGTAGTAAAATGTTTAGTGTTTCAACTTTATAAGCAAATACTCTTAATAAATATTACAGTTTTTAATAATTTGGAGCATTCTTCCCAATTGTGATCACATAGGTGGCCTACAGTTGCAGCCCTTGTTAGAGCCTGTGCAACAGTGTTGGAGAACAATTTTGTTGCCATCTTAACCTTTTTAGGTTCCAACAACGTTAAGATAGCCTGGAGCAATTTTAAGTGTTGGAGTTGTGTGTTAAGTGTTGTGTTGTTGGAGTTACAAAATTGTAAGTTCCTTTCGAAGTCATCTGGAGTGAAATGTGCAGAGCAAATCCGAGACGTATTTGGACTTAAATTGTCCTTCCTTCTGCAGAAGAGAATCCATTGCTTCCGCAAGATGTTGTCTTTTGCAAGGACTTAAAACCCCAGATTCGGGTTTCCTTTGCTATTGTTTGCATTGCAATTAAATAGTGCACACCTCATTTTGGAAAAATTATCCTTTTATTTAGCTCTTCACAAACTTTTTCATAATAAATTTAAAATCTTAAATTGTTCGCGCCGCAATCATAACCAATTTTCACATCCGTACATATAGAAGTGAGTACCCGCTCGTCTCGGCCTACATCACCAAAAAATTGACAGACAAGTGACAAACATGGCGGATTTTCGAAAGGCGTAATCTTGCATATATCATTCTTGGACTGCGTCTGGCACGTGTGAACATAACGCGAATATATCGTTTTTCCAGATAAGGCCATGGCATGCTTTGATGGACAATCGGAAAACTAAGTACGTTTACAATCATCCCCCTTGACATGTTCCTTCAGTAATTCGTCATACAAAGTTTGTTTTAATAAATATTTAGTTTCCTTGCTTTCTTTCACCTTGTTTGTTTTTGCCATCACGTCAGTTGAGAGAGAAGTGGGAAGCATTTATTTAGTCTCTAACTCGTGTTGTGTGACATGCAGCGCCCTCTTGCTGCCACCCCATTTCGAACAAGTTCATCTCGTGCATGTTAAACAAAAAAATGGAATCATTGAAATAGCGCCATAATCGATTCGTTTCTATGCACTTTTCTTGGATAAAACAGGCCTGGTCTAGGACCCACCAGGATATCCCACCACACCTACAGTCGACTGTCAGCCTCTCAACGCATCATCAGAAAAACCTCGTTCCTGTGTCGTCCAATCGATGCCAGTGGGACAAGCCGTTAAATGTTCCCCAGGGCCGGGGCATCTGTTTCCGAAATCGATGCAGCAGGATACTTAATCCCTAGGGATGTGATTTATCCTCTTAGTTGCGTATGAATCCCTCAAACATCTTCCCCGCCAAGGAAAAACGTCATCAAACCACTCCTCGATGGCTGTTAAATGCCCCTCAAGGCAGGTACCACTCAGACATCCTCCCTCCGCCACAACAGGCTCATAACCAAAATCCCACCAAATAGAACGCTGGCCCGGGCTTACCGCCTCAAAGTGTTTACATTGTATAATTTAACGATGAAGAGCCGCGCTGCGCGGCTGCTACAACACCTTGCCAGTTACTCCCAACTGCTGGGGGCGGCGATGGGCTTGGTGTAGCCAATTATTTGCATTTGTATTGCCAAAGTTCCAGCTGTCAATGGTTTCAAACTTGCCATTATCATTACCTTGCAAGCAAGGCCACAGCCATTTTGCGGCAACATTCTACGGGCAAGGGAAATTGCTTCTTGTTTTTATAAGCTTCCTTCTTCCGACATGGAGTGTGTGCGTAGCTGAGAGACGAAGCAGTAGATTGCACGTTTCCGATGGATGGGTCACTCTGGCTGTGGGGACCATTCAGGGATTTCAATTTGAGCTCTAATAAACATTTAATGCTGCGGACAGCTCCCATCGCACATGCTTGTGGCCGGAGCTGTGGGAGTTGAAGTGTGCAGGCAAGCGGCCGACGCCGCAAATCGCGGAGCTTACCCGAGGTAATTCGTGTTTGTCTTGCTTGCTCGCCGCAAAGGAGTTTATTCTTGACGGGCTACATAAAGTAAGACATTACGTTCACTTAAAGTTTACGATAACACGCCTGGCGTGAGCGGTTTTTTCCGCTTCGGTTGGTGGCCTAGCTTACGGCACGATGCGGAGATATGATTGTTGCATGTGTGAGGATGATCCGGGGTGTAAGGGATTGATGATATTATGGCGACGCCGTTTGGCCTGCCTTGGAGGGCGTGTTGTGGCATTTGTCTTACGGTCGGGTGGGCACTTTGACTATGCCCACAGGGTGAGGACCTCGGATTGTGAAGCATCTGGTTTAGTGGAAAGTGCTACTAAGCACCTTAACATTCCGAGCAATTAATTTCACAACAGCGCCATGCGTCAGAAATGCGCCTCCCTTCAATCAAGCGACAAGCCGGAAACCACGCCAATGGCCTTAGTCCCAATGTAATCCAAGCCAACACAATTAAGCATCGCACTTCAAATAGACACCGTCAGGATCTTATCGCCATCGAAGATGCAGCTGTCGACCAACACAAAGGACGAATATAGCAATGCAACCGCAGAGATGCATCCTGCACAAGCCTCTTGATGTCCCTAGTGGCGACAATATTGTTTAATTAATTTCAATGCACTTGATAATCGATTACAATTCGAATCACACCCACGGCAGCTGTAATTGATTACCATGCGGCCGATTGCTGATTGAATGGAATCGCAGCTGTCGATAATATTCGGATGTTAAATCAGCAACGACAAGAACAACAAAAGCAACAGATTTCGTGAAGGATTTGCCGACTTCCTGGGCGTAGCTTTGAGCCATGACCCAATTAATCAATGGCCCATTGGGTGTGAGTGAGTGCGGGTGGATGTCATTGATGTATTGATTAAATGACAGTTGACAGATGTCTTGTGGACCAAAGATTTGGTAACTGATAATGGACAAGGGCGTGTCATTGTAGTTGGATTGATTTCGTTTTTCTACCCCCCTTGTGTACACAATACTATTGAGTTTTCCAGAAGGAAAAGGACGAGAAATTCGACGAGCTTTAAAAATAAAATCCTGACGAATGGAGGTACGACGTGATGTTAGGGTGGACATTCAGTACAGAACACACGAAAAATGTCTTCGAAATTGAGCCAGCTGTCGGAGTGGATGGATTTCTTGGTATCAGGTCTCAGTCGCAACATCCGTGACACGGTCGAGCTCTTTTTAGCTGGTCTGACATGATACGAAGACGTTGCACCTAGCAGCTTATGTTAAGGTTGTCCTTTGTCTGGATGAACTTCCCGTATTGACCCTGGAGCGGTAGGTGGATGGATGAACATCCTCGGCCGTTGATACACCGAAAAATATATCATACTGAAGTCGAATATAATGGGGGGAATCCTAATGCGTCATTTGCTTATTCCGATGAAGACCAGAAAGGTTTGTAGCCATTTGCATTTACCCTAATAATAAAGGGTGATTTTTTAGCTATTATCTTTTTGGCAACACTGGTTTAATGGTTTCAATGCGTGCTCTGTTAAGAAAGTTCATCGGGACATCACATGTGTTCAGCGACGAAGCTCATGTTTTGGCTCAATGGGTACGTAAGTAAGCAGAATTGTCGATTTTGGAGTGAATATCAGCCAGAAGCATTGCAAGAGCTTCACCAATGCATCCAGAAAAAGTCACAGTCTGGTGCGGTTTATGGGCTGGTGGCATCATTGGACCGTACTTCTTCAACGATGATGCGAATCGTAACGCAACTATGAATGGTGAGCGCTACCGTGAAATGATATCCAACTTTTTTTGCCCAAAATGCAAGAGCTTGACTTGCATGACATGTGGTTTCAACGAGACGGTGCCACATGCGACACAGCACGCGCAACAATGGACTTATTGAGAGGCGAGTTCGGTGAACATTTTACTTCACGTTCGGGACCGGTCAATTGGCCGCCTAGATCGTGCGATTTAACGCCTTTAGACTATTTTTTGTGGGGCTATGTTAAAGCTCATGTCTATACAGACAAGCCCGCTTCAATTGAAGCATTTATTCGTGAGATCCGAGATCCGTGAGACCGGCCGAAATGTTGGAAAGAGTATGCCAAAATTGGACTAAGCGGATGGACCATTTGAGGCGCAGTCAAGGTCAACATTTGCATGAAATAATCTTCAATCATTAAATTATGTGGACCGTACTATCGATTTCTTGCATTTTTCTGAATTTTATTTGTTTTTTTTTTTTGAAAAACTTTCCTATAGCTTTTAAAAAATCACCCTTTATTAGGTCTGTTCCAGTCAGCGCTGCCAGATTCCAAGATTTATCTTATTTTTATGATTTTTTTAAATGACATTGTTTCCAAGATGTTGGAGCTAAAAACTCATAAAATTCCAAGATTTTGAATTTCCAATTCTTGCAATTTTCGAAATATACAAATATTCCAAACGAAATACATAAAAACGAAAAAGCTCTACTCATGCACATGCATACCGAGTTTTGAGAAAACGTACTTGTATTGTATTGTACATGTCAGTGGAGTCCCATTGAAGCAGGTGGAGAAGTTTAAGTATCTCGGGCTCTTTTTCACGAATGATGGGAGGACTAAAGCTGAGCTTTTCTGTAGGATTGGTCAAGCTGGGCCAATTTTCAGACAGCTTGGTGGATCTGTAATCAGCCTGGTGTCAAAGCCAAGTTTTCAAATCAGTAGTTACTCCAACTCTCACCTATGGTCATGAAATTTGGGTAGTATATTTTAGGTCATTCATGGCCGAAAGAATAAGATCGCGAATACAAGCTGCTGAGAGAGAAACATTTCTTCGAGCTGTTGTGGGAATTACTCGCCGGGATATTTATTTTTTTTTTTTCAATTTTACAATAGTTATAAAGGGTAAATTTTAAGGGCCGATGTTGATTTTGAATAAAACACAAATTATTTAGACAATTATTGTCATTTCTTTGTATTATGATAATATTGGTATGATTCAATTATGTATGGAACAAAATATCGGCCAAATGGCCGCCGCGACCTCGGCGGCACACCTCCATCCGATGGTCAAAATTTTCGATGAAGCTGAAGCATAACTGAGGTTCTATGCCGTTAATGTGCCGAATTATCTCATCCTTTAGCTCTTGAATTGTTTGCTGAAAAAGAAATTTGTTGCAAAGAAAAAAATCCAACGGTGTCAGGACTTCTGGTACCCTACAATTCAGCTGTCTTCTCCCGTAGTTGTTGCAAGCATACCTTGGGCCCGTCTTCTTGCGTTGATCCCATGTTGAATTGGTGTGATGAATCTAGTGTCGTCATAGTACTCCAGTATAAGGGTCGTCTTAAAGATTTCATCTACTTGAAGGACTTTAACCCTTTCTTGATGAACGACATTTCGCCGATTGTCTACACTTATCTCTTTTAATGCAGTGTTTTGCAGTTTCTTCAGTTTATTTATGTGTGTTGCAGATGCGTTGCCCCATGCAAGTATTCCATACCTCAATTTCGATTCCACCAGGGCATAGTATACTTGTCTCAATATAGACTTTGTGGCAGAGGACTTTAGATGGGTAAGAGCATATAGAGCTTTTTTAAGGCTCAAGCGTAAGTCATCGATATGCGTGTCCCACAGAAAATTGCTGTCGATGGTGACTCCCAGATATTTGTATCTCTTCACTATCTCAATTGGGCAGACCAATGAGCTACTGCAGGAATCATTTCTAAAATTAATTTGTTGATTTGTAGCTTTGAACTGCGCATTTCGTGTGTGCATCATCTTTGTTTTTAATGCGTTGCTCGTTAGAGCGTGATCATGACAGCATTTCACCGCATTATCAAACTCCTCCTGCATGATTGCTGTTGCTGTGTTCAAAGATCTATTGCGCACCACTATCGCCGTATCGTCTGCATATGCGAATGGAATGGCCTGTTTGAAAACCCTAAGCAGCTCGTTGGTGTATAAAGTAAATAGGATAGGGCCCAGTTTTGATCCTTGAGGGACTCCATATTGTACGCGTTCCTTTTGGCTTTACGTCTGGTTGATTTTGACACAGAATTGTCTATTGCTTCGACATTATTTTAGCCAATCCGCCATCAGACCTCTTATGCCAATTCTTTCCAATGTTTCTATTAGCTTATCATGGTACAGTGTGTCAAAAGCCTTGCTGAAATCCACGAACAGCACTAGTACGTGGTAGCTTTTGCTTAGGCCTTCGTTGATACAGTTGGTGAATTCACCTAAGAGCTTACCCGTACTTTTATTTTTCTGAAAACCGTACTGGTTTTTGTGTATGATCGAGTTTTTAGCTATAAAGTCTTGAAGCCTATTTGTTACAACCTCTTCAATACACTTTTCAACTATCGGCAATATTGATATCCACCTGTAGTTGTTGAGCTCGCTTTTGGTACCTCCTTTATATTTGGGCCGGACTACTGCTGTTTTCAGAGTTGAAGGAATTTTTGCTTGATTTATGCTAAGGTTAACAAATTTGCAATATTGGGGTGAATATGTCCGAGTGTCTTTTTATATCCCGGGCTCAAAACCTGGCGATTTGTTATCGCTTAGTGAAAGAATAATTCTTCGAACTTCTGAGACACTTGTTTCCTGTACGAATACTGATCTGGATAATGTTGAACTCGTATGTGTCGATGTAGCAGTGCCGCATTGATGAATAATGTTTTTAATCTGAGTGCCAACATTCTTTGCAAATGCAGTAGCGAGATTATTGAGACACATTTTGCCAGAGAAGTTATTTGTTATAGTTTTCGTCAACTTCTTTGTTATAGTCTCGTATTTAATTTTACTGCAACCCTTTATTTTGTCTTCCGTCTCATTCGATCTTACAATCGAACATTTCCAAACGGCTGACTGGGTCACTAAACGCATGGATGTACACACAAACACAGCTTTGGATGTGGGCACACACTTACTGATGAAAAACACGATGTGTAGTTCTGCACAGAATATGTTGCATAAAGTAGTAAAGTAGTTAGCGTTGCAAATCGTATGTTACTTGGATACACAAAAGCTACTCCAAAGGTTACTTAGATATTCAACCGATATGACATAAAGAGCTCGTCGTACGGCAAGCTTTTCTTCTAGTTGATTATACTTGAAATCAAAAAATGGAAAAGACGTGATACGAGCTGAACTTGACCGCTTCGCTTATCCGTAGCTGCTGTACAAGCGTACCGCGTAGTTTAAGTCGTTTCATGTGAAATCGTTTCCCAATGAAGTCGTCTTTGCTTTAGAAAACAGTAAAAAAATGGTTGTCAAACATTTTAAGGGGCAAGAGAGGTAGAAGTTTGACTTCATTTCTGCATACGTTTTTCTGCTGCTTCATATTCTTTACTTACGTCAACAATATCCTTCATTTCACCTTGATGTCCAGTATTAAAGCCAACGCACATGCATTTAAGCTGACTCGAACGTCGCCCTGTCGTAAAACGGGGTACGCCTGTACCTTACTTATTTCCAAGTGAAGTCGGTTTTTTTTTTAACGCTCGTGGTTCGTGGAAGTAAAAATGTAAAAAATTAAGTAATTTTAAAATGTCAATAATTTTCCCACAGAAAATATACTCACTTTCCCGGGCAAACTGCATCCTCTTTGGATGTTGCTTGCGACTAGAACGTCTCGTATGGAGAACAAAAAACCCGGAATTAATTTGCGATAAGGCTGAGTTTGTAACATAATTGAACAAGTATCCTCCCCAGTCTTTGATCCAGTCATCGTTGCCTCTGGGGTCCCACATGGATGTCACCTTGGTCCGTTGATTTTATGTTTTTTAACGACGTTGTTAATTGTTGCTCTCCGATGAGTGCTACAACACCAAGGATCAGTGGCATTTTCTTAAGAAAAAATGTGAACTTGCTCAACGAACAACAATCTATGAGAGCCTTGCAGAATGGATTTGTCCTTATCGTACCAGTTTTTGGCAACTGGCAGGAATGGCTGTCTCTAGTCTTAACTAACCACACATTCCTTCACTCGCTTGCCATGACATCGCACTATTTACGGCCAATGCGAACCGATGTTCTGAAAGTTACATCTCGCCAACAATGCTTGAAATATCTTCAGGTTGCGGAAATCCATTCCCTCCTATCCTCATTCTTCGATTTATTGTTACCATTTCAGTCAAGCCTATTTTCCGCGCCCTAAATAAATGAATGAGTAGAGGGCTTGTGTCAAAACAACACATTCGACATGCTGGCTTAACAAGTGTTTCCCCCTCAAAATCATCCCTCAACGTTTCCAAATCCCTCCGGCCATCAAAATGGCTTTGCTTCAATTTGAAAAGGTTCATAAACCGTTCGTTAATTACTCAACATCACTTTGTGCATCCTCCGGGTGATTGCCATTTTGACTAAGTCTTCACTTCCATCCTCAGGCACTGGCAAGAGACGGTAACTTTTCAAAAGCGAATTAAACAAGTCTTTTGTTACGAGTTCCTTGGCGGCACCCCTAATACCGCGTCCCCTAGATAATAAGATCGACACATCATCCGAGATGCGCTCGGAATCCTCATGCAAAAATATCAAATGGGGACAAATTTAAAACAAGACGGAAAAGAGAAACAACAGCCGAAAAAAATTCTAATTAACGAGTCCAGTAACCAGATCTAAGCTGCGAATGGCCCCATCCACTCGTTGGCGTATTCATTTCATGGAAAATTCTGTTTGGTCAGACATTAATTTTTTTAGGAACACACCCGCGGGCCGTGTAACTTCATTAGCGTTCCAGCTCCATCTCTTGGTCCAAGGGCCGCTGTCCTTCACCCGCATTGCTTTGAAATTCTTCCGTCAATTGAGGTCGCACTGTCAAGGGAAGGTTATCCGGCTGCCGCAAGACAAGGAATACAATTCCTCGTTAATTAAAGGACGCATTTTCCGGATCGAGTGCTTCCAATTAGTCCATGGCTGGGGCGATGGGGATGAGTGACAAGATGGTGAAATGAAGTCGAAAAATTTTCCAATTTCCATTGTCCCGATGTGACTTAAAAAGGCAAATGTCAGTTGTCATAGGAATGCCGCTTCACCTGGCGACTACGTATTCGGTTTCAGCGTCTGATTGAACATGATGGTCCTGTTGAACACCATGCCGGCCTAGTGGAATCCCTGCCGGCGGTATAGCTTCCCGCTTTAATTATTGATTCATGGTCGTGCCGTCTGAGTCGACTGTTCAGATGACCGTCGATGTGGGTGAGCTTTACCACCGGAAGGGACGGATTTGTTGAGACATTCAATTTAATGAAGTCTTCAGGTTTTTGTTCAAAAAAGTTGCGAGGACTAGTTTGTCAGCGTTTGTGTTCGTTAATAATTCAGCCGGAAACACATAAATGTTGCGTAATTCGGTGTAGATGGCGGGTAATGTGAGGATTACTTATTAACGAGTACCTGTGAGGTCGGGCGGAGTAATCGGAATGTGGGGAGGGTATTTAGCAAGGTTTGCCGGAAGTTTTCTTACTTGACCACGAAGGGGGCGGAACAACTGACGGACCACAGGATTTTCAAGGCGTTGGTTGTTGAAAATTTAATGGACATGGAGTTTAATTTCAAATGCAGTCACTTATGCTGAACGATGTACATTCATCGATTGCTTCTTCTTCTTCTTCCGGTGGTGCTGCAGCAGAAGGGGTGAAGTTCCTAAAAGTACTCACCACCGACCCGTTAAATCCAAATCGGTTGTTAGCGTAAACCGCTGGAAGGGACAAAAATGAGATTTAGAAATTTTGACGGTATGATTAGGTCGTTGATTTGACCCTTCAGGCATCAGGCATCAGGCATCAGGCATCAGACATGAGTCATCAGGCATCAGGCATCAGGCATCAGGCATCAGGAGTCACGCATCACGCATCAGGAGTCAGTCATCAAGCATCGGGCATCCGACTTTCAACTAATAACACGGCAGTCTGGCTTCTCTCCACACCGCATTGATGACGGCCATGAGGCCGTCAGGCCACCCATATTCCCACTAACTATCTCACGCTTTTCTTTCTACAGTCTGTGAGTGTCGGTTCTCAGATTCCAAACCCAATGACCCCAAAGTTTCAACAATCGTTGCGACTTGAGCAAGAAATGGGCTCCTGGATTAATTAACTGATCCTACGTGGCTCAGGCTGCGACCCTCCATGGATCGCTGACCTGATAGGTAACTACGTACGTGGCGGTACGACGGAGCGACAGTCCAACGCCAGTTATTTGAAGCCACCACTACCAACATTTCCCCACTTTAGGCTTCATTCTAGATTCACGAACAATTAAATGCTGAAAATCACTTAAAGGCGACCTCAATCTTTCATCAATTACCTCCGAATGAAGACCAGCTTTAAGAGAATAAGCTTAACTCCTCGCCGCTTGCGACAAATCGCTGCTTCAATGGGATAAATGACTCACGGTTGAGTCCGATATCCTTATCCCCGTCACCGCAGGAAACTCATTAAGAGCACTTGTTCCACGATTTAAGTCTATGCTGCAGATTAACCGACACCACATCAAGACACAATCTCCCTCTTTGCGCTTCTCTTTGAAATTATTCAATTCTCGTCTGTGACTGCCTGCTCCCACCCCACTGGCAGCCGTTCTCGGGATAAGTTTCCAACTCGTTGCATATGTTTGCTGGAACGAGTGAAAACCGCCATCCCCATGCTTCGCAAGGACGATTGAATAAAGTATACCATGCTCCTGCTGCACCGTTAAATAAATTCCCCATGCGCAAATCTATAATCAAATACTAACGCATACACGTACACACGTGTGGCTTCGTTGGAATGCATGCATGTATGCATGCGCGTCACTGCAGGTGGATGTCGTCATAGTCGTTGGGTTAGCGATGTCAAACGGGTTAGGAAATTAATTTCCTCCTCGCAGGTTTGCCATACCTATTCGCTTCGATATCCGTTTCATTCCGCCTCCCCCCTTACCGCCCACCAGCCACCAATGCACCGGGAGTCGGGCAGGGTGGAGCATGGCAACGAACGGATTTACGAGAGGGAATATGAAAATTCTCGGATTCAGACGCTAGGTGATAATAAATGACGACGAAAACGGCCTCGAGGGCGTGTGTAGTGCAGGGCAAGGAGCTGCAAAGTTAGGTTTCCCAGAAATTCGGCTGTGGAAGCAGTCTTACATGTGCAATTGCACTTGAATAAGTCTGGCTACAGATTAGGGCAAATATTTGCGGGGAATCATATTTCTGCTGAAATTTATTTTGCTTAAATAAGTTGTTGGTCTTGTTGTGTGAAACGATGTCTTCTCCGGGTAACCTAAAGTCAGCTGATTGGCAAACGTCTTCTCTTCTTTACGCAGGGTTCCACACCCATTGGACGGTCAGTAAGCATTCTACAACTTGAGTTTAGAAGCATTGATCACACATCACACAAATCTGGATTCAAAGAGTGCCCAACTTCTGTGTATCACAGATCCAGTCGCGATGGGATAGTGGGTGTGTCCCCGGGACACTGTTCGTTTGAACTAAGCTGACTCCAAGTCGCCCGTTTTTTCTTTATTTGGGTGAATGAAGAAATAATCAGAAGGCAGCTGCACTTGTACAAACGGCAGAGCGAGCTGCTGAAAGGCGGAAAACTGTTCCTGCTCAAATGACGCCGAATACGAGTGTCGACATGAAATTCAAACGTGAAGCGGTGAACTAAATGACAATGTAATGTAAATTAGTGCCCCTGTGTTGTGTCCTATACAGACCACCACTAGTCTAGCAATATCATGACAAATCAACCCGATCCTCCGCCATCGACTCTAACCCATCAGGGGTTCCGACCAAGCGTAACCAGGTGAGTTTTTGGACTTGGTTCAACCACCTCGTCCTGGGACTGGCAAGCGGTCGCCTACAAGATGGAATCGCATTCAACGCCCGCCTCGGAAGTCGTGATGATGGGGACATTCAGACAAACCACCGAAGCATAGCCCCTTTCGTTCGAAGAAGCAGCTGCTCACTTACCCTATCCTGGCGAGTAACTCCCACAACAGAATGGAGAAATCCAATCTCAGCAGCTTGTACTCGCGATCTTATGCGATCGATCATTACCCAAACTGCATGACCGAGACTTGGAATAAATACTGATTTGAAAACCGATAACTTGGCCTTGACACCTCGACCTTCCTGATTACAGATCTACCAAGCAGTTTCAAAATTGACCAACCCTACAGGAAAGCTCAGAATTACTCCCCCCAACACTCGTGAAAAGACTTAATCTTCTCCACCTGCTTTCAATGGAACTCCACTAGCATGTAGAGTGCATTGAACAGGCGTTCTGGAAATGACCACAACCTCCGATTTGTCCACGTTAACCATCACTCCAGCATCAGCACATATCAGCACAACCTATCGAGTGCGCGCTGGAGCTTGATGGTCGTTTTTTTTTTTGTTTGCTCTTATAATTTAAGCGTATTTACTCGTTGTACAGGACGTCCTTAGACCATAACTTCGGTTGAACGATGCAACCGAAGACACTGTCTCTCGAACAACGTCGTCTTTTCGATCTGGGAAATCCTTGTATGAGCTTCTGAACATGAAACCACGCTTTGTTTGATACCTTCCAAGACTCCATTCACAGTCAAAAAGTTAGCACAGACTGATGCCTGATAAAGTGAATGCCGGGGAATTTGGACGTGTGGTCGGCACAGCATGTTCTCCTCACACCATGGCCCCTTCCCGACTGTCCACTGGCAAGTCGACATTAACGTAGCTCCCTCTGTAATCACTGAATTTCTCCACAAAATATGAAACCCTCCATTCGCCACTCATATTGCGGGCATTCTAAATTTAGCGGCATACTTCGAGACCATTTGCCAGCGAACCACAAAGCGTTGTCCATCCCTCCATCCTAAAGGAGGCGGGACAAAGGAAAAAAAGCAAGTCCTTGGCTGTCACTCACTTTAATTTCAACTGCCAGGATTTTTTAATTGTCAACGTTTTGCATGTAATTGGATTTGAAATCCAAAGGACGATGAACGCAAAGCCGACGGGATATTATAAACTAATTTCACGTAACCATTTCGTGCATTCCGCAGGACGAAGTTTTCGGATATTTTTCCGCAACAAAAATTAGAAATGCGTAATAAACGAGTTTGATGCGATTAACTTTTGAATGGATTTCTGAATGATGCGCCGGCAATGTGGAACGTTTTGCGCTTGGCTGGGTGGAGTTTTCGGATTTTTAATCAGTTGCAAACGCTAGTGAGTTGCGATGAGATTAGCTTTAAGCTTCTGAAAGGTTTTTCGAGTGCCTCTAGCTCGTCTAGTTCCGTACGTTTGTGCCCTTATGAGTTTGGGTTCGAATTGGGAAATAAGTCTTCGCAATTATTCAGTCCGGGATGGACATGAGGCTCAAACGATAAGCACATGGAGTCGGGTGAGAATCGTTTCAACTTGTGAGACGCGTCCTTTGTTTGGTTGTCCCACAAGCTCGAGATCGAAGAGTCGTCGGGTCAGGATCATATCATGCACATGGCCCAGACTTCTTAGACACGGGAACGTATACTGCTGGCACCACATAGTCGTATTTGAATATTCTCCTCCAGATGTAATTAATCCAAACAGGATCGAAGATCGAGCGCAGAACCTTTCTCTCGCAGAGCTCATGGACTTCTTCATCCACTTTGTGGACTTGGCCATCCCTCTGAGCTGTGGAGGAGGACAATGTCTTGTGTAAGGTCAGATTAGGTCTTCAAAAGAAGGCTCTATTGCTCATTTGCTGGCTGAAGGGCCCATAGAAACTTGGGTTGGCAGGAGTTAGTCTGATTTGAGATCGCGACAAATGGTGGTAGTAATGTTCATAGCATCTCTCATTCAAGCATCTGCCCAAGACGTTGATGTCGTTGGTTCTTCCTTGAGGTCAGCTGTACCTGGTTTTGCTTGATTGTTGATTCATCCTTGAGGACGCATGTACTTGGGTTTGCCCTCGTTTACCGACACTTTTGCACGATCTTTTTCGCAATGATGACTAATGGCTGAAGTCTGACCAGATAACACATTAATTCCTCCAATGGTAATGTGTCAGGAGACATCGTCAAAATTACCAATGACACGCAATGTAAATGAGTGCAAAATCAAGTACATCCAGTCAAGACGAGGGGATACCCAACATCGACGAATTGGACAGAACGTCACAATGGACAGCCTTACCTAAGAGGTAGTGAGGCAATTTGTCTTTGGCCCTTCCCCTAACTACTAGGAGACATTATATAAGACCGTGATCAACCTAGTCCTACTTTATGGCATGGGCTCTGTCAAAAGCGGAAAAGGATATGCTCGGTCAGTGCAGAGTCCGTATGCGTTGACGGACTCTGGAGGAGGAGATTCAACGACAAACTATGCGACCTGTAACGACATTGACTTAGTCAAAAAAATGCCCATTAGTCGCCTAAGATGGCTAGGCTAGCATGTGGAGCAAATGGACACCAAGTGCGGCTTGCAGAGTCTTCTAATCCAACTCCGAGGGAAAACGCTGTTGAGGAAGACCTCGCGCGCATAAGTTGAAAGGGACCTCAACCGGATGGAGTGCGCAGCTGGAGGCAGCCGGCTAAAGACTATGCTAGCTGGAAAGGCTTGTTGGTTGAGGTATCCCCCGCCACCTAACTAACTACCTAACTAACCCAAGACATGAACCCAGTTCAAATGTTCTCAGTTTTGCCATTTCGCCGTCCATCTTTCCACGCTTGCCAAACGTGAGGAAATTGGTAAAAAATATCCGTCTCAGTTGCAATGTGAATTTCGTCATCAAGTCGGTCGCCATCATCGTAGCACCGTGGACAAGTTTGAGCCTGAATACACTCTTTTGGACATCTCGCCAACAACCCGACGGAGGTTGGTGCGAAATGAAAATACCCAAGAATTTTCAATTCGGGGACGATTAGCTGTCTGGCATCACCAGAGATCCAACCCGTCTTATTTTTTTGGAAGGATTTTGACTGACTACTGAAGCCGACCATGGAGAACACCATGATTTCGCAGTTTAGGCGCTGAAAATGTTGGCCGGGGATACGGATTTTGGCCAAAAAATTGTACCGAACGAGGCCCATTTTTTCTATGTCAGAAATCAAAATTTTTTAATGTTCAACGTCAGTGGTGTTTGACTTTTTTTTATTGGGTCTATAAATTCATTCGTGCGTTTTTTTTTTCAAAATTCTAACGTTTATTTAAGAAAAACATGTACAATAGTATTATTCAAAGTATTGCCCATCTGAAGCTAGGACTTTTTCCCATCTTTTCGGCAATTTGTGGATCCCATCGCAAAAGAACTGCGACGGCTTGGCAGCCAAGAATGAATCAAGCCAATTTTTCATACCCTGCTCTGATGTGAATCGTTTTTCAGTGAGGGCGTTCTGCATCGACCGGAACAAATGGTAGTCAGAAGGGGCAATGTCTGGGCTATAAGGCGGGTGGGGTAAAACTTCTCATCCACTGTTTTCCAAATAGTTCTCACCCGGAATAGCAACGTGGGGCCGAGCGTTGTCATGATGGAAAATTATTGCCTCGTGTCTGGTCGCATATTCCGGGCGTTTTTCGGCTACTGCTCTCTTCAAATGGATTAATTGTGTTCGGTAGGGTTGTCCATTGATGGCTTCACCCGGTTTTACCAGCTCAGTATACAGCACACCCTTCTGATCCCACCAAATACAGAGCATTACCATCGCGCCGTGGATATTCGGCTTTGCCGTTGATTTGGCTGGTTGACCAAGCCAAAATCACCGTGCTACCCCAAATCATGCAAACCACTTTTGGCACGTTCGCTCAGCTAGCGCATGTTCACCATAAACTACGATGACTTTCGGCAGCATTTTTTTCATATTAAAGTAATGAAGAAGAACTCCCGGCAAGAACACTTTTTCAGGCACAATGTTCGACATATTTGAGAGCTTCAAATGAATGACCTGTACTGAAGTGACGTACAATGACAGTAGCTTTCCAACGCATGTCCCAATGGAATAATACAAGTTACGCCATCTCTTAGCAAACCACACCAATTAAGTTATAGACCCAATACATCCAAAGCTAATTGAGTTTGCTCAACTCCACTAGGATTTTCTAGAATTTACAGCAATATTCTGTTACAAATATAATGAAGCACCGACATGAAGGAGTTTACAGGTTTAGAATTATCGCCTTCAAAAAATGTTCAGCCCAATGCGCACGTCAAGAGAGAAAGCAGAGATATAGTCGATTACAGAGATCATGGTACATTGCCGGAACTAAGTCCGCTGTTTTCGACATCGCTTGTTGTGAAAATGAAATCGCTAGAATCCAATAGATTTTAGTTAATTCGGAAAATCGGACAGAGTTTTAAAAATCCCCTAGATCTAGCGACAAAATCGCTGAAACGACAACCATGCATACGACACTGAACTGGTTCGACAGATATTGCACTGCCTCTCATTCTCTCTCTCCTTTCTCCGTTAGTCTCTTTATTTATGAATAGTTTACCCTTTCTACGACTTTTTACGTTTCATTTAAGTTTTGTAGCTACAAACGTTTTCTTCCCCGATCTGAACATCACTGATCAGCGCATCCACAAAAATTTTCTGTTTCATCAGCTGACCTTGTTTTCTTTCGAAATGAGGCCGCAGACGCCATGCCGTCAACGGTGTCAGGTGTATAGCGATATAAACGGACTTTGTGTGGCCGGAGATCGGTAACAGCGATTCCAACTAGAGGGCGCCACTTGTCATTGAAGGCAGAGTCTGAAGGAGAAATTTGGCGGCTGGGTCATCTCACGGCTAGCATTCATCAATTGCCCGCCACGATCGTACGTCTCGACACCACTAAATTATTCCCACTGGAGAAATAAATAAAAGAAATAAATGCAGTAAAAAGCTTTAAAGCTTTAAAAAATTTCATCGATAATTCTCTTAAAATACCTTAAGGCAATTTGGAACTAGGATGCTAGTGACCGGTGTCATTAAGTACACGTATCACATCACTATCATCATTTGGTCGACTCCATAGTAGTTTCGTCTAAAGTCTTTCAGGATAGGACGGGTACCAAGGAAGTGCATCACGTCTTCGTCGTACCGGAACGTCCTGGCGGTGGGGCATAAAATTCAACTTAAGTAATTCGCGTTCTCAGTGCTTTTCGTTCACGATTTTACTCACGTAAAAGGGTGACATTCCACTCTCAATTTGTAGAAGGTAGTTATGTGTTGTCTTTTGAGAAAGAAGCGCAAACGTCCTTCTGCATCGTCGAAATGCTTACCTCCCCATACTTGTGAGCCGCAACACATTACTGACCGCATAACAGCTTCAAATACTTTTATTTTGGTTTGAATTCTAACCTCAAACTCAATGTTGAGCTTATGGCCTTTTTCGATTCGGCAAGCTTCAATAAAAAATGTTTTTTCAATGAAAGGTCGTGGTTTATGGTAACTCCATGATATTTGTATGCTCTGGCCACTTCCAGCATTCCTTCAACTCCAGCATACTCCCATTTTTCCGCTCTCGCTAAGCGACCTGTTCCTTTCCGGAAAATATTCGTCTTAGATTTTGCTGTGTTGATATGCAGGGCATTGAGTTTACAGCAGCTTTCCACCTTGTTGACAATAAGCTGTAGAGAGCCTGTTGATTCTGCTAGGATCATCCGCAAACAATAGTGCTCTGGTTCAAGTGAGTTATCGTGTAGAAATATTTTTTTATTAAAGCTCCACGCCATTACTTCAAAGATATTTTGGGATACCGCCCCAAGTGAAACCACACTCATGTCACAAGGCAACTTTAAGCGACGTTGATACAGTCTCTATCAGCAAATAACAAGCCGGCCTTCAAACACATGTTTTCTCGAAGTAGACTTCGCCGAGAGCAGGACGAAACAGGTTCACCTCGAAGTCCGTAAAGCGAGCACACGTTGCGAAGACCCACGGGCAAAGCAAACATTTCGCCGTTCACACTTGCACCAGACCAAGTCCGGGATTTATCGCGAATGCTTTCCAAGGAAGAACGGCATATCCCGGTACCCAAGGTTTTACGTATTAATTAGCGCGAACACAGTTTGCACTCTCGTGTGGCAACGCAGGGGGTGCATGGCGCACATCCGCGAGACAGCAACTTCAGCCGACGAAATCAGTAAAATTTTCAATTTTATAGCGAAAAAGTTTAACAACTCCGAATGAATGTAAAATATGTTTTTATTATTTCATTCAAACCGTATTACATTCCCTGTGTAAACACTCGAGCAACCCCCAGCCACGGGATGTCCGCGTACACGAATGCCTCGCGAGTGCCGTATTTACTTCTGGCAACACATTCAGTCCAACCTTGTGGGGCGGCCGCCGCAGCGGTGTTGGAGGAAAAAGGAAACATTGATTTGCTTGGAATGAAAACGAGAAATGACAGAAATTCATTTTGTGTCATAATTTCGCCGACAAGCTCGTGTGCGCGCTCCTCCCGCCCATTTGTGGCATCCTTTTGCCACCCAGCCGGCTGGCAGGCGATGAGGAAGGACTCACAGTCATTAAAAACTTCGTATAGAAGCCATTAGTGCGATGTTGGGGAAAAAGTTATTTCCGATTTTTTTTTCTGTTTTTCTTGCCTCCTTCCTTTTCCGTGTGTATTTTCTGTGGTGTCTGCGGCAAGACCCGCAGGATATTGTTGGAGAAGTGAATGTAAGGAGGCAACTTTGTTTTTCGTGTGATCCTCAGTGCATCGGCGGCGTGTGAGTGTGTGCTTTAGCGCTGTTCATCGGGCTTTAACTGGAAAATTGAAAATGATTAAAATTTAATTTAAATTGCGCGAAATTTGGATTGTCTCTGCTTTAGACATTCGCAGTGCCTGTGTTTGGGTAGACGCAAATTGAAGAAATTTTAAATTGCTTTCGGAAGGACGGGGGTGCCGCTGGTTACGTCTGCGATTTTGCAGAATACCAATATCATGTCCTTAAGAGTTGTGGTAACTGGAGCTGCTGTTAAGGAGGAGGGATACGAGTGAAGGAGGCTTTCGCCAAGACGACACTCAAAATTGAAGCCGGACCAAAGAACGAATAGTCGCGATTGGAGTCGGAATAATAGCAGACTGCTCTTTGCTGCCATGTCTCCTATCATCCAGTTCTAAGCATTAACGCAGCACCATCGATTCTGTGGTTGCGATGGTAGGGTAAAAATAGAACGCATTTAGGTTTTAAATTTCACAAAATATCACAAATATTAGTCATCGATGCGATTACTTGCTTGCACTGGATTCTGACGGGGTAATGGTGTCGAAGACGTCGTCGACGCATATACACAGCCAATAACTCAGCAATAATTTGATAGAGATTCTTTTTGGAAACGTGAAGAGCTTGCGGATTGAGTACATAAACACGATCTTTGCTCCAGTCCATACTTATAAGTTTATCGGCGACAGATCACACAACTTTGGAGGTAGTGGCCTGGCCAGCTAACATTACCCGAAATAACTCACCCAGAAAATGACGGGAGATGAGTGTGAACACGACCAGCTTTCCACTCAAAGTGCTCGAGAACTTTGGGAGCATTCCAAACCGATCTGCAGCTGTTTTGTAGATTTGGAAAAGGCACGCGACTTTCGTGTAAGTCGACCCGTTTCTAAAAAACCTCTAAAATATTGGGTTGAAATGCACTTTATTCTTCTACGTTTCAACTAAGCCTGCCTGACATCAGAATACAAAAGCACATTTATTCCGATAAGCTGCTGATGCAGTGTAACCATTCCCGATCGAAGTTTCTCAATCCAGACATTGCGAGTAAGCAGTTCCAAATTTCGACGTCGGCTTCGCGCTATTGGGGAATTTCGTAGATGTACGTTCCGCGATGTCCGGGAAGGTGGGAATCTCATTCGTTGACACATTTCCATGACTTTGGGTGTTCTGTGTCAACGTAACCCGCGTGCGAGTTCCTCGAGTGTTCTGCAGGAGTTTGGGATTGATGGTCCTTCTTTGATTGCCATCAAGTCTCTATGCACAAACTCTATACCTACACCGTGGACGTTGGACTTCGACAAGGGTGTGACTTGCCAACGGAGGATGTGCGTGCTTTGCTGAGAGAGAGATCAGCCCTGCCTACGGCTTCAGACTGAAAGTAGGATGCCCAGTCCGGACCAAGAGTGGGATGGGCATTTAGAGTTATCAAGCTCATCACTGCACCCACTATTACAGGAAATCATCTCTAGCACAGTAGAACACTGAGATGTGGAGATGTAACACAGCCAGGCGAGTAGACAAATTATAAAGGTTTTCGATGAGCGATGCTTAAAAGCAGTCGACGACTCAGAGAAAATAAAGATATCCACGTTCTGCCATTGTCCAGGTCGGCATTGAGCATCAACGAATAAGAGTGTGCTTGCATTTGACACATGCTCTTACAAAGTTCCCGGCTCCACCACGCATTGCAACACCGTTCAAAAAACGCTGTCAGATGAAATCAAGGGGAAAGGGTGGTTGAAGTTGGACATCTCTATCGACTCCTGTCGCCCCTTCGTACTGGACACGTACTCAGCTCGGTCAAGTTAAATGTCAATTCCATTCTACTAGGCAGTTATTGACTCTTTACGGAACCTCCTACCGATCCTCAGAAACTGTGCCGAGCCGCATGTAAGCCTCATCACTCAAATACCGTGTCTAAAACTGCAGCTCTCTCCACAAGTGTGGGCATAATAGCACGCCCATTACGAGAAGGTGCTGGGAAAGCTTGTCGGCTCTCTTCAAATTACCAAAAGGTGTTCCCACTTGTATTCCTGAATTAAGTGACGGTTCTAAAAAAAAGAGAGACACCCAATTGACCCTTATTGTCGTTTTGATGTCACAGCTCTGATTCTTAGACTTATTTGAGATTATTAGAACCATCCTGTTGAGGTCACTATCCTGACAATGTGGTCCTCCTGGCTGACACCTGGTACTCCTTCTCGTTCATTCGTTGCAGCTGTGGAAAATCGCATTATAAGCAATGACTAGTTTGTCTGTGTGATTCCCTATAGGCAAGTGGTTGCCCTTGCTCTGGCCATGTCAAAGTAGCAACTGTGCTGTGAATGGAGACACCACCTCTTGGCAGCTGAGCGATGAAGTCATTGTCTCATCAGTTCGACGGCATTCTCTCTACCAGCAGTAGCGGCGGCATTCACCGACTAGTGGTGATCGTTTTGTCAGCTTGTCTGTGAAGAAAACTAGCTTTGCCCTTATTCTTATTCAGATAAGATTTGACGACAAACCTCTCTTAGGTGAGCTGCTAGACCATGTTTGTCCATTGTCATACCCACAGTCACCGATCGACCACTCCAGTGATAGTGCCGTTAATTTGATCCCAACGACAAGTTGTGACTGGACCAGAAAGCGTGAAAACCGGACAAAAGCATGTTAACTTTGCTTTCACTGGGATTCGAAACGGAGGCCCCACTAACCAAGGGCGGGCACTTAAACAACTGCGCCATCCAGTCGTCAAACGTCAAAGCTCTCTTATTGGCGAGGATTTCTGCTTGGAAGACTCAGGAACAGAGCACTTGTCAGCCACTCTGGCGGATGTGGAACATATTTCTCTGTTTTCATTTCTTAGCTCTTGAAAGAGAAAAATTAATACCACTGCTTCTAGTTCCCAACTGTGGATTTTCTGTATTCAGGTTACACTCTAACCACTATGGAGGAGTTTCCAAATTGAAACATAAGCAGTTATCACACACCATTGGCGATTTTTTCGAAACGGCGCTACGAGGCTTCAAAATCGCCGCAAACATCACCAGAATGGATTCATAACGTCGACAAGCACAGGCAGGCGCGCCTCACAGTCCTTCAAAAGCGGAAAAAATAATTTGGCATATGGAGCTTTTGCATAAATTATTTTACATGTTTTGGCAAATCCGCAGGTGTGGATGAAATCCGGCCACAAATGCTTATGCAATGGGTAACGAGGGAGTTTTATGGCTCTCTCGTGTCATTAAATTAGCCTGGGAATGTGGCGAGACACCTGGCGATTGGCAAACTGTGGTGACTGTCTGGGGGACAAAAGAGATCGCTCCAACTACAGGGGCATATCTCTCTTAAGTCTCCCCGAGAAAGCGAACGCTAAGATGTCGGAAGCGCGTTCTTGAGCTATGGTCGAGCCCAGGATGGGGGACTCAACCGCTCAGATGTTCACTCAAAGAATGGTACTTGAGAAGGTTTGGGAGTATGCGAAGACCATCTACAGCTCTTTTGTTAATTTGGAAAGTACGCATTGGAAAGAGAGAGCACGATATACAACGTTATCGATGGCTTCGGTTGTAACTTGGCTGTGGCGTCCTTCATTTTGTCCACAGCAGCATCACGTGATTCTTTGGCTTGGCGCGTGCTTGGACAATCGCAAGCACATGGCCTCGGCTTGGCTTGGTTGTACCGCTTTTCATCCAATGCATAGCAACAACACGCGAGAGCTTAGGCTTGGCTTGGTTTTACCGCTCTCCATCGATGCACAGCACTATCACGAGAGTGCCTTGGGCGCACGTTTGGATAAGTAGAAACACTGCCAAGTACAGTCTGCACCGAATGCCGATAGTCGGCCATGTTACTCGTGGGCGTTGGACTTCGCCAGGGGTGCGTCTTGTCACCTCTCCTTTTCCTTGTATACATGGACTGGATGTTGCAGCGCAGCTATGGCGAGACATTGCGAGAGTTGAGGGTAAGTCAAATGCGTAAGACGCTTTTAAGCAAAGATGTTCCTTCCTTCCTTGCCTGCAACCCACTGACTCAAACTGCTCTACAAAAGTTGTTTATTGACTCAAAATGACTATGAGTTGCTTGCATCCAGGAAAGGCTTGATGTTCCAAGGAAGTCATGGAAAGGAATTGTGCGACGCTTGATGTGCCAAGAAAGTTATGGAAAAAAGGAATCGTTTGATGAAAATAGTGTAATGTGTGTACGCAATTTCTATGTTTATTTATTTTGGCGTCTTCTTTTTGCAAATGACTTAGTAACCCTCACAACTTCCAAAACGGAGCTCCAGCACGCACTCGATAGGTTTGTGGTCGTATGTGCTGATGCTGGCATGATGGTTAAGGTGGACAAATCGTAGGTTGTGGTAATTTCCGAACGCCTGTTCAATGCACTCTACATGATAGTGGAGTCCCATTGAAGCAGGTGGAGAAGATTAAATCATTTCACGTGCGTTGGGAGGAGTAATACTGAGCCTTGCTGTAGGATTGGTCATGCTGAGTCAATTTTGAAACAGCTTGATAGATCAGGAAGGTCGATCACAAAGGCAAGTTAGCGATTTTCAACTCAGTATCTTTTCCAACTCTCAGTTGTGGTCATGAAATTTGGGTGATGATGGAAAGAACAAGATCGCGAATACAAGATGAGATGAGATATATTCGTGCTGTTGTGGGAATTACTCGTCAGGATAGGTTGAGAAACATGGCAGTGCGTGAAGAACTCAACGGTCAACATTGAGCACCTGCTTCTTCGAACGAAAAGGGCTATGCTTCGGTGGTTTGGTCTCGTGGCAAGAATATCCCACTCATCACGACTTCCAAGGCGGGCGTTGAATGGGATTCCATCTTGTAGGCGACTGCTTGGCAGACCCTGGACGAGGTGGTTGGACCATGTTCAAAAACTTGCCTTGGGCATAACTCTTGATCGAGTTGCCCTGAGATCTCTCGTGTGTGGTTGACCCCCGCAACCCCTTTATTGGAGCATGTGGGTCAGAACATGATGATAATGATGATGATTGTGTATTATAACAAATTAACAACTAGCAGATTTTTCATAATTATGCCAGTTATCTAGCAGATTTCTGACAGATTGTGTTTCTTTTCCAAAATTGACTACAGAATGTCGGCATAAAAACCTTTCACTGTCAAACCAAATTGCAATTGTGTAGAGTGAACACTTCGGGCAATTTCAAAAGAACAAAAGAAAGTGGGACTTTGTATCGAAGTAAAAACGAGCCCACGAAAAAGGTATTCATTTAAAGATCAAGGGTCGATCTTTAAATATCTGCAACCTTTTATTTCTGAAACTAAAGCCTCGACATCAATGCAAAATCTCCACCAGATATTTTGACTGTTGACAACTCAGATTCGTAAGTAGTACAAGAACTCAACAAAGATATTCTGTCGTGGACTAAGCACTTTGTGTTCGATTTCTGGTACAAATCAAAAAATGACACGAACTAATCCAAAAGAGCGTACCGTAAAAATTCCGTTTTACTAAGAAAAGACTGCCAGTTTAGAGAAGTAACACAGTGAGCAGCGTTCATTGGATGTTGCTGTTAAGCAACACATTCAATGGCTGATTACTTACTATGAAGCAGTGTAAAATGTTGGTAAACTTTGTAAAGAAATTCGTGGGACTGAAAAAAGAATTCGTTATAAATTTAAAACAAACAATGTTAACTGCTCCAAATTGCCGGCCCTTGCAATGTGCCGCCCGGGGCCTGTGCCACGTGCCACCCCTTCGCTGCGCCAATGAGTTTGTGCCCAAATTGATGCCAAACAGCAAATCTTTGTTTTAAGCAAAATTACGAAGAGAATATTGCCTTAAGTGCATGAGCAGCACTGAGTGCATGGAGCACTAAGATATTGGGTCTATTTAAGAAAAACATGTACTATTTATTATTCACAGTATTGCCCATCTGAAACTATGACTTTTTCCCATCTTTCTGGCAAATTTGTGGATCCCATCCCAAAAGAACTGCCAAGACTGGCAGCCAAGAATGAATCAAGCCAATTTTAGATATTCTGCTCTGAACCGCATTTCAGTGAGGGCGTGCTGCATCGTGCATCGACCGGAACAAATGGTAGTCAGAAGGGGCAAGGTCTGGGCCATAAGGCTTGTGGGGTACAACTTCCCATTCACTGCTTTCCAAATAGTTCTTAACCGGAATAGCAACTTGGAGCCGAGCGTTGTCATGATGGAAAATGATTGCGTCGTGTCTGGTCGCATATTCCGGGCGTTTTTCGGCTACCGCTCTCTTCAAACGGATTAATTGTGTTCGGTAGCGTTGTCCATTGATGGTTTCACCCGGCTTTAGCGGCTCATAATACAGCACACCCTTCTGATCCCACCAAATACAGAGCATTACCTTCCCGGCATGGATATTCAGATTTGCCGTTGATTTGAATGGTTGGCCAAGCAAAAATCATCACTTTTGGCACGTCCGCTCAGCTAGCGCATGTTCACCATAAGCTTCCCCCAAAATACGATGAATTTCGGCAGCAGTTTTCTTCATATTAAAGTAATGAAGAAGAACTCCCCGCAAAAACACTTTTCAGGCACAAAGTTCGACATATTGTTGTTTACGCTTCAAATGAATGACATATAATGAAATGACGTACAATGACAGTAGCTTTCCAACGCATGTTCCAATGGAATAATGCAAGTTACGCCATCTCTTAGCAAACCGCACGAATTAAGCTATACACCCAATACCCAGGGTTTCACCCAAACTCGCTTTTTGTTCGTCCTAGGTGCTTCCTCATTACACATTATTTCATAAATTCAATTGAATTGAAGAACTTGGGGTGTGTCATACAAACACTAGTGCTGCGAGCATGTAGGTCCACTCTTTGTTCTAGAATTCTAGTCTTCAAAAATTTAACGACCTTCCTAGATGGGATTTCTTCTCTCCCATATTCTGTTTGTTTCTTTTGAATATTCCTCGGCCAGGATTTGGGCAGTCTATCATCAGGTGTACCATGGTGCCCTTCACATGGGTAAGACCCATTTTGTATGGGTGGTAGTTACATGGTCCGCGTTCTGTTAGTGCTTCACATAGAAACCATCAGATTTATGTCGTCCTAAGCTCCCTTGGCTCGTTATTGTGGTTTTGTTCCGCTAGAGTTTGATACCCTCTTGGTTGTTCCAAAACTGGATCATCTCTTTAGTGCTCCATTTCTGTAGATGGAGGTTTGTGTCCATGTTATTGAACCAATAAAGGGGAGAGGGCCCAATGTATGGTTTCTTTCCTCCATTTCACCAATAAGCAGTACGAAGTAAAGACAAAAACTGCGCACTCCGCCATTATGTGCAAGCACTTCGCAGTTTCTCTCAAAACTGAAGTCTGCCAACGCCTTTTGTGTGTGAAGGCTAAGCACCAATGTGTGGCCAAGCAAATCGCCGCGATAAATTGCTGAGTGTGAACGCCGCTATTATCGCATCATCAGAACAATCAATCGCGACTTGAGAAATCATTTTATTTTTTTTCCAGTTAATTTATTTTCGAAACCACTCAAAGCACTCAACATATTCAATTTAAGGATAAATTTATTTATTTAGTAACCCCCCTCAACGGCAATCAATATAGCAAAACCCTCCAACCCACCCTAGGGCCCGCACACGAAACCCCGAACCTGCAATCGTCGACATCCCAACAAGCGGCCACAACGCATTTATCTGAAATCCCAATGCCGATGAAGGTTTTCACTTTAATTAATCCACAAACTATTGGTAACACTTCTGTCGAGTGCCTGTGATAGTTTTCCCCCGAAGACTGCAATTTAATTAAATAGAAGCCACTTACAATGACTAGCGTCGTTGGCGTCCGACTGCCGCCACTCACCATCGTCACCATCGTCGCCCACTTACAGTTGCATTTCGGATCAGTGATGGAGAAGTGGTACTTCTTTGAAATGCCATGAATAGCGACGAAGGACCATCGAAGTGCTATCAATCACGGTGGGAAACTTGCAACCTAACAACGTTGGACGGTTGATGCCACACAGGGTGGCAGAGAACTGCACACACAATCGTCAGGCATCGTGGGGGATGTCGAACACGAGCGGCAAGGATGGATTACGTACAAATTTCACAACCTAAGTGAATATGCCAACAGAAGAGATGTTGCCATCGTTGATGACTAGAAATCGCCGCTGTTGGTGTTCATTGTGTAATCATCGTGGACCTCTGATGTCACTCTATGCACTGCACTCGATAAACAGGCATTTGTATGGTTGTAGATGAGCGAATTTCTGCATGCGCGTTGCGACGTGGGTTTCCTGCATCGATTGAACATTCCCCGGTTGACGTGCTTATCGTGGGACTTTATTTCGGGAAACTTGTTAAGCCCAATATGAATTGAGTTGCCTAGTTACCAAGCAATGGTAACAAACCACGGCGGTCTGCCTGCACTATGCGCTGGAAAAGATCTGTGTGGTTGAGCTGCCATCTAGCTTTTCGGGGAATCAGCTGCTGTGCACATGATCGCAACGAGAAACTCCCAGAAAACGAGAACTCCCAGAAAACGAGAACTCCCAGAAAACTCATTAAGTAGCTTCGGATATATTTGCTTTGTAGGGGATGAGCAAAGCTATGTTTCAAAATGCCACGAACTTGACCAACACACGGAAATCGAGCTAAGTCCCATCAGAACACGTCCCCACGATGAATGCAAATATTTTTCAGGATAAATACACTCGCTTACCGACACTTCAAGAGCACGGTGCACAGAAAGCCACAATTCATCACATGCTGGCGTAAATTCAAACAGCGGCGTTGGTTCATCTGGATAGTCTTGCGAGTATAATCAAGTGATCTGCAGAAACAAGATGATGTCCCAAACATCCGAAAGTGCAGTCAATATGTCCCCTACAACAAAAAGAGGAGGCCGAAGAACACAGCCCTGGGGTAGTCCATTGTACACATTATAGATACAGGCGTTGTGGATTGTAATAACATTGCAAAAAAATCGGAAGAATACAGATCCTGTCTTTCTTGTTCAAGTCGCTGCCCTAAAACTTATGTAGGGCCTGACCCAGAGCGAATGCTTCCTTCTAGCCTGCAGAGTACATAAGTTGTCTTGTATCCAGCATCACTCCGTCTTCCTCTAACCAGGGGGTCCCGGATTTTGAGACTGTCTGAGCTGAAGCATTGGTTACTTGATCCCTTTCCTCCATCGATTCAAACAGCAACAGAAACAACCCTCCTGAGCCAAAGAAAGAGTGGCCAACGATCGGTTGAATCAGAGAGGACATCCATGGCAATCGTCTCTACTTTAGTTTGATCGTGGTTGAAATTGGCTTTAAGACGGCAGATTTTTCTTTCGAAAAGGAGGTGCTCTTCGATATGTCATGACATGCATCGTAGGTCTTATCTGTGTTGTCTTGTAAGCATGTACAATCTTGTCTCAGACCAAAGGCAAGTGCTCAGTCGACACTACACAGCCATCCTGCTTATCATCCGTCTATAAGTTCAATGCAAGAAGGCCGGCTGGATAAGCGTATGTTAGAGCCCGATTTTGGTCCTTCCTGTCAAGGGCTTAGACTGGCTGATCTTTTTATGGCTTGCGCCAATGGATGTGAAATTTTTGAGGGATACTAACCACCCGTGTTACCACCATGAACGATTAGCGGGATTTTATCATCCTTTTTCCTCGAGCCTACATACTAAGCCACACCGCTGCAAGCCACCCTCCCCCCGGAACTGACTTCACGGGGCTGGTTATAGCATGTCACGCAATGTGCTCCATATTTGACGATTCGGCTTTCCTTTCTCTTTCGAGCCGTCTGAGCCCGTTCTGCACGCAAGCTCGGGGGTTGGTAAACTTGTTGTAAGCTTGATGCCTCTTCGCCCGCAGAAGGGTAAGCTGTGGTGACCAAATATGTGGAGTTATGCATTGCCGATAACTTCCATGCCCCAACAAGACCTGCGAGGTAGTTGCAGTTCCCGTCAGGTCTCCATGTCCATGTTTCTATAGCGGGGATAAATTTGTGGTTTCATCTGCCCTTAGTTGTATTGTCCCATTAGGCTTGCCACAGTGCCACAGATGTGGCACTTTATTCCTCCTTCAGGCTTCTGAGCAAGTCTCAGCGTGATTTGCCGTTGGCCTCAGGTAGACCCTTTGCTTTGCAGGTAGGCACCATACTCCCATGTTAGGAAACCGCTGATTGTTCTTATTGCGTAGAGCTTGTAATCTGACGACAGCTTCTTTGCTGTCTCCCTGGTTGATTCAAGATCTTCCGCCCATATGGGTGCAGAGTAAAGGAAGCTTGAGCTTGCCACTCCGGAAAGCAAGGTTCTTCTCGCGTATCTTTGCCCTCCCAGTGTCTGCACTCTTGTCACCCTTTTTGTTGAGCATTACCCTCAGTTTAAGAGTCTCCTGACATCTGATTATCTGGGAACCAACCAGGAAGTTCGGGTAATTCACAGTCTTTCGGCTGGCTGTTGAATCTCTGTCTCAACTCAACTCCATTGCGTGTGTATCCCAAAGCAAATACTGCCCCATGTGCCCATGGTCTTCTTCTAAAGAGTGCGCCATCTGGGCACTTGAAGTTGTTACTAGGAAAGTGTTTTTGGTTCAAATACAGTTGTGAGCAAGCGTGGCATTCATTCCGCAAATATCATCAGCATGTCCACTTGCTCAATCAATTGACAACAGGCGGCTACGAAGATTTCACCGTTGGCTTAGGTATCCCACAAGGCTGGCTATGTGATCCAGTGCTGTTTAAACATTTGCTATAAGCCATTTCGTCTACAATTCGGTGTTTTCTCTTCTATGAGTTCGTCATCTGCTTGGGTTCCTTAAGCAATGGAATTCCATAAATATCACCCTCGTGCCAAGCCAATTCCTTAATCCTCTTCCGGCAAGCGATTTTATCCTTCAACCAACCAGCAGAACCCGCATGTAGTGACGCTTCGACAGTCAAACCAAACAAACACAGCCACACCACAAAAATGTTGTCAAGATAGTATCAACAAATGCCTCCCCTCCCACCGGCCGCTTTCATCCTTCGCTCTTATCCTATTCTCTAAACGATTCAATTAGTCTTTGTCATGGTGGCAGCTCGAATGGTCAACAAGCAACTCGAGCACGCAGAGAGAACCAAACTTTAGACAACACCAACCCCAGAAAAACCCCCTTTTGCCCGGCGGATGTGGAAAATTAAATTTACTTCCTCCGCAGAATCCCACACGACTGTAAACACTGTGAGCCATCCTCGGGCACGCAGTCGGTGCTCTCTAGCGTTATGCCAAATCCAACCACGACCGCATAAAGCAAACCACCCCTCTCGCCCGCACTCCCGCCTGGACGGAATGTTATCCTGATTTCTGAAACTATTCAGAGCTACTCTGCGGTTTGCATCGAAATTATTTGTACAATCAGCTGGAGAAATGAATTGAAATGATTTGTCCTGATGGGTGCAGCAGCGGCTGGGCCGGAGGCCGTTGCGGGCGCTGCTACACTGTGGCAAGCGGGAGGGAGCGCCTGTGATGATAGCGCTGGAAAGACAAAGCTTCTTAACAAATGCGGTTTTCCAATAGACTGCAGACTTTTGTCAGAGTCATTAGTCTGTGGCAACAATGGGAATGACAGCTATCCTTCGATCTGCTCGTGTCTGTGTGCGAAAACGGCAGGGGAATGTCGACGACAGGGCGTCCTTGAAAGGGCGAATGCATCTGTCGATTGCTGGTGCAGATGACTTGGGGTTTTGGGGGATCTGCGGCTCGAGGTGCATTGAAATGAATGTGATGTTACACATCGGAGCATTTGCGGGCGGTACACTTGACTAGGTTGTTCGAATGGGTTGGACAACGAGGCGTGCCCAGGGGGAAGGACAGAAATACAACCAACAAAAGTGTAAGTGTTGAACTGAAAGTGACAGATGGCCGATACTTGAAATGTGTGACTGAGGCAAATGCTTCTCGTTCTTCTTTTCAAGAACGACCATTAAGGGAGTTGCGCTTTATGCGATGCAAATGTCTTTTGAAGTGGAGTGACTATGTAGAGTTGCACCTCGCTACTAAGCATGTCCTCGGGGTTTGGGAATAGGGATGAACTAGAGGTATGACGGCTGGAAGAGGTGATTGTCTGAGACTCATACAAAACTCATTGCCATAATGTTTGTGCCGTGGATACTCCTCGTTTGTATATTTGCTTCGGAAGGCTGTGAAGGATTTGCTAGATCCAGCCGATAGTTCGTTTTGTGAGACACCTCATCGTAGGAATGTGGTCTGTTAAGTACACTCTGATTTGGCCAGAGCTAAATTGTAACATTTCCCTACTCGTGGCGGGGCTCAGTTAAAGTAAGCACCGCCCCAACAAGTGATACCATATTCCAATTTGAGTTTGAATAATCCATTGTACACAAGTTTAAGTGTTGATAAAGGACAATAAGGACCGACGTGATACAATTGTCTTAGTACTCAATTTAAATATAAGATAAAGCCTAAGATAAATTGTATAGTTGTTCCAATTGAGCGCTTTGTCCAATATTATGACAAGTTTTTTTTAAAGCTTTCGACACATTCTGTCTTAAAGCTGTTACCGCTACAGGATGTATTATAATTAAAAGAAAAAAATTATTGGTCATTCGACAGTCGAAAGCGGGTACAATTCGGAGAGTGATGGCAAATCGTCATCAATTGTATAAATTGAGTTAAATACCATGAACTTTGTTTCGTCGCTGGTGAAGAGCTCGGGAGCTGAAACCCATTTTCTCAGTTCATCAAAATCATGATTTGCCTCTAAGAATACATTTAATAGGCTTTTCTTTGAGTATGATCGTTTGAGCTGTATCGTCGGCGGTCACTTTGCCTTTGGATGGTTGAGCGAACAGGGAGTTCACATAGAACAGAATGGGACCTAAGACTGAACCTTGCGGAACACCACATGCAATATTCTGTAAATCCAAAGATAGTTGATTGGGTTGCATCTCTTTAGGGATACACTTCTTATTCCGTCGAATAGTTCCCGCAAGGGTCTGTGCAGATTCTAGTTGAATTTCACAATTTCTGGTTGGGCCCTTCTATTAGTTTCTTGCATGATAATAACGGCCACATCTTCTGATATTACCAACTTCTCGAATGGCATTGTGTGCTCTTAGAAGAGCTGTTGCTGTGGGTTGTTTGTGCCATTTTGTTCCATCACGGGCCAAGTAGTATTATTAGAAGAATTGTCCTTCTTGAACTTGGCGAACTTGGTCGTTTTCTGCTTGCAGCTCTTCCTTCATTATCAGTATCTTGTTTATCCGATATTCCCCCAACTTCCAAGTTTGAGTCCTCATGGGAGTCATCTACATCGGGAACAAAGTCCTCATCACCATTGCCACTAAAATCTTCTGCTTCAGATCCACTCACTCGTACTTCATCGACAAGCCTGATAACGTATTGCTCCCTTTCTTTTTCGCCCATGCGACTCCAGTTGAATGCGTTCATTTCGTCAGCCATAATAATTTACTTCCGTTTAAGTGTGTTGTCTCCAGTTTCCAGTTTACTGCTAAAAATGCGCAATGCACTAATGATCCAATTTTCTGGAAGTCGTTGTAAACAATTCACATTCAGATGAGAAATGCACAAGTGACCCAATGGCCTGCATACGTAATAAACAAAAGTAATTATCCCATATCCAAGCGAGGAAAAGATTCTTCGAATCCGTGCCACCTCCGGTCAATTAGGTTCCTTCCGAACATCAGCAAGGTATTCGAGAAGGTGATTGATAGAGCTCTGATCATCTGGACTAAGGACAAAAATATAATTCCCGATAACCAATTCGGTTCCAAAGCGGGGCGTGACGCTATTCAAACTGGAGTCGGATATCCATGAGCCAGAAACTATGTACGGAAGAAGACCTCTGACACCGTATGGTTAGAAGGTCTTTTTTAAAAGCTCAATCGTCTGGGCATTAGCAAACCACTGCTGTACCTACTGTGTACCATGCTTACCGGTAGACGGTTCGTCGTCAAGAATGGCGGTCTTGAAATGGTCTCCAACAGGGTGTCGTTAATTCGCCGATCCTGTTCAACATTTACTTGAGCGATCTGATAAGTTCTGTTCCTCACGTAATTGCGTACGCCGACGACTTGATCGTGTACAGATCAGGCAAAAAGATCGAGGACACCACTACCCTCGTGCAGGGTGACTGCGATTCATTCATGAGAGATTGCGATGACTGGAAGTTGAAAATCAACTTTCAGAAGTCGGAAACCATACTGTCCAGAACGCCGTTGTATAAGAAGAATTGGCGGAAGTTCTCAATTGTTGAACGACACGGGCAACCACTGGCGCAAAGGACTGTAGTCAGATAAACGGGGATCTGGCTGGACCAGTGTCTGTATTTTAACAAACATGTAGATGCTGCTCTGGCCAGGGCCTGAGGCGCTTTTGCTCTCACAAGGTGATGACTTTACAACAGCCAACTCGATGCGAGGGTGAAGGTAATCTGCTACATGGCCCTCATCCGACTAATGCTCACCTATGGCTGTCCCGTGTGAGCAAGCTTTTTGAGTGCAAGCGTGATGGAAAAGATTGGGTTGTTCGAGAGAGCTTGTCTTAGGTCTTAGAGCCTTCGCCTTTATAGCACTCCAGAGTCACAGTACAGAACAGTCTATTCCAATGAGATCTTATACAACAGGGCTACGAGTGGACAATTTCCTAGTGAAGCTGATTCGGGGTCATACTGCCAGAGCGGTGAACTCGGTCAATAACTTGATCTCGGGAGCCTACTACCCCACTTCATTATACCACGAAAAGGGTACGTCACAATGGATATTTCCCCTGGAAGCATTCCTCTATTCTGATTCGAACGGTCTGATACAGGACATAAATGCGATATCGCTCGTTTTTCATATCGCCCGTTCAACAGTGGATGGGCGACTCAACCACGACCGCTCCGTCGCACAACGAGCTGAGGAAGGCCTCCTCCCGTTCAGTATGGCGGATTTGCCAGATGTTGCAATGCAGCATCGAAAATTGTGGTGGCTGGGGAGGTAAGGATCTTCCTCAAGATCGGAATTCAATGTGCTTAGCATAAGCTGCCGTTCCAATTCTACGACCGAAGGGCGGGGTCGTGAGTCTTGGAACGAATATGAAAAGCCAACAATTGCACCTCTCACGCTCGTCGTTGATGAATGCATAAAGACTTGCATTTACACGCTTACAAGGTGCAATTGACTCAAGAACTAAAGCCTCTTGAATATTTCAAGCGTCGTCAATGGTCAGAATGGTGGCAAGAAATGGCAACAGTGGATGATCAACTTCCGAAGAAAATCATCTCCAGTGATGAGGCACATTTTCACCTCAGAGGATTCGTCAATGAGCAGAATTGCCGCATTTGGGCGAAGGATAAGCCAAGAGTGAATGACGAAAAACCAATGCACCCACAAGAGTGACTGTTTGGTGCGGTTAATGGGCTGGCCGCATCATCGGGCCGTATTTTTTCCAAAATGAGGCCGGTCAGGCAGTTACTGTGAATGGTGTTCGCTTTCGTGAAATGATAACGAACTTTTTATGGCCCGAATTGGAAGATATGAATGTGGATGATATGTGGTTTCAACAGGACGGTGCCACTTGCCACACAGCTAACGAAACAATGGCTCTTTTGGGCGACCAATTCAATGGCCGTATTATCTCACGTGGTGGCGATGTCAATTGGCCGCCAAGATCATGTGATTTGACACCGTTGGATTTTTTTCTTTGCAACAAATTTCTTTTCCAGCAACAATTCAAGAGCTCAAGGATGAGATAATTCGGCACATTAACGGCTTAGAACCTCAGTTATGCTTCAGCGTCATCGAAAATTTGAACCATCGGATGGAGGTGTGCCGCCGAGGTCGCCGAGATTTTGTTCCTAAATAATTTGTGTTTTATTCAAAATCAACATCGGCCCTTAAAATGTAACCACCCTTTACAATCAATTGGAAAAAAATGGTTTCGAAAATGCAAAAGGTCTCGCTGGACCTACTCATTGACAGAAGGGTTAAGCTGTGTCAATATGTGTAAGCACTTTTCTTTCATCGAAATGTGTTATCCAACGCATATACTTTAAGAATGCAAAGCCCCCAAGTGCAAATTTGTTCGCCTCTCAAACCACTGGGCGCCATCGTATCCAGAAATCTGGCCCTTCTTTAATTCAATCTCATTCCAGAGACTCTCAGCATTTGCTGGCGCTCCAGCTCAAATTTGTCCACACATCAAGCAAAGAACTGAATGACGGTGGCTGTAAGTTGCTTTAGAAGAACTCGTAGCCATGCCTGCCAGCACGCAGCACAACTTTTGTCATCAAAAACTTCTTGCTTTGAGTCATTCATTAGCGTCATTTGCTCTTGAAAGAATGTCGAGTCATGCTCGACGTGCACAGCACGCAGGCAGGCTTCTGATGGATGCGTCTCGATCACGGCGTCATACTCGGAAGACAACAAGAAAACGCCATCACTTCGACGAGGGCCCCCCATTCGCTCACTATTCCGCAAGCAATTAGGTTAAGCAAACAAGCTTTCCATAATATTGCATGTTAGCAAACATCATGGCGAACCCCTCAGCAAACTTCGCAAGGATTCATCAAAGAGTAACCACGGCGAGCAGAAAATCCATTTGGGGCCAGGTAAATCGAAGCCGTTGCTCTATTACCCTTGAAATCGACCACCACCTTGCGTCGCCAGCCAGAGCATGCCACAGTGCTATCGACTAAAAAGCTCACTTCCCCTCCGTTCGCATGGATATGCCCGAAATCAGGTAACAGCTTGTTCTTCAGGAGCGCCGTGTACGCACCAGCCCAACCACCACCACCACCACCAGTTGCTAGTGAAGGAGGTTGTCTCCAGGTCACCGACGCAACAAGCGGCGTTGAACTGTTGCTTCGGAGTCGTCGCCGTGGGACGGGTTTAGTACACTTTTGTGGAACGCATTTGCCATTTCCCCTCTCGTGGCCGTGGAACGCACCCAGGATTCGTGGAACCAAAGCACGCCAACCACTCGGCGAATGCTCCTTTCTGCAGTCGGTCCCGTGAGCCACATTCAAATGTGTACTCGGCAGAAGGCCCGCCACGTCCATCGTCAGCAGGTTTTGTCTTTCCAAGCTCACTCCACGACCGACGAGGCATTCAAAGCGATGTCGACCTACACCCACACACTTGGCTTTGTGCGTGCGTGTCTCCTGTCGGGGCAGACCCCAGGGGGTGTGTTCGGGGACGGAGCAGAACATGCGTGGAGGTGGACGGCTATGCGGTCCTGATTAACCGCTTGTGCTTTTTAAGGATACGATTACGATATTTTGTTACAATCGAATTTGAGAAATTCTTCAGAGCGCCCCAGCCGCAATCAAGCTTTCAATGAGTTGCAGGTTCTGTGAGTCTGGGAAAAGGTCAAAGTACTCGGTGGTTATTCGAATTTGAATGGTTTCCCAGACAGCCGCGGGGGCGGGGCGATACACGCATGGCTCAGGAGACCGAATTCTTTCGTGATTTGCCTTTGCCGTGCGCTTGGCTTTAATAGACGCCGCTGCCAACGAGTAGATCAAACGGTTCGAATGTAAAATTAGCTCCCGGACCCACTCACGGAGGAAATTTATTTTCGAAACGATATCCAAAGAAATGCTGCTATCTGTGGGAACTTCTAAGAGATTGAAGGCGAGGGTGATGGGTGTAGGTGGAATTTTCGTAATCAAACTGATGAATGATTGCGAAGATGATGGAAGTTGATGTTACCTTGAGAGAGAAGAAGTTTCTATCCATGACTCGGGATATGGTTAAGGAGGGCTGTGATTTCATCTTCTTCTTTTTTGTTTTGGTGGGCGAGGGAGGGGGGGTGGGGGGGGGGGGGGTGGGGTTTCCTCGGAGTCAGCTTTCTTTGATTGCATGAGCTGCTTGGCAAATAGATGATTGTTGATGACATCGGGGCGTCCCTTCATAGGTCGCAGGATTGTATGAAGGAGCATGTGCAGATTTGGGTACGCTGCAAATTTAAGAATAGAAATGGGATTTTTGTGCTTTGCAGGTACAGGCAGCCATGGCGGGGGGGGGGACCCGACTTTCCGAAAACACGGTACCACCCTTTCGAATCACTGAAAATGCTGAATGAGTCTTTTCTGTCTTGAAATTGTCCCCCGAACTTCGACATGTGATCTGTAGGTCCCATCCTATCTTGTGACAGGTCAATGGCACGCGCAACAGGCGTGGTTGCCGTAGAAGATAGGTCCAGGCCCGTCTCGGGCTGTCGCGCTACCCTGGAGTGTCGTCTGAGGTGAGTATACCCCTGCTCAACGTCACCTCTAAGATCCGTGTAAACGTCTAAAGCCGTTTTGCACCAGCAGGTACTAGTGCGGCTTCCGGCCCGGCAAACTACTTTTTTTGCTGGATGGGTTCAGGCCTGATATCCTCCAAATAAACGCTGGTGTTCCCACAAGGCTCTGTCCTGTCTCCGACACTCCTACTCATTTTTATAAATGCTCCCTTGTCTACTTCTAATCCAATCCATTCCATCGCTGATGACAGCACCCTCAGCTTTTCATATTCGCTCCAAGACTCACACCCAGTCCTTCGGCCGTAGACTTGGAACCGCAGCGTATGTTAAGCAAATTGAATTCCGATATTGACAGCATAATTAACTGGGGAAAGAACAGCAGAGTGGAATTCAACGCTTCAAAAACTCAATGCTGTCTGCTGTCACTCAAGCGAACCCTTTACAGTCAGCCTTTATGCATGAATGGCGAATGTGTCGATGAAACCGGAAGACTTTCCATCCTCGGTATGTGCATCAACAGGACACACAGTTGGAACGAACACATACTTGAGGCAGCCTTTCCGCCCATTGACGTCTTGAGAACAGTGGCTGTTCGTTGCGAACTCTGCATAGGTCTGAATAAGGGACACAAAACAACTAAAGTCAAGAGTGTAAAATACACCGGCGACAAGAAAGTCAAGGGACCTCGTGGCTCTCGCCTAAAGAACATTCAAACTCGTCACACCAAGTTCATCAGGGATCTCGTTCGGGAGGTTGTTGGTCATGCCCCATACGAGAAGAGAACCATGAAATTGTTGAAGGTGTCCAAGGATAAGCGTGCCTTGAAGTTCTTGAAGCGACGATTGGTAACACACATCCGCGACAAGAGGAAGCGTGAGGAACTTTCCAACATCCTCACTCAAATAAGGAAGACACAAGCCCATGCTAAGTAAATGTTAATATTTTTTTTTAATCTGAATGTGGAAAGAATTGTTTCACCGCCTCGGAGTTGGCAATAAGTTATAAGGCGTATAGCCGCCCCAAGTTTGAGTACAACGCTCAGTCCTGGTTTGGTCCCTCGGAGACTACCCAACACATTCTAGATGGAATCAAAGAGTGAGCCATGTAACTTATTGGAGTCGTTAGACTCGCTCGAACATTGAGCTTTTTTGTACGTATGTTGTAGCTAATTCAACAAACGATGCTCAAGTGAGCTAACCAACTGCATTTCCCCACTCCATGAATGCCCTCGCAAGGCTCATCTCGCCAGGAATGCTCATCAGTTTACCCTTTAAGCCTACTTTCGGTGCACAGTTAAATTCAGAGACTCGTTTTTCAGCCATACTACGGGATATAATGCTCTTCCCAGCCCCATACTTCCCGCAGATATTTAAGACCAATGTGCACAGGAAAAGTCTTCGAATCCACCCCCGAGGGACGGCGCAGTAGAGGAAGACCGCGACTCAGGTGGCGCACGCAAGTGGAAAGGGACCTCAACCAACTATGCGTGCGAAACTGGAGACAGCTAGCTAAAGATCGAGCTGGCTGGAGACGCTTGTTGGTTGAGGCCCAGGTCCACCCCGGACTGTAGCGCCACCTTAAGTAAGTAAGTAATGTGCACAGGTGCCTCCACTCCCTTTCTCCCTCCAAACATTCGGCCCGTGCTGTGTCTTGACCGCGGGCACTTAAAAGTATTAAAAATCGATTGAGCGCAAGTTATGTACAACAACACATTTGTACACTCTCCAACCGTCAATAATGCATCTATGCACATGTTCTGTCCACATTTTATATTCTTTCGTTCTCCGTACTGCGTCCTGTCATATTTTCCTTTGCACCTGTGTGTTTTTGTCGAAATCTTTGAAACGCTGTATGCATTGAAGCTCATGCGTCCTTTCATTTTGGACCATTAGGAGGATTTACCTTGGGAGGATTTGCAATTCTACACCACTCAAGCCCTCCAGCTTTGCAAAGAAGTACTCTCTCCGGTACCTGGCTTTCGCAAAGCAGATGTTGGATAGAGTATGTTTCTTCGTCATCTCTGCACTTCCTTGCGGCTAAAACTGCTCAGTGATGTTGATATCTTTTTGATCAGCGTCGTCTACAGGGCGCTTGGCCATCAAGTTCTGGCTCTATCCCGGTATTCGGCTTTCTGCGTGAAGACGTGCGTTTGGTTCACCTTCCTCAGATCCCTTTTTCCTTTGCCCAGATACACAGCAAGTGTTCGCCACGGATATCTCGCGGATGCTTTTTCTTCGTAATCTGACCAGTTTCGACGTCAGGATGCCCGGTGCTCTGGCTTTTATTGCCGCTTGGCTGTCTGATAAAGTTGAGATCGTTATCTTGTTTACTTCAGCTTCGAAAACACTGCAGTTGTGACTAAGTGCCAGAGATATTTCGAATTGATCGCAGAAGATCCCTGCTCCTGTTTTGTACACTCGTATTTCAGCATTTCTCCTCCAGCTACTACCAGTTATCCTTGTCATTGCTTGCAGTCGGAAAAACGTACGTGGAAGGTCTTCTCCGGGGCTCATGTTGGTGATAGTTAGTCCGCGCTGCCTGACCATGTGGCCTTCCCCCGTCAGAAACCTGCCTCTCTGAGCCTGAGAGCCGATGAGGCTGCACTGTTGCTACAGAATATGTCGAGGGGACGGAGAAATGGAATTGTGGGGCTACTCAAAATATCGTCTTCACGCATACAACATCTAAGCGGTTGGCGCTTTAAAGACGAATATTCGACGGCCTGAGTTATTTCGCGATATGTGTCGAAAAGCCATCGAAAATTACCTAGTTCGGTAAGAACTCCGGTGGAAGAACTTCCATGCAAACAATACATTAAAAGGCAAATTTGATCCAAGTCCAAGTCATAACTGCGTATTATTTAACCCTATTCCTGCCACGCTGTGACTGCAAGTCACTATTTAATTTAGAATAACTTAAAACACGTTTTAACGCAAGACCAGTTCAATGTACTTTATTATTGGTCACTATATTCAAGTTATGCACAATTTGTATTTATATTTTTATGTTTGGATAATACAGTGGACGCCGATATAGTGAACACACAATATTTTATACAGGCTATTCTCGCTATAAATGAACACATGTTTTTGTATATTCTTTGAACCTTTAAGCACGCAAAAAAGCCTTTGCTTTGAAACTCATTTGTGAAATGCATAAGTATCGATTGGATAACATCGCAACAACTGTACAAGGCTCAGGAAACAGGTCTAAATTTAAAGCTTCTTCCGATAATGACAGATGTGTGTAGCTTCCATTTTTAGCATGTCCAGTTCACCACAATGCCACAAGTCAGCATAAAGTGAAGCCACTTGCCATAGGAAAAGCACAGAGACTTCGTTCATTTAAACATAGGTCCTTGCCTGTGCATTGCAGGAACTCCAAAGCGGCCTGCATGACCTCATGAATACTGGGATACGTCCTTTCTTTTTTTTTTGGAAGACCCGAAACACGATTTAATATCTAAAGTAGCCTTCGCAAACAAACTTAGTGGCCACGAAAGGAGTCTGAACATTTTAAATCATGTAACAGGGCAGCCGATTTAAACAATTGGAACGAAGATCATGTAAAGGGTGATTTTTTAGCTATTTTCTTTTTGGCAACACTGGTTTAAACAGCTGACGCACGTTTCGTGTTTTGTTCCACTGTCAAACATCTTCAGTTTGGTTTATTATTTAACCATGAATCGTCTTACAAACGAACAACGCTTGCAAATTATTGAATTTTATTATCAAAATGCGTGCTCTGTTAAGAAAGTTCATCGCGCGCTTCTTCCATTTTATGGTCAGTTTAAGACGAAGCTCATTTTTGGCTCATTGGGTACGTAATAAGCAGAATTGTCGATTTTGGAGTGAATATCAGCCAGAAGCATTGCAAGAGCTACCAATGCATCCAGAAAAAGTCACAGTTTGGTGCGGTTTATGGGCTGGTGGCATCATTGGGCCGTACTTCTTCAAAGATGATGCGAATCGTAACGTAACTGTGAATGGTGAGCGCTACCGTGAAATGATATCCAATTTTTTTTTTGCCCAAAATGCAAGAGCTTGGCTTGCATGACACGTGGTTTCAACAAGACGGTGCCACATGCAACACAGCACGCGCAGCAATGGACTTATTGAGATGCGAGTTCGGTGAACATTTTATTTCACGTTCGGGACCGGTCAATTGGCCGCCTTGATCGTGCGATTTAATGCCTTTAGACTATTTTTTTTATACAGACAAGCCCGCTTCAATTGACGCATTGGAAGACAACATTGAAGCATTAATTTTTCTGAATTTTTTTGTTTTTTTTTTTTGAAAAACTTTCCTATAGCTTTTAAAAAATCATCCTTTAGCTTCAGATATTGAAGAAGACGAACATGAAAGGGAAAAAGAACAACAACAGGAGGTAGATGATCCGATTTGTTCAGTGTCTTCTAAGGATGCTGTCTAGCTATTTGAGAAAGCACTGGGCATCTAATAACAAAGTACAATACGTGGGTGTTTTGGTCCTTAAAATGTTGTAAGAGAATTCGAAATTACTTGACATAAGTTCAAAGAAAACGCAAGCGAACTCTTTTCGCACAGATTACGTTTGTTGTAGTTTTTTTTTCCCAAGTCCATGGAATGTATTTTTGGAATGTCTATAACTTAATTCATGCGATTTTTTTCGTCTGATTGCATATTCCGGGCGTTTGGCGGCTTCCGCTCTCTTCAAACGGCACGTTCCCTCAGCTAGCGCATGTTCACCATAAACTTCCACCAAAATACGATGACTTTCGGCAGCAGTTTTCTTCATATTAAGGTTATGAAGAAGAACTTCCAGCAAAACACTTTTTCAGGCAGAAAAGTTAGACATATTTGAGTGAAAAAAATTACTGTTATACTGACATATACTGAAATGACGTACAATGACAGTAGCGTTCCAACGCATGTTCCAATGGAATAATACAACTTACGCCATCTTTTAGCAAACAGCCCATAGACCGTTATAGACCCAATAACATTTCCTTTTTTATAAATATTGTCTAGCTTTTTAGAAAAAATTCTAGGTATTTATTGTATATTTTCTATTTTTGATTAATTGTAGGGAAAGGCATCCACATTTTGATGCAATTTTCTCCAAGAAGTCCATGCTCGTTACAGTGAACTATCTCGTTTAATGAACAGTCCCGGTTTTTATTAGTTCACTATATCTAGCGCCTACATTATTCACTTTATGCATAGAATACGAAGGAAGGAACTGGCCACAGCCTTAGTCATTTAAAATATATAGCTCCGAAGTAAGCTATTTCTGTTAAAGGCGTGATATAGAGAAACTCATCAACAAACCCAGCTCACACTGTGTCGGCAGTACAATCAAACGCTGCTCCGTCTGCCCTTATGAAAAAGGAGGGTCTTCTAAGCACTGCTGTGGTGTTTGCAGGAACCCGTGTTTACGAGTCTTCAAAGAAGATTGTACTGACCAAGTACTTATAATAATAAGCACTAATTTGTTTGAATAAAATTTCCTCATTTTAATCAAATAAATTAATTCTCTATGTATTTCTACTTACTGTCTCCAAGTCACACCCTGACAAGTGACGTGGCGGTAATAGGGTTAAATTTACTTTCCCATCCACAAAATTGATGGCCCAGTGTCTTTTTTGCCAGCACTTTACGCTATTTTTTACAGAATTTAAAGAATCCTCTCCTCTGTAGCACCGCGCCATGTTCACTCGAATGAAATACTCGTGTACACTTTTAATAAATCGATAAAATTGGGCTGTAGCTGAAACTCGAACGTCCACATCTCCCTTTTGCCGTAATTAAAAATCTGAGTTCATACGAGCGGGAGAAACGAAACCGTCCCTCCCTCGAAATGGGCGTTTTTAAAGCAAAATTGAGAAGAAGCAAAAAAAAAGGAACCTGCTAGTCAAACACCCATTCCGCCGATTATGCATGACATAATTATGCGTAAAGCATATTTGACTTGCAAATGAAAAATGTATGCAAATTAAGGTCACTTTGCAAGGCTTGTGAATGAACAAATAAAAGGCAGACATCCTTTTTGCCAACATTAGTCCGGCAGAGAAAAAGAACGAAACACAAAAACGTGTGGAGGATGTGAGCATCATTAACAGGGCAATTCTGTTTGAGAGTAACACTCATGTGTTGCTGTTTGTTGCTCGCGGGGTCGTGGTAAGCAAATGTTAATGGATTCAGTTGTGAGGAAAATATGTAGGTATTCACATTTTAGTTCACTTGCGGTATACATAAAATTGAGAGGGAATCTTTGTTGAATCCAGTTTTTAACTTGTTTCTTGAGTCATTAGGCGTGTTTTTTTTGAGAATCCATACTCAGCTCAGTATTACTTTTACAACAACAAAACAAATTACTGAGCAGAATCTACTCAGTGATATTTGACAGTCGACACTGACTAGAGGGCGTTGCAGAACCTCTTTCAAAGGAGGCACCTCACATAAGATTCAGATAACAGCACTGAATCACAGATGTCGCTGGCAACACTTTTTGCAGAATTATCGGCATTGGTGTTTTAAATAGTTCGACGTAGCCATTCTTTCGACATGGCCAACTTCACAGCTGATTGACCCCTAGCCCATTGACGAATTTGAGAGGGTTTTGACAGTTATTCATGAATTTTTGGCAGTTATTCACGAAATAACGTGAATGCCGTTCTCTGATTGGTCAATTTGGCTTTAGAATACGATAAAAATGGTTGTCAACAATTTTAAGGGGCAAGAGAGGTAGAAGTTGGCTATCTCTATAATACTTCATTTCTGCATGCAAGTAACTCCACGCACCAACTTTTGACACAAAAAGTAAAATGGGAAGAGCTGAGCTGAGTACTGAGTTCTCAATAAAACACGCCTATTGAGTGTCAAACTCACTGATTTTACCTGATTTTCTTCAAACTCATTGCTTGGCATGTGAGCAAAGGCATAATACTTATTCAATTTAATTAAGGAAAATTCCTTTACCAATCGACATGTTGGTTATGTTACATGTTTGTTTACATTTTTGGCATTGACGCTTGTGTGTTTTTATCCAGGGCCAGTGTTATGTGTTGGATATGTTCGATTCGAACATTCTCCCCGCTGCACAGTGGAGCAAGACGGCCTCAAAACTGAAAATAATTCCTCTGCTGGATTTAGATAAGTGGCACTTTTTAAAATTGTTAGATATCAGCTGTTAGTGGTAAATAAATCAATTTTTAAATTAAGAATTAAATAAGAGCATTTTAATCTTCAAACTTTATTTTTTTTAAAAAAAGATGACAACTATGGGTTTCCTTAAATTTGTCCGAACAGCTTCAGTGTCTGTGTGAGAGAGAGGAGTGGAAGATTGAGGATCATCCCGAAGTTGGCTGCGATTCCCGTTCGTCCAGTTCAGTTGACGAAGTGAGACACAGAGGGCGGTCACGTGGGTGCGTTCGGCTAACAAATCATGAAATGTGTCCAAACCTGAAGAAATTACTGAAGGGTTAGAGATTTTAATCGAATGAAGAAGTAACCACTGTCATCACTAAGAAAACCTGGACTAAATCTATTGAGCTGATAGAGACTTTTGAGGCGACGAAGATATCTTGTATTCAAAAGTCCAAAATTCGATGATCAAACGACCCTCGTACACATGCCAATCGCTGGTGCTTCTTGGCTTAAGGTAGTCAACCGCTGTCTTGTCATTCAAGAGCCTAATGATCTCACCGCTCTCTATGCCACGCGACCAACACCGATGCAGTCAATCGTCTTCTGCCTTCCGCAGTCTTAAATGCCCGCCCAAGGAGGATGTACTTTATGCGGCCGTGGGAAGATGCAGTCTCTCCCCACAAATCTTTTAATTTGTTCCCACTTCCAACTCGATAACTGAGCGTCGGAAACTGCAGACGGAGTCGTAAACTAAACTTTACGTTTCGTAATTTCATCAATTCATAAACTTTTTGTTCGGTCTGGCGGGACTTATGACTTCTTATGATTTTTGTTTTCAGAATTTCGCGGAAACAAATAAAAGTGTGAAGAGCACTCTTAGTGGATTTTATGGCCTACTTCTTGTGAATTCCGATGAAAATTGAAAAAATTATCTCAACTTCTGTTCTGCGAATGGCAAAGCTTGTGTTGTCAATTCAAACTTTTGGTGTTTCCTTAAGACGCCAATTCGTGGTTCACAGCGTTTATTGTGATTTTTCTATTTACTGTGATTTTTTCACAATTTTCGTCCTTGAAATAAATCCTGTGGCAGGGAATGTAGTCTGCTTGGACAAAATTGTGCAATCTGAGCAAGTTTTTGATGAACTACAATCGCACAGACGATGCCTATAATTTCGTCGGTTAAGTAGTCATTTTATTTTTTATTTATTTATTTACTCCATCTACAGTTTTCGGAAACCTAATAATCCTCTCATATTTTAAGTACATGATAGAAACATTGAGATAACAAAAAATCGCAATGCACCTCGAATTCTCATCTCCACACACGACAGACGACAAATCACCAATCACGTTGAGCCTAAATCAAAGAGAATTCTAATTAATTGTCACCAAAGCCTGCAGACCCATTTTGGCATCACTTATCCGTCGACTTGTTGATCCGTCTCCTTGAGGAATAAAAAATTGATGACACCCATGTTAACTGTTACACAAATCTGTCTGCGTCTAGAACAGTCTCCGTCCCACCGATTGTGTGCAAATTGAGATTAATTAAATTCTTTTGTGATAAATTCCAGACCACATCGATTGGTCGCGCTCGTAACAAACCTCTCCGACGGTATCCACCATTGTCTAGCGCCGACCTGTGGACTGGGCTTATGTTAAGTGAGGCTTAATTGCGACATTAATTGTTTATTGAAGAGGCTCACAATGAAAATGTTGCTGTCGGTGATTCAGTGTTCCCTTCGTTTGCGTTAATGCGCATCGTTTACCAAGTACGTTCTAGATGGGGGCTTATTGGATAATAAAGAGAGTGTGTGCAGAGAGGGGAGTAATTTATGCCATCATCAGGACAACGTTTGCTGGGTCATGCCACCACGCGAAGGGCTTTTGAACGAGGAGACAGATGTGTGACAAGCAATTCCACTTGTAGGCAATGCAAGCAGTCGTCGAGACTAGAAAACACATAAAATGCCACAAAAATGTGCTCACAAAGTGAGTGAAAGAGTTGAAAACATTCCATCATCTCTCGGCTACTGACGCAACGGTGTCACACTTCTGCAATAAATTCTCTCATTAACCCCCAAAGGTAGCACAGCGGAGATACACACGAAACCAATCAAAGTCCCAATGCACATCCCTCACGCGGAACAAGTCAATGACTGGCCTGAAGGACGAACGACACTCTCCGTTCGTTCACATTTTCCCCTTAATTTTTGCCATTCCAAAACCGGCGTCGCTCGGAGGACCTGAGGCCAAATGAAAACCAATTCGGAGTCATCTATCAAAACATTCCGCAGCGCTGGCGATTAGTATGCTGCGACTATTCCAATAATGAAACCAAATACCTATCCCGTCCCGGGCCCCTTGTGTATTCCAGTCACATTGAGGTGTCTGCAAACTTGACCTACATCCAAATAGCCGAATCCTAAATAAATATTAGCGCAGCCATTCACGTTGGCTTACATCGTAGGAGATTAAGGTGGAGACATGATAACAAACAGTCGTGCAATTTTGAAGGATGATAGGGCCGGGCTGTGAGTTTCCCTCGCAATGGAAAACTTTGTCAGTGCTGCGGTGGGGTGGGACTGGCAGGGGGATTCAATTAGGACTTCGAGCATGATGATTCGAATCATCGGGCGAAATTCCACGAAGCGAGTCAATGTACGGCCACACATGTGCGTGCTTGAGAAGACCAAATTGGTGGACACATTGCTCCGGAGAGGTATGCCCAGACAGGTGGGCACATAATCTGGGACTGGCGGTGTCATTGCGCCGTGTGTTGCTTGCGACGATGATGCTGTTACGACCTTTTCTCGAAATGGATTGAGTTACAGTACCACGTTGATGGACTTATGGAATTGATGCTGTTAGCGTAGACGATGTTTGCTCGCAACAAATGGCTGGCAGTGAATGAAACAATGGCTCTGTTGTGCTTGATTTTTCAAAATGGAAGGCAATGGAAGTTGGTCATAAGTTGTCGCCATGGCGACATCCTCTCGAAGTCGGCAAGGCTTTAACAAGGACCCGAGTACAAGAAGAGGATTAACTCGAAATAAAGTCTCAAAATGTATCAGCCGGGCGGCCCTGTTCTCCACACCCGACCGGATCCAGGACAATGATACGAAGGAAGAGGTGACTTATCGATTTTTGACGTTGGTTCCCAGTGGAGCTCGACGAGCAGCTTGGCCGAAGTCTGGCGCTTTCGGAGACATGATAACAAACAGTCGTGCAACAAGATGACGGTAGCATGTAGAGCACAGTCAATCGTCTGTCATGTCCTTGATGCATTGGACATGACAGGCAAAAAAGTTCTATCAACTTCGCTCGTGAGAAAAATCTTTAAAAAATTAGAAGACGAACCCTTTGGGGAATGAGACAAGATTTACAGTTGTTATATTGCCAAGGGTTAAGAAGGCAACTCTACGCGCAGATGTGGCAGAACGTGCGAATTGGCGTGAGCTGCATGCGGTTTTTGGCAATTCTGGATGCACTGTGAACTGCCGAAACGCCAGAGCTGAGGTGGTTTCGGAAGAAGATGATGAGTGGGCATCGTTTTTAACATAATTAGTAATTTTTTCCTTTGGGTAGCCGTGTGGTAGTGGGTTGGTGCGTCAACTCATGTGCGATCCCCGAGTTTATCAACTTTCATAATTCACGGTCCCGCCTCTTTCGAGTCAGTGACAATGCTCAAAGAGTATTCCTGTTTAGAAAAAGTTCCTCAAACTTCGCCGTTCGAATTCTGTATGAAATTGTAGGTCCCTTCCACTCGTGAAGGAACAATAGCACGCACAACACCAGCGGTTGCTGAGAAGCTAGGCCCTGGCCCAGCGCCTCTACGGGCTGTAGCGCCACTCTTATTGTATTATTAATCAGATAAATCTACAAGGGTTAGGTTCTTCTCTTTTCCACAACATGTATGTAACCAAGGGAAATGACGTACAGAGCTTGCTGTTGTGACTCGACCATTTGTGTGCGAATAGCCAAAAAAGACAATGCTGCTGGAGGGAACAGAAGGCACACAAACTTATAGATACACATATACTATAACAATTTATTCACATGCAGGAATATTCGCTCCTTCAGTTGAGTGCTGTTCGTGGTGGATACAATACTTCACAATGCCACTTAATCCATGACTTACCTAAACCAACCTTAAATATTGAGTGGCAGAACGAAATCGTCTTGTGTTAAGTTTTCGTTCGATCCTAGACTCAGCTTACTCTGCAGATTAGGCTGCACTGTGAAACCGGGCATGAGTGTGAGGTAAAGGCATCTAAAGCCTTTGCCCACGCGTCGTTACTCATTGTTTTCCAGGGGGAGGAATTTATGCATTTTTGGCATTTGAAAGCATTCAGGTAGGCCGAGAGCTTCCGTTTTTTAATCCAGCGTGGTGCTGGGGTCATTCGAGTATGTCCTGTGTTGAGGGTTGCGACAGTGTTGCTATATCTTGTGTGTATTTGCGAAATTGAGGATATTTGGGTTCGCTGCTCTTGGCTAGTTATCTTCTTAACACTGGATGGTTGTCTTTCGTCGAATCGACGGACTCCCCCTATGGGTTGACTTTTATTTTTTTTTTAAGACATTAAATTAAAATCCCAAGACCCATTGCTAACGCAGTGTAAACAGCAGATCAGGTCAAAAATAGGCGTCGTAGATTCGACGTAGCATAACTTTTGTGTATGCCAAATTACATAGCCATCTAGGGTTGAGAACAGACAACATTCTCTGGTTATTTTGTTCACTAGAAGTTACACACAATCGCTGCTCTGGTAGAGTCCATGCAGCTCGTTGTTCGACGTCGTTGGAAAGTTCTGCTCGTTTAGCAGATTTAATGCCCTGAAGTAGCGTTGTCCGGGGATTGTATTTCACAGGTTCCTCATTTCCTCGTTAGGATGGTTGTTGATTTCTAGTAACTGCTTTCTGAAGAGTGTCACCATGTATTGTTGGCGGGGGATGATGCGTGCTTGGTCGTAAAGCCTATTGTTGTTGTGGTGCCTTTGATGGTCCCTGTCGAAGGTGACTCCGGTACATATTCACAGTATTTTTCTTTCGAAAATTGATAGCTTCGTCGTGGTGGTCTTAGAGATGGTGTGCCATATTGGGAAGCCATACGTTAAGATCGGCCGTATAAGCTGCTTTTAGAGCAGCAGTTTTGTCCTCATTTTGCTTCCGCATCAAGGGATATATGCGATGGAAGCCTAGGTTGGACCTCTTAAGGGTCAGTTTCGAATGACTGTTGACGCTCAACCTTTTCGTGAAGTTAGCCAAGATACTTGACCTTTTCGTTCGTTGCTATTTCTGTACCGCTAAGGAGCACTATCCTTGGCTGCTGATCTGCATCCACCTGTGGATGGTCTCCTTAAGCACATAAGTACCGACTTTCTAGCATTGATACGAATACCCCATTTGGTATAGTAGTAAAATTTGTTCGCTGTTTGGATTTCGACCCTTTGCGCGGCTATCGGTGGTGACGTCGAGCTGGCATAAGTCAGCGAGTCATCTGCAAACAGACAGCATTTCACTGTGTCAGTGGGATGTGTTTGATCTGCCGTGTAGATGCTGAAAAGCCACGGTCCCAGCTTTGATCATTGTGCAACTCCCGCTCTGCTCTGTTGACTTGCTGCCTTCAATTGAGACGTAGAATCTTCCGGAAGGCAGAAAGCTGTAAATTATTCTGATGAGATTGGAGGGGAATCCCATATGGTTCTGCTTGTAGATGAGTCCCTCAATGATCCAGACCACATCGAAGGCCTTTTCTACGTCCAGGAAGCAAGCGACGGTGACCTCGTTATTGTTCAGGATAGCTACAGCATCGTGATGGAACTTCATTAGAGGATGTAGCGTTGAATGTTTTTCCCGAAATCCGCACTGACCATCCGGAATGATGTTTAGGTCGGTAGACCATCGCTTTAGTTTTCGCACTAAAGGTTCTCCTGGATTTTGGATCATATGTGGCTCTGGAGCAACATAAGCATGTATCCTGAAACAGTGGCAGCGTTCCCCTTTTTTGGTATTGCGACAATTTTGGGCTAGTTTCCACTTGCTAGGAAAGTAGCAATTGTTGATGCAATTGTTCATGATGATTGTGAGAAGTATCATCACCGTTTATGGCATTCGCTGCGGGACGAAGTTCGAAATATTATCAGCCCCGGCTGCTGGCCACGTTGGGCTACGATGAATAATTCTCACATTTTCTTCGGCCGTTGTGAGGTCATCGTTTGCTGTCGGATAGTCCGCTGGATGTTCTCGGGTGCGGATGAATTCTCAAGTGAATTGACTTTTGTGACAAATTCCGGGTCATCGGGTGGTGATGGTTGAAAGTTGCCTTCGAAAAAGTATGGAAAGGCTTCTGCTCTCTCCGCCGGCGTGCTTGCGTCTCCTTCGCTTGTTGTCAGTGTTTGTGGCAGCTTCTTCCTCCTACCGTTGATTTGGTGGATTTGTCGGAATATGTCGGGTCCGGCTGTATTTTTGCGGAGCCTATTCTCCAGCTGTATGCTGTTGTGCGTTTGTACCGCGTTCCGAAACATGATGTCCGTGCAGCTCAACTCAATGAGAACAGCTTGGTAGTCTCTGCCTCGTGTGTTCAGCTTCGGTGGTGTATTCGGTGGAGTCTTTTCCTCAGCATTTGCCTGTGGTGATAAAGGTTTTGGATATGTACGAGTAAGTGACTATACCTGTCTCTGTATCATCACCGTCCTGGGCCGTTTTTGCTGGTCTAAGCGTTGTTGATTGAGTTCTCGAGTCCTTCAACCGCTGTGTCAATCTCCGCATTGGTGAGGTTCCTTGTTACTGGCGGTATGTGGATGTTCTCCAGTATATCCTGTTGTAGCAACATGCAGCTGTTGTAAGTTGACGAAGTCCCCTTCTGGTCGGCTGTTAGTAAATATTGGATTTTCCAAGTTGATTACCAGTTTGACGGCCTCGTCATCGGAATCACTCGTTAGAGTCTCGCAGGAATAGTTCCGGATCTCTGGTTGCATGTTTACGAGGCTTGAGGTAGCCAGAAAGAAATCCAGTATCGATGGTGTCCTTGGGATGGTGGGTATTTTCCTCTAGCCATTTGACGATGGCTTCCTCCTGTCAATCTCGGTGTCCTCCCATATAGGGAGCCTTGCATTGAAGTCCTCACCTATGAGCCCGTAAGTATGGCTTGATAAGAGCGCATTAAGCACACCAAGTTCATGACATATGTTGGCACCATTGCTTTTATAGCGGTGGTAGAGGTTCAGGACCATTAGCGGTGGACTCAAATACCATTAGGTTCGGAACCACGACCTTGGTGCTGTTGATGGTCTTCCTGACGAGAGCGGCTGTACCCCGTACCGTCGGATCTAGAGAAATCCTTAAAGGATATGTTACTTTTGCTCGTCAGACGGGTTTCGCTAACTAAGACGATGTCAGGTTGGTTAGCTTTTAGGAACAGACTCAATGCTGTTCGTCTGCCTGTACTGTACAATGAGTTAACATTGTATCCGATTATGCGCAGTCGTTTTAGACTGCATATTGGGAAGACGAACGTCGCTAGGGCCCCGGACTTTTCAGTCTCGCTCAGATTCCTATACCCTGATGGTATAGCTCTGCGAACTTTGCCTATTAAGGTGGTAAGGTTAGCACCGAACACTCGATGGACTTCATCGTTGAGGTTAATGTTGTTTCTTGTCTTTGGTTTTTGTTGTTTCCCCACATTTGCCTTGGGGGTTTTGACTTCTACAATCCGTTGTTGTGGTACACCTGGCACCTTGGGTGATGTATCTAGTTTCGCTACTGTTGCGAAACTCACCGTTGGCAGGCTGACTTGGCTGCGAACTCTTGACGTGACTAAGGAAATACTCACGATAGTCGTGCGAGTGACAAATGTCACTTAAAGTGACTAAGAGAATACAAATCTGTCAAAGTGACACCCAATATTTTTGGTGACATTTATTCGCCAGTTTTCGGTTATTCACGAAATAATGTGAATGGCATTCACTGAGTCGTCCGTCGCTTGATTTGTGGAAATGATGTAAAAAAGCTGTCAAAAATGTTAGAGGGCAAGGGAGGCAGAAGTCCACTATCTACTTGATTTCTGGTTAAAACGAACTAAATGCTGCCCTTGTGAAAGGTCGCACAACAGCGAAGTCTGTCGCAATGAGCTGTAAACATGCAGCTAGCAATAGACAGGACAGCTTGCATCCAGCCCGAAGAGTAGAAGATGAGATAAGTGGAGACTGGCTTCAATCAACGTTTTGGACGGACGGGTCTAACAGAACATCATGCTAGATGGAGATGATTCCTGGTCAAGTTTCTCGGTTCATGTTCACGCCGGAAACGATAAAGACGTTAACACCTTTCGGTACAAAAGTTACAGTGACTTATTTGGTATTTGATTGAGTCATGTCGCTGAAAATCATCAGCTTTTTCGAAGGTTTTTCATAAATCAGAAGACTGCAGTCGTTAACATTATGTCAAGGGACGACGGATGTTTAAGAGCAGGGGAATCCCAATCTGAGACGTTAGCCTATCCTATGAAGTAGGGGATCGTCAGATGACAGTGGATGGTCACCCTAAAGTGTTTCTCCCTCAAATTCTCAACCACCGAGCTGCTCTCCCCCTTAAATGAAAACAAAATCTCAAAAATTTGACCTCGCAGCAACATCAATACGAAACATTCAAACATTCACTTAATAAATTAACATAATCCCCAAGCCCCGCGAACCATTCCCTCGTAAAGTATCAAAACAATCCCAAAGTTGTCCAATTCGGGAAACCACCACAGTCCCTTGGACAGACCGCCGATGGCAAAACAACTCCGATTGATGTCCATGATAACATTCTCGTTCGTGCTACCTGCCGAGGCAAAGCCAAAAGGAATACCCTGGAAAACACGAATATCATCTCGAAGGATCCTGCAAAGTAAAGAAACAAATCAATTCGCAGCGTTGATTCCTTAAAGATACACATGCCCATCCCCGCGCACACGCAGGCAAGCGTCCTTAAAGTTCGCAGGCACGATTTCCGAAGCGAAAAATTGCAAAAATTTCAATTGAAATACTTTTGATAAAATCCACTTCGCCTCGAAGCGCGCCCTGCTGCCCAATCGCATCCCTTCTTTCGTTCCAAGGCGGATTCGGCTTTAGGATGTGTGCTATCGTTTCGCCTACGTCACAGGAATTCAAATATTTCCAACCTCCGGCGATGCACGGGATGAGGGCGAAGAGACAAAATTAATTTCAATTCAATCTTCCTCACTGGCTTGTGAAGGTAATCCTTTTTCGCATTCATATCTGCACACAGTGGTATAGCCCGACGCGAGTCTGGTGAGTGGTGAATTGGCGTCGCGCACGAATTACTAAATATAGATCCCAGTGGTGGAGCACACGAGTGTGTGAAATGGGGCTCGGGTGTGCTGTCCAGAATAGATTGAAGTTGTGACAAAGCAGTTTTTTGTGCCCCAACCGGGAGACCTAAGCCGAAAGCATGAGTTTACATTTTCATGAATGAAGGGACGCCTTTGCTTTGATGTGGTACACACTCGTAGCTTGCTGTTCGAGTTAGTGGGTGGATTAACATCCTCCCCGACTGTAGTCAGGGGCAGGGCACTGGGAAAGCCTTTGACGTCGACTTCAACCAGTGAGACAGTGCAGCTGGGGAAGGCCGCATTAAAGGTGGCACACTCAAGTGGAGAAGGAGCCCAACGAACTCGGTGCTCAAAAGCGAAGACAGTTAGCCAGAGGTCGCCAATGCTGGAGAGGCTTATGCGTTAAAACTCAGATCAATGCCGCGTCACTGAAAGAACAAGGAAGGCTGAACTGGAGCTGAATCTTTTGGCCCCGTCTACGGATAAGAGCGGAGGAATGCATTCGCTTACCAGTGCGAAATAACACCTAATTTTAAATGACCTAAGCATATTTTGGGCATAAACCTGGACCCTTATGGACTTGCCTGCGCTAAGCCACAGAGAATACGCAGACGCGTTTCTCGACTACACTTCATTTGATGCATTTTCAAGCGAGGTAAGACGGAATGTAAAAATCCGTCGTTATTTCAAGAGACCATTGACGGGACCTCTTTTAAAGGACGCTCATTTTATAGAAAATTGGCAAGAGCGGCAAAGCGAAGAGGGCAAAAGAGCCAATACTTCGGGATGATATCGAAAAGTCTGCTGCGTGATTGAGTACAGCAGCCTTATTTCATGTGTGCATCCACTCCAAGATAAAGATTAAGACAGTTTTTGTGTTTACGTCCAAGCATGAAACAACGATTGTCTGTGGAAAAATTGAACGTGACCAAACCTTGTGTGATTTAACGGATGAGTGTGAATAGTCGATAAGATTGGCTATGTGCAGTTTAGAAGTTCAAGGAGTTCATTAAATAGAGGTGCTCCTTTATTCTATTCGACAATGATTGGAAATTCGTTATAAAGAGGTTTTTGACAATTGTATGCGTTATGTAAGCGTTAGTTCTTATGGGAAGCTCATCGAACATAAGGAATTTAGCCTTATTGCTTTCGTCGACATTGAGGGGGTTTTAACAACATTGAACACCAGAACAAGTTCTCAGTGGCTTTTATTCACCAGCTTCTCAATAATGGAGCGATAAGCTCGAAACTAGGTGAGACCCCCATCTGCAAATCTGTTAACAGGGGCTCACTAAAAGTTGGTCTACTCTCCCCTCTTTTGTGGAAAGTAGTGGCGAACAAATTGCTAGTGACACTCGAAGGGCTTGGGCTATTGCAGTATCGGGAAAATGTATATCCACGATCAGGGCTCCTGCCAAGCCAGTCAAATGAATATAGTGACTGCAGCCTAGGCGTCAATCCACTAGGACGTACAAAATCCCTAACTTCGACCATCCCCAACTATGTGGTAACACTTTAACCTTCATCTCATCTTCAACAAAAATTACGTTGTCCACCATTGTGCGTAGATTCTTACGCATATGGGATTTTAGTGTGTCTTCCAAGATTTGTTAGTTTTTTTCCATTAAAATTAATCAAAAAAATGGACTTAAAATTTTATTCAAAGGAAACAAAAGTAAATAAGTTCGAATTGTGCAAAAACAACAAACCGTCTCAAACACATTGTTACGTTTAGCCGAAATGTGTCTACGTAAGATTAATTTAACTGCCCACAAATACGGGTTCGATCACTGAATTGTTACGAATGAAACACATAAGTTCAATATTCACGATTTACATGAATTTATTTTCTAGCCAACACTGATTTACTTTTTATACTTTATTACACTTTAAAAATCACTATTACTTTATTATAAAACGCTTTGCTACAAAACGCCTTCAGGCTGAACTGATGAACACTTTGAACACTATAAAATCCCAAACTACACTGTAATAAATATTTGACAGAACTATAATAATTCTCCAACCGAACTGTAATATTTCTCCAGCTGAACTGACTACGCATCGATCGTCGTCCCGATATTTATATAACGGAAAGGTTGAAGTTCAAAGGTCATTCGAAACTGGCCCTTAAGAAATCCAACGTAGGCTTCCATCTCATCTATCCCCTGATGCGGAAGCAAAATGAGGACAAAACTGCTCCTCTAAAAGCACCTTATACGGCCGATATTAACGTATGGCTTTCCAATATTGCACACCATCTCTAAGACCAGCATGACGAAGCTCGCAATTTTCGAAAGAAAAATACTGCAAATATGTATCGGACTTACCTTCGACAGGGACCATCAAAGGCACCACAGCAACCATAGGCCTTACGACCAAGCACTCATCATCGCCCTACAACAGTACATGGTGGCACTGTTCAGAAAGCAGCTACTAAACATCAACACCCTTCCCGTACAACGCTACCTAAACGCGTTAAATCTACTAAATGAGCAGAACTTTCCAACGACGTCGAACAACGAGCTGCATGGACTCTACCAGAGCAGCTATAGCAATCACCATCGAGGCTAGGACATCACCACCCCACCATGGACACACGGACACCATTGTAGGACATTAAAAAAAGCAATAAACTGACAGTAATAATAAATATTAAATAAAGCAAAGAACATCGGTTGCGTCCGTAGTGTTGAGCCAACACCCTAGCCCTTAGTTTGTATGTCTAGTTGTAAACTCAATTGCACAAAATAATTCTGTTCAAATAAATATTTAAATCGCCGATATTTATGCCTCCCAATAATTCTTCTAGATCATACTGGCGCCACGAGTCTTTGGAATTTCCCCGCTGACGCTTATTTACATGATTCTTTGTAATCCATCAGCGTGTAGGAGGCGGCATCCACTCTTGCCATATGTGCAAGAACTACGGGAAAACTCTTCGAAGCTGATCATTCTTCGAATTGCGTATGTGATGGGGCTGGTGTCCTGATTATCTCATCTTGTACGCGTTATACCATTCACGTCACAATATTTTTTTTGTTGGCGGACTTCTCTTCATAGCAAACGTTACATCTTGATCTGCCTTTTATTTGAGGTGGAACGCTTCTTGATCGCAGATTTGATGAAGATGATGCCGATGTATCCTCGAAATATTGGGCTGGTGAACTTTCTCTTGAAACAGTTGCCAGCAAAGCTGCTAATGATCCCGATCTTGATTCATAACTTCTAATTGCCGTACATGGTTTTGCAAGTGAAAATCCAAGTTCACGTAGAAAATTCCTTCGCAATGTTGTTTTGTTTTGTGTCACTCGCCAATTCGGATTCGCTCCAGAATTCAAAAGATGAACAAACAACGGCTTCAAATGACACCTCATCCGTTCCCAGCACACACAATCGCTGACACAACGTCTGGACCCTTGCATTCCAGTGCATTCCATCACGTCCAGCGCGGTAATCCGAAGACACCTGTGGGAAAGATTACACGCCTCTACGATGCAAGATAGTATTTTAGGTAGTCTTAAGAATATTGTAATTTAGTCTACGAGTATGTTTGAAATTGTAAAGAAAAAATAAAATTCTTTGTTTTTAAATTTTTATTTATATAAACACACCTTTTCTCGTAGTTTTATTGTAATACTCTGTAATCGAGGGTATCTTTTTTTTCACCAGTGAGTGAAAGTTGCGAGTAGTTTTCTACTCACGGATGAGATGAAGGTTAAAGCTAAGTGATAGCGCAAAATTGTCAGGTCTTATATTAGACAGAAAGCTAGGCTGGAAGCCTAATATCCAAGAATGTTTCAAGAAGGCAGCCACGTCTCTCCACTGTAAAAGGGCCGTAGGCCATGTTCCGCCGGCTATTTGTTTCAGTAGCCACACCTACACTGCTGGTGGAGTGCATGCGAAAATAAAATGAGCCGCTGTACAGAGTGCATGCGTATGTATCATCGGAGCACTAAGGACAACCTCATCCGGAGCTCTAAACATACTCCTTAACCTACCACCGATAGAAGTGGTTGGTAGACAGACAGCAGCTAATGCGGCGATCAGACTGAGATCGATTCACAATTATAAAGCAATCCGGTCTGGACACTCAACGATCCTCAGCAGGTATAGTTCCGGACTCCTCTTCGTGAAGAACGTCTCAACCAGCATTACCACCCGAGTCTGAACACCAGACGCTGGATGATCGAATCTCCACAGATGGATTGAAGATGGCTGAAACTAAGGCGATTAAGGAAGCTCTGTCCTGGAATTCTGATTGACGTCAAATCATGACATTGCGCCAGCGGAACTGATGCCTCTAGACTTGGCCTTCCTTGCAACGACCTCTAAAACAGAAGCTTCAGGAACGAGGATGAGGAAGAAACTAATGTTAGGGAAGAGAAGAGAAGGAATTCACTAACACACTTAGACCACGTTCGTCCATCGTCATACCATTGATCGACCACTCCAGTGATAGTGCCGTTAATTTGACTAGACCAAATTTGAAAAAATTACGTATTAACTTTGCTTTCACTGGGATTCGAACCGGGGATCTCAGGAACCAAGGGCAGGCACTTAACCAACTGCGCCATCCAGGCGTCAACTGATGTTAGCTACACAAAACGTTCCCAGCCGAGACAACCACCACAGAATACATCGGACACCACGGAAGAGGGTTTATAAACGCGTGCATTATCTTTCCTTTCTTGGCCACTGTTACGCCGCGTCTTCGCTGTAACATCTGGCACCATCTGATCCTGTTATTCTTTATATTGCAAATGCATTTTTTCTAGTGTTGATATTTCTAATACAACTACATCTGAAACCATTGTACACTTGCTATGCAGCTGCAGTGCAGTGCTCATCCCTCTGACTTCTGGAGGCCTACTACTTTGATAAGGCCTTTGAACTAAGCTACACAATAATCAGGCATGTTCTTGGCTTTATTAAAATCACGAATAGATATCATGGATCCGTGGGGTAGCACAATCGGCCCATGCTGTCTTTCCACATCACTTCAACCGTATGTGTCTTGCCGCTTTATTAAAATGTGTGTCCAGTTCATCTTCCTTGCGAACTCGTTACGGCATTAGAAGACTGTTGGTGGTCTCTACAAAACACTGCCCGATGGCAGCTCATGCCGTTGGACTAGGCTTTCCACACAAATCGCATTGCCACAGCTGAAAGGGAGACCTTAACACATTTATCTTCGGTCTACCGAGGAAATCGTTGCTGATGTCCGTTGCTACCGGGAAGGAAGTAAGCCTTTCTCTGTCTCAACTCATCGTGTTGAACAGATAAAAAGCATATACTTACCCGACGAACCATGTTCAACTTGCGACGAGAAGAGAATAAACCATCAAGACAGTAAAGATTGCATTATCTAAAGGAAGAGTGCAATTTGCGTTGCTTCTTTTGCAATTTTATCCAAGTTAAAATATTCACGAACCCGTGTCCATATCAACGCCATCAATATCTTCATCAGATGAAATCGAAATTTATGAGAACTCGCGAAAGAGAATTTACATTCTCCCACTCAGGACAGAGACCTGCTGCCACCATTGGGACTATTTCAGTGGACGATGCTCCACTGAGGATTTCATTGATTTTTGCATTCAAAGTAAGTCCACGATTTTCGTATGAATGGGAAATGCAAAAGGGAAATATGGTATACTCCTGTGCTAGTAATGAACTCAATGGGATTGCATTCAATAGGACATCGAGCTTCGTGTGCTCATGGCATGCGTTCAGATATGAAAAAGAATTCTGATTAAAATCTCAACGGGGAGCATTAATTATCTGGTGTAATTTAAGTTCTTGTTGAATGAAAAACAAATAATTCCGGTGAGATAAAATTAAATGGAATTTTCGTTTCAACACATCCGAGAGACTTCTTCGACCATGAGGAACGTGTAAAAGTCACCGCCAAAGTACATGGCTGTACATGGAAATGGAAGACATGTGGTTTCCACGAGACGGTGCTTCACCTTCACGACATTTGAAAACGGACACTTTGCCTGACGTTGTGGGGATTTAGCACATAACAGTCTTGTCGGAGTCCCACAAGGATGGAAACTGGGCCCACTCCTATTTATATTATAGGCCAATGAGCTTCTTCGCGTATTCCAACGAGCAAAACCTTTTGCTTATGCCGACGATACGGCGGTAGTGGTATGTCACAGATCCCTGCAGACGGTGTGATGCAGTTAAATGGTGTCACGATCACGGTTAAGTGATCAATGCATCCAAAACAAAAATAATGCACATAAGAAACCCGCAATTCAAGGCTACCGAACAGCAAGTCTACCGTACCTCGACCAGCTGTCCGATGCATACAGTAGAATGCTACAAGTATCTAGGAGTCACAATCGACAGTAACTTCTTATGGGATAAGCATATTGATGCATTACGACCGAGTCTTAAAAGAACACTATACGCACTAACTCATCTGCAGTACCATGCACCAACATCAGTGCTAAGGAACGTGTACTGTGCGCTAGTGGAATCCAAACTGAGATATGGAGTACTTGCCTGGGGTAATGCATCAGTCACACACATAATTAAATTGCAAAAACTGCGAAATGCCTCACTGAAAAAAATAAACGTATTTTCTAATCGAAATTTTGAGATCCAACCGAGAAAGGTTTAATGTCCTTCAAGTGGAGATGTCTTCAAAATGACGCTCATAGTAGAATACTGCGACGATCGAAGATTCATCATACCAATTAACCGTGGGATAAATACAAGAAGACGTGCACGAGGTACACTCCAAGAACCACGTTTTTCAAACAACTACGGAAGAAGGCAGTTGAAATGCAGTGTTCCTGAAGCTCTCAACGCATTTCCGCAAGAACTTAGAAACATTAGAAATTTCAAAACTAGAAAAAAAGCATTTCTTTTAATCAAAAATCCCAGTGCTTCTCAAACTGTGGGTCGCCAAGAATTATTAATGAAACAAAAGTCACGTGCTAAAAAAAAACACAACAGTTTTTACTGAAAAATCTTGGATTAACCTTTGACACTTCTGCGATGAAATTGAATTCCAAATTTAGCCCATTCCTCTTCTTAGTTTCAATGTCAAACATTGAAGGGAATGTGACTTCACACAGGTACGAAACAGAGATGATGGTGGAAGAGATGTGCCACTTCTACGTTTCTTGCCCCTTAGATTCATCTGACAGCGTTTTTTATAAACTTTTTACAGACAGGCGTCTGGGAATAAGTGTGAGCTAAGCGAAGCTGACTACTCCCGCCTAACACCATTGCGTTGCTCTATACTTCTAACAAGTGTGCGTGAAAATAAAGTAGTATGCGTGACTTGAGAGCATAACTGCGATGGACTGGGGGTTTTCCACTGGAATGAGGAATATCTCTTCCTCCATCCACTCTGGTATGAACTGGCGACACAAGCAACCTCAAATATTCTCCTCTGAATACAGTGACACCTCGTAAATAGGGCACTCCAAGGGACTGAGACATTGTATGCGAACCAATTTGGATTCAAGAGGGCCTTTAAATTGGACCAAATAACATTCTGTCCCAATTATACATAGCTCTGAAATAATTTGTTCCTGAAGTCTACACTGTCCATTATAAATCATTAAATTAATGTACGAAACACTACTGCCTTGTGGCAACAACAGAACAAAAGCAGTGATTTTTCGCAAACTCATTTCCGACGTCCCAAATGCCAGGCAAAATGTTCCACTCAATCTGGACGATGATCGGCGAGAATTTCGACCACCCGACCTCGATGAGGTTACGATAACAATCTCAAGACTGAAGTCTAACAAAGCTGATCTGGTTGAGCATATGCACCAGCTCATCTGTAAGATATGGTCGGAGGAAAGCATGCCCGACGAGTGGAATCTTAGTATCATTTGCTCGATCCACAAGAAAGGATACCCCTTTGACTGCTCCAGCAACAGAGGGATAAGTCTCCTTAACGCCAGATCCTTTCTGCTATTTTGTGTGCCCGCCGGAGCCGTTTAAAAGCATTAGTGTGGCTTCAGGCCGGGGAAGTCCATGATCGACCAGATCTTCACACTACGACAGATCCTGGAAAAGACAAGAAGTTCAAATCGACATCCACCACCTATTCGGAGAAGTCCACGATCGACCAGACCTTCACACTGCGGCAGATCCTGCAAAAGACAAGAAGTTCAGATCGACCACCTATTCGTCGACTTTAAGGCCACATACGACAGCGTGCATATAGACGAGCTATACAACACCACGTCTAGGTTTGACATTCCTGCCGTACTCTTCAGGTTGTGCAGTATTACGATGCAGAATTGCCGCTGCTCCTTCAAGGTCGTTAACGAACTCACCGAGTCCTTGAATATCAAAAAATATTTTAGACAAGGCTACGCGTTGTCATGTGGCTTCTTCGACATCATTCATCACACGCCAACACATGATCTTCCGTAAAACTGTCAGCATGCGCGGGCTCGACTGTTGTAAAACCCCAGACTGTTTACAAACGGCTTCAGGCGACCAAACGAAAAAATCGAATACATCATGGTTAGGAGAATTTTCCCTCCACAATGGGGGCCTAACTTGTATCCACGTCCTCCTTAAAATAGTCGTTGTCCACGATGGTCCACGATTATATCAGCACCATTTCCGTTGCTAATCGCCCCGATTTTTGCACTATTTGTCAGGGTAATTTGGTGCTCCGTCTCCCGAAACTGTAAGCCGCACATATTTACAGAAAAAAATTGTAAATTGTGCATCAAACCTTGCAAGACTTGGGTGTGTGCAGCCGAATTTCGCTTCAAAGGCTCACAAAATAGAAAATTTCACGCGAAAGTCCTTAGACAAGAAGAACACATCTTATTGCACTGTTTCCCCGGCCAACACTGACGGACTTTAAATGATTTAATGTCTTGTGGTCCTCTCAAAATAAAGTAAACAATTGTTAAGATCGACTTAAATCAATATTGACTGGAATCGAATCAGAATGCCCCCGTTTTAAGCTCAGAAGCGCTCGGTCCTCATTAAGTGGCGGAGAGCCCAAGCAAATATACAGATTTATAAATTGTCAGACAGTCAACCTGTCATCACAGAGTTTCCATGCAAAACCGCACACTCGCACTGAATCCCTCCGACCACATTGTGCCCTGTCACCAACGGCAAGCAAATATGCAACCTCACCCACTCATCCTTGAGGCTGACCACAACTCGAGTCTGCACTACAACTGTCATTGCATTGGGGGTTTTCCCTTCCAAAGAAAACAGCCTCGGCCTTCCCGAATGTAATCCACTCATATCCACTGTGAAACTAAGCACCTGAACTACACCCACTCGCACACACACTGGACATAGCAACTGCCTCTCTTGCTGTTCTGCGCATGAAGGCGTGTTGATCTAGCCCCTTGTGCAGCCTCGCATTAAGAATGTATTGAATTTTGGTTTCGAAACCAAGTCAGGACCTCTGGATGGGTCGGGGAGGGGTTTAATTGGGACGTCGTTGATGCTTAATCGCTCTGCTCCTTTGAACTGTGTCGTTGCAATCAATGTGAGCCATGTTTACATTCGCTTAGGCGGCCTCACTCGTGCCAGGTGGGCGATCATGAGACATGTGAAATTCTGAGTTGATGCGTAGTGGTATCAAATCCAATTAAGTTTCCCGAAAGGGAGTTGTCCATAAACGATTGTGTGCAAACAATTTCGGATAGGATAACCTTCCAAGGACCACTAAAATATCAAGGATAACTAAAATAAATGGGCACTCGGTGGGGGCGGTCATTTGGCACTAGTTTTATGCATGTGTATGGGATTCGTGTTTGGATTGTTTGTCAAAGTAATGGGTGCAGATAACGCCTAGGCCCCTTTTAAACGGACAAATTTCGTGCAATCTTAACGCGTCAAATGAGGGGTTTGTTGGCAATGGAAACAAAACGTGCGGGAGGCTCGCGAGAGCTGAAAATGTAACCGCTTTCTGTGTGTTTCAGAGATCGTGTCATCTTTGGGTATCGAATCCATGTAACGTAACATCCTCTAATGAAATTCCACCACAATGTTGTAGCTACCCTGAACTAATAACGAGGTCACCGTCGCTTGCTTCCTGGAAGTAGAGAAGGCCTTCAATACGGTCTGGATTGAGGGACTCATCTACAAGCTGAACCAGGTGGGATTCCCCTCCAACCTCATCAGAATAATTTATAGCTTTCTGCCTTCCGGAAGATTCTACGTCTCAATTGAAGGCAGCAAGTCAACAGAGCAGAGCGGGAGTTGCACAATGATCAAAGCTGGGACCGTGGCTTCTCAACATCTACACGGCAGATGAAACACATCCAACTGACACAGTGAAATGCTGTCTGTTTGCAGATGACTCGCTGACTTATGCCAGCTCGACGTCACCACAGAGGGCCGCGCAAAGGGTCGAAATCCAAGCAGCGAACAAATGTTCCTATCAATGGTGGGAAATCGATACTTATGTGCTTAAGGACACCATCCACAAGTAAATGCAGATCAGCAGATAAATGTCGAGGCGTAAAGGTAGTGCTTCCTAACGGTACAGAAATATAAACACACGAAAAGTACAAGTATCTTGGCACTAACTTCACGGAAAGGCTGAAGTTCAACAGTCATTCGAAACTGACCCTTAAGAAGTCGAACGTAGGCTTCCATCGCATCTATCCCTTGATGCGGAAGCAAAATGAGGACGAAACTGCTGCTCTAAAAGCACCTTATACGGCCGATCTTAACGTATGGCTCCCCAATATGGCACACCATCTCTAAGACCAACATGACGAAGCTCGCAACTTTCGAAAGAAAAATACTGCGATCATGTACCGGGCTCACCTTCGACAGGGACCTTCAAAGGCACCACGTTACGCTTTCTGTTTATGACCCGCCGTGCCCATATTTTTTTGAGATATACTCACTTTTTTGTTTCTCTGTTTTAATTACATAACTAATTGCTTTAGCAAACTTCATTCTTTGGAGTCCCGTTTTCAAGTAAATATTAATTAAAACGAAGAGCACCTAAATGATGAGCATTCACTTTTGACGCTGACTGTACGTTCAGCCACTGCACTACTATGCCGCAAGCAAATTAGAGGGCGGCAAATTTACAAATGTTTTCAAAAACCAAGTCCTCCAATGGGTTATCCGGCTTGAAGATCTTCCGCTAATATTCTTCTATTGGTACATCGTTTGCAGTTTTTAACAACCTCCATTCTGTGCACGCGTAATTCAATGTACCGTTGTGCCTGTCAGTGGTCAGTAGGTAGTCAGTAGGGTAGTAGCATTAGGAAACTGTTCGGAAATGTAGTAGAACTACTTCATATGTAGCTGACATGGACTTAAGTCTCCGCACGTTGAGTGGCTTGTTGGTTTATCTCGGCTGCCCCGCCACACAAATGGGACAAAAATAGGAGTCATTGGAAATCGCAACCTGATTCATATCCACGCGTTCCTCTGCAGTGGTTATCGAGTGTACCCAGAAGACCGTTGCAATTATTAAGGAATGAGCAACCAGCGTCTGAATTATTGAACGACGAGTGATTTAGAATAATCCTATGATTATGGCTACGCAGTCCTTGAACAATGAACAATGTTGCTAGGTTCTATCCCCACGTCGTTGCTCTACAATACACTTTGTTTGAATTTCTTAGTTCATCTTTGAGCCACGCTGACGTTCCCTTCTTGGACATTTAAATTCCCAAGTGTATACTGTTTTAAGTCGATACGCGTCGCTTGAGTGCTAGTCGTTCATTGCTCATTACCCCCGTCGCGCAGTTATTTGTCCTTCAATTGCTCCAAGTGCTAATCGCTCAACTGTTTGCCCTTCAATTGCTCTATTGCTCCTTGATAAACTGTTTGTCAATTCATAGTGCCTAATTGGTTATCGCTCAACTGCTTGCCGTTATACTGCTCGACGCTCTAGTGCTCGGCACTCTACTGTTCGTCAGTCAACTACTCTTCACTCAACTGCTAGTCGTTCTTCTGCTGGACGCTTTACTGCTGGTCGCTCAACTGCTCGTCGCTCTACTGTTCGTCACCCTACTGCTCGACGTTCCAATGCTCGTCGCCCTACTGCTTGTCACTTTTTCTGCTCGTCGATCAACTCCTCGTCGCTCTACTTCTGGTCACCCTACTGCTCGACGATCTAGTGCTCGTTGTTCGTCTTGCTACTGCTGAACGCTCTACTGTTTGTTTTTCGACCGCTCGTCACTCGACTGATCCTTGTTCTGCTGTTCGTCGCTCAACAGATCGTGGTTCCACTGCTGGCTGCTCTAGTACTGGTCGCGCAAGTGCTCGTCGCTCAATTGATCGTCGTTCTACTGCTGGCTGCTCTAGTGCTGGTCGCGCAACTGCTCGTCGCTCTACTGCTCGACGCTCTAGTGCTCCTCACTCTACTGCTCGTCGCTCTACTGCTCGACGCTAATGTGGCGCTATAGGGAGTTAACTTGGGTCCCAATCAACAAGCTTCTCCAGCTATCGCCAGAGGTTGATTCTTCGCGTGTGACAAACCTCTTCAAGCAACCCTGAAAGCACTTGAACTTATTGAAGCGCTTGTTCCTGATTCATGACCCAGATAAATTCATTCGATCCGCTTGACCCAGTTCTCCCCGACAGTGGAGGGTTCCACCACCTTTGCTTATCTTTTCATATTCGCATACAAACTGAACCGATTGCAGAACTAAAGACACGCCAAAGACAAAATTGAATGAGCACCCGGAACGGTAGCGCTTCCAAAGGACAACCATATATTCCCTTCCCTCCTTCGAATCAGTCGATAATCTACGAAACCCATGCTCCACCGAGCAAGACATGCTGCCCACCTCAAGAGAACAATCCATCAAAACGTCCGATTATCGCAAATCAATCTTTTTTTCACTGCAACGACATCTGCGTGACAGCATGACATGAAGGGCTTGTCAGGAACCTAATCGAGACCTCCTTATGCCAGAACATTGAATGAACCTGTGTTCCCTCGCGCCATTAATCAATTTTCTTGTCACCGCTGCCGTCAGTCTTTATGCACTGGCGGCGTGGCATGTGAGTGTATCTAGACCATGTCACTGTTGAGTTGTAAAATGTACTTATGCAAAAGAGTGGATCCAACACACACACCCGCAGTTAGACGAATCACGCTGTCCACGGAAACAGCTAATATATCACTGGGTACATACTCGTAGCATTTCATCGAACCGATCCTCACCCGACACCCACCGCCCCATCGGTTGCATTGTTACGGCACAATGCTGCTGTGGGACAAAGGGTAAGTAGGAATCGGAAATTGGATTGTACGAGATAATAGTTACGATGTCATTGGTTAGCGGTAATGGCAGCCATTGTAAGTAGATTTGCGGGGAACTCTCCAAATGGTCTTCTCGGTGAACTACGACAGGACTATGAATGCTGGAAATGGGAATTTAATAGAGCAAAAGCGTGTGCGTCTGTGTGTGCACTCACAGGTGTTCACAAAGTGTAATGCAGACCAATGTTGCGAACCGTGCGAACTGTGAGAACTGTTTGTCAGCGGATGTGCTTGGGGAGGGACGTTTGAGGAGGTTGTAAAATCTAGGTTTAGGGCAAGCTTTCGATTACGTAAAAGAATCGCTTCCAGCGGGGAGGGAGGAGTATTCTTTGTTGGCGTCTTTTGTTTTATTCCGCCGCACGAGAGATAATTGGAAAACTTTTGCCATAAAAGGCGTCATAAAAGAGTTCTCTTCTCTGGTTTTTCTGCTGGTGACTGGTCCTGGGGAAATGAATAACACTACTTTCCAAGACAAAATGGAATAGAATGTAATGGCGGTTTGGTTAGTTACTTCAGGATACCACTTCATAGTTGCACTGAGCTGGCTGACTGCCGTTGTTTTAGTGCACTTGGGAGGATTACGTCAAGGCGAAACCTGCAAAGAATGCAACGGCTTACAACTTGGAAACGCCTTTGAACAAAGAGAAAACGGAAGGAAATGTGAATGCCAGCAATTGCATGGTCAGGAGATGAATCATGCGGTAATTGCTTCGATTTCTGTCTGCAATTCACTGATCCCAAAGCCGCCTTTACAATGAAGAATGGTGCGATGAAGTCTGCAGCCCAGAACATTGGATGTACATGGACACCCGAAGCCAGCTGACCGCCAGCGAATGTGAAGAATATTCGTCAGAGGTGTGGCTTATTTTTCACTCGATGGATACATTGACAAGGGCATGTCGTCAGAGCGATCCATCCACAAGAAGTCATCGCTCAACTCATGCGGATTTTTTGACGTTTTAGGAGGCTGGTGGTTTTGTCGATCATTGGCAGACTCTTTTCAACCGCGAGCAAGAGGTGACAATTAAGATTGTTTTCCTGAACCGGAGTAGAACTTTGAAGATACGAGCGCCTTACTGTTGGTAGCGGAGCCGCCTGTCGCCTGTCCGTGAGGACTAAAGGGAATGCTTTGGGAAAAAACCACGAAATCATGGTACATCACATTTGGCTTTACTAGCCGCAATCATCAGACTGTTGGCAGAAGTTATAGCTCGTGCAATATGCCTTCGAATCAATTTAAGAAAAAAATTATCTATTTTTTTTTTTCTCGTTATACGGGCTCATTAGGATAGTACCGAGTGTACGATACAAACGGACGCAGATTCGCTAAATCGAACAACCTCTTTCCATCACGCTGCACATTACTGAACAACCTTTTGCGGGTTTCCAGCGGATAAGGACCTTGAAGCAGATACCTTCGCCGAGGTATCAAGATATCTGCTGTAAAACTACCCCCTTGCAGCAAGTCTGACAGGTCTGCCAAAAGCCTTTTTAGCTTTCACCAGAGGAGCCAAATGTCACCTCAATACACTTTTCACGGTTTCTGAGCGTATCCCATGATGCCATATGCAACGGTATCAAGAAAGGAAATACTACATTTTTTGTGAACAGCAAAGAGTCGACAGGTTTGTGGCCGCATGTGCTGATCCTGGAATGAAGGTTAACGTGAACAAATCGGAGGTTATGGTCATTTCCAGAACGCCTGTTCAATGCACTCTTGATGTTAGTGGAGTCCCATAGAAGCTGGTGGAGAAGTTTAAGTACCTCGGGGTATTTTTCACGAGTGATGGAGGGAATAATGCTGAGCTTTACTGTAGGATTGGTCAAGCTGGGTCAATTTTGAAACACCTTAATAGATCTGTAATCAGGAAGGTCGAGCTTGGTGTCAAAACCAAGTTAGCGGTTTTCAACTCAGTATTTGTTCCAACTCTCACCTATGGTCATGAAATTTCGGAAATGACCGAAAGAATAGAATCGCGAGTATAAGCTGCTGAAATGAGATTTCTTCGTGCTGTTGTGGGAATTACTCGCCGGGATAGGTTGAGAAACACGGCAGTTCACGACGAACTCAACAGTGAGCAGCTGCTTCTTCGAACGGGGCTATGCTTCGGTGGCTTGGTCACGAATGTCCCCTTCATCACGACTTTCGAGGCAGGCGTGGAGGAATGCGATTCCATCAGGTAGGCGACCGCTTTGCAGACCCAGGACTAGATGGTTGGACCAAGACCAAAAACTCGCCTGGTTACGCTTGGCCATAACTCCTGATGAGTTAGAGTCGATGGCTGAGGATCAAGTTGCCTTGAGGTCTCTCGTGGGTGGTTTATCCCCGCGAGCATGCGGGTCCGAAGATGACGACGAGAAAAGTGTCTCAAAGGAATCTCTTTCCCTCAAAATGACGTTTGAAAACTACATTCTTGAAATTTAAGGGTGGATGCAAAGCATATGTTGTTAAGCATTCAAAGGACACGTGGCCTATCTAAATGGCCTCTCTACATTCTCGACGTTTCGGGAACGCAGGGGGTTATTTGAAGGATATGTATTCGAGTTCCATAACATGGAATGGTCAAGTAATCAGTTCCTTTCTGATATTCCTGAAGAAACCCGCGGTGCCATACCAAAAATTGAGAAGACGAAAATATTCCTTCGGCACATTAGTGACCCGGGATTCCAGTTGAATTTGGTGAGGGATGCATAAATTATGCCCAAAGGCTATTAAGGCTCTCGCCTAGTGTCATATTAGAACTGGTGGCCATTTATGTTTAGGGCGTAGTGTTACGTGACTAGTTTTAGTTCATCTGTTGCCAGTGGTATTCTTAGCTCGGTGGTACCATCGCTAGCTCGAATCGTTGGGGCTTCTGTGCTCCTTCTTGTTTTTTTGTTGTTCCAAGTTCCTCCAAGCATGGTTTCATGGCCTTGATGTGGTGAATGAGGAATAACCGGCTTTGCAGAAGACATGACATGCTGTGGAGACCAGCTCTCCAACGTGCAGCCGAACGCAGAGGACAGCTGGACCCATCCTCATCACTCGCATTCATGCATGGAACAAGGTGCATCAAGAAAGAAGAGAAGTAGTGACGGTTTCTTATGACAGTGATCACATCTAAGATGTAGAACGAGTGAAGAAGGGTAAAAGGGATTTCTCGTTTGCAGGGAAACAGTGTATTTTATTTCCTTGTATTTGTTTATTTATTTCATTTCAATCTCTGGATATTTACACCTTTTGATCACAATGATGCGAATACATATGCATTGGAAGAGTTTAATAAGTTCATAATTGTATTCTTAAAACTATCCCTGCTCAATTGTAGATCGACGTCAGAACAAATAGAAAGGCGCAAGTTATTGGATTGTTACACCCAGAATTTGTTCTATGACTGAGAATGGAAAGCTCATTTCTATGTCTAAGGCATCTTTCTGGGACATGCCAATAGACAAGTGCGACCAGCTCTTCAGATTTAATACTGTTACAAACAATATCTTTGAGAAAAAAAACGCTTTGGGTTTGTCTGCGGCATTCTAAAGTTTTTAAATTGATTAGAGCGCATCTTCAAGAATAACCAGGCATTTCATTGGACCGTCTTATATTTCTTAAGGCAGACCGTGTAGATTCTAGCTAGCTAGCTTTTTTAAATAATGAGGACCAGGCAACACAGCAATATTCTAATGTCAGCAGTAACAATGACATGAAAATCGAATTGAATGTGTACACGTCTTTAAAATCCCCAGAAGTTCGTCTGAGAAAACCTGAAAGTGAATTCGCTTTCGAAATAGTAAAATCGATATGGGCCGAAAATGTCAATTTCGAATCAACGATAACACCAAGATCTTTCACTTTCGTACATGCAATTAACGGGTAACAATATTCGAACAATATTCGAGGTCTTTCCTTCGCACGTATTCTTGTTGTTTCAACGCAAGTGCAGTTGGACTAAAGGAGTATCTAAAGGAGCCCACACCCGATAGACATCATTCCAGAGGAAATTTCCCAAGGGAGGAGTACCAAGAACAGGACACACCCGGCAGATGGTACTTAAATTTGGTGGATTAGTACCTAGGCGCGTAGGTTGAAAAAAAGAACTGAATCTTCCCCAGCTTCCAATGCAGCATGTCTACAATTTTCGTTTTTTCCACATATCACAGATAAAACTGTAAAATTTCCATGAAATCGTCTTCTTCAAATCAATTTCAAATCAATTCCAAATTTCCCTTTTGGTGTAAATTCCAAAACAGTATTTTCCGATATTTTTTTACTTTTTCTCTTGAAATCGCATCTAATGCACACTCAACTTCTTTAAGTGTTCACTCAATACATTCCATCTTTATTCGCACCACAATGGAGGTAACAATCAACGGTCAATATAAGCGAGTGGAGCGGTTTCGCGAAACTTAACGAAATTTACTTTTATTCACAACTTACTTCAAAAATGCTGAGGGGACACTTACATTCAATTTTTATTCACACCACCAATTGACTTTTGTAAGTGCGCTTGTAAGTGCGGCATGAAGCATACAATAGTCGACGCACTAGGCCGTATCGGCCTCGAACGTAAACTGTATGCAATTAAATATTAAAAAGTACCCATGGAATGTTACTAGAAGGAATAAGTAAGACATGGAGATCGAGTGTAGTGTGAACACTAGGCATTACTCGTACTTGCACGCCAAACAAGTACCACCGACTATAGGTGCAATGTGACCGCAGCATTTTAAATTTACAAACATCGCGCGAAGATAACTCGCACTTAACGAGAAAGTTTTAATAATCGATAGGTACTCGAGATGTGAACTGCGCCCTCTAGTAGATTGAATTGACCCACTTCATTGAGGTTATTTATAATTATACTACATTAAACTGCACTTATGTTGGCAGAGCATCAATCGCATGACGTTTAAGCTCATACAAAACATTGCTCATCCGGCAACAAGGGGCAATTCATTTTATCGCAGTTAAAAAATATTGAAGGCTCCTGGTGATTAAAATTGCCATTTCGAATAGTTTTTCAGTGTGCAGGACAGGAATTTGCAAATGGTCATAATGGACGTACGTATGCCTAAGTACGTACAACTTATAATAGTCACTTTCGTTAAGTTTCATCATTTTTCGTTAAGTCTCATCAAGTTTCGTTGAGTTTCGTCATATTTTCCTTGCTTAAGCTCTTTGCATACGTAGATGTCAGCTGCTGTTAAAGTTTTTCCTAAGCTCCCAAAAGGAAGGCGCTTTAAAATTCGCCCATGACTCTGGATAATTTTTTTTTTTGTTTTTGAAATAAACTTAACGTTCTACGTACGTTCATTCTGGTTGGATCGAAAAATCGCTATTGACTTTTGTATTGGTTCCTTTACAGTTTTCTAAAATCACCCGAGTTTCTCACATGCTCTCTACAGCATATCGTCACTCGATATATTGCTGTTCATCCATAATCTTTAAATAATCTTTTCTCCTTTCACTCGTATTGTCAGTCAAAGTCCTACAAGAGAGAGAGAGAGACTCATGATACTCTATCCATTTCATAACGAGAAAAGGCAGATGAGAGTGAGAATGTTCACGAAATTAATTAATTTTGTTTTCGAATAATTATCTGCAGGCTTCTCGCAACCCGCCTCCGTAATTCGCAAGAAATAACATCATCCGAAGGATACGGCTGCAGATGTGCACCACCATAAACTTAAGTAGACTATGGCAAAATTCAAAATTGTGTACATGAACAATATGTGTCGTTGAAGCGGAAACAAAAAGAGCCACCACCCCCACAAAGCCACAGTCCTTCTCAAAGACTTAATCACTTCATATACGTCAATTCCGCATAAGATACTCCACACTGAAAGTGGACATCCTTGAAACGCAATCTTTTGTGTTAATAAATGCCGGAGTGAAGGGGACCGCCTCTCGTTTCAGACACTTTTGCACACTTGTGATCAAACTGAGTAGAGCACTCCTGGGAGAGCACTCCTTAAAGGATGAAATATTTATCCAATTTCGGTTAATTCAAACTGAATACATAACAAATTTGAAATGAATACCCAGTTGTTGTCCTCTTTTTTAGGCAAAAGGAAGAGAACACTGTCAAGTATCCCTTCCAACAGGTGTCTCAGTGCCAAGGGCTTTTAAGCGATGGGGTTGAGTTTCTGGAAAGTTTTTCATTTCCTTCCTCCATCATTTTCTGGACAGATTGCCGACAAGATTAAAGAAATCCCTGGGTGATGGTGAAGTGGAAGGTATAATTAACTTGTTTAAAGGTTAAAAACTTTTTTTTCTAAAAAACACACAAAGAGGGGACACTTCAAAGATTGTTTACTTGTTTATCGAGGGCCTTTGACGAAGAATACCAGACAGCCACAGCAACGACAATTTATGCTAATCCCTTGGTCAGCGGAGGTGTGTATGTAAGTCTGGATTAAATAAGCAGATCCAAGGGATCAGCTGGTTGTAGGGAAACTGCTTGATTGGGGATTGTTTTTTCTTCGGACGGGTTTAATTTGTGACTTTGGCTGGGGGCTACGAAGGGTACTTCTTGTACCCTACAATTAATTAAGAGTGAAGTTGTAAAGTATATAGGTGGATAATTTTTTGATCCCTCAGGGGGGCAAGTACGGGTTGGTTTCCTTTGACTATACGAATATTGTTTTCAACGATAGTTGCTTCGCCTCTGCTTCAAACTTTACTGCCACTTCTTCATAAAAAATTCTCGTGCTCAATTATATGGTGTATCAGCGTAATTTCTCCACCTTCCATTTCGATTTGTATTTGTGGTTTCCAGTTTGACGAACCTGCCATATTGTTTTTTTCCGTCTGTTTGTGTGCATATGCGGGTGCGATTGAGTTCGCACTTGCTCCTGCTTAACGAAACATTTCTATGGTTGTCTGCCACCTGCCGAATTCGAGCATGCTTAACGAAATGTTCGCAATCATTCATGGACAACATTATGGGTTGGCTCATGGCGGTGGGGGCATTCGCTCACTCACCCATGCGCCTTTGAAACTAGCCCATGTACACTCATGCGCATTACAGCTGGGCCTTAAGACTTTCATCAATCTGTTACTTCTTCAAGGAAGACGGCAACCCAAACATTTTGGCTCTTGACGAACCTTGATATATGGATTCTTCCATAGACAAGAAATGGTATTCATTCTGTACTAAAGGGTGGTTTTAAGGGCCGATGTTGATTTTGAATAAAACACAAATTATTTAGGAAATTATTGTCATTTCTTTTTATTGTGATAATATTGGCATGGTTCAATTATGTATGGAACAAAATATCGGCCAAATGGCGGCCGCGACCTCGGCGGCAAACCTCCATCCGATGGTCCAAGTTTTCGATGACGCTGAAGCATAATTGAGGCTTAATGTGCCGAATTATCTCATTCTTTAGCTCTTGAATTGTTGCTGAAAAAGAAATTTGTTGCAAAGAAAAAAATCCAACGGTGTCAAATCACATGATCTTGGCGGTCAATTGACATCGCCACCACGTGAGATAACACGGCCATTGAATTGGTCGCGCAAAAGAGCCATTGTTTCGTTAGCTGTGTGGCAAGTGGCACCACCACATATCGTCCACATTCATATCTTCCAATTCGGGCCATAAAAAGTTCGTTATCATTTCCAATAGCGAACACCATTCACAGTAACTGCCTGACCGGCCTCATTTGGGAAAAAATACGGCCTGATGATGCCGCCAGCCCATGAACCGCACCAAACAGTCACTCTTTGTGGGTGCATTGGTTTTTCGACAATCACTCTTGGATTATCAATCGCCCAAATGCGGCAATTTTGCTTATTGACGAATCCACTGAGGTGAAAATGTGCCTCATCACTGAAAATGATCTTCTTCGGAAGTTGATCATCCACTGTTGCCATTTCTTGCCACCATTCTGACCATTGACGACGCTTGAAATGGTCAAGAGGCTTTAGTTCTTGAGTCAATTGCACCTTGTAAGCGTGTAAATGCAAGTCTTTATGCATAATGTTCATCAACGACGAGCGTGAGAGGTGCAATCCTTGGGCACGACGTCGAGTTGAGGTGGACGGCTCTTCAGCCACACTATCGCGAACAGCAGCAATATTTTCTGCAGTACGAGCTGTACGAGCATGCACTAGTGTTTTCACATCTCCTACAGACCCGGTTTGCTCAAATTTCACGATTTTTCCGATTGTACGCACATTTGGACGATTAAATCGACCGAAAATATCACGAAGTGCACGATATGCATTTTGATTTGAACGCCCATTTTCATAATAAGCCTGAATAACTTTCACGCGTTGCTCGATTGTGTATCTTTCCATGGTTCAAATTGAGTTAGTCTGAAATTGAGAAATGGCAAATGGAATGCAGAAAAAAACTTGACGTTTAGGTGTGGTTCACATTCAACATCGGCCCTTATAATTTAACCACCCTTTACTTATAATACCTCTTCCTTTTTGATTCCTCACACAATGACAGGGGAAGAGCCCGATGGTTATTGTGTGAAATTTCATCAAAAATCAATTATTGCAAAAATATTCGAATTATCGAGTTATTCGATACTGTTGTAAGTTTTAAAATTGTAAGTTTCTTAACTTAATTTTTGGAGGATATGTAAAGTCAAATGTTTACTTAAATTTGAACGCCTGCTGCTTTAATATCTTCAATTATTAATACGACTTCTGTACAGACTTACGTGACATCTTTTTGCACGTTCGATTTTCTTCGAGCCTGACAGACAACTGTCAAAATCAAGATTGACAGCACCTTTAAAGCTTTCGGTGACCCCCTCAGCCTCAAATGATACCACCCAGTTGCCTAATTAACTGGTCTCAAATGGAGATAATTTGCCACCAAACTCGATATTTTTTTTGTTCGATAAAAAGCGGAAATCGCTGTATTGACGGAACAACACGCATTTCGCGATTATTGGAAAAACTTTGTTGAGTGAGATTCTACTAGAAAATAATGTGGCCACCGTGATTTTGGTTCCTTTACGAGCACAGAGACTTTCAGATTCATGACTACGGTGTTCAGAGGCTGTGTCTGAAATTATCGAAAATTAACTTTTCAGACATCGTTGTTCAAAGTTAGTCGTTGGTTATATGTCTTTTATTCTTGAAACGGCTTAACCTCTTCGCGATTCTTGATCAACTGCCTCAATGCAGATGAAAACGTAAATTTTTCATTCTTACTTCTTTGCCTGGCTCGTCGTGTTCGTCTCTGCCTAACGGTTCGTAGGTATGTGTCGTGTTCGTTTTTAGTCCACGTCTGGGACTAAAAACTACAAAGTCACTTTGTAGGCACGTCTGGGGTATGTGCATGTCCGTTCATTATTGACAGCGTAGCGTTCGTTTGTCTGGCTTCCGAAACCACGCGGACTGCATCCCGTCCAGAAAAAATGAAGACATTTGATTGATAACTTTTTTTATGGAAGATGGAAGTGGGAGTTTTTTTAAATCCAGGAACCACGAGGAAATTAAGCAAAAAATGCCCGGACATTCCATCCATTGGGTCTTAATTTCGTGAACCACAACAGCATCCACACTCTGCGCTGTGGAGTAGTTCAAAACACTTCAGTAAAAATGTGAAAAAACCGACACAGGCACAAGGGTGCCTATGTGACAATGCAGCCACAGTGTAGACAAACACTCCAACCACTCTCCTCCCATCGTCAATCCAATCTCGAGAAGCCTTAAGTCCACAAACATTTATTACACTTAAGTATACATTAAAAAAAAAACAGAGACAAATATTCAATGCGTTTCCTTCTGGAAACGGATGAAAACCTGTCAAACACAATTCGATCTTAGCCTAGCTCCTTGTTCCTCTGTTGAGTATTCTCCACTTTCTACAATCAAAAGCTTAGCTCAGCTACGTATGGCACTGGCGACGGGAAGTGCTGCCATTCATTTCGTCTGTTGCATCGACAATCGAATTTTCCCATAAATCCAGTCGATATACTTTTCAATTCGCACATAGACACCCGGCTTGTTAGAATGGCCGCACTGCTTGCCCCACGATATGATGCCGTACAGCGTCTCCGTACCTGCACGAATGGGAAGAGAAAGAGGAACCATCAAAGCCACTGCGCCCGCTGCAACAATTTCACTTGTGAATCTCACCAGAATCGGAGCACACGAACGGTCCGCCGGAGTCGCCCTCGCATGCATCCACTCCCTCGTCCAGGTATCCAGCGCAGAACATTCCGTCTGTGATCAGGTTGCCATAGACATGCGGCAATTTGCAGGTATCGTCGGACATGACCGGAATCTGTGCCGCTCGGAGATTGTTGGAGGGAGCTGAAACGAGGCAAAGACACATAAATACGGTAATGAGTCGATGAGGATTGCTATTACTGACTTGATACGCCCGACTGTATGGAGCCCCACCCGGAAATGGTGCACAGACGACCCTCTTCGTACTTGCTGCCTTCCGGCGGCAGGCAAATCGGCTGGATGTAGTCATTGAACCGGACCGGGTTCTTTAGGACTATCATGGCAATATCGTTGTTCATGTGAGTGCCGTCCCGGAATTTCTCATGCACGTACCAGTCCTCGATGTACGAATCAATTTCGGATGACTCCGCAATATTTGCAATGTGGTCACCTAGGCGGATGAAGTATGCTCCTTTCGGGTAGCCAACCAGGCAGTGGGCAGCGGTTAGGAGGTGCTTCTTTGAAATCAGAACAGCACCGCACCAGTGACTGGAGATGCCCCCCTGTCCCTTGGTGCGAATTGTCGCCTGCCAGGGGTGATGGCCACGCTTTGCCAAGTTGCCCCGGACCACCCTCTCGTACTCCAACGGTGCCGGCTCCGTCAGGTTCGCGTTGAAGTGTCCACAGATTTTGCGGTTGTTTTTGAACTTGCTGGATCGCTCCAGCAGTTCGAAGTCGATGCCGATGTCATCGAACATTTGCGTTTGCACCTCTCCGGAGGATCTGTGGTCGGCCTTTGGGGGGCTTGGCGCTGAGCCGGTTGAGCATTTCAGGCTCACGTCTTCCGTATGGTTGCAGTTGTGTTCACCCCATGCCCAGTGGGTGCACGAGTCAATCGCCGACTCATTTCCTATGCAAGAGATTTGGTCGAGCCAAATTGGACCGGAACCCGGACCGAAGGCATTTTTCACAATTTTCTGTAAGCAAAACAAAGCGATTGAAATTGAGCTTGATTGTGTGGATTTCCGCCACTTACCGCCTTTCCGTAGTACCCCAGGGAATTGCAGGCGACTTGAGCCTCGTTCTGACTGAAGTCATCGTCGCAGACCGTACCCCAAACGCTGCGATACAACACCTCCAGACGACCCTCCTGCTTGCTCTTGCCGCCCTTCAGCCGGTACTGCACGGTGGACTGTGAAAATAAATAAAAAGCGCCATCATTAGTTGGCCGGAACTTGGTCGCCGAGTGTGCTTACATTGCAAACAGGACCACTCTCGTCAGACTTATCGCTGCAGTCGGGCACATTGTCGCAGACGAAATCTATGGGAATGCACTCGCTGGACGTCTTGCAGAGCCAGTAGTTATTGGGGCACTTCATCGCAGCTGTCTTGCATTGAATTCCAACGACTTCGTCACGGCCACAATCACTCACGCCCCAGCCCTGGAATGGGCATTCCCTTAGCGATTTCTCAGTCCCCTTGCAGTCGAGGTCGTCCATGACGAAGGTTACGTTGCGACCCTCGTCCGGTGCATAAAAGGAATTACCGCGCACCTCACTAGCCCCCAGTGGGTAGCCCAGCTCACGGCAAACCACATTGGCATCTTCGATTCCGAACTTGTCATCGCACACGTAACCCCATTGTCCAAAAACTGTAAATTGATATTAATTAAGCTGTGGCGATGGAGTATTCGATTCGGAGGTGCTCCAAAGAGGCGTGTACCTTTATCATGATTAGATTGAGGTTTTTGAAAGGGGTTTGGTGTGAAATTGGTCGTTAAGATGAAAAGTCAGAAGTGTGACTTTGGATTATTGGAGATCTCTCGTGCGTGGCTTATCCCTGCGACCCCTTTAGTGGGAGATGCGGGTCAGAGATGATGACGATGATGATGAAACAAACAACGCAAAACAGAGAAATTTGAGATTAACCCAACAGACTTCCAGCGATTGGCCCGGCGATTTATTGATTGTCACGCTTGCCAGTTCGCAAAGAGCATGACTAAATAGTGGAGAAGAAAGCAGTTCGCGGTTTATATGAATGCTCATGCGCAGTGACGTTTATTAGGAGGTGCGCAAGTGTTCACCGCACATCCTACCAAAATGTAATGAAATTTTGTCGTAGAAACATAACACACATCATGCAAACGACGACGATAGTTGATGAATACCTTACTGGAAGCAACACGGCACGTTACTGCTCATGCGCATCAGTTCCAGAGGTCAGTGAGCAAGTGTTTTTTTGCAAAAAAAAATATATCAGAATACGCGTACGTGATGGACACAATACACTAGCAGCGCAACAGTTTGGTCTCAGCTCGCATCACATGTCAAACCACGGTCTATGAGGAGAGTTCACAATTGAGGCTGGGGTACCCCAAGACTCAGTGGTTGGTCCAATGCTGTTTGTTACTAACACTTGCGAATTAGCTATCTTCTCCGACGACACAAGCATCTATTCATTGGGTTATGACATTGTTATGAAATTGCCCTCGGGTCCTAACGAATTAAAGCGAGTAGAAAACCAAAACTTTTTACAAGAATGAGCACCCTAATTGAGCACCCCCTAGCACAGCTTTCAGGGCTGACCGTCATCCATTCGCAGGACCTGTGTACTTACTTTTGACTTCGACTCTTCCACTGTCCCCGTTGGATAAGCGAATCGCGTAACCCAAGTGATCGCATTTCTCTTCGTCCCTCCGATTGTCACACTGCACCACGCCATCGCAAACCTGAAAGAGAGTAACACCTCCGTGTCAAGTCGGTAACGAAAACGCAGACCTCCATCCAGCTTACCTCCAGTGCCTTGATGCACTTGCCATTGCCGCAGTCGAACTCGCACACATCTTCCACGTGCGGATCGATCTCGGGATCTGTCGACCCGCGGTCGTTGCGTTCGTGTTCGCGCGACTCCTCTTCAAAGGGATTCCCCAGGTGCGGGTGTGCGCGGTGGAAGTCCCTGCTGTGGTGATGATAATGATATTTGGATGGCGGATGGGCATGGGGGGATGGGGAGGGATGAGCGTGGCTTCTGCTCAAGGAGTCTTGTTCACCTGAAAAGACAAGTTCAACATCTTTATGGGCGGGAGGTGCAACGGTTGTTGTTGTAGTGGTTGTGGAGGTGGTCGAGGTGGTAGTGGTTGTGCTCCGTCTCGTAGAAGTGGGTTCCTTGGGCCTGGCCAAGCTCATTATGTGGGACTCTGCCTCGGAAGCCACGTCGTCGGTCACCGTGCCACTGCGGTTGAAGTAGGGACGCAGGAGGAGGCGAATGGCCTCGCTGATGGGCAGCTGGCCAACATCGTCAATGCCCTCTTCTTCGGAGGACCGCTGTTCTGACTGCATAGGAGTGGTTTGCTTGTAGAACTCCCGGTTGTAGTTCGGCGGAAGGACTCCATGGTGGCGCGTTGTTGTCCCTGGCTGCGGATGCATTTGGGACTGCGGCAGTGGTAGCAAAACACCCTCGTCGCGACTGAAAATGATCTCCGGCTCGAAGCTGCGCTGCGTGGTAGTCGTGGTGACCGGATTCCGTGGAGCGGGAGTGGTTCTGCTGGGCGCGGAGCCCAGAACCTTGCCGTCACGGGAATGTGATATGCCAGAGTAGGAGGGGCTATAGAGGGGACTGGCATGGACTCTGGTTATGGCGTTCTGGACAGCTGGAGGGGGGAAAGTTTGGACAACGCGAACATTAGTCTTGACCCCTGCAGGCTGGTAGGATGGTGTTGCCACACATGGCGGCGGAAGGGGTGCATACTCACTCTCGACGGGTTCCTGTGAAGGAATTGGAGGGGGGAGCATTCCTCCCCAAAGGTTGGATTCATCCCTGGGGGCTGGGGCTGGATAGGGCTCCGGGTATGATTCGCTTGGAAATGCCGGAGAAGGGACTGGACGTGAATTAGCTGGCTCCGCGGACTGGGGCGGTGGTGGTGGTGGAAGCATTCCACCCCACAGATTGGACTCATCGGGGACAACATGGTAAGGATCTAGACTGCCATCGGCGGGTGAAAACGAGGATTGCGGAGGAGGTCGGGGTTTTGGCGCTGAAAATGAAGGGTATGGCGATGAGAAGCTGGGATAAGGATCGGGTATTTCCGACTGCCATTCATCGGAGCTGGGAGGGGATGGCTTCGCGTGTGGTCTCAACCGATCATCGCCTTTGGGGGCGAATGATGGCGTCGTGAAGGAGGGCTTGGGGAAGGAGTAATCGGGATACTGGTCGGGAAACGGGGATGAAATGCCGGGATCTGGTACTACCGACTGTCTATCGTCTGAAAAAGGAGACACATCGCGAGAAGGTGGCCCCTGATGGAAGTCGAAGTCAGGATACTCTTCAGAAATCGGTGATTGGCCGTCATCGTCGGGAGGCGGAGGCATTAGGTTTGGATTGGGAATGGGAATTGGATCGGTTGGCTGACGTTGAGGAGGTGGCGGATCAGAACGAGAGATGGATGGCAAGTGAGCGCCTCTGCTGCCGTTTCTTCGGCTGGAGGGCAGCGAAATCTCTTGGACATCCGCGCCGTACACCTGGCTGAATATCTCCTCAGATGGGGTGTCTTCGTCGACGGGCTGCGCGTAGTAAATGTTCGTGGTGATAGTTGCGTCGGTGCGACCGACATCATAAGTGTTGGGATAATTACTTGGAGTTCTGGCGGTGCTCGTTCCTATCCCCGAGCTCCCGTGACTGTCGTAAGTGCTTGGCGTTGGTCTAGGTGTCGTAGTCCATCTGGAGGGTGGCGACTGCTGGCTGGTCTTGGTCCTTGAGCGATCAGTCGTAGCTGCGGTCGTATTCACGAATGCGGAAGGTCGGGCGCGATTCATGTTCGACCACCTGTCCCGGTGGAGGATGGGAAAGGGTTCTATTGTCGAAGTCGATGTGGGCGGCACTGGTGTGGTGGTCGGCAAAGGACGCGGCTGGAAACTGGGGTGTGGTGGGCCGTGGTGCGGTGGGCCGAGATGCGGTGGGCCATGGTGCGGTGGACCGTGGTGGTGGCTGTGATTATGCCTGTGGATTCCATTATTGTGTGACCAGCCCTTGCGGTGTGGTCTGCCTCTGTCCATGGCCTGATTCTCATTCCCCTCGATTTCGAATGTCTTCCCTCCGCGATTTCCACCCACCACCCCATGAGAGGGTAGGGGCGCTGACCCTGCACCACTTCTTCCACTACAGTCGACCTTGTGCGCAAAGTCACACGCGTTTATTTTTGGATTGAACATTGTCTGTGGACCGCAGGTCATGACGTACACGGCTCCATTGGCGCAGTTCAAGAATTTCGAACATTCGTGCGGGTGGGGCTGTAACCCTGTGAACCCAGTCGGGCAGGACACCTCATTCCGAGCTGATTGCAGCCTTCCCACTCGATTGCTGGACGCGCCTTGGACGTCCTTCGCATTGAGGCCACGACACACCACCTTCGTGGGGTTGTCGCATTCCAGGGTTCGATCGTTGAACACGGTGCCCGGGCCGCATGACTGAATGTATGCGCGCCCCTTCCAGCAATTAACGAAACGTCGGCAGTCGTACGGGTACGCCTGCAATCCCGTGAATCCCTTTGGACAGCCCTCGTAGTGCTGGTCAATGTTATTTGCATAATCCCATCCTGGTCGTGCTGGATTTGCATGTCGCTCTTGTTGCTCAACGTTTGCGCTTTGCTGATAGGGAACATCTGATAACCTTGGCTGATTGTTGAAGCGGTGTGAGCTGGGTCTGTGGCGTTGTAGCTGCCGCGCTATGTGCGGGTCGCGGCGATAAGACTTTCTCGGTTCGTGATGATCTGGATCGTAGATCTGAATGTAAAAATAAATGAATTAAATTTGGTTTCAGAAAAAAAGGACAGGCGTATGTGAACACAATTAACAGCAAAGGGGGGACGGATTCCAATGAACCGCTTCAGAGATAGCCTCAGTCTCATGGGGATGGGATGTTCGTTGTGTGCGAAGTGATGCCGTCTTTCTGGGTGAAGTTTGCAAGTATTTACATAAACTGGTCGTTAGCTGATAACTTGTGTATTTCTAGTTCAAATTGATAAGATACTCGCGTTGGAAGTCATACTCCGACGTTCGCGATGCAGTGGAGACTTTGAAGCTGATGGGTTGGAGAGGTCATTGGATGTGTCGAATTTTTCTCAGAAGAAAGAAAGCTTGTATAAAAAGCTGATGCGGGTTTTAACATTTTGATAGACTTAGTCCCAACTGGATCTTACAGTAATATGGCAACATTTTACTAAATTTAACGTTGCTAGCTTTCGAAATTCAAAACCCTAGAAAAATTTTCTGTAAAACTAATGTAATAACAACAAGGTGGCGTCCGAGTCCGAGATGGACCTGAGCCTAGCTTCTACAGGAAGCTCTCTTCTGTTTTGTGAGCACTACAGTTTTATGCCGATTCCGAGAAAATTTTTCTAGACCGGAATACTTGTTGAGACTTGTCAGTGACTGGAAAGAGGTAGGGGCTTGAATTATGAAAGTTGGTTAATTCGTGCATTGAATCTGCCACTCCCGACGTATGAGTCCACGGACTAACTCACTACGCCACGCCGACCACTAACTGGTGTAGAGCCAAAGAAACGACAACATAATGCGAACTGAATAAATAATACATTACCTACTCAATAATGTGTGAAGATCAGTTTATGGACAGCATATTTAGCGAAAAACATCGGTCGATGCTCGAGATGATGGGAAGAACATACCAAACAACTCTCTTCGGGTGTCTATCAGCGAGACCAAATACCGCCAAGTACGTCGAAAAGTTGGTAAGCATCATGACCCAGCCAACAGAGCGTTCAATAATATCCATGAAGTCTAGAAAACCTTTCAAGGAAACATGGTGAGCAGGATGATCGAAGCAAATACTATCGATCTTAACGAATTTAACGTGGTCATTCATGGGGATCTGTGGGCAAACAACGTCATGTCCCGATACAACAGCGAAAGCGGGGAGTTGGAGGATACAATCCTTGTGGATTTCCAGAAGAGCAGATATGCGTCACCGGTCGTGGACTTGTTATACTTCCTTCTGTCCATCCGCCAAGCTCGAGCTGAAGGTGGCCTGCTTCGATAAGTTTGTAAAGTTCTACCACGAGCAAGTGACGGAGAACCTGAGGCTACTGTATTACTCAAAGATTACTCAAAATTAAAAAAATTCATTTCCTCTTTGTTTCTATTGGCTTGCAAAGTCTGACGGTTTTAAAATTAAAGAGGTGAGGCAAAAAGTTAATATGGCGCTTCCCTGAGCAGTCATTACTCGCGCACGTGCTCATTTATGTTCGTTTTTTTCTGGTGTTAAGGTTTCGTTTGTTGTTTTCTTTTGTGCCGTGTGCTGCATGGAGCTCGTGTAACATTTCCGTACAACTAAAAAGCTATGACTCCTTCGAAGCAAACGCAACGCCTTACAATATTTCAGATTTTCCTTGCTTGTAAGGAGAAAATTGGAAGCTGCCTACTCGGGATTAGGTCTATCCAGAGGATTAAGTATGGGTTAAGTATGGTCTCAAACTTAGTCAAAGAATCTTAACAGTCAGGGTTTAATAGTAGTGACGCATGTCAAGAATGCCTGGTCTTTTCCATTTAATGTGCCTGTGCTGTACAAGTCAAGCAAAACGCATGGATGCCAACAGACTTGATAACCTCAAAAACTAAGAGCTTTCATCATGTTTCATCAGTATTTTTCAACAAATATTCGATAATGTGAATCTCTCGAAAATATCAACTGGTCATGTTTTAATTATTGGCTATATAACTTAATTCGTGCGGTTTGCTAAGAGATGGCGTAACTTGTACTATTCCATTGGAACATGTGTTGGAAAGCTACTGTCATTGTACGTCATTTCAGTAAATGTCATTCATTTGAAGCGTAAACAACAATAATTTGTTTTCACTCAAATATGTCGGAGTTTTCTGCCTGCAAATGTGTTTTTGCCGGGAGTTCTTCTTCATAACCTTAATATGAAGAAAACTGCTGCCGAAAGTCATCGTATTTTGGTGGAAGTTTATGGTGAACATGCGCCAGCTGAGCGAACGTGCTAAAAGTGGTGATTTCGGCTTGGCCAACCAACGAAGGTAATGCTTTGTATTTGGTGGGATCAGAAGGGTGTGCCGTATTATGAGCTGCTAAACACAATTATTATCTAAAATAGTCTGCTATAAATGACTGAAGAGGATTTTTTTTGATTTTTTTTGATTCGCATAAAAGTCTTAAGCTATTTTACACTGAATCTGTTGTTTTTTCATTAGTCTTTAAACACATGTATGCACGTATAAACGCAAAATGCATGGATTTTGCAACAAACTTTGTTAAAAGTATCCATTTCACATCACTGACGCTTTTGTCGTTATGGTCGAGTTGAGTGAATATTTTCTTCTTTTTTGGCACCTACTACCTACTACCTACTAAGCTTTGAATTCGCATCGACCAAAACTCCAAGTTAGTGTTCCCCTAATAACAAGGAACTGGACAATATACGTATACTCGACCATAAAAACATGTCCCGACAGTGTCCCGAAAGCGATTCGTTATGAAATGAACTTGTAAAATTCGCCGAATTTGGGAATTCACCCTTAGAATTCGAGTCATCGAAGGCGACGAAAAATAATCTGCTCGAGTTATCCAGATATTCGAGAAATAAAGGGTGATTTTTTAGCTATTATCTTTTTGGCAACACTGGTTTAAACAGCTGACGCACGTTTCTAGTTTTGTTTCACTGTCAAACATCTTCAGTGTGGTCTATAATTTAACCATGAATCGTCTTACAAACGAACAACGCTTACAAAATATTAAAATTCAAAAATTGTGTTCAGGGTACGTAAATAAGCAGAATTGTCGATTTTGGAGTGAAATCAGCCAGAAGCATTGCAAGAGCTACCAGTGCATCCAGTCACAGTGTGGTGCGGTTTATGTGCTGGTGGCATCATTGGACCGTACTTCTTCAAAGATGATGCGAATCGTAACATAACTGTGAATGGTGAGCCCTACCGTGAGATGATATCCAACTTGACTTGCATTACATGTGGTTTCAACAAGACGGTGCCACATGCCACACAGCACGCGCAACAATGGACTTATTGAGAGGCGAGTGCGGTGAACATTTTATTTCACGTTCGGGACCGGTCAATTGGCCGCCTAGATCGTGCGATTTAAGGCCTTTAGACTATTTTTTGTGGGACTATGTTAAAGCCCATGTCTATACAGACAAGCCCGCTTCAATTGACGTGAGATACCGGCCGAAATGTTGGAAAGAGTTTGCCAAAATTGTACTAAGCGGATGGACCATTTGAGGCGCAGCCAAGGTCAACATTTCCATGAAATAATCTTCAAACATTAAATTATGTGGACCGTACTATCAATTCAAATAAGGATTTCAACCATTTTTCTGAATTTTATTCTTTTTTGTTTTGAAAAACTTTCCTATAGCTTTTAAAAAATCACACTTTAGAAGTTAAAGAACAAGAACAAATTGCATGCAAATTTCAGCCTTGGAGCTAAATTCCATTCGAGTTATCAAAGTTCGGCTGTACTTAAAGATCGGCATTTGGTTTTTTTCAAAATACAGTTTTATGCCGTCGCCACGGCCGAATTTCAGACAATTATACTCTTTGAGTATTGTCAGTGAAGTGTATTGAAGTACCGGGAATCGAACCCAGTCCTGCCTGGTTTGTATTAAGGGTCGACTCACATAACCACAACGCCACTGGCATCATTTTTATTCCCATTAGGGCGTTTTAATTTGAGGCAATTTGTATTTGATATGAAGTACGAATCAAAAAGTAACAGGAACTTATCGACCCTAGGCCTGTGTCCCCTTGCCCCCACCCCACCTGCGAATTTCACGAGATATGCGGTCGGTAAATTATATTCCCCCGAAGAACTCCCTAAATATGACGATAAATGGAAAATAAGAGGCTTGCAAACCTTACGTTTCAGTCGTAAGGCAGTATCAGCCGTCTTCCTCCGAGACATTATTAATTACCGTTCGAATTCACCAGAGTTAAATTTTCTCATGAATATATATCCTGCCCAAACATCCCTTCGGGTGAGAAGTCTACTCCATGATAAGGGACGTAGAACCTCGACTGATTCCTGAGGAACTAGGCTATGTTCGTCTATGGGCTGTAGCACCACCCATGTTATGATTAGTATATAACGTGAAATAACGTATTTGTGTTCTTTTATGTTTGTGGACCTTTCTTTTTTCCCACAAACGGATGGACGAGCTCCTAGTTTCTGAAGTCACTATCTATGTACAGTGAATCTTCTTTTTACGGACACCCCTCTGCAAGGGACTCCCTTCTTTATGGACAGTTCGTCATGGTCGAGGCATGAAGATATTCGTATATTGCATCCCCTTCAGAACGGACAACATGATTGTGACGCTGCTGTCCGTAATAAAGAAGATTCACTGTAGTTCCTTTGGAGTCATAGGGAGCCAGTGACTATGAAAGCTGCACTCAAAGAGTTGGCTCACATGTCTTAAAGACAATCATTTTCGGGGCAGGCATTATTACACGTCTACTGTAGTGACCCTCCTAAGCAACCACAAATTACATCCTAGTCGAGATCTGACACGGAATCGCTTTGGCAAATCACTCGAAGAACCACATTCATGGTTTAAAAGCTCTAATTTTGCCAATCATGTACCTAAAGACACCTAAAGCTGGACGATCATTTAAATATCAGAGTTGTGTTATTGGTCACTACTTCTCCGACAATTTGGAAAGTGTAACCGTCACAGTGTTTGTTGACCGATTTTTTTTTCTTGAAAACACAACAACAGGACACTGCCACGTCTCACACAACACGACCCGTTTTACTACATTGCAAGAACAGGTTCTTCGACGGCATATTTCGCTTTTTGATAGTGTGAACTAGTCGCCAAGATCGCACGATTTGACGCTATTCGACATAGATTTGTGGGGCTCTTAGAGTTTATGCTCACAATCAGCCAATTTCTTGACGCTTTTAAAACGAATATTGCCCAAGTTTTGGCCAAGTCATTAACCCGATATACAGATGTCCAAAAGTCAACGATGGCAGATAGATTCCACTCAAAGTGGCAAGATCTAACCACGACACTGAAAACCAGCCAAACCACAAAATCAAAAATGTTCACTTTCAGGACGGGATACATGACAATTCTCTTCACTCAATAACGAATCCATACAACACCAGAGCACATTTGCCCAATTTTGTCCAAGAAAGCGTGTTACGTTGGTGGCAAGAGGAGTGAATAGCTTGGTGGGAGTTGCTCTCAATCGGCAAACTGCTTTCGCAAGCGCAGTGAACCCTTAGTTCAATCTAAACGCACACGATATTCTTCCGGAGTAATGGCCTTCCCTCAAGCACAAACTGCAAAGACACAAGAGGCAAAGAGAAATAATTGGCCCATCCATCCGGGAGCATCTAGAGGATGGCACTCAATAAATTGACTCACTCTCGAAGTTCAGTCGATCGCCATTAATTCCAAGTCAACGCAATAAACTTTCCCTATCACTCCTCAGTTTAATGTTCCAATGTTCAAGTTTTCAGAAAATCAGACAAACCAATTCACCACACGAGTAGAAAGTCCGCACTCAAAACAATTCTCAGAATTCAGCCAGACCCCGCGTCATTTCCTAATTGCCACGACTCAATTGAAAAATTCCTCAACAACACAATCTGTTTACGAATTGAGCACCCCAAGTATTCGCATGCACTGTGTCCACACGTCCGCCACAACATCCCCCCCATCAACACAATCAGACACGTATTCGTGTTGTCTTTCGCTCTGCACTAGTGGTTTTATTTTTGTTTTCGAAAGAACTCTGCCAGCACATCAAACGAGGAGAAGATTCAGAGGTCAGGCACAGGCTATTAGCTTGAATCACTCAACACTATCTTCTAGCACACATTCCCGCGTGTCACATGAAGCATTTGTCAACACGCACAAGGAATGAACTGAAAATATTTTCATTTTCAATTTCCCCATCAGCCACCGTCGTTCGGTCGGTCGGTTTCGGTGAAACTCTGCCCCAGACAGCATTCAACTGACACCAGAAGTTCGACACACTTCAAGTGTTGTTTTTAATTTAAGAACAACACAACAAGACTCACTGGCAGCCTGCGCGACAAAAAGCCCAAGCGCCATAAAATGTGTCAGGAGAACAATAGGAACGACACAAACGGCTTAAAAATCTCTTATCCACAATATCTAACAATGATTCATACTAACAGATACGACAGCACCGGCGAACAGCACAACGACAAGAATTAGTATCTTCGGCATCATCGTAAACATTTTCGAACGCGCGTTTAATTATAACGCACTCGCAGACGCGAGGTATTTTAACTTAAAATTTCTCAGTCCCTACTTAGTGGACCGTGACGTTTTTTTCAGAGATTTTTCTTCCGGATTGAAAATTCGCGATGTACACGATGTGCTCACGACGAGCATCTTCTGCGTTTTGAAACGTAACGAATCCGTCCGTATTCGAATCAATTTCAATTAAAACACAGGCACAGCGGCCGCCCCATGTGTTGGGCAGAGAGAGATGAGATGCAGAGATGACGGCGGTGATGAGCACCAAAGATAAGGCACAGACTGCCTTCACTGAGAATTAGTGCCTGTTATCGCTGGTGACGATCTTAAGACCTTTCCCTCTCTCTCTCTCTCTCTTTCCCTCCAATGTCTTGATCGTGTACTTTCGTACACTACGGACTTGTACTTTAGATTTTTATGTACAGCCGACTGGTCTTATCGCGCACATAACCGAGCGACACACACTCTCGTAGCGGGAGGGTTTTTTCCCAGGAGGAGGCGACGACGACAGCGCAGAGAACACAAAACGCATGTGGTGGCGTTTCGACAATATATTCGCAAGGGTAGTTCGTACTGGATGCGAATTGTGTTTGTCGGCAGGGTTCCCAGAAACGATTGAATTGCGTATCAATTGATTGCAATTGTGCGCAGCCTAACTCTGCTCCCTGGTCGGTTGCATCAAAGGGAGTTCCCGAGAGATAGCTGGATGCTATCTAAGGGGGTTCAAGGGGTGAAAATAGGTTCCATAACTTCCGGGATGTGTTGCTTAAATGTTTTTTTGAAGTAAATTGAAAGGCGCCGCTGTGTTCGACGGGCGATGAGCTGCACAGAATTACCTAAACGTAGGTATCTTCCTTCAAGATGCACGCCCAGAACTCACAGCGAAACTGAATCAAATTAGCGCCACATCGGTGGCCACTTTGGCCACTTTTTTTCACTTATGGGACCCGAATGTGAGTAATGATTGCTATGCAATTAAAAAAGTTTGAGAGAATAACTAGGGTGACGAAGCAATTTATCAAGAAACCCGCAAGCGTTCAAGATCGAGACTGAAAGAGTGTGTTCACAGGCTTCATGTGTGATTGCTTGAACTTGAGTCACTCTTGGACAATGCCGAGGGGACGCTTCTGTGTTTGGCGAAGGCTGGGTCCAGATTCAAGGACGATCATTTGACTGGTGTTTCCACCAAATCTAGTCCATTCCGCAACCATTAACCCTTTGGACCCTTCTTGGGTCCTTGGACTTTTCAAGTCGCCACTCCCATCAGCTTTAGCGTTGTAAAAAGTTGCATGAGTGCAGCCACTTTGCAGCAGCATTGCAGTTGGGCAATGATGGTACAGTGAAACTTCTCTAGAGCGGACAGCAGCGGCACCATAATGCTTGTTCGTTCTGAAGGGGTTGAATTACACGAACACTGTCATGCCGGGATGGTAACGTAATGGCCGCAATCAGAGGTGCCCCTTATGGAGGGGTGTCCGTAAAGAGAAGTTTCACTATGTGAAGCAAATTTTTCTTAATGCACCTGGCTTGGCTTTTTTGTTTGTTTTGACGAATTAGGTATGAGAAGGCAAATAACAATTTTTGTTTTTAAACCGACTACTCGGGGATATGCACTACTTTTTCCACCCCGGGTCTAAAGGGTTCGACGAGAGAGTTCCCTCTCTCCCCAGCCACCAGAACTGTCGAGACCGACATCCCGTCTCGAGGCCGACATGCTGAGCCGGAGGAGACCCTCCTCAGCTGTTGAGTCGACCATCCACAGTTTATCTGGCGATGTGGTAGATGAGCGGCACCGCATTTATATTTTGTATCAGCCCGTTTTTGTCTAGGTGCCGAAAAGCTTCCGGGGGGATGAAGCCGTTGTGTCGTACCCTTTCGTGGTATTGTGAATTGGGGTAGTAGGCCCCTGAGATCAAGTTATTGACCGAGTTCATCGCTCTGGCAGTATGACCTCGAATCAACTTCACTAGGAAATTGTGCACTTATCAGGTTCGCTCTGTTGTATAAGATCTCATTGGAATAGAACTTTCTGTACTGGGACCTTGGAGTTCTATAAAGGCGAAGGCAAGCCCTAAGACATGCCATCTCAAACAACCGAATCTTTTCCATCAAGCTTGCACTCACGTTGAACCACACGGGACAGCCATAGGTGAGCATTGGCCGGATGAGGGCCATGTAACAGATTACCTTCACCCTCGCATCGAGTTGGCTGTTGTAAAACAGTCTCTTTGTAAGAGCAAAAGCGCCTCGGGCCAATGCCAGAGCAGCATCTACATGTTTGTTAAAATACAGATACTGGTCCAGACAGATCCCCAGGTATCTGACTACAGTCATTTGCCAGTGGTTGCCCGTGTCGTCCAACAATTGAGAATTTTCGCCAATTCTTTTTCGTATCCGCCGAGGCCTTATACAACGGCGGTTTCCGACTTCTGAAAGTTGATTTTCAACTTCCAGTCATCGCAATCTCTCATGAATGAATCGAAGTCAACCTGCAAGAGGGTAGTGGTGTCCTCGATATTTTTGCCTGATCTGTACACGATCAAGTCGTCGGTGTACGCTATTACATGAGGAAGAAATTGTGAAGTGCATGTTGAACAGGATCGGCGAATTAACGACATCCTGTTGGAGACCATTTCAAGACCGCCATTCTTGACGACGAACCGTCTACCGGTAAACATGGTACACAGTAGGTACAGCAGTGGTTTGCTAATGCCGAGCCGATTGAGCTTGTAAAAAAGACCTTCTAGCCATACGGTGGTGGCCTGCTCTGTGCACCCCAAGATCTTCAATTCAATTCAAAGAACCCCTCTTGGATGGAGAGCTACAAAGCGGCTAATCATTTTCTTCGCATCTTTTTTTGGACTGTTAGCCTCTTTGTCTTTGGTCAGAAGCTACCGAAGACGTAGATTGCAAAGGTGCATCCACAATTCAGGTTGAAATGATGTTAGAGTAAAGCAGTCATGCATTTGTTGTGGATGATCCCAGGCAGCAACAGACGATTCCGGTATAACACTTCCTTGCCCTTGTAGAGTTCCGTCAGCATATCTGATAGATCCACCCTCTAATGCCTTTACTGTTTGTTTGGCTGGCGCTATATGTCCGGTGTGGACCTCGGCAAACAGTCCTGGGGAGGACTGTGCTTGTTCCTTATAGCTACGCACGTTCATCTGATTTGGGCCCTTTTCCAGTTGTATGCACCACCGGAGGCGCGATCATCTTTTCCTTTACCGCGTTATCCTTCGGGGTTGGCGTTGAAGACATTCCACCCGGGACATTGGTGCCCACGCAGAAATAACTAAAATGTTTGGGTTAAAACAGCTTGTCAACGAATCGACAAGAAACTCGAGATAAGCATCGACTTTAAGTGATTTTGTATCAGTGACGAAAAGCTGGATCATTTCTGACCAAGAGTCAATTAAACCTGACCTACGTGTGAATACTTTGGTTGAAAAGGCTCAAAATCTAACATATGTGTGAAATTTAGTGTACAGTTAGCCCAACCAGAGTGGTAGAAGAGTGCTGGGTGTGGTTTAGGACGTAGGCGCGAGGAAACAGGAGAACAATATCCCGAGAATCGTTCATGATGGTAGTAGGGGTTACCAGTATCTTGAAGCAGATTCCACATCCATTGACACAGACCATAAAAAAACACACACACATCCATGTTCGATTGAATAATGTTAACTTGTAATTAAATACAATATATGGAAGACTTTAAGTGAGAATAAATGGCCAACCGAAGTGTAAAGAGCGATTTTACTGGTACAGGGTGAACATTTTTATGAAGGGTGTCGAATGCCTTAATGTTATGAGTAGCAACACATTCGTAAAATCTGCTCGATATTACGAATTTTTCGATATAGCGAACACACCTGGACATTACAGTGAAAACTCCTATTACGGACAACTCTCTTAGGCAGACAATCCCCTTGAGTGAAGAATTTCTCACGACTGTGGATCTTGAATTTGAGTTCCATGCATTTTGTGTTCCCTTTAGCGGACACTCCCGAACGCGGATATGGACATCAGCCGCAATTTGGTAGGCGGACAAAATTTGTCCCAGGAAAACTTTCCAGTAGCTATTTGCATGGTACGTGTTTGACAAAGGAACTGACTTAACAAAGAAACCAACAAAATAGCAACAGCAGAGTGTGTGTGTGGTGCACGTGTCATCTAATCGTTGTATCTACTCAAATTTTTGCAGCTGTGTTCTGTAGTTATATTTTGGTTTTTTGTTTGTCTGTCCATTTCAGTTTTCTTGCGAATTTCAAGGACTGCAGGTGAAGTAAATTGTTTGAAAATTATTTTTTTAAGGAATTCTTTCAACAACTCCCTTAGCTGGACAAAAGTGCTCGCGACCCTCGCTGTCCTTATAATATTGGATCAAAACTGTAATTCCTTTGTCCTCATTTAGATTAAGACCAGCTTATTTCGCCCATTCTTCAATCGTTGTAAAAGTTTAACCACAGGAGTTTGGGAACGCGAAACACTGTCGATGTCGGACTGTCTGCTTAACCCAGCAGTTGTTCTGAATTGTAGAAGCGAGAGCCTTCCGTGCGTTGGCTTGGGTTTCGCACCAGTGGAAAAGAGAACTAGATGCAGGAAACCTAGTATTCGCTCTTATTCAAGACCTGAAGAGAAGACAGAAACATATTAGCACAGAAATTATTCAAACATGGTATCATACCTTTCTTGGTTTTTAATCTTTTCGCGCTTGACACAAAAATAAAGCTTGGAGAAGAATTCTCTAATTCTAAGAAAGTAAAGTTAGGCGTACCGCAAGGAACGATTCTGGGGGTTTCACTATTAATGATTTAGTGAATTGTCTTTAGTTTTCACAAGTGTCGCTCTTTGCCAATGATACGTTAATATATTGGGTCCATAATTCGTGCGGTTTGCTAAGAGATGGCGTAACTTGTTATTTATTTCATTAGAACATGCGTTGGAAAGCTACTGTCGCTGTACGTCGTTTCAGTATGTGTCATTCATTTGAAGCGTGAACAACAATCATTTTTTTCACTCAAATATGTCGAACTTTTCTCCATTAAAAAGTGTTTTTGCGGGGAGTTCTTCTTCATTGCTTTAATATGAAGAAAACTGCTGCCGAAAATTCATCGTATTTTGGTGGAAGTTTATGGTGAACATGCGCCAGCTGAACGAACGTGCTAAAAGTGGTGATTTCGGCTTGGCCAACCAGCGAAGGTAATGCTCTGTATTTGGTGGGATCAGAAGGGTGTTCTGTATTATGAGCTGCTAAAACCGGGTGACACCATCAATGGACAACGCTACCGAACACAATTAATCCGTTTGAAGAGAGCAGCAGCCGAAAAACGCCCGGAATATGCGACCAGACGCGAGGCAATAATTTTCCATCATGACAACGCTCGACCCAACGTTGCTATTCCGGGTGAGAACTATTTGAAAAACAGTGGATGGGAAGTTTTAGCCCGCCCGCCTTATAGCCCAAATCTTGCCCCTTCTGACTACCATTTGTCCCGGTCGATGCAGAACGCCCTCTCTGAAATACGGTTCACATCAGATCAGAATATCAAAAATTGGCTTGATTCATTCTTAGCTGCCAAGCGGGAGTAGTTCTTTTGGGATGGGATCCACAAATTGCCGGAAAGATGGGAGAAAGTCATGACTTCAGATGGGCAAAAGTGTGAATAATACTATTGTACATGTCATGTTTTTCTTAAATAAACGTTTAAATTTCGGAAAAAAAAAACAAGAATTGAGTTATGGGCTCAAAATTACAATTTAAGAAACGTACGAGATTACCTTTGTATAAAGGAACGCAAATGTTTAACAACTGAAGTACAAATTTTTCCTTTGTATAAAGGAACGCAAATGTTTAACAACTGAAGTACAAATATTAAAAACGAAACAAATGTTGTTCCCTCAACATGCTACAAGTTATTTCTAATTTGTTCAGATGAACTGCTTAGAGTTTACCAAAACTAATAAATTCTATCTATCTTTCTAATCACTCTACATGCCTAACTATCTGAGATGAGAAACCAACGCCATCGCACTCGTTTGACCAAATCCATGTCGCTGCACAGCGCATGCAGGTCATAGTTCAGTACTCCTCCTCCAAACCCCATCAACAAATACGGGACCAAATATCAGGCGAAGGACTTTCCTCTCCGCTTTAGTTAGCGTCCTAGATTTTGCGCCATACCGAAGGACTGGGAGGTCTTATATGGGTATGTCTTGGTCCTTGCCTTCCAAGCCCAAGCACACACCGCTTGTCATTTCCGCTGTGGTGTCGAGCCATATATTGTAGCAAGCTGATAAATAGGATATTATTTGGTCACCCTTCAAACGGACATGCATATATGTCTGACTATCATTATCATTACGGTTTATCAAACAAAGACGATGTGCACGAATGGCAAGGCTATAATCACGCTCAATTGCTCTCAGGCCACATAAGATCTGGAACTTGAACGGTATAATTTTGTCGGCAGAATAGGGAGCCAGTCTCAAACTCATTCCAGACTCTTCACCTCGCAGAAAGTAAGTGAAGACCTGATTTCGGTCTTCTGAAAAAGTCCATCCAATTCAAATCGAGCAAAATCAGAACGTCAGAATGTCTGTTTGAAATCAACCAAATAATCAGTTCTGAGAATTAATTAAATTCACTAAAGCCGAAGAACCACAAATCAATATGTTGCATGTTTCCTTGAAGTCTCATGTATCAATAACCAGACTATTGACTCCCTAGAAACGTCAATTAAATCCGACAGAGACGCGACGGAATAAGTCCAACAAGGAGTTTTATTCAACATTTCCTTCTCCAGCTTAACTGCAGCACGTCGCTCGTCAATCGAACAAATGCTAAATTATCAATAATCTTGAAACTTTATCTGAGGGCCTCGCTTTTAAATTATTTCGAAGGCATTCCAGGACAGTGCCAGCGATTGTTTGAAGGCACAACTGCGGCAAGTTCCACTCGTTGGCGGTCAGCGCCACATGGCATCAGTCAGTCGCATGCTTTGTCACCATGACCGCATCCCACAAAAGAGCACTGAATCGGACGCGTCACACACACAATGCAGATACATACATAAATGTATCAGAAACATGAAATTGCTCCATTAATTGGTTGAGTGGGTCAATTCAATGTTCATCAGATGTGATTCACTTGACAGACTGAACTTCTAACCCAATTTGCTGTTTCTAATACTCGCATTTATACCCTTATTTATTGATGGGGTAATTGGGGTTTTCTGCAGAGGATCGTGTATGAAGTTGAACGGTCTCGCTTTACTCAGTGACTGCGAGCTCTCTTCAAGTCGCTTACAATTTGTTTCATCAAAAACGAATTTAAGAAGTCTCTTCAAATAACTTACAACAGGAAGGAAACTTGGAGCTCTTTGTACACGCTACACATTGCGCTTGTTTATGTATTCTTATGCTCCTTCTCCCGGTCCGGGGTGAACTAAGGTCAAACCCCTAAACCAACCAAGCGTGTGGTGCTTGTGCATGGCAGTGTTCTCTCCCGATTAGTGGAAGAGTTTCTTGACAGTTTATACACTCTGAGCATCGTCAGTGGCTCGAGAGAGGGTGTGTCGTGAAAATGAACGTTGTTGTGCCCGGTATCGAACCGTAGACTTCGTGGGTACGATTTGACGGTCCAAGACGCAAGCAAGATTTAATTCAACTCAAACATGCTAGCGATGTGGCGGAAGTGGCGTCGTGGGTAAGTGCGTCGACACCCTGCGCAACTGAAACTCGCTGCCAGGTTTTGATTCCCGGTCGGTACGACCACTGACAATACTCACTAGAGTATAACTGTCTAGAAAAGGCCTCTCAAACATGGACGATACGAGTCGGTATAAAACTGTAGGTCCCTGGCACTCGTGAAAGGACAATAGCACGCACAACACGAGTAGTTGCTGTAGATGCTAGGCCCGTGCTGTAGCGCCGCCCATATTTTATTATTATTATACGAGCGAATATGCAGAAGTGATACACACATTTTGTTAATTTTGCTTAGTTTCGTTAAGTTTCGTTAAATTTTGTTAACTTGAAAGTGGGACCAAAATCACGTACAGTTGGTGTTAGAATATTGAGATAATTTCAAGAAACAATGATGCCAGGTTTATTTTGCATTTTGACGATGCTTCTGGTTACATTTCATTTAGTTCTGACATAAGCTTAAAACAATTAAGTAACGGATGGGACTTGTTTCTATGTTATTTCGAAAATTTCGCCATCACATATGTGGCTTCTCTTAACGACGCCAGTTTATAGAGGAGACGAGAAACGATGAAGTCTACTTGTTGTAAAAATGGAAGAACGAATGAATGTTCCATCGAATACACTGACTCAGTCATAACGAGCGCATGAACAGTTATTCAGCAATGTGGCCATTAGGCATGTTCTTCGCAAGCGTATGCACGCTTAAATTATAAGTGCACAAAAAACGATTATGATTCATCATAAAAACTTGGCAGCACTGACGACATTTGTGACATGTGAAAAAAATAAATAAATGGGAATTTAAAATAATTTGGAACAAATAATAATGCGAATACCGTAAGGATTTCTTTGTGCCGACAGTTCAAGTTCCAGTTCAGAAGAAGCGGAATACGGACAGGAGCAGTACATTAAACAGAAATGAAGTTTGATAGAGATGCCCAATTTCAAACTCCCTTGCCCCTTGAAATTTTTGACAATCATTTTTTATATCGCTTTCTAAAGCCAAATTGGCCAATCAGAGAAGATCAGTTACGTTATTCCGTGAATAACTGTCAAAAATTCATGAATAATTGTCAAATGGAATTCGTCGATGGACTAGGGGCAATCAGCTGTGAAGTTGGGCATGTCTATAATATTTCATTTCTGACGACATTAAATGTGTAAATTTCTTATATAGCCATTTTCAGTTCAATGATCTCATGGATGAGTTTTGTGAGGTTTCTAAGCTTCTAAGCAGAAATGCAGTACTATAGAGCAGCGTTACTAGATTATTTTCTTCAAACCTGCTAAGGCCAGGCCTTCTAGACAAAAACGTAATAAATGGTAAAAAACTGCGAGCTATTTCTCTGCAAAATGCGTTTTGTTATGTCTGTGAATTCATAGTTTGTACTGTATACAGAGAACTCCCTCACAAGCGGACGGTACCATGAAATTTGTCAGGTTAAGAGAGGTGTACGGTTATGAGAAAAAAATACGGCATTGACAACCTTGAAAGAAGAACACACAATAGACATACGTTCATATGTTTGTGTTTAGTTATGTTCCTGCATTAGGTCATCTTCTTCTTTCAATGTGAACAAATGCTTACTTTTCTTATAAGGATGCTTTAAAATTTCAAATTACGAAAAAACAATAATTTTCAGCGTCCAATTTTAAGAGAGTTCGTTTCTGAGAGAATGGATTATAAATCGTGTAAATAATTCCGGCTTTCCTTCAAATTTGTCCGGTCATGAGAGGTGTCCGTTCGGATCCAAAACGGAAACTTACAAAGGAAGGTAATTTCTAAATTTAGTACAAGAACAAAGTCAATAATTGAAATTACTCGGAAGCTTTATAAAGAACATTCGTTAAAGATAACATTTTATTTGCCGGGATAAGGTTAAAGTCACTTTCAGAAACCCCTGCCTTACTTGGAAAATTTACAAATGAAAACATTTCTTCACAAGCAGCCTAAGAGGTAGGTAAAATTAGCATACATTTGGCAACATTTGCTCAAAATATTTCATCCGCCTGAGTCTCAGTGTCAAAAGATCTGATGCATATTCCTTTGACCAACTGCTCAATGGACCATGACATGACTAACGGCTAGACCAAAGGAGCGAATGTGTCACAATTCGGATTAACGTTTTTAATTTTACGAGTAGCTACGAAAAATCAAGAAAATAAATGATGCAGAGTTAAATTAGCTATTTTGGAAATCTTTTGTAAATTTTTCCAAACGGCTGAAATTTTGAAATATGCTCAAAAATTTGCTGCCAGTAGTTTTTGTGATCGAAACAGCCAAATCTGGTAACGCTGCTATAGAGATGGCCAACTTCACAGCTGATAGACCATCGACGAATTTGAGAGGCTATTTGACAGTTATTCACGAAAAAAGGTGAATGCCGTTCTCTGATTGGTCAATCTGGTTTGAGAAAACGATTTAAAAAATTTTAAGGGGAATGAGAGGTAGAAGTTGGCACTCTATCATACTTCATTTCTGCTTCTAAATTATCGAATCAGCACTAATACATAGAAAATAATGATTGGGAGCATTGTTTTTATCCGCTCTTATTTCACAAGCGGCGATAAATATCTCGGGTAACTCTAGCGGATGTAGGATTTGCTGTTAGTGCATTTAAACACGGCTATTAACTGCGCTCGTCACTCAGCACGCAACACATTTTGTTCAAGAATTGAGCAATTGTGCAAATGGCCAATTATCGAAAATGTCGAGAAGGTAGAGTCTGAGTGTCATGTAAGCACTGTTTTGATTTTCCAGTTGCTAAACATTGCACAACAAACCGTTTAGGAATATTTGAAAAACAAACTCGACGTATGGGTACCTCACGAGTTAACGCCAAGGAACCTCATGTACTCAATTTCCATTGGCGAAGCACTGCTGAATCGCAGCAGCACCGATGCATTTTAAAAACAACTGGTGACGAAAAGTCGTTCTCTTGCGACAACGTCGAGCGAAAACGATCGTGGTCAAAAGGGGCAAACTATGGCCCTGCCAGTATTGACGGCTAAAAGGGTCGTATTGTGTTTTTTGTGGGATTGGCAGGGAATTATCCACTTTGAGTTGGTCTCCTACGGCGAACTGTATTGTCGACAATTGAACCGTCCGAAGGAAGCATTCGCTCAGATCAGGACAACGTCAGGCGCTCAGAAGGAATTGTGTTCCATCAGGACAACGTCAGGCGCTCAGAAGGAATTGTGTTCCATCAGGACAACGTCAGGCGCTCAGAAGGAATTGTGTTCCATCAGGACAACGTCAGGCGCTCAGAAGGAACTGTGTTCCATCAGGACAACGTCAGGCGCTCACCAGAATCTCCGAAAATGAGTCCGGACCTAGCACCAAGTGATTGCCACCTATTGCTGTCCATACTGGCTTTTGGCTTGTGCAACAATGCTCTGTCAGTTTTTCGCCAGCAGGGGCGAGAGTTTTTACGAGAGTGAGATAACGGCATTACCATGGAAATGGCAACATTAATCCCACAAAAAGGCTCATATTTGACCTAAATCTGACTAATGTTTAAATGTTGTGTAAAAATAATGGGTTTCTTTAACAACACCAGTATTATTCACGAACACTGGTTGAAAGCGATTTAAACATTCTTTAACTTTCATTGTTCTCTTGGCAGAAGCTGGGACGGGTATACAAGGGCATCCTCTTTATTCCAACTGCCAGTTCACACACTTGTTGTTATTGATGAATCTCGTTTTCTTATTTGTAAGGGCATCATTTTGACACTCTGGAAGTGGAGGGTTTTGGTATCATAGCTACGTCATAACTCGCCCCTTTTTACGCCAGCTACAGACCGCATATCTCAAACTAACACAAATTAAAAACGGTCAGTATTATTTGTGTTGAAATGGACGAAATATAATTCCTCGACTATAATTGCGTCAAACTTGCGGGCTTTGTAAATCTAATCGTTCATAAGAAGAAAATCCAAATTCACCGATTCTACTTCGTGCACGACTTACTTTTGTTCGCGAGTTAAGTTTCTGTGAAGCCTGTGATTAAATCTTTGCTAAGAGTCTTGACGTGTCGACCTGACAGAGTGGCGTGGATAAGCTGCACAAGATGAGTTTGTGTCAAAATAGTTAAGCATTGATTTCCTGTTTTATCAAAAAGTTGTGTTCAATAATGGGGCTCTATTTCTATTTTATCACACGGAGCTTAGCTCTTAGTGCAACTGCTCGTCTTGCACTTGATATTGTTGCGTAACGAGTGAAAGACAATTTTATACCGAACAGCGAAGCTTGAAAAGAATATTCTCGACAGGTTTACTCTCTGGGCGTTGTCGGTAATCCTAGGGAAGTATAACAATTAGGATACAAGCACCCCGCTCAATGGAATTAAAATATGCATTTTGAATTGTTATGGACTGGTGAAGACATCGGCCCATTTTCCTGATTCTGACCCAACTCATGCACTGGATATCGGAACGAATAATTAGCGTAATTCAAATCTCTCGGTTCACTTGGCCCTCGCAACACTCAGAGAGTTCAGTCCTGTCCAGAAAAGGCGTCTCAAAATTTGCCTTTCGAAATTCCTATACAACTGCAGTACAGGTCCCCCTAACTCGTGAGACAACAATGACATGCCCAGCACGAGTGGTTGATGTAGAAGCTACGCCTAGATCCACGGGCTTTAGCGCCAAACATGCTATAGCTAGCCTGGCCTCCGCATATGTACATCGACATCATCTACAGTGACTGCCATTAATATTCGGTTTTTTACTCGAATGTGTTAAAAATTGCAGCTACACCTTAAAACCAAATGGTGGTTAACCCCTTTTCTGGCTCGGTGAGTTCCTTTACTTTCTTCGGGGTTAGCAATTTTTTGAATGAAAATCACGTACCATTACCACAATTTACACGAAAAACTATGAAAAAAATACCTTCATTAATATTATCGTTTTTTACCGTTTTTTAATTTACATAAAATTGACAAAAATTAATTAATATTTTGTCGCCATTATTCCGGACTTGTCAGACCCAGGACGAGATGGTTGGACCAAGTCCAAAAACTCTCCTGGTCACGCTTGGGCATAATCCTGATGAGTTAGAGTCGATAGCGGAGGATCGAGTTGTCTGGAGATCTCTCGTGTGTGAGACCCCTTTAGTGGAGCATCCGGGTCAGAATATGATGTTGATGATATTCTGGACTTATCAGGGGCGTTCAATATATTCTCGGTATCAGGGTGAAGCAGTGGTTGTATATATAAATTGACTTATTTATCAAGTAATACTATTATTTTAGTGCATTCATGTGAAATTTCATATAAATGTGATTATTAATTCGCGTTTTATCTCTAGTTAAACAGAATCAAAATGGCAACTGAGACGATGATGGTGAAAATTGAGCATCGCGCTGTAATTAAATTTCTCACTAAGCAAGGAAAAAGTCAAAAAACTATTCATGATGGTGGTTGTTTACCAAGGTTCCGCACCTTCATTATCAATCAAGTGAGTTCAAGAGAGGCAGAGAAAGCATTGAAGACGACCCCCGCTCCGGCACCCCGGCTACTGCTTGTACGGGAGAAAGCAATACAGAAGTCGAAAAACTTGTTCTTGAGGATGCCCGAATAAAGAAATGTGAAAATGATGCCAGAGATCACCAAGTTTTCAATTGGTACCATTCACACCATTCTTCATGACCATCTTAACCTTTCAAAGGTCAGTGCAAGGTGGGTGCCACGAATGCTCACAGCGCCTCCGGAAAAAGTGAGAATCGCATGCTGTAGAGAGCCTTTGGAGATGTGTAGTGAGAACGCGGACGGTGCTATGGATCGAATTGTTACTGATGACGAAACATGGGTCCACCACTATGACCCTGAAACCAAACAAGAGTCCATGCAGTGGCATAAGAAAGGAACAGACCCCCCGAAGAAGTTCAAAGTCACTCCAAGCTCTGCCGGGAAGCTCATGGCCACAGTTTTTTGAGACTCAAAGGGAATCTTGCTCATTGAGTACAAAAAAAAGGTGAAACCATCAACGCCACATCCTACGCTTCCACTTTGCATAATTTGCGGAAGGAAATTAAAAAGAAAAGACGAGAAAAGAAAGCTCGCAGCGGGTGTGTTGCTTCTTCATGACAACGCTCCTGTTCACACGGCGCGAGTTTCCAAGGCTGCTGCGCGAGATTGTGGTTTCGAAGAAATCCAACACCCACCCTATAGTCCAGACCTTGTCCCTAGCGATTATTTGTTTCCGGATTTGAAAAAATGTCTTCGTGGAAAAAGATTTTCGGATGATTAAGAACTCAAGTCGGCAATAAATGGGTATTTTGCAGAGAAAGAGGAAATTTATTTTTTTGAGGGTTTAAAAAAGCTTATCTCAAGATGTAACAAATTCATTGATATTAGGGGAGATTATATTGAAAAATAAAAACAATTTAAATTGAATTCGCATTTTCCTTCATATCGATACCGAGAATATATTGAACGCCCCTCGTATTTCAGTCGTTTACGAACGAAATAGGACTCTCCCGCACTCGCCGATCCAATTAGGTCCACAAATTCGACGAGTGCGGTTGTTGCCATAACTTTTGAGCAGTTGTATAGCAGCCATTCGCGGACAATATGGGCTTTGTGTTTAGGATTATTATCCTGATCAAATTTGAAAGACTTGGAAATTCCCATTTGTTCACTTTTCGCGCTTTCTTTAAAATTTTCTCTCAGAATCCTCAAGTAATGCTCCTTATTCATGATCGCAACTATAAGGAGCAAATTGCTCACAATATGAACCTCCACACAATAACATGATCCCCATGCTTCATCGTTGCCTTCAAGTGATTACTTTTCAGCTCTTCATTCTTCTTGCGCCGCACCATAACCCCTCCATCAGACCCAAAAAGGTTTAACTTGCTCTCACGTGCGAAAATTACATCTTCCCACCATACTGGATCTTTTTCTCTGCAATCTTTAGCGGTTTTTTGACGAATCTTACGGTTGCGCAAGTTGATAAAGGGCTTTTCCGACCGTTGAACCCTTCTGCTTTGATAGTTCTGCCAAGAGTAGACCCAGGAACACGCTTTCCGCATTCAATCAACAGCTGACTTACTATCTTAGGTGCAATAAGACGACTGTTATCTTTAACTTTTCTTATTATTATGCGTTCATCGCGTCGTGTTAATTTCTTGGGCTGGCCTTTCTGCGTCTTGGAATTGATACCGCCTTTGTTCCTGTCTTATGATGTCAACGACCGTATAAGGTTTCATTTTCAAATTTTCCTCAATTTCATCGTAAGTTTTGAATTTTAAATGATGACTTAAGACCAGCGCCCGTTGTTCCAGCGAAGTGTTCTTTCCCTTGCGTCCCATTTTATTTTTTTTAACTTGTGGTCAATTTTAAACAGGCTATTACCAAATAATGGTGTAGGACAGAAATTAAGTATTATAGATATGCCCAACCTGGCAGCTGATTGACCCCTAGCCCATTGACCAATTTCAGAGACTTTTTGACAGTTATTCATGAATTTTTGACAGTTACTCACGAAATAATGTAAATGCCATTCTTTGATTGGCCAGTTTGGCTTTAGAAAACGGTATAAAAAATGGTTGTCAAAAAATGTAAGGGGCAAGGGAGATAGAAGTCTAGCGTCTCTATCATTTCCGTTGTAGGATATGATAATTTCAAGCAGACATATAAATCTGAGCATAGGCTTCTTTGATTTAAACCGTAAAATGCAAGTTAAAAATCCGAGTATTAATGAAGTACTTTTTTCATAGTTTTTCGTTTAAATTGAATATCTTGTGGTAATGGTAAGTACTTTTTATTAAAAAAATTGCTAATCTCACCGAGCAGGAAAAGATTGGGTTAAAACCCACTTGCCTTTAACCAGTAACTGCAATTTTACGCACATTCGAGTAAAAAACCGAATATTAATGACACCCACTGTATATCGCCTGACAGTCTACACGGTTTCTGATTCGGGTTTCATCTTTGACTTGTCTTGTGATTGATTGCCTGGCCTGTGCTCCTGGGTCACCGTTCCTTATCTCCTACAAACACGCGCGGCTTACTAAATACGAATCACTAAACAGTACTTATTGGATGGATGCATCCATGACACACGGGTCCTCAACCTTTGTGGACCGGCACATTATTTGTGTAATTTATCACCTCTTCACCTCAAGATATCTTCGTATCTCTGTCACCGTATTTTTGTTGATCAACAACTCCAGCTTCTGAGGCAATCTTCGCGCTGTTATTTTTAAACCCGCCTAAAAAATAAAATCATTAACAGCCGCTCGCGCTGTCGTCTGCTGCGACGCATCATAAATATTCAAAAATGCTATTTGAACCTCTGGTGTCTTATCAGCTGTGTCTTGTATTCACTTCAGATTGTTCTACGTGGGGTTTCGTCTGTGCTCAGATGCTGTGCATATTTTCGGTTTTTAAAGCACACATGAGTAAATATATGCGTTGTGTGTACAAACACATGTCATGTGGCACACAAAAATGTCTTTCCCACCCACATGCTTGTGACGAATCATAAATTTCCACATCTGGCAGACAGGTAAACAGCATTACCGTTACAAGTCCCTTCCGAGTAGTGGCTGAGACACCAGAAGTGATGCATGGAACACCATAATCGAGTGCATTCAGACCCGAACTTTTATTTGCTGATGATGAAACAACTGTCACAAAGCTGACGGCAAACGTAGTGGTGGCGCCCCATAGTCTGTTCCCATTGACTTGTACGATACAGGTTCCGTAGATAAAATCATATTTGATTAGCTTATCAAACTCCCTGTTCCGGTACAATGTCACTAAATAGGCGTGTAAACATGTGAGGCAGTGGAGGATGTTATACACGGCATTTCTTAGAAGGAAGGATAGAATCGTCATCAGAAAAAGAACTCAGTCTCACTCAAGTGCAGGTATAGATACATAAGCAGTGGTGGCTTATGGATGTAGTCAGACCAGATAGGGTCCATTGTGCTGCCACTCGGATTGATTCCGGAGCCAATGCAACATAATAACGCCACGAAACCAGTTGGAGTCGGTCAGATCAGCCTCAGATCACTTACATTTATCGTAGAAATGGGGCCTGCGTAGAAAGAAGTCTTCGCTGAAAAATTCCGCAAGACATTTTAAGTTTCGTCCTCTTTCATATCGATACCGAGAATATATTGAACGCCCCTCGTATTTCAGTCGTGTACGAACGAAATAGGACTCTCCCGCACTCGCCGATCCAATTAGGTCCACAAACTCGACGAGTGCGGTTATTGCCATAACTTTTGAGCAGTTGTATAGCAGCCATTCGCGGACAATATGGGCTTTGTGTTTAGGATCATTATCTTGATAAAATTTGAAAGACCTGGAAATTCAAATTTGTTCACTTTTCGCGCTTTATTTCGAATTCTCTCTTAGAATCATCAATTCATGTTCCTTATTCATGATCCCATCTATAAAGAGCAAATTGCTCACAATATGAACCTCCACACAATAACATGACCTCCCCCATGCTTCATCGTTGCCTTCAAGTGATTATTTTTCAGCTCTTCATTCTTCTTGCGCCGCACCATAACCCCTCCATCAGACCCAAAAAGGTTTAACTTGCTCTCACGTGCGAAAATTACATCTTCCCACCATACTGGATCTTTTTCTCTGCAATCTTTAGCGGTTTTTTGACGAATCTTACGGTTGCGCAAGTTGATAAAGGGCTTTTCCGACCGTTGAACCCTTCTGCTTTGATAGTTCTGCCAAGAGTAGACCCAGGAACACGCTTTCCGCATTCAATCAACAGCTGACTTACTATCTTAGGTGCAATAAGACGACTGTTATCTTTAACTTTTCTTATTATTATGCGTTCATCGCGTCGTGTTAATTTCTTGGGCTGGCCTTTCTGCGTCTTGGAATTGATACCGCCTTTGTTCCTGTCTTATGATGTCAACGACCGTATAAGGTTTCATTTTCAAATTTTCCTCAATTTCATCGTAAGTTTTGAATTTTAAATGATGACTTAAGACCAGCGCCCGTTGTTCCAGCGAAGTGTTCTTTCCCTTGCGTCCCATTTTATTTTTTTTAACTTGTGGTCAATTTTAAACAGGCTATTACCAAATAATGGTGTAGGACAGAAATTAAGTATTATAGATATGCCCAACCTGGCAGCTGATTGACCCCTAGCCCATTGACCAATTTCAGAGACTTTTTGACAGTTATTCATGAATTTTTGACAGTTACTCACGAAATAATGTAAATGCCATTCTTTGATTGGCCAGTTTGGCTTTAGAAAACGGTATAAAAAATGGTTGTCAAAAAATGTAAGGGGCAAGGGAGATAGAAGTCTAGCGTCTCTATCATTTCCGTTGTAGGATATGATAATTTCAAGCAGACATATAAATCTGAGCATAGGCTTCTTTGATTTAAACCGTAAAATGCAAGTTAAAAATCCGAGTATTAATGAAGTACTTTTTTCATAGTTTTTCGTTTAAATTGAATATCTTGTGGTAATGGTAAGTACTTTTTATTAAAAAAATTGCTAATCTCACCGAGCAGGAAAAGATTGGGTTAAAACCCACTTGCCTTTAACCAGTAACTGCAATTTTACGCACATTCGAGTAAAAAACCGAATATTAATGACACCCACTGTATATCGCCTGACAGTCTACACGGTTTCTGATTCGGGTTTCATCTTTGACTTGTCTTGTGATTGATTGCCTGGCCTGTGCTCCTGGGTCACCGTTCCTTATCTCCTACAAACACGCGCGGCTTACTAAATACGAATCACTAAACAGTACTTATTGGATGGATGCATCCATGACACACGGGTCCTCAACCTTTGTGGACCGGCACATTATTTGTGTAATTTATCACCTCTTCACCTCAAGATATCTTCGTATCTCTGTCACCGTATTTTTGTTGATCAACAACTCCAGCTTCTGAGGCAATCTTCGCGCTGTTATTTTTAAACCCGCCTAAAAAATAAAATCATTAACAGCCGCTCGCGCTGTCGTCTGCTGCGACGCATCATAAATATTCAAAAATGCTATTTGAACCTCTGGTGTCTTATCAGCTGTGTCTTGTATTCACTTCAGATTGTTCTACGTGGGGTTTCGTCTGTGCTCAGATGCTGTGCATATTTTCGGTTTTTAAAGCACACATGAGTAAATATATGCGTTGTGTGTACAAACACATGTCATGTGGCACACAAAAATGTCTTTCCCACCCACATGCTTGTGACGAATCATAAATTTCCACATCTGGCAGACAGGTAAACAGCATTACCGTTACAAGTCCCTTCCGAGTAGTGGCTGAGACACCAGAAGTGATGCATGGAACACCATAATCGAGTGCATTCAGACCCGAACTTTTATTTGCTGATGATGAAACAACTGTCACAAAGCTGACGGCAAACGTAGTGGTGGCGCCCCATAGTCTGTTCCCATTGACTTGTACGATACAGGTTCCGTAGATAAAATCATATTTGATTAGCTTATCAAACTCCCTGTTCCGGTACAATGTCACTAAATAGGCGTGTAAACATGTGAGGCAGTGGAGGATGTTATACACGGCATTTCTTAGAAGGAAGGATAGAATCGTCATCAGAAAAAGAACTCAGTCTCACTCAAGTGCAGGTATAGATACATAAGCAGTGGTGGCTTATGGATGTAGTCAGACCAGATAGGGTCCATTGTGCTGCCACTCGGATTGATTCCGGAGCCAATGCAACATAATAACGCCACGAAACCAGTTGGAGTCGGTCAGATCAGCCTCAGATCACTTACATTTATCGTAGAAATGGGGCCTGCGTAGAAAGAAGTCTTCGCTGAAAAATTCCGCAAGACATTTTAAGTTTCGTCCTCCCGACGACAACTTCTGACAAAGTCTTTCAAAGTTGTTACATGTTCGCCGATCAGGCAGTGGATCAGTCAAGCCAACACGACAACAGAGTTTTATGGAACGTTGCGGTGCCGTAAAATAAAGTCGAACGAAATAACCGAACCGACCGATATAACCGAACGTTTGGGACCTACGACTGGATGGCGCAGTTGGTTAAGTGCCTGCCCTTGGTTTGAGGGATCCCGGGTTCGAAGCCCAGTGAAAGCAAAGTTAATACGCTATTATCTGGTTTTCAAATCTAGTCCAGTCAGCATCAATATCACCAAATCATTGCCAATATCACTAGAATGGTCGATCAGTAATAATTGCAATCTGATTGTGGGTGCCAACATGGTCTATGTGTGCTGGAGAAGAATCCACTAGCAGTACCCTTCTGCTAGCTAACTTGGGCCAGATCATTCCAGAACTGATGCACGTGATTCTGGTTACCTAGTTGCTGCAGTTGCAGTGCAAGCTACCTAACTCGAGATCTTAAAGTGGAGACCAACTCATTCCCTTGATTTCGAGCAATCAGTGCGGACATTCACCGAGTCTCTGAAGGATGTGAGACTGTTGGGGCAGAGTTCTGGGTTTACGGACGTGAAGTTCTTGATCAAGAACAAATTGTTGGTTAAAAAGTCAATATTCTTGTGCATCAGAGCGCGTCTGGTCAGAGTGGACTACTACGAGTAAGCTACAGGTCGAGTTGCAGTAATGTCTGCAGATGAGATTATGATTACGGGCTTTGTTTGAGGTGTGGCACCAGATGATGAACAGAATGTGGCGTGGTCGCTCTCATTTCTTACCGATTGCTTTTCGTCCGGCATAGATCGCGAGCATGGAGTTTCCTAATTCTTTCGGCTTCAATTGGCTTCCAAAGGAGCCTTTTATACAGGATGAGTCCTAGGTTGTTGGCATTATCAGAGTATTCGCAGCTGGAACCATTTATGCTTGGGAGGAGTTGCATTTTGACCACAAGACGATGTTTTCCTCTTTGCGTGGTCTTGGTGTGTGTCATCTGCGTAAACCATCATTTTACAAGTCGTCCTCCAGATGCAACAGTCGTTCGATCAGGACTAGCGAAAGGACAGATGCATTACATCGAGACAATTCCATACACTAGTCAAAAAGCTAGCACTTTGGCCAATCCTGAGGATGAAGTGATTAGGGAAATTCGATTTCCAAATGAGTTTTACTGGAACAATGCATCCTAGGTCCACAGATTGAGCAGCAAAATCTTATACAGATGGAGCAAGAACTAATGAAGGAAAAGGGGCATGGGCAAACGCACCAGCATATTCCAAGCAGAAATCCATACCATACACAGATTCAAATTAATCCAAGTGACAATCGTGCTGCTATCGTGGCACAAGACTCCTAAGCTTGTGTGGGAATGCCTACAGAGGCTTATTGAGTTGAGCAGGAGAAACAGAGAAAAACTCAGCTGTATACCTGGCCATACAGAGATACAAGGCAATGCAATGACCGACTCCCTAACCAGGAAACGATCATCCGAACCTGTCACAGGCCACGAACCACTCTGTGCTGAAGGCGACCATGTCCTCACAGATGAACTCAGGGGACAGGAAAGAAGGAAGCGGACAGATACTTGGCATGAAGCAAAAGACTCCTGGGTCAATATAACCGAAACAGGTTTGAGCCAGAAGAACCTCCGCATCCGAACAAGCTTCCGCAGACTCACGGAGCACAGAGGGAAACTAGGAGTATCAGAAGAAGGTCTCTGCGGATTCCGTGGAGATTTGAATGAAATACAAACCAGAACAAGAAGGAAGAAATTAAGTCACTAGAACCGTCTCTCATTCTTAGATTCCTAAAAAATCGATTAGAGGGAATTCTCTGAAATAAATTCCTCCTCTGCGCAACAGGATTCAGTAAGCCGATAAAGTGTGTATCTGAGGGCAACTGGTAATAACGGTATGGAAAGGGGACAGGATATATCTTAAGGTCGTGGTGCAATATACCCTAAACCGAAATAGAAATACGTTCATAGTTCAAGCTCCGGAATTAGGGAAATGAAGTTCTTGTTCAAGCAGAAGCTAGGTGCTACGTAGTCAATACTTTTGGCTACAAAGTCAATATTCTTTAGGATCCGAGTGTGTCCAGTCAGAGTGGATCATTATAAGTCATCTGAAGAGCTAGTACTGAGTAGTCAACCGTGTTGAATAATTCTATTCGACCTTCATACTGCACGTCGTTCCGTCCAGAAGTAAACGTAGTGCATTAACCACAAAGCTCCAGGGGAGAAGTTGAGAACGTCTTGGTTGGACTTCTGTTGCAATTCTTGTCGCGGATTATGTGATGGATCGTTGGCAAGCTTCTTCATACGTATCATACAACAGACAACTACTCCCGTAATCTTGGGATCTGGCGAACGATGTTGTGTACCGATAAACTTCTCTGTTGCTTAAACAGAGTTCGTATTGCTTGCTTGAGGATCTGATTTCTTGCCTTGCTGTGCTGATTTAGAACAGAGTATGTTGCAGTGGAGGCATTCCCTCTGTATCCGCAAATTAAAACAAAATCAAAACCAACGCAAAATTCCATCGCAAATCGTTTCACTTTATTTCTTCTGCACATCGCCCACTTTGACTTGAGGTGGAGGTGGTCCATTCCCCGTCCTCGCCTTTATACTCATCCACAGATGCTGATAGGGATTCTGTAATTCTTTTTCTGTTTTGGGTATCCTCACAGCTCTTCGGAACTTCGGTGAGAGAAGGAGTAAATTCTGCAGCAGTCCATACGTACTAGATGCTGTCCAGTATACACAAAGCGCCTGCAAACCAGACATCTTAACACATTCCCTGAAATTCATATCAACGCGCATACTTACCGAAGGAACAGTACAAGCTATCGGAACCATGGCTACGCTGAACACACGAAAAACATTTGTGGCTATCTTTTGCAAACGACTAGAAGGGCCAACTTTGATCATCGATTGAATCTGAAATCAGAAATTTTGCAGTCAGTGGCATATGCCAGGTTTTCCATTACAAGCTTACTTCAATGATAGATAAGTTGATTATACCCAGCATCACAGGGAGTATAAAAGAACTATCAACCACAGTCAGGTTCGGTATCCAGCCGAATCCTCCCAGGGTCAGTTCAGTGAAGATAACTCTGGCGTCCAATGAGTTTGGATCGGGCAGCAAATAAACCATATTACGCAGGGCAACGGATTGGAAGATCCACAAAGGAATTTGTCCCCAGAGTACCACTATTGTCTTTGCCGGATGGCAGTTTTCACGAACAATGAGATTGTTCCATTGTTTCTTCAGCTGTTCAAAAAGAAAATCCGCTATTATAATTGCATACACGTACACAAACTTAATCTCACCGAATGATTATACACTCGACGTGTTTGTTGTTCTGTCCAATTGAATTTTTTCATAGCGACAGCTGCCTCCTGCTTTAATTCAGCAACAATTGCTGGCATTTCCAGTGTGATGAGGTCAATTCTCGCTGTGATTTTGTTTTGATAGATCGCCAGTGGCAAGGTTACTAATGAACGAAACAGAAAAGTTGACAGGACAATGGTTGCCCACCATGGCAGACCGGTTAGATCGTGGATTCCAGCTAAGCCTTGATACATGTAGGCTACTGGTGTGCTGCTGGACAGCGTATGCCAGAAGCCGGTCAAGGCCGGTTGTCCTGTTGTGATATTTCTGTTGTGGTGGACGCATGTTTGTGACTGCTGTCGTTTGTCAACGTGATAGGTGGTAAGACAAGAGAAAGACCTTGCTTTTAGTGAAAAATTGTGGCTACGAAATAGAGCAACTCCTGCATATTTTCCTAACCAAAGCATCATAACATTACGCCTTCTGTAAGCGAAACAAAGGTGACTTCAATTAAGTGTGGCATAAAGGAGGATGTCATGCATTTGGTATTGTTGACTTTTGAAGACGAAATATTAACACTTGATAAAAATCATTCAAAATACCAGACAAACGTGTAAATATGTGAATTTTCTGATAAAGTGGAAGAAACTTACAAAAGTTTTAATTTTTCATTCACCTAATGACAGTTCGCAGACGTATGGTTGACTGTCAAAATGATTGCTTAGACACTACAGGGTGCAACGAGATACATGGTGTACATATGAGGTTGAACCATCGGTTACATAATTGATCACATAATTTATGAATTACTATTGAATTGGCATGCTTGCCAATGACCGTTTCCAAAGTTGAAGTCAATTTTCAGGCATTATCAGTCACTCACGCGACTGGAGACCCTACCAAAATATACAGACAGAATTTTGATTGCAAAGTTATGGGTATGAACATTTTTGCTGTAATACACTGTTGCATGCTTTTAGGAGTGTCAATATGAAACTAACATGCATAAAGCAGAATGAAAATTTAGCCATAATCTTAGGAGTACTCCAAGTACATAATATGTTACTATCGTAGAATACTCCGAATTGGTTAATAATTATAAGAATTATTGGGAACGTTCCACTCAAATTATCAACGTATTCTACGATCCAATATGTGCAAGCCATTGACAACTACAAAGTCGGTGAAAAAGGGCGCGCTTTTTTTCCGTGGAAACTCGTAAAGTACGATGTGGGTGACTCGCTTCGCTCGCGAACAGGATTTTAACCCTTTCTTCGGCAGGGTTTAACCCGCTCACGCGACTTCGTCGCTCCGCTAAGGGTATGTCAACAACTGTCTGGAGCTGAAGTTTAATTTCCAGATTTAAAACGAAATAAGCCCGAATTTTGATTATTTAAGCCTCGATATATCCTAAAATAGTCAAAAACAAAATTTACTGATTGCTCCTAAGAGTATGCCCAAATTTTCAATGAGATTTTTGCATGGAATTTTCATATTGACACTCCTACGAGTATGCCTATAACTATGCAAGCAAAATTCTATCCCATGTGTTAAAAAGTTAATTTTGTATGAGAAATTTCATAGGAACCATACATACATTTTTAAACCTCCATATCTCCTAAACTATGCAAAAACGAGCATTTCGGCACTTTATATTTTGTTCATATTCCATCGAGTTCTACAAAACTGCTTTTTCGGAACCTAAAACCACGGAATCGTAATATCCCCCGAAGCTATTAAGAAATGATAAGAACCTAATTTCCATTTGTTTTATTTTTATTCGAATTGGTGGAAAAGTCAAAAATTATTCTGTGCTTAACATTTTTTCACATTTGACTTCAGGCTAAGTGTAGCCATAGCCTAACAAAACATTTGAAAATTCAAATCCACCCAAACACTCAGCGCGGGCATGTTTCCCAACCTGCTTGTGCACCGTTGTCAAAATCAGCTGCTTTCTGTTTGTATTTGCAAGTGAAAACGAGACGACCACAGATGCTATCCCACAGCGGACATCCTGCTTGCACGCTGCACAGTATTGTCGTGTGTTCTCCGTCGTCGTTGTCGTCGTCATTCTTTATTTTTTTATTTTGTACTGTGGAGTGAAAAAAAGCTGTCCAGCAAAAACAAGACGAGCGAATTATAAAAAAATTGTACAAAAAAACCTCATTCATTCGACGCAATCACAGTAATCATAAAATCGGAAAAAAGTATTTTGCGAAATTTGCTTCCATCTCAGAAAAGGTGATTATCACTTTCGACTAAATCATTTTTTTTTGTATCGAAGTTCTTTTGCGTATAATTCGCTCGTTCGATATTCAAAATTTTCCGTGGAAAAACTTCATAATTAAGCAGAAAATATATCGACCATTTCTCCGTAGGTCCTTCAACTGCAGAAAAGTGTTTGTTATCTTGCGAGAAGAATACCAAATAAGAACAGAAATTGTTCTCAGAAAAGCGTTTGAAAGGGAGAATTCGGAGATTTTTTTCTTTTGCTATTGCTTCCCCAAGTGAGTCTCTGGGATCGCTGGAGGGGTGGTCGTGGAGTAAAAGGCGAAAGATGAACAGATCCCCACCATGGGCCCAAGTTCCAGACCTTGCCCTCAGCCGAGTGTTTGAATATTTGGATGAGAGCAAGGATCGATTTAGTGCTTCCCTCGTTTGCTGGCATTGGAGAAACATTCTCTTCCAGAAGAGGTGAGTGATTTTTATGCATATGTATGTATGCGCTTATTTGCTTGCGACCGTGAAAAAAAAATTAATGTTTGCTTCCTAAAATAGCCGAGTTGTGTTGATTTTAATAATTGTTCACTTGCGTTCTTATTGCGTTGCATTTTGAGCTTGAGTGGTGACACTGTGCTATGTGTGGGTGTTGCGCACTTGTCCTGTTGGAAATTACAGTAAACGCAGGCGAGAGCTTAGTTGTGTGCGTTTGCAAAAAAAAGAAAGGTTTTCTTTTGTTTCCCTCATTGGCTGTGACCTTAAACGGCTGAGAGTTGAACCAGCCCCACGCAAAGAAGGGGGTCAGCGGAGAAGCTCGATCGTTTCTGGCGAATGCTGCTGTGGTGGCATTTTGTCGTGCCCATTTGTTGATACCATCTCTTATACGTAATGGAGAGAAAGTGCTTGCTTTTTTTTTTCTTCGTTTGTTTAGATTTCTGGTTTTGTAATTCCTGCCTCGAATTTGGTATTCTGACAACGTGCGTCTAACGACTGTGGGGCATGGGTGCGTTTTGTGACGCAACACTATTGGGCGAGAGACCTTCAAAGTAGAGACAATTCATTTTTGTCGCTTCATTAGTTCTATTATTCGGGCCTTATAGGGCAAAAGTTTACATTTTGTTTTCAACTTTCACAATATGGTTAAAATAAAACAGCTGACTCATCCTGGTATTACAAGAACAGAGAATCATTTGTTTTGCAGAGGCGACTTCTCGGAAATTCCATTTGAAAAATGTCATTGCATTCGTTGGCAGCCATGTAAAACCACGAAGCAAGTGCGTGTATGTGGATCATAGCAATAGTGACCATGAATACAAAGTTATCTCGCATGGATAGGGAATGGGATTGAATTTAAATACGGTTCCGAATTTCGTTGAAAGTGGATGTAGATGTATGCACGGCATGCCCATGCTCTTTTATGAGCGTATTTAATCTGCTTATGATTGTTTGTTTTTCGACTTTCATCCAGTAAACAGAAGAAGCGAAAAACAGGAAGCAATATTTCATGATCTGCCAGCGACAATGTGTAAACAATTTTGTTAAAAAATTATGAGCAAATCATATGGACGTGGGCATGCACATGCATCAGCATCAACTTATTGGCTGTCAAAGCATGCAAAACCAACGAACGGCAATCGTACTGAGCTTAGATTTACTGAGAGTAGTCACCCTCTTATCTCTAATACGCACTGCCACATCAATCTGTCTAACTTTGTTTATGCCAAAGCGTTTTTCTCGTGAATTTACATAGGCCCTCATCCTTTAGCGGATGATTAGAAAAAAAATTGTCATCAGATGTCGGCACATGTGGTTATGCCATTTTAAACAAACCGCATACCAAAGTCCGCACTTAAATAGAGCACTTCGTGAGAAACTTGACAACTTGTCGCAACGAGTTTATGTTTCCCTGCGGTTTCGATTTCAATTCATTATTATGGAATACCACTGGTTGTCTAGTCGAAGTAGTCTGAAGAAAGTAGAGAGTATTGACAGACGCCGTTCCTCAGTCTCGTGTGGTAATAAATAATCTGATTGACTTGATTTCTGTTAAATAAGGAATGCGTGAAATTCCTTTGCGATGCGACTGTATCTTGGGTCTTGAGTCGACTTTTTGCATGTTTTTGTCATGTTTTAAGAAAACTGTAACAATGTCTTTGAAGAAATCATTTAAGGCACATATTGGTGTTGTTAAGCCCATGCAGAGCCAACGGTCTGCTTCTTCAGGCACTGTTCGTCGGCGACAATAGGGCAAGATTCAGTTACGTATGTATGTATGTGACGATTTTTGATTTCTGGTTAGCCTCATTGTCTAGCTGTCGCTGTGCCGGTGTCTCGTTATTTATTCGCTTATGCATCACGATTTAGGTTGGTTTTTGTTGACTTTCTGGTTTTGTTCAGGTGTCCACAAACAAGGTGAACGACAAATACAAATTAAGTGGCAAATCAAAAAATACTTGTTCTTTGTGTGGCTTGCGATCCCGTGTAGCCCTGCACCTGAAGCAGGAAGGCCTCACCAGCTAATGCGATCTCTGGCTGGATTCGTTCAGTTGCCTACACCATTTTCGTTGAGGTGTGTGCGCCACCTAAGACGCTGGCGTATTCCAAGGTGTCCATTCGCTGTAAACGGCGCAGCCGATTGGTTGGACTCAAGTCGTTACAGTTTGAGATCGGATCTATTCCGAACTGGACCACATATCACGCGTAGAACATTTCTCCCGAAGAGATCGATGATTCCTCACCCGCCTTCTAAAGCCTCTGGCCTTTGGGAGCAATGTCTTGTATAGAGCCAGCATCGTTCTTCGAGAGATGGCCCTATTGTTGGAGAAGTCACTTTGCAGCTCGTCGCTTGACCGACCTGCAGACCGGCCTTTGGGAGCATGTCTGGGTAAAAAAAAGGTCATGTATAGAGCCAGCATCGTTCTTCGAGAGATGGCCCTATTGTTGGAGAAGTCACATTGCAGCTCGTCGCTTGACCGACCCGCAGACCGGCCTTTGGGAGCATGGAGCTGGGTAAAAAAAAGCTCGTCGCTTGACCGAGCTGCAAGAATTTCCCATTGTCACCCAGCACAATCAGATCAGCAGTTCCAGAGGAATGTCAAACTAAACATAGCGATATATACTTCGTCTCTATGCTCACTATCATATTCGGCCTAGAAATCGAAGGCAGTGAGGATCGATTCTTCGGTATTTTTGTGGACTTCCCTGCTTTGAGGCCGCACCAGATTGTTGACAAATGCTACAAGATCTTGTACACGACGTTGGTCTTATTGGTCCAAAGTTGGGGCAGTCAAAGGCAGACAGTCAACTGAACGAAAAGAAAATAACCCCATAACCCCACTTTATAACTCATTGATAGTGTCTTAATGAAAAGATTAGTGAATGTCGTGTACACTCTGCACAACTTGCGATGACAAGCCCTCGACCAGGCGGGTCGACAGACTCAGTTGGAAGCCGGCTATCTCCAGGAACTTGATCTGCTTGTTTTGATATCTTTCTGGACTGAAACCTTCACCACCTTTTCTAGCGCTTAAGAGCGCAGGTACGGACCAGTTTACACTCGCCACAAACGTCCAGAGCCCCTGGACCGAATTGAAAGCACCCTTAGCTCTTATCATAATTATACCATTTGTCTACTGTTCTATCCGTTGGCTAAGGATCAAACAAATAATAACCAAAAAAAAATGTCGTTTTAGGTTTTTTCGAAATTTCAAATTTACATTGCACATTGACAACGACCGGCAATGTACTTTCTTCCTGCATACCCTCTTCAATTTAACGAACGAACTAACGATGGTGTTCGATTTTCTGTGCGTATACCACATCGAGAAGATCAGACGGATCCTCTACAAGTAAGATTTCGAATTCGTCTGCCGATTTTTGAAGACAACGGTCTAAAGCATGATCTTTGTTTTCTTTTGTCGCAAGTAGGATTGCAAGAAGCGATTGCCTGCAGGGAATACGTTTCCAAACAAACAATGTTGGGCATGCAGCTCCTGGTGATATGTTGGACGAAGGCCTCATTGACATTGAACAGTAAGTCAAACACACACATCTCTGGAGAAATTGATGAAACCTCTTGTTTTTGCAGCTTTTTTGTGGAACCAATGAAAGTAATTCTAAGCCGGAAGAAATCGGTAATGAAGGTTCTCGATATGGGCGCTATTGAATCGTTAACATACTATGGAGCTGACTTCTTGAAGTCAATTGCAAAGCCACAAGAAATCGAGGAGCTGACCTTTGCCTCAATCAAATTCGATCCTAGTCACTATCCAATTTTCGTATTGGAACCCATACTCTTAGAGAAATGTGCATCACTACAGGTAAGTCTGGAGGAGGATCGCAAATGCATTTATGGTGCGAACTTATTGGTTTGCTTTAGGTTTTATCTCTTGACTATGATACCCTTAATGAGGATATCCTTCGTACAATTCAAATACTTCCCCTTCGGAAGCTAATGATTTGCGTTCACGGACTGGACCGTGAACATCCTGGAATCTCTGAGCACTCTTGGCTGGAATTCTCCAACAAATTCCAGAACATCGATTTGATTTTATCTCTGGTGTACGCCTATGAAGCCGTTGAGGTCCTGCAAGTAAGGATTCTACGCCAGAACATGCCAATAACCCATTTGAGGGTATTATTTTGTGATTTTGTAAGTGAATCTCAAAGTTTGGTTTTCCCCACCGTATAATGCCCACATCTTTTCAGATAAATGTGGAAGCATTGGAATGGATGTCTGTGTACAATAAGAACACGCTCAAGAGCATCCAGTGGATTGATTCTGTAAGTGTGCTTTACCCAGGCCCTCAGGCGCTGATTAACTCTCGTCTCCGTTTAAAGGCTTTCAAACATCCCGACAAAAATGTGATGGATCTCTTCTTGCGGTCTGGTCAGGACCCGTTTGTTATGATGTCGTGGCGCTGTGAGAGTCTACAAGAAATTGTCATTCACGGATACGTCTTGGACGCGCACAATATTGTTGGTATATCACGACTGCGCGGCAGGTCGTTGAAACGTTTGGAAATATCTATGATTGATAATACTCCTTCAACAGCCAGTATGGAGTCGTTCATAGAGGTATGTATGTGTCAAGTGGATATGACAAGCTTCTGCAGAGAGAGAGAGAGAGAGTGAGACGACGTAAGCATTACAAAAACAGCAGCTTGTCACATTTAATTGCTTTGTCGAAGAAAACGTGTGCAATCTTGTTCGAGTGTTGACTCTAGGCGAACAAGATTCTTTGGGAATTAAAAAGTCGTCTGCTACACTCAGTCTTCATGCGGAATGTCATCAAACAGCAGACAAACACGTCCCAGTTTCGCATGATAAAAGCCGCAAGTCTGATTCAGTTTGTATACGCAAATGAGACCATAAAACCCAAGCATAAAGTAGACTGCACAATCAGTTTGCAGGTGGCCTTCTTAGAATGTCATTTCTTATCATTCCAGGAATAGCATTTTTTGGGAAAATGTTCTCACATTGTTCTCCGTCATTGCAGCGAAGTCCATTTTTTGTGCATTTAATCACGAATTATAATTCAATATCGGCTGACTTGACTATTTTCATATTTTCCCTTTCAATTGCCAAATTCGCGTATGCGGTGTTCGATCCAGAGCACTTAGGGTCGTTCTGTTAAACATAACTTTCTCTTCGACTGCTGGATTTGCTTTCATTCAATCAAATTTTGTGGTTTCAACTGTTTTACCCACAACCCAGCGGGAATTAAGGGATCAACTCGGGAATTTTGCTCCTCTCGCTTTCTCTCTTTTCTTCCGTTGTCGTAGTTGCCAGCTCACGTCTGGATACAAGATGGAGTGATTGTGTGTGCCATTTATCGTCTTTGTTGTGCACACAATATACAGGCGACAATCAGATTCAGACATTTTAAGGGCCGACGTTGAATTTGAATAAAACACAAATTATTTAGGAAATTATTGTCATCTCTTTTAATTGTGATAATATTGGTATGGAACAAAATATCGGCCAAATGGCCGCCGCGACCTCGGCGACACACCTCCATCCGATGGTCCAAATTTTCGATGACGCTGAAGCATAATTGAGATTCTATGCCGTTAATGTGCCGAATTATCTCATTCTTTAGCTCTTGAATTGTTGCTGGAAAAGAAATTTGTTGCAAAGAAAAAAATCCAACGGTGTCAAATCACATGATCTTGGCGGCCAATTGACATCGCCACCACGTGAGATAACACGGCCATTGAATTTGTCGCGCAAAAGAGCCATTGTTTCGTTAGCTGTGTGGCAAGTGGCACCGTCCTGTTGAAACCACATATCGTCCACATTCATATCTCCCAATTCGGGCCATAAAAAGTTCATTATCATTTCACGATAGCGAACACCATTCACAGTACAGGCAGTTACTGTCCTCATTTTGAAAAAATACGGCCCGATGATGCCGCCAGCCCATAAACCGCACCAAACAGTCACTCTTTGTGGGTGCATTGGTTTTTCGACAATCACTCTTGGATTATCATTCGCCCAAATGCGGCAATTCTGCTTATTGACGAATCCACTGAGGTGAAAATGTGCCTCATCACTGAAAATGATCTTCTTCGAAAACTAATCATCCACTGTTGTCATTCTGACCATTGACGACGCTTGAAATGATCAAGAGGCTTTAGTTCTTGAGTCAATTGCACCTTGTAAGCGTGTAAATGCAAGTCTTTATGCACAATGTTCATCAACGACGAGCGTGAGAGGTGCAATTGTTGGGCACGACGACGAGTTGGGGTAGACGGCTCTTCAGCCACACTATCGCGAAGAACAGCTATATTTTCTGCAGTACGAGCTGTACGAGCATGCACTGGTGTTTTCACATCTCCTACAGACCCGGTTTGCTCAAATGTTTGCACGATTTTTCCGATTGTACGCACATTTGGACGATTAAATCGACCGAAAAAATCACGAAGTGCACGATATGCATTTTGATTTGAACGCCCATTTTCATAATAAGCCTGAATAACTTTAACGCGTTGCCCGATTGTGTATCTTTCCATGGTTCAAACTGAGTTAGTCTGAAATTGAGAAATGTCAAATGAAATGCAGAAAAAAACTTGACACTAAGGTGTGGTTCACATTCAACATCGGCCCTTAAAATAATAACCACCCTTTACAAATATTGGTTGACTCACATGGGTGGGTATATTCGCTCGCTCACCCATGCTCGTTTGAAGCCCTTGCTCCCTCACGCGCATTATAATCGGGCCGTTAGTCCCCATAAGCACGGCACGCTTTGAGATTTGACGATGCTTGGGCTTTTATTCGTGGTCGTGCTGTGTTGCCTTGTTCTAAATGGCCGAATGCGATGATATTCCGCGCTGCAACTGTGTTTGCAAATACGCTCTACGAGGCCATACACTACTGTGATCAAAATATAAAGTGAACACAAAGTTTACTAGTCGTACGAACAGTTTGAAGAAGGTAGTAAAAGCGTACAAAATTTTCCTGGTCGACCATCAACGTCAAGATTGCCAATTGGATACATAGTTACGTTACATTTAGATCATTTTGAAAGCGTCTTATTTGAATTATGGGATGACAGCGAATCACGGCATTAGTCTCTCTAGCCTGTTCGCCTACATCCCTAAAATCCCAAGAATGTTCCAGTGCGACTGTTTCGACAGGATTGACGGGAATAAAGCCCTTTGCGTTTGGAAGGCCATTCGGAAATCGACTTTGTGAATGTGAATGACTTTGACAGTTGTGAATGTCATGAGGATTAGTGATATGGACACACAGACGTTTGAGTGGACTCGGGCTAGCGATGGTGCAAATGAATCTCACAATCGAATGAATTGGCAATTGCCAAAAATGTAATTCAGTTGCCGCTTTATTCGGCCTAACAATCCAATTCCAGAATATTTGTTCAGTACCATTCACAAGGATTGCAGAAATCTGTGTATTTCTCGATTTTCTCATAAGTTTTAGTGACCCTCCTCGCACTGTTTAAATCAGAAATGAAGTACTATAGAGCTGCGCAACTTCACAGCTGATTGACCGCTAGTCCATCGACGAATTTGATCGGTATTTTGACAGTTATTCATGACTTTTTGACAGCTATTCACGAAATACCGTGAATGCCGTTCCCTCATTGGTCAATTTGGCTTCAGAAAACGATATAAAAAATGGTTGTCAAATATTTTAAGGGGCAAGAGAGGTAGAAGTTGGACGTCTCTATCAAACTTCATTTCTGGTTTGAAATGTAGAAAAAAAAATACCCCATCAGTGTCAGTGTGAAGAGGAACAGTTTACATCAGAGATGATGGAGGAAGAGATATTCCTCTTTCCAATGGAAAACCCCCAGTCCATCGCATTTGTGCTCTAAAGTCACACATACTACTTTATTTTCACACACACTTGTTAGAAGTATAGAGCAACACAATGGTGTTAGGCGGGAGTAAACAGCTTCGCTTAGCTCACACGTATTCACAGACGCCTGGCTGTGAAAAGGTTATAAAAAACGCTGTCAGATGAATCTGAGGGGCAAGAAACGTAGAAGTGGCCCTTCATCATCTCTGGTTTACATTTGCCGATTCGATGCCGATTGGAATTGTACAAAAATCGAAGATCAATAGTCGACTTCGCCCAATTTTATTTCAAATACTTGGAATTGCGAGAGCACTTGAATTATTCGACTGTTTCTATTTTCAGTCGTCTGTCGCTTATGTCTATTACACACTTCACTTTATTTTTTGATCACAGAGAAATGCATGCTTGATCGACGCAAGTCGTTGCTCTCGAATTGACCGAACCCCAGTCCATTGCAGGCCATTAATCAATTTCCTTTTCTAAAGCACCAATTTATTATGATTACAGGAAATAAGTTCATTACTCGGAAAGCGCTGGAATCCTATTAACCCGGCTCACTTGCATCCATCACTGGGATTCGCACCCGTCTCAGATGACATACGTGACGAATATGTCTTTGATCTCCTTCGAACTGATCTGCGAACGAATTAACTAGTCCAACCAGAAAAGAACGTAAGCTGCTTAAGAACAACAAAAAGACACACAACATCACGTAAGTGGCGACGATTTTGAAATATGGGCGCATACAGAATCAGATTAAACGAATATCGATTATATCCCCACAATTTTACATAAATGTGGTATGTTTATTTTTTGTTGAGTAACTTCTTACATTTATACGCAAGCGCCTCTCATACACTTTATGTATATCCTTTTTTAATTTATAAACATTCACGACTACCTTACCGATGAGCCTATGCACAGCCATCATTGTAAACAGAACAGTGTGTGACATAATTGAGTTCGTTATTCGTTCGAATTGACACTCTGAATAATTTGTTTTCATGCATAGCAACAAAGCAGCCACTGCAGCATCTCCTTTGTATATTTTTTTTTAGTTCTTAAACATAGATTAGAAAAATGAACAAACGAAACGAGAAATTCCATTGATGCAAACATTTGATGCAAATTATTATGAAGACACACTGAACAACAAAACATTCTGTGATTTAAAATAATTAGAAAGAAATGAAATACCGAACACGTATTGCGTTGTTGAAGAATGAGAAGCAAACGATCGCCATATCGACGTCGATTATTATTAGTAGAATTAGTGAAACAAGAGAAATACAAGAAAACAATGTAAAACAAAAAAGTAATTGCGCAAATTAATAAGGACGTATATTTTGTATTGTAATTAAAACACTTAATGTTTAGAAAGAAAATTTTTATGTTCTTTTTTTTTCCATTTTCTGTTTACACAATTAAGTTAAATAGAAACTGAAGAATTCAATTTGAAGAAAATGATCAGATCTTTTGTTGATTCAATCTCATGTCCTTTCTTCTTTCTTTGTTAATTATTAATTTTTTTATTTTGTTTATTTTTAACTACCTCTGGACATGTGAAAAGTCTTTCATGAAAAACAATATGTAACACAAAAGAGAGAAAGAAAATAATGATTGAAGGACACGATGATTCTTTTTTATATGTTTATGAATATGATCACTTGTTGAGGAGAGAAATGTGAATATTTACAACTAATTTATGTAAAACAACTAGAGAGCGGTAGTGTGCCTGTTGAGCGTATGAAATAACGATCTAACGTGGGGGAAGATAAATATGCTAGAGGAGAGCATTCGCATTTTATATCGCACAAATAGATTGATCGAGTGCGTGTGCCGGGGCGGGAAATTTTGCCTGAACTATGCCTTTGTTAGATAGTCCGTAGGAAAGAGCGGCCGGAGGAGGTTTTTACTTCAGAACCACCAGCTCAGCCTCTGAATCATTGATTCCATGGTTGGCAAGTGTAATCCAAGAGATGGGAAATCCGTGAGCATGCCGTCAGTGTCTCCATATTGCTTAAATTTAAGTCTAGAGTATTCAATTCCGTCTAAGCGTTTCATTTTTATCTCAAAATCGAACTACCACGATATTTGAGGTAAGTCGACTTAGCAGACGAAGAAATCTACAGAAATGATATAGCCAAAAGTTGACTCATTTGCTTCAGCTAAAATCGCTAATATAGCAGTCAATTCCTTCCACACTACACTTACTAAACTCAGAAACGTGTATTTGCGTCAAAAACAACATTTTTATCTTAAAATCGATATTTGAGGTAAGTCGACTTAGCAGACGAAGAAATCTACAGAAATGATGTACTGTAACAATTTCGTTCAGTTTCGTTGAGTTTCGTTAAGTTTCGTTAATTTGTTTTTCCTTAAGTGGGATGCATAGGCATTGCTCTATACATGACAGTCGACATTACGAAACGAATTTGAACGAAATTTGAAGATATTTTTAGGTATACTTGTTAGGAAAACAAGATCGGTTGAGCGGCTTGTCAAAAACCACTTTAGACACTGGTTATGCAGTTCTTAAGCTTACGCACCAGTACACCGTGTTCGATGTCTAAGTTCAGGTTTGCATCCTTAATGCATCCTTAATCCAAATTCGATCTAAGTTCATTGCATCCTTAATGTGTTCTACCGTGATAACTTCCATTTTCGGGAAACCAACCAGATCCACAATTTACTTTCAGTTCGATCCTGTTTAAATCTTCCACTTCTTCAAAGAAGTATTTCCCTTCGAAATTGAGATTAGAGCAGTCGTCCGACAGATTATACTTTCCTTCGTCCCTGCAAAGTTCTCATATGATTGAGGTCAAGACGCCAAGTTTGAACTGCACTTCAGTGGGACAAATGGTGGAAGGAACATGCTCATGCAAATTATTGACTGCACAGAACAGCTTTTGTCGATGATAAAATCATCAATTTGTCACGGAAGAATCGCTTTAATTAAACCAGCTGTAAAACTTGACAAGCAAATGTTGAATCATTGCGAAAATACCATCAGAATCCTTACGAACGTAATTTCTTGAAGTACACTCTTTATGACAAACTGAAGGCGAGCTTACGTGCGGAGGAATGCTAGAAGAGTGGTCTCTAGCTGCTGCTCCCTGTCACCATACACTACTCGATCACTTGTTTTTGATTTCGACTTTCATAAAAGAGAACAAGTTGAGCAGTGTGTGGCCTATTGAACCTGCTTCCACGACATGCGACCAGTTGAGTCTACATTAGTAGTAGAGCAACCTTCAAACCTTTCTTTTTTGTTCTTCGATTATACCCCACCTGTGTGCACACACTCGACACTCGATGATAACTTATTAAAATACCATTAAAATAAAGTGAAGTCCACACTTTAGCTCGTTATTTCTATGCTTACCCAAAAGGCATTACCAGAAAGACTAAATAAAAAGTATTTGTATTCCGTCAGCAAATGTGTTGTAAGGCAATAAAAGCCAAGCTCATGATTCGTTTTGATATTGTAATATGTAGGTATTAAAGAAACAAAAAACATAACAAAGTGCATTTATAACTAACCAAAAGTTGTGCAAACATACACGCACCAAAACAAAACTAGATGATACAATGCCAAAAGCAAGGTGTAATAAAACGAAATGTCTTATATCTGAAAAATGAAAACCATATGTGATATGAAAAAAAAACAAACATAATTAAGTAGCTCAAATGTCAGCGCAGCTCAAACAAAAAAAAAAAACACTAAATCAGCAGAACTAGTAAATTTACTGCTACTGATAAATAAAATGATATACAATTGATACAATTAAAAGATAAAATCGAAACTATTGTGATCAGCCAAATATAAGTAACCTACTTCTACTGTCTAAATATTTATGGTTAAAGAAAACGAAACGAAACATGTTATAGGGCAAATCAAAAATCAAACAAACAAAATGAACAATTTTCGAATATACTAAATGTTTTCAAATGTAAGCCCAAGAGGAAGACAAATGAAAAGTCAAATCAATCCTAGAACTCAAAGTCTTATACTTGCGTTTAAATGCGTTTGAAATGAAAGCAAGAGGAGGAGGGGATGATGATGAGGATGAAGAACAAACAAACAAACAACTTAAGCAAATGAAATGTGATATAAACAAAATCCAGCAGATGTTGATGTTGGTGAAATGCGATTGTTACATCAAAACTAACAAAAGTGTACAATAAGATATGAAGATTGTTATATATTTATCAACAAATCAATGCCATGATTTAAAACGACAACAACAACAACAAATGTATTTAAAAACAAAACAAAATAACACTATATACGTTAGAATAGTAAGATCTTAAAATAACAAAACACCTACGATTTTATTTAACTCTGTTTTATTAGAAAGAAGAAAAACAAAAGGACAACTCTTAAAATGGAAGTCGAAATGTATTCAAATTTACTACAAATATGTTTAAAGTAAAATAGGGAACACGGTTAGACGTGTGTGTATGATGCGGAACTTAACTCAGTTACTGACGATGATCAACGTACATTGCATGCTTTTAATTTTTCTCGTATCTTTTACAACAAACAAGAGCTGGGTCCACATGCATAGACATACATGAAATAGAGAACTGTGGCAAATAAAAACGGGAATATACTTTGTAAACTGTAAGATGTTGCCTCCCATGTAAATGTTTGTTTTAGCTAAATTATTTTGCTTTTTCTTTTTGGCAGTACAGTGATTAGAATGTGTAACTTAACAATTAAGAACTAGACCAAATGAGAGGGTGTTGGTCTCCTCGTTGTATTTTCCTTCACAATGCTTGGCTGAGGATTTAGTCCGCATTACGACAGATGCTTGTAGATGGTTGCATACGATATGAAATCTGACACATAATAACGTGACATATATGTACCTGAAACAATTTTAATTTTTATTATAAGAATTGTATGTAACTGTTATTCAATGAGTTAGAGGAAGAGGAACACTGCGACATACCGAAGTCATCCGATGAAAGCATGAATCTGAAAGCACCCACCAGCACGTTGGCTACAGTAGTGGTTTATGTGTCGTTGCAGGTTTGTGTGAGTGCACATGCAATTGTTTGAGTGTCTAAGACCCTTATGGTTGCTCGATAAATGTTTGTAACATTTGGCGGATCACTTGATATATTGCTGTACATCTGCGTTGAACAACGAGTAGAGGGGAAAGATGTGATGTGAATAGAATGTCTGCACATAGGAGTTAGGAGATTTCCCTCTCACACAACAAGACCTCTTCAGCAGAGACGTGACCTAACTGACTAGGGTGTCACCGGAACCCATCATGATTCGGCTTTTCTTTTCTCGAGACATCAACTTCTATGATGTGCTACAGTTTTTGTTTACTGCGTCTCCCCCTGTTTATATTTAGGATTGTTTGCAGGTTTTATGCACTGTGTGTCCATTTTTACAGTTTCGAACTGCATAATTTCAACTGAAGCGTGAGAATCCCATTTAACTGACTCATTAGTTGCAGTAAACAGAAGCTTTGTGAATGTCATCCAGTTGACTCATTTGCTTCAGCTAAAATCGTTCGCAGTCAATTCCTTCCGCACTCCACTTACTAAACCTGCACTTAAAAAACCTGCGTCAAAAACTGGACAGTGTCCTTGTGATAAAAACAGTCCTTAGCGCTTCTGATTGAAATTTGTCATGTATATCTCTGGACACTTTCTGCAAATCAAAGCTGAGGTAAACATCTCAAAGAGTAGAGTAAAGCACAGAGCAGATAGCGGTGTTGGAACCGATGACTGTTACACAAAATACATTGTACTGAGATTAACGCTCACACTGTTGAATAAAGAACTACCCCAGAAGTACGATGGTAGGCAAGTAATAACCCCATATTAGTTCTTGGTGTGGGGTAACTTCTCGTTGCTCAGTAACTTCTCGTTGCTCAGTAACTTCTCGTTGCTCAGTCACTTCTCGTTGCTCAGTAACTTCTCGTTGCTCAGTCACTTCTGGTTAATCAGTAACTTCTCGTTGCTCAGTCACTTCTCGTTACTCAGTAACTTCTCGTCACTCAGTAACTTCTCCTTGCTCAGTAACTTCTCCTTGCTCAGTAACTTCTCGTTACTCATTAACTTCTCGTTGCTCAGTCACTTCTGGTTAAACAGTAACTTCCCGTTGCTCAGTCACTTCTCGTTACTCAGTAACTTCTCGTTACTCAGTAACTTCTCGTTGCTCAGTAACTTCTCGTTACTCAGTAACTTCTCGTTGCTCAGTAACTTATCGTTATTCAGTAACTTCTCGTTTCTCAGTAAATTCTCGTTGTTCAGTAACTTCTCGTTGCTCAGTAACTTTTCGTTACTCATTAACTTCTCGTTACTCAGTAACTTCTCGTTGCTCAGTTACTTTTCTTTACTCAGTAACTTCTCGTTAATCAGTAACGAATACATAGGTTTTTCTATAGCTCTCAAATAAAAGTTCATTCACTGGGCATGTCGTTGTCTATTCACCCGAAATGAGTGCAACCTGATGACTTCTTGCTTTCGAACAGCACAGCGCTCACAGAGATCGTTCATGGTTCATCTCCTCTGTACCTTCGTTAGCTGTTTCATATATCTGACGAGTATGTTTTCGATATTGTCGCCAGATTTTCGCATATTCTTCAGACAACAGATAAGGTCTCCTCAAAGGTTTAAACTCCTCTTGAACGTTGTTCGTTCATTGAAGAGGACCCCTATTCACAGGACGAATAATAAAATCACTAACTCCGAATGAATTTACACACAACACTTCTATAACCCTTAGATTCCCTACTTGTCTATGTTCGATCGCGCATCTAATAAAAATGTTCTCCACCCGGAAGACGTTTGGTACTCGACGTTCCACGCCATCAGTAACCATTGAAGTAATAATTACGAAACAATTCCTCTTAGTAACACCAATAAAAGAATGTTTATAATAAGACTGAGTCAACATCAAGTAGTTAATGCACCGTCTACAAGCCATCGTCGAAAGCAATTAAAGTATACAAGAAAGCAAGCCGCGATAAGAGATAGTTTTGAAAAATTGTACACTCAGCTAGACAAAACTCTTCCATTACAGTTATATTATTTATTAAACAAAAACAAAATTGCATTCAACTGAAGTTATCGTTATTTACAAAGAGAACACAAAATGTATAATGCATGCATCCAACAAGCAATGCATGTGTAAAAAAAGAACAAGAACGAATCTATCTTCTGTAGATATTTTACATTAAAGAAAACAAAACAAACAACAACAACAAAAATGTGATAGAAGTGCTGCTAATGAAGGAACGCACGAAACACCGGAATAGCTTGTATTTTCACTCTTTTTTAGTTTCTTTAAAATCAAACACGAATGTCTAATCTCTTTTCGTTTTATTTATACCATTAGCAGCTATTTCAAAAAAAAAAAAAAAAACTACCACACAGCAGTAAGAAAGCACGTACAAGTGGATTAAAGTGATAAATGATAACTGCTAATATCATCAAATGCAATAATCTAAGAAATATATTTTAATTATGTAGTCAATAGTGAAATAGTTAAATTAACAACACGAACCAAACTATTGAGAATCAGTTGATGTCGCGTTATTTACTGTTCCAGCCGAAGTGTAGAATGTTATACACACCACGTGGTGAAGAACAATTTTAAATGAGTTATTAAGAGAACAAAACCAGTCATGTATGATAGCACATGAGTAAAACGTGATATATTTGTGTATCTTATTTTGACAAAGCGTTTGTTATTTTTCTGTTTGTCGTCATAGTGGAGATTACCCAAGAGCGGAGAACTCAACTAGTGACACCAGCCGATTCGATGACTGGTGGGGCTCTTCTTCTGCTGTCTCAAAATGTGTAGATAAACAATTTCGCATGAATATCGTATGCTTTAAAGCCACATCACATGTGAGTCTTTCATTTTCTCCTGCGTTTTTTTTTTTATTTGATTTAAATGTAAGCAAAACAGACGAAACAATATCAGTCATTTATTGAGATCATTCCATTTGTTATAGCAAAAGTGATGACAAACAAAAGTAAATAATAAGTAAGACACAAGGAAAACAAAAACAAACAAGCAAACGTTACATTAATACCGTAATGTCTAACGTATATAAAGAAGAAGAATATATATATATCTATATTTATAAATGAAAAATCGTTATTACAAAACAAAAAGAATAAATATAAAGCTTTTTTTTTTTCATCTATTATCATGGTGAGAGAGAGGGTGCAAACGAATACAAAAAACAAAATGAAATTGACACCGCATGTACAACCAAAAACACAATTGTTAAATGAAATCTATTATCCTGAGAACAAGTGAAGATCAGCAGTTTAAAAGAAAACAAAATAAATTATGAATCAATCAACCTGTGATATTATAGTATGAACACCTTAATACAAATTGAAACAAAACGCAAGTCATTAAACGCATTCATCGCCAAACAAAACAATGGGCGATCATACAGGTGGCCGACAGAGCAGAGCAAAACACCACCAAAAATCAAACAAACAAAAGTGATAAGAACTAATGAATGAAAATGAGCATTAAAACAAATATCTATTTTATTGATACCCAAAGGCAGGGAGATTAATGGATGAGATGAAAAACACAATACATGAAGTAAACCACACATACATTCAACATCAAAGTGTCTGAGAATCAATTATTTTGCAACCAAATAGGATACTCACAAAAAAAAAACCGAATTATTTATTTTGAATGAAAACAAAACAAATGCCAGCACACAAGGGCGAAGAGACAACAATTCCAATCAAAGATTTTAAGAACTAAACTAAGTCGAAGTTTTCTAATGGAACTCAAAGCAGAGATGCAATTGTCATAGTTTGAATATATTTTAGAAACGCAACGAAGTCCAAAAGCTTATTTCTATAAAAGAAAAATAAATCTACATTTATTAGTTGTAACGATACTAATGAATGTTCACGCATATCGACCAGATACACGCTGGATATGCATATGTATGTAACATTTACTAACTGTCACTTTTATTTTATTTAATTTTTTTAATTGTTCATTTGAACATGTTGTACTACAACTAATACCAATATAAACTCCATAAGGTGGTATGATTACTAATATTAATTTGTGTTGAAATCATATGATAAATTTAAACAAAAAAATGTAAAAAATCAAGTTATATGCATTATCAGCAAAACCAAACAAAGAGAAATGTAGAAGAAATAAATTTGAAATTTACAAAAATAAGAATTTGCATGGTGGTTTAATTTATTAAAAACAATCTCTCTTATTATGACTGGAGTTGAAGTCGTTGAAGGCGCTGTCGAAAAACGACTGTACATTATAGTTGGCGTTGCGCTAGACGTTTTACGAAAAAAGGCGTTTATGTTTGTGGAACTTATTTGTTGTTGTAGAGATACCCAACTTCACAGCTGATTGACCCCTAGTCCTTCGACGAATTTGGCGGATAATCATGAACATTTTGGCCCAGATTGCGGGTGTCGATTATCAATCGATAGTCGATACACACCGATTGTCGATTGTTGATTTGTCGCTTTGGTATTATGAATGTCGATTATGATCGATATTATTCGATCAATGTTTGTCGTTCACAAATGATCGCCGGTTTTCGTGCGGCAAAGAATCATGAAATAAACTTTGTTTTCGTGATGCAATTGTAATTTAATTTATTCTGTTGTATCCTTAAAACATTTATATTGTAACTTCAATTTGTAACAATGAGAGTTGCTCATAAAATATTGAACAAATCACAGAATAAAAAATGTCCAGAAATGTATTATTTCATTCAAGTATTTGCACACACGATTTGTTTTGATACGCACCCGAGTGCCTGTTTACACTGTACCGGCGAAGCCAACATCCCTCTCTCTAACTCATGGGATCTCACACACCCTCTCTATCTAATATTCCTGTGCTTCCCACGTCTATGTGAACATGAATTAAGAAATTTGACACCCTCAACTGTCAGACGTATACAAATTTGTCATATGTACGTTTTTAATTCACAATTATACGATTCTCAGTCGACTGAGTTACACAATACCAGAATAGATTTCAAGCAATAGATTTGTAGACTATCGATTCAGTCGACAATTGACATGCACAATCGGAGCCTTTGACGGTAATTCATGAATTTTTGACAGTTATTCACGAAATAATGTAAATGCCGTTCTCTTATTGGTCAATTTGGCTTTAGAAAACAATACAAAAAATGGTTGTCAAACATTTTAAGAGGCAAGAGAGGTAGAAGCTGGGCATCTCTATCATACTTCATTTCTGCTGGTTGTCGGTATAGTGTGGTAAAACGCTTACTTAAACGCCTATTTTCGTCGTGGAGAAATTTGTTAACGCCAGAAGTTAAAAATCTATTTAAAATGTAAGATTTATTACATTTAACAAAACATGTGGTTTAATTTATATGTTTTAAGGGTAAAAGTAACAAATAATAGACAATTGAAATTGGAAACTTTTGCTGATGGAAAAAAAATGTAAGCTTGGCCTGGCCACCAATTTCAAAAGGGGTGTTCCACAAACGGGCTTCATTGAGTGGGAAGAGGTAGCTGCTATATTAAATAGCTTAGGACCACCAATACAGGGTGGTAAAGAGTGGCAAAAAGTACGTATGTATACTAGATAAGAAAAAACACTAAAACTTAGATTTATTTCATATATACAGCTGTGTTCAACATAATAGTAGTGCACTTTTAATTTGTGTATCCCAATCAATTCCATGCCAATTTTGTATATTCTCCTTTCATATCCCGAGCAATTGCAAGCAAATTTTGTTATATTTTCCCTGAATGCGGCCTGCAAAAAGGTGTAACGGTAATTGAAAAAACAAATACTGATCATATTTTCCACTGCATGTCGGTTGTAGCATCAGTCAGTCGTTAAATGTTTGGCGAAGTGCTTATACAGCTGTTCAAATAGTGTTCTAATTAACTGACTTAAAATTTGATAAAAAATTAAATTTAAAGGTAGAAACATAAAAGTAAGAACAAATAAATATTTTTAATTAAACAGTGGGCCGCAATAAGCATAGCACAGAGCAGGAGAGAAAATTAGTTTTAAAATTAAGAGCAGATTTAAAAACGTCTAAAGAAATTCAAGAAATCATAGGATGCACAGCCCCAGAATCCCGCATTGTAAGATATAGCAAGACGCACCCCTCTGCAGCCTCAAATGTCATCCAAAAGAAGTTGGGGCTAAGTATTAGTGCTGCCACAGTCCGCAGGCGGCTGTTAAATGAAGGGCTATACGCTCGAAGTCCCCGAAAGGTACCATTACTCTCTGAAAAGCACATAGCAGCTCGGATGGCTTTTGCCAAAGCACACATCACCTGGCCTGTGGAAAAATGGCGCAATATGGGTCCCGTCAATATGTTCGCCGGAACACGGAATATCGCCCTCAATACACTTTAAAGACCATAAAACACGGCGGTTCGAAAATAATGGTTTGGGGCTGTTTTTCCTACCAAGGTGTTGGGCCTATCCATCTTATTTCTGGGATCATGGGCCAGACTGTAAATGTTGATATTCTTGCAAGGGTAATGTTGAATTACGCAGAATATGAAATGCCTTTAATCCGGATCTTTCAGCAAGATAATGACCCGAAACATACCAGCAAAAAAGCCAAGGAATGGTTTCGGGTCAAAGGGGTTAATGTTATGGTGTGGCCAGCACAGTCACCAGACCTTAAAACCATAGCAATCTTGTGGTGTGACTTAAATAAAGCAGTGGCCAACGCAAAGCCAACCAATAATAGAGAACTTTGGCAAGTGGTGCAATGCGCGTGGCAGAATATTACAACCAAGAGATGCAAGGATTTGGTGGAGTCCATGCCACGTCGGTGCAAATCAGTAATAGAGAATAAGGGGTTTACAACCAAGTATTAAGGTTATCTTTTGTTTAAAAGATTGTTTGATGTCTGCTATTTTTTTTTTTTAGTTTCAATCAACACTGCTATTATTTTGAACAGGGAAATTCTGTTTGTAGTTTTTTGTTGCTTTATTTTTTTAATTTTCAAGCTATAAATGTTGTCAGTTAAGAGTTAATTATTTTGTTAAAAATACACCTTTTATATCTAAAATTAAGAATAAAAACTTTGTATGTGCATGAAATTCAAAAATAAGTAAATAACCAATATAACTAGGCACACACTATTATTTTGAACACAACTGTACATGCCTAGGTTTGGTCCGATGCTAAATTTAAAGCAAAACAAAAAGATCGTGTTCAACAAAAAAGAAGTAGCGGCCACAGGGGGAGGACCGTACAGGCAAAAGTACTTGAATGAAACAGATGAAGCTAAAGTAAAACTTCTTGCCCTGAACGAACTAGTCGACCCAGTGGGAAAAGTGTTTGGCGTCCCAACTACACAGAGTGCACAAAGTTCTACCTTCAAAGTAGCTACCTTCAGCAAAGAACCTCAGGGTTGCGGGGAGTTTTAGTATTGCTAGCACAGAAAAAGGCATTGTTTCTGGCAGCTTTTCCTGCACTGCATTAAGAACGTAAACAAGAGCCTCTTTGTTTAACCGAAAATACATTTTGAATCTCTGGTTTACTTTAAATTTTTAAATTTACTCTTCTTTAGGTATACGGACTTAGCATCTCGTAAATCCAATGGGTTGGATTTCGATCAAATAGTCCTGCGTATTCGCATTAGATCCCTTTTTCTTATTTCCTCTTCATCGTCACTACTCCACAACATAAACATCAATGCCAAACAAACGCTGGCCATATTTTTCACAAAATTATTTTTCATTATTATCGACGACTCATTTGTGCACTCAAATCCAGAAAAATAGAAATCTATGAGTTGTACATTTTTTCAGTGGAATGTATGTAGAACATAATAAAAACCACATTCAAGGCGTTTCGCTACCGTAATACCGACACTAAAACCACAAGAGTCGATCAACTTGAACGCCAGCCGTAAAAAGGGTGAATAATTGTCAAGGCTTTCGCACCAATCCATTTCATAAAAATATGCAAAACATGCTGTGTTGGAGATATGTAGCTTGACTTTGGAAAGCTGCACCATTTTAAGACAGCCAAGGACTTCGTTCTGTAATGTTGTCATATACAAATAGTGAATCAAGTAAGAAATGTTTGAATCAACGACGTAAAAAATTCAAGCAGTCTAAAGAGATCATTACTGCAACTGTTTTGCGGGCCTTGAGAAAGCCGTGAAACATCTCTTTAGGGGTCCCTCTTAACAAACAATTCGTTTACACGTTTCACGTATTTCTTAGATTCTCTAATACGTTCTAATAGATCTAGAATGAACACCTCAATAAATCTGCTGTTTGAAATTTGCTCACATTTGTAGTTGACTAATTTTCGAATAATATCGAGCAAAGCGTTTGGTGACGCAAATTAAATTATACAAAATTAAGGCGGCGAGGAGCGGGTGCATTGAAAAAGGATAATGGACGCAAATAATCCATTTGAATTTGACAATGGAAAGTATGTATGTAAGCATATCAATTACATATTTAAAATAGCAAATAATTTATTTACATATAATCCTAAGTCGTTTGCCGTCACCCACAAAAATGCAAGCGACAAAATCTCTCTCATTCTATCTCACTTTTTCATGAAACGTGACTAATGCCTGAAACACAATAGTGCGTTGCTGCGTTCGACTTCAATGTTACGGAGGGGTGCAAGAGGAGGGTCACTCTCTCTCTCAAATGCCAGATGGAAGATATTGTGTAAGCTGTTTTCGTTTGTGAAATGTCAAATCAAGAAATATTCTGCTCAAACAATTGTACTTTTTTTCTTCCTTCCGAATTCAAATTGATTTTGTCGTTAAAATGTAGTCAGCAGTTTATCATCGCACCTATCTGTCAAAAATGTTCCAACATGTTCGATAATGACATGCGATGGTCTTACGTTTTACGATCCTCTCATCTCTCTCATTTTGTATTTACGTAGGTCGCCGCAGTATTCTGTGCATGGCATTTGAATTGTGTGCGTTGAAAGAAGACGCAACGCAGCAATTTTTCTATTGTGTCTCTGGCATAAGGGAATACACACTATAGTCGTGCGTGTGATAAATGTCACTTAAAGTGACTAAGAGAATACAAATTTGTCAAAGTGAACCATATTTTTGGGTGGCACGACATATCACACTCATATTTGTATACATTTTGTCTACTGCTGTTTACCTTCGTTAGAAAAACACGACTTGATGGGTCGTTTTCGAACCTTGTATTTTTTTTTTAAAGAATATGCATTCAAAAATTGGCGTTTTTTTAATAAAACAGTTGTTTTGTGTAGATTAGCGTAATGTAAACAATTCTTCTGGTGCGATGATCTGGGGTGGACCTGGACCACAACCAACAAACCTCTCCAACTATCGCCTAGCAAGTTGCCTCCATTTGCGCAAGGCAATTTGAATCAGGTCATTCTTCACCTGGGTGCGACACCTTAGATGCAGGCGTCTTCTGTTCCACTTTTCTCTACCGGCCGGAGCAGACTTGTCTATCTGTCTACATTGCCCAGGCATCATACGCATGGATCCGTAGACGGCTGGCTGGGCTCATGTCGCTGTACGTACAGTTCGTGGTTGAATCTTCTCCTCCAAAAATCGTCAACGCAGACAGAACCAATGATTGCTCACTTCCTCACCCGATTGTAAATGCCTCCTCTGATGGATGATGATGAATATAAAGTCAACTTGTCAGCAATTGCCTCTTGGGCTCATAAAAACAGCGATTGTTAAAAGTTACTCTGCGTTTGATCTCGATAGGGAATTGTTCGTACTATTTACTGCGGAGCCGAGGAAGACGAAGTCCTCGACTACCTCGAAGTTATAGCTGCCCATTATGACGGTGTGTCCAAGACGTCGATGGTGTCCTTTATTGAGGACAGCATACTATACTCTAGACCCATTTTAGCCACTTTAACTCTCAATGCCAGCAAACGCCTCATTGACGGCTCGCCGTGACCTGCCAATCAGAAATGAAGTATGATGGAGATACCCAACTTCCTAGCTGATTGACCCCTAGTCCATCGACGAATTTCATAGACTATTTGACAGTTATTCATACATTTTTGACGGTTATTCACGAAGTAACTGACCTTCTCTGATTGGCCAATTTGGCTTTAGAAAACGATTTAAAAAATGGTTGTCAAATAATTTAAGGGGCAAGAGAGGTAGAATTTAGGCATCTCTATCATACTTCATTTCTGCTGCGAATAACGTCAATGTCATCGGCGTATGCTTACAGTTGTACGATCGTGCCCCTAGTATCGGCGTGTGAGTTTTAGACGATCTTCTGCAGGATGACGTTGGAGAAGTCAAATGCCAGCGCGTCGTCTTGTCTAAATCCTTTTTTTGGCATTAAATGTCTCGGTGAGTTATTTTTTGACCTTGGTGGAGGAGCGTAATTTCTCCATCGTCATCATGCACAATTTGATGAGTTTGGCAGGAATGTCAAAACATGACGTTCTACAGCTCGGATCTACCAATGACATGGATATATCTGCAACGTAGATCGGTGTTCGAGGAATCTATAGACGATACTTCATTTTCACATTCTGATTCACTTGAATCACACTTACCACTAACACCACTTTCGACTTCTTGCACAAACTCTGCGTCACTGCCCGACGAGAAATCTTCAACAGTTGACAATTGTCTTTTCGGTTAAAATAAATCAAATGATGACTTTACTGCTGTTTTCCTCGAGTATCTTCACACAACATGCATTGAATTCCAACTGATCGAAAACGACCCAAACTGACAAAAGAGTCGAAAATTCTAAAAAAAAAGCATAGTCGTCTAAGAAAACTGAAACATCCCAAATTCGGCTTATGTATGTTCAGGTTAGGCATTCGTGAAAGCACAGCTTCCTATTAATATCAGTATTGAAAATATTTAGGTTAGAAAGAAAAAAGGATCGAAAACAACCCAATCGTAGGTCTACGGTTAGATACATCAATTCTTCAACAACAAAGAGGCTGTAGATGAGATGACACAATTGAAACTAACAAATGTGTGCAAAGTAACTTCCTTCATTGACTTTGAATATGTTTTTTCCGAAGTAACGGAGTTTTGGTAACATTTTAAAATCTTGCTTGATAGAGTATTGATAAAAGTGTCCAGTCCCTATCACATAGAATCACGCCATTGAATTCTTTGACCTCTGTCCAGCCAGCATGAACTAGACGAATCACTGTGCGACGGGCGGAGGCCCAAGTAAATAAGTGCCACATAGATCTTCCTGTTGCCATAAGTGGCATACCGAAATACCCAGCCCAAGTGTTCGAAAGATACTGGCGGAGTGAAAGACTTCACCACAGGTCTAGACAATGAACAACAGTTCACCTCTGAAGAATTTTAAAATTCCCACAATGGCCAAACAACGACTAAAAGACGCCTTTTGGAAAGACAGGTGGGCAACCAAATCCAATTTCAAAAGGAAGTCATAGGCATCCTAAATGACGTGAATGGAATAAGTTGGCAGCATTCATTTTATGGAAAGTTTTCGCAGTCAGGCGGATCTCCTTTATTGTCCAGGATATTGCGAGTCCACTTGTCAGGCATTCCCGGATCGTATCCTACAGATGAGCTGGAAGATTACAGATAAGCTGGAAGATATGATCCCAGTATGCCAGACAAGTGGACTCGCAATATCCTGTTCGATCCGAAATATTTACATTTCCCGGACTCAGAGATCCAGAATCAAGATCCTGGACATCGTCAAAATCGTGCTCCTCTGGAGTTCGGAAAACAACGTATATAGAAGGCGTCTTTAGTTTGTTCGAACGATATAAAAGATATTTGTGCTTGGATCTAATCTCATCAACCGGCACACAATAAGAGGACTACCTTCTTCTCACTTCAAGATAAGTCGACATGAAATTCGAGTAATCCAAAGAACGTAGTACACCCTTACACGTGTAGGTACGCACGTATGGACAGATACTAGGCCAACACTTCCGTTCACGATGTTTATCAACACGCCATCATCCGATTAAGCGACTAGCGCTTCCTGTCGAAATAACGAAAACCCATAAAATCCTCATAAATAGATACCAAACACGAACTGTTTTATTTCGGGGCGCAATTAATGCCCACCCAGCCCTTCCAGATCCCAATAAAAGCTCTCCCATTAATTCCCTTTACATGCGTTGTCACAGCCAATCTTACATAAGGACGACGACGATGATGATGTTTTGCTCCGTGTTACGTAACGTGAAACTGGAACAAGGACACCGCATTTGTTTGTTTCAGTGGAGAGCACGAACAGCTACCCCACCTTTTACTGATAAGCTTTTCGACCTTGAACTTTTGGCCTCGTAAATACTCCGAGAATGTACATAACCAGCATTTCGGTTCAAAACACGGAAGGCGGTGTATGCCCGAAAGTCAATGCAACGGATACTTATCTCGTCCTCGTTTTCCTTTGCGCTGAACGAGTGCCTGCCTCCGGATGGGTTCTTCCATTCGTCAGTCGTGACATAAATGAATTTATTGCGAAGTTTATTCAGGAAAAGCATGCTGCCGACACAATCAGACAGATCAATGAAAACCTCATAAATTCAAAATTTGGCATGTGCTTCAGAAATTCAGGCGCTCCTTAGAAAAGTCGTTTTTATTTAACTCGCCACCGGACGTTCGCCAAGAAAACCGATGTGAAATCGCTAGCTATGTGCGCAATTGGGCAGTACCCTGCAGAGAAGGGAATGCCGTCCGCTGCTTGGACACCGGGGTGGAGGGCAGTCCTTAATTCCTGAGATATCTCTTGGCATCATTAGGCGAAAAGTGCATGAACCTCAGCGGTTATTTCCACTCAGACGGAAATAGTTTCGAGAATGCACACACGTTTGAGTGGACTCGGGCGGAGCTTTGCTCGTGAAATGTGCTCAAGTTCAAGGGGGCTGCGCGAGATGAGTGAGTCGAAACTTGGAAAAGAGGGTCATGCTGAGACATAATTGAAGCCTTAATTGAGCTGGCAGTCGGGGGGCACTACATCCATTTGCATTTCGAAAGCATGCGAGTGTCTGCGACAGACGTTGGGTAACACAATCCGCTTAATTAACGGGAATCATTGGAAACTGTCAGTACTTTGGCACGGTACGATGCACAGTGGTGAAGATGGTTTTAAGTTACGTATACGACCCGTATGTTGTGCATGGCGTGAAGTAAAGGGTCATCTACTTGAGCAAGTTCAAATGAAACACATTTTGTACTGAATTTGTGTATCAACCTTCTGCATTAATTTTGCCATTATGAATGGAATGTAATTGGTTTGATAAAATCCCCCATGGGCATTCCTGGAGGACTCCATTCTGATCAGGTAATTTTTGACGGTTTTCCGACACATATCGGACGATGACCAGGCCATACTGGGTACGCTGCTTCCAATCCTCGACACCAAGCCGTCTTACATCAGTGATTTCTTGGTCTATTGACCGGAGATGCGTTCGTCCTCTCCGGAGGCTTGGATTTGAAGACCCTCTTAGCTGGATCGCACTATCTGGCCAAGCAGCACGGTTGTGTCTCCTCCTTCATTCAACTTGAAGGAGGAAAATAGTTTACTCTCGAATGGTTGTCGGAGTCAGCAAAGCTGCGAATCTGCAGTCCTAAAAGTTTCTTCAGACGTAAGATCTGCTTTAGATAGAAATGATATCTGTGTCGCAGTCCTACAAGATTTCTGCAAGGCTTTTGCCTGCATTGACCATTCTCTTCTTCTTCAATTTTTCAAATTCTTCCCTGTTTAGTGAATATCTGCGAAATAAGGTGCAGACGGTCGTCACTGAACTTGGTCACTCTAATAATAAAATTATTCGAGCTGGGGTTCCCCAAGGCTCTGTGCTAGGACCTCCGTTCTTCTGCCTCTTTAAAAGAGATCTTCCAGAAATTGTTGAAAACTGCAAAATACACATGTATGCGGATGATGTCATTATATACCTTTCACGTCCTATAGGCTTAATGGATGATGGTACTGCCAGGTTGAATGAAGATCTTGTTAGCATTTCAAATTGGTCCAAAGACAACAAATTGAAGCTGAATCCCATAAGACAGTCTCCATTGTTTTTTCACTCCACGAACTTTGTCTTAATGATTCGTCACCTATAATTTTTGATGACAACCCCGTCAATGCCATTAGTTCTGTAAAATATCTTGGGTTTCATATTAATTCTTCCCTCACATGCTGTGATGGAGTAAAGGATTCTTTACGGAAAGCTAATTGCGGACTACGCAGACTGCGATATTCAGCGTACTATTTGAGTCCCATTGGCAAAACAAGATTGATCAAAACACTTATGATGCCTCATCTTGTTTAATTGTTCTGTGTATCCTTACTTAGATTCTGTTTGTAAACATAGGTTAAATGCTGCATTTAAGGACAGTGTTCGTTTTATTTATAATATTCCCCGGTCGAGCAGTGTGTCCCACTTGTCATCGTGAGTGAATATCAGCCAGAAGCATTGCAAGAGCTACCAATGCATCCAGTCACAGTTTGGTGCGGTTTATGGGCTGGTGGCATTATTGGACCGTACTTCTTCAAAGATGATGCGAATCGTAACGTAACTGCGAATGGTGAGCGCTACCGTGAGATGATATCCAACTTTTTTTGCCCAAAATGCAAGAGCTTGACTTGCATGACATGTGGTTTCAACAAGACGGTGCCACATGCCACACAGCACGCGCAACACTTATTGAGAGGCGAGTTCGGTGAACATTTTATTTCACGTTCGGGACCGGTCAATTGGCCGCCTAGATCGTGCAATTTAACGCCTTTAGACTATTTTTTGTGTGGCTATGTTAAAGCTCATGTCTATACAGACAAGCCCGCTTCAATTGACGTGAGATACCGGCCGACATGTTGGAAAGAGTATGCCAAAATTGGACTAAGCGGATGGACCATTTTAGGCGCAGTCAAGGTCAACATTTGCATGAAATAATCTTCAAACATTAAATTATATGGACCGTACTATCGATTCAAATAAAGATTTCATGCATTTTTCTGAATTTCATGTTTTTTTTTTTTTTTAACTTTCCCATAGGTTTTAAAAAATCACCCTTTAGTATTGTATTGCTAAACTAATTAAATAAAATAAAATAGAAATAAACTTCCTCGTAGACGGGACCATATATCCGATGTGGAATTTGTCTTCCGAAGACACACTCTTTTCGTCCAGCTTTCGGGTAGGCCATAACTTAACGCGGATTGTCGGCATAAACACAACCCTTTGCACGATTCCATAAAATTGAATTCAACTACGGTAAATCACATGATCTTTGTCTAGTTCAAGTCACCAAAAGACAAGCAAAATGGGTCTGGCTGGCATCGTGTAGATTGAAACTACGTGTCCACTTCCATAGCATTGATCTGTGGCCAAACAAGTTTGGTTAATATTCGGCTGTAGAGACGGTTATGTTTAAACTATTCCAATTTTCGATGAAGTATAGGCGGCTGTGGCGTTGTGGGTTCGATTCCAGATACGAGGAAAATTCTTTTCGCGGCCCCACCTCTTTTGTATCACTGACAATGCTCAAAGAGTAACAACTGTCCACAAAAAGCTGCTCAAGTTAGCTGAAGGTTCCCTCCACTCGTGAGAGACAAATAGCACGCACAACACGAGTAGTTGCTGACAAGCAAGGCCTTGAGCCTCTACGGGTTATATCACAGTTGAATGGGCGATGTGAATGAGGAGTGGTACCGCATATTCGTTTTGTATCAGAACGTGCTTATCCAAAAGGAGGAATGCTTCTAGGGGGCGAAGCCGTTTTGATGTACCCTCTCATGGTAGTGGAGATTGGGGTAGTAAGCTCCAGAGATCAGGCTATTGACCAAGCTGATCGCTCTGGCAGTATGACCTCGAGTCAAAAATTATCAGGAAATTGTCCACTCTTGTCAGGTTTGTCCTGTTGTAGTTGGAGTGTTGTAGTTGCCCATTGGAGTAGAATTTTCTGTACTGGGACGCTGGTGTTCTGTAAAGACGAAGGCAAGCCTTAAGACAAGCCCTCTGAAACAGCCGCTTTGCGGCAACCATTGATGAGCATTGGTCGGATGAGGGCCATATAGCAGATTAACTTCACCCTAGCATCGAGTTGGCTGTTGTAAAACAGTCTCTTTGGAAGAGCGAAAGCGTCTCGGAGAGCCGTCTCTCAGAGCAGCATTCACATGTTTGTTAAAATATTGGTACTGATTTAGCCAGATCCCCAGGTAGTCCTTTGCACTGTACCAAGTTGTATAAGCTAATAGTGTGGGATTCTACATGCTCAAGTAATCTGAGTAAACTGCATGCGATCAGGCAAGTTGATAGCCCAGTACAAATATTATTGCTGTATCAGGTTCAACAACACGCGTCAAGTATAGCACATCAACATCTCCAGGCTTCTCGAGTCAGAATATAAACGTCAAGTAATCACGATGAATCTCTTTTATATTGCATAACGTGCCATTTTGTGATATACAACTACAACCGTTTGTCGATAATTCAATAGGTCCCTACTGCGGTTTGACGCATGTAACCAGTGACCAGTAAACGAAGTTCAATGATCACCTCCATCCCATCCCATACAACATTTCCATCCCATCACACACAACCCCATGTGTTCGGCACTTGAGTTAAACACGTTAGGATGTGTCGAACGATACTATTTGCAGTTCTTCTTCCACTGGCGCTACAGTCCGGGGTGGACCTGGGCCTCAGCCAACAAGCCTGTCCCGCTGGCACGGTCTTTAGACAGCTGCTTCCGTTTGGTTGGTCGCTTGTGTCCGCCATCGGGTTCGTGGGTGTCCTCTATCGCATTGCCCCACTTGTTCGTTGTCTAAGACTCTACGGGCTGGAGCTAAGTTAAATATAGCCTCGTCATCTTAGACCTGGAACCCATAGACGCCTGCCTAGACTCATGTCATCCATGATATACAACCCGTATAGTTCGTGGTTGAATCGTCTGCTCCTAATACCGTCAACGCAAACATGACCAAAGATTGAACACAGAACTTTGTTTGTCTCGAATAGACCAAGAGCTTCTTCATTTGCTTTTGAGATTAAAGCCTTGATCATCCCTGGCACGGAAGCCTGGTGCCAGGGATGATGAAGGCCTTATAAAATGTTTGTTTGGTCCTTCGAGCGAGGGCTCTAGTACCCAATTGTCCTTTGAGCCGAAAGAAGCAGCGATTGGCAAGAATTATTCTCCGGTTAACCTCAGCACTGGCATACTTCCAGCGAGGGCTCGAGTACCCAATTGTCAGTTGAGCCGAAGCAGCGATTGGCAAGAATTATTCCCTGATTAACCTCAGCACTCGTGGTATCGAAAGAATATCTGCTTTCGGTGACGTTGTGGCCAAGTCGTCGATGGTGTGTGCCCTTCCTTGAAGACTTGGTTTTAAGCTCATTCATGGCTAAACGCATTTCGGCCACCTCCGTTTCAATACCATCAAACGCTTCATTTCAATGTCGTCCCCTTATGCTAGCCATTGTTGGAAAGCGGTGCCTTATGTGTTGGAGTTAGCTTTGCGCGATCTCAGGAATGTATGAAAAACATGACTGCGCGTCGCCTTTTCGAAAACATTTCTTGACATTGAAGGTCTCGGTGAGCTCGTTTCCGACGTCATCTTGCGTAACCTAACGAGTTTGGCAGAAATGTTAAGGTAAAGCGTTGCTTAGTTTGTCTTGAGGCACCATCGAGGAATAGGTGATGGGTGTCGGTCTTCGTCGCTTGGGCCTTTTCCTGGAACTGCCGTAGTATGACGATCTGGTCGATGGTGGACTTAACCAGCCTGAAACCGAGACCTATCAGGTTATTCGCGAATGGTTTCAGGCGGTTACACAGAACGGCAGATGTTTGGGAGACTTATCCCTCGGTAGTTGGCGCAATTGAAGGGGTCTCCTTTCTTGTGGATCGGGCAAACGATACTCAGGTTCCATATCTTGCAGATGGGTTGGAGACAGCTCATCCGTCTGCAGCAGCTTTATTCGACTTTAGTCTCGGTATCGCTATCTTCTCTAGGTCGGGGGACTTAATTCTCCAGTTCTGGCCTTCAGAACTCATCTTTGACGGCTCTAGATCCACTTCCTCCGGTCATAGGCACCCAGTTATATTGCGTCCCTGATGTGGATCGGCCTGTGCTCGGCTTTAAAACAGAGAGGAGGACGCGCTTGGAATCGAGATGATGTGCAAATGTCACTGGATAATACTACAGTCAAAAACAAACAGTGCAGTGTTTAGTTTTATTATTTCCTTTGATGTCTCAAAACATGAAGCAAAGACGTACTCATGTGGTTCAGTTAGCAACACTGTCCACACAAATAAATTTGCAACCGAAACGAGTGCCAAAACATGATGCAAGTGCAGCAGCAACGTTTTGCAATCAACGAAAATACCCCCAATCACTGTGGCCACTGATTCCCCTTAGCATCGTTTCGTTCCTAGAGCAACACATATTTTTGTTCACAGGGTAGATGAACTGATGCAGCAATGAAAACAAAACCGCCGCGTGTGTTGCTGAACTTCGCCCCGATTGATTACAACTCGAGCCCATTCAGATGAATCAGCTCGCACTTCGCACACGCACACCTCTTCAGAGTCGAGCCCCACCAGAAATAGTACGTACTCGGGATTCCATTGAGAAACAATGTTAAGGCCATTCCAGAAAAGGTCTTTTCGTTCCTTGTGTAATCGCCAACACATGCACAGCAGATTGTGTCAAGCAGAGGTATGAGAGATGTGCGTAAGGCCTGGCTAGGAGACGACTAATAGAATTTCTCACATTTAGCAAGTGCTAACCACTCCAATTTGAAACCTGTGATCGGTGCCGACACGGTCCATGTATTGACATACATACTTTGCCAACACCGAAAACAGTGAGTAGCACAGCAAAAGCACATGTTCACAAGCCAACAACCAGCAGCTAGCGAAGAGCTTTTCGTTTCCCCCTCAAACACAGTGGAACTGAGTAGATATCTACCGAATGACGATAGCAAGCCCACCATGACACACTCCCCACAGGCCCCAACGTGCATGTGTGTGCGCGGCGCGGTTCCATGAGTAAGGTAACCCGACAGGCATGTTCACTCAATCGCTTGGCCGAAGAGAGTGCAAAACTTTAGTTCCCAACTGAAGGAGTCTGTGAATCGAAGCAACGTCAAAGTACATCCACTCGTGATTTGATACTAGACAAGTTCCTCGTTTCCTCTGAGCCGGAAAAAAAGAAGAAATATTGTAAATTATTGAAAATTGCGCCAGTGTTGTTGTTATTTATTGCTTTTACATGTAACGGTGTTGCTTTCTATTCCTATTGAACAATCATATTTTATCGTGGTGTTTAGTGGCTAACAGACTCGCGATACCGCTTTGCAGTGAGTGAGTTTTTGCCGTCGAACAACTGAGAAGCAGAGAAAAAAGCTCTTTCTTCGACAACTACGACGACGTTTAAATGCTGAGTCTTGGATAAAACAAACCCGAAAGAAACACGAAAAGTTGTAACGCCAATTAGTCGGAAGTAATTAATTCTAAAATACACATCCCACCAAACCAGCGAGCCACTATCTATTGATAGGCGACCAGAAATCTATCCTCAGGAGTACTGCAATCGTCGTTTTTTTTTCACACGAAAGGTGAGTGCACTTGTTATGACGTAACGATTTTTCCCCTCCCCTGACTGCGCGCTGACCCACAACCTCGGGCCGCACCAGATCACATGGCCGAGGAGAGCAACTATTGTCATCGTGTTGTTTACCCAGTGTATGACAGTGGAGCAAATGTCAGTGGCTAACTTTAACCGGGATGACTAATGCCGAGTTCGTGTCTAAGACGCTGCCGTCACTCCGAATGAGAAATTATGAAATGTGTACTTATATCCACGAATGATGTGTGTGCCAGACTTAAGTTGTGGACGTACAGATGTGTGCAATTGGAGGAATAACTTTCGGATTATTTTGAGTTCCGTGGGGAGGTGACAGTGAATGGATGTGTTTAGAGTGCGATGTGCTATAAATAGGCGCATGGCTAAAATGCCGGCTGTTAGTTGTGGACTGTGGTTGTCTCTTGACTGCATGTTCGAATGCAAAATCGGAGAAAATGTGCGAAGACACATAGACACTCGGCAAATTGGCAGATCGTGAATGATTCATTTGCCGTGTGCGCGACGGGTGAACATTTTGATTTGAGGTTAGGTTGGGTTGAGGTAGGGACTAGGAGGTATATGCTTCTATTTGGGTATGACGTAATAAAATCCTTTGAGACGCATTCGAAGGACACTGGGAGCTTTGTGTGGTGGGAATGGTGCGGTGTGTCGAATGCGCAAGCCTTTCTTCTTCCCCTTCTTCTCTTGGTTGTTGTTTGTTGTTCACTGATTGATGACGAGAGATTTTTCTCACGCAAGGACTTTGTCTATTTTTGGGCTTCCATTGATTGTTTCGTTGTGAATATGGGCTTAACTGGGGCGTGTGTTTGTCAAAGAATAATTGATTATTCGGGATCAATCTCCAATAAGCTGTCCCACGGAGAACCCGAGGGAATTAAGCTATCCATTAAATCGGAGTGAAGGGCATCTCATCCATGCTTGATGAGGTAGAGAGAAAAAGATTCTAATTCCACGAATTGTTGTCAGGATAACTGGTCTCAAAAGCAGAGTGTAGGTGGCCAGTGAGAAATAGGAAAGTGGAGAGATACACTGTTTTTGATGCCACTCATCATTACATCCTTAATTCTCAATCTTGAGTTCTCATCTAGTTACTTTGTGTTCTACGTTTGTCTCTAGCAAATGCAAGAGACGTGGCTGCCTTTCTGCCATATCAGAGCAACTCTGTGTCCTTCCACCTTTTAACCTGTTCCGATCCCCTGATCATCTATCGTCGATAGACGATTTTCTATCGATATTATAATCATTTTTGGAAAATACGTCGCAATTCTCGTCTCGACGGTGATCATTAGGATGTCCACGTGCGTAGCAAGCGATGGATGGACTGCAAATGCCTGGCTCGCCGTTCCTGCGATAATTCTTCTAGGTAGGTATTGGTGGCTTATGTGATGCACGCTGCACCATTGAACTGCCAGCGGGATCTCTTGGATGTGATCTCTTAATCACTGGTAGGAAACCATTCGGAGTTGAGGATGAAACGGAGGCGATAGATGGATCAAATCGACAGATCTGTTGATCAGACTCAGACAGGAGCAGAGGTGGTGACCACGGTCTTCCTATTATTAATTCGTGCAGCTTCTGTAACAATTTTTTGAGATGGCGATGAAGTCTCTTAGCTTGATATCTCACAAGGCAGTGTCCTGAGATGGCACCAATCACTTGTGACTTCTAAAGCATTTGGGATCTAATCTGAGCGAGATAATTTTTAGTAATGCTTGCTATCATCTCGTGTTAGTTTTTCCAGTAACTACCCTGCATGCGGGTGGCGAGAGTATTCCTATTGAAGTTAGTTCAATGAAAGTTTTTTCGTGACTGACTAGATCTGTCTCTGGACGGCACAGTTGGTTAAGTGCCTGCTCCACATTAGATTGGTCCCTGGTTCGAGTTCCCGAAAAAGCAAAGTCAGAATGCTTTTATCGGGTTTTCCAAAGTGGTCCAGTCACCTGCTGCCATTACTGGCTGGCTGGAAAAACAACCCCCAAAATGGGACAGAAAGCAAAGGGAGGTATAACAAGCGTCAGAGCTGTTTGTGTGGACGTTGTTCGTCTAAATATTGGGTATTCCATTGAAACATGCGTTGGAAAGCTACTGTCATTGTACGTCATTTCATGTCATTCATTTGAAGCGTAAGCAACAATCTTTCTTTTCGAACTTTGTGCCCGAAAAAGTGTTTTTGCGGGGAGTTATTCTTCATTGCTTTAATATGAAGAAAACTGCTGCCGAAAGTCATCATATTTTGGTGGAAGTTTATCGTGAACATGCGCTAGCTGAGCGAACGTGACAAAAGTTGAAAGATTTTGGCTTGGCAAACCAGCCATATCAACGGCAAAACCCGGCAAATCCATGGCGAAAGTAACGCTCTGCATTTGGTGGGATCTGAAGAGTGTGCATTATGAGCTTCTAAAACCGGGTGAAACCATCAATGGACAGCCGAAAAACGCCCGGAATATGCGACCAGACACGAGGCAATAATTTTCCATCATGACAACGCTCGGCCCCACGTTGCCCCACTATTTGCAAAACAGTGGATGGGAAGTTTTACCCCATCCGCCTTATAGCCCACACCTTGCCCCTTCTCACTACCATTTGTTCCGGTCGATGCAGAACTCCCTCTCTGAAATACGGTTCACATCAGAGCGGAATATCAAAAATTAGCTTGATTCATTCTTGGCTGCCATGCCGGTGCAATTCTTTTGGGATGGGATCCACAAATTGCCAGAAAGATGGAAAAAGCACGAATTAAGTTATATACCCAATATATTCAACAGAAGATGTTCTTTCTTGCATGTAGCTACTCCAGAATACGGAGGTACAAGCACAAAGTTTAGTGCAAGTTAAGTTAGCACAAACTTAATCCGAACTCTCGTAAATTCGTGAGTCCCGTGAGTGTCGAATAATCCAGAGTCCACTGTATTAGGTTTTGCAATAATGCAATGTGTAGCTTCGTTAAGTATAATCGGTGTTCATAATCTAATCCGGGATTACGGGCACAATAAAAAACATCTAATGGTATTATAACAAATTATGTCAGTTTCCGTGTAGTCATGCCAACAAAACAAGCAGATTTCTAAACCATTATTCCAGTTAACTTACAGGTTTCGGACACATTGTGGTTTCAGTCAAAATAAGTTCTGTGTTATATTTTCCATATAATAGCTGTGATTTTATGCAAGTGTATACACGCTTAAATTATAAGTGCACAAAAAACGATCATCGGCGCTTAATAATACATCATAGAATATTCGCAGCACCGACGACATATCGACGAAAAGACATTTCGCTGTCAAACCAAATTGCTTCAATCGTAGTGTGAACACATTGGGCTTTAGGGAACATAATAAAAATAAAAAAAAAAACAATACACAATTTCGAACGAAATTCCTCAATTTCGTCCATTCGTCCAGTACTGTAAAATTGAAAATCCATACATTAGATTTCCCAGTTCCAGACAGAGGTCGTGATGCCTAGAAAGACTTGTTTGTTAAGGTCCAGGTAAAACCCGGGCTGCAGGAATTGCTCGAGTCACATACTAACTTTTGTATATAACCTTCTTTGTCTCCTTAATTTGCTAACATCTGGGATGGTGTACACTACCTTCCAAGGTTGAGTAATTTTTTTCTTTCTGCGACTTTGGGGCAGATCCTCATCAGGAAGGGCATTAAATTCATAGATTATGCGGACTGTCTTGTGAGTAGTACGATGTACCTTAATGCGAACAGCTGTAGTATTGTGGGGGGAGACTAGGAAGGCTTCAACGTGTAATGTGCATTCATACTCTAAAAACTACACCCAAAACGAACTAAACATGCTCTTAAATCTTTAACCTTTTCGTGGCGCCCGTGGAGTTGTGGATCTGTGCGTCGATTCGACTCATACGCAATTGAACCTCGCTGCGTGCGTTCGATTCCCGGTACGACCAAAATCATTCTCACGGCCCCACCTATTTCGAGTCACTAACAATGCTCAAAGAGTAATAACTCGTGAGAGAGCAATGGCACGCACAACATGAGTGGTGGCTGAAGAGAGTTCAGGCCTTCTACGGGATAAAGCTCCACCCACAATATTACTATCAATATTATTATTATTAATCTTCACGTAAAGAGAACGATTAAAAGATGCCTCCGAGGCTAAAGCAAATGAATAGCTTGAGGTGTGCATCTTTCGAGTACGATAACGCATCTATTTTTTGCAAATATTAGAGCCAGAGATGATCAGAGACCTTCTTCGACTGGAAATTCTTATATGAACGTCAGTGGATGGATCACAACAAAAATACGGTGTTAGTGGTGGATTATATAACATTGCTCGACACAACATGCAGTGTTTTAGGCTGACAGATGTCTGCAGCAGATTTCAAACAGAAATCATCGCAATACAAAAGTTCAACTACAAACCTGGAAGCTCGCAAAAAATACTGCATCTGCGCTATATATTTAAAACATTCTGCTCGCACTCTGTACGTAGACACCAAGGTATTCAAGGGGATGGAATTAAAAATCTGATGGTATAGAGCTAAGGGGCAGTCAATCAGGAGACACCCCACTCCCCAATGAAAACAAAAACAATCGCTATGGATTACGAACCACACCTATTGCAGCGGAATTGGATACACCAAAAGCGATATATCCTGCTCTAAACAAAAAAAGGACTACGATCCTCTTGGAGCTGGTAGGAGTGCTAACTGGCCACTGCCTAATGGGCAACCAGGCCAGAAAACTTGGAGTTCCGTATAACGACTTCTTCTGTAGAAGCTGCAAGAATGAGGAGAGAGGAGAAATAATACTACATTACCTCGGAACATGCATTGTACTTGCAGAATCGAGAAGAACCCTTCTGGCTTCTTCCACTGCCTCGAAGTGGTCCAGAGATACCTCTTATGGCCAATCAATCCCAAGCAGGAAACATAATAAGGTCAAAGGAGAAACCGGAAAGGGATACGGATGGTCTAAGTGGAGCGTGATTTCTTTTATTTTTTTTATTCCAATCTGATCACTCTTTCTAACATCTCCTAAATGATGGGACATGACTACGTCCGTGCAAACGAATTATATTCTCTCGCCATCCAGAGTTGAGCGTAATCCATCACTCTGTATTAAAATTTGGACACTGTCTCATCGGTTACAATGCCCACAGGCCTTGTCCAACGTATGCATGTGCATTTGCAGAGCATTGGAGGAAATCGAATCACTGGAACATCTGCAACTTCTCAGCACTGTTGTATTAGCCCAAGGAATGCACTTGGAAAACGCTCGCTTTCAAGATTCTCATAAATAGCAACCAACGAAATCAAGTCAAAAAATCATTCTCAGTACAGACAGTAATCAAGTCTGTCTGAATTTTTAATTATTTTGCTCGAGAGTTTGTTGTGGTACAATGGACTGAACCCTCGTTGGTTTATGTGTCGCCACTCAAACATAACTTAACCCACCTTCCGGGATGCATTTGTGCCTCTCTCAAAGAAATCGCCCTAGTTTATGCTGATGGACGTCTGATTGTCCCACTCAACTGGTCTTTGGTCTGCACTGACCATACCATACATATGAAACACAATAAATACTCAATCCAATCGCATTTTCTGCTTCCGCCGTCATTGCGTCATACAGCCATAAAAATCTTTTCTTTTTTTCTGGGTACTTTCTTCAGATTAGACTGCCATAAGCCTTCAGTCTGAACTGTGTTCTTTAGTCTGACTATCTGTGATAAGCCTAGTGCAGATACGAGCGACAAGTACTATCTGACGAGCGCTGATCCTAATGCAATTAGTAGAATATTCACCGTCTCGATAAGAACAGCTCCACCGAAAGATGAATCGGATAAATGAAAACACGAATCGGTACGACGAACGAGTTAGAAAGAGCGAAGATTCTCAGAGTTGCTGAGAATCTGGGTGTGGTGGCCCAGTAGCCATCGTTTTGCGTTCACCAATACCAGTTCCATCGAACATTCATTTGTGAATCAAGTAATGTACTGAAGTAATCATAATTCTGACTGTTATCGTGCATTGCATGTAATAGAAATAGCTGTTGCGGGCTGGGAGAAAACCACACCGGGGTTTCGGAAGATATTATTCACGATACGAGCGAATTTCACGCAGTTAAAGTGGAACACAATTCGTGCGTAGTTTGAAGCTCAGTCTAGGTCAATGCTATGGGAACCAAGTGAACGATTAAGTACATTCAGTGGACTCTCTCAAGCCAATTTTTTCTCTGACTCGCCATATGTCAGTATTCCTCTGAATTTTTCATACAGAAACAGAGCTTCGACAGTAGAGAGTATGGTCCCGATTGCGAGTGGCGATTGTCGATTGGATTGATGGTCGACAAATTTATCGATTGGAATCTATTTCGGTATTGTGCAACTCAATCGACTATCGTGCATATGGCAAATTTGTATTTGTCTGTCAACCCGTCGACCTCTTATTTGTAAACGAAAATCGAATAATATCAATCACAATCGACATTCAAAATATCAAAAAGACTAATCGACTGTCGGTGTGTATCGATTATTGATTGATAATGGACACTCGCAATCGGGGCCATGCTCTCTAAGTAAAAATCGCTCTAAGACGAAACTCCTTCTAACTCGTACACATTCTCTCGATTCTTGGCCTCTTTTTTCACCAAACATTTCAGAATAAAAAAAATAACCAGTCACAATTCGTATTTAGTTATACACAGACCTATAGATCGCGTTGGCCATCATCGTAAGGGCACTGTGCCTTTAGCTACCCAATACAGCACTTTTTTTTTTCAAAATTTGAACGTTTATTTAAGAAAAACATGTCCAATAGTATTATTCAAAGTATTGCCCATCTGAAGCTATGACTTTTGCCCATCTTTCTGGCAATTTGTGGATCCCATCCCAAAAGAACTGCGCCGGCTTTTCAGCCAAGAATGAATCAAGCCAATTTTTGATATTCTGCTCTGATGAGAGCCGTATTTCAGTGAGGGCGTTCTACATCGACCGGACCAAATGGTAGCCAGAAGGGGCAAGGTCTGGGTGGGTGGGGTAAAACTTCCCTTCCACTGTTTTCCAAATAGTTCTTAGCCGGAATAGCAACGTAGCCTAGCGTTATTATGATGGAAAATTATTGCCTCGTGTCTGGTCGCATATCCGGGCGTTTTTTGGCTGTCCATTGATGGTTCCCACCCGGTTTTTGTGACATATTTAAGTGAAAAAATATTATTGATGTTTACGCTTCAATTGAATGACATATACTGAAATGACATACAATGATAATAGCTTTCCAACGCATGCTCCAATGGAATAATACAAGTTACGCCATCTCTTAGCAAACCGCACGAATTAAGTTATAGACACAATACAATAATGGGCGCAAATTCGTCAACAACAGACTATTGCGATATTGACGTCCTTGAGTTATGTATGTATGTACATACTCCGTTCTCCCTGCATCGTTTTCCAAATTTCCGACAGTCCCAGGCTCTACTGTTCTCCAAAGATCAAAGACTCTCTCAGTCAGTTCCCATTCAAACACGCACATATTTCTGCCGTTGTCACTTCACAACAATCGTATACATTTCCATACATACATTCGCAATCATCTAATTTTAAGTATGACCGCAGAATTTCCGCGCACCAAATTCGAAACCTCTTTAGAGTACATCCATCACGAGCATTTGGCATAAACATGTCAGCTGTCAATAAAATGTGTCATCTGAGGATGACAATTTTTACTATGTGTACTCATTTAATTGAATCTCACGCCTTGAACCCCGATTGACAATTTCTTATTCTTGTTTTCTTTTCAGCTTAAAAATGTTTGCCTTATGGTATCTTTCACTAGCGCTCGATGAGCTTCGGTGAGTACAAAATCAATTTGAATTAAAATAAATGATCTTGCAAGTGTTCTCATTTAAAAGCTCTTCAGTTGTGAAAAATGTTTATCTAACTAATTGTACAATGATTCAGGGAAAGGCAACTTTCAACAAGTTGAAAGGAATCAAGAGTTGCCGTCGCAAGGCATTTGTATGAAAAGCTCATAACTAAATGCTAAAGTTATGAGCTTTCCTCTCGAAATTGAGTGGATGCGTTAAAGTAGTGCTCATTTGTTGCTTACGTGGGCATTTCCATTTTTTTCTAGCCTTATTGTTCGAGTTGTGGGTTGGCCGACTCTTACTTACGGGGTACCAGCTTCAATCCCCGAATTTACTAACTTTCATAATCCACGGCTCCACCTCTTTCGAGCCACTGGAAATGCTGAGAGAATCTTTTTGTCTAGAAAAAGCTTCTCTAAATTAGTAGTTCGGTAACAATAGCACGAACACCATACGTGGTTACTGTAGAAGCTACGCCCAGGTGCTAGGATTTTCGCGCAGCGAGCTTCTACTATGCCTGTCTGGAACTTATATAAATCAACTCTTCAACAACAATATACCGAGAAATAAAAAAAAAATGCATACTTTAACGCAGATAAACCTCCAGATATAATAGTTGACACACACGTCATCCATACAAAGATGTCTGCAGTAGCTGCATGATGAAAAATAGGTCACACATCATCTCCTCTGCTAGTGTCCTACTCCTCACCTCGTTACCCGTGTGAACAGAGCACTAAGGCTGATTTTATTCACGAAAATTAAAACACACCTTTGGTATTTTTCTCTTCAACTTCTGGACTTCTGGCGTTCATTCACTCAAATTTTATGGTTCCAACTTTCAATTTACAACTCGCGACACTATTGATTTTCTTAACTTACGGAAATAGAAGTTAAGGGAGAAATTCAAATATTTGATTCTATCTCTTTTCTTTTATTAGTAGCAGTGTTCATTTTGATTTTAAATGTCCAATAAATTCTCCGAAATTGATCAACTCCCGAGCTTCTGAAAAGTTGAGCAATTGTGAACGAAATGACCGTAACGGGCCCACTTACTTAATCGAGCTAATGTCATGTCTGCATGAATCGCTTCGTAGAAAGCAGAGAAGCAACTGAACATGAGTCGGAATTGTCCATTCCATTAGGTACACAATCGAACTGTATTGCTGTTTGCAGTCTTGTCTAGAAGCCACCTTAACGTAAGAGTTGACAGGTCCCAACAATTTACATGTACAAAAATGGCGTCTGTTCATTTGTCGTAGAAAGATCGAGAAATCGCGCCTTTTCGAGTCACCTTATAAAAAAAGCTTCACCAGAAGAGCTTTGGCAGGGGAAAACATTGCATACACCTAGATGTTATAAAAATGCAATCTAAACTTTTCACCACGAGTGTCAGTTTATCCTGATCGAGTCAAATTTTTATTCAACAAAAGTTCTTAAAAGCTTTTGAAATATTTTCAGCGATTATCAATACAGCTAAGTCACACACCGAACTTTCTCTGCAGACGAATTCAAATTTTTGAGTTACCACATGTTCGAAAGCACTTGGAGCAAGGAAAATCCATTGTGCTACCACGTGTGAGTGAAAACCACTTGCCATTTATCTCAATGAGATCACGTCAGCGATGTCGAATATATGCAATAGGTTCAAGAGACGGTAGAACGAGACCAATGTCATCGCTCAAAGCAAAGGAATTTAATCCTATGACAAAGTCCTGCGACAGCTTCTTCTTCCCCTGACTGCACTCCAGCCCGTGCTGGAGCTGTTCTGAGTTCTCTCGCGAACACTCTCAGTGAGTACAGAGGTGTGCAGTGAAAATGAAAATTGTTCTGTCGGGGATGGGTAGGTCGGAGTGTAGGTCGACGAACTTACACAAGATGCCACAGTTAGTATCAACTGTATTTAATCTTTCCAATAATTGAATGGATGTACAAAGTTATACATTTGAATAGAACCTTCTGTGAGACAAGTCCGCTCTTACAAATAGTACTCCTTCTTCTTCGTCCCCAACATCACATCCCTCTACCACTGGTCTCTTTCACAGAAGTTGGTAGATCGGCGGATCGGATCATGAATACCAGCTTTTTATGGGTTTCCGGTCTGACATTCAGGAAATAAGCGCAAGTAGCGTTCCTGAAGTATCTGTTCTATCTTCGACACTCCGCTCTAGTCTCTTAGTCGTGTCACATGTCACTGTGACAAATTTATGCTATATGAGTCACTGGACTATGTGACATTTAAGTGACTTATTGAATACAAACCTTGTCACAGTGGCATGGGACATGGCTAAGAGAATAAGGGTGCCTGTTTCCCATTTTTATGATATCCTGCCTGCTACTCCTAGTTCAGTTCAGCCCTTCGTTGAGGACAGCACTCGCAGATTTTCTTATTCAACACTAACATCCCCGGCACGTTGAATACCGATCGCAGGAGCTTTAATGCACGAAGATTTAATGGTGTCCGAATTCAGCTGTTATCCGCGAAATGCGCGTTTCCATCCTCGGCTTGCGTACCAATGCAGCACTCTTCTTCAAATATTGGTGTTCTAAAAATAAATCGATTACTTTTGCACAAAATTTAGAACTGTAGATAAAGGGGGTTCGATTTACGTGAAATTTGCACCGTTTTGTTGGATTGTTGGTAATGCCGTAAAAGCCCTCGTCTGTGCTGGCGAAAAACTGACTGGGTCTTGTTTCACAAGCTTCTCCTGAGGCAAACTTTTCATCAGAAAAATAATTCGCCATCGACAGCAACAGGTGGTATAAGGTTGATGCATAAGGACCTCCCTACCAAGCTCCCGGAGCAGCTGGAGAGTCGTTATCGATGCAGTAGAATTTCAGCCCATGAGGTTTTGTTCTTTCTCTGTCATTAACTCGTGTGGTTCTGTACCTATACATCGAGCTTCTTCTTGTATCCAGCCTTGTTCAAATGGTTCCAAACAGTTTTTTGTGCAATGTTGAGCCCCCTGGGAAATCGTAACATAATCGGTCAGACTCGACGATTTCCATAGGTTAGGTTAGGTTGAAGTGGCTGACTGCAGCCAAGTGTTACCAAGCTGATCTTGGGGTACCTATTCCGCAAGCCAATTAGCGCTTTTAATAGAGCGCGGACGAAGGCTGATTCTAATGTTGCTCAGTTCAGCCAGATTATCGAAAAAGTGGGCCCCCAGAAGTCTGAATCTACGGGACGAGAGAGTACTGCAGCTGCATAGCAAGCGTTCAATGGTTTTTTCTTCGTCCTCGTTCCTGCAGTGTCTACAATAATCATATTGTAAGGAAGGCCTAGTCTAGAGGCGCGAGTTCCGAAGGCACAATGCCCTGTTAGAAAGCCAATAAGAGATCTGAGATTTGGCTTAATCAAGCGATTTCCATAACCTTTTTGACATTTTCGGCAATTGGTTTTCCAGAACGTGGTGCATATTGACACCGAAATTGCGGGAACAGAAACTGTTACAGCATCACCATAAACATTATTCACTCTCTCTGGTGTCCATCCCTTTTTAGTACAAAATAGTATCTTCTAAAGACATTTAGTTTGGTCCGATGGTCCGTTTAGAAAGCGAGATCTGTTGGAAACAAGCCATCGCAGCCATTTGTTGGAGAGTAATGGATTTAGTTTTAATCATCATCTTCCTTTTCGGACCCACACGAGACATCTCCAAACAAATCGATCATCCGCCACCGACTCTAACTCAAACGTAATCAGGCGACTCGGACTTGGTCCAACCACCTCGTACTGCACCTCGTCTGCCAAACAGTCACCAAAATCTGATGGAAACGCATTCAAAGCCCGCCTCGGAAGTCGTGATGATGGGTACATTCGTGATCAAACGATCGAATCGCAGCCCTTTCTGTTCGAAAATGCAGCTGCCATCAATCAAAATTGGGGAAATCCCCGCGTACACCATTTCCCGGAGAGTTATTCCCGCAACAGACGGAAGAAATCCCATCTCAGCAGCTTGTATTTCGATCTTATTCTTTCGGTAATTGATTTCTTTTTACTAAATCAAATAGTTTATGTCTGTAAATGTAAAACGCCGTGAAGTGGCTAGGTTTCCTCAAACCCCTCTTTTTTTGGTACCACTTTACAAAGGCGTACAAAATCACATAGCCGTGTTCGCGCTGTCTGGCTTTAATTGGTACGCGTTTTATCGAGTTTACAGGACTGTGTGTACAATCCCAGACTCAATATAACGCACGCGTTTCACAAGTAAAATGGTCTAAAATCCATTTTAACCGTGCAATTACCACGAAAAAATTAATTACTTACAAAAATAGTTGCCTCAGCCCTCCAAAAATTGAAAATCACGAGTAAACAATTTCACTACTGTCAAAAGCCCGAGTTTGTAGAAGTGGCCCTACGAATTTACGCTCCTCTGCATTGTGACTCGACTTACGAACCGAATTACGTGTATCCTACTTAAAATGTCACAGACCGACCGCGCGAACGTGACATTGGAGAATATGTCCGTTCGAACCTTGAGCTCATATGATCACTCGTGCCCTGAAGACCTCCTCGTTACTACAAGACAGAGTCCAAAAGCGAACGATTGAACACACAAAAGACAACAATATTCCCAAGTCCAACGAGGGGAGTTGTGTCCTAACAGTTTTATGGTTTTTTAATAATGCACCATCAAGCGATCCAGTTGCATTCCTTCCCTCTATGCATTCACCATCAGTGCTTGCCAAGAATGCTCATCAGTTCACCCTCAAGCCTGCTATCGATGGCGGTGACTGGTTTTCTGACTGTGCCACATGAATATTGGAAGGCCACTGAAATCCCTAGACTGATTTACTTGTGGTAGCGGCCATGTCCTATTGAGTCCGTGCGTCGGCTCCTACGCTGAATGTCTGGATTCAATTCCCGACGCGAAAAACGTTCACTATTCCTGACTCCACTTCTCTCTCCATGGCATTGTTGGTTGGTGCGTCTACACACTTTGATCGTACGCAGCCCAGGTTCGATTTCCCACCTCTTTCGAGTCACTGACAATGCTCAGAGAGTATAAATGTCTAGACAAAGCTTCCTCAATGGTGTTCGAAATCGGCATAAAACTGGAGGTGTCCTCTGTAGTGTCGGCTCACCACTACTTCAGCGCTTGGTCGGTGGTCAGATCACAACTGCCCTGAGAAAAGTTTGGACATGCACCCAAGACAACACAGATAACAGCAAAGACGCATATCATGAGCATTATGACGCATCGAAGAGCACTTCCTACGCCTCCTTCAGAAGGCAGAAGGCAAACCTTTAAATAGAAATAAGGACTTTTTGTTTCCCAAGATTTAACTCGCCAATTTTAAGTTCATTCTAAAATGGAACTGCAGACACTAGTTGAAGCTCGCCTTGTTAGTCTAGTCCAGACTGTCTGTCGCATAAATTTATATAAAAATTAAAACAGAAAAATCAAAACACACGAGTACGTCCGTCAATTCATTCACCACCCACAGTCTCCAGTCTTGCTCTCCAAAGCACACACTCCGGATTTGAATGATTTACATTGTCATTGTCTCAAGCTACGAGTATGTACCACGTTTCTTGTTCAATAAAATTATTTTGACATGTCGCCAAGAGGAGGCGTCATCCGTTATGTTTGAGTCCCTCATTAAATCACTTCCATCGGATGACATAACGTCCACTTGGCACGAATGTGCAAATAAGGTGGATCCGATGGAAATTTCTTTCACACAAAAAAAGAAATGAATCAACAAATTGCGTAATTTTATTGCAATTAGCAACTTATTAGCAAGCCACACGAGTATTAAGTCAAACACAGAACGCCTATTTTCACACAAATGCACGAACATGTGTTCGCGTAAATGGCTGCGTGATATGATTCACGATCGAATTCGATGTAAACAAAGCAACGTTGTTGCAAAGGGATGGGGGAACGCAATAAATGCCACTTTCGGCTGAACTGGGAAAGCCAGCATGGTTCCACTTGCTTTCGCACTTCAAAGCCGATGCGATAAGAATAATGAGAGTTCGGCACAAGTGCGGTAGGTTTTACCACTTGAGCCACTAAGCTTACGTCTCTTCTCTTATCTCATCCCTAGCCCTCGCCAGCTGCCGTCAATTTTGCAAGCCAAGTTGGTATAATCACGTAAGTGCGTATAAAGTTCTTATCGCAATATGACAGAAGCTGCAGCCTTTAAAGTAATGATTGCAGTCCGAAGTTGACCAGGGCCTAGGCGACTCTAATGACCGCACTCGTGTAGTGTGTGCCATTGTCGCCTCAACTATGGAAGGGAAATGCATCGTATGCCGAGTTTCAGAAGCTTTTTCCGCACAGGTTTAACCTCTGACCATTGCCAGAGGCTCGAGAGACGTAAAGCCGTGAATTATGAAACTAAGCTCTTTCTGCATCTGAAAATGCAGCTGTCATCAATCAAAATTGGGGAAATCCCCGCGTACACCATATTCCGGAAAGTTATTCCCGCAACAGAGGGAAGAAATCCCATCTCAGCAGCTTGTATTTGCCATCTTATTCCTTCGGTAATGGATATTTTAGTGCCTGTGGAACTTGTGTGAAACTTGTGTCCATTTGACACCACAACCATTAAGTAAAGGGTGACCAAAGAGCAAAGATTGTTTTTTTTTTCATTTTTATGCTGCATCGGCTGTCAAAGTTACCAATGACATCCAGCTGTCAGAGTACTCAGTAAGGTATGCCTCTTCATCACGCTTGACGGACGGGCCTGAATCATTGAACAGATTTATCGAAATTCTCTCTCGGCTCAATTGTGACGCAAATTTCGTCGTGAGGTCAATCGTCATCACGGCTTCCGTGTGCCTGACAGCCCGGGGCATCGTGGAAGAATTTGAACGTGTAATCTTTTAGACCTTAGGCCAGCAACCTCAGAGAAATTGTTGCGAAATGAAAAAACATAGCCACTAAGCTGCCAGTATCGAATACTTTTTTCGATCAACTGAAGAGCCTGTCAAATTATTCTGACGCAATAATCGTCCAGTCAACGCAGTGAGTTGACAAATTGGGAAAAAAATCATTTTCTCGAGGCCCATTTTCGGATCAGCTCAACATGGAAACTTCCACTTATTGGAACTACCACAATCCACAAGCGATCGCCCATTGCATCCACCAACATTGGGGCCTTGGTGCAGGAGACACACCGCGGTCTTAGGTATAGAGCGATGTTAACCGACTTTGTGTGGCAGGAACTCGACAAGAACGATATATTCGAGGTGTGGTGTTTGGACATGTCATACAAAAACTTGGCGACTGTGTTTTCTCACGGCGAATTGGCCGCCGCGATACGGCGACTTGATACCAATCAATTATTTTGTCTGGGATAACGTCAAGTCCTTCGTCTAAGCCAACCACTTTGGACAAGCTCCAGACCATCCACAGTTAGACCGACCGCTTGACGCTTGAATGATGTGCGATACTTAATGGCATCAATGTAGGTTCAGGTAAAGCCAGCAACAATGTTGAATTTTTTATATTTCAAAGTTTTGTTTTTAATTCTTTGAGTTATTTTTTTTAAGTTCTTATCTGGTCACCCTGTATATTTAACCAATCACGTCAGTGTCATCCGAGTATGCTAGCCAATGCAACAACTTTTGAAGATCGTTCCTCGACTGGTGGGTGGTAAATTTTGCACGATCTTTCCAAGTGTGGTGTTGAAAAGATCCCAGATCGTAGACTCGTCGACGGGCAATGTCTTAAATGTCACCACAGCACATTATGGGCCCTAAATTCCACAAATTAATTTTCAAGCGCCTTAATCATGTGCGGTGAAGTAGTCAGACAAAAAGCAGACTGAGTCACACTCAACCGCATTGTAAAATCAAACATCAACCGACACACCCCTTTATTACCAACCCGGCCCAACCTGTTTCTCTGTCACCACCTAGTACAAGGCCGACAAAGTTATGCAATCTTCAGGAGTCGTTAGCGGGGACAGTCTGCCTCATCGCAGACCATTGGTGAATGAACTCCAAAATAAACCAAGCGCCTCTGCCTGAACTACTGTGAATGGTGAGTGTTAAAATTCAGGCCCTGTGACGGATTAAAGATTCTGATCAGATCTGTTAATCACGGGCCATATACACCACTCGGCTATAAACCTCAGTCAGATAAGATAACCGCAAACTGCCTTTATCTAGTAACGACGCGCCTGCAGCCACAGAAACCAAGTCAGAAACAACTCAAAAAAAGCTTTCCTTTCGAAAGATAAATCGCCGACACACACAAACTCCGAGCACGAAATACACTCAAAAACATCTGTTTCGGTGAATAGATTACATAACGCCCGACAACAGAACAACAGATACTCGTGCGCCGAAGTGGAGGTGATTGATTTTTCAAGCCCTCTCACGTGGTGTTTCGCCTTCCAACGGTCTATGTACGCCGAAGACACCAGCTGGCAATGGCCAAGGGGGGCAAGTCAAGGCTTACCGGCGTTTTCGCCGGTTCGCAACGCGCAGCAAAAGAGTTGAAGACAACCTAAGGGGTGTGCTACGTGAGTGCCAAAACGTAGCCATTTTGGGCCAGCAGAACTGTGCATCCGCATTTATTGGCCTCGTCTGTGATTGTGTCTGTTCGCAACACCTGATCTGAAGATCCGATGGATAGATACGAGAGCGAACGAGCAGATAAATGGTCATGTGATCTCACGGCAATCAGTCGGTCAGGGTGACTCATCGCAGTTCTGAGCTGGGCAGAGAGTACATTGACTGAACGTCAATTGCAGCGTGGAGGTACGGAAATGGAGGCTCATTAGAATCATGCTGGCACAATAGAAGCAGGTAGAAGTCCATGGAAACCCATTCAGTCGGAACTATTTCTGTACGCCGCGGCGGCCGCGGCTAGGTGCGCCTGCCTAGCAATAGCAATTACAGTGCACAACTGACGCATTTCTGCTTGACATTTATTTAATGGAGGAGATTGAGCGGGCAGGGGCGAGCGATAAGGACGGTCGCGAGGATGGCGGTTGTGAGCATGTTCGATTCGTTCATGGATGACTGATTGGTGCCCCGACATTGATGCAGAAGATACAGATAATTGGTTTTTTCCTATTTACTTATTTATAGACTCGATAAAGGCCCGCTGCTCGGCTTGACAGCGACAGTAAACTGAAACTGATAATCACAGTGCACTCGTGTACAGGTGTGAACTGGGGATTACATAAATTGTTAACACATCTAACGTCTATCATGAGATTAGGTGTTCTTGATGAGTCCGAAACATGACGTCTGACTAAGTCATGAGTTTGTAGTTTTTTTCATTGTTTGAAGAATGAATATAGATTGGTAGGTAATGCCGAGGAGGCAATGGAAAGAGATTGGAGATGTAGGTGCGTACATTTCAAGAAGACTTGCTTTAAGTAAGTCGCTCCTTAATGGGAAACGGTTTTAGGTTTGCCGCGTGGCTAAGTGGGTTGGTGCACTGATGGCTTTATGGCCGTGGCTGACTTAGGCCAATGTGTTTGGTTGGTGTGCGGTTTTTCTACCGTGAGACCTACTTTGTCCTAAAACCAGCCAGATCCACACATGAATGTTAGGAGGATTCTCAGTCGTCCAGTTCTGTGAAGAAGTGCATTCTTAGGAACTGCCTTCTTCTCCTTGCTAAGGCTGGGCAATCGCAGAGCAGATGTTGGATGAATTCTATTTCTTCCTCATCTCTGCAGCTTCTGCAGAAGTCATTTTGCGGTACGTTGAGACGGATTGGATGTTGGCCTGTGGTACAGTAAGGACTCCTATTAGCATGCTTACACGCTTGTGACTAAGACCGATCAATGGTGTTGATCTCTTTTTGTACCTCTTTTGCTGTTGTTCCAATACTCACCCCAACCCTTTGACTCTTATGGAGCTGAGCGAGGTACACGCATGCCTAAAGATTATCCCAAAATCGATCCCTTTTTCGCGAGATTGTCCGCCTTCTCCTTCCCTTGGCTTCCAGTGTTTCCAACAGAGGGTCACGGATTCACTGCATGTCTGGACCAGACTCGAAGTCAGAATGTCTGAGGATGTGGCCTTGGCTCTCTGATAAAATCGTAACAGACGTTGTGGTCTCTCAGCGAGAGTGCCACATCGTGCGCGGCCACTTTGGCTTGAAAGACGCTGCAACCGTCCATTAGTGGCAGCCTTTAACTTGAGAGAAACAATTTTAAACATTCTATAAAGCAATTTGGTCTTTCTTTCGGTGTAATGGCACACTATGGTCGCACTGGTTGTCCAAAAAGAAGGCCTTCAAGAACAAGCGCCTGCACGACAGTGTCCCAACTTCTAGCTATGGATTAATAACATTCAATAACCCCAAGCATGAGTAGTTTCCTCGATCCACAATGGATGCCTAAACAGATTGAAGTCAGTGGAGACAAGGTCAAATCGTGTGTCATCGTCCTGTGAAGACATCTTCTTCTTTTCGGGCTTCAAACAACAAGCCTCTCCAGCTGGCACAATCTTCAACCGTTGATTCCATTTACACACGCCATTCTGGCTGAGGTCCTTCCCTACCACTCCACATTGGTTTCCTGGTTGACCCACTGTTGTGGAGTCGAAGATTCTTCGGGCTGGAGCCGTGTTATTCTCCATGCGCTGTTCATGGCTTAGCCTCCTGAGGCGTTGAATCCGTAAACATGTCGGTGGACATGCACATACAGTTCGTGGTTGAAACTTCTTCTCCAAATGACATGGACGCGCATTGAACCTTTCTCTCGACGGACCAACGACTTCTTCACCTGCTCTTTAGGTTGTCCATGCTTCCGCGCCATAGAGCAGGACGGGGATGATCGAGGTCAGCTTGGTCAGCCATCGAAGACACTTAACAGGGCCAATAATGAATCTCTTCAAAGCGATAGAAAAATCGTTCTATTCGATTCATCTTTATCCGCTTAGACGCAGCTTGGCGACCTTGCCAGTCATCCCCTACTTTCGACACCCAATATACTACTTAGTCACATTCTTACGTAACTTAAAAAATGCAAGTTTTATTTCGCAGCAGTATCATTGGTCCTGCAGAGTACCTTTAATGCCAACTGCTTGGTTTTTCCACAAGGGCTATTTAGCGGTTTCCTTTCTTATAAAGGGTGTTCCAGAATTCACGCAAAATGTAATTTTGATAGGAAATACAGATTTTTTTTATTCAGAGAGTGTACAGATTGTGGTTATTTCTGGAATAGCCCATCGGATAAATGGATATGTATTGACATCGGAGAGTTCAGTGTGCCATTGCTGGTGGTATGGCAGCCGAGATGGAGACTGTTGTTGTCTGTTGTCTCATGCCGTTCGGAATGCCTCCTCTTTTAGCAGATTCGTCGCCTCGAGAATTTGTTGTCCGGGAGCTGTGTCTGTCCTCAGATCCCTGATATCCATGTCTGAATGGTTGCCGATCTCAATCCAATGCTTGTCGTCCATGCACTTTCCTCGCAGACTAGGTTGTATTCCAAAACATAGGCCAGAGTAGGCCCGTTGTGATAGATAATAATATGGGTGGCGCTACAGCCCATAGACGGCAAGAGCCTAGTTACTCAGCAACCACTTGTCTTGTGCGTGCTATTGTTCTCTCACGAGTGGAAGGGACCTACAGTTTTATGCCGACTCCGAACGGCATATTTGAGAAGCCTTCTCTAGACAGTTACACTCCTTGACCATTGTTAGGTATTTTGGTCGTACCGGAAATCGAACTTGGGCTGAGCAGGCACAAAGCCACAACGCCACAGCGGCCCGTTGTGATAAAGAAACACTAAATATCCGACTCTTTCATGGTCAACAAGAATTAGCTCTTCTGTTTTGCTCTTATCGCCCAGCTTCGACTTGGGACCTTTCGACAAGACTTCATTCCTTGCCACTTATTTCCACCCGCAAAAAATTTTAGGCAGCGAGATAAACACGACAGTGATGCTATAAGACTGAAAGTTGGAATCATCTTTCTAAAAGCTTTTTTCAAAAATTTACTTGAATTGGAACAGTTGCAATGCGGTTTCGTCTAGCGTCTAGATAACAGAGAACCGTGTTCAAATGTGCTGTTTTTTAATTATTTCTATTTATTCTTGGAATGTTGGATTACCTCAATTTTCTTGAGTTCATATTTCTGACTCTCTGCCCACATAATGAAAACTTATTCACCCAAGAGCGGGACGACAACAAGCATCGGCTACCTCTCCCCTCATTGTGAAACAGGCACGTTCTCGAATCTTCATTATCAAAGACCAACGACCTAGGATCCAGGAGACCTCCACCCAATACTTGCCGCTGCTGCTTGAAGTCTCAATCGAAAAACAGAAGGCCCGTCAAATGTCCGCCAATGAACGCTAAAGCGAATTGATCGTAAGGTAACAAAAGACGCATCAGATCGCTCCTTGGGAAATAAAATTATGTATAAAGATAAAAATAACTTGTTTTTGTTTTCATCCGTTGATGAAAAAGTGAATTTATTCTTCTTTCTCTGTTTTTTTTTTTTTTTTTCGAAGAGCATACCAGAATATTTTATATAAGGGTACACTTCAGACAGTGTGAGTGCACACAGCAAATTAAATTAGCAACGGGTAATGAAATTTGTAGCTGAACAAATTATTTGGCAAACATTCAAGGCATTCTTATTTCGAGAAGGAATCCTCGCGAGAGAACCTGAGCTAGAGAAAGTAAATAAAGGTGTTGCAGCACTTTTTTATTATTTTCTTATTTCGAAAAAAAGTGCTAGTTTTTGAACGCCTCTCACTGGGTGCCTTCAGAGAAACCAAACAATTTTGTTTATAAAAATATTTGAGAACCTAAAAAAACAAGAAAAAAAGCTTGCTTTATTTGCAATGCCAAAAATAGTCTATAATGATTTTTATTACTTAACTTCGTGTTCGTGCCAGCGTAGGAGGCCTAAGAGTTGCAGTTAATGTTGCTGTCACTCAAGCGAACCCTTGGTTATCAACCATTATCCTGTGTCGATGAAACCGGAAAGCGTTCCATCCTTGGTATGTGTATCAACACAACACTCAGTTGGAACGATCACATATTTGAGGTCGCCAAAAATCCTGCGAAATGTTTAGGTTTCCTCAATCGATGCAAAAAATACTTCACCCCTTCTGATTTGGCTTTAATTCATGAGGCGTGTATACGCCCCAAACTTGAGTACAACGCTCATATCTCGTCTGGTGCCCCCAAAACCACCCTGCACCTGCTAGATAGAATTCAAAAGCGAGCGATAAAACTTATAGGAGACAACAATATTGCAGAGTAATTAGACTCGCTCGAACATCGACGTACCGTCTCGTCTCTGCCCGTATTTTATCGCTATTTTAACAAACGATGCTCAAGTGAGCTTGCCAACTGCATTCCTCCTCTCCATGAATTCACCCACAATACCCGTCTCACCAGTTTACCCTTAAGCCTACGGACGCACAGTTAAATTTAGGGACTTGTTCATCAGCCGCACGGCAGGGAAATGGAATGCTCTTCCCAGCCTAATATTTCCCCCAGAATACAATCCGCAGATATTTAAAACCAATGTGCACAAGTACCTACTCTCCCTTTCTCCCTCTACACCTTCGGCCCTTGCCGTGTCTTGAATCCGGACACTTAAGCGTATTAACAAAAATCATGTGTGCGCGCTAATTAAAAAAAATTTAATGCTGCAGTCTTTGACGTCTCTGGTGACGATGCTTCCAGTTGTCTTGAAGTCATGGTTATTTCACTTATCGCAGGTTCCATCTACCCCTCAGAGAGGATTGCCTGGCTCCGCAGATAATATAGTTCACAACTTAGTAAACCGTGCTGACACGGTCACCCTTCGTCGAACCGACAAACACCAGTTTCATTTATTGCTATTTCTATGTATTATTTCTATGTATTTGAAATTCATAAAATAAATTTATTGAATTATTTTAACCCTTACGTGAGTGAAGTGGTACCCGGGTAGGGTACCTTTTCAATTTTCAATGCGCGTTTTCCGGCTACTGCTCTCTTCAAATGGATTAATTGTGTTCGGTAGCGTTGTCCATTGATGGTTTCACCCGGTTTTAGCAGCTCATATTACAGCACACCCTTCTGATCCCACCAAACACAGAGCATTACCTTCGCCCCAAGATTTGGCTGGTTGGCCGGGTTTCACATATGATTTCTTGCGCTTGGGGTTGTCGTAATGGATCCATTTTTCATCAGCAGTAACAATCCGATGCAAAAATTACTTCCTTTTGTGACGTCGTGTGTCGTGTGTGTCGTGTCCCGCAAGAAGACTTTTTCAAGCACAAAGTTCGACATATTTGAGAGAAAAAAATTATTGTTGTTTACGTGAAATGAATGAATGAATGATACTGAAATGACGTACAATGACAGTAGCTTTCCAAGGTTTGTTCCAATGGAATACCGCACACCGCAAACCGCGCGAAGTTATAGACCCAGTAAATTGGTAAGTATAGACACGTGAGCTTGTGAGAGCTCCTGACTTTATGTTTCACAAATAATTCCAACTACTAAAAGTAAAAATACCAAATTAGACCATGTCTACGAACCAAAAATGTTCAAACACCTTAATCAGTGTCACCGGGGTACCGTCATATCACCTGGATACCGTCATATAAAAAAAAAAAACAAAAACATTGTAGCTTACCCAAATCAATGCTTTCGGACTAAAAACGAGAAGAGAGCATATTTTATTTTCGTGGTTTTATTTTATTTTGAAAAACCAAACTTCGGTCATAATTTTGAAGACAGACATTACATGAGTGCTCATAGCAAATCGGTCGCGAATAAATGTTGCGAGCTTTCGTCGTTTTTCTTTACTTTTTTCTTTCATGCTTCGAGACGACATAATACAACTCCCAACCCCAGCAACACGCCCATTCGAGTCACGTCTCTACGAAGTTGAAGTCCCATCGTGACGTGGAGGTTGGAATGCTATGTCTGACGATGTCCAGTATTGCTAGCGTAGCATACGTCTTCTATATTTTCTTGGCAAGTTAAGCTCATTGAAAAATGCCCTTCTTCTATCGGCAGAGGAAAATATTAGGTCCACGTAAAGTATTTGTGCAGCTGAAGCTGCAATAGGGACTATACTGTAAAAAAAAGACCATAATCCATCGGTTTGTCCTTCGGTTTGTGTTGTATTCTGCCAGCGACTTGTCCATGTTATCAATGCTACCTTTATTATTTCGGGCGTTGCTGTGACGTTATCTCCAACGCTAGTGCATTGTTGAAAGCTTTACCAGTGATTTTTCTTCTTTGGCACATATGAGCAAAATGTAGCTTATTTGCGAAACGCAAAGTCGGTCGAAATCATTGGCCTTTAAATATTTCCTTTAGCCCTCCTTTACTTTTGAATATTCAGTGAGAGCTTTCAGAAATTGGCCGCTGCTCCACATTGGAAGAGGATCTGCCTGCCATTGCGCTCCGTCTTTTGAAACCAAGTCAAAAATAGGTTCCTCGATGATTTCTTCTGATTCCGAGGAATCAGGCTCTTGCTCTACATCCGAATATTCGTTTTCTAGAAGAGTTGGAGAAACCAGTTTTCTTCAAACCCACCTACATCACTAGAATTTCCGCCGATAAATACACGGATTTTCCGATTGGCAATGAGGTAGTGTCTAGTAAGATACCAGATTCTAGGAGTGCATTGTTTTTGCTTTGATTCAACGCTTCGCTTTGAATAGCCTTCAGATGTCTAATTCTTCGGCTAGAGTCACTGCCGTAGTCTGCTAGGAGCAGTAATTTTATTCGTTTCAGAAAACGATGGGGTTTCTCCCAAATTTATGACAGCAACAAACAGACTATAACCCTTCCTTGTTAATTCAGCAGCTCTTTCGTTGCCCGGGATGGTCATGTCCCATGTCTACAGGTTGCATCTAGTCCCAGTCTCAATTAGAACTTGTCGGCAAAGTTTTACCATTTTGAAGCTCATCGATGGTGTTTCTACAAAAAACACACATAACATCAACAGCCTCTCCTCGTAACCACTTGTGCTCCACATGCCATTGGTCTCTCCCATTGGACGCACCCTACAGTCATATGTCGACTCCGAAGCTATGTCTACACATTGAAGACTTGATGTTCAGTGCATTAAATGCAAAGTGAAATGCAGCTACGTACCTCCAACCACCCATGCCAAGACGTTTCCTAAGCTTATTCGCTTCAAGAGACCCGCCATCCTTACAATCCCGCTCATAGACAATTCAAAATTATCGGAAGCCGTAAAAATACGATTATAGCAATAGAGAGAATAAATTTGGCTGCACAACATGTGTTTCACAGCGTCGATCAGTGCCAAATATTTCGGCAACGGAATCTGAGGTGGCAAAGTCACCCGAAGCAACAATTTAAGCAGAACTTTATGCGCTTTATGCGTTTTCCCCTCTCTTTACTGGCTTATTGCTCAACGAATGAACATGCAAAGACAGAAATTATTATTTAATTTGGCATTTTTCATCGGTGACGTTCTATAAATACCCCATTCGTGGTGATGGATGGCTCCTGAAATTCTGGGAACGGCCGAGCGAGCCATGCATCACTAGATCAGTAAATTGCATCTGATGCACAATCCGATGCAGATGTGGTGCACTTGGGACATGAACAGATGACTTTTACAATGTCCTTGAGATTCTGTTACGATTTTTTGTACATTTTAAGCCTTTTATTTTTTTTTGTTTCTTATTGTTTCTGAAACCGTGTTTTATTTTATTTTTTCGTTCTTTTTGTTTCTTTTATGTTCTCTTATTTTTCCTAATTTAGAAAACGTCTTGGGTGGACGTCGATTTTCGATATATTCAAGAGCAATAAGGTAGCAACGAAGAATGCGATCGAGAACAAGCCTGAACCGAGTAAAGCGAGCGAAGTGCCAACGCCAAAGACCCCCGAACCAGTTGTGCAGCCGCAAACTAAGCCAGCGCCTCCGCCAAAGCCTGTAGTTCAACCGGTGGAGCCACCAAAACCCAAGGTGGCACCAGCGCCACCAACACCAGCCCCTGCACCAGTCCCTGCTCCAGCGGTAGCTGAACCAGCCCCAGTTCCAGCCAGCAATGGACCAGCTCTCTCGGCAGCAGAAACCCTGGATCGGAAGATCTTCGGCGTGCCTCCAAAGACGCTAGAAAATGGCGAATCAAAACCAGCCGCGAACGTCAAACAAGCCACAAGTTCCTTCCTCGAGGGTGAAGGTCAATCGTCGACACTGAAACAGCCAACCAATTTGGCATTAAGGTATGACGCTTTGAAGCACGCTACAGTCCGCAGCAGAGTGGTTACGCTAAATTTAATTTCAGTTTTGATTTATTTGTTTCTTGTTTTCTTTTTCTTTCTTTTGCCTTAGTTCGTGTTGCTCAATGGCATAAAAGCTCACTGTTAGTCTAGCCAATTCATTTAGTTGCTCACTTCACATGCACGAAGTCTGCTTTATTGCCTGCATCCGAGTGCTTGCCAGGAAATGTCTTAATTACCCCATTGACAGTCCCCACGGCCAGCGTTTTTCTGGCAAACTGCATCACAGTGCTGTTCTCGCCGGCCGGAGGGCCTTCACAAGCTCCTTCTCATAAACTCGGGTGCTCATGTGTGTAGGTAACATAGAAGGCAGTTCAATAAACCCCCGGCAAAGGGAACCACTCGAAAATTCTAATTTTACAACACGGCGACGTGCATTTCGCCTTCAACGGCGGTGTAGTGCATTCTGTGGCATTCAACTCGATCCCAATTCGGATTGGGGAGGGGTTTGAAAATAATCTGTAGATTCAAATTTCACAGCACTGCAGGAGGGAGTCACCATTTAAGAGTTCCCAATTATTAACTTGAGGTGGAGAAATATTTTTAGCCACTTGAATTTACAACACATGCTCGGGAGCTGTCACATTGACAAGATTTATCTGAAGGTTCGCCTGAATGCGCTCTGCGTCGTCGGTCGTGCATGGGTGCGTTCTATTTTTGAGGAGTTCTACGCCGGCGACGAAGGAGATGATTGTGCGGACCACAGTCAAATTAGTGAGATTGAATTCGGCTCCAAAATTAGCAACGAAGGCACCTAGAGGTATCATATAGTATCGTCTTTCGAATGAACACCATTGTCCAACGTCACATGAAGCTCGAAGGTAAGGGAATCATCGCTGGTATTATCGAGATGGCCAACTTCACAGCTGATTGACCCCTAGCCCGTCGGCGAATTTGAGAGGCTTTTTGACAGTTATTCACGAAATACCGTGAATTCCGTTCTCTGATTGGTCAATTTGCCTAAGAAAACGATATAAGAAATGGTTGTGAAACATGTTAACGGACAAGAGAGGCAGAAATCTCTCTACAACTGTTACTGTGTGACCCGTCAAACTCCTTGACAACTCACTCGATAAACACAAGTGCCCGACGTCAAGCAACACATAACTGCTGACAGCTGTTGTGTAATTTATTTATGATCCAACGTGACGCTTTGATTGATTACCAGCCATAATTCGAAGAGTTCAATCAAAGCTCATTTGCAATAAATCACCAAACCCGTGTGCGTCTGTTTTCAATTAGATTCGATGTATACTGCGCGCCACCATATATTTATCGACCAGAGGACAATCGATTTCACTTTTGTTTTCGAAAAAAGAAAATTCACAGTCTCTAGGCGATAAGGTGGTCTTTGCATGCTTCCACATCCACATCAAACACAAGGCACTTGGCAGCGTGCCTCATTTCACGACGCAATATTATTTTTGAAAGGCCCGGTCTCCGAGGGGTCCAACGCGCCGTCGTCCCAACATGCCACTTGTTTGTGTTCGTTGGCCGATGTTCAAAATGGCTGCATATACAGGGGATTAGAGCCAGATTCCTTCATCAGTGCAGTTAAATTATACGATAAGGATTGCATTTCAAAAATGAGAGAAAAAATTCGCCTCTGTCTTTGTCAAAATTCTAAGCGGGAGCATTTTTGGTGGGTGAACAGATTTCTGATCTGTCCGGGAGCCAGCCTCTTGAATAGACTTGGGAGTCCAAATATAGATCCTCTGGCGATCATGTGATCTGGCTGTGTTTGAGGTACAATGCCGGTCTTTCCCGCAGCGAAAGAAATCAAATTTTGCTGTTTCGTGGTGCTGTTTTGACAGATTTCTTCCGTTCGACGGTTCAAAAGCACTTGACATCAGATTCTTACAAATTCCCGTTGTGTGTGCGTACACGTTGACAGATCGATCTACAAGCGTTGTATTTATTTTAAGACACAATCATGACATCTAGAGATCACTTTCAGATTGACACACATGATCATTGAGCAGTCAACATTGAATTGAGAGGGTTGGCACTTTGGCTTTCAAAGTGACGTCTACTACCGAGAAAGACGAGTTTTTGTGTTCGTATTTGCTGAAGTTCAAGTTCATTGCCAATGAAATTTGTTATTGACATTGAACGCCAGTAAGAGATAAGTTCATATCTTGTTTTTTTTTTTGTTCGATAAAAATAGCAGAGCTTTTTAGGGGGCCAAGCATTTGTGTTTTCAAAAGAGCATATGACATAAGCCATAAAAAATGGATTTACGTATGCACATAGTATTTCTGACAAAAGGTTATGTATGTGCGAATATTTATTTGCATCTGACTGTGTCTTCTTTGACTTTTACTGTTTGTTTCTTTGTTTCATGGAAAAAAAAGCATATCTGACTGCCAATTTTTGAATCACGCACACATTACGTAAAGCCGTCGCTTTTGGCAGCACAAACGTATTTGTTTCAAATCAAAAACATTGAAAATAATAAAACGTCCCCTTGACGGATACATCACATCGAGGGTGTAAATGCGTTAGACGATGGTTTTCTTTTATCTGTGCGCATTTCGGCGTTGGTATGCTGGCAAATAATTGCTGCCGATAAACTATTCAGCAAGATAAACGATGAACTGTGTAAACACTTCATGTTGCCATGCCGAGTTCCGCAGCGTATCTGAAACAACGGAAATTTGCGAAGAATTTGCGGAGAATTTGCTGGGAAAGAACTGCCCCTTCTGTAGTTTAAAATAGTTCTAGTGCGTCGATGCGATCCTCGGAACATTTGCAATCGCTTGCTAATAGATCAAGCGATGCGCTAATAGTTGACAAGACAAGATGAACCGAAATGATTTATGTGGCAACAATTGGGCGGCAAAATTAATTGTTTTTTTCTTCACACTTTGCTCTCCATTAGAGCATACAATTGCCATTTCTATGGTCTTAAAAATGTCAATTAAATCAGGAGAATATGTTAGAAGAAAGAATAATATGGAACACATCCAATTCAAATGATTTTTGTTTAAGAACTAACTAGAAATAATTCACAAAGCTTTGCACTGAATAATAATAACATTCTCTGTATCTAAGCAACAATATCTGAATATTATGTTATTAGAGGTTCAGAGGTACTCTATTAATGTACGAATTCAGTTTCTAATAGAATATCGTGACGTATTGAGTGTTCCATAACTGAAATATAACACAACCGTTCGGTTTAGAGTACATTTTGTTCAAAAATACTGATGTAAACAATTTAAGGGCGCACCAATATTGCCCGTCCCTTGTTAAGTGGGTAACTTTTCAAAGATTACATTTAATTTTCCTTCCAAGAAAATTAAAAGTCCTTATACAGTGAAACCTCCTAATGGAGCACTCTAAGGAAGTAAGAAAATGCGAGCCAATTTGGAGGTGACCCAGTTTGAGAGCACCTCAAATATCGTTCTGTCGCAATTATAAATAACTCTTGATCAAACCGCTGTTTTGGGCCCGATGGACGACTTCAGGCAGTACGAAGCGCTGCCGATGCACCCGGAAAAACGGGTCTTTTGGTGTGGTTTATGGTCCAGCAGAATCAATGGCGGGGAATTTGAAATGATGGAAATGATGCCGCCAAACTAGATGTCTGTTGACAGCAAGTAATAGCGTGAGAACACCAGAGAGAGAGAGAGAGAGAGAGAAAATGAGAAAATTCACACAAAAATTATCAAAATAAACCGAAGTTCCCAGAAATGAAGTGTTATAGGGATTGCCAACTTGCCTCTCTTGCCCCATAAAATGTTTAACAACAGTTTTTTTTTTTTACCAAATTCACCAATCAGAGAACGGCATTCACGTCAAAAAATCAGGAATAACTGTCAAAAAGCATCTCAGGCTAGGGACCAAGATCAGCTGTGAAGTTGGTCATCTCTATAATTCTTCATTTCTGGTTCACGCTGTGGGCTTGTTCGGTCTGACCACCTCTCGGGACGGATGAACGGATAAGAAAACAGAAAAATGGGTTTCAACTAGATTTCATCGAAATCGCGATAATTTGCCCTAGGAAGTTTGGAGAAATATGATAAAATCTCGCGGTTTCATTCGGTGGCCACGTGGTATTAGAAAACAACATCACATGTCAACGTGACTCAACATTTCACTCTCCGTAACGAACTCATAAAACGGAGACGTGGTCAACATTATCATGACACTATCCTGCGAAAAGTAAATGCCCCTACTTACTTATCAACTCAAATAAAAATGTTTGACAGTTAAACAAAAAAACTTTTAAAATATCACCCATTACAACAAAACTGTCAAACTGGACCTCGTACCAGTGAGCAGTTGATTATTGTGCCTCGTTTCAATTCACCACACAATTCTACCTCCCTCGAGTCACTGACAATGCTCAGAGAGCTATCCTGTCAAGCAAACGCTCCTTCTTCTTCGTTTCGAGTCGGCATAAAACTGAAGGTTTCCTCTATACCCAAATCACTGACGCTGTAGAAGTTCCACCTCAAAGTCTAGACCAATTTCAAAAGAAACTATCGTTTACGTACGTCAAATGCGATTTATTACGCTTGCAAGTAAAACTTAACGAAACTCAACGAAACTGAGCATAGTGGCTACTGTGGTCACATTTTGTCATGTCTGTGTATTCGCTCGGTTGCTTAATTTGTCTGAAGTCTATTTTCGCCCGTACTGGTTGGACCTTAAGAGTTAGACTTTGAGGGTGATTGTTTTGTGTCTTTAGTAAAACATGGGTACGCCACTGCGATCCATAGAAAGACCAGTTCGAAAACATCCCTGTAATGATTCTAACAGAGACAGGCTATGTGTAGAATCAAAATATACCACTTTTTGGTGTCCATCACAATTTTGTATCATACTTCCTCTTTTTCTACTCGCGCTTCAGTTCGAAGTCCAACAACGCGCTTCAACTGCCACGATCTGCAGCCATCTGCCCCCACTTTCACACCTCAAGTTGGTGCTTCCTCGCCACGGCTTCATGGGGGTCCTCTATTTCGTGGGAGTGGGACAGCTGTCGAGTGGAAGGCGAAATCTGATTATATCGTTATTCTGCTCGGCTGACGCCACCCTCCCCCATCCATCTTGTCACAGAGTGCGAAGTGATATTCGCCTGACCAATTCACATCACTATCAAATCCCCCTATCGCCTACCTTGCAATCACCTCACGTGACCCGCCTTCATTTCACTTCGCCCATATCCAAACAGCTGATAACTTATCGCCTATTCCCTCACATAGAAACCAAGCCTCTCCAACGATTTATTGAATAAAATGTGTCAAACACGAACGTAAAACTTCCACATGAGCAGGCGTTAATTGAAAAAGTCTGCAAAAAAAATCCCCACACACCCAACCCTCGTGCAGGCGTATGCGCTTCCCTCGATAAGCAGCCAATTAATCAAGTTTCATAATTTATTTGGCGACGCATGAATGCGCGCGAACATGTGAACCCTTTCATCGAAGAGGTTCAGCAACGCAAATGCAAAAGGGAATCTTAATTAAAAATCAATCGAACGCTGCCAATTGGAGATGAGGGAGAGCGAGCCGTGCACGACGGACAACGTGATAATTATCGCGAGGGGACAACAAGTGTCCACCACCGATACAGAATTCATTAGGGCGGTGCACTAGACTAGACCGAACATTCGCATGCACGAGGGCACCGATATGTGTGCGATAGTACGTGCTCTGAAACACTTGCTTTCGTTTTGTTTTCGTTTTTTTTTTCGCTCCTAATCGCTTATCTTTTAAGCCTTTCGCAGCGAATTTCAACGGGCTCTTCGGGGCCACACTCTGCTTCTGGGCGGCGAAAACAATGCGCACTCAGAAAACAAGAAAATGACATGGAATCCATGTGTTCACAGTACATACTCGTTCGCAATCCTTGTCAGCGTTCAAGGTCACTCCCGTGCCCACCCACAAATCGCGTATGGTTACGCAACAGCTGACAAGCAGGCTGAGAGATTTCGCTCGGGTTATGCAACCGCTCCGACTCGCCGGGGTGAGTTGATATTGAGCACACCCAGCACACAGCCGCAGCCCCCTTCTGAGAGAGCGAATGGGAATGGCCAGTCAGGGATTTAATTGAAAAAAAATGTTTTCATTCTTTTGGCACAATGCCTAGGAATCAGCGGCATGATTTCTTATTTTCTGACACTTTAGTTTGGCAAAAAAAAACTGTAAAATGCAAATAATTGTCTGGGAAGTGTGGAAAATACACATACCTGGCCTCCTGCTGATGCTGAACGCTCCTCCGTGGGAGGTTGGGCTGAGCATGAGCCAATAGTGGCTTTCATTGCTGCCTGCTGTCGTCACAGGGACACGAAGACGTGCTCTCTTAGTTACACAATTCCTGATGAGCTCATAGTTTGCTTGAAAGAAAGTGAGGAGGTGGGCATAAATACGCAAACAAGATCAAATGTTATAAGAGCGGCAAAGCTTGACAGAGCACAAAGTTCATGGAATTTTTCCAAGTGCTAAATCAATTTGAGTCTGAAAGCGTTCGCGGTAATTGATCGGCTGGCAAATTAGTTTGCTCAATAACCAAGGACTGTGGGCGTGCGTATGTTCATATGAGGCCAATTTTTCACGGATGTTTATTTATGCAAAGGGGATTACAGCACAATGCATGCAAACAAGAGAAATCTTGAAAAAAAAGGAAATTATTTCCCGAACTGCCCTAACGTTCGGGTGCATGTGACTTGCCTTTCAACTGTGACAGGCTTGGCCATGTAGAGCGCATGGATTACTCAGGTCGTCTCTGAACCTCTGGGACAATGTAACAGAGGAACAAAAATCCCCACACACCCAACCCTCGTGCAGGCGTATGCGCTTTCCTCGAGGTCCGGTCCGAACAGCCTTCGACTCTGAACCTCTGGGACAATGAACAGAAGATGTTCGGTCGAAGGTGGCACACCCCGGTGGAAAAGGACCTCGACCATGAACTGGAGATAGATAGCGAGAGATCGTGCTATTTGGAGAGGCTTGTTGTCTGAGGGCCTCGTCCACCCTGGACTATATGGCAAATAATGAAAACGATTATGTTGTCGAATGCAGTATTCATCAACATCATCATCATCTTCTGACCCGCATGCTCCACTAAAGGGGTCGCGGGGGTAAACCACGCACGAGAGATCCTCCGCCATCGACTCTTACTCACCAGGAACTATGCCCAACCATGACCAGACGAGTTTTTGGGCTTGGTCCAACCATCTCGTCCTGGGTCTGCCAAGCTTTCGCTTACCTGATGGAATCGTTTCAACGCTCGCCTGGGAAGTCGTGATGAAGGAGACATTCGTGCCACGTGGCCAAACCAACGAAGCATAGCCCTTTCCGTTCGAAGAAGCAGCTGCTCACTGTTGAGTTCCTCTCGCACTGCCGCGTTTCTCACCCTATCCCGGCGAGTAATTCCCACAACAGGAGGGAGAAATCCCATCTCAGCAGCTTGTATTCGCGATCTTATTCTTTCGGGCATCACCTAAATTGCATGACCATTTGAAAACCCCTCGGCTTTGACACCAAGCTCGACCTTCCTGATTACAGATCTACCAAGCTGTTTCAAAATTGACCCAGCTTGACCAGTCCTACAGGAAAGCTCATCATTACTCCTTCCATCACTCGTGAAAAATACCCCGAGATACTTAAACTTCTCCACCTGCTTCAATGGGACTCCACTAACATGTCGAGTGCATTGAACAGGCGTTCTGGAGATGACCATAACTTCCGATTTGTCCACGTGAACCTTCATCCCAGCATCAGCACATACGGCCAAAAACCTCTCGAGTGCGCGTTGGAGTTCCGTCTGGGAAGATGAGAGGATCACTAAGTCATCTGGAAAAAGAAGATGACTTACTCTCAACTCTCCCAATGTGAAACATTCCTCGCCTCGGCTGCGCTGCAACATCCAGTCCATATAAACAATGAAAAGGAGAGGTGACAAGACGCACCCTTGGCGAAGTCCAACGCCCACGGTGAAAGGTGTTGATTTAGCACCGTGAACCCCAACACAACTGCTTCAGTTTGTGTATAGAGATTGAATGGCACTCGGAAGAGGACTTTCAATCCCATACTCCTGCAGAACACTCCAGAGTTTACCTCGAGGAGCTCCGTCGTATGCCTTTTCCAAATCCACAAAACAACTCCAGATGGGATTGGCATACTCTCAAGCCTTCTCAAGTACCCTTCTTAAAGTGAAAGGTTGGTCAGTTGTACTTTTACCGGACCGCACTGTTCATCCCCCATCCTGGGCTCGACCGTAGCTCTAGAAGGCACTTCCAACACCTTAGCGTAGACTTTCGCAGGGAGACTTAAAAGTGATATGCCCCTGTAGTTGGAGCAATCTCTTTTGTGCCCCTTCTTGAAAAGTGGGGCAATCACACCAGTTTGCCAATCGCCAGGTGTCTCACTACGTTACCAGGCTCGAGAGAGTCATAAAACTCCCTCTTTACCCATTGCCCTAAGCGCTTGTGGCCGGATTTCATCCACACCGGCGGATTTGCCAACCTTTAGCGGGTCAACCGCTAAAATGACTTCCTCCAACGTTGGACTACTCTCCGCCCCACTCAAGATTACAAGTTTGCCTCCTCAGAGATTGAGCAGCTCCGAAAAGTGCTCGCGTAAGATGTCCACCTCATTGGAAAGCAACACACAATCTTTGGATTTGACTCCTGTCTGAGTCGGCGAAAGTTTTGCCAGAACACCTTTTTCGCAGATCCATGCTCGCCTTACAACTTCAGTACTCTTTACTTAGTCGCCTAGACTAGACGAAATTGATCGCAAAATGTTTGAGAATTCTTGAAATCATTCTCAAAATCACAAAGTCAGGGCCATCCAGTGAATCTGCATTTGCACTCAATGGCTTCGAAACAATCATTTTACATAACTTGACTTGTCATCGAGGGAACGACTGGATGGCGCGACAACGACTATTGCTTACAGCTGGCACCTGGACATTCAGGGCAGGCACTTAACCAACTGTTTTTGCTGACAACAAACGACGCCTAGACACTGCCTGACATTCCAGAAAATTGCGAAACGAACGAATGATTGAGATCAACCATACCAGAGACGCTTTATGCACTTTTTCTTACAAATGGTAGAAATACGGCCTACTCTCGTTGTGAAACGATCACACAGCCTGACTGGGCTAAAGTGGCCTAATCTCAGAACTTTTATCGGCATCACAAACGGCCACTGCGCCATTGGAACTTGTCTCAAGATTTAGCCGGCCCAACAATGGCGGTGCACCTTTTCCGTCGCACCCGAAGAAGATGCCACTTAGGGGCTTTCTTCTTAAACAGTCAGCATTAATGTCAGCCATCTTCATCATTTTGTCAAGACGCCAACTGGTTTGCTTATGACTGACTGACTGCCGCTTGCCGGTAGTAAGCCACTTTAACCCAAGCTAACCTCCCTGCTGAAAAGTACGCCGCGACATGCCGTAGACAATTTAAACTCGAACAAGGTTACCTTGCAACAATATTACATTTTGTGTGCTAAAGATGTTTGTGATTTAGCCCAGCACCATTGACAAAGAAGGACAAACTCGAGCACAGTGGCAGTGGCTAGGTTAGGACTGTAGACATACGGGCATTTGCCACGAGCCACTTTGCTCCTTAAGTACTTATGGCGAATAAAGTCCTCATGTTACGTATGCATCCAGTGCTCCACCCAGTGGCTCATGTTCCTCTTCATCACCACAGCACATCAGCTCTTCCTCGCTCCTATCTTCCTTCGAAGTAGGCTTTAGCCCGCTGTCACCTCCGCTAAATTGGTCCTCGGGCATTCAGCAAGATGGTTCTTCAACATAATCAAGTCTGAATCAGCTGCCATTCTTGTGCCATCTTTTTTCCACTTAGCCTACCGCCTGCCTGAATTTGTGGATTTTACTGCACAGCGAAATGACAGCCTTTATCGAGAACTTGGTTGAGTTAGCAACAGCGCAAAATTCACGATGATTAAAACATGGCGTGGTTGACGTCATTTACTCGGAAGTCTTAGGTCGTTGGTGACGACGATTTTGTGGGTCGATTGTTGGAAGATCTCTGGTGGCCGGCATTTCGGTATTTCGTCATCTACTCTGAGAACCAGTCTTTGATAAACTCTCTTGATGTGATGGACAAGAATTTTGGAATTCTCCACATGTGGGTATGGGTCACGCAAATGTGGGTTGCATTGAGTCTGAGTTTCTGTTTTTGAGCCTGACTGCTTTAAAGCTCCAAAAAATATGTGGTTATGGGGACACGGACCCAGTGTCATTCGAGGAAATTGCGAAGCTGATATTGGCTTACATGCTCATCACATCTTCCCAGTCCAGGTGTCGTTGCAGCAAAATACCAACGCCTTGCCTGCTCTTAACTCTTAACCCTCACGTAGCCTAACCCAGAGATAATGGGGGATGGAGATATCCAACTTCGGTCATTTGTACCCCTTGTCCATGTCGGCACTGAGCCGTTAAGAATAAGAGTGTAGTGAAATTTGCTTTGCATTTCACACATCCTCTTACAAAATTCCCGGCTCCACCACTCATCGCAACACCGTATGAGAAACGCTGTCAGATAAAATCAAGGGGCAAGGGAGGTAGAAGTAGGATATCTCTATCCTCCATTATTCCCGGCCCAACCAGACGATGCAGACTAGACTTATAACAAGGATAGGCCTTCCTTTCATCGACTTCTGCATCATTTTGCAGAGGCGAGGATTAAATGTACACCTTCTCTGCTTCTGTAGCGCCATCTACTCTTGAAAAAAGCTAAATTTAAAGTTGAGTAAAGCTGCTGTCTGCCTGCTCAGAATTAACTGGTCTTCAGAGTAGGTGTTACACACGCGATGCGCGCGAGAGCACGATGAACCTGTTTAGGGGAAGGCACCAGGTAGCTCAGGGGATCGTGGTATCACCAAGTTGAAGTTTAGAGTTCAAAACTCTGCCACAGACTCGCTGGTGAATAAAAGCCACGCTCGACTGTTCGGTTGCGAGTTTGTTATGCTCAATCGATTCCATTGGACTGCATGTTGTTTCCCTTAACAAATTCCTTGTCTTCGAGGGATCTGTAAAATGTTTCCACCAGTGAACGACTGGACGGCGCAGTTGTTCAAGTGCCTGCCCTTGGTTAGTGGTGTCCCCGGGTTCGAAACTGGTCCAGTCACCTATTGCCATTGGGATCACATTAACGACACTTACAATTAACAATTGTAGGTGTCGACTATGGAACCACGTGGTCTAAGTGTGCTGGTGAATCCACTAGCAGCCCGTCGTACCGACCTACCTCCACCATTGAGTGAAGAGCCTTCTCCACAGATTTACTTGTCAATTCGAGTGGCGGCCGTGGTGATGTGGGTCGGTACGTCGACTACACTCTTTGAGCCTACGTTACCTGTGTTCGATTCCCGGTACGAGCAAAATAACTTTCACGGACCCACCTCCTTCGAGTCCACAGGCGCCCTCAGGAGAGGCAAAGTGGGTCAAAATGTCTGCGGTCGCCTATGTTCGAGTCACCGACAATGCACAAAGAGTAGGTATAACTGTCTAGAAGTACCTCTTCAAGTTCGCCGTTCGGAGTCCGCATAAAACTGTAGGCCCCTTCCACGCTAGGCCCTCCACGGGTTGTACCGCCACCCTCGATTGCGATAGTAGGTGTGATGGATTCGATAGAACCGTCGCAATGAGCTTCTAGTTGTGTAGCACGTTGTAGTGCTAACGTCGTTAACTCCTTTTTTTTACTCCCACAATTCGTCGGCTACTAGCTTGCTGTTCACTCTAAGAATGGCACACGAGGAGTATGCCGAACGGATCTCAAGGTGTTTGGAGATTGCATTCAACCGAGTTTTTCGAGTAAACTCTGGAGTCTTCTGAAAGTGTATGGGATTAGTGGTCCCCTTTGAAGGGCCCTTCAGCCTCTAAACACAAACTGCAGCATATGTGCATGGGTTAATGGTGCTAAATCAACACCTTTCACCGTGGCGATGGACCTCTCCGGCTAGATAGACTAGATGTTCCAGAGTAGCTGAGGCGAGACTTTGGCACAGTTGGGGGTTAGTCATCTTCTTTTTGCAGATGACTTTGTTATCGTCACATCCACAAAGACGGCACTCTGCTGATGATGGTATGCCGATGAAGTTATGGTTATTTTTATAAAATGCCTGTTCAATGCACTCTCCATTTTAGGGAGGTCCCTTTGAAGCAGGGCGATGAGTGTAAGCACCTCGGGTTCAGTGCAAAAACAGTCTTGGTTTTGCATGGACATACTTCCTGACGGGTTAGTATGTATCCATGGCGGAGGATCGACTGGCCTGTAGATCTCTCTTGCATGCTTTGCCCCCGCGACACCTTTAGTGGTTCATGTGTGTCAGGAGATTACGATGGCGATGATGCCCAAGTCGAGACGTTAATGTACGCTTTATCATTCAAACGTTATTGCATGGACAAATATCAAATATGTGGGCGCAATCAGCTCACTTTCTTGGAGTACCAAATATGCACCAGAAAATATGTCCATAAAAGGCGAACAAGCAAATCAAGTCTTCCCACAAACTTAAATCCGAGTTTGGGTCAAAGATCTGGAAAGATCAAGGAACACATTCAGGTTCGAGCAACTTTCGAAATTCCCTGTCCATACCCTTGAGCTAAATGAAGTTTTCACATGCATGCACATTCACACATAAAAGTGAACTCAATTCTGACCTGTGTCGCCTCGCATTAAAACCCGTTTGGCTGTCTTCGCCTTCTTTATTTCCATTTCCAGTGAAAGGATGCCTTAAAAGCCGAATATAAGCAAGCAGTAACGATGAAAGACAAGAAGTCTCAATTTGTTTGTTCGCCATTAATCTAAATATTTTCAGTTCCATCTGACAATCAAATTTGTCACCCGAAATTTCCATTGTGTGCATAGGCAGGCGAAAATGGAAGCAAACACAGCCACGAACTAGTTGCTTAGTCATCGAGACTACGTGAAACGTGACACAATTGTGATTTACTAGAGCGGCGGCGTATGTGTGTACTCGTACGAGTTTGTTCTTTTTATTGTTATGATTAACTATTGAGGGATGTACGCTTCCCAAAGCAACAGGCCACAAGTTACCACATTTAATGTAAAATGTTATGTCAGACAGATTGTTGATTGATAAGAAAATTCCTCTCTAAAACCGAGGAATCGCCATTATCAGAGTTTCGAAGTAAAAAGAGTGGCAGAGGACAAGGGAACAGTTCAAACTTTCTGTTAATGGGCGTATTCAGTTTGTGGTCCGCTCGTAATAGTTAGTGGTGGGAATTGTGACGTTTCTTATGAGCGATTTGCCCGAAATGAAGTATTAAAGAAAGGGCCTCTTGCCCATCGACGAATTTGAGAGGTTCGTTTCGGCAGTTGTTCCTGAATTTTTGACAGTTATTCACGAAATAACGTGAACGCCGTTCTCTGATTGGTCAATTTGGCCTTAGAAAACGATATAAGAAATGGTCGTGAAAAACGTTGATGGCCGAGAGAGGTAGAAGTTGGCTACCTCTATAATAATTCATTTTTGGCAAATCGCTCATAAGGAACGTCACAATTTGCAGCACTGGATATTGCGAGCGGGATTCTTGCTATTCGGGACTCTGGTGAACAGTTAGAATAAAGTTACCACTATGTGGTGAATACAAAGTTATGTACAGTTTGTTCATAATCTCCCCAAAGAGAATGACATAGAAAGCAACCCGCACATTCTTTGGACTTCTCCGATTTAAAGAGATTCTTGAAGGCTTGTTGGATTTTTTCATTAATAGCGCTCGGACTCAAACACTGGTTCATTATACTGGCAAGCAGCCATCTACTTTTGCTGCAGCAGGCACTTCTGTAATTTCATCATCAGCTCTCACCGCTTTAGCACCGTAAACCTGCCACCTTGTCCAAGCAAAGGCGGGACTGTGACAGAGGAAGTGCTCTGCAGTGTCTTCGACTTCTACACTGGCGTCGCAGATTGTGTCGACGTTTAAGCCAAGCACAACACTTAGATGTTTGGCGAAGGTGTAATGTCCCGTTTGTACGCCTGTATGTAAGTCGGCAGCAGTCTTTTCTGGCAAGAGATGGCAAGAGTGCCTAGAATTTAGTCTTTCTGCATACTGGAGAGTTATTCACCTCCGGTTGTGTCCTCTAGAGGTCCAACCATCGATGGAAGCCCTAACCAAGGACGCAGGTAGACCCGCTAGTTTTAAGCCTTTTTGTCTAGCATGTAAGTTTAGCGGATTATTGGAATAAAAATGAATCAAAAAAAACAAAAAAACAGGTAGACCCAGCGCAGGTGCATGTCTCCTCTGATCCTTGTCTAGCAAGTTAATCGACGATCTCATTGCCAGCGATCCCGTCGTGACCCGGGACCCAGACAAGTCTTAGTGAACTTTGACTGCCGATCAAATTCAGAGAGGACTTGCATTCCAGGATAGTTCAGGATCCTGGAAGTGGTTAAGGGGTTGAGCAAGGCCTTAAGTACGCCCTGGCTGTCACTACAGACACAGATACTTTTCCCCTTCCACCTGTCCGTGGCCATTAGCATCGCATAGGTTTCCGCTTGGAAAACCGACGCTTGTTGGTTTGTTGCAGATGCCTGGTTACTCCTGCCCGGCTGTGAATAAAAACTCCAAGGCATTAGGGTTACAGAACGACTTAAATGAGGTGCCCATAGTCTACTTTGTTAAGCTTCAGATGGCTCCCTACGAATGGTGTCTACGTGCCTTCAACAACCGCCATGAACCTACCTACACGTTCCGGTTTCCTGTATTCGAAGTATGTTAGAAAATGCACGGATTATATATGGATACCGCCTCTTTAGTACAAGTTGTTCAAACATCACAAAAAGGACATTTGAGGTCTCCTCTATTGACCTTGATAGAACATCGAGAGGTCTCCACCGTTATCCTGCACTGCTAGGTTTGCAATGAATGTCAAAGCTATGCTATGCGAAATTTCGAAGACCTGTTAGGCTATTTGTAGCCACCAACAAACAGATATGAGACTGTATAGCGGCTCAACTTAATTCGGCAGAAACTTTGATATTTGACGAATTTCAAAGGCGTTTTGACAGTTATTCGTGAATTTTTTGACAGTTTGGTCTTTCTCTGATTGGTCAATTTTGCTTTAGAAAATGACATAAAAAATGGTTGTCAAAAATTTTATGAGCAAGAGAGGTAGAAGTTGGGTGTCTCTATACTTCATTTCTGTTCGACGCACTCAAACTGTCGAATGAATAAATTACGCCATTATCCTATTTCTGAAACAACGTAGTGGTTCCTCTGACTGCGCAGTGACATCTAACTCACAATAATCACTCCTAATGCAGAGATGATGGTCCATCAGAAAAGTGATGTTATTAATACAGACTCCCTCTACTCGGTCGTTTGCTCATGCCACAACAACTGCTGCAAATAAAAGCTAAACAGTTTGAATACGTCTTGCGAATGTGGGTGATGCGGGTCTCGATAAATGGGCAGTTAGGTATGCAGCTGCTGGGACAACGAGGTGAGTTTTGCGAGAGAGAACTTCATTTTTCTAAAGTCAATTAGATTCACATCGCACTGTCTATTCGATGCAACTTCAATCCTCCAGCTCTTCCACAACTGAGCACTCGAAGACCAGACATCAAACAAATTCAAATTTCTTCTTCCTCACTGTGAAGGATGGCAGGACGCAGAGCATGTGTGCCAATGACACAGTGTCCCACTCGTATGCGGACATCCTTGTGACTGAAACTGACCATAAATTCCTTTTGTTCAGCGTCAGCGTCATATTCTAACCTATGCAGTACAGGAATGCTGGGCTAAACTAGAGTCCTTAGGCCGGCTCAAAATGTCTCTTATCTGGATTCCAGGTCACAATGACATCCCAGGAAATGAAAAGGCGAACGATGAACTGGCTGGACAGGGATCTGCCCTTCAGTGCTCGTGTGCGAAGAGCGTGCACATCCAAGGCTAAAATCTCTACTCACTTCCTTGAACTGGCAAACCTCAGATGAGACATACTGACAAGCTGCTAATAAAACGATCTAAAACGAAAGATCTTCTCCAGCGAATTTGCCACGATATCGCTAGATTGGTGGCGGTCTGACTGTCGGCCATGCCGTCAAATATGACATCTCAGTCGCAACAACACACCTGAGAGGGAGATTTTAACCCATTTAATTGTTGGCACGCCCTTCTTCAACTCACTTGATGAGATCTCGGCGAATGATATTAAGGAACGAATGCCTTCCTCGAAAATACATGTGGCATTGAACAAAACCACTTCTCCCTCCTATCGTTGATCCGATGTCCGAACTCAGCCATCGACTTCTGGCTTTATCCACATCGCCAAACTCTGCTTGATGCCTGGCTAAACGGGGATAGAAGGCAATGAAATGCCGGCTCCCTAGCAAGGAAAGGGTGCTCTGTAGGAAACCAAGTCGGGATAGAAGGAACCGGACATAATCCTGGAACAATGCACCAGGCATTAAGGAGGCTTAGAAACTCCTAGGGCAATACAACCGAAATGGGTTTGAAGCACGTATCGAATTGAGCAAGAACAACCTCCGTGCCCGAACAGGGCACTGCTGACTCAGGGAGCTTATAATCTGACTATGGTTATCAGAAGAAAGAAATACCAGACTGCGATTTTGTCAGGCACTAATCCACCAAAGACGAAGATATCAGGGGAAGCACCTACTATCAGAGGAACTAGATAAGTCTCGTGACCTCAGATTCGTAAATGAAACTGGCATTGAGAGAGTATTCTAGGAAAAAGGCTTCCATCTCTGCTCAGCAGGAGCACATCAGGCTCAATAGAACTCTGCTAAGAACTGTATGTGAGGAGAACTCGTAAGAGATGTCACGGCGCAATATACCCTCAACAATAACAATAAGAATCCACTTTCCCAGATCCGTGTCACTGGTGTCGACAAGTTCTCGTTGACGGAGCCTTCAAAAGGTGTGTTTCTTTCTGACAACTGCCGTCAGCTAGTGACATCTTCGAACTAGGAATCTTGTATGTGAATACATCTGAGTAAATTGGCATAAAGCCCTCCTCCTTTGAGACGATTTGTCTGAAAACCCGATTAAGCATTAATTGACGAGTCATTCCAGCACATGTTCTCCATAAATATTCGGAGCTTATTGACTTTTAATTGCACGATTGTACATTTGTGTGAATGCTCTGGTGACATCAACCTTGAGAAACTTCGTATATTCCCTGGTCTCGGATTGGCCTTGACACTGAATCGGTTACATAAGAAGGCGCTTACATAAGTAATTCCTCTTTCTGCTTGAAACAACTCTTATTCACCATTGTATGGGAACGTGCTCATGCATATGTACTCGCACTCGCAGATGGTAGGTGGAACTGGGAGTTCTATTACGTCCCTGCTGTTGGAAACTTGTATGTGGTGGTTTCCCATTCGGTTTTCCATACACATGCCATGGACGTAAGTACCGCAGATGATTTAGGACGGAAGTTGTAGCGCCAACTAATCATGTGAAATCGCACAGCGGTACAACAGTGTTTTGAACCCCCTCATCGACTATCGATTTTGACTTTGTGACATCTTCGTGTGGACGGTTGTAATATGTAGGAATACACTGGTATGCGGAAAACCACCCGCTGGATGCACTTACTTTCATTCAACTTTAACGACGAATCCAAGTGTTCTTGCCAAGCCGCGACAGGCGCCCAAAAGTTACTCCTCTGATTAGAGTACATCTGGCAATTGGCATGTCGTGCAATGCAACTAATAACTGCATTACGTAACTCGTGCAAAGTTAAAAGCTTACTCATCGCTGGTAAACGATTTCATTTCAACCACTTGCTGAAATGCAACGTCTCATAAATTCCCATTTCCTCTGAATGACAGAAACGATAGGTAAATAAATAAAACCATCCATCCCATCGTATATTGTTTTATTTAAAATAACAACAGGACCCTCAGCCGCCTTCCCATTCGAGTCCCCCGCGGAAAGCTTTTGTGTGGTAACTTTTAGTGTGGGTGCCCCGGTCCGTGCCGCCAGCCAGAGTTAAATACATTTGAGTGAAAACTTGTTTGTTCTTTATTTTCAATCTACACCGCACGCATACACTGGAAGGCGAGTGCTGTCGTTACAGCAAAACTACCGGTAGTATATAGGCATGTGCGGTGGTAGTTGTGCCGCATATCATGCATGTGTGTGGTTTAAATAAGACCCAACGTGAACACCAACCGTACGAAGAACGACGAAGAACATTTTGAGATCATTATTTCGTTGAACGTTGTATTCTACGGTTGCTAAAGGTGAGAGTTCTCAAAAAGAAAATTCTTTAAATTATTCAAATTTGCTTAACATTTCTTTGATTATTTTCTCAAAATGTCCTACTGTTCAAAGTCGAGAGAATTTTTTTAATTTTTTTTTCTTGAAAGTGTAAGACTGCTTTGTGATCTCGAGATTTTTTGTGTTGATCTTGAAAGTGTGACCCAAGGGAAGGAAGCCGGTTCATTTTTCCGTTGCTTTTTTTTGCTTGTTTAAAGATGAATGGTGCTTCAGCTGAAAGACGGAATGATTAACCACATCTCGGTGTCGTCTTTGAGACTGTACCTGAAAGTTAGTTGTCTTGGCAGATTTGCATTGGGCTTCCGTTCGGTTCACCCTTCCGATCGTTCGGTGTCGATGTGTGGTTTCATTTGTCTCCTCGAACTGGAAATGTCCATTGGTGTGCGAAATTTGAGACAGTTTTCTTATGAATTTGTTGTTTCTGTGCATTGGCGGTTCTCAAATGTCTGCTGGCTAACAGTTTTTTTTTTTTTCAGTTTTTCCCCTGGTAAAAAAAATGTTGCTTATAACATAAATTTCAAGCTAAAAATAGAATCGAAGCGAGGAATCAAGTGTAATTTAAGAAAGGCGGCTAAATGAGTCAAGTTTGAAGTGGGCTATCCATTTTCCTTAAGCAACGCTACTCAATGATGTGTGTCGCGGTGGTTGGAGGAGAACGGCTGATGACTGCCATCACTTGGACGTTAATTGAGTCCTCCTCCTCGTCTGTCTGAGAATTTCTTTTGATTCCACCATATGAGCTGTGTTCATTATTAATTGTTATTCATTCCTTCTCATTATTCAATTGAAACCAGTTAAAGCCGCAAGCAGTGGACGGCAGTCGATCCTCCCTCTTATGAAATTCGCCTCCCTCATCAGAAGTGCCGCACGGACAGGAGAGAGAGATGCGCGCACGCTAGTAGGGATTTCTATTAATGGCCCGCCAAGTAATTTACTGAAATAAATGCACACAGCGAAAAGTATTGTGCATCTGCACAATGCCAGCTTCCTCTCAATAGTACTTGTAGACTATGTCTAGCTATAGTATGGTTAGCTTTCCGGCGGGTTTACACTTTATTGTGCCTGCAAATAACAATGCAAAAAAAAAAACAGAAAATAGAATTCGTTACGCAAGAATAGATACATACAACAGTTTTAAATTGCTTTTGCTGTACACACATCAAAGTTGGAGGAGTAGCAAGCATTACTTAGTGTTGGCTAATTCTGTTTTACTATCTGCACGGTGGAAATGAGGGTTTTATTGCCCTTCTAAATAAGAAGAGCTCTGCCGGCTTAACGACATGCGAATGATGTATTCTTTCAATGAATGACTGCACTTTGTTTCGACTTCCTCTTGACTCGGTGGATTTGAAAAAAGTAACGATGCTTATTCAACTTGGCTCAAAATCCTCGAGAGTAATTTGGGGAAAGTCACAAATTATTTTCCAGTCTACTCGTTGTCCTTTACATAAAGAGTATTTTGGCTTAACTCTTCAATGAGACATTGAGGCGTTATTTTAGGTATGTTATTGAATGAGTTGAACATAATTCGAATTTATTTCCCTTTAACTACATAGATTTTCTCGTTTAAAACAAATGAACAATGTGCATAAAGAAGTCAGCAATTTTGCAATAAGACTGCTCTACATTTGCCGCTCTACGTTTTTTTTTAAATCATTTACATACGTCTCATAAGCACTCAAGTCAATCGTCTCCTTCTTTCCACTTAATTTGTTATTTTGTATAAATATCCAAACGCAATATTTTTATTGCAAATTTGAGAATTCTGTGAATTTGGACAGCTATTTCCAGAATATTCATACAACACTTTGACATTTATGGTGTTCACACGCATGTACATGTTTACATACATAATACTCAGTTTAAGATATCAAAAAATATATGAATTTGAATTTTTAAAAATAAACAAAACCCAGACGAAAATATACATGGTTCATCTATACAGGCCGGTACTGTGTGCTTTGAGTAAAAGCTCCGAATGCCACTCAAGTCATTTTCTCTCAGTGAGACATAAAAATAAGCAGTAACCATATTTTCTACGAGCTTTCAATCATAACAGTGGGGACGAAAAGTGAGATAAAATATTTTTGATGTGTGTTATTACTTTATAATACAACTGTTTTTTGTTACATACAATTTTATTTGTTTTCCGTATTATGGTTAGCGAATGCTCAACTCATCCGACTTAAGGAACAGTGGTGACAAAATAACAAACATGAAGTTCGATGTATGAAGTGACAAAATAGGGAATACTTGTGCAAAATTAAAAACGTTATTCAGCCCTATGGGGAATAATCTTTCCCTGGGGATTTTTTTCATTCTCGAAAAATAGGTAGCGTCGACAAATTCGAAAAGGAAAAAATTCCTGCAGAAAATGGCTATCGCAAATACAATTCCTAGGGAAATATGGCGATGATTTCCAAAGATTTTTTCTGAGAAACTTAATTAGCTAATGCTGGAAACATAATACACAAGACTATATGTAGCTGAACACACGTATATTCTGCATGCAGAGCGCGCTGCAGTCGGTCTCCATTTTTGATTTCGCTGCGCAGAGAACATACTATCACAACACAATGTATTAGAATTTTGCCATCTTTCGTTAGGCATCTGTTTATTATTTCTCCTAAGCAACGAATGCAAGATATTACAATGGACGAAACATTAATAGATTTTGTACGCACAAATAAATTTTTGTATGACATTAAATTCTGCGCGTGTGTCTCGTGTGCAGATATGGACGCAGTGCTACCTGCAGAAATTCTGCACATGTTGCAAATGTTTTTTTCATTTATTATGTTGTTATGTTTCTTCATAATCCTTTCCCTCCCCCCATTTGGCATCCACCTTCTACAAAGGAGCTCAAGCATGCGGCAAGCACTGACCATTCCAAAAATTTTATAAAAATATTACATCATTATTTACTTATTTCTTAAATCTAATGATTCAGGTAGTTTTAGTTTAGATTTATCCATCAAATTACATTTGTTTCACTGGAATTTTCGTTTGTGATCAATCGTGTGTGGCTGTCAAAAGATTCGAATTTATTTTCGAAAATCATTTTGACATTCCCAGGTATTTTGGCAACAAGAAATACTTCCCTCGGAATTCCCGATAGGGGTAATTGTGTATTCGGAATTCAGCTTGGTCATTAAGAAAGTACTTCGCAGTATACTAGTCAAAGCAACTGCACTGAGAAAGCAATGACTGGGTTAGATTCTGTTCAGTGGCATTCAGATGAGAATGCTGACATAACATTCTCATAAACTCAATAAAGCTCCAGTAGCCGAAATCTGATTTGGCCTATATACTTTTTTTGTATGCAGAAAGATGCGGATTGAATGATGGTTTTTTAACGATAAAATCTAAACAAAATTAAAATGAAGTATCCTATTTAAGGGTCTTAATTTGTTTTGTCTCTTCGATTCGAACAATCTAACGCAATACACAAAAAGCCAAACGAGACCAAAACATTCGCGATAAAGTGCAGTTATCTCAAATTCCTCCCGCAACTCTTTGCAGTTGTTTAAGTGCCTGCCCTTGGTTAGTGGGGTCCCCGGTTCGAATCCAAGTGAGAGCAAAGTTAATACGCTTTTATCTGGTTTTCAAATCTGGTCCCAACGTTGGAATCAAATCACGGACGTAGTCGATCAGTGGTAGTAGTCTGACTGGGTATCACAATGGACTAACTTGATCTAAGTGTGCTGGTGAACTCAGTGTCTCCATGAAGTGTCCGAGTTTTCGAATTTAGTGATACCTAGTGAGTTCATATGAATGATACTCCTATGCAACATTTTACTAAAAATCGTTTGATTTCCTTGATATTGTAGAAGAATGAATACTTCGAATAAACTAGGAGTATCATAATAGGGGGGCTATTACAGTTGGCGATGTGCGAACGTTCGATGTGAGATGTTCTCATTGGCGAACCAACCCATTCGACACACTATGGTTGGCGAAGTTAACAATTCGAGTAATCTCTTACGTTTCGAACAATTTTTGAAGTCGAATAAAAGCTTATCAATCCGCCAACCGTGGTTCGAATTAGGTTATATTTCTATTGGTTCGAATTACGGAGGTGGTACTGTATTTTAATTGGATTGATCCTGACTGTTAAAAATTCTCAATTTGCAGTCGAATTCAATTTTGTACGATTATTGGGGTGTTCAATTTTGTATTGTGGAACCTGATAGAATATACTGCTGTCAGCTTTTTTTCAAGTTAAATGAGTTCTAAGGATTGTATCACACAATATCGACATACATCGATCAGTTGCATATAATCAATTAAAAATCCTGCATTTAAACTTCAGCCTCTTACAAAATGGACAATTCCTTTCTTTCTAAAGATGATTGTTTTTTTTAAGACCATGTGTCAATTTTTTATGTCAAAGATGTAACCACAGTGTAATTGTGGTGAATATTGGTGTTATGCGACTAGATACAGTTCTCTAATGACGTTCCCAGAATGTCACTTCTTGTCAATTTAGTCGAGGCTACACACTGTTATTACAATTTCTCACATTCGCACACGTCATCAGTCCTTCTGCACCATTTTCCGTCACACCAGCGAAGTCGACAAGCATTTTCACTCCTTCATCACACTCCCCATCATTTCAATCGCTATTTTCATTCCAAGCTACATATTTGACGTTCAAAAATTATTTTGAACTTGCTCTAGAGCTGGAGGAAATGTATTCTTACTAACTTATCACTAATGCGACCCATCGAAGGACTAGTCTTCGACAGAAGTTACATTTGACTTTTCTTTAAAGTTGTCAAAAATAAATTCAATTGACCCAGTTCAATGACCTTCGTGGAAACATCAAAACTCATTCTGTTCCTGTGGATACGTAAACGAACACTTCGAAGTTCGTACTGCTTTCTGATGTAGGATGTTTTCATAAACGTCGGGAATCTGCGCTAGTGCATTCGCATTTTTTTTTTTTTCTCATGCGTTTTTGAACACATACACTGTGCAGAATGTGTGCAGGCCCGCTTTAGTACGATTGTCAGCAACCATTGATCACTCATAATCGTCAGAAATTGTTGTGAAGCAGATGGTTCGGAATTTGATTTTTGAGCTATTTACAACATACAAAAAAAAATCACACTAATAGCAGAAAAAACCATTACAAAAGAGTATTAACATTTTTTGCAAGTAAAAATGATTTTCCCTTTCGCACCCTTTCTGCAGTCAAAAAAAAAAAAATTACTGCACAATGTACCGACATATCGGCGTTTATGAACAGTAGGTAGTGCAGTTCACCTATGTGTGTACGATCGTCACTTTGCATTTACGAACATGTCTAAAGTAGGTTTGTGTTAGTCCGACGTTTATGAAAACACCCGGGTATCAACATTCTTGTCCTACTGAGCACGTACTACTCCTTAAGCCAATGTTTTATCAATGCTGATAAAATTTCCAAAGGTTAATGTTGACCTTATTTTAAGGAACTTCCCAAAATACTTTTTTTTTTGTCAAAAAATGTCCAACCCCTTTAGTAAAGAATGGATTCTATCGCCTCTACTGCAAACAGTTTCTTCGCCCTCTGAAATCATGCTATGGCTCAGCTCCATACATGTGCCTCCAGCACAGAGCATAAAAACCATCTCATTGGCTTAACAAAATTAAGCCCCCAATTTAGACCATAAAGTAGAAGCAAAGTCGTTGTAACATGTGCACATTTATTTATGGTTAAATAAGATCGAAAGATTGATCTAACAACTTGGTCACGATTTCCAACTCGATGTCAAATATTTGTCAGTTACATCAACTCACATTCAACATTTAGGACAACAAAAGTTCTTTTTGATTTGTAATTGTCATAATCTGCGCCATTGTGTTCCCCCCGCACAATTGACAAAACATAATTTTATTGTTGAACCAAATCTTACCAAGCATACCACATGCGAGAGCCTCCCATACCTGATATACACCATCAATCAGACCGCAAAGACCATTGAACCAAAAATGTAATACGAAAAAAAAAAACTCAAAATAATTACTTCCACTGGCCGGGCCATTTGAAGAGAAAGAAAAAAAGTGCTACGATACGTGTGCTGTGTGAGGCCAACTCTTTGGTAACACTTTCTTTATGCCAAGTGTGTCGTCACACTCGTACTCATCAGATATTCAGAGTACAACCGTTGATGCATTTGCTGTCCGACTGTCGTCTATAATTTTCACTTTTAGCGAATTTAGATATGTTTTGCTTATTTTTGGCCTGTACTCTGGGGATTGCATAAACCCGCCTTTTAGTGTCTGGTGAATGCAGTTTTAATTGTGCTTCTACGACACAAGTACATACGTTCCAAATCACATGTAAATTATTAATCATCCCAAACGGTGCACACGATAAACGTTGCTCTTCCTTTCGCCGGTGTTAATGGTGCGTGTACTGACCACAGTGCCTGATGAGGGGTTTCTCCCTCAGCCCGAGCAGTGTAACAATGATCGAAATGAAGTGGGTATTCGTTTACGATTGAGTAACCAAGAGAGCTGGGTTTTATTTTATGTGACTAGCCGGTAGGCCATCGCCCGGATGGATACGGAGGGACATCCCAAAAATGGTTTTCTTAAAATGTATGTGGAATTTTAAGTGATGATAATTTACGAAATATTCGTTTAATATTTTTGTTGATACTCTGATACTTTTCAAGTTTCTGGGATACCAGTGGCATTTGCCAAATTAGAGTGTTGCGAAATGAAATCAGGCTTGAATTGCAAAACAGGAAGTCTCGCTTCGACTGCTTTGATCCCAGATCAAATCGAGTTCCACAAATTAACACTTCTGATGGGGCGGATCTACAGCAAGTCTGTGTAGGATTTTAAAAATTAATTCGACACATGCAATTAATTTGTTGCCAATCGTCATATTTGAAGGCACTGTCATTTTGGCTTATTCTTATGTCAGAACTGGACGAAAAGTAGGCAGAACATGGCGGAATTTAAAAGCGCCCGCAATTGCTTGTGACAGCTTAAGCTAAATTCTAATACCACATGACATTTACTACTATTCAGTGCACTTTCGCTTGTGTAAGCAAGAGTGAACGAAACTTAACGAACCTCAACGGAGTGGTTGAATTGAATTGAAGAACATGGAGTGTGTCATAATAAGACACTAGTACCTAGATCTATGGTATCCCTTCTCTTGGTCTAGGATTTAAGTGCTGTCTTCAGAAATTTGACAACTCCTCTAGATGGGATTTCTCTGTTATGGCAGGACGTCCATTCCATTAATCTTTTTTAATCGGGCAAGGAATGGACAGTCGATTAGTTTATGCTCCATATCATGCATTTGCTGTCCAAGAGTGCCTACAGATTTCCGTAGTGGTGACGGCCATTTTATGAAGGTGGTTATTACACGCTCCGTGCCATGTTAGTGCTCCACACAGCACACTTAGACCACCTTTGTTGTGTGGTGGCTTCTTTGGCTCGTTTTGTTCCATGAACATTCCTGAGTACTTAATACCCTTTTGACTGTTCCAAAACTGGTTCATATGTTTGGACCCTTCGTGTAGATGAGAACAAAGTGGTTACTATAGTGTATTAGTTATGTGCGTTGCTTAAGTTGACTTATGTCCGTTTTTGTTGGAACTTTAGAAATCAATATCAGCAAATACATGAGGAAAACAGCCCCAAACAGCTTGTGGCTCGTAAAAATGTTAACCCATTCTTTACACACAAATAAGTTGTCAAAACTCCTACTAAAGGCCAAATTCTAGGGCAAGTTCAACAAATTGATCCGTCCTGTAATACCTATTCTCGTCTTCCTCATGAACAGAGGAATAGAATTGTTGAAGAAATCTTCTCTAGCCGTTTTGTCATCTTATCACATTTTGATAGCCAATTAACTCGGCCGTCGTCGAACAAAGATCGTATTTAACCTCAATTGGCTGTCATCTCCTACAACCTCACCAACTTCTGTCACGTGAGATTTCCAAGAATAATGTCCAGCACCACTGATTGCATAATAGCTAGCCTATAAAGTATAGGTAATACGAAGGCAAGCTGTCAATTCAATTGATACCACTCCATCAAAAATGTCATACCCTGTCGAGTGGAACTCTCCCAGCGCCATCTGACGTACTACATTATCTCATCTAAATTACTTCCATTATCTTTGCACTCGCCTTGCACCTTTTTTCCTCCTCTCGGCAAAAGGCTGTGTTTGTGTGGCAGAAATGGCAGTCTTTTCAGTTTAAAGCAGATAACAAACGAAAAACAAAAAAAAAAATCCAAACTATTCTCTTGCATGTGTTACTTATTAATATCTTCAGATTTTGTTTGATAATGACGTTAAAACAGAGAACATTTAGCATGTGAGCACAAATGATCGCTTCGTGATACCGTCAAAAATTTGTGAACATAGCCCAATGGCAACAGTTTAAACAAATTCGAGAAAAAAAAAATGACAATGGCAACAGTGGTTATTGTCACCGGTGGCGAATGTTGGTAACAATACTTTCTTCCGTTAGTAGTGGGCTCAGTTCGCTACACTGAGATTCAGCGGTTAGTCGTGTGTTCGCGCGATTTCACTTCCATTTCATTTATTTAACATGGTTTGATGATTCGTCAAGAGTTTGTTCTCGCCTGATTTCGAAATTGTTGTTTTTCCACCCGGTTTTCTCTGCATTAACTGTGTTCTCTCTCTCGTGATATTCAACAGTAATTATTAAGATAATACCGGAAGTTTTCCACATCGGGCCATACGCAAGGCTTCATTTAATAATTAACGTGTAGCGTTTGGATCACCCTGCAGTTGTTTATTGTTCATGGCAATTTTATATTTTTTTCGTACACCCAAAATCCGGGGTGGCCTGTGTGTACCTGTTGGGTAGTGTAACCGGATATCCTGTGACTTGTGAACTTGAAAAGCCTAATTGTGTGACTAAGCAGGGATTATTGGCTTGCAAAGGAGGGTGCAACCAGTCAGTAGGGGGAGAAAGGGTTCAGGCATTTGAATGAGATAGCTCATTTTTGCTCAGTTCTTTCTTGAGTCAACCGACAGCTGTTGACTGTGTGTGCGCATTGAATTCGAAAGCAAACGATTATGCGGAGCAGAAAGATGAATATCGCAGCTATTTCGGAACGGATGTCGACGTCCAGACAGGAATTCGCAATTAAATTGAATATTCGTGATTGATGCCAACTTAGGCCTAGTCATAAGTTTGATAATTTTATCACAAAAATTTCGCTTTCTGCTTGACTATACAAAGCTGAAACGGGCTCACGTTTATTTTTAGGTTGGAGGTGTCGAGATTTCCATTTTCATTAATTAATTAATCAATCAATAATTAGCACAAGAAAACGAACCAACAACAGTGATTGTGAAGATCAGTGAAGCATGTCCAACCATTTATGGTCGTGCGCTATCAATTATTTAATTGCCATATACTGCCATATCGACTGTCGAAGTCATAAATATTTGATGGCATTTCACGCCAGCCAATGGAAATGAGTCGCATCAATTCGACACATTCAATTTGAACAAATACAAATTGTGAATAAATTTCTTGACTATTGCCCCCCATTTAGGTTTGCGTGACGAGTTGAATCGATTTCGTACCTCAAACAGTCCATCTGGCATTGATAAGTACGGAATTAGGGGGGGGTGGTGCTTAGAAGTAAGATTTCATGCCACTGATTAGGTAAACAATTATCTTGACTATTCGATTGAGTGGAAATGTATCACAAGTGGATTTCTTCAAAAAGCACTGAACATGATATGATGAGTGGAAACTTTGCTTGTCGGGAGGAGTGGAGAACAAGTGCAACTTAATCAGGGTGCTTATTAATTTCTTTCAGGTGATTATTGTGTAGGTGAATGTTATCTCTTGAATGCAGATAAGCGAGTACATGCCGTAATTTGCTTTTAGCTAACATTAGTACAAGGATTTGTTCTTTAGAAAATGGGCAATCTTAACAAAATGACTGACTGCTGACTGCCAGTCAAGTTGCACGATATGGAACTTTATAGAATTCTTCTACCTTCGCACATCCTGTTTGCGAAGAGTGCAAGAACTCGCCGGTTGACTCATGGGTTGCTGCAAATAAAATTAGATCCCTGCCCTATCCTCTCCCCACATTGAGCACGCAACTGTTTGATAAATTGACATCGATTTCAAGGTCTTCGCCTAATAAGCAGCCAACACGAAACTTTTATGGCTGGACGGTCCTTTCGAAGGTTTTCCTTACATTCTCCTTTGGAACCACACCTTGGCGATGCAGTGTTGCGTGCCTAAGGACTGGTCTGACGCTGAATCAAGTCACCTTTAAAATTACTTGCATACCAATTTGTTTTTTCAATTATAGAGCATGCTATGAAGTGTGGTCCCACAAACCACAATCAATCGAGTTTTGCGTTGATGTTAGTCATTGGATTTCGTTCAATGAAGCACTTGTGGATTCACCGGAGTTGATCCCTTTTGAATTAATTTTTGCTGATAAGAAGGTGAAAATGAAAATCTTTGTGTGTTCGGAGTTTAGACACAGCGCGGGTTGAAGTTGCATTTGGGCTTAAATGTCTGCGGGTTGAAGTGAGATGGAGACGGAGGACTGGAAAGACCATCATGCAAGAGTGTCTTAATTTCAAAAGCATGCCTTGGCGAAATAAATTCTTCGAGTTAATTCGTGGAAGGGAGGAAGAAATTGTAGTCGCTTGACCATCATTTGTTGACATAGTCATAAATAACAAGCGAGCCAAACGTCTTCGGTTGTGTTTGCTTTTAAATTGTGTCCAACTTGTGCAGGAAGTTCTCCGGTTCCTTCAAAGCACTGGGAGCACTGACTCCGCTTTCACACACCCTAAATTCGTCGCCGACTTTTCAATTTTGTCGGCAAGGGAGGTGAAACAAAAGAAATCACGCACGCTGAAGAAAATCTTGCGTAAAAAGTCCCCTATGTGAAAGTGGCCTATGTGTTAATGTCAATAGAAAAAATTAATTTCACAACTTCGTTTGTGGATGCATGTGCAGTCGTGCACAAATCGAAATTTTTCACAACCGACCTTCGTTTCGTTGCCATGCGCCGGACAGTCAAAACTGCACCCCCACCTTCTTTTATTTGAGCACACACATAACCAACATAGTGCAACTCTTACAAAGGATACAAAAGTCAAGAGTTCATAGCTCAATCAAAATGCATTATTAGTCATTGTCCTTGTCGATAAAGCAGTAAGCTTCAAACAAAACAAAAGGCAACTGACGGCAGTAAGTCACGCCAACATATGAATGTCGTGTGTATCGCACCGCACACGTACCTACATATTCTCAGTCAATTTTATTGCACACATATGTATCCATTCACCATCTACCACACACTCCCCGGCTAGACTCTGACGTCCTTTTATTATTGAGCGCTTGCTATAATTATCCCCCATCTCTGCATTTTATGAAGCATTAAAAAAGGAAAACTAAATTGAAACTCCATGTGAATTATAACATCCTTGTGAGAAAAACCGATATACATGCTTGTACATACAAGCACCTGGCAATTTTCAAATTCAGCCCAGCTCTCTCGCCAGTCCGCCCCTAGCCGTGTGCCGGCTCTCTTTCCTCCGGTGCTGAGCTCTCTTCGAAAACACACCCAAACAAATGCATATGCAGCTCTTGCCTAGGCAAACGTTTTCGAGACTATTCCTGAAGGACTTGGTCTCGGTCTCATGCGCGTGTCCACAAGTGCCGGGAAATATCCTTCAACCCACTCTAGGTGTGCAAAGCGGGATTTGAAAAATAATACTGATTATCTTCTGCTGGATATCCGGCGTTTCTCCTCGGCATCTTCTCCTCCGTCGCTGTATGTAGAAAACAGCGACGACCATGCTGATGATGTGCAGACAAGACGAGAACAAAATCTGCCTAGAGCACGAGCGCGTCGTATCCTTGTGACGTTGAACACTGTCTGCTGTTTTATGGCACAGGAAAAAAAGCAATTCCAGGAGCTTGTATAATGCAGGGGTGAAAATGGGTGTGCTCGATATTGAAAATACCGCATACAGCACTTTTAACCGATTGCAGTGTACTCCACAGTGTGTACTACACTCTACTCATCGTTATTATTCTATTCGCGTACGCTAGGTATAGGGTAATGTGCTGCGTTCCTGTCATTGATCTAAAAACGAATGAAACTTAATGCAACGTAAGGAACATCTTGGTTGAGAGGTTGTTGTCGATCTTTGTTTGCATGATTGTTGGACCGGACTATTGTTCAATCTTGAGTGCTGTACGTTGTATGATATGAAGCTAGTCTGAACTGAAATGACATATTTGCTGATTGCAAGAACGATTAACCTAAGGGCTGGCCTTTAGTAGACTTCAGATGATTTCAAAACTTGAGGAAAAGTAGTAAAATTTCCAAGCGACCACAGTTGTTGTTGGAAATGTTCCGCAATACCCCAAGAGTCATTAACAGACGTAGAGCCATCTAGTTCCCTCCTAAGTAAGCTAAAGTTAACGAAACTTAACGAAACCAAACAAAAGCTATTGTTATTGTGATCACATGGTGTTTTTGTGTATATTCTCGATCGTACAAGTTGACTACAAGTAGAGCCATCGAGTTCGCTCCTAAATAAGCTAAAGTTAACGAAACGTAACGAAACCAAACAAAAGTTGCTATCGTGATGACATGATGTTGTTTTTGTGTATTTTATCGATTGTACAAGTTGACTTCATCCCAAGAGTCATTAACCGAAGTAGAGCCATTCAATTCGCTCCTAAGTAAGCTAAAGTCAACGAAACATAACGAAACCAAACAAAAGTTGCTATCGTGATGACATGGTGTTGTTTTTGTGTATTTTACACAAGTTGACTTGAGTTCATTATGATTAACATTTCAGTTGAAATTAAAAGTCAATTCAAACGATTCATGGCAACTCCTTAACATTCTTGCAAGCTACTGAATTTATACCGAGTGTTTGACGTCAGTCCAAACTATAGGGTGTTGCACCCTTGATTTGTGCTGATAGCACAGTTCTCCTGTTTGATGTCATGAACAAATATTTTCAACCCCTAAGTACTGCAAGGGGGGTGGATACACATTCATAGTTAGTATACAATATTCTCACAACCCGCTCTCTTTTGCTCACTCTCTCTCTCTCTTTCTCCTTGCCAAATGTCCTGTTGTATCCCTAATCGCATATTCTCCTCTACGCCTGGCTACTGCGGCATACGACACAGCCCGTTTTGCCAACTCCTGAATGCACGATTATAGTATAGAGTATATTCAAGGTACGCCGAGTACAGTGAGCGCACACACAAAAAAGCGGTACACACCGGACTAGGGCACAAACGGAGCGCGGCACGACTTTATTTAACTTCTCGACATCATGGTAGTTTAGTTCCTTTCATTTTCCCGATTGTGTTCGTTTGTTGTTGGCAGCGCGCTCGTCGCAGATTCTGAAGAGAAAGAAAAAAAAAAAACAAATTTGGGCGCGGCGACCTTCAGGAAGAAAAGCAGAAAAAAAAGAATATACCGGAAAAGAACGAATACACGAAAAATACAAATTTACTACATTTTTTTCAAATCCATAACCGGTGTCAAATTTCGCGAATTTGATTTGAAATTAATCGAAATTCGGTTTTTGATTGATAGAAATTTAATTTTTGCCTTTCGTTTGTTTTCTCTCATTCGCTCTGTACTAAGAACTTTGCCAAACAAATCTAAAGAAAGGACATTTTATACAAACGTAGAATACATACAAAAAAATATAGCAATAGCAACAAAGAATTTCTGCTGTCGAAAAAGCCAAAGATATTCTACCTTCTAGAGTATAAGGATATTAATCAAAAAAGAGAAGAAAAAACCAACGCACAAATCAAAAAAAGGAAGATCTCTTATACATACTCTGTCTCTCTATAGAATAAACGATTTTTTTGTGAAATTATTGAATAAATACTATAAGCATTGAACTTGTCCATATCCATCGAACAAAAGGATACATCGCGAGTGAAAATTTTTATAAAAAAAAAAAAAAATTAACAGACTCATAATACTCCACCCACCCGTTCCCAATAAGAAAATACAGTCATTTTTGAATCTATCACATAAGGGGAAAATAAACTTTAAGTAGTAGCGTTTCTTATAAGCAGCGGAAATTATAAAATTGCCATGAACAATAGAATTCTACTGCGCTTTGTGTGATTTTACTCAACTCATATACGAATATATTTATACAACCGAACACAATTGTTTTTGTCGTCGTGAGCCTAGAATCACTAACGAACATTTTATACCAATAGATTGCGAAAGCAAAACGAACACAAATTACTATAGGAAGTGTGTGTTTTTTTTTCTACATAAAATACAAGAATAGTTTAGAAAAGTAAAGTAAAGTAGAGTAAAGCATTGTCCTTGTGATTGTTAATTTTACCTGTATAAACGATAACTTTTACATATTTATCTACTCTACATCTATAAGATTTTTTTGTCTAAACAAAACAAAAAAAAAAAAAAAACAAGAACAAATATTTTTTACATTTACAAAGAGCAAACAAAATCGTGTGTGTTGTGTGACCAAACAAAATCAAAAACCTCCCTAGTTCTTCTTAAAAAACAAAAAATATATAGTAAAACTATATTAATTCAAAATGGGCGGATGCGCATCTAAGGATAAAAAAGACAAAGTTGTCACAGATGCCGCCACTGGTGATGCAGGAGACGCCACAACTGATGGGTGTGTATCATGTTTCTGTTTCAGTCTGCGGAATATTTCTTCTCTTTCACTCTTCTTGAAGTATCTTTGGGCAAATATCGATGAAATCTCCTCTAATTTTCTCCGTTTAAGGATTGCTAATTATAGTGCTGTACTTTGTCAAGTTTTCCTTTTTTTCTTCACTGAAATGTACAGAATTGGTGAAAAAGTTATCATTATTTCGTCGCCGTCAGGAGGGAGTCTCAGTGTCAGGGGAGAGTCGCACCTTCACGCGTCGTTTGTCATACTTGCCCTCTCATTGAAGTGCTGATTTGAGGGTAGTTTACGTCACTTTAAGGGGAAAGCAACAGAGTCAGCAAGCACTCTCACAGAAGTACCATTTTAATTCAGCAAATTACTCTCTTACGTCCCTTTTTTCATTTCAAGTTTTATTGGCAGCGTGCGCGGTTTTTTTTTGTTTTTTTCATCCAAAGCGAGGCGATCCCTTTTTTTCCAAATAAGAATAAGGAAATAAATTAAATTAGGGGTTGATGCGCATGATAGGCCAGGGAAGAGGGAGAGACAAAAAAGGGTGTGGGTCATTCGAAAACACGCGCCTTTCGCGTGTTTTCTTTGTCCTTCGTGTGAATGTTTCCTCCCTGGAAAATTTGTTGAATATTTTTAGAAGCCATGTCTGCTCCGATCTCAATGCAGTGGTGGAGCATCCACCCATTCACTTAACTGCGTGAGATTGGTTTTCATTGAATCCAAGCACACAGTCGACTCACGTGAAGTATAATTGACACAAATCACACCACTTCAAGCCTCGGAACTGGTCTTGAGACGAGATTATAGAGATAGTGCCGCGTGCATATCTCAATTCCCGGTTAAATAATCACAATCATTACGGTCGATTTAGTTTTATAGTCAGCAAAGTTAAGCACTTTGAATAAACTGGCTTTCTTGCCAAGAAACACCATTAAACGAGATGAACTTAGTCCAGATGTGTCTCACTGGTTTCAGCTGGTTGCTGATGTTTTTTTTTATCACTTACCGCTTGCCTAGAACTTGAACATTTCCTTCTCTTTCTCCTCGCCTTCTGGCAGCCGCTCCTACTGATGTCTTTCTTTTTCGACTCCGATTTTAGCCCCTGCCACCGAGACCACAAACAAAGTCCCAACATTAGATCATTATGAGAAACATAATTAAACTGTGTGGACATGTTGCTAATCAAACCATTAAACGCAACTTTGTGCGTTGCGTGTAAATTAATCTCAAGCAGTCATCAATGCGGATACTAATGTAATGTTATTTTCTTTCTTTCTTTGCAGAAACAAATCAGACACTATGGTTGATGCCGCTGTTCTTCAAAAATTGGAAGATGGATTCGCCAAATTGGCTGCATCCGACTCCAAGTCATTGCTGAAGAAGTACTTGACCAAGGAGGTCTTCGATAGCCTAAAGAACAAGAAGACAAGCTTTGGATCAACCTTGATGGATGTCATCCAATCTGGATTGGAGAATCACGATTCTGGTGTCGGTATCTATGCTCCTGATGCTGAAGCCTACACAGTCTTCGCTGATTTGTTCAACCCCATCATCGAGGATTACCATGGTGGATTCAAGAAGACAGACAAACATCCAGCAAGTGACTTCGGTGATGTGAACTCATTCACCAATGTCGATCCAAACAATGAATTTGTTGTATCAACCCGTGTCCGTTGCGGCCGTTCCCTGCAAGGTTATCCATTCAATCCATGCTTGACCGAGGCCCAATACAAGGAAATGGAAGATAAGGTTTCTTCCACCTTGTCCGGCTTGGAGGGTGAATTGAAGGGTAAATTCTACCCATTGACTGGCATGGAGAAGGCCGTTCAACAGCAACTCATCGATGATCATTTCTTGTTCAAGGAGGGTGATCGTTTCTTGCAAGCTGCCAACGCCTGCCGTTACTGGCCAACTGGTCGTGGTATCTACCACAACGACAACAAGACTTTCTTGGTATGGTGCAACGAAGAAGATCATCTTCGCATCATTTCCATGCAAATGGGTGGTGACTTGGGACAAGTCTACAAGCGTCTTGTGACCGCCGTCAATGACATCGAGAAGCGTATTCCATTCAGCCACGATGACCGTTTGGGCTTCTTGACCTTCTGCCCAACCAACTTGGGTACCACCATCCGTGCTTCGGTGCACATTAAGGTACCAAAATTGGCCGCCAACTTGGCCAAATTGGAAGAGATCGCTGGCAAGTACAACTTGCAAGTGCGTGGCACCCGCGGTGAACACACTGAAGCCGAAGGCGGTATCTACGATATCTCAAACAAGCGTCGCATGGGTCTCACCGAATACCAGGCCGTCAAGGAAATGTACGATGGCATCACCGAGCTCATCAAAATCGAGAAGAGCTTGTAAACAGTTACTCGGCATTTCTTTTCCTCTTTATTTTTCTATTCTTTACATTTTAAAATATGTATTGTTCGATAAGATGGAGATGGGATTAAACAAAATCGAATAAAATCGATAAACTCATGCGATCCAATAACAAACAACAACAAACCAACCAACAGCTAATGTGTGAAACCATCAAAAGTTTAAAAATACAAGAAAAAAAGGAACATTTTTAATTTTAAGCCTTAAGTTTATAACTAAAAGAAAGTTTTAAGAATGAATTCAGCAGATGCGCGATTTAAAAAATCAACAATCCACCAAAAAAGTATTTAACAATTCAAGTCCGCTGGTTCAAGTCCGGACCCACCATCTGCCGCGAGACCGGCGGACTGAATACAAGCAACACCATTGTATAACAAACTTAGAACATCCAATAATGATTGTTATAAAAATAAATAAAAAATAAACGTGAAACGAAATAATAAAAATTAACACAATCAGTCTTTCCATTTTGGAGCACATTTTTTGTCAGACAATGCCACCGTTCTGGTTCTAGATGGGGTGCACCAAATTTGTGGCAAGTTGATTGATAAAGGGTATTAGGAGCTTTGTAGAATGTCTTACTATGCAACTGAAGAGTGGGGATTGTTTCTAGAAACAGATCCGATGTGAAAGAGTTCTACATTTCTAACCATACACACATACATGCGAAGTACAATCCGATAAATTTTGAGAACACCGTCAAACTACAGAATGGCAACAAGGACTTCGAATCCTAGCTTCCTGGTTCTAGGAAGACCGAATCTTCGGCATAAAAACCAAGTCATAACAAGGCAGCTCTAATGGAACTGATCGGAAGCGCCGTGCCCATGACTCAGAACCCGGACCGAGATAAATGAAAGCCCTCTACAAGCCCTACGTTTGGTGCCCGCATCATAATTTTTTGTAGCATTAGCCGTTTCTAGATTACACAAGAGGTAGACCTTCAATGCGCATCTCAAATGTGTCAAATGAGCCAATGCCCATCATTTCAAAAGAATAAACTCAGTTCTTCTTACACATGAAATCATATGGCATGTATCTAAACACGAAGATTTTATCTTTGCGGTTTACGCATCTGCTGCATTGCTGAGCAAGAAAATTTCGCGCACAATCACTCAAAAATTTCCACAATAAACTCAGTTCTCTATTCTTAGTAATTATAATGAGCTTCAGAATGCACATCTTAGAACTTGGCGACCTTTGCATTTGCACATCCTGCACGTAAGATGGGTTCAACCCAGGCAGGTCGCCAACGATATAATGCAGCTATTCCACACGGTCATTCACTTCAGAGCTATTTAAGTCTGGGCACAGTTCTACCAATAAATCAATAAGCGCATTTTATTGAGAATCTATACTCAGCTCAGTAATGATGCTCAATAAAACGCTCTTTCACACATTTTATGTTTTTGTACCAAAAGTTGGTGGTGTCAATCATCGTCATCATCATCTTCTGGCCCGCATGCTCCACTAAAGGAGTCGCACGCACGGGAGATCTCCAGGCAACTCGATCCTCCGCCATCGACTCTAACTCATCAGGAGTTATGCCTTTTTTGGACTTGGTCCAACCATCTCGTCCTGGGTCTACCAAGCGGTCGCCTATCTGATGGAATCGCATTCAACTCATTCGTGCCACGTGACCAAACCAACGAAGCATAGCCCTCTCCGTTCGAAGAAGCAGCTACTCAATGTTGAGTTAATCGCGCACAGAGATGATGGAGGAAGAGATATTCCTCTTTCCAGTGGAAAACACCCAGTCCATCGCAGTTTTGCTCTCAAGTCACGCAGACTACTTTATTTTCACGCACACTTGTTAGAAGTATAGAGCAACGCAATGGTGTTAGACGGGAGTAATCAGCTTCGCTTAGCTCACATGTATTCACAGACGCCTGTCTGTGAAAAGGTTATAAAAAACGCTGTCAGATGAATCTGAAGATGAAATCTCAAGAAACGTAGGAGTGGCCCATCTCTTCCTCCATCATCTCTGATCGCGCACTGCCGTGTTTCTCAACCTATCCCGGCGAGTAATCCCCACAACAGCACGGAGAAATCTCATCTCAGCAGCTTGTATTCGCGATATTATTCTTTCGGTCATTACCCAAATTGCATGACCATAGGTGAGAGTTGGAACAAATACTGAGTTGAAAACCGCTAACTTGGCTTTGGCACCAAGCTCGGCCTTCCTGATTACAGATCTACCAAGCTGTTTCAAAATTGACTCAGCTTGAACAATCCTACGGGAAAGCTCAGCATTAATCGTGAAAAAGACCCCCGAGATACTTAAACTTCTCCACCTGCTTCAATGGGACTCCACTAACATGTGGGTGCATTAAACAGGCGTTCTGGAGCTGGGTGGTGTCAATTAGATGTCAAAATACAAATAGAGCGCCTCTATATTTAATTTCTTGTCAAACGTGTATTATAATGCTGACACAAACATGGTTTTATTGACTACAAGCATGTACTTATTTAACAGAGGATGGATTACAAATTGGGATACATCACCCACCCTATGTCGAGATTTAGAGCACCGATAATTGTGATGTATTTTTAAGAAGTGTTGTCAGCGGTATCTCTGTAATTCAGTGGTGGCATCTGAATCGTAGGCGAGGCGTCACCTGTGATTGAGATTCTACAACGCGTTGTTGTCAGTGCTGAACACTGAGTGATTTGTGCTCAATGATTTGTATTGTTGTTGCTTCGCGTGCAAGAAAAATACTGAGCTGAGTACAGATTCTCAATAAAACACGTTTAATAATAAAAATAATTCCTTTTTTTTTTCTCAAACGACTGTCAAAGTCTTGGAGGCTACAGGCCATAGATGCTTAGGTTTAATTACTATATGCACTTTTGGTGTCCACTGTTTGCATTGTTTTCTTACTTATTGTCCAATTAATTCCCGATTGTCTAGAAATATACAAGTTGTCTCCAGGAAAATCGATTCTATGGATTTCAATGCGAGATTCTTCACAGCGTGGACTGAAAATTCCAAAACATTTACTTTAAAACACTTCTATTCTGTTTTTGGTCTTGCACTGACACTCGTTAAAAGTTCCCTTCAATTGAGTAGCGATAGACCACCACTTCCTTTATTTTCTGGCACACAACTCGCAAATCGTTCACAATTCTAATCCGGAGTCCCAAGAGGTTTCTGAAAAATAGGTTTTTCTTGAAAATCAAAAGAAGAAGAAAAAACGTACAACTTATTGCTGACAAAGCTGTCCAAATGGTCTGAATCTAGCTTGTAACCATGTGCAGCTTACCACAATTCCCAGTGGAACACTCTTCTTACTTGTTTACAAACGATCAAATGTCAAGCGACATTTGACATTTGTTTAAATCAGTACGAGGAGTGAAAAAGCGTTCTGCAATGATGAGGGTGTTTGCAAACCGAAGGATCTTCTCGCAGTCACTTGGGCACATTCTAGTGAGGTTTGTAGCTGCACTGTAGCTGAGGGTAAAGAATGCGAATATGAACGTATGTATTCCCCATTTCCAGATACAGAAGCTGCAGAGTCGATTCTGCAGTTCTCAAGCAATTAGAAGACGGTTATGCAAAGTTGACAGCATCTGATTCCAAGTCGCTGTTGAAGAAGCACTTGAATAAGGAAATATTCGATAAACTGAAGAGCAAGACCACGCCCACATTCAGATCGACCCTCATGGATTGCATTCAATCGGGTCTTGTGAATCACGATTCCGGCGTCGGTGTGTACGCGCCTGACGACGAGGCGTACACAGTTTTCGAGGAACTATTCGATCCGATAATCGAGGAGTATCACGGTGGCTTCAAGAGGACGGACAAACACCCTCCAAAGGATTTTGGCAATGTTTACGCCTTTGAAAGCGTAGACCCCGAGAATAGATATGTTGTCTCGACTCGTGTTCGATGCGGACGTTCCATAAAGGGTTATCCATTCAACCCGTGTTTGACTGAGCATCAATACGGGGAAATAGAAGAGAAAATCTGCACCGTCTTGATGAGTTTGGGCGGGGAACTGAAGGGAAACTTCTATCCATTGACCGGCATGCAGAAGTCTGTCCAGCAGAAGCTCATCGATGATCATTTCCTCTTCAAAGAGGGCGATCGATTCTTGCAAGCTGCCAACGCCAGTCGTTTCTGGCCAACTGGACGTGGCATTTTCCACAACGACGAGAAGACCTTCTTGGTGTGGTGCAACGAAGAGGACCACATTCGTGTCATTTCAATGCAAATGGGCGGTGACTTGGGCTCAATCTACCGGCGAATGGTAGAAGGGGTCAATGAAATCGAGAAAAAGCTCCCCTTTAGTCGTGATGAGCGGTTGGGGTTCTTGACGTTTTGCCCCACCAACTTGGGCACAACCATTCGCGCCTCTGTGCATATTAAGATTCCAAAATTAGCCGCTAATAAGTCGAGGATGGAGGGTGTGGCTAAGAAGTTCAATTTGCAAGTACGTGGGACACGTGGTGAACACTCCGAGGCCGAGGGTGGTGTCTATGACATCTCGAACAAGCGCCGAATGGGTCTCACTGAGTGCGAGGCTGTAAAGGAAATGCACGACGGGATAACTGAAATTATCAAAATTGAAAAGGGCCTATGAATTGGAAATGAATACCGCTTTCCGTCGCTTTCCGTCGTAATGCACTTTAGATCCTTTAGTGTAAAATGATTTGTCGCTCTTTTGATATCATTAAAATCTAGCAAAAAGATGGTGGTTGTCTGCTTCCTAAATTTGTTTTAGTTTTAGATCTCTCTCTCACTCGTTGAGCGTCACCATCTGGCATCTTGCGAATGCACTGGTGGCAGCTGGTTACCCGAGGTAGTGACTGTCAAGCAGTTGATGGAACCTTAAGGGACCCTTAATTGTAAAACATGATGCATCGACCTCTACGCACTTAGAGGCAACGTTGCCTAGGTTCGATTCTGGGTACGAGCAAAATGTTTAAGGCCCCACCTCTTTCGAGTTACAATGCTCAAAGAGTGTAACTGTCTAGAACAAGCTTCACTAATTGGCCGTTCGAACTCGGCATAAAACTGTAGGTCCCTCCCACTCGTGAAAGAACAGTAGCACGCACAACACGAATGGTTGCTGAGAAGCTAGGCCCTACGGGCTGTAGTGTTATCATTATTATTGTATTCCATTGCATTTATGCATCTTGTATATACAAACTGATGAGTAGGTTAAGGTTAAGGTTCGTGGGCAAGGAACCATATTAGACTTGTAAAGGGTGATTCTTTAAAAGCTATAGGAAAGTTTTTCAAAAAAAAAAAGCACAGAAAAATGCATGAAATCTTTATTTGAGTCGATAGTACGGTCCACATAATTTAATGTTTGAAGATTATTTCATGCAAACGTTGACCTTGACTGCGCCTCAAATGGTCCATCCGCTTAGTCCAATTTTGGCATACTCTTTCCAACATTTCGGCCGGTATCTCACGAATAAATGCCTCAATGTTGTCTTCAAATGCGTCAATTGAAGCGGGCTTGTCTGTATAGACATGAGCTTTAACATAGCCCCACAAAAAAGCGTTAAATCGCACGATCTAGGCGGCCAATTGACCGGTCCCGAACGTGAAATAAAATGTTCACCGAACTCGCCTCTCAATAAGTCCATTGTTGCGCGTGCTGTGTGGCAAGTGGCACCGTCTTGTTGAAACCACATGTCAAGCAAGTTAAGCTCTTGCATTTTGGGCAAAAAAAAGTTGGATATCATCTCACGGTAGCGCTCACCATTCACAGTTACGCTACGATTCGCATCATCTTTGAAGAAGTACGGTCCAATGATGCCACCAGCCCATAAACCGCACCAAACTGTGACTTTTTCTGGATGCATTGGTAGCTCTTGCAATGCTTCTGGGTGATACTCACTCCAAAATCGACAATTCTGCTTATTTACGTACCCATTGAGCCTGACCATAACTGACCATAAAATGGAAGAAGCGAGCGATGAACTTTCTTAATAGAGCACGCATTTTGATAATAAAATTCAATAATTTGCAAGCGTTGTTCGTTTGTAAGACGAATCATGGTTAAATTATAGACCAAACTGAGGATGTTTGACAGTGAAGCAAAACACGAAACGTGCGTCAGCTGTTTAAACCAGTGTTGCCAAAAAGATAATAGCTAAAAAATCACCCTCTATATTGTATATTGTGTACTTGTATAACAGTTCTGTGCCTACCAACAACTTTGAGAATGGTAGCAAGTTATTCCAGTCAACCTTCGGATTCCGAAGCTCTCTTTATTTTCGACTATACTTTTGTACTTATATGAAAATTATGCGTGCTTATTGTAGGATTGAATTGAACTGAAGAACTTCGGGTGGGTCATAGCACGTCACTAGTACTGCGACCATAAAGATCTATTGTTGCCCCTACTTGTGGTCTAGTTCAAGTGCTGCCTTCAGAAATTTGACAATTCCTCCAGATATGATTCGTTGGAAGTCTTTACCCGGTATGGATGTTCTGTTTATCATTTTGAATCTTTCTCACACAAGTCGTGGACTAGTGTATTACCGATTAGTAAATGGTCCATCATTTCTTAAGTTGCATTTTATAAACGTGGTTATTGCATGCTCCGTGTCCTGTTAGTGCTCCACACATTGTCAACATTGTTAAGTTTTAGAGCTGCTTTGGCTCGTTTGAGATTGGAGTTTTATTCCATGAACATTCTTAGGTGCTTAATACCCTTCTGCTGTCCTAAAACTGGTCCAATTGTTAGTGATGCATTTGTGAAAGGCAAAATTAGTGCCCGTGTTCTTGAGTCCATAAAAGGGTATCTGAGAGTACCTGACTTTGCTCGTATATCAGCATTTTCATTACCTTCATGTGCTGACATCCAAATCAGTCCTGCCAGCGTATTTAGTGTTTTGTGACATTCCCAGACAGCCTTTAGAGTTAAATTTAGCTTAATTCAGCTTGAAATATTGTTGTGTCCTTACAGAGAGGAATCTTGATCCTAACCACCCGCCACCAGCTTGTTTTCGATTCATCCATACACCATTTCTGGGATCCATCTTTCATCCAAGTGGGATTCTTGTTCCATTTCTCTCCAAAATTTATAGTGAAACAGATAAGAATGTGACTTCTACCTGATCGACCTCAAAGTGAACGCTGCTGTGTTCTAGTATGTGAATGTGTGCACGAAACGTTCAGTAATTTCCGTCTATGTATTTTGACCTGAAAATCCCGCGATGACTTAACTCAAAGAACTGACTCAAAAGAACTGGTACCATGAGGGGCTTCACTGTTATGTGTACGAATCCTCTGGAGGACTCCACCGATGACGTCAAGTCCTCCGAATCCATGGACCATTTAAAACTTAACACAGTCGTTCACTTTAAATCTGACCGGATACTCATGCTGGCTGCAAGAATACCATGCTAAACCACAACCACTTGTTTATTATGCAACTAAATGGTGATGTTTTTATTTGTTACCATGTGCAAGTACAGATGAGGCGTCCTCGGGAAACCCCACCTAAGTCTGATTACTCCGATCGATTTTGAAAAAACTTCAAATTAGTGTACTGCCATCTGTCAGCCAGTTTCAGCACCCTGCCCGCTCCTCATCAAAAACAGATGTACCGACACAACTACACACTACTCGATTTGGAAAATGTGGACTTTACTATTCAAGTATAAATCTGCCATACTAGCTTGTACAGCAACCACTTATGCGTGGTATCGTTCTTTCACGGTTTAAGGGGTCCTGCAATTTTATGCCGACTGGGACTGGCGAAGCTTGAAGTTCTTTCTAGACAATTATACTCTCCGAACTTTAGGTACCTATCAACATTGTACATGAGACCTACTTTCTTATTACTTAGTTTCATATACAATGCTATCAGTAAATCCAGAGTGGTGGGAACGCGTACAATTAACGATGTTTGGTTGATAAAAGACAGCTAGAGTCTACCAACCTCGCCAGGCCATATGAGTACTAACTAATCTACTACAGAGCGCACCATCCCAAAAGGACCACCATGGACAAACGGACTGGAACAACCCGATGCAAGCGCCAGCCATTGTAGGACATAAAAAAAAAGGACAATAAACCGACAATAATAATAAACATTAAATTAAACAAAGTACATTAGTTGGGCCTACATTAGTTGGGCCTTTAGTTTGTAAGTCTAGTTGTACACTCAATTGTAACAATAATTCCGTTCAAATAAAAAAATAACTACTCCCGGCGGACGCCTTCACACCGATTGAATTCCTTTCTAGAGTGATGTGGTTGTTGTCTGGGGTTACAGCGAAGTTGTTGCTGTTGAAGTTTTTCGGGAATGCTCCGGCGATAAGGTAGTTCGACAGTGATACCACAAAGTCAAGAGGGAGAAACTTTGAAGAACATAAATATTCGAAAGACCGTGTGTCAATTATGTTAAAATTAAATCTACATGAAAGCTTTGAAGGTCTCGGCAAAATTATCTCTGCTGCGGCAAGTTTAAAAATAGTCAAATCTTAGTTATAAGACAAATTGTATGCAACTCCTTAGTATATTCATGCTCGTACAACATGCTTCACAGTGAACACACGTAAACACAAATAAATAATTCAATTAATTTCGGCATATTTCACATGTAACCACCCTGCTGTTGATATATCGAACTTCATTACCGACGGGAATGCTACAATTTGCAAAAAATGCCCCACTCTAGTCTTGGATAATGAACAACTGATGATTCTGGTTCTGAGTGTCTAGTATGTACATATATGCGAGATCTATTCCGGTTCATCTAGTCTGTAGCAAGTTTCACAGGCACATCTAGCAAACTTGTTTCTCTCCTAACATTCCCAGTTTGTTGTGATTATTTTGCTACAATGGTTAAGGTCTGGTATATGGACGACGAGCCCACTGACCAGAGATTGGAGCACCATTTAAGTCCTCCAGTTTTTCTGGACTTGAATGAACTATTTAAGAAAACCGGCGTCGAGTATTTTCAGGTAAATGTACTTGCAAAGAAACAAGTCTTTAAATTACGTTGTGATAACATTATTTGACGTATCAGTGCCTAATCAAGAGAAGTAATCTTAAGTGATGCCAAGTTCATATGGTCTTGTGAGAAAACTGAACAAATTTTCTGTTTCTAGATTGACCCCCAAAACGATGTTCTCTTGAGTGAAATCCGCAAAGAACGTAACTACTCCTACGAAGACCAGGTACTAGAGACAATTTTGTTAAAAATTAATTAAATTAACAACAATTTCGCTTAGATAACTTGTTCTAAAGAATGTTTACCGGATTATGATAACAAATTGAAGTCATTCTACACCGAGCATCTGCACACAGACGAGGAAATTCGGTTCGTTGTTGATGGTTCTGGCTACTTTGATGTCAGAGAGTAAGACCTGTGATATTTTATTTGTTTGCTATTCAGATTAATTCATTATCTTACGTAGTGGCGACGAAAAATGGATCCGTATTGCTGTCTCTTGTGGCGATATGATTATAATTCCAGCTGGCATCTATCATCGATTCACTTTGGACTCAAATGTAGGTCGCAGATGAAATTTGCGAGGCGCTGTGTTCTTATGAGATTTCATTTCAGAATTACATCAAAGCTAAGCGATATTTTATTGGGGAACCTGTCTGGCTTCCACATAACAGACCAGCTGACGAAATGGATTGTCGCAAGGAATATTTAAAGCAGCAAGCAAGCGGATTTGCCCCTCTAGAAAAGGCATAAACTAAACAATGTGCTCTTGAAATCAATATCGAATTGGAAACTGTACATATACACTTTTATACAAATTAGATACCCAATAAAGTTAATAAGAACATTTTGCATTTGTCTGTTGCTTTAACTCATCGGGTGGCTGTCGATTAATGTGGAATTATCCTTCATCACTAACGCTTATTGTCTGACAGAGTCTGGTAGATAATGAATAAGTAAACAAGGGGAAATATACATGGTTCGCGATTTTGGTTCGGTGGGAGCATAGCATAAGAAGTTACATCTTTCCAGGTCGTGTTTTAGAGAGCGGTAAGAGCGGACCTTCTGGACCGTGACTGTTCATCGATGTGTGAACCTCTTGTGTATGTTCTTCGATTTAAGAATGTTGTCTTATCAGATGAGTCATTCAAAACACGTAAATTCGTATGTCTTACTGGTCAACTGATAAAGGATGACGATACATGCTAAATGGCCGAATAGTTCAACACTAGCTTGTGAAATTTCCTTACACCCTCATTCTTTATTTGAGGATTGTAAAGCAAGGTTGGAGTAATGCGCCAAAATTGAAAATATGCTCATCGTCACTAGAGAGCTCTGAGGACCTCAAAAAATTGTTATTTTGGTAATTTTGGGCTGCACTGATAGCCTCACATATCAATATAATCACAAAAATTCAATCAGCGCCACCTTCTTTTCGAAAGACGAACCTCATCAATCCACTCGACCTTATGTCAACCTCTCTGAACGCATCCACCCCCAAAAGCATTCAGTCCAAATATCCCATCGCAGGGCACAAACAAATATCCCCACAGAATACACAAGACAAGACTTCAAAAGAGAATCCACAAAAAACGAAACGTCGGTTGCCTCGCTAGTGTGCAGTTCGGTCGTCCGCCGTACGTGCATCCATCCAATACAATAAAAGAAAATCAACATTTTTTTTTTAGTGTAGAAAGGCAAAAGAAAACCCTAAAACAAAAGAAAAAACAACAGGATAGAAAAAGGCATAAATTGTGTGTTTGTTTTGATTCCACCGCCCGAGCGATCTGCTCCGACGAAGTGCAACACCGTTTGCGGATTTTTTCACACTTTCTCCGGGCGACTCGTGGAATTTTCACATCCCATCAGCATCAGCAGTTCGAACCAGAAGCTGACGAAGAAGCAAACAAAAAAAGTTGAGAAAAAAACCGAAAAAGAGAAGATACACAGTCTGAAGTTGTTGTTTTTTTTTTTTTCTTGTGTCGCGTCTCTCTCACATTGAATTCGTTAATCAAACCATGCGATAATCGATTTGGTGTGTGTACTTGCATTCGTGTGTGCTGCTGCCCATTAGTTGATTGTGCATGTGTGTGTTTGTGTTCATGTCAGCGCTGTAAATATTCCGATCCGACCGTTCAGCAGCGCGGCATCCATCTGTGTACGTGTGTGTGTGCATTTTTCTTTTTCTTCGTTCTATTCATCGCCATCGTCTCCCTCTTCCGCTGGGAGTCTTGTTGGTCGGCTCGGCTCAGTGCGGTGCGGTTGTGTTCACGCGCGGTCACACACAAACACTCTGGCATTATGTAAAGTAGGAAGAGAGGCAATCAAAGAAAAAGAAAATTCTACCGAGAGAGAGCAAATTAATTAATTTCGGTATTTTTATTTTTTTTTGTTGTTTTCTTGTGTTTTGTCTAATTATCTGCCTCAGATCCCCAAAACAAAAGAGATATATCGCGTAATTTTGTGTCGTTAAGTACATCCGTGGTGTGTGCCGTCGTGTCGTCTTGTCCTCTGAACAGTGCAGTGCAGTGCGAGAGTGTGTCGTGTCTGTGTGTATGTGCACGTTTGGGGGGTCGCAGTGGTGAGTTGGTTACTCACTTTTTTTTGTTCGACAAACCGAGAGGGTGTCCCAGCAGCAGTACACCCTACCTGCACGCGAATCTCCCGCTCATCGCCAGAAGGGAGCAAAATCCATTCGGGAAGTATCTCCACAACTCACGTGCCGTGAAAGAAAAGCGGAAAGATTCCTCAACGAGGACGACAACGAAGATTTCAAACAAAAAAAAAAAAGTAAGAAAACAAAAAAGGAAGAAATATCCGATCATCTAGTAGTAATCCACCACACAGTGTGCCGCCGAAGTGAAAGAAGTGTAAACGCCGTGCTATGCAAAAAGATGCAAAGTTAATTTTGAGAAAAAGCCCACAAGAAAGCGTAAAATATATATGTAAAGCAGAAGAAGCGAAAATATGCTTCATGTGGCTGTGTGTACACAGTTTTGAATCCAACGTAACCAGTGATTGTGTGTATTCTTTGCGATTTCGAGTTGGTCATATCAATTTATTTGTTTTCGCTTAAATGTTGCTTTAGTTGTACGTACTAGATACTTATGAGTGTGAATCAAACGCAAGTGAATAGCTTTGAAAATAATTCGGTAAGTGAACTGATGTGCGGTGGCTATATATAGGCAAGTGAAGTCGAGTCAAGTGTGTGATATATTGGGAGCATCGAATCGCGCCAGGACAAGCGGGAGGCGGAGCAGTGTGATACCCAGGGAATATACACGGCAGAGGCAGGAACACAATCTATGCGTTACAATTAATCGCTTTGTTGGAGGAAATTTTCGAAATTATTGACCCCGCGCCGTTGTCGCTGCCATCGTCATCGTTGCAGGTACATACTTACTATACATTTCCACAACCACCACCACCACCACCACCACCAGCAGCAGCAGCAGCAGCACTTCTTCCTCCTCCACCTCCTCCGCCCGTTTGCCACTTACTGGGTATGGTGATGGGTTTCGCCTCGTCTCCACTCCTTCGTCCGCCTATCAACCCTTCGCCCGCGTTGCTCAACCGCCCGTTTCGCCTGTTTGCCACCCAATCCAATCCCATTCTCATTCTCATTCCATCCCGTCGTCATCCCGGCACTTAAAATTTTCTAATTTTCTCTCATTCTCGTTCGTTCCTGGCTCTTCTCGTCTCCTCTTTGCTCTTCCCTCACTACCCCTTCTTCGGTCCCCCCGCGCGCACTCTGACTCTGACTCTGACCAGCCACGGCCAACCAGTCAGCCAGCCAGCACCAGACCATCGGTTGGATGGATGTGTGTTTTGTTTAATTAGTGTTGTGCTGTTATTTTCACTTGATCCTGGTTTAGATACTTCTTTTTTTGTTGTATTCCTTCTTTTCTTCCATGGATCATGTACACTCTTCTTACACCTGTCACAATTAGCCATCGGTGATGTTGGCACCTGTGTGCGTATTGCTGCGTATCCGTATGATTGTAGGCCCCGGCTCAACTGTTAGGTGAGAGATGGTGGGGGAGGGGGGGAGCAACGACAAACGAGGAGGAGTGGTTGATTAAAAAAAACATATACCCTGAACAAGAGAGAAGAAAGAAAGAAAAGAACATGGCGTGTGTGTTCGCATGAAGACATCATGCATCTAAGCGGCGAGGTGTTCGTTTTGTTTTTTTATTTTTTATTTTTGGGTCAGCAGAAAGTTTCACTTATTTATGCGCCGGGAAAGAAAAGCAGACGCAGTCCCAAAAACAAAGCAAAAATAAGTAAACTTAAGTAAAGAATTTAAATTGAAGATTTTCGGTGGTGCGGAAGCAAAGGCAGGCAGTACAAGGGCGACCCAACGGTCGAGTGCGAAGGAGAGAGCGAGAGAGGAGTGGTTTGTCGACTACCATCAGAACCCACCACCACCACCATCACCACCCACGCATTCAATTTTGTAGTCCTTTTCAGTTTTCTGCTATTTTTTATTTTTTTTTTTTTTTGTATTATTTTGCCTGTTCGGTTGCCTCTGCTCGAGCAGAGTGTGTTGTTGCCTCCTGCGGAAAGTCGGATATACCTACCCGGTAAGAGAAAGGGTGGTGGTTCGCGGGGACCCTTTCTCCATTATTATCCCGTAGGGTATTGTGGAGTTTGTTTATGAGTTTGCAACGCACAGGGAATAGAAGTGTCGTGGTTGCCATTTTCCATATCGCATAAGGGTGATATTTACTTTGCTTTCGTTGTGTAATGGGCTTGGATTAAGGAGTTACAATTAAAGTGTGTGTAGCTAGGTATACTGCTGCAGGGCTTTAAGAAATATTGAACTTTTTGCACATTCTTGGGGTAGTTGCTCTGCGTTCCTGGGAATCGAACAGCACACTCTGCTCTGGCAGACAGAGAGAAGAATAATAAACACACTGTCGGACTGGATTCTTTGAAAAGTTAACCCGCTTAAACAAGTGGACGTCTACTAGGTATTTGATGTTGCTCATTAAATTATTTTTTCTTATAAGTGCTGAGTACATTTGTTCACTTCCAGGTGTATTTATTTCTCGTGGAAATATCTCGAAAGTGAATTACTCTGGACATCCCCCCGTGGTTAGTTGTCGTTAAGGGATGTTTTGGGCTGCGGTGGCACAAAAAATCCATGCTTCTGCTGGAGTCTACATGTACATACGTCTGTAACTGGAACGTTTGTTGTAAATCAGATGTGAGGTAATCCAATCGCTGAATACACATCCTGTGATGTACGTAGTCATCGAAAGTTTATTTGTAGCCATCGACCTAGATGGTCGGAGGTTATTTACTTTCTTCTACTGAAAGTTCGGAAACACGACTCTTGCAACTTTAAAATCTAACAAGCGGTTGTACCTTCTTGTCGACGGGTAAAACTTGAGCGGGATATTATGCATGAACTCGTGAATATCTTTCCGGTAGTCTAGTTCCTTTCATTGCATAACTTTGCCTGCAACTCAATTTTTATATCGATGCTTCCAGGAGGAGTATCTACGCGTTTCTCTTAACATCAAACAACAATACATGGCAATCTGCCCTCACCCTCTTAAGTTTAATGGTCTAATCGTCCCCGCGAGTCGCCTAAAAAACATAACTGCCTGTCACAGAGGACTGTGCGTGCTAAATGCTTGCAACCTCTTCCTCAGATTTTCGAAACATTGAGTATCGGCATGAATTTGTTTAACTCGTCTACAATCTGGACTTGAATTTCGAATCTGGCTTTGAATCCGTCTTCGGTCAGAAATCCACTTTACAGCTTGCATTCTGTTCCTTGTGACGTTTCACGTTAATTTCCTTAGAATTGTAGTCCCCTCCACCACTCCTGTCCTAACCGCAATTTTGTATTCTTCTAGAGTTGCATCGCTTTTTTTCTTTCTCTTGTGTGTATTGGTCTGGGCCAACTACTAGCCATGCGGTTGAATAAGTCACATATGTCGTAATCTTAAATCAAGTCCAATCCGTTCGTGGCACTTCTCCCTTTAAACGCCTGTCCCAACAACGAAGGTCATTGGCTTTTATCTAACCACTCAACGTCGGCTGGAGTTAACCTTATTTCAAGAGTGCGTATCATTTTTCATTTGGCAAATTGAATCTCAATCGAAGGATACTGAACTGCGCCATCCCTATGGGTGCCCAAAATCCAGAGTCATCACCCAATTCAATGGGATAACATTTTTTCTCGATTCAGAGATTTCAGGTCACTGGACAGAACTCATATTTGTTGCAGAACCCGTCCACTTCCTCGAATATATTTGCGGGCCAAAGACCTCCCCCCACACAATGCTCTTGTTCCCAATTTTGACGCAAGTGATGAATTGGATGCCGATGGGAAGGTCCACAGAGTTGCACAGGAATAGCAACAATCGGTCGAGTGCATATTTTGTTCTTCCCCTCGCATTGCTATCACAATGTTTGACACCTGTCACGAGGGCGCACTGACAAGATGTCATTATCGAAAAACAATAGGGTGTCTAAAAAATTAACGCCGCGCCGCATAATTTCCGTCCCGCTCCTAATCGTGCGCTGGCTGGGTTGCTAGAATTTTCGCCGCTATCCATTACTTGCTTCAGTGGTTTAGAGATTCTGCGAGCCAACCCTCAGTCAGCCGAAAAAAAAGCACCCCAAACTCGATCCCGGCGTCAAGAACAACAGCCAAGCATCCCAGCAAATAAGGAAAAATTCCAACAAGAATTGTGGCGGTCGGGGGGTGAAGGAGAGATGGCGAGGCGAGGGCACAGCTAAAGAAAGAAAAAAATGAATAAACTGAAAAAAAAGACACAAGCTTCCCTTTTCAGCCCCATCGCTCAACTCATTTGTCCACCCCCTTGCGCTGAAGTATGGAAGAGCCATTTCTCCACCCTTCGTTCGGCTATAGTCACCAACGTCATATCCGCCGCCATCGCCGCACCAGCACGCCATTGCCCCGACGCTGCCACCCTGCCATCCAGCCACCCTTCCACCCTGCATTACCATATCATGTTATCTCTCTGGTGAGCGACGGAAATTCACCCCTTCCACATGATTTCTTTTCTTTTGTGTACCCACGCTTCTGCTGGCGCTGCTGCCTCAGCTACAACGATGACGCACATATACACACAGATCTGCCGCCCAATCCCAAACGTATGTATGCAAGCAGCAGTAGCCTCGATGTCTGTATCTGTTTATGTATATGTATAGACACACGTTCGTACATTCGTACGTATGTGTGTAGGGTATGTACGTACTTTAACTGATTCGGTTCTAGAGTGTGCCACGTCGTGTCCTTCGTCGTTGTCACCATCACCGTCGTTGTCGTAGCCGCCGCGCCGTTGATGTTGGCGTTGGTGGCTGGCAGCAGCTACGGTGACGTTGCTGTCGGACGGTGTCGCTTGTATGTTTGACTATATCCAGGCGCTGCTATGTGTGGGGGTGCAGCAGTGGCAGCGCTGTATACCCCTGTGTGCCCCACACCAATTTGCAGAGCCACCACCATCGGGAGAAACTACACCGAAACCCCCAGTATCCAGTACCAGTGGCAGTACCAGAATTCAAACTGAACCAAACCCAACTCAATCCAACCCAATCCCACCCAGCCACCAAAGCAGCGGCAGCAGCGATGGGCTCCCCCACCCTCTTTGTTAATATATTGGCGGCCGTTTTGTTTTGTGTGTTCCTGCTGCTGCTGCTGCGTTATGTATGTGCTGCAGCAGTGTGACGAGATGAGATGGTGGCTGGCTGGGCTGTCCTGGTGGTGTGGCTAAAATTTTGAAATTTCGAGAGCGAGAGAGAATCCGCATTGGAAATGGCCGATTAGTTTCGGTGCCGCGCACGAGTCTCTGCATTTCGTGGTGTCGTTCTTGTTGTTGTTGTTGTTGCTGCTGATGCTAGTATGTATGTATTTTTTCCCTTTCGCCCTTTTACCTCACCTCCTCCAACTCCCCACCCACTCAGCAATGCTTTAGTTGCTTTTGTCATTGATTTTGTTAATTAGTGGTTTTTTGGGTGCTGAATTGGGCTCACGTGGGTGTAGGTGTGAGTGTGTGTGTGTGGGAAAATGATCTCCCCCGAAAACCCACGAAAATGTGAAAAGGGAACTTAAATTAATTCATTTATGTTGGTAACATCTCGAATACACGATGCTCCTCAGTACACTTGTGCGTATGCTCGCACACACACTCTGGTGCTGTATCCAATTATAAATCGATAGCCCCCATTCCTTATCGGTCGTGAAACGGTCCCTGTATATAAGCAACTATGTGTGTATCCTTTGTGTACGTGTTTCCGAAACACTCTCCTCAGGCGAGGTAGGGCGATGCAATGTTATTTTTTTCTTCAGTTTTTTAGTCCAAGATCCGATGTCATAAAGATAAACAGCAAGCTTGGCACTTGGCGATAGCAAATAGAAATCGTAAAACCATGCAGACGACCGGAGTTTTAATCCAACATTTGGGACAGGTCACAAGCTGCAAAGTGTGTCAACGATTGCTGGGATTGTTCCACAGAAACTCCTACATCCATCCAATGTGTCCTAGTTTGGTTGAAGTCGGCAGTACTAAAACCCTTCTGGATCCAGGGCTAGTCTGCTATGTGTCATAACAGGTATACCGTATTCCGGACAAATGATTGACCGATGGACCCTGCACCGAAGGATTAAGTTGGGTTATGTTTGATGTGTATGCTGTGGAAAAACACACTGGTACCGAGAAAGAGGAATTACTCTGCACGCCAGTCGTTCCATTTGGGTATCGACAATTGAATTAGTTGATGCTCTGATTGGCGCCATCGTTGTGGGCTTCAGGATTCAACTTAGATTCACTTAGTATTCTCCTGGCATTCGCTTCCAGTGGCATTTCTTCGTTTCTTCCTCATAGCAAGGAAAAACGATAATTTTCCCAAAATTGCCTTAAACGCGGGCACTTTGATCTCAAATTCATTCATCTACCTCTTTTATCGTTGAAGCGAAATTTGTTCATAATTCGATGTCTGATTAGGCAAACTAACCACCTTACCTACCTCACTCGGTCAATCACTTTCCGAAGACGGTCGATAAAGAAGTGCGAGCGCAAGTCTAGTTCGCAATGTTAATTTTGAGGAACCGAATGATGTCGACGGTTTGCTCGATTTTTCAATATCTTCGTTTTGACTATGGAAAGAAGTAAAATCAAAGCCTGAAGCAAAAGCAGAATTCGCAATTCTTCAGAAGTGTCTTTTGCATTTATTATTTTTCAAGCCTTTGTTTAAGTGTTAACTTGAGCCGAGTCTTTGACATTTGATTCGCATGGGATTTTCGTCTGTCGCTTCTTTGTGATGTGTTTAACGGCACTTTGTGGATCCCAAGTCACCACGGGAATAATTAAATTGCAAGCAATAAATTAGGATATTTAAAGCTGTTTAAGTGCTAATTTTTCTCCGGCATTAGATGCATGGAAATTGAAAATCTTGTTTGATATAATTCACGGGCGCAAGTCGCGGCTGGTGTGTAAAGTGTTTTTGTCGTGAAAATACATGTCCCTTCCACACCCTACTTGCGAATAAAGTTCGAAGACATTTTTGAGAACACATAGAAAGACGTTTGATAAATTTTTTGACGCATCCAACTTAAGCGAAAATCATCCAAATTTAATTTGTTGTTGCTAGAGCCATGCAATGCTTCTCAGTTCCTTAAAATCGGTTTCCTCACGTGGACAAAATTTTAATCCAAACAGGTTTAATTCATTTCCTCTCCTAACACTCTCTGTCGTTTCTCTCACTCCCGGGACCATGCGATGCAAGAGCAAAATGGTATTAGAGGACTTCTAAATCGAGAACGAGAATACGAAGCAGATCCGAGAACGTGCACGTGAAAAATGCTGCCGTTAAAACAAACTTCCGGGTAAGATTGATTTAAAGAAGGGGAGGTAACCGGTTTCACAAAGAACAGCGTAAGCAGAATTTTGTGGACACCGCCTAAGTCCGATCATCGTAAGGACGGCATGTGCGCCTAAAACTGGTTTCTCTGACCACAGCAAAAAAGAATACCTTATTATACCAGATTCCCTTCCTTGATTCGCAGAAGGGTTATGAATGTTGAATAAATTCTCAGCAATGACTAGTCGTTGGGGCACAGACTAATGTTCCCTTGACAGTCTGCGTCCCCAGATTGACTGTCTCTGCAATTCGTTCAAGTTCAACGAACTTTAGGCAAAAAAAAGGTCAACGACTAGCTGCTTTCAGGATGATCACATGTATTAACCGAAATCAAATCCTGTGTCAGAGCCCACACGACGGACAGGAATGTGACTTTTTCCACTTCGTCTTACCATTGTTACGCCGCCAGACATGTCAAGAGCAGCCAATCTTTCTCTTGGGATGGGGATGATGTATGTACGAGTTAATCGAGTATACTTTCCTTGCCCGTAACTTAATCTTGAGTTATACTATGTAACGAAGACAGAACAACAAACAGAAAAAGGAAACCCAACAATCCAATCACTGTGATGACAACGATTCCATAGGACTGCTTGACACGTCCGTTTTCGCATGTGCGTGCCGCCTCTATCGATTTCCCAGACGGTGAATGTTCCTTCGTTGGTCTGTTTCTTTAACGACTAGGGCAAAAAATCGATATGTTAGCTGAAATGTATCGAATTTCCCTTAAAGCGGCAGAATTCGATGCATATTTTGGCAGCACGCAGGCTTATTAATCACCCGTATCGCCGAACGGATTTCCGCACAGCAGTTCCGCTGCGCAAATTTTCGGTTCGGGCCTATATGCATTACACGCGGTGCGTTGCGAATTGTGTCATCACTGAGCACACACCGTGTGCACTTGGCTTTGTGCTAGGAAAATTTAATTTTCTAAAACTCGTTTTCTGTTACTAACCTAACTGAAGGGGGATGAGTGCGATGAGTTCCTTTCTGGAGAGTGAGGAGATGTACTCAACTGATCAGCGTGTATGCAGCGTGGGGAAACACGTGAACATAAATGAAGGGGAAATACTTTATTTCCACTGTTATGTGATATTTTTGTGTACAAATTCCATGCTCCATGAAATTTCCGTTATCACAAAAAAGTCTGAAGGACTTTCATTGTGGCGGCAATGATGAGGTGAGGAAGAAGACAATGAAATGTCTGCAGAAAGGAACGACATGCTTTTTGGGACCGACATGAGTTTGGACGAACTGTGCACTAAGTTTTATGTTGTGGACAAGAATGACCATGAAATTAATTGAATCATTTGAAGAATTGTTCGTAGAAATTGTCTTCCACGCATCAGCAAGTGATGTCCTTGGATGGGCTGCTGCTGCTGCAAAATTCTAAAATATGAGAACCTCTACTTGGAAAAGGAGGTTTAATTTGCAAACTGCCATCTGTGCGGATTGATTTGGAATACCGCTAGGCGTGAGCACATAGTTTTCTTTTCATTTGTCTCTTCACCGCTTACTGGGCAGTGCAACACGCCTGGCCTACATAGGAGCTGGTTAGGCGCTAGTGCCTGCTAAAGCTACTTTCACAAATCTTGTTATAAATTGTCCTCACTTGTGGTCAATGCACCGATGCAGAGTGGAACATCAAAAATGCATTTGAAGTGATTCAAGACTCATATCAAATATAATTCTAGTCGAGTTGAATTTCGCTAAGAAATAGTCCCACTACAGACAAGTTTGGATGACAAGAAGATTCCGATTATTTTTTATTTTGCTCTATATGTCCTCTCCCACATTGAGAGGACAATGATGAAACAGAGCTAAAAAAGAGAGTGAAAAAACAAATTTTTGACATGACAATAAATTCACCACACCGTGGTGTGTTTTCTTGTGAGCTTTTTGCCAGAATAATAAATTGTTAAAATCAAGCGAAGTATTTAAATTTTCTCATCACAGACAATTGTGAGTTGGGACCACATTACTACTAGAATAGGGTATTAATCTTCGATTTTATTCTCATTTCTCTTTTTTACCATGTGGTGACTATGGTGAGACATGGATCGGTTCCAAACTACCCTCCCAGTTTTTTTTTTTTTTTTTTTTATAATTTGCGCGCTCACAAGTGGTTGTTAGTACCCTTAAGTGTCCGGGTTCAAGACACAGCACGGGCCGAAGGTGTAGAGGGAGAAAGGAAGAGGAGGTACCTGTGCACATTGGTTTAAAATATCTGCGGATTGGATTCTGGGGGAAATATCAGGCTGGGAAGAGCATTCCATATTCCATATTCCATTTCTGTGATGCTTTGATACATAGCCGAGGTGTGAAACTTTGCCACATAGAATTGACAGTGTCAAGGTCATTCAATTCAAGTCTGAAAGCTGATTGTTGCAGGGTCAAGGTAAAGTTTCTTTAACGACTATTACAAAGACGTGCAAGGTCTTATAATTTGTCACTCGCTGGTTTGTTCCACAGACTCAGAATAGCAGACTCTGTGGGGTGGACCCAAGCTGACCATGTGTTCTATTTAGCCATCCGTTGACACCCCTAGACTTCGCTTTTTATGCTCCCCTCAAGATATAATATGCACTCCTTCCTGCTCTCCCCGATTCGTAGAGCAGGACTCGGGCGATCAATATATTTTATAGAAGTCTGCGGTTGGCGAGAGTTAATCTGCCTTCAATCTCAGTAATGATGTTGTTACTACTGTTCACCGGAAAGCCGAGGTAGACTGAATCCCCGACCACATGGAAGTTATAGCTGCCCATTCTAATGCTTTGACCATGATCGATTTTGATATTTCATTATATGGATCGAGATGCTTAACACCCCAGCTGAGAATACCCTTCGTCTTATTTGGACAGCTTATGACGAAAGAACGGATCTTACCCTATCTCTATGCCTTCCACGGTGACATTGATAATTTCTGATTTGTTATAAAAAAAAAAACCGTCGAAAAATGTGAAGTTAGGACAGAAGTATGAGTTTGACGGGGTGGATTTGTCCCACAAATAAAAAAAGGACCTCTCCAGCTATCTGTTCCAATTGCACCAAGTTAGCTGGAGTTCTTCTGTTAGGTTCTGATGAACAAATTCTAATGTTGTAACCATTTTAATCTTGAGCAAAGTCCAGCCACGAAGATTCTACAAATCTGAACAGACAGACTAAGGGAAAATTTACATTGTCCTGCAGTTCATGGTACATGGCGTGAGGGTCTTCTTGTTCCTCTTAACCACAACTGTGCCCGCATATGTGGCCTTAGCATCTTCCGATGATTCTGACCAGAAAGTGGAAAAACCTAGAATGCTCTATATCCCACAAGGGGTATACAGCATTCTAGGATCACGTCGTCCACATTTTTCTTAACATCTAATATTCTTGGTTTGTTCCTTTCGATTGCCTAAGATGGCTCGATATCAGTTCGTCAGGTGCTTCCTTACCGGTTATACTGCCTATGACCTGGAAGCCAGCATGTCGAAAGTTGCATGCCAAGCCAAGCAATCTGAGAGCTGCCAACATCCATTCTGCACCTCCATACGATTTGTTCATTTTAACTTGTTGTGCAATATGAAATATGTGGACTGCGTCTGCACTTTGTGGATCCAGATGTCAGTATGACAAGTCACCAATGAAATGTGTGAAGAGCAATATGGCCAACCATCTGATCTATTAACCACTCGTGTGTACGTGCTATTGTTGTGCTCTCACGTGTGGCGGAGGGACCTGCAATTTTTTCCTGACACCCAAGATGAAGCTCTATATGAGGCTATCAGTGCGTAACCCACAAGAATTGAAATTATGCCGATTGTCACGGGCCTCAGAAATTGCTATTTTGGTATTTTCGGTTTTTCCGGGTTTACGCCACTTTGAAGGCCTCATATAGAAGTTACTCCTTGACCATTTACAGCAAGAGGTGGAAATTTTACGTGTTGTAAATTACGTGTTGTGGACTACTCACTACACCACGACAGGCAGTACTAAAATGACTTAATTTTACACAAATCGGGGTCGCAGATAACGGGTCATAAGAAAAAGAGTGTCATTCACACGAAAACTGCTAAATTTCAATTGCAATCCTTGCCTTTAAAAATCAATGTCACCAGTTTCAAATAAATGTTCAATTTGAAATTGTTCAATTAAGTGGCGTCCATGGCAGTTGATCTTTAGGTTGCAGTACGATAGATGATGTCACCGAATCGTTACATCATTCAATGACATCAAATGACCTCACACAACACATGACTCCATCGCGGGCCTCACTCTGGAAGCTCAATTCTTCATCTTGAGATTCTTAACGATTAATGCATTTTAATTTTATGCTCAGGCAAATTTGGAATAACTTGGAAATAGTCTGTGGAATCGTTCTTTGCATTCATTGACATACATCCTGACGTTGGCACTCGCTTCATCCTCGATCAACTGACATGTGTAACCGAGAGTTAAGGTCGTTGCACTTTCGATTTGAGGTTCTCTGGAGGGCAACCAAAACGTTGAATTTCATGAGCGCCTAACCTCCTGCTCCTAGTGGAAAAAACAAGTACTAAGCCTATGCGGGTGCATGTCAGACGGCAGTTAGGAGTATTGCGTGATGTTGGATCATGTCATTTGTAAAAGTTGATCAGTACAGTCACATGGATTGTCTAACAAGTGGGATACAGCTTCCAACTGGAGTTTGTTTAAAGTCCCCTCGACTTTTTGGCCGTGTTCTGTTCACTGTTCACAAACGAATCTAAAACACAGACCTGTCAAGCACCCGCATTCTATAAATTGGTTTCTCTTGGGAGTCTGCTTTTTTATCCAACGTGGCCCATCATTGATCCAACAGAACCTGTGTCCGGGTAGTGTACACAGAGGTTCCCCCAAGGGGAATTGCCACCACATTAAGTACATTTCTCGCTCGTGGTCCCATTAAGTGCGTACCAATGGGCAAAGTTCTAAGCTTACTCTTACGCAGCAAGGTCCAGTAAATATATGATGAACTCAAACTAAAATTTGAAAGGATTTATGCTAAAAAGTATACATTTTGTCAAGGCATAAACGCCATCGATGGCGGTGTGCCACTTCGTTCAAGGGCGTATGATATGAGCACACTGAAACTTCGAAAAGAAAAAAATCCCTCGGGGGGCAGCAGAGGGTTTGTTTTCCTTTAAGGACTTCGATAAGTAACTTTCTTAAGCGGTCGGTAATAAATATAAAGACTCTTTCAGTTCGCAAACTAGGCCATCCAGGAACAGCGAAAAAGGGAAATAAATTAACATATCTCAGTTCATCTGGCAGCACTGCTTTTTTTTTTGTCTCAGCACAGTTTTATCGCCCGTTGTAAAGACGTTCAGTTGGAATTTATGCTCTGCTAGGCAAACGCGATTCTCTTTTGCTTTATTTCGGTTTTAATTGCTTTTCATCTCGTATTCCTCGTGTTACGACGAGGTCGACGGAGGGGTCTCGCAGAGGCATGTGGCTTTCGGGGATACCGTGGAGCCAGATGACCTTTTTTTAATTACTCTTTCGGTTGTGTCTCTGTGTTTAACGATCTTCCGAAAAGCTCGGTTTTGCGAGTTTTATATTTTTCTGAAACGCGAATGTCGTCAAATTTGCAGAGAAGGAACGATATGAGTTATTGCCCCACGCCCCCAATCGGTCCTCGCAGACCTAATCAATGACGTTTGGCCCGGGATCGTTACAACGATCGATTGGCGGCGTCGGTGTGTGTTCGACTTTGATGCGAGCGATAACAAACAATTCAAGAATTCTGGAACTAAAAATATACTAAACTCGTACACTCGGCCTAGGTACAGTCTGCACGAAAGGAGAAGTAAAAAAAAAAAAAGATTATTTCTCAAATAAACAATGACATGATGTAATACACAACAGATGGGGAGGGGAGTGTGTGTGTGTGTTAAGTGTGGCTTTGTGTCTGTGGGCTTGTTTGGGTTTAATTGCCTGCGTAGCACATACCAGGCCCTAGATGGCAATGCATGACGACACGCAATAGGGGGTTGAAGTGCAAGTAAGTCGTTTCAAACTGACTCGTGGGTAACCCCATCGAGGTCGAGACTAGAACAAGGCTTCTAGGTCAGTTTCACGGGATGTGCTAATTTCTGCTAGTTATCTGCTTTTGCTGAAAATTCTTGAAAGTAATGCCCTTGACTGTGCTCCAAAAGGCAGCGGCGACAAAAACGTCGCCGACGACGGCGACCTATCACGAGATACGAGTGCACAAAAAAGAACAGGCAGATGTACACACGTCGACACTACACACACCGCGAGTGTGTAAATATAAATTAGTAGTAGGTAGGAATATTCAAGCAACGTACATACATAAATGAAAACAAAAAAAAAACCTGATAAACGAACATCAGGGGGAAGCAGAACCAGAAGCACAAAGGCAAAGGAGAAGCGAAGAAAAGAACAAAAAATAATAAAAAAAAAAAAAAAAAAAAGTGAAATGTACGTTGAATTGTGTCCAGTGTTTCGATTTAACTGTGCTGATAAGCATTTTCCAGATAGGGGTATAGTGAGACACTTTCCGGGCCGCAGGGCGGTAGTGCACACATCAAAAATCGTCGCCTGACTCAGCGACCGACCATCGACGAAATCAGTGAGCCTAATGGGGAATGGTAATTACAAAGATTTTCTATCTAATTGTGATTTCAAAGGCGACGGAGTGGAGTCAGCCAATGGAGCAGGCGATCGAATTTTGCGCACCAGCAGAAACGATCAGAGATGAGATCTATTTTCGGGTGATTTTCCTTGCTCACCTCTCGCTGCACCGAGTGGCTGCCTACAAAGTGTTGCTGAACAGTTAATTTCACTTGGAAGTGCGGTGGTGGCAGCGGCAGTTCATCGCATGTGTATGCGTACGACGATCATGATTGTCCACGACAATCTCGTCGTCGGTTTGAATTTTTTTTTATTTTTTATTTTTTGCTCTGCACGCTGCTGCCACTAGAGCCCCCTCCGTGTTTGACTGCTTCGTCTCCCTCGACTGCTTCGTCGAGTTCTCTTCTTCTTCTTTGTCGTTTTTCGTTTTATTTATCACCATCAAGTGATTTTGGAGAGAAGAAACTGCCACATAGTAGGTTAGGTACACTGCACGGATACATAAAGTATCGTTTATTTATTTATTTATTTGTTATTTATTTATGTAGGATCGAGTGTGTTGTGTCGGGTGTCTACCTGTCCCGGCCGTTAGAGAGTAAAGTAGTACAACACGCAGATATCACCTACAGATGCATACACACGAGTGACGGAAAGAAATCCAAAAGTCGATCTGAAAGGGGGAAAACAGGCCAGACAACAATTCGTGGACTTAGATTAAATTGTTTTCTGCTAATTAATTTTACTTCTCTTGGCTGTCAGAGAGAAGTGTGGTGAATGTGCGCAATGTCGTCGTCGAGCGGCGACTGCGGCGGCGGCAGTGGCTGCGTTTAGTGGTTGGTGTACATCTGTTTGTATGTGGCCTGCGCGCACACAATATGCCCAGTTGTAGCGCGGTAGTGTTGTGGCAACTGGCTGTGATATTCTGGATACGATTTCAAGGGGCATTGAGTTCATTGGGTTTATTAAAACACTTGAATCAACTGAAACTGAATTAGTAAGCAGCAAGTTATTTAGCGATGTTGTTGTTTAAGACACGAAGGCATTCAATTAATTATGTACTTTCAAATGGATGTGTTCAAAGAGTGATCTGCTCTCTCGTTCTCCACCGAGTGTGCTGGGGTGAAAAATGGAGGCAGTGATTTTGCTATTTGTGGTGAGGATTCATTTTTTGTCGTATGCAAAAATGATATCAGACAATTGATAACGATAATGTTCGTCTCGGTTTTTCGATCGAACACAGGGGGATGGGTTCATAAATATTCAATTGAAATTTTGCCGTCGATAGGCAAATCCGCAGATGATGCCGGATTAATAAGGCGATTGGGCGACAAACTAGTCAACGATGATTTGAGAGGTTTTCGACAGCTGTCAGAGGGGGCTGTGCTGCAAAATGTTTGTGTCAGCCTCAGGTTCACGCATGTCCGTTGCTTTTTATGATGTGGTGGTGAGGGCTATATATTTAGTGACTAAGATAGTTATCGTCGCTGGCACAATTAACACGCTTCAACTGCGTGTGATTTGAAGAAAACCTGTTTTGATAACTACCCAGCGTGTTTTAAAGGTCATTAGGAAAGGAAAAACCTTTGTTATCAATTTGTTTCATGGGGATTCTCAATAGGTATACCTGCATAAATACAGCGGGTAAGAATGTGGTTATTTGCATAATGTCGAGAAAATATTAATCCGGTGAGGGTGGCGGTCGAGTTACGTGTTTGCTTATGGCATAAAGGGCACACAGATCTGCCACATGTTCTGTTTGACAGCTGATTACGAATCAGTCTTCGAAATATAAACTCTTGCGGCACTTAGGGTGAAACAAACTGCAGTGCGTCCTCGACTAACGCAACTGGGGTAGTTGCAATCATTGAGTTTCTATCTGTATGAAAAGTTGCGATTACTGCTTCAATAGTGACAAAAAATTCAAATTAGCTGTTGCGGAAATCGAGGAGTTGCGTTAATCGATAACGTACTGTACAGCAATTGAGGGTATCCGCTCTTGAAAAACTGTCACACAGGCACTGAAACCGATTAAAAGCATTTGCGATTGAAAAAGGACTTGTAGGTAGGTAGGATGGATAATGACAGACCGCATTGCTTGCGAAGATAGGTTTCAATTTCTACCTTCTTCGAACTTTGGATATGTGGAGATCAATCGAGTGTAGGCATGCGTTAGTCTCCTTGTGTTTTCGACTTCGAAAGCCCTTCAAAATATGTAGGATGATGTTCCAGTTTATTGCACCTCTTAAAAGCAAGCGATCCATGAGATGTGACATAAAACTTGAAGTTCTTTATTAAATATAGACAGAAGTGTAAATACCCATAACTCAATTGACAATTTTCGTACCTAGTCCGTAACTTCATGACTATAACTTTTTCAAAACTCGATATAAAGCAGACGACATTTGCAAATTTATGTCTTGCACTTTAGTTTTATGCTACTCCCATTTCCCAACCAGGAAATGATTCTCCAGTGAAATGAAATGTTATGCTTGTGCCACTTCTTCATTCCGTCAGGTAGAGTCCTCCTAAAGTAAACCCTCATTTGTTTTGAGAGTTTTGGAAGGTAAGTACTTTCACTTTTCTCTTATTAAAAATGTTCCACCTTTGAGTGCAACAAAGGAATAATGGATTCCAACTCACTTCGGGCTTCCGAACGAGGAAATGACGTGAAAGGGATAATCCATGTTTGGGTACGGGCCCATTCCGGATAATATACGAAGAATATAAGTAAATTGTTTATCCTTTGTACCCATATTAAACTATTCAAAAAAAAAAAAAAAAAACTTTTTCAGTACCCCATGATGGTAACGTGTATCCTCTATGGTTATTTGCCGCCTCCTGCTGCGACGACTAGGTGTTTGAGAAACCCTTTCGCCTCCCAGTTGGAAGAGAAACAGTGCAAGCAGACGTGTCTGTGTGTGTCGTTGGTCGTCATTTTGTGGATCGTTTTCCGTTTTCACTTAACTTAGTTGGGACACCACAATCGTCTGCAAAGTGTTCACTTTCCTTTCCTTCCTCACCGAGTTTAAGTATGGCCGACTAGTCACATAAAATGATTCCTTTTTGAACTTGCAGAGTGTCCAAACGTTGAGAACGAAGAAGTAAACTGAATGAAGACGCCTATTGCACTTAGTTCGATTCTTGTTAAAGAGAACTCGAGGCGAAGGGTTTCGTTAAAATCGGGAGGAATCCTTGCCCGAGGCAAGACGGATACAGTTTCTGAACGCATTTGACGACGATGCTGATATCTGTCAGTCGTAAATAATGCAAACATTTGCATCTTTCGTAAGAGCTTAGAAACTGAATGTGTACATATTTACTTTTTTGGGAATCGTCCTCCAACCCACACATAACCTACAATAAAATGAGGTTTCGAGGGAAGGTTTTCCAATGAACGATTTGCAGAGTCAATGTGTTGGCATCTTTCGCCCCTCAAGCTGCTGTATCGCGACAAGGGTCTGACCAGAGTTCTAGTCATACAATGCCTTGGATGTCCAGGTCATTTCTGTCATTTTTATCGCTCAGGCTCCGGCCAGAAGTATGTTGTATGGAGACAACAGACAACGCCGAAGTTTAAGGGTGGACCGGAACCAAGAAAAGGTGATAAACACGTGTTTTTTAAATTCTTTGTCCAAACAAATAACACATTCTGCAGATGGAATCGACCCAACCATAGTTGATGCTTTCCTTTAAATTCTTCCGAGTACTATTAAATTATTTATAGCATCACGAGCTGCTTAATTATCATAAATAGGAGAGTGAAAAGAAGGAATCCCAACTCCAGCTGATGAAACAGTCCTTCCGCTCCGCATTGAATGAGCTTGGTCATTAAAAGTTTGGAGAACAACAACCTCTCTTGAAGGCCAGCGGCGATGTTCTAGTAGAAAGCATGCTTGCGATCATCTACAGAATTTTGGAAGACGCAAGAATCACTGACGATTGGACTGTAAGCAGCTTTATGTGCCCCTTCAAGCGAGAAGGAAATTACAAAAAAGTCCAGTATAATGGGTCAACGTCTAGGGTCCTTTTCGCACAGGGTGCCGTGGTGTTTTGGTTCATTGCGCAAAGAAAAAACTGGTTTCTAAACTCAACTATGCATTCGAAGGTGGGTTTGAGGGTGAAATGAGAATGATTTCCTTTCCATTGATCTATAAACTTAATTGATTGCACTTGGATTCTGTCTAGAATGTGCAGGGAGCTCTTCTACCAAATATAAAAGCTAAACCTGAGCTTTGTAAAAATATTAACCTAATAAATTATCCATCGTTCGAGGGAGCCTAGACATTTCACATCTTCTTTCTTTTCTTGCCACTTCACACCAACTATGTATTATATCGATCCACACACCAAGTTGCATAGCATTTCGGTTTCATCAACACACCGCTGAGTGACTGATTAGTACGGTTCCGCTTGAATGGCAGCAAACATCATTGAGTTTTATGCGTTCACATCAAACGAAATCGCAAGGTTTCATCAAATTTCTACCTCCGAGGTTTCGCCATACATTTTCGGGGTTTCGGAGTTCGGAGTTCATCCGCCCGTGATGGGTTGTCAAACGGAACAAGTCCACAGCCTGAACTTCAGTTTGTTTTGATAATTTTGCCTTATTTTCACTTTCGCTTGTTCTCAACGCTATTTTTTGCGGTCAACAAACATCTGTTTTGCCGGCCACTTCAAAATTGCCTCGGCCTATTGAGGTTTCAGTAAATGTTCATCCCAACCAGAAATGAAGTACGAAAGAGATGCCCTACTTCTACCTCTCTTGTCCCTTAACATTTTTGACAACCATTTTTTATTTCGTTTTCCGACCAATCAGAGAACGGCATTTACTTTACTTCGTGAATAACTGTCAAAAATTCACGAATAACTGTCAAAAAGGCTTCGTCGGTGGACTAGGGGTCAATCAGCTGTGAAGTTGGTCATCTCTTTCTGATCCAAACATCGCGATTTCGGTTCGGTGGGAATATGGCTTTACAGACACTGATGTCCACTCTAAGTTGTCAAGTGTGGAATGCAATGTTCTACTATTCTTCTATGTCTCATTGGTTGTTGCTTTAGCTTTCTCTAGTAACTCCTTTTTGTGACTGGAGCACATTACGCAGCCTATCCGCCCGCCTATGTTGTTTTTTTTTAGAAAGCATGCAATTATCCTCCAAATGAGCAGTTCTTAAATTTGCAAGCATTGGTAATGATATGCCACACACAGCACGTGTGTCACTTTTTTTTCGTTTTGCAAAATGCGTATCCTTGAGATAATGGTGGTCGCATCGGGACATTGCTCCATCCAACAAATGCAAACCGAAAACACCCGTCATTCTTATCGTACACGTACACGATATCATTAGTCGTTAATTTTTAGCAAACATTTGGATGGACCTCAGTTTGAATTTGAGTCTGAAAGCACACAAATCAAAAGACAGCAACTCCAAAAGTCATCAGTGACACCAGGCAAAGTAATGATCTCTTGATTGAAATCGTCTATCATCGTACTCTGAAATCACCATTTTAATTTGTTAAACTTTGAACAAGTCACAGACACATGGCTGCATAGATATGTACGTGTGGTAATGTTTTGTGGATTCATTTCATTTCCATCTGCCACATTCCAATGAACATCCGAAGATATGTCCACTATGTACGTCCTGTGAAATTGTGCATATTTGCTCTCGGCGATCAAATTACTTTGAGATCATATTCGGGTATTGTGTGTGTTTAGTTTCGAAGAAATAGATGCATCACAATGACCAATGTTCAAAGCATCATCGTATCGTCTCTATCTCCAGACACTGGCCGTAAACTGCGACTTTGGCTGGTTTCTTTCTGTTTCATCTACTGTTTGATTTTGCAGTATTGTGTGTGTTTGCAGGCATATATGCATATGCACGAGTATGTACACAGTGTCGTCATCAAATACCTGTCTGCATTCAAAGCAAACTTCATCACTTGACGCGGATAGGCATTCTTTGTTTTGTTTCTATGCAGAGATAAAGATGTGTACACATATTGATTTTTGTTTCATATCTGTCTGTCTAGAGTAAAGATTCGAAGGGAACAAGGTGGGGTATTGTGGACTTAACAAAACGAAAGCAAACAATACAACAAAAACAAGAGAGGAAAAAAAATCAAATTAATCAAAATTCAATAATTAAAACACTAATACAAAGACAATCGACAAACAGAGAGATTGGAACCTGCTTTGTTCTTAAAAAAGAATGATGTCATCCGGGTTCATGGCGAGTCGCCGCCTCCCCACCAAATATTCCGAAGCAACCTCAACCCGATTATTTATTTTATTACTTACTGCGGTGCATAAATTTGGCACAAGCACAGTTTATAGGTGTGAGGTCTGTAAGCGGCAGTTTTCCCATATTTTTCCCGTCACTTCGTGTGACTTTATTTATATCATTCAATCGATTATGACAATACCATGTCTGATAAAAATATATTTAATCGATAGGACACGGACGAAAACCGAGCAAAAACTTACGAGTTCCAAGCAAACAGAACGCGTTATCTCCTCAGCTATTCCTACGGCTATTCACACCTCCCGCAAGAGAGGCGTGACAGCTCAACAAAACCCATTCACAATGGATGAGCTGAATAGAATCTAAAAAAGAAAATAAGTGTGCATATGCATGTACTTATATCTATTGATTTTCATCACCTGATTATGCACGGGTAAATGTAGTCGCACACGAATTGATTTCGCTTTTGTTGTGTCTTATATTATTACTGAACCTCAGTTGTTAGAGTTGCTAGATCCGAAAGTATTTTTGGCCAATTTCCAGAATTCCTTAGATGATTCTTCGGTTAAATAAAGTATTCAACAAATTGTTGGCGGCTGCCGTCTCTGTTCTCTGCCACCACCCATCAGCAGGCGTTTTTGTAGTTTTTTGTAAGTCATCTTTTTGCTGCTCTATATTCTCTCAATATTGCCCTTGCACGCTGTTTATGTTGCTGAATATGGTGGATTGACAATAAAAAAAAAATAAAACACACAAAATCAAAGGTACATACATAACAGTTACGCATCTGTTCCGTAATTTTTGGATAATTTTTATGCGGAAATTATTTGATTGTAAAACCTATTCTTAGACCTTGTTAGCAAATCATACCGAAGATGATGGAGTGCGGGAGTGAGAGGGGTGAGAGTGAGATGTAAGTGCGTCGCGTCGAAGGGGGCAGCGGAGAAATGATCAGAAGGAGAGTTTCGGATGATAGGGAACATTCAATTCGATTCCAGTGAATTGTGTGCTCTCTATCGTGTTGATTTTTAGTGGCAGCCTCTGCGCTTGTTTTCTTTTTGTGTGTTGCCTCCATCGTCGTCGCACTGCTGTAGAAAGTGACAGCTAGCTGATATTTTGTGTTTATTTTCGTTACAAGCAGCACTGAGTGGGGGGGCATTTTTCTGTTTGCATAGGGTAAGATTGTTTGAAATATGTTTCGGTATAATAATCAAATTAATATAAAACGTGTTAATTTGCGATTATGAATGGACCTGAGTGTTGGTGGAACGTGTTCGGAGTAGAGTTTGCAAGTGTGTGTGTACACATTCAAAAATGATGACCTTTCACTCAGTTTCGCGAGGCGACTGGAAAAAAAACGGAGAAAGTTCTTTTGCATTTTACTGTCTTAATTTGTGAGATCGGTTCACATTGTGACTCGAAATCATCGTCGGTGAGATCATTGTGCATTGCAAACGCGAGTGGTGCGTTTAAGGATGCGTTCACATCAATTAATGAGACATCGTGTCTCCTCATTCTGCTTAATTTTACGTAACTTTTAATTGTAAGGCTTGCATGCATATGCATTTGGCTGAGTTGACGAGGAGGATGGGGAATTATGACCGATGTCTGCAGATGACATTTCACTGCCAGGGGAGTTTCTCTCAGCCGCTTTGATGGATTTTATATGTATTTAAATTAAGACGAACTTTATCAGTCGAAGTAAGGGCATGTTTTGCAGCGATTTACTTTGTACATTTCAATCATACGCAGTCAAAATCAAATTATACGAAATCACCATTTAAAATTCAGACTAATTCACATTGAACGGGCATTGAATTTATGAAACAAAATGACACGTTTTAGTGTCAAAACACTTCCACGGAAATGTTAATAACCTCTCTCGCATACAGAAACGAGCTTTTAGAAGGTTATGTTTGTTTTCAAATAATTCAGCAATGATACAGGTTTTTAATTTATCTGAATTTGACTTGTTTATTGCAGACGATTCTTAAGTGAGAATAATTAAAAACTGTGCTGACTGGCGTTTAATTTGTTCTGCGAGATATTGATCTCTTAAATGTTTCGGCACATGGCTTGAGAGACCATAGGTATTTAATTTTTGGTGGCTGTCTGATGTTTCTGGCAATGCAACAACTTTTTCAGCTTAATGGCTGACTCATCGGAATTGTGATGAATTCGCAAAAATAATTTAGTTGATAAGACTGGAAGTGAGCGCCATAAAATCGATTAAAATAAAGCAATCAGTGCACCCTTCAATTTAATACGAAATATTATTATTCAATCGATGTGTTCTCTGATGACTGATGGGTGTGTTCAGTAAGTAAGTGTTCACATGATGATCCATTCTCTTCCGAAACACATCTTGGATTTTAGCAGATGAATCTCAATAAAATCTAGCTAGATGGTGGATCGAATTTGTATCGCCCACACACAAATGAGTCAGCCATTTGACATACGTCAAAGGGAGCATTCTTGGTCTGCAAACTACTTTTGCCGCCAACTTGATTAAATTAACAATCACTAAGATACGATCTGATACTATTAGTAGCACTTTGTTAATTATATTAGCTACACTGTTCTTCATAGTCAACAGCAACACCATAATTGTGTAGTCTACACAGCAAATGAACATGCTAATTAAGCTGGAAGTAGTATTCATTGCTTATTAAAGTGGCCGCTATATAAAGAACATTTTGATCTTAACACATTGCGCCCGTTAGTTGTGGAAAGTAATGACATGTGAAGTAATCGGTGTATGGACACTCAATATGCAAAGGGGATGCAAATCGAATGTGATTATCACTCGTTCGCTGATGTATGGATCTTGCTTTGTTCCGGTGAGTTATTGAACACTGGTAAGGAGTGTGAAAATGACATATCACTCCATAAGGCGACAGAGGGTTGTCACTTATCTAAATGAAACTTTTGTCGAGGGATTGGACAAACGGAACGTGATGGTTCAGCGGTAATCATCTGTCAAACTAAAACTGTGGTTCAACAGCTTTCATAATCCACAGCTCCACTCATTTTTTTTTGTTAGAAAGAGCTGCTAAACCTCGCCTGTGGCATTTGGGCTCCATCCACTCGTGACAGAACTATGTAAAGAACAACACGAGTGGTTGCTGTAGAAGCTATGCACAAATCCACGCGCACTGTTGTTTTATGCTCCTCGTTACAAATGCCGGTTGTTGCCGGATTTTAATGCAACTTATGCCAATATTACGATATCCGTGGTTTCCTGAAACGCAGTTTTGTCGACGATATAAGAACAAAATATAAATCGTTTATGCCTAGTTTAGGGGATATCAAGGTTTAATCTTGGAATTAAGGTTTAATTCCAGGCGCCTGCCTGACAGTTGTTAACATGCACTTAGCGGGGCGACAAAGTCGGGTGAGCGGGTTAAACCCTGCGGAAAATGGGCTAAAATCCTGTTAGCGTGCCACCCACCTTATACTTTATATCGGGGAGAATGCCCCCATCCCATAATTTCAAAGTGGGCTTAGTTCTCTGCACCGGAATTTACATAGGAAAAAATTTATATTTAAAATCCGATATCTCCTAAACTAAGCTATTAATCATTTTTTTTCTTTACATTTCGTGCGTGCTTCTACGGATATCCTAATCGTGCGTATTTGTTGTATACCGCAGACGTACGTCTCAAATTTCCAGGCAATATATCGATCTTGACAATATCTTCTGGAGTGTTCAGCGCCGACTCGGCCGGTGAGGCGGTGCAATCAGAATGCGTCCTAGAAAAGCACCCTTCATTGGCCTTGTCTGCAATCTCCGCTAGACCTGCTTGGATGACAAGTGGTCTTTTGGTCAATACTCCTTCTTGAAGTGACGCGTATTCTTCGTAAGGGCGTCACCAGACGACTCTGTGCAAAAAAACCCCTTGAAACCAAATCGTCAAGGCTCTCTGAGACTAAACCAATATCGTACTGCATACAGCAAAGACAGGACTTGAAAGTGCAATTCTCCCTAAAAAAAAAAAAAACTCGACCGTTTCTAAAAGACTCTCAGAAGATTGTGGCGTCTTCAGGCCAAAAGCATAACGTTTCGCGGAACAATTTAGTGTTTTAAGTGGATTCTAATATCTGTGCATTTTATTAGCATCATCGCCGCCAATCAGGCAACTTCAAGGAAGCTTAATTGAGTATGCCAAATAAACTCGACGCAATACATGCGAAAAACAAACTCCCAACATGTTGCACTCACCCTTATGGTACGCAAACTAATGAAAAAAAACACAGTTCACGTGTATACAAAGTGGGTATGGGATTTGGGGAAAAGCCCATCAAATCTCAAATCAAACATCAAAACTTAAATTTAATTGTGTCGTTCGATAAGCCAAAACCTTATGACACTTAACGAAACTATGGTTTTGTGTGTCCACAAACACCGCGGAATCCACCCCATCCACCACTCGGTGTTGCGGTGGAGGCTGCAGTTCTCCTATTTTCAATGATAGTGGCATCAACCGCCCGTGGTGGGTGCCAGGCCGAAGACATTCCCAGACACTCACAATGTAGCATTTCTGTGGCAGTTGATTTAAGCGCCCATTGTGATTGGGCCTTAAATAATTTTTGCCAACATCTGTTAGGGGACTATGACTGCTTCGTCACAATCTCTCACAAATTTTTCCTCTTCAAGGGGGAAGCCGATTCTGACCATCTCCAGATAGCAAGATCCGTGTCCCTTCTTAGATGTCAATAAGTTCCTCTATGATCTCCCACAGCTGTCGCTTTTATATTCATCTCTAGCTCACCAGTCCCATACGTAGAAATCCCCTCCCGCCACAAATGTTTTTGTTTTGTAAATGTTGTCAATTTTTATTTCATTTCAAGAATTCAAGAATTTGTTTTTATTGTCGTTTAACAATAAGTTGAATCTGATATAATACAGTCCAAGCCATTAGCCACTAAAGCCACTGTCATGCTTTCGTAAAGACATTAAATTGCACCATGAAGCAGTCATTTATTCGACAGAACTCGTTTTTCTTAAATATGTATTTTTTAGGAAATAAAAATGTATATGTGGTGCTCTCATTCACTTGGGGGCACATCATTAAATTGGTTAGAATTTGGTGGAAACAACGGTTAAATTTGGAAAACGTCACTATTTTGATTGCATTTCTAGTTAGTTGTCACGTCACCTATTCTATCTGTCAAAATCTAAGAAATGTAAGTGTACCCTCAAAGAGAAGCGCACACATACTGCTGATAAGCTTACGAGATTCGATATTTCTTTGAACCTCTTGTGGCTTGAGTGCAGTTCCCGTCCAATTCAAGTACTTTTAAGTTTTTATTTACTTGTAAATGTTTACGAGCAGCTTTAAAGTGGAGGCTACCCCTTTTGTTTGTTTTATGGACATTTTTTTCGGGTTCTGGTTTTCTTTTTCCATGTAGTAATTAACCCATCTCGTTCATGGGCCTTAAAAAACGTGACTGCCATTTGAAATTTTACGAGTGCGTCGCTATCTAAGAACACCGCAATCTTATGTTGCAACACTTCCTGAAAAAGTCTCTTACAAGTGAGATGGGAGCGAGATTTTATACGCTGTGTTTACACACAGTTTATTAGTCAGAGATTGCTGAGTAAGCTCAAGCTTCTAGATGTAACTTCAACCGCCGCCCTTAATTCGACTGCAAACTCATGGAGTATGAGCCTATTTCTTTATACAGCTATTTATGGATACGGTGTTGGACAGATAAATAGCGCCTTAGAAGAAGTCAACAAAATAAAAGGTGTTACAGATAAAATGTGTTACCCGTGGTTTGTGAATAAAATAATTTTGGCCGTGAACCATATCATACAAACGGTCTGTTTTGCAGTCTGTACGATTTGTTGTGGTCACGGAATGAACTCACCCAACAGAAAGCTTTCACTAACCATTTCGTTAGACCGCTATGGAGTACATTCCACTGTGAATTTCATGCCCCATCCTACCCTAGTAAACACCCATAAAGCGCTACACCCTGTATTCCTACATTCTTGGGTTTCCTTAACCCAATTTGGTATTACACTTCGTACTAGTGGTTCTACATTGGAATTTGGTCGAGACTTCATCGCGGGCCAGCGTAATGTTATGTTCCCACCAGGTTTCGTCAAATTTCTCCAAAGCTCCTAGGTTTCGCCACACATTTTTAGGGTTTCGAAACCACCCCCTTAAGTTCAAACCGAACAAACCTACAGTGTGAACTTCATTTTCTTTTGGTCATTTTGGTGTTCATTTTCTCACTGTCGCTCTCTCTCTCTTTTTTAGGGTTCTCACAATTATTTTTTGTCAACAAAACGCCGTTTTGCAAGCCATTTCAAAATTGAAAGCCAACGAAATTTTAAAACACTTCAAACTGCTCTGTTTCAGTAAAAGTTCATGCAAACATCGGGACTTCGTTTCGATGGGGGCAGACCATAAGGCATTTATTTATTTATTATCGAGGCGAGAAGTGCCGTTGGAGTTTTTGTGTGGATGTCAATGGAAAGTTATCATCAGAAAAGGGTTCCTAGCGCTGTTCTGATGTCCTCCTTTACTGATTCTGGTTCATTCTGGTGTAAATTTTACAATCGGTCTGTCGCCATGAACACGGGCGAGGACTAAACAATCTCTTTGGTGGGCTTAGACGAACAATGAATGTAGTTTTGTTGGTACTGTAGGCGTGATGTAGCTAACTAAGTTAATCTGTCAGTTCTCAGACCACAACTTTGCGCTCATACATCGGAATTCTTAGACCAGACCACTGTTGACTTTGCAAAGATTTTAGGGGATTAACAAATCTCGATTGTTTACAGAACATCATTTCCCACAAAGTGAATAAACATTACGCGACAATTTAATCTAAAAAGGAATTCCAAAAATATGAATCACAAATTTAAACCCCATGTACATATGCCATATCAGAATTGATATGCCTGCAAGATTGTGACTCTGGTCTGGTCTGGATCTTAATCATGTCAAGTGTCAGGCTATTCAATCTGACTTTCCCAGATTCTTCTGAATTTCATTTAAGTGAGACTTTCCCTATGGTTGCCATTCCTCAGACTTATCAGCCCAAACTATGACACACAAGAATGCCAAACACAAACAATAAAAACGTTCCCTAAAGCTTTCTCTAATTGATAACCGTGAAGAATGTAACACATAAATGCCCACTAATCGTGCTCGTGCGGATTTAAATGTTTAAATTAAATTTCTCGAATTCTAGTGCCAACAATAAGCACCTTAAGGGATGTGTCCGATAGATTTTGCATTCTCGAGCACTAAGATATTTTCAGTTCACTTCCCACATCGGCATGAAAGAGGATGTTCTAAAAATTGCCCCATTGTCGTGATTTCTCTTTGGTCTTCATGTATTTTTTTTTGTTTTCTTTTTTGCGTTTACTCTGCAAAGAATTGCAAAAAAATCATTGGCAATGCCAATTAAAAGACAATACATCCGTCGAGCAACAACAATAACAGTGAATGGTATGAACAGGAGAAAAGAAAAACAGAAGAAAACACGAAACAACAGAAACAGCAGTATCGAAACGTTTCACAGCGAAGACACGATGTCGACGCGTTTGCGTTGCTCTGTAGAGCTATGGTCATGATATTCATTTAAGTTGTGCCGCTCGATTCGATATCGGTTGGGTGACCATCGACGAGTGCCAACAAAACATCATTCACCCTAAAATGTACCCTCTTCGCCTGACTCGCGCCGCGCTGTCCATCTCCGGCTCTGTCTAATGGGGCTGACTGACTATGACCAGGAGGTATCTGTTTTTTTTTTTGTTTTTAGAGGTACAGTGTCCACTCTACTGGCTATGGTGAACGCCATACGACATCGACAAGAACAACAACACCACTACAACTTGGTTGCTGTTGATGGTGAATACGACGATGAATACCTACAACGACTACGACGATCCAAAATCATATCAGCAGCGGTTCACAAAGCAAGCGGTGAACAACGCAACGCTGCGCCGAGCTGGCCTGCTCTGTAAATGAACGGCGGTTGCCTTGCTTTTTGCGTAAACGATATTCTCATTTTGCTCGCATTTTTATTTTTATTTTTCTACCTCTTGTGCGCCCTCCCACCGCCCGGGAGGCTCCAAACTTTTAATTCACTTTTTTTTTGTTATTTGTGCGCTGCTGTTTCGAATGACAAGAGATAAGATTTATGTATGCCAAAATGAATCGAACGCCCAACGCAAGGGGGCAGCACTGGCGACCTTCTGTACTGCACGCGCACGATGATCTTAACAACGCCAACGGCAAACGCTTCTGACGACGATGGTGATGATGATGTGGATGGTAATGATGATGACGATGATGTAGATTAGTATGTACCTACGTGTGCTCTCAGCTTAGAGCGCTTCTCGGACACTACCATGCACATTAATACATGCACAAGTGCTCTCATTCAGTACAGCAGCGCCCAGTGGCGTCAGCGTGTAATAAATATTTTAATGTTTTGGTAAATTCTAAAAATAAGCAAATAAAGAAACACATCACGCCTGACATCGATGCACTTCACCCATTGCTATTGGCTGGCTGTTGTGTTGATATCACACGCGAAGGCTGCGTTCAGTGAGTGACTCTCCACTTAAGCCACACAAAAGGAAAAAAAAACTTAACTCTACTTCGCAGCTGTACTGAAGGACATCGTCTGCTGTATTTTTGGAGAAATTATCGAATCTCGAATCAATATCAATTAGCATCTCAACGGAGGGAGTGGTGCCATGCTTGCCATCAAGGAGTGCAAGGCACCTGTGCGGGAATAATTTTGTAATAAATATTCGCCCCACTTGAGTGTTGTATAATAAAATACAAAAGGCTGCGAATAAATTGCTCCCGATAAGAGGGAGTGAGAGCTTCTTATCGATTCAGACGTTTCGTTTCGTTTTTCTCGTTCAGAAAAAAATGTATTTGTCACCAGAATAATTTAATGTCAGATTAATTGTTATCAGAAGCAAAGACTGACTGGGCAAGTCGGAGAGTATAATTGTTGAATATTTTTAGTGAGACTAATTTTCATTGGAATTTGATCGCCGAATAATTTGAAGCAAAAAATAAATAAATAAAAGAATATATGGAGCTATGTATGAACATGCATGTGTGCTTACACAGACATCCGTGCATCTGTGTACACATAAAATAACGTCAAACGCAACGCAACTCTGCGGAAATTAGCATAGAAACCTGTTTTCTTTCTCCTCTCTGCGTCTGCCATGATCGATGTTTGGCCGATGTTTAATGGGTTTTCTTTGCGTACTTTTGTTTGAACTCGTGGAAACGAAGATACAGGCATGCGTTGGAATTTCAAAAGTTAGAAAAAAAAAAAATTAATTTGATATCTACAGCAAGTTATCTTTGATCTGTGATAAATCATGAAGGATTTCTTTGACTTTTTTAAGTTTAGTCAATGACAGGTCAGTCTGGAACTGAAACATTCTAATCGGAATTTTATTGCGAAACTGATGGGAGATAATTGCATTTGCTGCCACATTTCCTTGTCATTTTTCATCAAGTGCATTGTACCTACATATGTAAACCCAGCACGACAGAATGAGTATTGATGACATAAGCCAGTTTTGTGTTGACTGTCATTGTGTTCCAGAAACTAAGAGTTAAAGCTCCGTAAACATCGTTGACGATGGATTCAAAATTATGATGTAAAGTTGTTGGATCGTTTATAATTTATTTCAGCCTCACCAACTCCTTTCTGTCTACATTAAAACAATGCCGATATCGTTAACATTTTTACGGCTATTTAAAATTGTCATTGTAGTTACTTCAACTGGTAAGATAGCAGGAGCAATTTCCAATTTTACAAACGCTCGCAATCGAGGGTGCGGCTCAAACCGGAAGTTTCAATTGGTTTCATAACGCATGTATACTAACGCCGAGACTACATTTCCCAGCCTCAAGTTTAATCAACAAAACTGAGCAACATCTAGACCAAGCATTTACAAATTGAAAAGAAGCAAATATACGAATGAGCTGTACATTGAAGTCATTGTAGCACTTGAAGTGGCATGGCAGTCAACTCGTTTAACCGTGTTTCGATAACACTACACAAATCATACTTATCACATGCGTTGATAAGCTAGGTGAAACACTAGCCATGATCAATTGCAATGTAAGAATGAAGAATATGTATTTACTTCACCTCAATTACAAGTCAACGTGCGCTCCCCGTTTACAAATGAATTACAATAAAAATATGCAAGCATTACAAGAGTAAATTACAATCTCCAGGAGATACAATCCAATGAAGCTACTTCGACACACAAACTCCCACATTAAACAGCCAGCAGAGTTTCTTGTGTGTTGTGAGGGCCCTTCTTTTGCTTTATCTGTTGTTTTGCAAACACTTACATGCATTCCTTCACATATACGATTTTGACCTGTTCAAACCGCATTACCACCGCACCGTGGAGAGGCATTTGACTTTCGCAAGCGTGCGCGCGCGCTAACTTGTCGATCGTCGACTTCGACCAGCAGCGGCAGCAGCAGCAGTAGTAGTAGTCGTCTAGAAAACAGGTTAAGCCAATAAACCCCAAGATGAGAGACATTAAGAGCGTTTCGAACCAAAAAAAAAAGTACAAAGGAAAAAAAGAAGAAAAATATCGTTACCAACGTTGTCGTGTCGGCTTTAACTTAACCGATCGACTTTGTTTTCTCCCTGCAAACCCCCACCCACCGGCTGGTTAAGTTCCCGGGAGTACTCGTATGCTATGAAAAAAAAAAAATGATCAGTTCGCGATTAGAGTCGCACATTTGAAGGCGACGACCAAAACAACGACCACAACGTCAACGGCGACAACGGCGTCGACAGCGACGACATCGACCTCATCGAATTATCTCGATCGTTTCAAATGAAATTTAGAAGCAACCGATTTAATGAAGAATGAGATGTGTTTAGGTTTTATGGGCGATCATGACGTTTCATCTGGACAAATCTGGTGCGGGAGGAAGTGTTTAAGGAGGTGGTGGCAGTAGAGGCAACATAGAAATGTGTCACATGGGATTGGGGACGCGGGCGTGGATGGGGAGAGGGCTACGCGTTTTGTGGAGTGCTTGTTATGACAAGTGTGCTGGGGAGATGAGAAGCCACAAGTGGATGTTGAATGTTTTCAATGAAATTGAAGGGGAAGGGACAACACGATGAACTCTCAAACCAGAATGAACCTTAATTGGTTGACCCCAATTGAGAAGTTATTTTAGAAGTTCTAGATCCGAAACTGTTGATGGAAGTGTGTGGAAATTTAGTTGGCTGTAGGTCGCAGCCGTGTTAATAGTGGACGTTGATCAAGGCGTGAGGCTGATACTTGGGATCTTTTGAAAATTCTCTGACACACGTGTCTGCTGGGTTTTTGGTGAAGGCGAGAAATTGGCATCTTTGGGAAATGCCCGTTGACTAAGAGGTCTGGAAAATTAGAGAATCTGGGGATTTTGAAAGAATCCAATTTTGCTGTTGCTGTGCATTTGCTCAACGCATAATGCATCTGCCATCCGTTTTTTTGAGGCCTATTCGGACGTTCCTCCAGTGGGTGTAAAGTGTTGGGATATCTTGTACTTTTCAATCATTGAACTACCAAAAAGTTCGGTACCGTGATTGCATCATACTGCTGTCAAAACTCAGAGTGTGCATAATTTCTTCAAGGCCAACTGTATTCCAAGACCACAGAGACCTCACAGAGACCGTTTTTATTGTTCACATAAATAAGCAATACAATACAATGGACGAAACTTAACGAAACTGATTGAAGCGTAGGTATTCCCTCAATTGCTTATGATGCATTACTGCGTCTTTCTTTTTCAGTTTCAAGGCTGTGACCTTGTGAATTCGGTCTGAATTGTGGTTGGCGAGAATTCCTTAAGGATATTCGAACACTTGCGTTTATCTTTAAACATTTATACAAACGAATGATCCTTTTTTATTAACTCACGATCAAAATGATGATGTACCTACAGTACGTTCTCGATGAACGCAACTCCACGATTTTCGCGACAGCTAAATTTAAGTCATATCATTTTTGATGCATTAATTGCAACTACCCAACCAGTTTCTATTAGTTGCGATAATCGAGAATGCTCCGCAATCATCTAAATCACATAGTCATCCAACATATTTACGTTTATGCAATGAAATGCAAAAATGTTAAAAATATAACTTAAAGACAGATGGAAATATCCAAAAAGTCGTAATCTTTATTTAAATCTCATAAAAAATGTAGATATGGCGTCGCCTATCTTGCACATGGACAAAAAAAAATAGTTCGACAATCTGCACCAAAAGCAAACATAACAAGCCATTCGACAATAAATGCTTTCTATTTAAAGAATTTGGGGCACTCACGAAAAATAAGAAAAGAAGAAAAAATGGTCGCGTCCGTAGAGTACATTAAAATGGAATGACTAAGAGCACATTGACACTCATTTCTGCTCCGATTTTCACTAACCTGGCGAACATGACTCGGAACTACAGAACCCGAAGGAAATATAATTGCTTCGTTAATCCCAATTTGACAAAACATTGTATGCATATGTATGTATGCCAAAACATATGTACACGTGTACATTCTTATGCATTTCATCCGGAAAATAGAGGGTGGTTAAATTTTAAGGGCCGATGTTGAATGTGAACCACACCTAAACGTCAAGTTTTTTCTGCATTTCATTTGACATTTCTCAATTTCAGACCAGAAATGAAGTATGATGGAGATACCCAACTTCACAGCTGATTGACCCCTAGTCCATCGACGAATTTGACGGCTGATCATGAAAATTTTGACGGTTATTCATGAATTTTTTACAGTTATTCACGAAATAACGTAAATGCCGTTCTCTGATTGGTCAACTTGGCTTTAGAAAACAATATAAAAAATGGTTGTCAAAAATTTTAAGGGGCAAGAAAGGTAAAAGTTGTTCATTTCTGTTTCAGACTAACTATGTAGGCATTTTGGTAAAGATTTATTAGTGCACACGGCGTTGAACTTTGTCAACACAATAAGCCGATACATAAAAGATGCCTACATTTATTTAAATGAACAACGTGGAGCCCCACGTTATTACACACGCTTGCCTCTTGTGTAACAAAGATTCGGAGAGTATGTGAAAAAAGAAGTGTGTAGCCTGTAGGTACCTATGGAAAACCTGAAGGAAAAAGAAGTCATTAATTCAAATTTCATACGCACGCATACCTCCAAGATATCACAAAAACAAGTTAAAGACGACACGAAGTCAATTAACTGAAACCGAACAAAGGGAAACCGCATAAAAGAAGCCAGCCAACGAAAAAAAAAGTGTATACCTATGTAGCCGTGTATCTCAAATGTCACTTGGTATCGATGTCTTCCATTTTAATGCCACCAACCACCAACTCAGAATAAATAAATAAACCCCATAACAAATCTCATCAAACCATAGGAAATAAATACAGGGAAAAAAACAGACAAAAAAATCCATCCCCAATCCAAAAATTCAAAATATTATTGACATTGAACCGAAAAACTACCGAAAAAGATATGAAGATGTTTTAGCATAATTCACCTTTCTACCGAAAAGTGTGAACACCCTGAACACACATTCACTTCAGAGATACACGTGTTTGCTAGGCCATTCAGCGAATGCCACATTCGTAATCTGTTTTTTTTTTTCGTTCGTTCTCTGTACATAGCGCACGAATACAGCAGAAATCCACACCGCTTCGGTGGTGTTTTGTGAGGTTGTGTGTGTGTGGGGGGTTTGGGTTGTGTGTTGACACATAAAAACGAAACTCAGAAAGAAAAATCGAAAACAAAGTAAAATAAATTAATTAGAAATGAAAAGAGACAGAAAATAAATTGCCATTATCACAAATTTCATTTTCATAAATATTAATTCAAATTCAGAAGAGAAGAAGAACGCGAAAGCAACAGACAAAGCAAGAAAAAAAAAAGAAGAGAAAATGAAATACAAAAAAAAAAAAAAAAAGTATTTGAAAAGAGCAACAACCCTCATCGCTTCGGCTGCTGGCCAACACCGAAGGGGCTACAACGCTACAGCAAAAAGTCGACAACGACGACGACGGCGATATGGTCTGGTCCGAGTCAGCAGCGGGGTAGAGCATCTAGAGGAGTGTAGTCAGCTTTCGCCACATGTGAACGCAAAGTATGTGTGTTTAGCGTGTTTGTGTATGCATCTTGCTCAGCATTTTTCTTCTTGTATCTCTCCACTTTCCGCCGCCGCCGCCACAGCGCGCGAACGAGATTGGTAATGAGGTGCACATATAAAACAAGATAGCAATCACACATAGAACGCTGAACTGGCAAACGAAGAATTACAGAAAAAAAAAACGTAATGAAACAAAAAAGAGGAAGAAACCCAAGAAGAGAAAAGAATGACGTTATAATTGGAGTAAATCGCATATAAATTGTGCGTATATCAGAATTCATGGGTGGATGATGATGCCTCGGATTAATGTCTACGTACGCGGCCCTGCGCGCTCGGGAGTTTCCAGAGAAAAGGGAAATATTACCCGAAATGATGATGATTTACTAAGAAACACGTTTGGAGCTCCTTGCGGACTCACTTCAGCAGCCATACACAGAACTCCACTTTCATCAATCATGTGCACTCTTGCAATCCGTCTGGTCTTGCTGATATTACTTAATTAAACTGCCAATTCCAGGTGTAGCACTAACGCCTGTCTTTATAAGCGGCAATAAATTAATAAGAATATTCAACGCAGATAGCAGGAACTCATAGATAACCCTGATCGATAAAAAAAAAAACTATTGATATGGCATTGAGTCCCCTGAGCGAATGTGGGTTGATTCATTTTGACAAGAAAAGCCTGCCTTCCATATGCAGTCCATATCAGTACTTCAAGCTGTATTGTTAACTCATGGACAGGTCTATTCCTCGGCACGGACTTATGTGTGACTGGTTATGTGGTTCGTTTGTTCCAGAGGATGCGAACCGCAGCGGCCATCCCCAGACTGATTTCATGCGTCCGATATGAACTTATTGTGCAGTCTAAACGGATGTTCACTTTAATCGAAATGGCGTTGCGTGGTTTGCTTAAGACTGAGTTAAGGCGTAGCTGCCTTTATGGTACAAAATGTGGTCAGGTAACGACCTTGCTGGCCAGTAAATGGAAAAAGTAATAATTGTGAATTTGTTACCAGGTTAAGAAGTCAGTTTCTTTGTTAGGGTTACGTTAAGAGAAGAGGCCAATGAACCTGACCCTACATCAGCAACCACCATGCAGACCAAAGATATGAACTTAAATATGTTTGGAAGAGAACAAAAGTGGCAAACATTTTTATTGTCCGGCGAATTTACTTGGAATGACTCATATTCCTTTTCAATCAATGTTCGATAACTATCTGAATTAAGGAACATAAGCGGCAATGTAGTATATGTCGGTATGTGCGTACATACGTATTTACGTAGACCTCACCTCCATAAGATGTTCCGTTGGTCGGCACACATGTACATGTTGCTTCGTTTGCTGCTCACGCGTTTAATTCCTGAGGGAGAAATGAAAGGAAGAACATTTATTAGTGGCTCAACCGCATGTGACATGACATTCTGAAAAGTCATAAAACAACATGTAACGTGTGCAAGTGAAAGCGATCTGGACATGTACCTTTCATGGTTAAGTAGTTAAATTTCAGTACAACATGTAAACATATGCGTTATCGTTTAACAATCTCCGAGGCTGAAAACTCACTTCTGCAAGTAACTGGACCAATCTACAGGCTAGTTGTCGCAGTAGTCCGGTTTACATTACATCGTTTTAAACTGTGAGCGTGAAAACTAACCAAATGAGTTGAAAACTGGTTTTCATTCAATTGTGGTCCGTACTCACTGGGACCCAATAGTAGTCGAAAACCCCAATAGGAAATTTTATCATCTCCATTCCAGTTTCTTTCTTCCTCTATAGAACGAATTACGTCACGCAGATCCCTTTATTGGTTTTCTTTCACTGCGAGGAACTGAATTGCAAACATTTTAAAACTAATATCATCTTGCCACGCATTGGGGGACAAAATTTTTATGTTCAACACAACCAACGTCCCTTCATTATCCAAATCGATATCCTCGTGGGGTTGTTACGCGTCCTGCCTGTACATACACTTTATATAAATACTCATACTCGCGTATATGTAAACGAAAAGGAAAGCAATAGCGCTTAAAGTCGCGTTGTTTAAATTCACCTTGCGCACACTCTTAAGGGATGTGCTGTTCATTCAATAACACAATCCTCATAATAATTCAAACAGAAGCCATTCAAGGCAAAAATGAAGAAAAAAAAAAAAAAAATAAACCCCGGCTCTTTCATGAAAGACGAGTGGTTGGTTTTGTTGTATCCTTTCCGAAAGTTCTATCTTTCCACGGCAGAGGAAATTCAATATAAACTTCATAGCGATTGTGTACGTTCTGTTATTGTAGATATTTAACAATCAGGGTTGGAATCTTCCATTAATTGGTGTACTAACGACTATTTTCCCCCTTAGTTTGCCTTGTGTGTTTTGCGCAAACAGTCCACTTAAAGCCAAGGCCGCTCTTGGCAGGGTAGGTCAAAATGAATCGCACGTTTAAGGTTAGGTATTAGACATGCAATGCCTCTAATGACTTTGCAATTATTGCTCTTGCAACACCACCAACTTTGGCAGTTAACAGGGAATTACAAAGCGAAAGAAAAGGAGGGACCAGAAGTGAAATCATATTTCTTGTCCACTACACTGCATGGTGTCCCCCATTTTGATTGTGGCAATGAAAAACAAAACAAAGCACCCCTAAGTGCGCAAACACTCAACACACAACAACTCTCTACACAACTTTAGATTACATTCTTTTCGCTTCGGCTCAGTATGCCAGGCAGATGTTGAAAACGAAAATTGAAGAAAAAATACACAAATAAAACGAAAACTCAATTCAAACAATACATTTAATAGTTCTCTCATTTTCCCCACGTTTACAGGGCGTCGAACCGCAATCTAAATGGCTAAAATGGACGTTGACGATGTGGTGGACCTGAGTTTAGGTTCCGGAAGAGATTCCCTAACAATAACGCCGGCCACAGTTCGGGATTTGCGCGCGCTCACGCAAAACGCTGGCCTAACTGTAACA